>CM068369.1:197568879-198918045 GCA_034769895.1 Magicicada septendecula
GTGTTGAACTTCTTCATACCCACTCGACGACGCTTCAAGCTTGAGTTGGAAAGATTCTATCGCCACAGGCCTACGGAGAGGCGTTAGGAGATTTCGTGCGCGATATAAGGAAGCTGCCCGGGTGTTAAGATTGGGGTTGCCCGAGACAGAAGTTATCCAAGCAATTCTGCAAGGACTGACTCCCCAGGAGAGATCTCGTTTGGCATTTGCAGATCGTCCACGTTGTTTTGCGGACCTTGAGCGACTGTGTGTGCTTTCAGGAACGGTCCAGGCGGCTGACGAGTCCCGAGGAAGAGATGCCACAGATGTCCAATCCTCCAGTGGTTCATCAGGAAGAGCCAAAAGGGACAAACATGGAGGTTGGAGGAAAACCCAAGAGACGCTTAGAAAGCCTGTATATTCCGGAAGTGATGGAGGCTACAAGGGGGGTGGCAAGTGTGAAGACGGTAACAACAGCTACAGCACAGAAAACAAGGAAACATGAACTTAACAGGGAAAAAAGAAATTATGTTAGGGAACAACCATCGGCAAGTAGGGAGCCGGTAGTTGGGCGTTATTCTTATTTGGAGAAAAAGGAAACTGTAAAAGTTCAAGAGGAAGTACAAGCGCCTAAGAGAGTAGTGGATGAAGAAAAGGAAGCAGAGGTAGAAGAGCGGAATGACTTTGTGGGAACAATACAAGAGAATAAGAGCGCGTCAGTTAATACTGAATTACCGGACTCAAAGAGGACGTCATGGTTGAATCCAGAGGCCGCGGAATTTGTTCCGGTTTTTACATCTCGGTTTGTGAGGGATCCAGATCCTGTAACATCACCATCGCCAGTCGAAATTAATTTAGTCATTGCACATGAACCTGGACAGCTGGTTTCCAGGGGTGGAAGACGTTGAGGACGTTGTGGTTGCTGAAAGTGGTCAAGGAGTGGAATCGACAGAAGAGTCAGAAGAGCGGTCTGCAGATGCTGCGCAGGTGAGTATAGTTGTAGGGGTTAGGGAGACGGTAGAGTCTGAAGTTGCAGATGGACACAGGGATGTCCGGCTGCGAGTGTTTCTGAGGTTGTGGATGGACAAGGGGATGTCCATGCCGCAAGTGTAGTAGAAGTAGATGAGGTAGAAGTGGAGGAGAAATTTGGTGGCAGCGTTGTAGAGTTTGTGAGTGAGAGTGATGTAGTGTGTGAAGATGTGCAGACGCCTTCTGTAAGTATTGTTGAGGATTCCGAGGAACGGGAAGAAGTTTCAGGTGGACCAGGTGAGCAACTAGAGGAGGATGAGGATGTGCAGTGTTCAGATGGGGGTAGTGGAAGTGATGGCGATGATGTTGATGATAAATGTGTTGGGGAAAACGAGATTAGAGAAGAGGTTAGAGAAGGAGTTTGTGAAGCGGCTGGCGATGAGTGTCATGCAGAAATTGGTGAGGAGCTGAGGGAAGATGTGGTTGAAGACGGATCAGAGGAGCAACTGGAAGATGCTGAGGAGGTGCAGTGTCATGATGTTGATTTGGATTATGTGGACGAAGAAGGGGAAATTGTAGAAAAGGAAGAAATTGTAGCAGAGGAGTTAGACGGCAAGCATAATCCAAGGCGGAGTGAAAGTAGTGAGGTAAGTTGCCTTGATTCTGATTCGGAGGAAATCAGCCAGTATAGCTCAACACGAAATATTTTCTTGGAGAGTGGTGTCCGAAAGGAGCGAATACCTAAAGTGCGTCAGAGAAAGGTAAGAAGCAGAGGTTAACGGGTAGCGGGTAGATGTTCCCCACATTCCCAGTGGTGTTCATCTATTTCAGGGTTGCGCCCCTGCCCACGCGAGCCTTGGTTTCCTCCATTCTTCCTTATTTCCGGAGGTAGCCAGGTCCTTGCCCTCAGTCCTAGCTATTGCCCTTTAATGATCCTTGCCCCATTTCATCTTCCCAATTTTCCTACCACTCCCCTTAGCATAAAAAAAAAAAAAAAAAAAAAAAAAAAAAAAAAAAAAAAAAAACTGTCAAACGGAGTTAGAGAGAGACTTAGCTTGTGGTCCTCGAGATCGTCAGTTTCCCCTGTGTTAAAGGTTAGATGGAGTGATGATGTGCTGTTGTTGTTTGTTAATAGGTCTTGATGTTGATGTTGTTCATTATAGGGTCCGAGCCATGCCGCATTCTCCGGTTTTCCTGGTGTTATTTTTTGTTGTGAGAGAAAGTTGTGTAGTAGGTACGGTAGAAAGGTAAACCCCCTCTAGTTATGGTGTATTTGAATGAGTAATGATGGATTAATGTTCGTGTGCCCTTGGTGCGGTCCTCTCTGTCCGGCTGAGCGGGGCCGTCCGCCCTTGTGTAGGGAGTGGGCCAGCCATATGGCAAGGTTGGAGATGCCTTGTAGGTGCATGTGGCTGGTCGGTCCGAGAGACGGACGGGAGTAGTACGGTCACTCACATATCAAGGTGGGAGATACCTTGTTTGGTCGTATGACGAATATGTGAGTGGGACGGTGGGAGTAATTGGTGGTCACCGGAGAGGGTGACGTGTTGGGGCGGTCCGTGGGGTTGGCGTGGCGGAGAGGGTCGCATGGGGATTGGTGGTGTTCTCCTGAGAGCAAATGCCATCGGGCCCACCTTACCCACGATGTCCACCGGTTTTTCAGTTGGAAGTACACTGCAGGGTACTTTCCCGAGTTTTGTGGGGCAACCGGGTTGCCCTTTCGGGGTGGGGGTGTGCGGTTCGAAGCCGGCGGTTGCAAAATATGAATTCTAGAAGGTTTTCATGGTTGTAATATGCGTGAGTGAGGCGCGGAGCGGCTTTTACAAAATATTTTAAAACAAGTCAGTTTACGGTAACTTAACGTGATACACTCGCGGACTTTGGTCGACGGTATGAGGGGAGCGGTGCGGTGTGCGGTTGCGCGCGCAGCTCGGCCAGTGAGGTGGAAAATTGTTCTCTGCCGGATTCAGTCAACGCTCGTCCTTGCTCACAGAGTTCTTCCCCCTTCGTCTCTGCTCTTCGATTCGTTTCTGCGCAGTTTGGTATCTTCTACATGATTGAGTAGAGAATATACGACACCCCGGTAAGATTTAATTATTTTATTAGTTGTGTGGATATTTAATAACAAGATTTACGCTATCTTGTGAAGTAC
Source organism: Magicicada septendecula (assembly GCA_034769895.1). Lineage (NCBI taxonomy): Eukaryota > Metazoa > Arthropoda > Insecta > Hemiptera > Cicadidae > Magicicada > Magicicada septendecula. The sequence continues at coordinate 197,571,980 of CM068369.1, forward strand.
GTATTTATGTGTGTGTGCGACCTGACAAAATTATGTAAGACATAATTTTTTTTCTGTTGTACGCTACGCCCTTTGTATTGCCATGCCTTAGTATTTTCTGTTATAATGCGAGAAGTTTCAAGAGTCATTCTCATGGTAAAAGTGCTTTACATAAAGAAAAATTAATTACAAAACTTGGTGTGCAGTCAGTAGTGAACTGTGTGGTGCATGTAGCATACTGTCCCCGTCTTTGTTAATTATGTTCACAAATAGAGAATGAAGTGTGAGAGCTTCTGTGTATGAAACTTAATGAAGGTAAAACATTCTCAAAGCTGTGAGTGACTTGCTGTTAAAATTTTTTCTGACTAAATTATGATTACTGCTCTGCACGTGGCCGGTTTAACCTGCAAAAGTTTGTCGAAGCATGTTGACTGAGTACAGTTCACTTTATATGATGCCACAATGTAATAAGTTCTGTTCATAATGCAAATTCACTTATTCCATAGCTGAATGTAGACTATTTAAGCAGGTTGTAAAAACTTTAATTAATTATTTTTGTGCCTTTGGTGAGAGTTAGCTGGCGGCCCGTTAAGAGGTTAATTACCTTAACTCGGGTGTACATTCTTATAGACTGTTCTCTAATTTACTTGATTCCTTAGGGTTCTCGCCCTAAGTCGGGTTCACTGGCTGGCTGTGAGCCGATCACCTGTTCAAGCTGTGAACCATATCAAGACCGCCTACGAAGAGGGAGATGGAGACGGGAGCACCACGTTGCACTCACCAGCACTTATGAGGTGACATTTATGCTTTTTCTTTTTTTGGGGGCCGAACGGCAGTGTGCCTGTTTTATGAGAATAACTTAGATGCCCGGGGACCACGTGTCCAGACTCTATTTGGGAAGTGAACTGTGATCATGACTCTGAACACTTTAACTTAAAATTTCATATACCTCTTATAACTCAGTTAAGTAACACTAAATGCTATGTCTGTAAGTGCGTGCTGCACTGCGAGAGCGCGCCATAGAGAGATTTTAATCTTGTACCATTTTTATTGTTGCATCTGATTTACTCTTTCAAAATTTAATTATTGCCCAGTAGTTCTGTTCCGGCTGGAACAGCTGCGTATAAATTTTTTTAATTTGACTAGGGATTTCATATTTAAGGGCTGGGGACTTTCCGGGGGTTTTTATTGGGGACTTTTCTGGGTTTACAATATGGGGACTTAGTTTTCTGACACGCTGGTACAACTTCAGACAGGTTGATTGCCTGTCAACTTTTGTCCACTACATGTGGGCGCGCTCCCACAGATGCCAGAGCACAACCACCTTATTGTATTCCTTTTTCTAATTATTTTATACAGTTATCTGAGGCTCATCGAAACGATTTATTAATGTTCTTAAAATATCTTAGCCGATTTTGCCCCTTGCACAAGGGCCAAGCTGATTGTTTTCTTAACTGGCAAACACATATGGGTTGACTTCACACGTAGAGAAGTTGCTGTTTAATTTTGAATATTAACTGGTTTTCATCCTCTTCTTTTTGGGTAAATTAAATAGATATACATATTGTCAAAATCTTCTGAAATTGTAAAGCCTCAATCAATTAATTTCTGCTATTAAAGTACATAAGGATTTAATTCCTTTTTGGGAATTTTGTGAAGTCAATACTGTCTAGAATTTTATAAACACTGTCTGGAAGTAGGTGAGGAGTTGTTAACATTACCTGGTGCTGTGAACGGAACAAAGGTTCACACACTCATCATGGGTCATTAATAAACGGAATGCTAGACAAATGGGTGGTCCAGTTTCAGTTATGCTTCATGAATTATTCGTCTTTAAAGGGGTTGGAGTTTGGGTTATCCTACTGAACGGGTTGCTGACGAGCGTATATTTTATCACTGCCGGGGCATAAGATGATAGTTGCTTTACCCAGTGGGTGGGTGCGTTACAGGGGCATGCGTGTTGAAAGTAAATGACTGTGAGTTGTGTACCTTGTGTTCTGTATGTGTGTTTTATGTGTCTAGCTAGCCACACGACGGGGAGAATTTTACATGTGTTTGTGCATTCTATATTTTATTTATGTATGTACATTTAACTTATATGCTGTTATATACACTTGTTCTGATGTAATTCTATTCAATTATATACACTTGTTCTTAGGCAAACTGGAATTATATATGCTAGTTGTGATTCAAATTTTTCTATTATATATATGTATACACATTTACTTTGTGCACACTTATGTTCATGTACACTTAATTTATACATGTTTGCCATGATGTACCTTTTGGTAGTTTTATATAGATCATATTTATCTTGTACACATGTATGAATTCCAGAGACATAATAAATCTGTTATTGTTATATTATGGCTGAGTTCATTGCAAGTCCCGTCATACTGGACCCAGCATAATTTTTGCTTCTCTAGGCTCCTGCCTAGTTCTAAATAACTTGTAACCTCTCTTTGATAGCCAACAAGCAAGAGATAGACATTTAACAAGAAATAAAATAAATACTTAAAGCCAAGGAGAGGTTACAAATGGTAGCCGGAGCGTGGTTCATTCTGGGCTTGAACCCTTGGTTCCTGGTGTGTGACGGGGCTTGCAGACTCGGGAATATTAAGGCAGTTGTAAATTAATGATTGTTGTAAAATAGTGGATAGATGCCAGTGTAGGCTAATTGTAAGTTGTTTAAAATTGTGAGTCGGGTCGCACCACTGAGGCGGTTAATAGTGTTAAAAAAATTTTGATAGCTTGTATTGCCGGGGAGTCTTAAATGTGGCCTGGAATATGGAATGTTCATTGGGGTCGGTGTTGAGCGTAGTATATTGACGGGATGCGGTATGGCCCGATCGGAAATCGGTACCGGAACCGATTTGCGTCCGGTTGATGTTGAATGATTCTGTATTCCCGAATTAGGATTTGTACTTGATTGTTAGTGGGTTGTTGTGATTTATGTGTTGGTACGGCGTGTGTGTCGAGTTGCTGGTTGATGTTATGTGTGTGTAGTTTTGTTGTTTGTCTTTTGTCTCCTTCCGTCGTGGAGTGCATGGTTCTGAATAGGCCAGGTTTCTGCAGCGCTAGAGAACCCGGGGGTCTACTCAAAGGAAGGACAGTACTTGAGTTTTTCCGTTTCTTGTAAATATGTTTTTGTAGGTTATGTTTGTGTTAGGTGTTTAGTGGGATTTGTTTTATGATTGTTTGTTTTGAATTGTGTAATTCTGGCGGGGATATGCTACGAGAAATTGCCCCACCCTCTTACAGGCGTTCTCCAGAAATTTCCGGTGGTGGATGGATTTGATGAGGATCAGCTGTTGGTTTTCTTGGACCTGGTCCTGCAGGTGGCAGATTTCCCAGGGGTGTCCGATGGGGAGGTCTTGTTTCTTATATACCCGTATTGCCGGAGTACGTTGGCTAATCTGGTCACCAAGGCTCTGCGTCGGGGTGACAGTGTTGATGCTTTCCATGGGGAGGTGTTGAACTTCTTCATACCCACTCGACGACGCTTCAAGCTTGAGTTGGAAAGATTCTATCGCCCACAGGCCTACGGAGAGGCGTTAGGAGATTTCGTGCGCGATATAAGGAAAGCTGCCCGGGTGTTAAGATTGGGGTTGCCCGAGACAGAAGTTATCCAAGCAATTCTGCAAGGACTGACTCCCCAGGAGAGATCTCGTTTGGCATTTGCAGATCGTCCACGTTGTTTTGCGGACCTTGAGCGACTGTGTGTGCTTTCAGGAACGGTCCAGGCGGCTGACGAGTCCCGAGGAAGAGATGCCACAGATGTCCAATCCTCCAGTGGTTCATCAGGAAGAGCCAAAAGGGACAAACATGGAGGTTGGAGGAAAACCCAAGAGACGCTTAGAAAGCCTGTATATTCCGGAAGTGATGGAGGCTACAAGGGGGTGGCAAGTGTGAAGACGGTAACAACAGCTACAGCACAGAAAACAAGGAAACATGAACTTAACAGGGAAAAAAGAAATTATGTTAGGGAACAACCATCGGCAAGTAGGGAGCCGGTAGTTGGGCGTTATTCTTATTTGGAGAAAAAGGAAACTGTAAAAGTTCAAGAGGAAGTACAAGCGCCTAAGAGAGTAGTGGATGAAGAAAAGGAAGCAGAGGTAGAAGAGCGGAATGACTTTGTGGGAACAATACAAGAGAATAAGAGCGCGTCAGTTAATACTGAATTACCGGACTCAAAGAGGACGTCATGGTTGAATCCAGAGGCCGCGGAATTTGTTCCGGTTTTTACATCTCGGTTTGTGAGGGATCCAGATCCTGTAACATCACCATCGCCAGTCGAAATTAATTTAGTCATTGCACATGAACCTGGACAGCTGGTTTCCAGGGTGGAAGACGTTGAGGACGTTGTGGTTGCTGAAAGTGGTCAAGGAGTGGAATCGACAGAAGAGTCAGAAGAGCGGTCTGCAGATGCTGCGCAGGTGAGTATAGTTGTAGGGGTTAGGGAGACGGTAGAGTCTGAAGTTGCAGATGGACACAGGGATGTCCGGGCTGCGAGTGTTTCTGAGGTTGTGGATGGACAAGGGGATGTCCATGCCGCAAGTGTAGTAGAAGTAGATGAGGTAGAAGTGGAGGAGAAATTTGGTGGCAGCGTTGTAGAGTTTGTGAGTGAGAGTGATGTAGTGTGTGAAGATGTGCAGACGCCTTCTGTAAGTATTGTTGAGGATTCCGAGGAACGGGAAGAAGTTTCAGGTGGACCAGGTGAGCAACTAGAGGAGGATGAGGATGTGCAGTGTTCAGATGGGGGTAGTGGAAGTGATGGCGATGATGTTGATGATAAATGTGTTGGGGAAAACGAGATTAGAGAAGAGGTTAGAGAAGGAGTTTGTGAAGCGGCTGGCGATGAGTGTCATGCAGAAATTGGTGAGGAGCTGAGGGAAGATGTGGTTGAAGACGGATCAGAGGAGCAACTGGAAGATGCTGAGGAGGTGCAGTGTCATGATGTTGATTTGGATTATGTGGACGAAGAAGGGGAAATTGTAGAAAAGGAAGAAATTGTAGCAGAGGAGTTAGACGGCAAGCATAATCCAAGGCGGAGTGAAAGTAGTGAGGTAAGTTGCCTTGATTCTGATTCGGAGGAAATCAGCCAGTATAGCTCAACACGAAATATTTTCTTGGAGAGTGGTGTCCGAAAGGAGCGAATACCTAAAGTGCGTCAGAGAAAGGTAAGAAGCAGAGGTTAACGGGTAGCGGGTAGATGTTCCCCACATTCCCAGTGGTGTTCATCTATTTCAGGGTTGCGCCCCTGCCCACGCGAGCCTTGGTTTCCTCCATTCTTCCTTATTTCCGGAGGTAGCCAGGTCCTTGCCCTCAGTCCTAGCTATTGCCCTTTAATGATCCTTGCCCCATTTCATCTTCCCAATTTTCCTACCACTCCCCTTAGCATAAAAAAAAAAAAAAAAAAAAAAAAAAAAAAAAAAAAAAAAAAAAAAAAAAAAATCTGTCAAACGGAGTTAGAGAGAGACTTAGCTTGTGGTCCTCGAGATCGTCAGTTTCCCCTGTGTTAAAGGTTAGATGGAGTGATGATGTGCTGTTGTTGTTTGTTAATAGGTCTTGATGTTGATGTTGTTCATTATAGGGTCCGAGCCATGCCGCATTCTCCGGTTTTCCTGGTGTTATTTTTGTTGTGAGAGAAAGTTGTGTAGTAGGTACGGTAGAAAGGTAAACCCCCTCTAGTTATGGTGTATTTGAATGAGTAATGATGGGATTAATGTTCGTGTGCCCTTGGTGCGGTCCTCTCTGTCCGGCTGAGCGGGGCCGTCCGCCCTTGTGTAGGGAGTGGGCCAGCCATATGGCAAGGTTGGAGATGCCTTGTAGGTGCATGTGGCTGGTCGGTCCGAGAGACGGACGGGAGTAGTACGGTCACTCACATATCAAGGTGGGAGATACCTTGTTTGGTCGTATGACGAATATGTGAGTGGGACCGGTGGGAGTAATTGGTGGTCACCGGAGAGGGTGACGTGTTGGGGCGGTCCCGTGGGGTTGGCGTGGCGGAGAGGGTCGCATGGGGATTGGTGGTGTTCTCCTGAGAGCAAATGCCATCGGGCCACCTTACCCACGATGTCCACCGGTTTTTCAGTTGGAAGTACACTGCAGGGTACTTTCCCGAGTTTTGTGGGGCAACCGGGTTGCCCTTTCGGGGTGGGGGTGTGCCGGTTCGAAGCCGGCGGTTGCAAAATATGAATTCTAGAAGGTTTTCATGGTTGTAATATGCGTGAGTGAGGCGCGGAGCCGGCTTTTACAAAATATTTTAAAACAAGTCAGTTTACGGTAACTTAACGTGATACACTCGCGGACTTTGGTCGACGGTATGAGGGGAGCGGTGCGGTGTGCGGTTGCGCGCGCAGCTCGGCCAGTGAGGTGGAAATTGTTCTCTGCCGGATTCAGTCAACGCTCGTCCTTGCTCACAGAGTTCTTCCCCCTTCGTCTCTGCTCTTCGATTCGTTTCTGCGCAGTTTGGTATCTTCTACATGATTGAGTAGAGAATATACGACACCCCGGTAAGATTTAATTATTTTATTAGTTGTGTGGATATTTAATAACAAGATTTACGCTATCTTGTGAAGTACGTATTTATGTGTGTGTGCGACCTGACAAAATTATGTAAGACATAATTTTTTTTCTGTTGTACGCTACGCCCTTTGTATTGCCATGCCTTAGTATTTTCTGTTATAATGCGAGAAGTTTCAAGAGTCATTCTCATGGTAAAAGTGCTTTACATAAAGAAAAATTTAATTACAAAACTTGGTGTGCAGTCAAGTAGTGAACTGTGTGGTGCATGTAGCATACTGTCCCCGTCTTTGTTAATTATGTTCACAAATAGAGAATGAAGTGTGAGAGCTTCTGTGTATGAAACTTAATTGAAGGTAAAACATTCTCAAAGCTGTGAGTGACTTGCTGTTAAAATTTTTCTGACTAAATTATGATTACTGCTCTGCACGTGGCCGGTTTAACCTGCAAAAGTTTGTCGAAGCATGTTGACTGAGTACAGTTCACTTTATATGATGCCACAATGTAATAAGTTCTGTTCATAATGCAAATTCACTTATTCCATAGCTGAATGTAGACTATTTAAGCAGGTTGTAAAAAACTTTAATTAATTATTTTTGTGCCTTTGGTGAGAGTTAGCTGGCGGCCCGTTAAGAGGTTAATTACCTTAACTCGGGTGTACATTCTTATAGACTGTTCTCTAATTTACTTGATTCCTTAGGGTTCTCGCCCTAAGTCGGGTTCCTGGCTGGCTGTGAGCCGATCACCTGTTCAAGCTGTGAACCATATCAAGACCGCCTACGAAGAGGGAGATGGAGACGGGAGCACCACGTTGCACTCACCAGCACTTATGAGGTGACATTTATGCTTTTTCTTTTTTTGGGGGCCGAACCGGCAGTGTGCCTGTTTTATGAGAATAACTTAGATGCCCGGGGACCACGTGTCCAGACTCTATTTGGGAAGTGAACTGTGATCATGACTCTGAACACTTTAACTTAAAATTTCATATACCTCTTATAACTCAGTTAAGTAACACTAAATGCTATGTCTGTAAGTGCGTGCTGCACTGCGAGAGCGCGCCATAGAGAGATTTTAATCTTGTACCATTTTTATTGTTGCATCTGATTTACTCTTTCAAAATTTAATTATTGCCCAGTAGTTCTGTTCCGGCTGGAACAGCTGCGTATAAATTTTTTTAATTTGACTAGGGATTTCATATTTAAGGGCTGGGGACTTTCCGGGGGTTTTTCTTGGGGACTTTTCTGGGTTTACAATATGGGACTTAGTTTTCTGACACGCTGGTACAACTTCAGACAGGTTGATTGCCTGTCAACTTTTGTCCACTACATGTGGGCGCGCTCCCACAGATGCCAGAGCACAACCACCTTATTGTATTCTTTTTCTAATTATTTTATACAGTTATCTGAGGCTCATCGAAACGATTTATTAATGTTCTTAAAATATCTTAGCCGATTTTGCCCCTTGCACAAGGGCCAAGCTGATTGTTTTCTTAACTGGCAAACACATATGGGTTGACTTCACACGTAGAGAAGTTGCTGTTTAATTTTGAATATTAACTGGTTTTCATCCTCTTCTTTTTGGGTAAATTAAATAGATATACATATTGTCAAAATCTTCTGAAATTGTAAAGCCTCAATCAATTAATTTCTGCTATTAAAGTACATAAGGATTTAATTCCTTTTTGGGAATTTTGTGAAGTCAATACTGTCTAGAATTTTATAAACACTGTCTGGAAGTAGGTGAGGAGTTGTTAACATTACCTGGTGCTGTGAACGGAACAAAGGTTCACACACTCATCATGGGTCATTAATAAACGGAATGCTAGACAAATGGGTGGTCCAGTTTCAGTTATGCTTCATGAATTATTCGTCTTTAAAGGGGTTGGAGTTTGGGTTATCCTACTGAACGGGTTGCTGACGAGCGTATATTTTATCACTGCCGGGGCATAAGATGATAGTTGCTTTACCCAGTGGGTGGGTGCGTTACAGGGGCATGCGTGTTGAAAGTAAATGACTGTGAGTTGTGTACCTTGTGTTCTGTATGTGTGTTTTATGTGTCTAGCTAGCCACACGACGGGGAGAATTTTACATGTGTTTGTGCATTCTATATTTTATTTATGTATGTACATTTAACTTATATGCTGTTATATACACTTGTTCTGATGTAATTCTATTCAATTATATACACTTGTTCTTAGGCAAACTGGAATTATATATGCTAGTTGTGATTCAAATTTTTCTATTATATATATGTATACACATTTACTTTGTGCACACTTATGTTCATGTACACTTAATTTATACATGTTTGCCATGATGTACCTTTTGGTAGTTTTATATAGATCATATTTATCTTGTACACATGTATGAATTCCAGAGACATAATAAATCTGTTATTGTTATATTATGGCTGAGTTCATTGCAAGTCCCGTCATACTGGACCCAGCATAATTTTTGCTTCTCTAGGCTCCTGCCTAGTTCTAAATAACTTGTAACCTCTCTTTGATAGCCAACAAGCAAGGAGATAGACATTTAACAAGAAATAAAATAAATACTTAAAGCCAAGGAGAGGTTACAAATGGTAGCCGGAGCGTGGTTCATTCTGGGCTTGAACCCTTGGTTCCTGGTGTGTGACGGGGCTTGCAGACTCGGGAATATTAAGGCAGTTGTAAATTAATGATTGTTGTAAAATAGTGGATAGATGCCAGTGTAGGCTAATTGTAAGTTGTTTAAAATTGTGAGTCGGGTCGCACCACTGAGGCGGTTAATAGTGTTAAAAAAATTTTGATAGCTTGTATTGCCGGGGAGTCTTAAATGTGGCCTGGAATATGGAATGTTCATTGGGGTCGGTGTTGAGCGTAGTATATTGACGGGATGCGGTATGGCCCGATCGGAAATCGGTACCGGAACCGATTTGCGTCCGGTTGATGTTGAATGATTCTGTATTCCCGAATTAGGATTTGTACTTGATTGTTAGTGGGTTGTTGTGATTTATGTGTTGGTACGGCGTGTGTGTCGAGTTGCTGGTTGATGTTATGTGTGTGTAGTTTTGTTGTTTGTCTTTTGTCTCCTTCCGTCGTGGAGTGCATGGTTCTGAATAGGCCAGGTTTCTGCAGCGCTAGAGAACCCGGGGGTCTACTCAAAGGAAGGACAGTACTTGAGTTTTTCCGTTTCTTGTAAATATGTTTTTGTAGGTTATGTTTGTGTTAGGTGTTTAGTGGGATTTGTTTTATGATTGTTTGTTTTGAATTGTGTAATTCTGGCGGGGATATGCTACGAGAAATTGCCCCACCCTCTTACAGGCGTTCTCCAGAAATTTCCGGTGGTGGATGGATTTGATGAGGATCAGCTGTTGGTTTTCTTGGACCTGGTCCTGCAGGTGGCAGATTTCCCAGGGGTGTCCGATGGGGAGGTCTTGTTTCTTATATACCCGTATTGCCGGAGTACGTTGGCTAATCTGGTCACCAAGGCTCTGCGTCGGGGTGACAGTGTTGATGCTTTCCATGGGGAGGTGTTGAACTTCTTCATACCCACTCGACGACGCTTCAAGCTTGAGTTGGAAAGATTCTATCGCCCACAGGCCTACGGAGAGGCGTTAGGAGATTTCGTGCGCGATATAAGGAAAGCTGCCCGGGTGTTAAGATTGGGGTTGCCCGAGACAGAAGTTATCCAAGCAATTCTGCAAGGACTGACTCCCCAGGAGAGATCTCGTTTGGCATTTGCAGATCGTCCACGTTGTTTTGCGGACCTTGAGCGACTGTGTGTGCTTTCAGGAACGGTCCAGGCGGCTGACGAGTCCCGAGGAAGAGATGCCACAGATGTCCAATCCTCCAGTGGTTCATCAGGAAGAGCCAAAAGGGACAAACATGGAGGTTGGAGGAAAACCCAAGAGACGCTTAGAAAGCCTGTATATTCCGGAAGTGATGGAGGCTACAAGGGGGTGGCAAGTGTGAAGACGGTAACAACAGCTACAGCACAGAAAACAAGGAAACATGAACTTAACAGGGAAAAAAGAAATTATGTTAGGGAACAACCATCGGCAAGTAGGGAGCCGGTAGTTGGGCGTTATTCTTATTTGGAGAAAAAGGAAACTGTAAAAGTTCAAGAGGAAGTACAAGCGCCTAAGAGAGTAGTGGATGAAGAAAAGGAAGCAGAGGTAGAAGAGCGGAATGACTTTGTGGGAACAATACAAGAGAATAAGAGCGCGTCAGTTAATACTGAATTACCGGACTCAAAGAGGACGTCATGGTTGAATCCAGAGGCCGCGGAATTTGTTCCGGTTTTTACATCTCGGTTTGTGAGGGATCCAGATCCTGTAACATCACCATCGCCAGTCGAAATTAATTTAGTCATTGCACATGAACCTGGACAGCTGGTTTCCAGGGTGGAAGACGTTGAGGACGTTGTGGTTGCTGAAAGTGGTCAAGGAGTGGAATCGACAGAAGAGTCAGAAGAGCGGTCTGCAGATGCTGCGCAGGTGAGTATAGTTGTAGGGGTTAGGGAGACGGTAGAGTCTGAAGTTGCAGATGGACACAGGGATGTCCGGGCTGCGAGTGTTTCTGAGGTTGTGGATGGACAAGGGGATGTCCATGCCGCAAGTGTAGTAGAAGTAGATGAGGTAGAAGTGGAGGAGAAATTTGGTGGCAGCGTTGTAGAGTTTGTGAGTGAGAGTGATGTAGTGTGTGAAGATGTGCAGACGCCTTCTGTAAGTATTGTTGAGGATTCCGAGGAACGGGAAGAAGTTTCAGGTGGACCAGGTGAGCAACTAGAGGAGGATGAGGATGTGCAGTGTTCAGATGGGGGTAGTGGAAGTGATGGCGATGATGTTGATGATAAATGTGTTGGGGAAAACGAGATTAGAGAAGAGGTTAGAGAAGGAGTTTGTGAAGCGGCTGGCGATGAGTGTCATGCAGAAATTGGTGAGGAGCTGAGGGAAGATGTGGTTGAAGACGGATCAGAGGAGCAACTGGAAGATGCTGAGGAGGTGCAGTGTCATGATGTTGATTTGGATTATGTGGACGAAGAAGGGGAAATTGTAGAAAAGGAAGAAATTGTAGCAGAGGAGTTAGACGGCAAGCATAATCCAAGGCGGAGTGAAAGTAGTGAGGTAAGTTGCCTTGATTCTGATTCGGAGGAAATCAGCCAGTATAGCTCAACACGAAATATTTTCTTGGAGAGTGGTGTCCGAAAGGAGCGAATACCTAAAGTGCGTCAGAGAAAGGTAAGAAGCAGAGGTTAACGGGTAGCGGGTAGATGTTCCCCACATTCCCAGTGGTGTTCATCTATTTCAGGGTTGCGCCCCTGCCCACGCGAGCCTTGGTTTCCTCCATTCTTCCTTATTTCCGGAGGTAGCCAGGTCCTTGCCCTCAGTCCTAGCTATTGCCCTTTAATGATCCTTGCCCCATTTCATCTTCCCAATTTTCCTACCACTCCCCTTAGCATAAAAAAAAAAAAAAAAAAAAAAAAAAAAAAAAAAAAAAAAAAATCTGTCAAACGGAGTTAGAGAGAGACTTAGCTTGTGGTCCTCGAGATCGTCAGTTTCCCCTGTGTTAAAGGTTAGATGGAGTGATGATGTGCTGTTGTTGTTTGTTAATAGGTCTTGATGTTGATGTTGTTCATTATAGGGTCCGAGCCATGCCGCATTCTCCGGTTTTCCTGGTGTTATTTTTGTTGTGAGAGAAAGTTGTGTAGTAGGTACGGTAGAAAGGTAAACCCCCTCTAGTTATGGTGTATTTGAATGAGTAATGATGGGATTAATGTTCGTGTGCCCTTGGTACGGTCCTCTCTGTCCGGCTGAGCGGGGCCGTCCGCCCTTGTGTAGGGAGTGGGCCAGCCATATGGCAAGGTTGGAGATGCCTTGTAGGTGCATGTGGCTGGTCGGTCCGAGAGACGGACGGGAGTAGTACGGTCACTCACATATCAAGGTGGGAGATACCTTGTTTGGTCGTATGACGAATATGTGAGTGGGACCGGTGGGAGTAATTGGTGGTCACCGGAGAGGGTGACGTGTTGGGGCGGTCCCGTGGGGTTGGCGTGGCGGAGAGGGTCGCATGGGGATTGGTGGTGTTCTCCTGAGAGCAAATGCCATCGGGCCACCTTACCCACGATGTCCACCGGTTTTTCAGTTGGAAGTACACTGCAGGGTACTTTCCCGAGTTTTGTGGGGCAACCGGGTTGCCCTTTCGGGGTAAGGGTGTGCCGGTTCGAAGCCGGCGGTTGCAAAATATGAATTCTAGAAGGTTTTCATGGTTGTAATATGCGTGAGTGAGGCGCGGAGCCGGCTTTTACAAAATATTTTAAAACAAGTCAGTTTACGGTAACTTAACGTGATACACTCGCGGACTTTGGTCGACGGTATGAGGGGAGCGGTGCGGTGTGCGGTTGCGCGCGCAGCTCGGCCAGTGAGGTGGAAATTGTTCTCTGCCGGATTCAGTCAACGCTCGTCCTTGCTCACAGAGTTCTTCCCCCTTCGTCTCTGCTCTTCGATTCGTTTCTGCGCAGTTTGGTATCTTCTACATGATTGAGTAGAGAATATACGACACCCCGGTAAGATTTAATTATTTTATTAGTTGTGTGGATATTTAATAACAAGATTTACGCTATCTTGTGAAGTACGTATTTATGTGTGTGTGCGACCTGACAAAATTATGTAAGACATAATTTTTTTTCTGTTGTACGCTACGCCCTTTGTATTGCCATGCCTTAGTATTTTCTGTTATAATGCGAGAAGTTTCAAGAGTCATTCTCATGGTAAAAGTGCTTTACATAAAGAAAAATTTAATTACAAAACTTGGTGTGCAGTCAAGTAGTGAACTGTGTGGTGCATGTAGCATACTGTCCCCGTCTTTGTTAATTATGTTCACAAATAGAGAATGAAGTGTGAGAGCTTCTGTGTATGAAACTTAATTGAAGGTAAAACATTCTCAAAGCTGTGAGTGACTTGCTGTTAAAATTTTTCTGACTAAATTATGATTACTGCTCTGCACGTGGCCGGTTTAACCTGCAAAAGTTTGTCGAAGCATGTTGACTGAGTACAGTTCACTTTATATGATGCCACAATGTAATAAGTTCTGTTCATAATGCAAATTCACTTATTCCATAGCTGAATGTAGACTATTTAAGCAGGTTGTAAAAAACTTTAATTAATTATTTTTGTGCCTTTGGTGAGAGTTAGCTGGCGGCCCGTTAAGAGGTTAATTACCTTAACTCGGGTGTACATTCTTATAGACTGTTCTCTAATTTACTTGATTCCTTAGGGTTCTCGCCCTAAGTCGGGTTCCTGGCTGGCTGTGAGCCGATCACCTGTTCAAGCTGTGAACCATATCAAGACCGCCTACGAAGAGGGAGATGGAGACGGGAGCACCACGTTGCACTCACCAGCACTTATGAGGTGACATTTATGCTTTTTCTTTTTTTGGGGGCCGAACCGGCAGTGTGCCTGTTTTATGAGAATAACTTAGATGCCCGGGGACCACGTGTCCAGACTCTATTTGGGAAGTGAACTGTGATCATGACTCTGAACACTTTAACTTAAAATTTCATATACCTCTTATAACTCAGTTAAGTAACACTAAATGCTATGTCTGTAAGTGCGTGCTGCACTGCGAGAGCGCGCCATAGAGAGATTTTAATCTTGTACCATTTTTATTGTTGCATCTGATTTACTCTTTCAAAATTTAATTATTGCCCAGTAGTTCTGTTCCGGCTGGAACAGCTGCGTATAAATTTTTTTAATTTGACTAGGGATTTCATATTTAAGGGCTGGGGACTTTCCGGGGGTTTTTCTTGGGGACTTTTCTGGGTTTACAATATGGGACTTAGTTTTCTGACACGCTGGTACAACTTCAGACAGGTTGATTGCCTGTCAACTTTTGTCCACTACATGTGGGCGCGCTCCCACAGATGCCAGAGCACAACCACCTTATTGTATTCTTTTTCTAATTATTTTATACAGTTATCTGAGGCTCATCGAAACGATTTATTAATGTTCTTAAAATATCTTAGCCGATTTTGCCCCTTGCACAAGGGCCAAGCTGATTGTTTTCTTAACTGGCAAACACATATGGGTTGACTTCACACGTAGAGAAGTTGCTGTTTAATTTTGAATATTAACTGGTTTTCATCCTCTTCTTTTTGGGTAAATTAAATAGATATACATATTGTCAAAATCTTCTGAAATTGTAAAGCCTCAGTCAATTAATTTCTGCTATTAAAGTACATAAGGATTTAATTCCTTTTTGGGAATTTTGTGAAGTCAATACTGTCTAGAATTTTATAAACACTGTCTGGAAGTAGGTGAGGAGTTGTTAACATTACCTGGTGCTGTGAACGGAACAAAGGTTCACACACTCATCATGGGTCATTAATAAACGGAATGCTAGACAAATGGGTGGTCCAGTTTCAGTTATGCTTCATGAATTATTCGTCTTTAAAGGGGTTGGAGTTTGGGTTATCCTACTGAACGGGTTGCTGACGAGCGTATATTTTATCACTGCCGGGGCATAAGATGATAGTTGCTTTACCCAGTGGGTGGGTGCGTTACAGGGGCATGCGTGTTGAAAGTAAATGACTGTGAGTTGTGTACCTTGTGTTCTGTATGTGTGTTTTATGTGTCTAGCTAGCCACACGACGGGGAGAATTTTACATGTGTTTGTGCATTCTATATTTTATTTATGTATGTACATTTAACTTATATGCTGTTATATACACTTGTTCTGATGTAATTCTATTCAATTATATACACTTGTTCTTAGGCAAACTGGAATTATATATGCTAGTTGTGATTCAAATTTTTCTATTATATATATGTATACACATTTACTTTGTGCACACTTATGTTCATGTACACTTAATTTATACATGTTTGCCATGATGTACCTTTTGGTAGTTTTATATAGATCATATTTATCTTGTACACATGTATGAATTCCAGAGACATAATAAATCTGTTATTGTTATATTATGGCTGAGTTCATTGCAAGTCCCGTCATACTGGACCCAGCATAATTTTTGCTTCTCTAGGCTCCTGCCTAGTTCTAAATAACTTGTAACCTCTCTTTGATAGCCAACAAGCAAGGAGATAGACATTTAACAAGAAATAAAATAAATACTTAAAGCCAAGGAGAGGTTACAAATGGTAGCCGGAGCGTGGTTCATTCTGGGCTTGAACCCTTGGTTCCTGGTGTGTGACGGGGCTTGCAGACTCGGGAATATTAAGGCAGTTGTAAATTAATGATTGTTGTAAAATAGTGGATAGATGCCAGTGTAGGCTAATTGTAAGTTGTTTAAAATTGTGAGTCGGGTCGCACCACTGAGGCGGTTAATAGTGTTAAAAAAATTTTGATAGCTTGTATTGCCGGGGAGTCTTAAATGTGGCCTGGAATATGGAATGTTCATTGGGGTCGGTGTTGAGCGTAGTATATTGACGGGATGCGGTATGGCCCGATCGGAAATCGGTACCGGAACCGATTTGCGTCCGGTTGATGTTGAATGATTCTGTATTCCCGAATTAGGATTTGTACTTGATTGTTAGTGGGTTGTTGTGATTTATGTGTTGGTACGGCGTGTGTGTCGAGTTGCTGGTTGATGTTATGTGTGTGTAGTTTTGTTGTTTGTCTTTTGTCTCCTTCCGTCGTGGAGTGCATGGTTCTGAATAGGCCAGGTTTCTGCAGCGCTAGAGAACCCGGGGGTCTACTCAAAGGAAGGACAGTACTTGAGTTTTTCCGTTTCTTGTAAATATGTTTTTGTAGGTTATGTTTGTGTTAGGTGTTTAGTGGGATTTGTTTTATGATTGTTTGTTTTGAATTGTGTAATTCTGGCGGGGATATGCTACGAGAAATTGCCCCACCCTCTTACAGGCGTTCTCCAGAAATTTCCGGTGGTGGATGGATTTGATGAGGATCAGCTGTTGGTTTTCTTGGACCTGGTCCTGCAGGTGGCAGATTTCCCAGGGGTGTCCGATGGGGAGGTCTTGTTTCTTATATACCCGTATTGCCGGAGTACGTTGGCTAATCTGGTCACCAAGGCTCTGCGTCGGGGTGACAGTGTTGATGCTTTCCATGGGGAGGTGTTGAACTTCTTCATACCCACTCGACGACGCTTCAAGCTTGAGTTGGAAAGATTCTATCGCCCACAGGCCTACGGAGAGGCGTTAGGAGATTTCGTGCGCGATATAAGGAAAGCTGCCCGGGTGTTAAGATTGGGGTTGCCCGAGACAGAAGTTATCCAAGCAATTCTGCAAGGACTGACTCCCCAGGAGAGATCTCGTTTGGCATTTGCAGATCGTCCACGTTGTTTTGCGGACCTTGAGCGACTGTGTGTGCTTTCAGGAACGGTCCAGGCGGCTGACGAGTCCCGAGGAAGAGATGCCACAGATGTCCAATCCTCCAGTGGTTCATCAGGAAGAGCCAAAAGGGACAAACATGGAGGTTGGAGGAAAACCCAAGAGACGCTTAGAAAGCCTGTATATTCCGGAAGTGATGGAGGCTACAAGGGGGTGGCAAGTGTGAAGACGGTAACAACAGCTACAGCACAGAAAACAAGGAAACATGAACTTAACAGGGAAAAAAGAAATTATGTTAGGGAACAACCATCGGCAAGTAGGGAGCCGGTAGTTGGGCGTTATTCTTATTTGGAGAAAAAGGAAACTGTAAAAGTTCAAGAGGAAGTACAAGCGCCTAAGAGAGTAGTGGATGAAGAAAAGGAAGCAGAGGTAGAAGAGCGGAATGACTTTGTGGGAACAATACAAGAGAATAAGAGCGCGTCAGTTAATACTGAATTACCGGACTCAAAGAGGACGTCATGGTTGAATCCAGAGGCCGCGGAATTTGTTCCGGTTTTTACATCTCGGTTTGTGAGGGATCCAGATCCTGTAACATCACCATCGCCAGTCGAAATTAATTTAGTCATTGCACATGAACCTGGACAGCTGGTTTCCAGGGTGGAAGACGTTGAGGACGTTGTGGTTGCTGAAAGTGGTCAAGGAGTGGAATCGACAGAAGAGTCAGAAGAGCGGTCTGCAGATGCTGCGCAGGTGAGTATAGTTGTAGGGGTTAGGGAGACGGTAGAGTCTGAAGTTGCAGATGGACACAGGGATGTCCGGGCTGCGAGTGTTTCTGAGGTTGTGGATGGACAAGGGGATGTCCATGCCGCAAGTGTAGTAGAAGTAGATGAGGTAGAAGTGGAGGAGAAATTTGGTGGCAGCGTTGTAGAGTTTGTGAGTGAGAGTGATGTAGTGTGTGAAGATGTGCAGACGCCTTCTGTAAGTATTGTTGAGGATTCCGAGGAACGGGAAGAAGTTTCAGGTGGACCAGGTGAGCAACTAGAGGAGGATGAGGATGTGCAGTGTTCAGATGGGGGTAGTGGAAGTGATGGCGATGATGTTGATGATAAATGTGTTGGGGAAAACGAGATTAGAGAAGAGGTTAGAGAAGGAGTTTGTGAAGCGGCTGGCGATGAGTGTCATGCAGAAATTGGTGAGGAGCTGAGGGAAGATGTGGTTGAAGACGGATCAGAGGAGCAACTGGAAGATGCTGAGGAGGTGCAGTGTCATGATGTTGATTTGGATTATGTGGACGAAGAAGGGGAAATTGTAGAAAAGGAAGAAATTGTAGCAGAGGAGTTAGACGGCAAGCATAATCCAAGGCGGAGTGAAAGTAGTGAGGTAAGTTGCCTTGATTCTGATTCGGAGGAAATCAGCCAGTATAGCTCAACACGAAATATTTTCTTGGAGAGTGGTGTCCGAAAGGAGCGAATACCTAAAGTGCGTCAGAGAAAGGTAAGAAGCAGAGGTTAACGGGTAGCGGGTAGATGTTCCCCACATTCCCAGTGGTGTTCATCTATTTCAGGGTTGCGCCCCTGCCCACGCGAGCCTTGGTTTCCTCCATTCTTCCTTATTTCCGGAGGTAGCCAGGTCCTTGCCCTCAGTCCTAGCTATTGCCCTTTAATGATCCTTGCCCCATTTCATCTTCCCAATTTTCCTACCACTCCCCTTAGCATAAAAAAAAAAAAAAAAAAAAAATCTGTCAAACGGAGTTAGAGAGAGACTTAGCTTGTGGTCCTCGAGATCGTCAGTTTCCCCTGTGTTAAAGGTTAGATGGAGTGATGATGTGCTGTTGTTGTTTGTTAATAGGTCTTGATGTTGATGTTGTTCATTATAGGGTCCGAGCCATGCCGCATTCTCCGGTTTTCCTGGTGTTATTTTTGTTGTGAGAGAAAGTTGTGTAGTAGGTACGGTAGAAAGGTAAACCCCCTCTAGTTATGGTGTATTTGAATGAGTAATGATGGGATTAATGTTCGTGTGCCCTTGGTGCGGTCCTCTCTGTCCGGCTGAGCGGGGCCGTCCGCCCTTGTGTAGGGAGTGGGCCAGCCATATGGCAAGTTTGGAGATGCCTTGTAGGTGCATGTGGCTGGTCGGTCCGAGAGACGGACGGGAGTAGTACGGTCACTCACATATCAAGGTGGGAGATACCTTGTTTGGTCGTATGACGAATATGTGAGTGGGACCGGTGGGAGTAATTGGTGGTCACCGGAGAGGGTGACGTGTTGGGGCGGTCCCGTGGGGTTGGCGTGGCGGAGAGGGTCGCATGGGGATTGGTGGTGTTCTCCTGAGAGCAAATGCCATCGGGCCACCTTACCCACGATGTCCACCGGTTTTTCAGTTGGAAGTACACTGCAGGGTACTTTCCCGAGTTTTGTGGGGCAACCGGGTTGCCCTTTCGGGGTAGGGGTGTGCCGGTTCGAAGCCGGCGGTTGCAAAATATGAATTCTAGAAGGTTTTCATGGTTGTAATATGCGTGAGTGAGGCGCGGAGCCGGCTTTTACAAAATATTTTAAAACAAGTCAGTTTACGGTAACTTAACGTGATACACTCGCGGACTTTGGTCGACGGTATGAGGGGAGCGGTGCGGTGTGCGGTTGCGCGCGCAGCTCGGCCAGTGAGGTGGAAATTGTTCTCTGCCGGATTCAGTCAACGCTCGTCCTTGCTCACAGAGTTCTTCCCCCTTCGTCTCTGCTCTTCGATTCGTTTCTGCGCAGTTTGGTATCTTCTACATGATTGAGTAGAGAATATACGACACCCCGGTAAGATTTAATTATTTTATTAGTTGTGTGGATATTTAATAACAAGATTTACGCTATCTTGTGAAGTACGTATTTATGTGTGTGTGCGACCTGACAAAATTATGTAAGACATAATTTTTTTTCTGTTGTACGCTACGCCCTTTGTATTGCCATGCCTTAGTATTTTCTGTTATAATGCGAGAAGTTTCAAGAGTCATTCTCATGGTAAAAGTGCTTTACATAAAGAAAAATTTAATTACAAAACTTGGTGTGCAGTCAAGTAGTGAACTGTGTGGTGCATGTAGCATACTGTCCCCGTCTTTGTTAATTATGTTCACAAATAGAGAATGAAGTGTGAGAGCTTCTGTGTATGAAACTTAATTGAAGGTAAAACATTCTCAAAGCTGTGAGTGACTTGCTGTTAAAATTTTTCTGACTAAATTATGATTACTGCTCTGCACGTGGCCGGTTTAACCTGCAAAAGTTTGTCGAAGCATGTTGACTGAGTACAGTTCACTTTATATGATGCCACAATGTAATAAGTTCTGTTCATAATGCAAATTCACTTATTCCATAGCTGAATGTAGACTATTTAAGCAGGTTGTAAAAAACTTTAATTAATTATTTTTGTGCCTTTGGTGAGAGTTAGCTGGCGGCCCGTTAAGAGGTTAATTACCTTAACTCGGGTGTACATTCTTATAGACTGTTCTCTAATTTACTTGATTCCTTAGGGTTCTCGCCCTAAGTCGGGTTCCTGGCTGGCTGTGAGCCGATCACCTGTTCAAGCTGTGAACCATATCAAGACCGCCTACGAAGAGGGAGATGGAGACGGGAGCACCACGTTGCACTCACCAGCACTTATGAGGTGACATTTATGCTTTTTCTTTTTTTGGGGGCCGAACCGGCAGTGTGCCTGTTTTATGAGAATAACTTAGATGCCCGGGGACCACGTGTCCAGACTCTATTTGGGAAGTGAACTGTGATCATGACTCTGAACACTTTAACTTAAAATTTCATATACCTCTTATAACTCAGTTAAGTAACACTAAATGCTATGTCTGTAAGTGCGTGCTGCACTGCGAGAGCGCGCCATAGAGAGATTTTAATCTTGTACCATTTTTATTGTTGCATCTGATTTACTCTTTCAAAATTTAATTATTGCCCAGTAGTTCTGTTCCGGCTGGAACAGCTGCGTATAAATTTTTTTAATTTGACTAGGGATTTCATATTTAAGGGCTGGGGACTTTCCGGGGGTTTTTCTTGGGGACTTTTCTGGGTTTACAATATGGGACTTAGTTTTCTGACACGCTGGTACAACTTCAGACAGGTTGATTGCCTGTCAACTTTTGTCCACTACATGTGGGCGCGCTCCCACAGATGCCAGAGCACAACCACCTTATTGTATTCTTTTTCTAATTATTTTATACAGTTATCTGAGGCTCATCGAAACGATTTATTAATGTTCTTAAAATATCTTAGCCGATTTTGCCCCTTGCACAAGGGCCAAGCTGATTGTTTTCTTAACTGGCAAACACATATGGGTTGACTTCACACGTAGAGAAGTTGCTGTTTAATTTTGAATATTAACTGGTTTTCATCCTCTTCTTTTTGGGTAAATTAAATAGATATACATATTGTCAAAATCTTCTGAAATTGTAAAGCCTCAATCAATTAATTTCTGCTATTAAAGTACATAAGGATTTAATTCCTTTTTGGGAATTTTGTGAAGTCAATACTGTCTAGAATTTTATAAACACTGTCTGGAAGTAGGTGAGGAGTTGTTAACATTACCTGGTGCTGTGAACGGAACAAAGGTTCACACACTCATCATGGGTCATTAATAAACGGAATGCTAGACAAATGGGTGGTCCAGTTTCAGTTATGCTTCATGAATTATTCGTCTTTAAAGGGGTTGGAGTTTGGGTTATCCTACTGAACGGGTTGCTGACGAGCGTATATTTTATCACTGCCGGGGCATAAGATGATAGTTGCTTTACCCAGTGGGTGGGTGCGTTACAGGGGCATGCGTGTTGAAAGTAAATGACTGTGAGTTGTGTACCTTGTGTTCTGTATGTGTGTTTTATGTGTCTAGCTAGCCACACGACGGGGAGAATTTTACATGTGTTTGTGCATTCTATATTTTATTTATGTATGTACATTTAACTTATATGCTGTTATATACACTTGTTCTGATGTAATTCTATTCAATTATATACACTTGTTCTTAGGCAAACTGGAATTATATATGCTAGTTGTGATTCAAATTTTTCTATTATATATATGTATACACATTTACTTTGTGCACACTTATGTTCATGTACACTTAATTTATACATGTTTGCCATGATGTACCTTTTGGTAGTTTTATATAGATCATATTTATCTTGTACACATGTATGAATTCCAGAGACATAATAAATCTGTTATTGTTATATTATGGCTGAGTTCATTGCAAGTCCCGTCATACTGGACCCAGCATAATTTTTGCTTCTCTAGGCTCCTGCCTAGTTCTAAATAACTTGTAACCTCTCTTTGATAGCCAACAAGCAAGGAGATAGACATTTAACAAGAAATAAAATAAATACCAAAAGCATAGAGAGGTTACAGAACCACAACCATAGTTCTCCATTGGGGTCTTCAAAAAAGGTTTTAAGTACTGCAGGGGGATTTTCTAGTGAGCCAAAGTAAGCTTTAAGCGGTTTGATCATTTGTAGTACCCGGTCTAGGGCAGGCAAAAGTCGAAGCCTCCGAGTGTTCGAATAAGAAAGAATCTTTTTATATTCTACACTGTTGCGGTTTGGAAGCTCTTGAATAATCGTGAGTTATTCCAAAGACGCTAATGAGGAAGGCTGGATTGTTTGTTAGAAAGAAGTGGACTGTATTAAAGATGTTGAACATTCGTTTATTGAAAAAAATCTGATTGTTAATTACGATCGGCACGTGCGGATGCATTTGAGGCAATAACGCCCGAAATTAATTTTGAATGAAATCGTGGTCCATTGTAGATGGACGCAGGTAGTTGAATGAAATGAGATATTATAAATGCATGCTAAAAAATATCCAGAAGCCGCGGGTGGAAGAGAAGTGTTTTACGAGAGTTGCGCTCGGAGTCTTGTTATAAACTGAACTAAACTGGCTTGCAGTCGGCGGTGCTGGCCGGCTGCAACGTTTGATAAACGCGTGACGTTATCCGTGCGTGCCGTGTAACGGTAGCAGACCGCTTACAGCTGATAAACCAGTACAAAGTTTAAACATACTGCCCGCCAAAATCGGGACGATTTTGTACATTAAAGGTTAAATTGAACAATATAATAATTAAACTCACATGTCGTAAGCGATACAATAATTGGCGCACTGGCCAGAGAGCAATGACATAATAAACATAATATGAATTCAATTAACAATCACCAAGCATACAATAAATTGACCCTTACGCCAATAGCAAGGGCTTACTGACGTTAAAATTACTCAAAACATAATAGTAATTCAATACGCACAATAATACAATAATTAAGTAGGTATTGATCTTTCCCAAATAATACCCCTTGATATTTGCCAAGCATTACAATAACAAGTGATAACACCATAAAAAATACAATAATTTCCCCATGATATTGACATAACAACCCCAATGAATTTCATAATGTTTGACCCTTAGAAAATACAATACATATATAGAATAATTGACACTATAAATGACACTTGTGGTTCTCAGAATTTGAATCACACAAACATATTAACAATACACAACATCCATAATGATTGATAGTA
Source organism: Magicicada septendecula (assembly GCA_034769895.1). NCBI lineage: Eukaryota > Metazoa > Arthropoda > Insecta > Hemiptera > Cicadidae > Magicicada > Magicicada septendecula. The sequence goes on from CM068369.1 coordinate 197,595,313, forward strand.
CATATGAGACACAGTCACTATTGCTGTAATAGCTAGCGGCACGTAAACAATATTACAATGCTTATGATACAATTGACTTGTATGCTCGCCCCGGGGAATGTCCCGGGCGTGGTCCATGTAATGTGACACGCACACACTCACACACACACACACACACCTCGTATGGCACGCATACGATTAGTGTGTAGCCACCGGAAGGGGGCATAATTTGTGGATGGGTCGGCGTAAGATACCTAGCGCGGTGCGAACTTCTGCGACGCGTACTAAGGAATCTTGACCCGGAAAAACATTGGTAATTACCCCACGCTTCCATTCTAGAGGGGGGGAATTGTCATCCAAAATGAGGACAAGTTGTCCGACGTTCAAATTCTTTAATGGGGTGCGCCATTTATTGCGCTGCTGCAGCTGGTGCAGATAATCCCTAGACCACCGTTTCCAGATGGTCTGCGTAAATTTTTGGAGCAGAAGCCATCTGCCCAAATGAGTATTATTGCCTTGTGTATAGTCGGGTTCCGGAAGTGCCGTCAGTGGAGCACCGACCAAAAAATGAGCGGGTGTTAAGGGTTCAGGGTCTCTAGCATCGTCGGACACCGCGCATAACGGGCGTGAATTAAGGCAAGCCTCAATTTGAGAAAGAAGAGTAGAATATTCCTCAAAATTCAAGATCGTACCGCCAATTACGCGACGTAAATGGAATTTAACACTCCTTACACCACTTTCCCACAAACCACCGAAATGAGGGGCTGAAGGGGGGATAAAGGACCATTTGATGCCGTGGAGACCGCAAAACTCCAGAGAAGATTGCTCAACTTCCTTGGAGGTTAAAAATTTGTACCAATCATGCAACGTGTGGTTGGCACGACGAAAATTCGTGCCATTATCCGAAAATATTTGCGCGGGAATACCTCTGCGCGATATGAACCTTTTTAAAGCCGCTATAAAGGCGTTGGAAGTGAGATCCGACACCAATTCTAAATGGATGGCCCTAGTACACATGCATATAAATAGAGCGATATATGCCTTGGTCGTGGACTTAGAGCGCTGCCCGCCATGGCGCAAAAGCACAGGACCGGCGTAATCCACGGCCGACTGTGAGAATGGCCTTGACGGCGTGACCCTAGAAGAGGGTAATTGACCGAGTAATTGATTCGCGCCTTTAGCCCGGAAACGAAAACAAGTGACACACTTATGTATCACTGAGCGGATATAGAACTTATCGTGTACGATCCAATACTTACGCCTAAGCGAAGCTTGAGTTGATTGCACTCCAGCGTGCAACAAACGGATGTGTTCGTATTCAATTATTAATCTCGTGAGATGAGAGTGCGGGTGCAAAATTATTTGGTGTTTAGTCTCGTAGCTAAGTGGGGAGAATTGCAAGCGTCCACCCACTCTTAAAATGCCTGATTTATCCAGGAATGGGTTGAGAGCAAGAATTTTACTACTGCGTGGAAGGCACCGGTGTGCCTCAAGTTCCCTAACCTCCACGTCGAAATGCAACTTCTGTGATTGCCGGACAAAAATCAAGAGCGTGTCAGACAATTCTTGAGCCGACAAAAAGGACGTGTCTCTATCAACCACCGCGAGCCTAGAATTGCGAAAAAATCGACGGCAATATGCGAAGACGCGAATAAGCCTCGTAAGAGATGAATAATTTTCAATGTAACTATGTGTTGAGGACGCGACAATTAGTGAGGTTTGAACCTGCTTGCGACATTCCTCTTCAATGTCGGGAAAAGTACAGGGAGTATTAATGTCGAACGCGCTGACCGGCCATGAGGCCGCATCACGAGCCAACCAGGAGGGACCATGCCACCATTGAGTATGACAGTGCAAACTACGAGGGAGGCAACCGCGCGATAAAACGTCGGCAGGGTTGTCATTTGATACTACATGACGCCAAATTCCCCTGCTGCTAACAAGACGCTGTATTTCCGCGACACGGTTGGCCACAAATACCTTCCATCGGGAAGATTGCTGATGTATCCAGTACAACGCTATCATCGAATCCGAATAAAGATATAGTCCGTCAAAATTGTAATCGACGGCATTTAAAACCTTGGAGGTTAATTGAGCCAACAATAAACAAGCACAAAGTTCAAGTTTAGGAAGCGTTATCTGTTTCAGCGGAGCGACCCTAGATTTAGCACACAACAAGTTTGATGATATGGCGCCGTTCGAATAGACCGCCCGCACGTAAATGTAACACGCGTAACCTTTAGCCGAAGCGTCGGCGAATCCGTGCAGCTGCAATGAACTAACTGGGTAACTGTTCGAACTCTTAACCGACCTCGTAATCTCAAAATGAGTGTCGGAGACTAATTGGGCGTATAATTCCAACCATTGATTGGCTAATGATCCGGACAAGGGTTCGTCCCAATCAGTGCCCGCCAACCACAACTGCTGCACGAAATGCTTGCAGCAAAATGTGATGGGAGCGATTAAACCTAGTGGATCATAGATCCCGGCGATGATTGCCAACACGCTTCTCTTGTTGAAAATGGTTAAATTGTCATCACCCCTAACGGTGTATAAAAAGTTATCCCCCTCAACATTCCATTGTATGCCCAAGGTACGCACGTTTTGACCCTTGCTGAAGTCACGGGTTACTTGGGCGCGAAGAGTCATAATCTTATGGTGGTTAGAGAACCATTTATGTAACGAAAAACCATACCTCCTCAACAACTTCTCGATCTCGCATTTCATTTCAGCTAAGCCGTTCGGATCATCCGAACCCGTTGTGAGATCGTCTACGTAAAAGTCATTTGCTATGGCCTTAGCAGCTGTAGGGTAGTCGGATTTATTTTCATATGCTATTTGAGCCAGACAACGCGTAGCAAGGAAGGAGGCACTAGCAGTGCCATATGTAACCGTCCTTAACGCGTAATGTCGCAATTCCTTATGCGGTGCATCACGCCAAACAATGCGTTGCAAGTTTGAATCCTTAGGATTAACAATGATCTGGCGATACATCTTTTCAATGTCCGCAATAAGTACGTATCGGTGGGTGCGGAACCGAACCATTATCGAAAACAGATCCTGCTGGATCGTAGGACCGACCATTGAAGTATCGTTAAGGGACAAATTATTGGTGGTTTTAGCGGATGCGTCAAATACCACGCGCAATTTAGTGGTTAAGCTAGAGTCTTTGAAGACTGCGTGATGGGGCAGATAAAAGATCTCTGACCTGTCAAGCGACAGATCGTATTCATTAAGCGGCGACATGTGGCCAAGTCTTAAGTAGTCACTCATGAACTCATTATAATCCTTATAAAGGGTAGGGTTCTGCTTGAATTTGAATTCTAACGATTGGAATCTGCGTATGGCTCCGCGGAGAGAATCTCCCAAATAAGATTTATCAGATCTGCGGGGCAGGGCTACCACGAATCTCCCGTCGCGATTGCGGCTAGTGTTTTCCACGAAATGCCTTTCACACGGTGAGTCCTCAGATCGGGCTTCGCGACTAGAGATCTCCTCCAACTTCCAAAATTCCTTTAGTTGCGAGGAAACCTGATTATCATCCCTACAGACCATAAAGGAAGAAACCGTTTTAGTCATATCGACGTTGAATGGTAAGTCACCGGCCAAAATAAATCCTAACTTGGTTTCCTGAATTATAGGAAAGTGTGGTCCGCGCGTATATTTCATAGGTTCAATTAATTGGAGAAAATATTGAGCGCCGATTAATATATCGACTTGCGACGAGCAATGTAGGTGTGGATCCGCCAAGAATATGCGCTTGGGTAAATTTAAAGAGGCGAGATTGAACGACTCCGCCGGTAAATTATTAGTTATACTGGGTAATACGGCACAATGTACGTTTAACGTGAAGGGTTTATAGCGCGAATGTAGCCTTACATTAGTACTGAAGTCAGCCTGGGAAAGAGAGTTGTTTATACCCGTGATGGGCAGTTGCGATTTAACCAATTGGAGGCCCATCCTGCGGGCGAAATCCATTGTGCAAAAGTTCGCTTGAGAACCGGAATCCAGTAATATCCTAACGGGAAATTTTTTGCCGACTTTATTGTATGTCATACAGACGGCGGTAGATAACAATACCGATTTATTGGTCTGTGATTTCAGTGAACACTGGTTGTTAACAGAAGTTACGTCCCTGTTGGGGACATGAATCGTTGTGTGGTGACGCCTAGAACATTTTTTACATGAGAATTTTGAGGGACATTTTGAACCCTCGTGTCCCGAACGGAGGCAGTTTAAGCAAAGTTTGTTTTTTATTAACGCGTTTTTTCTATCAGGGATAGACAGCGATGTAAATTGTGGGCAATCGCTAAGTCTATGTACACCGTTACACAGCCTGCATAAATTGTTTCTAATATGTGAGTGGAATGCGCCCCTTGGAGTGCTTATCTGTTTAACCGCCTTGCGATAAGGAGACTTATCGCTTTTGTTCAACCTGCTCGTTGGGCTAGTCGCGTTATCGAGATTTTGCAATAATTTCCTACGTGAATTTAGAAAATTTATAAAATTATTAAAATCAGGGAATTTATGCTCCGATAAACTCTCTTTCCACAAACGTAAAGTGTAATTGTCAAGTTTTTTGGCTAAATAATTTACGACAATAATTTCAAACGTGTTGACTGGCAGTTTGAGATTATTTAAAGCGTTTATATTTGCAGAGATTTGATCAATAAATTGCGATATGCTAACTTGGGATTCCTGTTGAACTAATGGTACGTCTAGGACATTCCACACGTGGTGAGCGGAAACAATCAGCTTACTATCATATCTATTCCTCAACAGATCGATAGCCACCGCGTAATTCTCATGTGTTATGGGCAACGATTTTATTACGTTAAGCGCCTCGCCATGTAATGACGAGTGCAAATAATGAAGTTTCTGTATATCTGTCAGATCTGCTCTGACATGAATTAGTTCCAGAAAAATATGGTAATAATGTTGCCATTCCACAATACTACCCTCAAACCGTGGTAATTTTATTGGTTCCAATTGAATGGGGGGTGTTTTAGGCTGTTTACCTTCAGCATTAATTACTGGTTTTTGGTTCATATGCTCAGCTTGCTCTAGCAGGTGTTGCAATTTACATTCTATAGTACAGAGATCGTCCTCCGTTTGCACTCTATCACTCGTTAACGCAACGTCTGCTTCCTCAGCCTCGATTTGTGACTGAACCTCGTCATATTTGGTGGATAATTCCATCAAATGACGCAGTTTTATTTTTAGCGCATGAGGATCGCTGTTTAACAAATCGAAGTTATCCGCGAAGGTATTTACTCGGGATATTGAGGCCTTAATTGTGCCTCGTTTTTTTATTAGAGCCCTTACGTCGGCCATTATTACAGTTTAAGATAAAAAGGGAAAGATATTTAGAAAGCAATTGAGCATAGAGCATGTGAACCACAAACTTAATTTTGAATGAGTTTAAATTCGTTTCGGTAGCTAGCGATCGTTGTTTTGAACATAAACTTACTCTCTCTAACTAATCAAACTTGTTGGCAGTTAAATTATTGAAATTATGAATCTAAATGGTTACAAAGTATATCTTTATCTTTAAAGTTCTGATTGATAATGAGCTGCCAACCATTTATTAATTTGTACTGTGTAATAAGGTGTTTGTTTATATAAATGTGTCAAAAAATACCCACTGTGTGAAATATTATTAAAATCAAATATAAGTAAAGTTTATAGTCACGTGGCCGTCGATCCATTCGTGATGAAGCTGGCTTCGATCCCGTTTGGAGCTGCTACACCTCCTGTCTCTGCCGGTCAGCCGATGCCTCATGTTGTACCTTCCATCAATTAAAGCTGTGGAATCTCGAAAATGTTGTCCTGTTTCGTCCCGTCGTCTCTGGTCTACTGCTTGGCTGAATCTTGTCGAGATGACTGCGACGTGATTCACAATAATGGTGTCGCTCAGGACGAAAATGATGCCCGTAGGGCGTGATTAACTTCAGATTGGTTTTTCCAGAAATTATGTGTATAAATAAATGCTGTCGCTTGTGTACTCAGATATGAGAAATCTGTGCCGTGGGGACCAAAAATGATGTAGATTTTTGGGCCCGAAAATGTGAAATCCTGCCTGGTTGGACCAAAAATGATGTCGTTTTTGGCCTGAAAATATGAAATCCGGTCCGGTGGGACCAAAAATGTTGCGGTTTGGAAGCTCTTGAATAATCGTGAGTTATTCCAAAGACGCTAATGAGGAAGGCTGGATTGTTTGTTAGAAAGAAGTGGACTGTATTAAAGATGTTGAATATTCGTTTATTGAAAAAATCTGATTGTTAATTACGATCGGCACGTGCGGATGCATTTGAGGCAATAACGCCCGAAATTAATTTTGAATGAAATCGTGGTCCATTGTAGATGGACGCAGGTAGTTGAATGAAATGAGATATTATAAATGCATGCTAAAAAATATCCAGAAGCCGCGGCTGGAAGAGAAGTGTTTTACGAGAGTTGCGCTCGGAGTCTTGTTATAAACTGAACTAAACTGGCTTGCAGTCGGCGGTGCTGGCCGGCTGCAACGTTTGATAAACGCGTGACGTCATCCGTGCGTGCCGTGTAACGGTAGCAGACCGCTTACAGCTGATAAACCAGTACAAAGTTTAAACATACACCAACAAACTCGCAAAACGTCTTCAGTTCAGTAACACGGACTGTGTAAATGTAAAAAAACTTGAATAGCTTCACGATTATTACTTCAGCATCAATTGGTAGAGAATCTGATGCATTGTTAATGCAGTTGTTGATAACATGTGCAATGTAACCTACTCCAATCAAGGTTTTGTTGCAGCTTACAGACAATTTTTGAAATACATTTTTAACGCCTTTCCTCTTTGCTCCTCCGAAATTGGTATTTGTATTGTCAGCAGACATACCAATTACCTTATCTACAAGTCCATTTCTGTTCAGAACAGAAAATACATAATCATTTAATCGATCGCTGGTCTCTCCTGGTAACGTTTCCAATTCTAAAACTTTAACATTAATTCCAGAATCTATATGGAAATATCTTATTACTATTGGTAGGCTACTAATTTTTCAGGCCCGTGATTGGACGAATCTACCATCACTGTAAGACAAGATGTTTCACGTAACTCTTCAAACAATTGTCTTTGTGCCGCAGGAGCTAAAACATTTTTTACCATTGCTTCGCTTTTTGTTCTAGCCAAGGAGAATTTTGGCTCAAATAAAGAACAGATTAATTTTGAAGTACAATTTAAAGACCGAAAACTGTGGTTATGTCTTACAGTGTGATAAGCTATCACCGCTTCTTTTGCAACAAGTTCATTTTTAGCTGAATCATTTTTAATCAAAAACTTACTCATTGGTGAGTTAGAAGTAGAAGCAATTGCAGTAATAGCACTCATATGTTTCTTGGATTTAACATGAGCTTTGCCACCGTGGGAAACGTTTATTTCACTGTTACATTGTGTACACAAAGCTAAATGCGGATTGTCACGTTTTTTAATGAAAGGGTACTCTTTTTGGAAGTTATCATTAAATACACACTTACGTTTCTGTCCTTTTTTATCGCTATCACACATTATACGCACAAAGCTAAACTGTTTCAAGAAGAAATCAAAATTGTCACAAGCACATAATACACTGTATTTACATTACTATATAATACTCCGTAGAAATCACGTAAATACAATTCTTATTACGTCACTTACTTATAATTTTGAGATTCTAAAATTGAATGTTTATAAAGCACATAAATACACAATGTTATTGCGTGACTGACAGACAGCTACTGGCGCTAACCTGTTAGTACTAGTGAAGGAAAGCACTAGCGTCTCCGTCTAGCAGACGGCAGTGTTGCCAGATATCGGGATACCGATATCTTACCATATTTTTGCTTTAAAACGATAAAATATTGTAAAGTCTAAATCCGGGACTTTTTAACGATATTTCGGGACACCGGGACATAGGGCCGAAATCCGGGACTGTCCCGGAAAAACCGGGACGTATGGTCACCGGCTATACTAGACGAAGGCCGAAGGCCTGTATAAAAATATAGTTTCCTCTTACCTTAGCTTTCTTTGAGAAAAATGAAACTATATCCAATTGTCGTTTTTTTTACTATTCATTATTGTGTTGGAAATAAGAACTTTTTTTACAAATTACTTGACACCTTAATGAAACGACAGAAATGCGTTATGTACGTCATGATGGGATCAGGTGATCAGGTTGAGTTGAGTTGAGTACAGCAGTTAGCGACATCTATGAACATTCCGTCGCGTCAAAATACAGAGTCGGTAAAATACGCTCGAAATTCAAATGAAGTAAACGTTAAACAAACTATTAAAATGATAGAAACTTCTTATAGATAATGTATACGAATATATATATATATATATATATATATATATATATATGAAAAAATAAAAATAAAATTGCGATAAAAAATAAAATATAATAATTGTTGTAAAAAATTCGGGTTTCAAAGGGTTAACTAACTGAAAATATCATAATTGCACTAGCTACATAATTCATTTTATCCAGTGTATTTTCGAACCGTCTGGGGGGGAACGTGCCTCCGAGCCCCCCCTTGGATCCGCCTATGGGTAGAGGTATCTCTACTTATACCATAGTTTTACTGGTTTATTAAAAATGTCAACAATCTTAGTAGGAGGGTGCTGTTGACTGGTATTTTTATGTCTACCCAAATTATTTTGTCACGCTTCGCCACTGGGTATGTTATCCATTTTCTGCATGCTGTCTTCATTCAGTTGTTAGCCTTGAAATTGGATCATTTCTATGGCACTATGATAATGATTTGACTTTATGTTTCATTTAAGATGTATTCACAATATATTTTCAAAAATTTATTAATTTCTGCACGTTTCAAATTATATAGTCAATTTTTTTCTTATAGATGTACTTTTTTTTTAAAACCAAACTGTAATCCTTCACTTGGTAAGTTGAACATAGACAAAAGATAGATTTTCTCCTTAGACAAATGATACAGCTTTCTTCCACATATATAAAATGGTAGACGCCAGCTTTCTAGAAAATGATAGCCTGCCTTTTTTTAACAAAATAGATTTCTCTCACATACGAAAAAATCGGTATGGAGAACCATACATGACTTCCATGTTGTAAGATTTATGTTTAAAATAATTTACTTGAATTCGGTTCGGTAATTTCTAAAAAAATCGCCCACCCTCAAACTAATTTCACTATTTATAGATATTTTTGTTATTATGGGGTAGTCGTTTAATATAATGTTATTTTCAGTCACTTTATCCATAAAAATTAGGTAGGCTTACTTTATTCTTATAAAGGAACCGAACTACGCAGATAATCATCCCTCCTCCGAAGCGCCCCGAAGTCACTCATGGACCCTCAGCATCTTGCAGAGGGTTCATTCCCTAAAGACGAAAAGTCTGTCTATGAACCGTTCCTCTGTAATCACGTGCAGTTACACTGCCCAGCGATCCACAGGAAGCAAATCGCTATCCACGCTGGACACTTTTTCGGCTTGCACGCGTTGTGTTGGTGTGGGTTTCGGCACTTTCCATTTAAAAAGCGTGCAAATGTAAGAAAATAAACATGAGTGAGGACAGAAATAACGCGAATTGTGTGTGTGTGTGTGTGTGTGTGTGTGTGTCTTGTCTGCCTTTTTATTGCGGTAATCATAATAATAAATATCGGTATGGAGAACCATACATGGCTTCCATATTCTAAGATTTATATTTAAATCATTTTCGAAATGAAATATTACCATAGAAACTACTTATTTCTACTTACTGCTTCAGCCTTAACCACAGTACTGTGGTCACTAACGTATACCACCTCACGTTATCGCACTCGATTTTCACTGTTGATGGAAGTCGATGGCATTGCCGAAACGTCTGGTTTTGTAGAAAACATTGGACTACGGCCAAATATCCCGGGAAGGAATTTTAACAAAAACTACTTCTTTGTTGCCGATAACGTTGTACACATATATATAAAATATATGCATAAAATTAATGGCTTGTATAAGTTAATGATTGATCTCCATTAAGTAGTAATATTATGATGTCCGTAATTAAAACATCAGAGCAGGTTTAGTGTGAATGAGGGTACACTGTGGACAAAAATTTTCAACATTTCCTATTGAGCGTTGCTTAGAGTAAAGCTGCATACAGTGTATGTTTCACGGAACAAACACGCGAAAAAAAAGGAGCGCTCCGAAGTCATCCATGGACCCTCAGCATCTTGCAGAGGGTTCATTCCCTAAAGACGAAAAGTCTGTCTATGAATCGTTCCTCTGTAAACACGTGCAGTTACATTGCCCAGCGATCCACAGGAAGCAAATTGATGTCCATTTTTTCGGCTTGCACGCGTTATGTTGGTGTGGGTTTCGGCACTTTCCATTTAAAAAGCGTGCAAATGTAAGAAAATAAACATGAGTGAGGCCAGAAATAACGTGAATTGTGTGTGTGTGTGTCTTACCTGCGTTTTTATTGCTGTAGGCATAATAATAAAATGGAAACGTAAACATTACATAACTGAGATATGCTTACCTGCCACGAACGATATATTATTTTATACATTGAGGAGTTCAGTGACATACACACGTACAGAATAATTATATATATAAAGATATTAACTCATACATAATTTACATTAAAATGAGAAAAATATAATTTTATTGCCTGGCAACAAAATTATTTTATTTTTAACAATTACCATTGTTTGAAAAAGTTTAAATGAATTTTCAAGTACTTTACTGTTGTTAAAACGTAAAAGGTTACAGGTAAACTACCCCTTCCACTTAACCGATCTTCACCAAAATCGCAAGTCCTTGAGACCTCTACAATTCAGGGACGGATGCAAAAAATTATTTGATTCTGTTTGAATTTGCGGCTGTTATCGTTTGCCATAGAAAATACGCTTGATAAAAAAACGTTGCAGGTAAACTACCCATTCCCCTTAACCGATCTTCACCAAAAACAATAAGTCTTGAGTACTCTACAAATTAGGGCTTTATGCAAATAATCTTTTGATTCTGTTTGAATTTGCGGCTGTTATCGTTTGCCATAAGAAATACCCTTGTTAAAACATAAAATGTTACAGGTAAACTACCCCTTTCCCTTAATCGATCCTCACCAAAAACAATACGTCTTGAGAACTCTACAATTCAGCGCAGTATGCGAAATATTGTTTGATTCTGTTTGAATTTGCGGCTGTTATCGTTTGCCATAGGAAATACCCTTGTTAAAACATAAAACGTTACAGGTATAAACTACCCCTTTCCCTTCACCGATCCTCACCAAAAACAATAGGTCTTGAGAACTCTACAATTCAGGGCTGTATGCAAAACATTATTTGATTCTGTTTGAATTTGCGGCTGTTATCGTTTGCCAAAAAAAAAATGTCCCTTGATAAAAAAAAAACGTTGCAGGTAAACTACCCCTTTCCCTTAAAGATCTTCACCAAAAACAACAGGTCTTGAGAACTCTACAATTCAGGGCAGTATGCAAAACATTATTTGATTCTGTTGTATTTGCGGCTGTTATCGTTTGCCATAGAAAATACGCTTGATAAAAAAACGTTGCAGGTAAACTACCCATTCCCCTTAACCGATCTTCACCAAAAACAATAAGTCTTGAGTACTCTACAAATTAGGGCTGTATGCAAATAATCTTTTGATTCTGTTTGAATTTGCGGCTGTTATCGTTTGCCATAAGAAATACCCTTGTTAAAACATAAAATGTTACAGGTAAACTACCCCTTTCCCTTAACCGATCCTCACCAAAAACAATACGTCTTGAGAACTCTACAATTCAGCGCAGTATGCGAAATATTGTTTGATTCTGTTTGAATTTGCGGCTGTTATCGTTTGCCATAGGAAATACCCTTGTTAAAACATAAAACGTTACAGGTATAAACTACCCCTTTCCCTTCACCGATCCTCACCAAAAACAATAGGTCTTGAGAACTCTACAATTCAGGGCTGTATGCAAAACATTATTTGATTCTGTTTGAATTTGCGGCTGTTATCGTTTGCCAAAAAAAAAAATGTCCCTTGATAAAAAAAAACCGTTGCAGGTAAACTACCCCTTTCCCTTAAACGATCTTCACCAAAAACAACAGGTCTTGAGAACTCTACAATTCAGGGCAGTATGCAAAACCTTATTTGATTCTGTTTGTATTTGCGGCTGTTATCGTTTGCCAAACATACAAAATTACCCTTGTCAAAAATAACCGTTGCTGGTAAACTACCCCCTTCCCTCAACCGATCTTCACCAAAAACAATAGGTCGCGAGTACTCTAAAAATCAGGACTGTATGCAAAAAATTGTTTGATTCTGTTTGAATTTGCGGCTGTTATCGTTTGCCATAGAAAAAAATCTACAGACACACAGACACTTTTCGAAAAACGACTTTTTTCATGTTTTGAGTGTAGTACAATCAGAATCTGCAATAATCTCGAAAACGATTTTTTTTTCCATCACCATACTTCCATTTCCTTAAGGAACATGGAAGTAAAAATCTACACACAGATAGACAGACAGACACACACACACAGACACACACACAGTCACTTTTCGAAAATATCGGTATGGAGAACCATACATGACTTCCATATTCTAAGATTTATATTTAAAATCATTTTCGAAATGAAATATTACCATAGAAACTACTTCTTTCTACTTACTGCTTCAGCGTTAACGACAGTACTGTGGTCACTAACGTATACCACCTCACGTTATCGCACTCGATTTTCACTGATGATGGAAGTCGATGGCATTGCCGAAACGTCTGGTTTTGTAGAAAACATTGGACTACGGCCAAATATCCCGGGAAGGAATTTTAACAAAAACTACTTCTTTGTTGCCGATAAAGTTGTATTAAAAATAACATAAAAATAACGTTGTATTAACGTTTGTATATATAAAAATATATATATATATATATATTGTAACGATAAAAATTTTATCTAGTGATGTGATTGAATCTTATCGAAACGTAATGTAGCCTCACTTCAGTTTCGTCTATTGGTAATCGGATTTTTCGTTACGTACAATGTTATTGTGGACGGGTTACTTGTATTTATATAGTGTGCACTTGAATTACACCACCCGTTGGAAGTGTCAACTTGTAATGTAGGTAAATAATGTAGCGACAAACTCGCACTGGAGTCGTCGATGTGTAATTATAAATGTGTTAGGTTGAACGGCTAATGGTTTTGTAAATTGCCGCTTACTCCCACTATGCTCCACGTTTCCGTGACGTCACTCTACGATGCCAACTGTCGGATACACTGCAATCGGTGAATTCTATTTACTAATGTAACAGCAATAATAACGACACACAAATATTATCAAACATATATCCTTGTGGAATCCTTTATTCGGAAAAACACTGATTGACTGTTTTAATAAATTTAAACAGAATAATCGCAATTGTAGCGCAAAATATAATTCTTCCTTTACCAGTTGGCAGCAGTAGCCAAACGTTTAGTCTTCCTTCCAGACCAAAACAATGCTTTTGTTAACGTTTTAAATAAAAATATTAATTATCTCAGGGCGTATATGGTTCGGGGATTATTAATTAAACAGAATATTACACTATTAATCAAAATACAAGTTTACAATTATAGGATATTACAACGTTAGAGTGATACGTACACACAGAAATTGTATAGTGGTTACCAGTTTTAAAAAGGTTATGTCCAGTTCAGGCTTTGATAGTTATTATGTAAATTAAAAGTTCTTGTTGTGTTTAAAAAGGTGTTAGTCTTATATGGTGTTATTAGTGGTTGTTTCTAGTGTTCGTGTTATATGGTGTCTGTAGTTTAATTGATTATTACTTAAAATACGTGTATACATAGGTGTGTGTTGAAATACGATATAATGAGATGTCAGATCACCAAATCCTCTTCTTGTACTCTTCTTGGTTGAAGATAGGGCCCACGTACACGTCAGATCTTCCTTCTCGTCCCTCGTCCACTTCAAATCTTCTTCCTGGTTGTTATTTCTTCTAATCCATATAATGGGTAGTCTTCTGTTATTGAAAAAAGTTCGTGTAGTGTACTTCTAACAGTATTTATCTAGTTGTATTGTTTTTTCACGTTTTATAACATATAATGTAAGACGATTTAAGAACGCGTCTATCTGCTAAGATCGTTGTCAAAGAAGTCTCATTTTATTTATCCGAAATTTCTGGTTGCTAAGGGTAAACTTGGAATCTGGTTGGTTAATACGGATCTACATTGTCACATACTTTCGTTATTTCAAAGTCTAAAATTTGTTCAAAATCTTTAAATTAACATAACTTTTCTATACTGAATGGGAATTTAAAACCATTATCAGCATTATTTTGATCTTCACATTTGTTATATTTAGACACCAAACATGCCTATTTTTACTTAAAAACTATGGATGTTACAATTTTATTATTTGGAATTTTCTTAAATAACTTGATATGTGTTATTTTGTTTCTACATTCCTTGTACACGTTATTACCTATAAATACATCTACCTTTTCACATTTACTTTACAAAATTTCTAATATAATTGTTCAAAATTTACTAAAGTTGGTTTCACCTGGCCTATGTAATAGTATTACCTTCATCACCATGTTTTAACATCTTTAACAATTAAATTAACTTCTAACACTCATCAAAATGGTTTAACATATAACGTTATTTTAACAACACAAAAAATATATTACTCCAATAGTTAAATTCATGCCCACATGGCTATGATTATACCAAATCCTTGCACAAATAATTGTTTTCTACTCAGACTGTATAAGTGTTTGACACTTAACAAAACATCTTTATATAGTCCATTCTGCTTTGTCAATTAATCAATTTACCATGGTTTAATATCAGTTCTATTGTTATATTTGTTAACACAACATAAAAAAATGGAATTAATATCATAAAATTGGCATTCCTTTAAACTAACTGTATCATCAGTTACATACAAAAAAAAAACACAACACAAATACTATGATATAACACTGTGCTATAACATAAAACATGCACATTTTACAAAACAAATTCTATACTAATCGGTTAGTCCTTTGTCAGCTAATTTACTCATTATTCTGACACTGTCTATGTCATATTTACTATTTATATGGGTTTCCACATCCATATACTTACTGATGTCTGACTTACAAAAATTACAATAAATTGAACACTGTTGCTCTACCTCACCACACAGTTCTAATAATCTTGTTACATTTACTGTTTATCTGGGTTTTACTCTTGTCATAAATGTTATTGTGACCATGTTATAATTTGTTGTTTACTGGACAACCCTATGAACTCTATATGTGACAATTATTTGTATGGTTCATGTATCTATAATCATGTGTATCTATATTTTTGTTACATCAATTAACTTAATTATTTACTAATATTTCTCTTACATAATATTACATGTTTGGGCCTATTATCCCTCACTTTGTATTTTGATTATCTGGATATAATGATACATTAATTGAAACCATTTGTTTCTTTATAGTCCTGGTTCATAAGCTGTTTGTCTTTACAATTCTTTGTTTGGTCAATACTGAAAATTCATGTCATAGTTGGGGTTTGAAGATATCTGCACCACTTAGCCTAAATCATTAATTTGGGTACGGTCAGTTGTCTTACTAGTCAGTCTGAAATTGTTAGTCGTTCTTCTTCACTATCATCTTTGAAGATATTGTTCTTCTTGTTAGCTTCTTAACCAAAGTCTTCATTAAATCAGGTAAGATATTATGTTGTTCCAAATGTAATGTTACAATATATATATAAATTAATGGCTTGTATAAGTTAATGATTGATCTCCATTAAGTAGTGCTCAAATTTCCAAAGTTTTAATATTATGATGTCCGTAATTAAAACATCAGAGCAGGTTTAGTGTGTATAAGGGTACACCGTGAACAAAAATTTTCAGCATTTCCTATTGAGCGTTGCTTAGAATAAAGCTGCGAATCTACAGTGTACGTTTCACAGAAGAAACACGCGGAAAAGAAGGAGCGCTCCGAAGTCACTCATGGACCCTCAGCATCTTGCAGAGGGTTCATTCGCTAAAGACGAAAATCTGTCTATGAATCGTTCCTCTGTAAACACGTGCAGTTACACTGCCCAGCGATCCACAGGAAGCAAATCGCTATCCACGCTGGACACTTTTTCGGCTTGTACGCGTTATGTTGGTATGGGTTCGGCACATTCAATTTAAAAAGCATGCAAATGTAAGAAAATAAACATGAATGAGGCCAGAAATAACGCGAATTTTGTGTGTGTGTGTGTGTCTTCCCTGCCTTTTTATTGCGGTAGTCCTAATAATAAAATGGAAACGTAAACAGTACATAACTGAGATATGCTTGCCTGCCACGCACGAGATATTTTCTCTTATACATGATTTACATTAAAATGAAAAAATTATAATTTTATTGCCGGGCAACAAAATTATTTTATTTTTAACAATTACCATTGTTTGAAAAAGTTTAAATGAATTTTCAAGTACTTTACTGTTGTTAAAACGTAAAAGGTTGCAGGTAAACTACCCCTTCCCCTGAACCGATCTTCACCAAAATCAAAAGTCCTTGAGTCCTCTACAATTCAGTGACGTATGCAAAAAATTATTTGATTCTGTTTGAATATGCGGCAGTTATCGTTCGTCATAGAAAATTACCCTTGATAAAAAACGTTGCAGGAAAACTACCCCTTCCCCTTAACCGATCTTCACCAAAAAAATAGGTTTGAGAACTCTGCAATTTAGGGCTGTATGCAAATATTCTTTTGATTCTGTTTGAATTTGCGGCAGTTATCGTTTGCCATAGAAAATACCCTTGTTAAAACATAAAAGTTGGGGGTAAACTACCCCTTTCCCTTAACCGATCTTCACCAAAAACAATAGTTCTTGAGAACTCCATAATTCAGGGCTGTATGCAAAACATTATTTTATTCTGTTTGAATTTGCGGCTGTTATCGTTTGCTAAAAAAAAAATTACCCTTGATAAAAAAAAACCGTTGCAGGTAAACTACCCCTTTCCCTCAACCGATCTTCACCAAAAACATTAGGTCGTGAGTACTCTACAAATCTGTGCTGTATGCAAAAAACTATTTAATTCTGTTTGAATTTGCGGCTGTTATCGTTTGCCATAGAAAAAAAAACTACAGACAGACAGACACACAGACAGACACACACACTTTTCGAAAAACGACTTTTTTTCATGTTTTGGGTGTAGTACAATCAGAATCTGCAATAATCTCGAACACGATTTTTTTTTTGCCATCACCATACTTCCATTTCCTTAAGGAATATGGAAGTAAATATCGGTATGGAGAACCATACATGACTTCCATGTTCTAAGATTTATATTTAAAATCATATTCGAAATGAAATATTTCCATAGAAACTACGTCTTTCTACTTATTGCTTCAGCATTAACCACAGTACTGTGGTCACTAACGTATACCACCTCACGGATTCGCACTCGATTTTCACCGATGATGGCAGTCGATGGCACTGCCGAAAAGTCTGGTTTTGCAGAAAACATTGGACGACGGCTGAAGAGCCGGGAAAGCAATTTTCACAAAAAACTACTTCTTTGTTGCCGATAACGTAGTACACATAAAAAATTCTCCCCTCCACCTTCAACTATAATTTTTAATAATACAAAATTACCCCCACCCCGTTCACCTAACCTCTTCATTTAAAGATATTTCATCTACGTTTCTACAGTGGATTACTATGAGCTTCTTATCAGGATACTTTATCTATAAAAATTAAGTACTTTACTCTTGTTAAATCATAAAATGTTTCAGGTAAACTATCCCTTTCTCTTAACCGATCTTCTCCAAAATCAATAGGCCTTCCATCCTCTACAATTCAGGGATGCATGCAAAAAAATATTTGATTCTGTTTGAATGTGCGGCAGTTATCGTTCGTCATGGAAACGTTTCTCTTGTTACAACATAAAATGTTGCAGGTAAACTACCCCTTTCCCTTAACCGATCTTCACCAAAATCAATAGACCTTGAGCTCTCTGCAACTCACGAAAGGGTGCAAAAAATTATTTGATTCTCTTTAAATTTTCGGCAGTTATCATTCGTCATAAAAAATTACCATTTTTAAAACATAAAACGTTGCTGATAAACTACTCCTTCCCTTAACCAATCTTCAACAAAATCAACAGACCTTGAGTTATTTTTAGTTCAAAAAGGTATGCAAAAACCTAGTTGATTCTGTTTGAATTTACGGCAGTTATCGTTCGTCATATAAAAAATTACCCTTGTTAAAACATAAAATGTTGCTGGTAAACTACCCCCTTTCCCTTAACCGATCTTCACCAACACCAATAAGTATTGAGCACTCTACAATACAGGGCTGTATGCACAACATCATTTGATTCTGTTTGAATTTGCGGCTGTTATCGTTTACCATAGAAAAAAATTACCCTTGGTAAAAAACCGTTGCAGGTAAGCTACCCCTTTCCCTTAACCGATCTTCAACAAAATCAACAGACCTTGAGTTCTTTATAATTCAAAAAATTATGCAGAAGAGTAGTTGATTCTGTTTTAATGTACGGCAGTTATCGTTCGTCATAAAAAAATTACCCTTGATAAAACATAAAATGTTGCTGGTAAACTACCCTATTCCCTTAACCGATATTCACCACAAACCAACAGGTCTTGAGAACTGTACATTTCAGGGCTGTATGCAAAATATTATACGATTCTGTTTGAATTTGCGGCTGTTTTCGTTTGCCATAGAAAATACCCTTGATAAAACAAAAAACGTGGCTGGTGAACTACCCCTTTCCCTTAACCGATCTTCACCAAAAACAATAGGTCTTTAGTACTCAACAACTGAGGGCGGTATGCAAAAACTTATTTGATTCTGTTTGAATTTGCGGCTCTTATCGTTTGCCATAGAAAATACCCTTTTAAAACATAAAACGTTGCTGGTAAACTAACCCTTTCCATTAACCGATCTTCACCAACACCAATAGGTATTGAGAAATCTACAATACAGGGCTGTATGCAAAACATCATTTGAATCTGTTTGAATTTGCGGCTGTTATCGTTAACCATAGAAAAAAATTACCCTTGATAAAAACTGTTGCTGGTAAACTACCCCTTTCCCTTAACCGATCTTCACCAAAAACAATAGGTCTTGAGAACTCTATAATTGAGGGCTGTATGCAAAATAGTATATGATTCTGTTTGAATTTGCGGCTGTTATCGTTTGCCATAAAAATACCCTTGATAAAACAAAAAACGTGGCTGGTAAACTACCCCTTCCCCTCAAACGATCTTCACCAAAAAAAAATAGGTCTTGAGAGCTCTACAATTCAGGACAGTATGCAAAACATTATTTGATTATGTTTGAATTTGCGGCTGTTATCGTTTGCCATAGAAAATACCCTTGTTAAAACATAAAACGTTGCTGGTGAACTACCTCTTTCCCTTAACCGATCTTTACCAAAATCAACAGATCTTGAGAACTCTACAACCCAGAGCTGTATGCAAAACATTATTTGATTATGTTTGAATTTGCGGCTGTTATCGTTTGCCATAGAAAATACCCTTGTTAAAACATAAAACGTTGCTGGTGAACTACCCCTTCCCCTTAACCGATCTTTACCAAAATCAACAGATCTTGAGAACTCTACAATTCAGAGCTGTATGCGAAACATTATTTGATTCTGTTTGAATTTGTGGCTGTTATCGTTTGCCATAGTAAAAAAATCTACAGAGAGACAGACACACACACAGACACTTTTCGAAAACCGACTTTTTTCATGTTTTGAGTGTAGTACAATCAGAATCTGCAATAATCTCGAACACGATTTTTTTTGCCATCACCATACTTCCATTTCCTTAAGGAACATGGAAGTAAAAATTACCCTTGATAAAAAACTGTTGCTGGTAAACTAACCCTTTCCCATAACCAATCTTCACCAAAAACGATAGGTCCTGAGAACTCTACAATTCAGGGCTGTATGTAAAATATTATATGATTTTGTTTGAATTTGCGGGCTGTTATCGTTTGCCATACAAAATACCCTTGATAAAACAAAAAACGTGGCCGGTAAACTACCCCTTTCCATTATACGATCTTCACCAAAAACAATAGGTAGCGAGTACTCAAGAAATCAGGGCTGTATGCAAAAACTGATTTGATTGTGTTTGAATTTGCGGCTCTTATCGTTTCCCATATAAAATACCCTTGTTAAAAAAACGTTGCTGGTAAACTACCCCTTTCCCTTAACCGATCTTCACAAAAAAAAATAGGTCTTGAGAACTCTACAATTCAGGGCAGAATGCAAAACATTATTTGATTATGTTTGAATTTGCGGCTGTTATCGTTTGCCATAGAAAAAAAATCTACAGAGACACAGACACACAGACTCACAGACACACACACAGACACACACAAAGACACTTTTCGAAAAATGACTTTTTTTCAGGTTTTGAGTGTAGTACAATCAGAATCTGGAATAATCTCGAACACGATTTTTTTTGCCATCACCATACTTCCATTTCCTTAAGGAACATGGAAGTAAAAATCTACACACAGATAGACAGACAGACACACACACAGACACACACACAGTCACTTTTCGAAAATAACGGTATGGAGAACCATACATGACTACCATATTCTAAGATTTATATTTAAAATCATATTCGAAATGAAATATTACCATAGAAACTACTTCTTTCTACATACTGCTTCAGCGTTAACGACAGTACTGTGGTCACTAACGTATACCACCTCACGTTATCGCACTCGATTTTCACTGATGATGGAAGTCGATGGCATTGCCAAAACGTCTGGTTTTGTAGAAAACATTGGACTACGACCAAATATCCCGGGAAGGAATTTTAACAAAAACTACTTCTTTTGTTCAAAAAGGTATGCAAAAACCTAGTTGATTCTGTTTGAATTTACGGCAGTTATCGTTCGTCATATAAAAAATTACCATTGTTAAAACATAAAATGTTGCTGGTAAACTACCCCTTTCCCTTAACCGATCTTCACCAACACCAATAAGTATTGAGAACTCTACAATACAGGGCTGTATGCAAAACATCATTTGATTCTGTTTGAATTTGCGGCTGTTATCGTTTACCATAGAAAAAAATTACCCTTGGTAAAAAACCGTTGCAGGTAAGTTACCCCTTTCCCTTAACCGAGCTTCAACAAAATCAACAGACCTTGAGTTCTTTATAATTCAAAAAATTATGCAGAAGAGTAGTTGATTCTGTTTTAATGTACGGCAGTTATCATTCGTCATAAAAAAAATTACCCTTGATAAAACATAAAATGTTGCTGGTAAACTACCCTATTCCCTTAACCGATTTTCACCAAAACCAACAGGTCTTGAGAACTGTACATTTCAGGGCTGTATGCAAAATATTATATGATTCTGTTTGAATTTGCGGCTGTTATCGTTTGCCATAAAAAATACCCTTGATAAAACAAAAAACGTGGCTGGTAAACTACCCCTTTCCCTTAACCGATCTTTACCAAAAACAATAGGTCTTTAGTACTCAACAACTGAGGCGGTATGCAAAAACTTATTTGATTCTGTTTGAATTTGCGGCTCTTATCGTTTGCCATAGAAAATACCCTTTTAAAACATAAAACGTTGCTGGTAAACTACCCCTTTCCATTAACCGATCTTCACCAACACCAATAGGTATTGAGAAATCTACAATACAGGGCTGTATGGAAAACATCATTTGAATCTGTTTGAATTTGCGGCTGTTATCGTTTGCCATAAAAAATACCCTTGATAAAACAAAAAACGTGGCTGGTAAACTACCCCTTTCCCTTAACCGATCTTTACCAAAAACAATAGGTCTTTAGTACTCAACAACTGAGGCGGTATGCAAAAACTTATTTGATTCTGTTTGAATTTGCGGCTCTTATCGTTTGCCATAGAAAATACCCTTTTAAAACATAAAACGTTGCTGGTAAACTACCCCTTTCCATTAACCGATGTTCACCAACACCAATAGGTATTGTGAAATCTACAATACAGGGCTGTATGCAAAACATCATTTGAATCTGTTTGAATTTGCGGCTGTTATCGTTAACCATAGAAAATATCGGTATGGAGAACCATACATGACTTCTATATTCTAAGATTTATATTTAAAATCATTTTCAGCCAAACAGCCAGGGAAGGAATTTTAACAAAAAAATACTTCTTTCTTGCCAATAACGTAGTACACATATAAAAAATATTATCCCCTCCCCCTTCAACTATAATTTTGATTTATAGAAAATTACCCCCAGCCCGTTCAACTAGCCTCTTCATTTATAGATATTTCATCTACGTTTCTACAGTGGATTATTAAGATCTTATCAGGATACTTTATCAAAATTAAGTACTTTACTCATGTTACAAAAAAAATGTTTCTGGTAAACTGCCCTTTCCCCGTAACCGATCTTCACCAAAATCAACAGACATTGAGTTCTCTATAGCTCAGGCACATATGTAAAAAATTATTTGATTCTGTTTGAATTTACGGCAGTTATGGTTCGTCATATAAAAAATTACCCATGTTAAAACATAAAACATGAGATTTATAAAACATATCTAAGATTTATAATTAAAATCATTTTTGAAATAAAATATTTTCATAGAACCTACTACGCTGGGGAAATCTGAGGAGCCAATCAGAGTTGGGCCTACCTGTCACTCTGCTGAATTTGGTGGAAAGCCCTGTCACTGTCGTCAAAGTATCAGCCTTGACAGGGTCCTCTTTTTCTGCAAAATGGGAGAGGAGGCTTGAGATGGAGTGAGTGACATGGTCCCCACCTCAATGAAGAACCCATTGTTTTATAAAAATATATTTAAATTTTGAAAACTGAAAATTCTTTTCTTGTTGTAAATATTTATATTTTATAATCAAAATGACTTTATCAAAAAACAAACATTATTTTTTTATAATAAGTACTTACATATGTTTCTTAATATGCTTACTTTTTCTTCAATGTTGATGATCATTTCCAAACATTCTGACAAAATTGTATCTACAGAACAGTTAACCTTCCCCAGGTTTCCATTTCTGCTAATTTCTCATTACACCTTCCACTGACGTATTATTAACCATTTCATAAACTATCGTATAATCTTTTCAGATTTTGTGGTACAAAATCTGAAATTTTCAGATTGCCTGGCAACAAGATTATTTTATTTTCAACAATTACCATTGTTTGAAAAAGTTTAAATGAATTTTCAAGTACTTTACTCTTGTTAAAACGTAAAAGGTTGCCGGTAAACTACCCCTTCCCCTTAACTGATCTTCACCAAAATCTAAAGGCCTTGAGTCCTCTACAATTCACTGACGTATGCAAAAAATTATTTGATTCTGTTTGAATTTGCGGCAGTTATCGTTTGCCATAGAAAATACGCTTGATAAAAAACGTTGCTGGTAAACTACCCCTCCCCCTCAACCGATCTTCACCAAAAACTATAGGTCTTGCGCACTCTACAAATCAGGGCAGTATGCAGAAAATTATTTGATTCTGTTTGAATTTGTGGCTGTTAACGTTTGCCATAAGAAATACCCTCGTTAAAAAAACGTTGTAGGTAAACTACCCCTTTCCCATAACCGATCTTCACCAAAAACAATAGGTCTTGAGAACTCTACAATTTAGGGCTGTATGCAAATAATTTTTTGATTCTGTTTGAATTTGCGGCTGTTATCGTTTGCCATAGGAAATACCCTTGTTAAAACATAAAACGTCACAGGTAAACTACCCCTTTCCCTTAACCGATCTTCACCAAAAATAACAGGTCTTGAGAACTTTAAAATTCAGGGTTGTATGCGAAACATTATTTGATTCTGTTTGAATTTGCGGCTGTTATCGTTTGCCAAAAAAAAAATACCATTGATAAAAAAAACCGTTGCCGGTAAACTACCCCTTCCCCTCAACCGATCTTCAACAAAAACAATAGGTCGCCAGTCCCCTACAAATCAGGACTGTATACAAAAAATTATTTGATTCTGTTTGAATTTGCGGCAGTTATCGTTTGCCATAGAAAAAAAATCAACAGACACACACACAGACAGACACACAGACACAAAGAGAGACACACACACAGACACTTTTCGGAAAACGACTTTTTTCATGTTTTGAGTGTAGTACAATCAGAATCTGCAATAATTTCGAACACGATTTTGTTTGCCATCACCATAGTTCCATTCCTTAAGGAATATGGAAATAAAAAATTACCCTTGATAAAAACTGTTGCTGGTAAACTACCCCTTTCCCATAACCGATCTTCACCAAAAACAATAGGTCTTGAGAACTCTATAATTGAGGGCTTTATGCAAAATAGTATATGATTCTGTTTGAATTTGCGGCTGTTATCGTTTGCCATACAAAATACCCTTGATAAAACAAAAAACGTGGCAGGTAAACTACCCCTTTCCCTTAAACGATCTTCACCAAAAACAATAGGTCTTTAGCACTCAAGAAATCAGGGCTGTATGCAGAACATTATTTGATTCTGTTTGAATTTGCGGCTGTTATCGTTTGCCATAGAAAATACCCTTTTAAAACATAAAACGTTGCCGGTAAACTACCCCTTCCCCTTAACCGATCTTCACCAAAAACAAAACGTCTTGAGAACTCTACAATTCAGGACAGTATGCAAAACATTATTTGATTAAGTTTGAATTTGCGGCTGTTATCGTTTGCCATACAAAATACCTTTGTTAAAACATAAAACGTTGCTGGTGAACTACCCCTTTCCCTTAACCGATCTTCACCAAAATCAAAAGTCATTGAGACCTCTACAATTCAGGGACGTATGCAAAAAAATTTTATTCTGTTTGAAATTGCGGCTGTATTCGTTTGCCATAGGAAATTTGCTTGATAAAAAAACGTTGCAGGTAAACTACCCCTTCCCCTTAACCGATCTTCACCAAAAACGATAGGTCTTGAGTACTCTACAAATTAGGGCTGTATGCAAAGCATTATTTGATTCTGTTTGAATTTCCGGCTGTTATCGTTTGCCATAGAAAATACCGTTGTTAAAAAAACGTTGCCGGTAAACTACCCCTTTCCCTCAACCGATCTTCACCAAAACAATAGGTCTTGAGAACTCTACAATTTAGGGCTGTATGCAAATAATCTTTTGATTCTGTTTGAATTTGCGGTTGTTATCGTTTGCCATAGGAAATACCCTTGTTAAAACATAAAACGTTACAGGTAAACTACCCCTTTCCCTTAACCGATCTTCACCAAAAACAATAGGTCTTGAGTACTCTACAAATCAGGGCTGTATGCAAAACATTATTTGATTCTGTTTGAATTTGCGGCTGTTATCGTTTGCCATAAAAAATACCCTTGTTAAAAAAACGTTGCTGGTAAACTACCCCTTTCCCTCAACCGAACTTCACAAAAAACAATAGGTCTTGAGAACTCTGAAATTCAGGGCTGTATGCGAAACATTATTTGATTCTGTTTTAATTTGCGGCTGTTATCGTTTGCCAAACAAACAAAATTACCCTTGCTAAAAAAAAACCGTTGCAGGTAAACTACCCCTTTTCCTCAACCGATCTTCA
Source organism: Magicicada septendecula (assembly GCA_034769895.1). Classification (NCBI taxonomy): domain Eukaryota; kingdom Metazoa; phylum Arthropoda; class Insecta; order Hemiptera; family Cicadidae; genus Magicicada; species Magicicada septendecula. The sequence continues at coordinate 197,620,834 of CM068369.1, forward strand.
CCAAAAACAATAGGTCGCGAGTACTCTCCAAATCAGGGCTGCATGCAAAAAATTATTTGATTCTGTTTGAATTTGCGGCAGTTATCGTTTGCCATAGAAAAAAAATCTACAGACAGACAGACAGACAGACAGACAGACAGACAGACAGACAGACAGACAGACAGACAGACAGACACACACACAGACACTTTTCGGAAAACGACTTTTTTTCATGTTTTGAGTGTAGTAGAATCAGAATCTGCAATAATCTCGAACACGATTTTTTTTGCCATCACCATACTTCCATTCCTTAAGGAATATGGAAGTAAAAATTACCCTTGATAAAAAACTGTTGCTGGTAAACTAACCCTTTCCCCTAACCAATCTTCACCAAAAACGATAGGTCTTGAGAACTCTACAATTCAGGGCTGTATGTAAAATATTATATGATTTTGTTTGAATTTGCGGCTGTTATCGTTTGCCATACAAAATACCCTTGATAAAACAAAAAACGTGGCCGGCAAACTACCCCTTTCCCTTACACGATCTTCACCAAAAACAATAGGTAGCGAGTACTCAAGAAATCAGGGCTGTATGCAAAAACTGATTTGATTGTGTTTGAATTTCCGGCTGTTATCGTTTGCCATAGAAAATACCGTTGTTAAAAAAACGTTGCGGGTAAACTACCCCTTTCCCTCAACCGATCTTCACAAAAAAAAATAGGTCTTGAGAACTCTACAATTCAGGGCAGAATGCAAAACATTATTTGATTACGTTTGAATTTGCGGCTGTTATCGTTTGCCATAGGAAATACCATTGTTAAAACATAAAACGTTGCCGGTAAACTACCCCTTTCCCTTAACCGATCTTTACCAAAATCAACAGATCTTGAGAACTCTACAATTCAGGGCTGTATGCGAAATATTATTTGATTCTGTTTTGAATTTGCGGCTGTTATCGTTTGCCAATCTAACAAAATTACCCTTCATAAAAAAAAACCGTTGCCGGTAAACTACCCCTTTCCCTCAACCTATCTTCACTAAAAACAACAGGTCTCGAGTACTCTACAAATCAGGGCTGTATGCAAGAAATTATTTGATTCTGGTTGAATTTGCGGCTGTTATCGTTTGCTAAAAAAAAAATCTACTGAGACAGACACACAGACAGACACACAGACACACACAAAGACACTTTTCAAAAAATGACTTTTTTTCAGGTTTTGAGTGTAGTACAATCAGAATCTGCAATAATCTCGAACACGATTTTTTTTGCCATCACCATACTTCCATTTCCTTAAGGAACATGGAAGTAAAAATCTACACACAGATAGACAGACAGACACACACACAGACACACACACAGTCACTTTTCGAAAATATCGGTATGGAGAACCATACATGACTTCCATATTCTAAGATTTATATTTAAAATCATTTTCTAAATGAAATATTACCATAGAAACTACTTCTTTCTGCTTACTGCTTCAGCGTTAACGACAGTTCTGTGGTCACTAACGTATACCACCTCACGTTATCGCACTCGATTTTCACTGATGATGGAAGTCGATGGCATTGCCGAAACGTCTGGTTTTGTAGAAAACTTTGGACTACGACCAAATATCCCGGTAAGGTATTTTAACAAAAACTACTTCTTTTGTTCAAAAAGTTATGCAAAAACCTAGTTGATTCTGTTTGAATTTACGGCAGTTATCGTTCGTCATATAAAAAATTACCATTGTTAAAACATAAAATGTTGCTGGTAAACTATCCCTTTCCCTTAACCGATCTTCACCAACACCAATAAGTATTGAGAACTCTACAATACAGGGCTGTATGCAAAACATCATTTGATTCTGTTTGATTTTGCGGCTCTTATCGTTTGCCATAGAAAATACCCTTTTAAAACATAAAACGTTGCTGGTAAACTACCCCTTTCCAATAACCGATCTTAACCAACACCAATAGGTATTGAGAAATCTACAATACAGGGCTGTATGCAAAACATCATTTGAATCTGTTTGAATTTGCGGCTGTTATCGTTAACCATAGAAAAAAATTACCCTTGATAAAAACTGTTGCTGGTAAACTACCCCTTTCCCTTAACCGATCTTCACCAAAAACAATAGGTCTTGAGAACTCTATAATTGAGAGCTGTATGCAAAATAGTATATGATTCTGTTTGAATTTGCGGCTGTTATCGTTTGCCATACAAAATACCCTTGATAAAACAAAAAACGTGGCTGGTAAACTACCCCTTTCCATTAAACGATCTTCACCAAAAAAAATAGGTCTTGAGAGCTCTACAATTCAGGACAGTATGCAAAACATTATTTGATTATGTTTGAATTTGCGGCTGTTATCGTTTGCCATAAAAAATACCCTTGATAAAACAAAAAACGTGGCTGGTAAACTACCCCTTTACCTTAACCGATCTTTACCAAAAACAATAGGTCTTTAGTACTCAACAACTGAGGGCGGTATGCAAAAACTTATTTGATTCTGTTTGAATTTGCGGCTCTTATCGTTTGCCATAGAAAATACCCTTTTAAAACATAAAACGTTGCTGGTGAACTACCCCTTTCCCTTAACCGATCTTTACCAAAATCAACAGATCTTGAGAACTCTACAACCCAGAGCTGTATGCAAAACATTATTTGATTATGTTTGAATTTGCGGCTGTTATCGTTTGCCATATAAAATACCCTTGTTAAAACATAAAACGTTGCTGGTGAAATACCCCTTTCCCTTAACCGATCTTTACCAAAATCAACAGATCTTGAGAACTCTACAATTCAGAGCTGTATGCGAAACATTATTTGATTCTGTTTGAATTTGCGGCTGTTATCGTTTGCCATAAAAAAAAAATCTACAGAGAGACAGACACACACACAGACACTTTTCGAAAACCGACTTTTTTTCATGTTTTGAGTGTAGTACAATCAGAATCTGCAATAATCTCGAACACGATTTTTTTTGCCATCACCATACTTCCATTTCCTTAAGGAACATGGAAGTAAAAATTACCCTTGATAAAAAACTGTTGCTGGTAAACTAACCCTTTCCCCTAACCAATCTTCACCAAAAACGATAGGTCCTGAGAACTCTACAATTCAGGGCTGTATGTAAAATATTATATGATTTTGTTTGAATTTGCGGCTGTTATCGTTTGCCATACAAAATACCCTTGACAAAACAAAAAACGTGGCCGGTAAACTACCCCTTCCCCTTATACGATCTTCACCAAAAACAATAGGTAGCGAGTACTCAAGAAATCAGGGCTGTATGCAAAAACTGATTTGATTGTGTTTGAATTTGCGGCTCTTATCGTTTCCCATATAAAATACCCTTGTTAAAAAAACGTTGCTGGTAAACTACCCCTTTCCCTTAACCGATCTTCACAAAAAAAATAGGTCTTGAGAACTTTACAATTCAGGGCAGAATGCAAAACATTATTTGATTATGTTTGAATTTGCGGCTGTTATCGTTGCCATAGAAAATGCCATTGTTAAAACATAAAACGTTGCCGGTAAACTACACCTTTACCTTAACCGAGCTTTACCAAAATCAACAGATCTTGAGAACTCTACAATTCAGGGCTGTATGCGAAATATTATTTGATTCTGTTTTGAATTTGCGGCTGTTATCGTTTGCCAAACAAACAAAATTACCCTTCATAAAAAAAAAACCGTTGCCGGTAAACTACCCCTTTCCCTCAACCTATCTTCACTAAAAACAACAGGTCTCGAGTACTCTACAAATCAGGGCTGTATGCAAGAAATTATTTGATTCTGTTTGAATTTGCGGCTGTTATCGTTTGCTAAAAAAATCTACAGAGACACAGACACACAGACAGACACACAGACACACACAAAGACACTTTTCGAAAAATGACTTTTTTTCAGGTTTTGAGTGTAGTACAATCAGAATCTGCAATAATCTCGAACACGATTTTTTTTGCCATCACCATACTTCCATTTCCTTAAGGAACATGGAAGTAAAAATCTACACACAGATAGACAGACAGACACACACACAGACACACACACAGTCACTTTTCGAAAATATCGGTTTGGAGAACCATACATGACTACCATATTCTAAGATTTATATTTAAAATCATTTTCGAAATGAAATATTACCATAGATACTACTTCTTTCTACATACTGCTTCAGCGTTAACGACAGTACTGTGGTCACTAACGTATACCACCTCACGTTATCGCACTCGATTTTCACTGATGATGGAAGTCGATGGCATTGCCAAAACGTCTGGTTTTGTAGAAAACACTGGACTACGACCAAATATCCCGGGAAGGAATTTTAACAAAAACTACTTCTTTTGTTCAAAAAGGTATGCAAAAACCTAGTTGATTCTGTTTGAATTTACGGCAGTTATCGTTCGTCATACAAAAAATTACCATTGTTAAAACATAAAATGTTGCTGGTAAACTACCCCTTTCCCTTAACCGATCTTCACCAACACCAATAAGTATTGAGAACTCTACAATACAGGGCTGTATGCAAAACATCATTTGATTCTGTTTGAATTTGCGGCTGTTATCGTTTACCATAGAAAAAAATTACCCTTGGTAAAAAACCGTTGCAGGTAAGCTACCCCTTTCCCTTAACCGATCTTCAACAAAATCAACAGACCTTGAGTTCTTTATAATTCAAAAAATTATGCAGAAGAGTAGTTGATTCTGTTTTAATGTACGGCAGTTATCATTCGTCATAAAAAAAATTACCCTTGATAAAACATAAAATGTTGCTGGTAAACTACCCTATTCCCTTAACCGATTTTCACCAAAACCAACAGGTCTTGAGAACTGTACATTTCAGGGCTGTATGCAAAATATTATATGATTCTGTTTGAATTTGCGGCTGTTATCGTTTGCCATAAAAAATACCCTTGATAAAACAAAAAACGTGGCTGGTAAACTACCCCTTCCCTTAACCGATCTTTACCAAAAACAATAGGTCTTTAGTACTCAACAACTGAGGCGGTATGCAAAAACTTATTTGATTCTGTTTGAATTTGCGGCTCTTATCGTTTGCCATAGAAAATACCCTTTTAAAACATAAAACGTTGCTGGTAAACTACCCCTTTCCATTAACCGATCTTCACCAACACCAATAGGTATTGAGAAATCTACAATACAGGGCTGTATGCAAAACATCATTTGAATCTGTCTGAATTTGCGGCTGTTATCGTTAACCATAGAAAATATCGGTATGGAGAACCATACATGACTTTTATATTCTAAGATTTATATTTAAAATCATTTTCAGCCAAACAGCCAGGGAAGGAATTTTAACAAAAAAATACTTCTTTCTTGCCAATAACGTAGTACACATATAAAAAATATTATCCCCTCCCCCTTCAACTATAATTTTGATTTATAGAAATTTACCCCCAGCCCGTTCAACTAGCCTCTTCATTTATAGATATTTCATCTACGTTTCTACAGTGGATTATTAAGATCTTATCAGGATACTTTATCAAAATTAAGTACTTTACTCATGTTACAAAAAAAATGTTTCTGGTAAACTGCCCTTTCCCCGTAACCGATCTTCACCAAAATTAACAGACATTGAGTTCTCTATAGCTCAGGCACATATGTAAAAAATTATTTGATTCTGTTTGAATTTACGGCAGTTATGGTTCGTCATATAAAAAATTACCCATGTTAAAACATAAAACAAGAGATTTATAAAACATATCTAAGATTTATAATTAAAATCATTTTTGAAATAAAATATTTTCATAGAAACTACTACGCTGGGGAAATCTGAGGAGCCAATCAGAGTTGGGCCTACCTGTCACTCTGCTGAATTTGGTGGAAACCCCTGTCACTGTCGTCAAAGTATCAGCCTTGACAGGGTCCTCTTTTTCTGCAAAATGGGAGAGGAGGCTTGAGATGGAGTGAGTGACATGGTCCCCACCTCAATGAAGAACCCATTGTTTTATAAAAATATATTTAAATTTTGAAAACTGAAAATTCTTTTCTTGTTGTAAATATTTATATTTTATAATCAAAATGACTTTATCAAAAAACAAACATTATTTTTTTATAATAAGTACTTACATATGTTTCTTAATATGCTTACTTTTTCTTCAATGTTGATGATCATTTCCAAACATTCTGACAAAATTGTATCTACAGAACAGTTAACCTTCCCCAGGTTTCCATTTCTGCTAATTTCTCATTACACCTTCCACTGACGTATTATTAACCATTTCATAAACTATCCTATAATCTTTTCAGATTTTGTGGTACAAATCTGAAATTTTCAGATTGCCTGGCAACAAGATTATTTTATTTTCAACAATTACCATTGTTTGAAAAAGTGTAAATGAATTTTCAAGTACTTTACTCTTGTTAAAACGTAAAAGGTTGCTGGTAAACTACCCCTTCCCCTTAACAGATCTTCACCAAAATCTAAACGCCTTGAGTCCTCTACAATTCACTGACGTATGCAAAAAATTATTTGATTCTGTTTGAATTTGCGGCAGTTATCGTTTGCCATAAAAAATATGCTTGATAAAAAACCTTGCAGGTAAACTACCCCTTCCCCTCAACCGATCTTCACCAAAAACAATAGGTGTTGAGTACTCTACAAATGAGGGCTGAATGCAGAAAATTATTTGATTCTGTTAGAATTTGCGGCTGTTATCGTTTGCCATAAAAAATACCCTTGTTAAAACAACGTTGTAGGTAAACTACCCCTTTCCCTTAACCGATCTTCACCAAAAACAAAAGGTCTCTAGAACTCTACAATTCAGGGCTGTATGCGAAACATTATTTGATTCTGATTTAATTTGCGGCTGTTATCGTTTGCAAAAAAAAAAATTTCCCTTGATAAAAAAAACCGTTGCTGGTAAACTACAACTTTCCCCTCAACCGATCTTCACCAAAAACAAAAGGTCGCGAGTACTCTACAAACCAGTGCTGTATGCAAAACATTATTTGATTCTGTTTGAATTTTCGGCAGTTATCGTTTGCCATAGAAAATACGCTTGATAAAAAACGTTGCGGGTAAACAACCCCTTCCCCTCAACGGATCTTCACCAAAAACTACAGGTCTTGCGTACTCTACACATCAGGGCTGTGTGCAGAAAATTATTTGATTCTGTTTGAATTTGCGGCTGTTAACGTTTGCCATAGAAAATACCCTCGTTAAAAAAACGTTGTAGGTAAACTACCCCTTTCCCATAACCGATCTTCACCAAAAACAATAGGTCTTGAGAACTCTACAATTTAGGGCTGTATGCAAATAATTTTTTGATTCTGTTTGAATTTGCGGCTGTTATCGTTTGCCATAGGAAATACCCTTGTTAAAACATAAAACGTCACCGGTAAACTACCCCTTTCCCTTAACCGATCTTCACCAAAAATAACAGGTCTTGAGAACTCTACAATTCAGGGTTGTATGCGAAACATTATTTGATTCTGTTTGAATTTGCGGCTGTTATCGTTTGCCAAAAAAAAATTACCCTTTATAAAAAAAAACCGTTGCTGGTAAACTATCCCTTCCCTCAACCGATCTTCAACAAAAACAATAGGTCGCCAGTACTCTACAAATCAGGACTGTATGCAAAAAATTATTTGATTCTGTTTGAATTTGCGGCTGTTATCGTTTGCCATAAAAAATACCCTTGTTAAAAAAACGTTGCTGGTAAACTACCCCTTTCCCTCAACCGAACTTCACCAAAAACAATAGGTCTTGAGAACACTACAATTTAGGGCCGTATGCAAATAATCTTTTGATTCTGTTTGAATTTGCGGCTGTTATCGTTTGCCATAGGAAATACCCTTGTTAAAACATAAAACGTTACAGGTAAACAACCCCTTTCCCTTAACCGATCTTCACCAAAATCAACAGATCTTGAGAACTCTGAAATTCAGGGCTGTATGCGAAACATTATTTGATTCTGTTTTAATTTACGGCTGTTATCGTTTGCCAAACAAACAAAATTACCCTTGCTAAAAAAAAACCGTTGCTGGTAAACTACCCCTTTCCCTCAACCGATCTTCACCTAAAACAATAGGTCGCGATTACTCTGCAAATCAGGGCTGCATGCAAAACATTATTTGATTCTGTTTCAATTTGCGGCAGTTATCGTTTGCCATATAAAAAAATCTACAGACCCACAGATAGACAGACAGACAGACAGACAGACAGCCAGACACACACACACAGACACTTTTCGGAAAACGACTTTTTTTCATGTTTTGAGTGTAGGAGAATCAGAATCTGCAATAATCTCGAACACGATTTTTTTTGCCATCACCATACTTCCATTCCTTAAGGAATATGGAAGTAAATATCGGTATGGAGAAGCATACATGACTTCCATATTCTAAGACTTATAATCTGAAATATGCTTGCCTGCCAAGCACGATATATTTTCTAATATATACATAATTTACATTAAAATGAAAAAATTATAATTTTATTGCCTGGCAACAAAATTATTTTATTTGTAACAATTACCATTGTTTGAAAAAGTTTAAATGAATTTTCAAGTACTTTACTCTTGTTAAAACGTAAAAGGTTGCCGGTAAACTACCCCTTCCCCTTAACCGATCTTCACCAAAATCTAATGGCCTTGAGTCCTCTACAATTCACTTACGTATGCAAAAAATTATTTGATTCTGTTTGAATTTGCGGCAGTTATCGTTTGCCATAGAAAATACGCTTTATAACAAACGTTGCAGGTAAACTACCCCATCCCCTCAACCGATCTTCACCAAAAACAAAAGATCTTGACTACTCTACAAACCAGGGCTGTATGCAGAAAATTATTTGATTATGTTTGAATTTGCGGCTGTTATCGTTTGCCATAGAAAATAACCTTGTTAAAAAAACGTTGTTGGTAAACTACCCCTTTCCCTTAACCGATCTTCACCAAAAACAATAGGTCTTGAGAACTCTACAGTTTAGGGCTGTATGCAAATAATCTTTTGATTCTGTTTGAATTTACGGCTGTTATCGTTTGCCATAGGAAATACCCTTGTTAAAACAGAAAACGTTACATGTAAACTACCCCTTTCCCTTAACCGATCTTCACCAAAATCAACAGATCTTGAGAACTCTACAATTCAGGGCTGTATGCGAAACATTATTTGATTCTGTTTGAATTTGCGGCTGTTATCGTTTGGCAAACAAAAAAAATTTCCCTTGATAAAAAAAAACCGTTGCCGGTAAACTACCCCTTTCCGTCAACCGATCTTCACCAAAAACAATAGGTCGTGAGTACTCTACAAATCAGGGCTGTATGCAAAAAGTTATTTGATTCTGTTTGAATTTGCGGCAGTTATCGTTTGCCATAGAAAAAAATCTACAGACTGACAGACAGACAGACAGACAGACAGACACACACACAGACACTTTTCGGAAAACGACTTTTTTTCATGTTTTGAGTGTAGTAGAATCAGAATCTACAATAATCTCGAACACGATTTTTTTTGCCATCACCATACTTCCATTCCTTAAGGAATATGGAAGTAAATATCGGTATGGAGAACCATACATGACTTCCATATTCTAAGATTTATATTTAAAATCATTTTCAGCCAAACAGCCAGGCTGTGTCTTACCTGCCTTTTTATTGCTGTATTAAATGAAAAATATTATATTACATTAAAATGAAAAAATTATAATTTTATTGCCTGGCAACAAAATTATTTTATTTTTAACAATTACCATTGTTTCAAAAAGTTTAAATAAATTTTCAAGTACTTTACTCTTGTTAAAACGTAAAAGGTTGCTGGTAAACTACCCCTTCCCCTTAACCGATCTTCACCAAAATCGAAAGTCATTGAGACCTCTACAATTCAGGGACGTATGCAAAAAATTATTTGATTCTGTTTGAATTTGCGGCTGTTATCGTTTGCCATAGAAAATACACTTGATAAAAAAACGTTGCAGGTAAACTACCCCTTCCCCTTAACCGATCTTCACCAAAAACAATAGGTCTTGAGTACTCTACAAATCAGGGCTGTATGCAAAACATTATTTGATTCTGTTTGAATTTGCGGCTGTTATCGTTTGCCATAGAAAATAAAACGTAAAAGGTTGCTGGTAAACTACCCCTTCCCCTTTACCGATCTTCACCAAAAACAACAGGTCTTGAGTACTCTACAAATCAGGACTGTATGCAAAACATTATTTGATTCTGTTTGAATTTGCGGCTGTTATCGTTTGCCATATAAAATACCCTTGTTAAAAAAACGTTGCAGGTAAACTACCCCTTTCCCTTAACCGATCTTCACCAAAAACAATGGGTCTTGAGAAATCTAGAATTCAGGGCTGTATGCGAAACACTATTTGATTCTGTTTGAATTTGCGGCTGTTATCGTTTGCCAAAAAAAAAAAAATTTCCCTTGATAAAAAAAACCGTTGCAGGTAAACTACCCCTTCCCCTCAACCGATCTTCACCAAAAACAATAGGTGGCTAGTACTCTACAAATCAGGGCTGTATGCAGAAAATTATTTGATTCTGTTTGAATTTGCGGCAGTTGTCGTTTGCCATAGAAAATACGCATGATAAAAAACGTTGCTGGTAAACTACCCCTTCCCCTCAACCGATCTTCACCAAAAACAACAGGTCTTGAGTACTCTACAAATCAGGGCTGTATGCAGAAAATTATTTGATTCTGTTTGAATTTGCGGCTGTTATCGTTTGCCATAGAAAATACCCTTTTTAAAAAAACGTTGTGGGTAAACTACCCCTTTCCCTTAACCGATCTTCACCAAAAACAAAAGGTATTGAGAACTCTACAATTTAGGGCTGTATGCAAATAATCTTTTCATTCTGTTTGAATTTGCGGCTGTTATCGTTTGCCATAAGAAATACCCTTGTTAAAACATAAAACGTTACAGGTAAACCACCCCTTTCCCTTATCCGATCTTCACCAAAAACAATAGGTCTTTAGAACTCTACAATTCAGGGCTGTATGCGAAACATTATTTGATTCTGTTTGAATTTGCGGCTGTTATCGTTTGCCAAACAAACAAAATTTCCCTTGCTAAAAAAAAACCGTTGCTGGTAAACTACCCCTTTCCCTCAACCGATCTTCACCAAAAACAATAGGTCGCGAGAACTCTGCAAAACCGGGCTGTATGCAAAAAATTATTTGATTCTGTTTGAATTTGCGGCAGTTATCGTTTGCCATAGAAAAAAAATCTACAGACAGACAGACACACAGACACACAGACACACAGACAGACAGACAGACACACAGACACTTTTCGGAAAACGACTTTTTTTCATGTTTTGAGTGTAGTAGAATCAGAATCTGCAATAATCTCGAACACGATTTTTTTTGCCATCTCCATACTTCCATTCCTTAAGGAATATGGAAGTAAAATTACCCTTGATAAAAAACTGTTGCTGGTAAACTAACCCTTTCCCCTAACCAATCTTCACCAAAAAAAATAGGTCTTGAGAACTCTACAATTCAGGGCTGTATGTAAAATATTATATGATTTTGTTTGAATTTGCGGCTGTTATCGTTTGCCATACAAAATACCCTTGATAAAACAAAAAACGTGGCCGGTAAACTACCCCTTTCCCTTATACGATCTTCACCAAAAACAATAGGTAGCGAGTACTCAAGAAATCAGGGCTGTATGCAAAAACTGATTTGATTGTGTTTGAATTTCCGGCTGTTATCGTTTGCCATAGAAAATACCGTTGTTAAAAAAACGTTGCCGGTAAACTACCCCTTTCCCTCAACCGATCTTCACCAAAAAAAATAGGTCTTGAGAACTCTACAATTCAGGGCAGAATGCAAAACATTATTTGATTACGTTTGAATTTGCGGCTGTTATCGTTTGCCATAGAAAATACCATTGTTAAAACATAAAACGTTGCCGGTAAACTACCCCTTTTCCTTAACCGATCTTTACCAAAGTCAACAGATCTTGAGAACTCTACAATTCAGGGCTGTATGCGAAATATTATTTGATTCTGTTTTGAATTTGCGGCTGTTATCGTTTGCCAATCTAACAAAATTACCCTTCATAAAAAAAAACCGTTGCCGGTAAACTACCCCTTTCCCTCAACCTATCTTCTCTAAAAACAACAGGTCTCGAGTACTCTACAAATCAGGGCTGTATGCAAGAAATTATTTGATTCTGTTTGAATTTGCGGCTGTTATCGTTTGCTAAAAAAAAATCTACAGAGACACAGACACACACAAAGACACTTTTCGAAAAATGACTTTTTTTCAGGTTTTGAGTGTAGTACAATCAGAATCTGCAATAATCTCGAACACGATTTTTTTTGCCATCACCATACTTCCATTTCCTTAAGGAACATGGAAGTAAAAATCTACACACAGATAGACAGACAGACACACACACAGACACACACACAGTCACTTTTCGAAAATATCGGTATGGAGAACCATACATGACTTCCATATTCTAAGATTTATATTTAAAATCATTTTCGAAATGAAATATTACCATAGAAACTACTTCTTTCTGCTTACTGCTTCAGCGTTAACGACAGTTCTGAGGTCACTAACGTATACCACCTCACGTTATCGCACTCGATTTTCACTGATGATGGAAATCGATGGCATTGCCGAAACGTCTGGTTTTGTAGAAAACATTGGACTACGACCAAATATCCCGGTAAGGAATTTTAACAAAAACTACTTCTTTTGTTCAAAAAGGTATGCAAAAACCTAGTTGATTCTGTTTGAATTTACGGCAGTTATCGTTCGTCATATAAAAAATTACCATTGTTAAAACATAAAATGTTGCTGGTAAACTACCCCTTTCCCTTAACCGATCTTCACCAACACCAATAAGTATTGAGAACTCTACAATACAGGGCTGTATGCAAAACATCATTTGATTCTGTTTGAATTTGCGGCTGTTATCGTTTACCATAGAAAAAAATTACCCTTGGTAAAAAACCGTTGCAGGTAAGCTACCCCTTTCCCTTAACCGATCTTCAACAAAATCAACAGACCTTGAGTTCTTTATAATTCAAAAAATTATGCAGAAGAGTAGTTGATTCTGTTTTAATGTACGGCAGTTATCATTCGTCATAAAAAACATTACCCTTGATAAAACATAAAATGTTGCTGGTAAACTACCCTATTCCCTTAACCGATTTTCACCAAAACCAACACGTCTTGAGAACTGTACATTTCAGGGCTGTATGCAAAATATTATATGATTCTGTTTGAATTTGCGGCTGTTATCGTTTGCCATAGAAAATACCCATGATAAAACAAAAAACGTGGCTGGTAAGCTACCCCTTTCCCTTAACCGATCTTTACCAAAAACAATAGGTCTTTAGTACTCAACAACTGAGGCGGTATGCAAAAACTTATTTGATTCTGTTTGAATTTGCGGCTCTTATCGTTTGCCATAGAAAATACCCTTTTAAAACATAAAACGTTGCTGGTAAACTACCCCTTTCCATTAACCGATCTTCACCAACACCAATAGGTATTGAGAAATCTACAATACAGGGCTGTATGCAAAACATCATTTGAATCTGTTTGAATTTGCGGCTGTTATCGTTAACCATAGAAAAAAATCGGTATGGAGAACTATACATGACTTCCATATTCTAAGATTTATATTTAAAATCATTTTCAGCCAAACAGCCAGGGAAGGAATTTTAACAAAAAAATACTTCTTTGTTGCCAATAACGTAGTACACATATAAAAAAAAATTATCCCCTCCCCCTTCAACTATAATTTTGATTTATAGAAAATTACCCCCAGCCCGTTCAACTAGCCTCTTCATTTATAGATATTTCATCTACGTTTCTACAGTGGATTATTAAGATCTTATCAGGATACTTTATCAAAATTGAGTACTTTACTCATGTTACAAAAAAAAATGTTTCTGGTAAACTGCCCTTTCCCCGTAACCGATCTTCACCAAAATCAACAGACATTGAGTTCTCTATAGCTCAGGCACATATGTAAAAAATTATTTGATTCTTTTTGAATTTACGGCAGTTATGGTACGTCATATAAAAAATTACCCATGTTAAAACATAAAACATGAGATTTATAAAACATATCTAAGATTTATATTTAAAATCATTTTTTAAATAAAATATTTTCATAGAACCTACTAGCGCTGGGGAAATCTGAGGAGCCAATCAGAGTTGGGCCTACCTGTCACTCTGCTGAATTTGGTGGAAAGCCCTGTCACAGTCGTCAAAGTATCAGCCTTGACAGGGTCCTCTTTTTCTGCAAAATAGGAGAGGCTTGAGATGGAGTGAGTGACATGGTCCCCACCTCAATGAAGAACCCATTGTTTTATAAAAATATATTTAAATTTTGAAAACTGAAAATTCTTTTCTTGTTGTAAATATTTATATTTTATAATCAAAATGACTTTATTTTTGTTACCTGGCAACAAAATTATTTTAATTTCAACAATTACCATTGTTTCAAAAAGTTTAAATAAATTTTCAAGTACTTTACTCTTGTTAAAACGTAAAAGGTTGCAGGTAAACTACGCCTTCCCCTTAACAGATCTTCACCAAAATCTAAAGGCCTTGAGACCTCTACAATTCAGGGACGTATGCAAAATTTATTTGATTCTGTTTGAATTTGCAGCTGTTATCGTTTGCCATAGAAAATACGCTTGATAAAAAAACGTTGCTGGTAAACTACCCCTTTCCCTTAACCGATCTTCACCAAAAACAAAAGGTCTTGAGAACTCTACAATTCAGGTCAGTATGCAAAACATTATTTGATTATGTTTGAATTTGCGGCTGTTATCGTTTGCCATAAAAAATACCCTTGTTAAAACATAAAACGTTGCTGGTGAACTACACCTTTCCCTTAACCGATCTTTACCAAAATTAAAAGAATTTGAGAACTCTACAATTGAGAGCTGTATGCGAAACATTATTTGATTCTGTTTGTATTTGCGGCTGTTATCGTTTGCCAAACAAACAAAATTACCCTTGATAAGAAAAACCGTTGCTGGTAAACTACCCCTTTCCCTCAACCGATCTTCACCAGAAACAATAGGTCGTGAGTACCCTACAAATCAGGGCTGTATGCAAAAACGTATTTGATTGTGTTTGAATTTGCGGCTCTTATCGTTTGCCATATAAAATACACTTGTTAAAAAAACGTTGCTGGTAAACTACCCCTTTCCCTTAACCGATCTTTACCAAAAACAATAGGTCTTTAGTACTCAACAACTGAGGGCGGTAAACAAAAACTTATTTGATTCTGTTTGAATTTGCGGCTCTTATCGTTTGCCATAGAAAATACCCTTTTAAAACATAAAACGTTGCTGGTAAACTACCCCTTTCCATTAACCGATCTTCACCAACACCAATAGGTATTGAGAAATCTACAATACAGGGCTGTATGCAAAACATCATTTGAATCTGTTTGAATTTGCGGCTGTTATCGTTAACCATAGAAAAAAATTACCCTTGATAAAAACTGTTGCTGGTAAACTACCCCTTTCCCTTAACCGATCTTCACCAAAAACAATAGATCTTGAGAACTCTATAATTGAGGGCTTTATGCAAAGTAGTATATGATTCTGTTTGAATTTGCGGCTGTTATCGTTTGCCATATAAAATACACTTGTTAAAAAAACGTTGCTGGTAAACTACCCCTTTCCCTTAACCGATCTTCACCAAAAAAAATAGGTCTTGAGAACTCTACAATTCAAGGCAGAATGCAAAACATTATTTGATTATGTTTGAATTTGCGGTTGTTATCGTTTGCCATAGAAAATTCCATTGTTAAAACATAAAACGTTGCCGGTAAACTACACCTTTCCCTTAACCGAGCTTTACCAAAATCAACAGATCGTCAGAGCTCTACAATTCAGGGCTGTATGCGAAATATTATTTGATTCTGTTTGAATTTGCGGCTGTTATCGTTTGCCAAACAAACAAAATTACCCTTCATAAAAAAATACCGTTGCTGGTAAACTACCCCTTTCCCTCAACCTATCTTCACTAAAAACAACAGGTCGCGAGTACTCTACAAATCAGGGCTCTATGCAAGAAATTATTTGATTCTGTTTGAATTTGCGGGTGTTATCGTTTGCCATAGAAAAAAAAACTACAGAGACACAGACACACAGACACACAGACAGACACACAGACACACACAAAGACACTTTTCGAAAAATGACTTTTTTCAGGTTTTGAGTGTAGTACAATCAGAATCTGCAATAATCTCGAACACGATTTTTTTTGCCATCACCATACTTCCATTTCCTTAAGGAACATGGAAGTAAAAATCTACACACAGATAGACACACACACAGTCACTTTTCGAAAATATCGGTATGGAGAACCATACATGACTTCCATATTCTAAGATTTATATTTAAAATCATTTTCGAAATGAAATATTACCATAGAAACTACTTCTTTCTACTTACTGCTTCAGCGTTAACGACAGTACTGTGGTCACTAACGTATACCACCTCACGTTATCGCGATCGATTTTCACTGATGATGGAAGTCGATGGCATTGCCGAAACGTCTGGTTTTGTAGAAAACATTGGACTACGACCAAATATCCCGGGAAGGAATTTTAACAAAAACTACTTCTTTTGTTCAAAAAGGTATGCAAAAACCTAATTGATTCTGTTTGAATTTACGGCAGTTATCGTTCGTCATATAAAAAATTACCCTTGTTAAAACATAAAATGTTGCTGGTAAACTACCCCTTTCCCTTAACCGATCTTCACCAACACCAATAAGTATTGAGAACTCTACAATACAGGGCTGTATGCAAAACATCATTTGATTCTGTTTGAATTTGCGGCTGTTATCGTTTACCATAGAAAAAAATTACCCTTGGTAAAAAACCGTTGCAGGTAAGCTACCCCTTTCCCTTAACCGATCTTCAACAAAATCAACAGACCTTGAGTTCTTTATAATTCAAAAAATTATGCAGAAGAGTAGTTGATTCTGTTTTAATGTACGGCAGTTATCGGTCGTCATAAAAAAAATTACCCTTGATAAAACATAAAATGTTGCTGGTAAACTACCCTATTCCCTTAACCGATTTTCACCAAAACCAACAGGTCTTGAGAACTGTACATTTCAGGGCTGTATGCAAAATATTATATGATTCTGTTTGAATTTGCGGCTGTTATCGTTTGCCATAAAAAATACCCTTGATAAAACAAAAAACGTGGCTGGTAACTACCCCTTTCCCTTAACCGATCTTTACCAAAAACAATAGGTCTTTAGTACTCAACAACTGAGGGCGGTATGCAAAAACTTATTTGATTCTGTTTGAATTTGCGGCTCTTATCGTTTGCCATATAAAATACCCTTGTTAAAACATAAAACGTTGCTGGTGAACTACCCCTTTCCCTTAACCGATCTTTACCAAAATCAACAGATCTTGAGAACTCTACAATTCAGAGCTGTATGCGAAAAATTATTTGATTCTGTTTGTATTTGCGGCTGTTATCGTTTGCCAAACAAACAAAATTACCCTTGATAAAAAAAACCGTTGCCGGTAAACTACCCCTTTCCCTCAACCGATCTTTACGAGAAACAACAGGTCGTGACTACCATACAAATCAGGCCTGTATGCAAAAACGTATTTGATTGTGTTTGAATTTGCGGCTCTTATCGTTTGCCATATAAAATACGCTAATTAAAAAAACGTTGCTGGTAAACTACCCCTTTCCCTTAACCGATCTTCACCAAAAAAAATAGGTCTTGAGAACTCTACAATTCAAGGCAGAATGCAAAACATTATTTGATTATGTTTGAATTTGCGGTTGTTATCGTTTGCCATAAAAAATTCCATTGTTAAAACATAAAACGTTGCCGGTAAACTACACCTTTCCCTTAACCGAGCTTTACCAAAATCAACAGATCGTCAGAGCTCTACAATTCAGGGCTGTATGCGAAATATTATTTGATTCTGTTTGAATTTGCGGCTGTTATCGTTTGCCAAACAAACAAAATTACCCTTCATAAAAAAAAACCGTTACTGGTAAACTACCCCTTTCCCTCAACCTATCTTCACTAAAAACAACAGGTCGCGAGTACTCTACAAATCAGGGCTCTATGCAAGAAATTATTTGATTCTGTTTGAATTTGCGGGTGTTATCGTTTGCCATAGAAAAAAAAACTACAGAGACACAGACACACAGACACACAGACAGACACACAGACACACACAAAGACACTTTTCGAAAAATGACTTTTTTCAGGTTTTGAGTGTAGTACAATCAGAATCTGCAATAATCTCGAACACGATTTTTTTTGCCATCACCATACTTCCATTTCCTTAAGGAACATGGAAGTAAAAATCTACACACAGATAGACAGACAGACACACACACAGACACACACACAGTCACTTTTCGAAAATATCGGTATGGAGAACCATACATGACTTCCATATTCTAAGATTTATATTTAAAATCATTTTCGAAATGAAATATTACCATAGAAACTACTTCTTTCTACTTACTGCTTCAGCGTTAACGACAGTACTGTGGTCACTAACGTATACCACCTCACGTTATCGCACTCGATTTTCACTGATGATGGAAATCGATGGCATTGCCGAAACGTCTGGTTTTGTAGAAAACATTGGACTACGACCAAATATCCCGGTAAGGAATTTTAACAAAAACTACTTCTTTTGTTCAAAAAGGTATGCAAAAACCTAGTTGATTCTGTTTGAATTTACGGCAGTTATCGTTCGTCATATAAAAAATTACCATTGTTAAAACATAAAATGTTGCTGGTAAACTACCCCTTTCCCTTAACCGATCTTCACCAACACCAATAAGTATTGAGAACTCTACAATACAGGGCTGTATGCAAAACATCATTTGATTCTGTTTGAATTTGCGGCTGTTATCGTTTACCATAGAAAAAAATTACCCTTGGTAAAAAACCGTTGCAGGTAAGCTACCCCTTTCCCTTAACCGATCTTCAACAAAATCAACAGACCTTGAGTTCTTTATAATTCAAAAAATTATGCAGAAGAGTAGTTGATTCTGTTTTAATGTACGGCAGTTATCATTCGTCATAAAAAACATTACCCTTGATAAAACATAAAATGTTGCTGGTAAACTACCCTATTCCCTTAACCGATTTTCACCAAAACCAACACGTCTTGAGAACTGTACATTTCAGGGCTGTATGCAAAATATTATATGATTCTGTTTGAATTTGCGGCTGTTATCGTTTGCCATAGAAAATACCCATGATAAAACAAAAAACGTGGCTGGTAAACTACCCCTTTCCCTTAACCGATCTTTACCAAAAACAATAGGTCTTTAGTACTCAACAACTGAGGCGGTATGCAAAAACTTATTTGATTCTGTTTGAATTTGCGGCTCTTATCGTTTGCCATAGAAAATACCCTTTTTTAAAACATAAAACGTTGCTGGTAAACTACCCCTTTCCATTAACCGATCTTCACCAACACCAATAGGTATTGAGAAATCTACAATACAGGGCTGTATGCAAAACATCATTTGAATCTGTTTGAATTTGCGGCTGTTATCGTTAACCATAGAAAAAAATCGGTATGGAGAACTATACATGACTTCCATATTCTAAGATTTATATTTAAAATCATTTTCAGCCAAACAGCCAGGGAAGGAATTTTAACAAAAAAATACTTCTTTGTTGCCAATAACGTAGTACACATATAAAAAAAAATTATCCCCTCCCCCTTCAACTATAATTTTGATTTATAGAAAATTACCCCCAGCCCGTTCAACTAGCCTCTTCATTTATAGATATTTCATCTACGTTTCTACAGTGGATTATTAAGATCTTATCAGGATACTTTATCAAAATTGAGTACTTTACTCATGTTACAAAAAAAAATGTTTCTGGTAAACTGCCCTTTCCCCGTAACCGATCTTCACCAAAATCAACAGACATTGAGTTCTCTATAGCTCAGGCACATATGTAAAAAATTATTTGATTCTTTTTGAATTTACGGCAGTTATGGTACGTCATATAAAAAATTACCCATGTTAAAACATAAAACATGAGATTTATAAAACATATCTAAGATTTATATTTAAAATCATTTTTTAAATAAAATATTTTCATAGAACCTACTAGCGCTGGGGAAATCTGAGGAGCCAATCAGAGTTGGGCCTACCTGTCACTCTGCTGAATTTGGTGGAAAGCCCTGTCACAGTCGTCAAAGTATCAGCCTTGACAGGGTCCTCTTTTTCTGCAAAATAGGAGAGGCTTGAGATGGAGTGAGTGACATGGTCCCCACCTCAATGAAGAACCCATTGTTTTATAAAAATATATTTAAATTTTGAAAACTGAAAATTCTTTTCTTGTTGTAAATATTTATATTTTATAATCAAAATGACTTTATTTTTGTTACCTGGCAACAAAATTATTTTATTTTCAACAATTACCATTGTTTCAAAAAGTTTAAATAAATTTTCAAGTACTTTACTCTTGTTAAAACGTAAAAGGTTGCAGGTAAACTACGCCTTCCCCTCAACAGATCTTCACCAAAATCTAAAGGCCTTGAGACCTCTACAATTCAGGGACGTATGCAAAATTTATTTGATTCTGTTTGAATTTGCAGCTGTTATCGTTTGCCATAGAAAATACGCTTGATAAAAAAACGTTGCTGGTAAACTACCCCTTTCCCTTAACCGATCTTCACCAAAAACAAAAGGTCTTGAGAACTCTACAATTCAGGTCAGTATGCAAAACATTATTTGATTATGTTTGAATTTGCGGCTGTTATCGTTTGCCATAGAAAATACCCTTGTTAAAACATAAAACGTTGCTGGTGAACTACACCTTTCCCTTAACCGATCTTTACCAAAATTAAAAGAATTTGAGAACTCTACAATTGAGAGCTGTATGCGAAACATTATTTGATTCTGTTTGTATTTGCGGCTGTTATCGTTTGCCAAACAAACAAAATTACCCTTGATAAGAAAAACCGTTGCTGGTAAACTACCCCTTTCCCTCAACCGATCTTCACCAGAAACAATAGGTCGTGAGTACCCTACAAATCAGAGCTGTATGCAAAAACGTATTTGATTGTGTTTGAATTTGCGGCTCTTATCTATTGCCATATAAAATACACTTGTTAAAAAAACGTTGCTGGTAAACTACCCCTTTCCCTTAACCGATCTTTACCAAAAACAATAGGTCTTTAGTACTCAACAACTGAGGGCGGTAAACAAAAACTTATTTGATTCTGTTTGAATTTGCGGCTCTTATCTTTTGCCATAGAAAATACCCTTTTAAAACATAAAACGTTGCTGGTAAACTACCTCTTTCCATTAACCGATCTTCACCAACACCAATAGGTATTGAGAAATCTACAATACAGGGCTGTATGTAAAACATCATTTGAATCTGTTTGAATTTGCGGCTGTTATCGTTAACCATAGAAAAAAATTACCCTTGATAAAAACTGTTGCTGGTAAACTACCCCTTTCCCTTAACCGATCTTCACCAAAAACAATAGGTCTTGAGAACTCTATAATTGAGGGCTTTATGCAAAATAGTATATGATTCTGTTTGAATTTGCGGCTGTTATCGTTTGCCATACAAAATACCCTTGTTAAAACAAAAAACGTGGCTGGTAAACTACCCCTTTCCCTCAAACGATCTTCACCAAAAACAATAGGTCTTTAGCACTCAAGAAATCAGGGCTGTATGCAAAACATTATTTGATTCTGTTTGAATTTGCGGCTGTTATGGTTTGCCATAGAAAATACCCTTTTAAAACATAAAACGTAGCCGGTAAACTACCCCTTTCCCTTAACCGATCTTCACAAAAAACAAAAGGTCTTGAGAACTCTACAATTCAGGTCAGTATGCAAAACATTATTTGATTATGTTTGAATTTGCGGCTGTTATCGTTTGCCATAGAAAATACCCTTGTTAAAACATAAAACGTTGCTGGTGAACTACACCTTTCCCTTAACCGATCTTTACCAAAATTAAAAGAATTTGAGAACTCTACAATTGAGAGCTGTATGCGAAACATTATTTGATTCTGTTTGTATTTGCGGCTGTTATCGTTTGCCAAACAAACAAAATTACCCTTGATAAGAAAAACCGTTGCTGGTAAACTACCCTTTTCCCTCAACCGATCTTCACCAGAAACAATAGGTCGTGAGTACCCTACAAATCAGGGCTGTATGCAAAAACGTATTTGATTGTGTTTGAATTTGCGGCTCTTATCGTTTGCCATATAAAATACACTTGTTAAAAAAACGTTGCTGGTAAACTACCCCTTTCCCTTAACCGATCTTTACCAAAAACAATAGGTCTTTAGTACTCAACAACTGAGGGCGGTAAACAAAAACTTATTTGATTCTGTTTGAATTTGCGGCTCTTATCGTTTGCCATAGAAAATACCCTTTTAAAACATAAAACGTTGCTGGTAAACTACCCCTTTCCATTAACCGATCTTCACCAACACCAATTGGTATTGAGAAATCTACAATACAGGGCTGTATGCAAAACATCATTTGAATCTGTTTGAATTTGCGGCTGTTATCGTTAACCATAGAAAAAAATTACCCTTGATAAAAACTGTTGCTGGTAAACTACCCCTTTCCCTTAACCGATCTTCACCAAAAACAATAGATCTTGAGAACTCTATAATTGAGGGCTTTATGCAAAGTAGTATATGATTCTGTTTGAATTTGCGGCTGTTATCGTTTGCCATATAAAATACACTTGTTAAAAAAACGTTGCTGGTAAACTACCCCTTTCCCTTAACCGATCTTCACCAAAAAAAATAGGTCTTGAGAACTCTACAATTCAAGGCAGAATGCAAAACATTATTTGATTATGTTTGAATTTGCGGTTGTTATCGTTTGCCATAGAAAATTCCATTGTTAAAACATAAAACGTTGCCGGTAAACTACACCTTTCCCTTAACCGAGCTTTACCAAAATCAACAGATCGTCAGAGCTCTACAATTCAGGGCTGTATGCGAAATATTATTTGATTCTGTTTGAATTTGCGGCTGTTATCGTTTGCCAAACAAACAAAATTACCCTTCATAAAAAAATACCGTTGCTGGTAAACTACCCCTTTCCCTCAACCTATCTTCACTAAAAACAACAGGTCGCGAGTACTCTACAAATCAGGGCTCTATGCAAGAAATTATTTGATTCTGTTTGAATTTGCGGGTGTTATCGTTTGCCATAGAAAAAAAAACTACAGAGACACAGACACACAGACACACAGACAGACACACAGACACACACAAAGACACTTTTCGAAAAATGACTTTTTTCAGGTTTTGAGTGTAGTACAATCAGAATCTGCAATAATCTCGAACACGATTTTTTTTGCCATCACCATACTTCCATTTCCTTAAGGAACATGGAAGTAAAAATCTACACACAGATAGACACACACACAGTCACTTTTCGAAAATATCGGTATGGAGAACCATACATGACTTCCATATTCTAAGATTTATATTTAAAATCATTTTCGAAATGAAATATTACCATAGAAACTACTTCTTTCTACTTACTGCTTCAGCGTTAACGACAGTACTGTGGTCACTAACGTATACCACCTCACGTTATCGCGATCGATTTTCACTGATGATGGAAGTCGATGGCATTGCCGAAACGTCTGGTTTTGTAGAAAACATTGGACTACGACCAAATATCCCGGGAAGGAATTTTAACAAAAACTACTTCTTTTGTTCAAAAAGGTATGCAAAAACCTAGTTGATTCTGTTTGAATTTACGGCAGTTATCGTTCGTCATATAAAAAATTACCCTTGTTAAAACATAAAATGTTGCTGGTAAACTACCCCTTTCCCTTAACCGATCTTCACCAACACCAATAAGTATTGAGAACTCTACAATATAGGGCTGTATGCAAAACATCATTTGATTCTGTTTGAATTTGCGGCTGTTATCGTTTACCATAGAAAAAAATTACCCTTGGTAAAAAACCGTTGCAGGTAAGCTACCCCTTTCCCTTAACCGATCTTCAACAAAATCAACAGACCTTGAGTTCTTTATAATTCAAAAAATTATGCAGAAGAGTAGTTGATTCTGTTTTAATGTACGGCAGTTATCGGTCGTCATAAAAAAAATTACCCTTGATAAAACATAAAATGTTGCTGGTAAACTACCCTATTCCCTTAACCGATTTTCACCAAAACCAACAGGTCTTGAGAACTGTACATTTCAGGGCTGTATGCAAAATATTATATGATTCTGTTTGAATTTGCGGCTGTTATCGTTTGCCATAAAAAATACCCTTGATAAAACAAAAAACGTGGCTGGTAACTACCCCTTTCCCTTAACCGATCTTTACCAAAAACAATAGGTCTTTAGTACTCAACAAATGAGGGCGGTATGCAAAAACTTATTTGATTCTGTTTGAATTTGCGGCTCTTATCGTTTGCCATATAAAATACCCTTGTTAAAACATAAAACGTTGTTGGTGAACTACCCCTTTCCCTTAACCGATCTTTACCAAAATCAACAGATCTTGAGAACTCTACAATTCAGAGCTGTATGCGAAAAATTATTTGATTCTGTTTGTATTTGCGGCTGTTATCGTTTGCCAAACAAACAAAATTACCCTTGATAAAAAAAACCGTTGCCGGTAAACTACCCCTTTCCCTCAACCGATCTTTACGAGAAACAACAGGTCGTGACTACCATACAAATCAGGCCTGTATGCAAAAACGTATTTGATTGTGTTTGAATTTGCGGCTCTTATCGTTTGCCATATAAAATACGCTAATTAAAAAAACGTTGCTGGTAAACTACCCCTTTCCCTTAACCGATCTTCACCAAAAAAAATAGGTCTTGAGAACTCTACAATTCAAGGCAGAATGCAAAACATTATTTGATTATGTTTGAATTTGCGGTTGTTATCGTTTGCCATAAAAAATTCCATTGTTAAAACATAAAACGTTGCCGGTAAACTACACCTTTCCCTTAACCGAGCTTTACCAAAATCAACAGATCGTCAGAGCTCTACAATTCAGGGCTGTATGCGAAATATTATTTGATTCTGTTTGAATTTGCGGCTGTTATCGTTTGCCAAACAAACAAAATTACCCTTCATGAAAAAAACCGTTGCTGGTAAACTACCCCTTTCCCTCAACCTATCTTCACTAAAAACAACAGGTCGCGAGTACTCTACAAATCAGGGCTCTATGCAAGAAATTATTTGATTCTGTTTGAATTTGCGGGTGTTATCGTTTGCCATAGAAAAAAAAACTACAGAGACACAGACACACAGAGACACAGACAGACACACAGACACACACAAAGACACTTTTCGAAAAATGACTTTTTTCAGGTTTTGAGTGTAGTACAATCAGAATCTGCAATAATCTCGAACACGATTTTTTTTGCCATCACCATACTTCCATTTCCTTAAGGAACATGGAAGTAAAAATCTACACACAGATAGACAGACAGACACACACACAGACACACACACAGTCACTTTTCGAAAATATCGGTATGGAGAACCATACATGACTTCCATATTCTAAGATTTATATTTAAAATCATTTTCGAAATGAAATATTACCATAGAAACTACTTCTTTCTGCTTACTGCTTCAGCGTTAACGACAGTTCTGAGGTCACTAACGTATACCACCTCACGTTATCGCACTCGATTTTCACTGATGATGGAAATCGATGGCATTGCCGAAACGTCTGGTTTTGTAGAAAACATTGGACTACGACCAAATATCCCGGTAAGGAATTTTAACAAAAACTACTTCTTTTGTTCAAAAAGGTATGCAAAAACCTAGTTGATTCTGTTTGAATTTACGGCAGTTATCGTTCGTCATATAAAAAATTACCATTGTTAAAACATAAAATGTTGCTGGTAAACTACCCCTTTCCCTTAACCGATCTTCACCAACACCAATAAGTATTGAGAACTCTACAATACAGGGCTGTATGCAAAACATCATTTGATTCTGTTTGAATTTGCGGCTGTTATCGTTTACCATAGAAAAAAATTACCCTTGGTAAAAAACCGTTGCAGGTAAGCTACCCCTTTCCCTTAACCGATCTTCAACAAAATCAACAGACCTTGAGTTCTTTATAATTCAAAAAATTATGCAGAAGAGTAGTTGATTCTGTTTTAATGTACGGCAGTTATCATTCGTCATAAAAAACATTACCCTTGATAAAACATAAAATGTTGCTGGTAAACTACCCTATTCCCTTAACCGATTTTCACCAAAACCAACACGTCTTGAGAACTGTACATTTCAGGGCTGTATGCAAAATATTATATGATTCTGTTTGAATTTGCGGCTGTTATCGTTTGCCATAGAAAATACCCATGATAAAACAAAAAACGTGGCTGGTAAGCTACCCCTTTCCCTTAACCGATCTTTACCAAAAACAATAGGTCTTTAGTACTCAACAACTGAGGCGGTATGCAAAAACTTATTTGATTCTGTTTGAATTTGCGGCTCTTATCGTTTGCCATAGAAAATACCCTTTTAAAACATAAAACGTTGCTGGTAAACTACCCCTTTCCATTAACCGATCTTCACCAACACCAATAGGTATTGAGAAATCTACAATACAGGGCTGTATGCAAAACATCATTTGAATCTGTTTGAATTTGCGGCTGTTATCGTTAACCATAGAAAAAAATCGGTATGGAGAACTATACATGACTTCCATATTCTAAGATTTATATTTAAAATCATTTTCAGCCAAACAGCCAGGGAAGGAATTTTAACAAAAAAATACTTCTTTGTTGCCAATAACGTAGTACACATAAAAAAAAAAATTATCCCCTCCCCCTTCAACTATAATTTTGATTTATAGAAAATTACCCCCAGCCCGTTCAACTAGCCTCTTCATTTATAGATATTTCATCTACGTTTCTACAGTGGATTATTAAGATCTTATCAGGATACTTTATCAAAATTGAGTACTTTACTCATGTTACAAAAAAAAATGTTTCTGGTAAACTGCCCTTTCCCCGTAACCGATCTTCACCAAAATCAACAGACATTGAGTTCTCTATAGCTCAGGCACATATGTAAAAAATTATTTGATTCTTTTTGAATTTACGGCAGTTATGGTACGTCATATAAAAAATTACCCATGTTAAAACATAAAACATGAGATTTATAAAACATATCTAAGATTTATATTTAAAATCATTTTTTAAATAAAATATTTTCATAGAACCTACTAACGCTGGGGAAATCTGAGGAGCCAATCAGAGTTGGGCCTACCTGTCACTCTGCTGAATTTGGTGGAAAGCCCTGTCACAGTCGTCAAAGTATCAGCCTTGACAGGGTCCTCTTTTTCTGCAAAATAGGAGAGGCTTGAGATGGAGTGAGTGACATGGTCCCCACCTCAATGAAGAACCCATTGTTTTATAAAAATATATTTAAATTTTGAAAACTGAAAATTCTTTTCTTGTTGTAAATATTTATATTTTATAATCAAAATGACTTTATTTTTGTTACCTGGCAACAAAATTATTTTATTTTCAACAATTACCATTGTTTCAAAAAGTTTAAATAAATTTTCAAGTACTTTACTCTTGTTAAAACGTAAAAGGTTGCAGGTAAACTACGCCTTCCCCTTAACAGATCTTCACCAAAATCTAAAGGCCTTGAGACCTCTACAATTCAGGGACGTATGCAAAATTTATTTGATTCTGTTTGAATTTGCAGCTGTTATCGTTTGCCATAGAAAATACGCTTGATAAAAAAACGTTGCTGGTAAACTACCCCTTCCCGTCAACTGATCTTCACCAAAAACAATAGGTCTTGAGTACTCTACAAATCAGGGCTGTATGCAGAAAATTATTTGATTCTGTTTGAATTTGCGGCTGTTATCGTTTGCCATAGAAAATACCCTTGTCAAAAAAAACGTTGTAGGTAAACTACCCCTTTCCCTTAACCGATCTTCACCAAAAACAATAGTGTCTTGAGAACTCTACAATTTAGGGCTGTATGCAAATAATCTTTTGATTCTGTTTGAATTTGCGTCTGTTATCGTTTGCCATAGGAAATACCCTTGTTAAAACATAAAACGTTACCGGTAAACTACCCCTTTCGCTTAACCGATCTTCACCAAAAACAAAAGGTCTTGAGAACTCTACAATTCAGGGCTGTATGCGAAACATTATTTGATTCTGTTTTAATTTGCGGCTGTTATCGTTTGCCAAAACAAAAAAATTTCCCTTGATAAACAAAAACCGTTGCAGGTAAACTACCCCTTTCCCTCAACCGATCTTCGCTAAAAACAAATAGGTCTTCAGTACTCAACAAATCAGGGCTGTATGCAAAAAATTATTTGATTCTGTTTGAATTTGCGGCAGTTATCGTTTGCCATAGAAAAAAATCTACAGATAGACACACAGACAGACAGACAGACACACAGACACACACACAGACACTTTTCGGAAAACGACTTTTTTTCATGTTTTGAGTGTAGTAGAATCAGAATCTGCAATAATCTCGAACACGATTTTTTTTGCCAACACCATACTTCCATTCCTTAACGAATATGGAAGTAAAAATTACCTTTGATAAAAACTGTTGCTGGTAAACTACCCCTTTCCCTTAACCGATCTTCACCAAAAACAATAGGTCTTGAGAAGTCTATAATTGATTGCTTTATGCATAATAGTATATGATTCTGTTTGAATTTGTGGCTTTTATCGTTTGCCATAAAAAATACCCTTGATAAAACAAAAAACGTGGCTGGAAAACTACCCCTTTCCCTCAAACGATCTTCACCAAAAACAATAGGTCTTTAGCACTCAAGAAATCAGGGCTGTATGCAAAACATTATTTGATTCTGTTTGAATTTGCGGCTGTTATGGTTTGCCATAGAAAATACCCTTTTAAAACATAAAACGTTGCCGGTAAACTACCCCTTTCCCTTAACCGATCTTCACCAAAAACAAAAGGTCTTGAGAACTCTACAATTCAGGTCAGTATGCAAAACATTATTTGATTATGTTTGAATTTGCGGCTGTTATCGTTTGCCATAGAAAATACCCTTGTTAAAACATAAAACGTTGCTGGTGAACTACACCTTTCCCTTAACCGATCTTTACCAAAATTAAAAGAATTTGAGAACTCTACAATTGAGAGCTGTATGCGAAACATTATTTGATTCTGTTTGTATTTGCGGCTGTTATCGTTTGCCAAACAAACAAAATTACCCTTGATAAGAAAAACCGTTTCTAGTAAACTACCCCTTTCCCTCAACCGATCTTCACCAGAAACAATAGGTCGTGAGTACCCTACAAATCAGGGCTGTATGCAAAAACGTATTTGATTGTGTTTGAATTTGCGGCTCTTATCGTTTGCCATATAAAATACACTTGTTAAAAAAACGTTGCTGGTAAACTACCCCTTTCCCTTAACCGATCTTTACCAAAAACAATAGGTCTTTAGTACTCAACAACTGAGGGCGGTAAACAAAAACTTATTTGATTCTGTTTGAATTTGCGGCTCTTATCGTTTGCCATATAAAATACCCTTTTAAAACATAAAACGTTGCTGGTAAACTACCCCTTTCCATTAACCGATCTTCACCAACACCAATAGGTATTGAGAAATCTACAATACAGGGCTGTATGCAAAACATCATTTGAATCTGTTTGAATTTGCGGCTGTTATCGTTAACCATAGAAAAAAATTACCCTTGATAAAAACTGTTGCTGGTAAACTACCCCTTTCCCTTAACCGATCTTCACCAAAAACAATAGGTCTTGAGAACTCTATAATTGAGGGCTTTATGCAAAATAGTATATGATTCTGTTTGAATTTGCGGCTGTTATCGTTTGCCATATAAAATACACTTGTTAAAAAAACGTTGCTGGTAAATTACCCCTTTCCCTTAACCGATCTTCACAAAAAAAAATAGGTCTTGAGAACTCTACAATTCAAGGCAGAATGCAAAACATTATTTGATTATGTTTGAATTTGCGGTTGTTATCGTTTGCCATAGAAAATTCCATTGTTAAAACATAAAACGTTGCCGGTAAACTACACCCTTCCCTTAACCGAGCTTTACCAAAATCAACAGATCGTCAGAGCTCTACAATTCAGGGCTGTATGCGAAATATTATTTGATTCTGTTTGAATTTGCGGCTGTTATCGTTTGCCAAACAAACAAAATTTCCCTTCATAAAAAAATACCGTTGCTGGTAAACTACCCCTTTCCCTCAACCTATCTTCACTAAAAACAACAGGTCGCGAGTACTCTACAAATCAGGGCTCTATGCAAGAAATTATTTGATTCTGTTTGAATTTGCGGGTGTTATCGTTTGCCATAGAAAAAAAACTACAGAGACACAGACACACAGACACACAGACAGACACACAGACACACACAAAGACACTTTTCGAAAAATGACTTTTTTCAGGTTTTGAGTGTAGTACAATCAGCATCTGCAATAATCTCGAACACGATTTTTTTTGCCATCACCATACTTCCATTTCCTTAAGGAACATGGAAGTAAAAATCTACACACAGATAGACACACACACAGTCACTTTTCGAAAATATCGGTATGGAGAACCATTCATGACTTCCATATTCTAAGATTTATATTTAAAATCATTTTCGAAATGAAATATTACCATAGAAACTACTTCTTTCTACTTACTGCTTCAGCGTTAACGACAGTACTGTGGTCACTAACGTATACCACCTCACGTTATCGCGATCGATTTTCACTGATGATGGAAGTCGATGGCATTGCCGAAACGTCTGGTTTTGTAGAAAACATTGGACTACGACCAAATATCCCGGGAAGGAATTTTAACAAAAACTACTTCTTTTGTTCAAAAAGGTATGCAAAAACCTAGTTGATTCTGTTTGAATTTACGGCAGTTATCGTTCGTCATATAAAAAATTACCCTTGTTAAAACATAAAATGTTGCTGGTAAACTACCCCTTTCCCTTAACCGATCTTCACCAACACCAATAAGTATTGAGAACTCTACAATACAGGGCTGTATGCAAAACATCATTTGATTCTGTTTGAATTTGCGGCTGTTATCGTTTACCATAGAAAAAAATTACCCTTGGTAAAAAACCGTTGCAGGTAAGCTACCCCTTTCCCTTAACCGATCTTCAACAAAATCAACAGACCTTGAGTTCTTTATAATTCAAAAAATTATGCAGAAGAGTAGTTGATTCTGTTTTAATGTACGGCAGTTATCGGTCGTCATAAAAAAAATTACCATTGATAAAACATAAAATGTTGCTGGTAAACTACCCTATTCCCTTAACCGATTTTCACCAAAACCAACAGGTCTTGAGAACTGTACATTTCAGGGCTGTATGCAAAATATTATATAATTCTGTTTGAATTTGCGGCTGTTATCGTTTGCCATAGAAAATACCCTTGATAAAACAAAAAACGTGGCTGGTAACTACCCCTTTCCCTTAACCGATCTTTACCAAAAACAATAGGTCTTTAGTACTCAACAACTGAGGGCGGTATGCAAAAACTTATTTGATTCTGTTTGAATTTTCGGCTCTTATCGTTTGCCATATAAAATACCCTTGTTAAAACATAAAACGTTGCTGGTGAACTACCCCTTTCCCTTAACCGATCTTTACCAAAATCAACAGATCTTGAGAACTCTACAATTCAGAGCTGTATGCGAAAAATTATTTGATTCTGTTTGTATTTGCGGCTGTTATCGTTTGCCAAACAAACAAAATTACCCTTGATAAAAAAAACCGTTGCTGGTAAACTACCCCTTTCCCTCAACCGATCTTTACGAGAAACAACAGGTCGTGAGTACCATACAAATCAGGCCTGTATGCAAAAACGTATTTGATTGTGTTTGAATTTGCGGCTCTTATCGTTTGCCATATAAAATACACTAATTAAAAAAACGTTGCTGGTAAACTACCCCTTTCCCTTAACCGATCTTCACCAAAAAAAATAGGTCTTGAGAACTCTACAATTCAAGGCAGAATGCAAAACATTATTTGATTATGTTTGAATTTGCGGTTGTTATCGTTTGCCATATAAAATTCCTGTTAAAACATAAAACGTTGCCGGTAAACTACACCTTTCCCTTAACCGAGCTTTACCAAAATCAACAGATCGTCAGAGCTCTACAATTCAGGGCTGTATGCGAAATATTATTTGATTCTGTTTGAATTTGCGGCTGTTATCGTTTGCCAAACAAACAAAATTACCCTTCATAAAAAAAAACCGTTGCTGGTAAACTACCCCTTTCCCTCAACCTATCTTCACTAAAAACAACAGGTCGCGAGTACTCTACAAATCAGGGCTCTATGCAAGAAATTATTTGATTCTGTTTGAATTTGCGGGTGTTATCGTTTGCCATAGAAAAAAAAACTACAGAGACACAGACACACAGACACACAGACAGACACACAGACACACACAAAGACACTTTTCGAAAAATGACTTTTTTCAGGTTTTGAGTGTAGTACAATCAGAATCTGCAATAATCTCGAACACGATTTTTTTTGCCATCACCATACTTCCATTTCCTTAAGGAACATGGAAGTAAAATCTACACACAGATAGACAGACAGACACACACACAGACACACACACAGTCACTTTTCGAAAATATCGGTATGGAGAACCATACATGACTTCCATATTCTAAGATTTATATTTAAAATCATTTTCGAAATGAAATATTACCATAGAAACTACTTCTTTCTGCTTACTGCTTCAGCGTTAACGACAGTTCTGAGGTCACTAACGTATACCACCTCACGTTATCGCACTCGATTTTCACTGATGATGGAAATCGATGGCATTGCCGAAACGTCTGGTTTTGTAGAAAACATTGGACTACGACCAAATATCCCGGTAAGGAATTTTAACAAAAACTACTTCTTTTGTTCAAAAAGGTATGCAAAAACCTAGTTGATTCTGTTTGAATTTACGGCAGTTATCGTTCGTCATATAAAAAATTACCATTGTTAAAACATAAAATGTTGCTGGTAAACTACCCCTTTCCCTTAACCGATCTTCACCAACACCAATAAGTATTGAGAACTCTACAATACAGGGCTGTATGCAAAACATCATTTGATTCTGTTTGAATTTGCGGCTGTTATCGTTTACCATAGAAAAAAATTACCCTTGGTAAAAAACCGTTGCAGGTAAGCTACCCCTTTCCCTTAACCGATCTCCAACAAAATCAACAGACCTTGAGTTCTTTATAATTCAAAAAATTATGCAGAAGAGTAGTTGATTCTGTTTTAATGTACGGCAGTTATCATTCGTCATAAAAAACATTACCCTTGATAAAACATAAAATGTTGCTGGTAAACTACCCTATTCCCTTAACCGATTTTCACCAAAACCAACACGTCTTGAGAACTGTACATTTCAGGGCTGTATGCAAAATATTATATGATTCTGTTTGAATTTGCGGCTGTTATCGTTTGCCATAGAAAATACCCATGATAAAACAAAAAACGTGGCTGGTAAGCTACCCCTTTCCCTTAACCGATCTTTACCAAAAACAATAGGTCTTTAGTACTCAACAACTGAGGCGGTATGCAAAAACTTATTTGATTCTGTTTGAATTTGCGGCTCTTATCGTTTGCCATAGAAAATACCCTTTTAAAACATAAAACGTTGCTGGTAAACTACCCCTTTCCATTAACCGATCTTCACCAACACCAATAGGTATTGAGAAATCTACAATACAGGGCTGTATGCAGAACATCATTTGAATCTGTTTGAATTTGCGGCTGTTATCGTTAACCATAGAAAAAAATCGGTATGGAGAACTATACATGACTTCCATATTCTAAGATTTATATTTAAAATCATTTTCAGCCAAACAGCCAGGGAAGGAATTTTAACAAAAAAATACTTCTTTGTTGCCAATAACGTAGTACACATATAAAAAAAAATTATCCCCTCCCCCTTCAACTATAATTTTGATTTATAGAAAATTACCCCCAGCCCGTTCAACTAGCCTCTTCATTTATAGATATTTCATCTACGTTTCTACAGTGGATTATTAAGATCTTATCAGGATACTTTATCAAAATTGAGTACTTTACTCATGTTACAAAAAAAAATGTTTCTGGTAAACTGCCCTTTCCCCGTAACCGATCTTCACCAAAATCAACAGACATTGAGTTCTCTATAGCTCAGGCACATATGTAAAAAATTATTTGATTCTTTTTGAATTTACGGCAGTTATGGTACGTCATATAAAAAATTACCCATGTTAAAACATAAAACATGAGATTTATAAAACATATCTAAGATTTATATTTAAAATCATTTTTTAAATAAAATATTTTCATAGAACCTACTAACGCTGGGGAAATCTGAGGAGCCAATCAGAGTTGGGCCTACCTGTCACTCTGCTGAATTTGGTGGAAAGCCCTGTCACAGTCGTCAAAGTATCAGCCTTGACAGGGTCCTCTTTTTCTGCAAAATAGGAGAGGCTTGAGATGGAGTGAGTGACATGGTCCCCACCTCAATGAAGAACCCATTGTTTTATAAAAATATATTTAAATTTTGAAAACTGAAAATTCTTTTCTTGTTGTAAATATTTATATTTTATAATCAAAATGACTTTATTTTTGTTACCTGGCAACAAAATTATTTTATTTTCAACATTACCATTGTTTCAAAAAGTTTAAATAAATTTTCAAGTACTTTACTCTTGTTAAAACGTAAAAGGTTGCAGGTAAACTACGCCTTCCCCTTAACAGATCTTCACCAAAATCTAAAGGCCTTGAGACCTCTACAATTCAGGGACGTATGCAAAATTTATTTGATTCTGTTTGAATTTGCAGCTGTTATCGTTTGCCATAGAAAATACGCTTGATAAAAAAACGTTGCTGGTAAACTACCCCTTCCCCTCAACTGATCT
This sequence comes from Magicicada septendecula, assembly GCA_034769895.1. Taxonomy (NCBI): domain Eukaryota; kingdom Metazoa; phylum Arthropoda; class Insecta; order Hemiptera; family Cicadidae; genus Magicicada; species Magicicada septendecula. The sequence goes on from CM068369.1 coordinate 197,655,686, forward strand.
TCACCAAAAACAATAGGTCTTGAGTACTCTACAAATCAGGGCTGTATGCAGAAAATTATTTGATTCTGTTTGAATTTGCGGCTGTTATCGTTTGCCATAGAAAATACCCTTGTCAAAAAAAACGTTGTAGGTAAACTACCCCTTTCCCTTAACCGATCTTCACCAAAAACAATAGTGTCTTGAGAACTCTACAATTTAGGGCTGTATGCAAATAATCTTTTGATTCTGTTTGAATTTGCGTCTGTTATCGTTTGCCATAGGAAATACCCTTGTTAAAACATAAAACGTTACCGGTAAACTACCCCTTTCGCTTAACCGATCTTCACCAAAAACAAAAGGTCTTGAGAACTCTACAATTCAGGGCTGTATGCGAAACATTATTTGATTCTGTTTTAATTTGCGGCTGTTATCGTTTGCCAAAACAAAAAAATTTCCCTTGATAAACAAAAACCGTTGCAGGTAAACTACCCCTTTCCCTCAACCGATCTTCGCTAAAAACAAATAGGTCTTCAGTACTCAACAAATCAGCGCTGTATGCAAAAAATTATTTGATTCTGTTTGAATTTGCGGCAGTTATCGTTTGCCATAGAAAAAAATCTACAGATAGACACACAGACAGACAGACAGACACACAGACACACACACAGACACTTTTCGGAAAACGACTTTTTTTCATGTTTTGAGTGTAGTAGAATCAGAATCTGCAATAATCTCGAACACGATTTTTTTTGCCAACACCATACTTCCATTCCTTAACGAATATGGAAGTAAAAATTACCTTTGATAAAAACTGTTGCTGGTAAACTACCCCTTTCCCTTAACCGATCTTCACCAAAAACAATAGGTCTTGAGAAGTCTATAATTGATTGCTTTATGCATAATAGTATATGATTCTGTTTGAATTTGCGGCTTTTATCGTTTGCCATAAAAAATACCCTTGATAAAACAAAAAACGTGGCTGGAAAACTACCCCTTTCCCTCAAACGATCTTCACCAAAAACAATAGGTCTTTAGCACTCAAGAAATCAGGGCTGTATGCAAAACATTATTTGATTCTGTTTGAATTTGCGGCTGTTATCGTTTGCCATAGAAAATACCCTTTTAAAACATAAAACGTTGCCGGTAAACTACCCCTTTCCCTTAACCGATCTTCACCAAAAACAAAAGGTCTTGAGTACTCTACAATTCAGGTCAGTATGCAAAACATTATTTGATTATGTTTGAATTTGCGGCTGTTATCGTTTGCCATAGAAAATACCCTTGTTAAAACATAAAACGTTGCTGGTGAACTACACCTTTCCCTTAACCGATCTTTACCAAAATTAAAAGAATTTGAGAACTCTACAATTGAGAGCTGTATGCGAAACATTATTTGATTCTGTTTGTATTTGCGGCTGTTATCGTTTGCCAAACAAACAAAATTACCCTTGATAAGAAAAACCGTTGCTGGTAAACTACCCCTTTCCCTCAACCGATCTTCACCAGAAACAATAGGTCGTGAGTACCCTACAAATCAGAGCTGTATGCAAAAACGTATTTGATTGTGTTTGAATTTGCGGCTCTTATCTATTGCCATATAAAATACACTTGTTAAAAAAACGTTGCTGGTAAACTACCCCTTTCCCTTAACCGATCTTTACCAAAAACAATAGGTCTTTAGTACTCAACAACTGAGGGCGGTAAACAAAAACTTATTTGATTCTGTTTGAATTTGCGGCTCTTATCGTTTGCCATAAAAAATACCCTTTTAAAACATAAAACGTTGCTGGTAAACTACCCCTTTCCATTAACCGATCTTCACCAACACCAATAGGTATTGAGAAATCTACAATACAGGGCTGTATGCAAAACATCATTTGAATCTGTTTAAATTTGCGGCTGTTATCGTTAACCATAAAAAAAAATTACCCTTGATAAAAACTGTTGCTGGTAAACTACCCCTTTCCCTTAACCGATCTTCACCAAAAACAATAGGTCTTGAGAACTCTATAATTGAGGGCTTTATGCAAAATAGTATATGATTCTGTTTGAATTTGCGGCTGTTATCGTTTGCCATATAAAATACACTTGTTAAAAAAACGTTGCTGGTAAACTACCCCTTTCCCTTAACCGATCTTCACCAAAAAAAATAGGTCTTGAGAACTCTACAATTCAAGGCAGAATGCAAAACATTATTTGATTATGTTTGAATTTGCGGTTGTTATCGTTTGCCATAGAAAATTCCATTGTTAAAACATAAAACGTTGCCGGTAAACTACACCTTTCCCTTAACCGAGCTTTACCAAAATCAACAGATCGTCAGAGCTCTACAATTCAGGGCGGTATGCGAAATATTATTTGATTCTGTTTGAATTTGTGGCTGTTATCGTTTGCCAAACAAACAAAATTACCCTTCATAAAAAAATACCGTTGCTGGTAAACTACCCCTTTCCCTCAACCTATCTTCACTAAAAACAACAGGTCGCGAGTACTCTACAAATCAGGGCTCTATGCAAGAAATTATTTGATTCTGTTTGAATTTGCGGGTGTTATCGTTTGCCATAGAAAAAAAAACTACAGAGACACAGAGACACAGACACACAGACAGACACACAGACACACACAAAGACACTTTTCGAAAAATGACTTTTTTCAGGTTTTGAGTGTAGTACAATCAGCATCTGCAATAATCTCGAACACGATTTTTTTTGCCATCACCATACTTCCATTTCCTTAAGGAACATGGAAGTAAAAATCTACACACAGATAGACAGACAGACACACACACAGTCACTTTTCGAAAATATCGGTATGGAGAACCATACATGACTTCCATATTCTAAGATTTATATTTAAAATCATTTTCGAAATGAAATATTACCATAGAAACTACTTCTTTCTACTTACTGCTTCAGCGTTAACGACAGTACTGTGGTCACTAACGTATACCACCTCACGTTATCGCGATCGATTTTCACTGATGATGGAAGTCGATGGCATTGCCGAAACGTCTGGTTTTGTAGAAAACATTGGACTACGACCAAATATCCCGGGAAGGAATTTTAACAAAAACTACTTCTTTTGTTCAAAAAGGTATGCAAAAACCTAGTTGATTCTGTTTGAATTTACGGCAGTTATCGTTCGTCATATAAAAAATTACCATTGTTAAAACATAAAATGTTGCTGGTAAACTACCCCTTTCCCTTAACCGATCTTCACCAACACCAATAAGTATTGAGAACTCTACAATACAGGGCTGTATGCAAAACATCATTTGATTCTGTTTGAATTTGCGGCTGTTATCGTTTACCATAGAAAAAAATTACCCTTGGTAAAAAACCGTTGCAGGTAAGCTACCCCTTTCCCTTAACCGATCTTCAACAAAATCAACAGACCTTGAGTTCTTTATAATTCAAAAAATTATGCAGAAGAGTAGTTGATTCTGTTTTAATGTACGGCAGTTATCGGTCGTCATAAAAAAAATTACCCTTGATAAAACATAAAATGTTGCTGGTAAACTACCCTATTCCCTTAACCGATTTTCACCAAAACCAACAGGTCTTGAGAACTGTACATTTCAGGGCTGTATGCAAAATATTATATGATTCTGTTTGAATTTGCGGCTGTTATCGTTTGCCATAGAAAATACCCTTGATAAAACAAAAAACGTGGCTGGTAACTACCCCTTTCCCTTAACCGATCTTTACCAAAAACAATAGGTCTTTAGTACTCAACAACTGAGGGCGGTATGCAAAAACTTATTTGATTCTGTTTGAATTTGCGGCTCTTATCGTTTGCCATATAAAATACCCTTGTTAAAACATAAAACGTTGCTGGTGAACTACCCCTTTCCCTTAACCGATCTTTACCAAAATCAACAGATCTTGAGAACTCTACAATTCAGAGCTGTATGCGAAAAATTATTTGATTCTGTTTGTATTTGCGGCTGTTATCGTTTGCCAAACAAACAAAATTACCCTTGATAAAAAAAACCGTTGCTGGTAAACTACCCCTTTCCCTCAACCGATCTTTACGAGAAACAACAGGTCGTGAGTACCATACAAATCAGGCCTGTATGCAAAAACGTATTTGATTGTGTTTGAATTTGCGGCTCTTATCGTTTGCCATATAAAATACACTAATTAAAAAAACGTTGCTGGTAAACTACCCCTTTCCCTTAACCGATCTTCACCAAAAAAAATAGGTCTTGAGAACTCTACAATTCAAGGCAGAATGCAAAACATTATTTGATTATGTTTGAATTTGCGGTTGTTATCGTTTGCCATAAAAAATTCCATTGTTAAAACATAAAACGTTGCCGGTAAACTACACCTTTCCCTTAACCGAGCTTTACCAAAATCAACAGATCGTCAGAGCTCTACAATTCAGGGCTGTATGCGAAATATTATTTGATTCTGTTTGAATTTGCGGCTGTTATCGTTTGCCAAACAAACAAAATTACCCTTCATAAAAAAAAACCGTTGCTGGTAAACTACCCCTTTCCCTCAACCTATCTTCACTAAAAACAACAGGTCGCGAGTACTCTACAAATCAGGGCTCTATGCAAGAAATTATTTGATTCTGTTTGAATTTGCGGGTGTTATCGTTTGCCATAGAAAAAAAAACTACAGAGACACAGACACACAGACACACAGACAGACACACAGACACACACAAAGACACTTTTCGAAAAATGACTTTTTTCAGGTTTTGAGTGTAGTACAATCAGAATCTGCAATAATCTCGAACACGATTTTTTTTGCCATCACCATACTTCCATTTCCTTAAGGAACATGGAAGTAAAAATCTACACACAGATAGACACACACACAGTCACTTTTCGAATATATCGGTATGGAGAACCATACATGACTTCCATATTCTAAGATTTATATTTAAAATCATTTTCGAAATGAAATATTACCATAGAAACTACTTCTTTCTACTTACTGCTTCAGCGTTAACGACAGTACTGTGGTCACTAACGTATACCACCTCACGTTATCGCACTCGATTTTCAATGATGATGGAAGTCGATAGCATTGCCGAAACGTCTGGTTTTGTAGAAAACATTGGACTACGACCAAATATCACGGGAAGGAATTTTAACAAAAACTACTTCTTTTGTTCAAAAAGGTATGCAAAAACCTAGTTGATTCTGTTTGAATTTACGGCAGTTATCGTTAGTCATATAAAAAATTACACTTGTTAAAACATAAAATGTTGCTGGTAAACTACCCCTTTCCCTTAACCGATCTTCACCAACACCAATAAGTATTGAGAACTCTACAATACAGGGCTGTATGCAAAACATCATTTGATTCTGTTTGAATTTGCGGCTGTTATCGTTTACCATAGAAAAAAATTACCCTTGGTAAAAAACCGTTGCAGGTAAGCTACCACTTTCCCTTAACCGATCTTCAACAAAATCAACAGACCTTGAGTTCTTTATAATTCAAAAAATTATGCAGAAGAGTAGTTGATTCTGTTTTAATGTACGGCAGTTATCGGTCGTCATAAAAAAAATTACTCTTGATAAAACATAAAATGTTGCTGGTAAACTACCCTATTCCCTTAACCGATTTTCACCAAAACCAACAGGTCTTGAGAACTGTACATTTCAGGGCTGTATGCAAAATATTATATGATTCTGTTTGAATTTGCGGCTGTTATCGTTTGCCATAGAAAATACCCTTGATAAAACAAAAAACGTGGCTGGTAAACTACCCCTTTCCCTTAACCGATCTTTACCGAAAACAATAGGTCTTTAGTACTCAACAACTGAGGGCGGTATGCAAAAACTTATTTGATTCTGTTTGAATTTGCGGCTCTTATCGTTTGCCATAGAAAATACCCTTTTAAAACATAAAACGTTGTTGGTAAACTACCCCTTTCCATTAACCGATCTTCACCAACACCAATAGGTATTGAGAAATCTACAATACAGGGCTGTTTGCAAAACATCATTTGAATCTGTTTGAATTTGCGGCTGTTATCGTTAACCATAGAAAAAAATTACCCTTGATAAAAACTGTTGCTGGTAAACTACCCCTTTCCCTTAACCGATCTTCACCAAAAACAACAGGTCTTGAGAACTCTACAATTGAGGGCTTTATGCAAAATAGTATATGATTCTGTTTGAATTTGCGGCTGTTATCGTTTGCCATACAAAATACCCTTGTTAAAACAAAAAACGTGGCTGGTAAACTACCCCTTTCCCTTAAACGATCTTCACCAAAAACAATAGGTCTTTAGCACTCAAGAAATCAGGGCTGTATGCAATACATTATTTGATTCTGTTTGAATTTGCGGCTGTTATGGTTTGCCATAGAAAATACCCTTTTAAAACATAAAACGTAGCCGGTAAACTACCCCTTTCCCTTAACCGATCTTCACCAAAAACAAAAGGTGTTGAGAACTCTACAATTCAGGACAGTATGCAAAACATTATTTGATTATGTTTGAATTTGCGGCTGTTATCGTTTTCCATAGAAAATACCCTTGTTAAAACATAAAACGCTTCTGGTGAACTACCCCTTCCCCTTAACCGATCTTTACCAAAATTAACAGATCTTGAGAACTCTACAATTAAGAGGTGTATGCGAAACATTGTTTGATTCTGTTTGTATTTGCGGCTGTTATCGTTTGCCAAACAAACAAAATTACCCTTGATAAAAAAAACCGTTGCCGGTAAACTACCCCTTTCCCTCAACCGATCTTCACGAGAAACAACAGGTCGTGAGTACCCTACAAAACAGGGCTGTATGCAAAAACGTATTTGATTGTGTTTGCATTTGCGGCTCTTATCGTTTGCCATATAAAATACAATTGTTAAAAAAACGTTGCTGGTAAACTACCCCTTTCCCTTAACCGATCTTCACCAAAAAAAATAGGTCTTGAGAACTCTACAATTCAAGGTAGAATGCAAAACATTATTTGATTATGTTCGAATTTGCGGTTGTTATCGTTTGCCATAGAAAATTCCATTGTTAAAACAAAAAACGTGGCTGGTAAACTACCCCTTTCCCTTAACCGATCTTTACCAAAAACAATAGGTCTTTAGTACTCAACAACTGAGGGCGGTATGCAAAAACTTATTTGATTCTGTTTGAATTTGCGGCTCTTATCGTTTGCCATAGAAAATACCCTTTTAAAACATAAAACGTTGCTGGTAAACTACCCCTTTCCATTAACCGATCTTCACCAACACCAATAGGTATTGAGAAATCTACAATACAGGGCTGTATGCAAGACATCATTTGAATCTGTTTGAATTTGCGGCTGTTATCGTTAACCATAGAAAAAAATTACCCTTGATAAAAACTTTTGCTGGTAAACTACCCCTTTCCCTTAACCGATCTTCACCAAAAACAATAGGTCTTGAGAACTCTATAATTGAGGGCTTTATGCAAAATAGTATATGATTCTGTTTGAATTTGCGGCTGTTATCGTTTGCCATACAAAATACCCTTGTTAAAACAAAAAACGTGGCTGGTAAACTACCCCTTTCCCTCAAACGATCTTCACCAAAAACAATAGGTCTTTAGCACTCAAGAAATCAGGGCTGTATGCAAAACATTATTTGATTCTGTTTGAATTTGCGGCTGTTATCGTTTGCCATAGAAAATACCCTTGATAAAACAAAAAACGTGGCTGGTAAACTACCACTTTCCCTTAACCGATCTTTACCAAAAACAATAGGTCTTTAGTACTCAACAACTGAGGGCGGTATGCAAAAACTTATTTGATTCTGTTTGAATTTGCGGCTCTTATCGTTTGCCATAGAAAATACCCTTTAAAAAATTAAAACGTTGCTGGTAAACTACCCCTTTCCATTAACCGATCTTCACCAACACCAATAGGTATTGAGAAATCTACAATACAGGGCTGTATGCAAAACATCATTTGAATCGGTTTGAATTTGCGGCTGTTATCATTAATTGAATTTGCGGCTGTTATCATTAACCATTGAAAAAAATTACCCTTGATAAAAACTGTTGCTGGTAAACTACCCCTTTCCCTTAACCGATCTTCACCAAAAACAATAGGTCTTGAGAACTCTATTATTGAGGGCTTTATGCAAAATAGTATAGGATTATGTTTGAATTTGCGGCTGTTATTGTTTGCCATACAAAATACCCTTGATAAAACAAAAAACGTGGCTGGTAAACTACCCCTTTCCCTCAAACGATCTTCACCAAAATCAATAGGTCTTTAGCACTCAAGAAATGAGAGCTGTATGCAGAACATTATTTGATTCTGTTTGAATTTGCGGCTGTTATCGTTTGCCATAAAAAATACCCTTTTAAAACATGAAACGTTGCCAGTAAACTACCCCTTTCCCTTAACCGATCTTCACCAAAAACAAAAGGTGTTGAGAACTCAACAATTCAGGACAGTATGCAAAACATTATTTGATTATGTTTGAATTTGCGGCTGGTATCGTTTGCCATATAAAATACCCTTGTTAAAACATAAAACGTTGCTGGTGAACTACCCGTTTCCCGTAACCGATCTTTACCAAAATCAACAGATCTTGAGAACTCTACAATTCAGAGCTGTATGCGAAAAATTATTTGATTCTGTTTGTATTTGCGGCTGTTATCGTTTGCCAAACAAACAAAATTACCCTTGATAAAAAAAACTGTTGCTGGTAAACTACCCCTGTCCCTCAACCGATCTTCACGAGAAACAACAGGTCGTGAGTACCCTACAAATCAGGCCTGTATGCAAAAACGTATTTGATTGTGTTTGAATTTGCGGCTCTTATCGTTTGCCATATAAAATACACTTGTTAAAAAAACGTTGCTGGTAAACTACCCCTTTCCCTTAACCGATCTTCACCAAAAAAAATAGGTCTTGAGAACTCTACAATTCAAGGCAGAATGCAAAACATTATTTGATTATGTTTGAATTTGCGGTTGTTATCGTTTGCCATAGAAAATTCGATTGTTAAAACATAAAACGTTGCCGGTAAACTACACCTTTCCCTTAACCGAGCTTTACCAAAATCAACAGATCGTCAGAGCTCTACAATTCAGGGCTGTATGCGAAATATTATTTGATTCTGTTTGAATTTGCGGCTGTTATCGTTTGCCAAACAAACAAAATTACCCTTCATAAAAAAAAACCGTTGCTGGTAAACTACCCCTTTCCCTCAACCTATCTTCACTAAAAACAACAGGTCGCGAGTACTCTACAAATCAGGGCTGTATGCAAGAAATTATTTGATTCTGTTTGAATTTGCGGGTGTTATCGTTTGCCATAGAAAAAAAAACTACAGCGACACAGACACACACAAAGACACTTTTCGAAAAATGACTTTTTTCAGGTTTTGAGTGTAGTACAATCAGAATCTGCAATAATCTCGAACACGATTTTTTTTGCCATCACCATACTTCCATTTCCTTAAGGAACATGGAAGTAAAAATCTACACACAGATAGACAGACAGACACACACACAGTCACTTTTCGAAAATATCGGTATGGAGAAACTTACATGACTTCCATATTCTAAGATTTATATTTAAAATCAATTTCGAAATGAAATATTACCATAGAAACTACTTCTTTCTACTTACTGCTTCAGCGTTAACGACAGAACTGTGGTCACTAACGTATACCACCTCACGTTATCGCACTCGATTATCACTGATGATGGAAGTCGATGGCATTGCCGAAACGTCTGGTTTTGTAGAAAACATTGGACTACGACCAAATATCCCGGGAAGGAATTTTAACAAAAACTACTTCTTTTGTTCAAAAAGGTATGCAAAAACCTAGTTGATTCTGTTTGAATTTACGGCAGTTATCGTTCGTCATATAAAAAATTACCCTTGTTAAAACATAAAATGTTGCTGGTAAACTACCCCTTTCCCTTAACCGATCTTCACCAACACCAATAAGTATTGAGAACTCTACAATACAGGGCTGTATGCAAAACATCATTTGATTCTGTTTGAATTTGCGGCTGTTATCGTTTACCATAGAAAAAAATTACCCTTGGTAAAAAACCGTTGCAGGTAAGCTACCCCTTTCCCTTAACCGATCTTCAACAAAATCAACAGACCTTGAGTTCTTTATAATTCAAAAAATTATGCAGAAGAGTAGTTGATTCTGTTTTAATGTACGGCAGTTATCGGTCGTCATAAAAAAAATTACCCTTGATAAAACATAAAATGTTGCTGGTAAACTACCCTATTCCCTTAACCGATTTTCACCAAAACCAACAGGTCTTGAGAACTGTACATTTCAGGGCTGTATGCAAAATATTATATGATTCTGTTTGAATTTGCGGCTGTTATCGTTTGCCATAGAAAATACCCTTGATAAAACAAAAAACGTGGCTGGTAAACTACCCCTTTCCCTTAACCGATCTTTACCAAAAACAATAGGTCTTTAGCACTCAACAACTGAGGGCGGTATGCAAAAACTTATTTGATTCTGTTTGAATTTGCGGCTCTTATCGTTTGCCATAGAAAATACCCTTTTAAAACATAAAACGTTGCTGGTAAACTACCCCTTTCCATTAACCGATCTTCACCAACACCAATAGGTATTGAGGAATCTACAATACAGGGCTGTATGCAAAACATCATTTGAATCTGTTTGAATTTGCGGCTGTTATCGTTAACCATAGAAAAAAATTACCCTTGATAAAAACTGTTGCTGGTAAACTACCCCTTTCCCTTAACCGATCTTCACCAAAAACAATATATCTTGAGAACTCTATAATTGAGGGCTTTATGCAAAATAGTATATGATTCTGTTTGAATTTGCGGCTGTTATCGTTTGCCATACAAAATACCCTTGTTAAAACAAAAAACGTGGCTGGTAAACTACCCCTTTCCCTCAAACGATCTTCACCAAAAACAATAGGTCTTTAGCACTCAAGAAATCAGGGCTGTATGCAAAACATTATTTGATTCTGTTTGAATTTGCGGCTGTTATCGTTTGCCATAGAAAATACCCTTGTTAAAACATAAAACGTTGCTGGTGAACTACCCCTTTCCCTTAACCGATCTTTACCAAAATTAACAGATCTTGAGAACTCTACAATTAAGAGCTGTATGCGAAACATTATTTGATTCTGTTTGTATTTGCGGCTGTTATCGTTTGCCAAACAAACAAAATTACCCTTGATAAAAAAAACCATTGCCGGTAAACTACCCCTTTCCCTCAACCGATCTTCACGAGGAACAACAGGTCGTGAGTACCCTACAAAACAGGGCTGTATGCAAAAACGTATTTGATTGTGTTTGCATTTGCGGCTCTTATCGTTTGCCATATAAAATACAATTGTTAAAAAAACGTTGCTGGTAAACTACCCCTTCCCCTTAACCGATCTTCACCAAAAAAATAGGTCTTGAGAACTCTACAATTCAAGGTAGAATGCAAAACATTATTTCATTATGTTTGAATTTGCGGTTGTTATCGTTTGCCATAGAAAATTCCATTGTTAAAACATAAAACGTTGCCGGTAAACTACACCTTTCCCTTAACCGAGCTTTACCAAAATCAACAGATCGTGAGAGCTCTACAATTCAGGGCTGTATGCGAAATATTATTTGATTCTGTTTGAATTTGCGGCTGTTATCGTTTGCCAAACAAACAAAATTACCCTTCATAAAAAAATACCGTTGCTGGTAAACTACCCCTTTCCATCAACCTATCTTCACTAAAAACAACAGGTCGCGAGTACTCTACAAATCAGGGCTCTATGCAAGAAATTATTTGATTCTGTTTGAATTTGCGGGTGTTATCGTTTGCCATAGAAAAAAAAACTACAGAGACACAGACACACAGATAGACACACAGACACACACAAAGACACTTTTCGAAAAATGACTTTTTTCAGGTTTTGAGTGTAGTACAATCAGAATCTGCAATAATCTCGAACACGATTTTTTTTGCCATCACCATACTTCCATTTCCTTAAGGAACATGGAAGTAAAAATCTACACACAGATAGACAGACAGACACACACACACAGTCACTTTTCGAAAATATCGGTATGGAGAAACATACATGACTTCCATATTCTAAGATTTATATTTAAAATCAATTTCGAAATGAAATATTACCATAGAAACTACTTCTTTCTACTTATTGCTTCAGCGTTAACGACAGTACTGTGGTCACTAACGTATACCACCTCACGTTATCGCACTCGATTATCACTGATGATGGAAGTCGATGGCATTGCCGAAACGTCTGGTTTTGTAGAAAACATTGGACTACGACCAAATATCCCGTGAAGGAATTTTAACAAAAACTACTTCTTTTGTTCAAAAAGGTATGCAAAAACCTAGTTGATTCTGTTTGAATTTACGGCAGTTATCGTTCGTCATATAAAAAATTACCCTTGTTAAAACATAAAATGTTGCTGGTAAACTACCCCTTTCCCTTAACCGATCTTCACCAACACCAATAAGTATTGAGAACTCTACAATACAGGGCTGTATGCAAAACATCATTTGATTCTGTTTGAATTTGCGGCTGTTATCGTTTACCATAGAAAAAAATTACCCTTGGTAAAAAACCGTTGCCGGTAAGCTACCCCTTTCCCTTAACCGATCTTCAACAAAATCAACAGACCTTGAGTTCTTTATAATTCAAAAAATTATGCAGAAGAGTAGTTGATTCTGTTTTAATGTACGGCAGTTATCGGTCGTCATAAAAAAAATTACCCTTGATAAAACATAAAATGTTGCTGGTAAACTACCCTATTCCCTTAACCGATTTTCACCAAAACCAACAGGTCTTGAGAACTGTACATTTCAGGGCTGTATGCAAAATATTATATGATTCTGTTTGAATTTGCGGCTGTTATCGTTTGCCATAGAAAATACCCTTGATAAAACAAAAAACGTGGCTGGTAAACTACCCCTTTCCCTTAACCGATCTTTACCAAAAACAATAGGTCTTTAGTACTCAACAACTGAGGGCGGTATGCAAAAACTTATTTGATTCTGTTTGAATTTGCGGCTCTTATCGTTTGCCATAGAAAATACCCTTTTAAAACATAAAACGTTGCTGGTAAACTACCCCTTTCCATTAACCGATCTTCACCAACACCAATAGGTATTGAGAAATCTACAATACAGGGCTGTATGCAAAACATCATTTGAATCTGTTTGAATTTGCGGCTGTTATCGTTAACCATAGAAAAAAATTACCCTTGATAAAAACTGTTGCTGGTAAACTACCCCTTTCCCTTAACCGATCTTCACCAAAAACAATAGGTCTTGAGAACTCTATAATTGAGGGCTTTATGCAAAATAGTATATGATTCTGTTTGAATTTGCGGCTGTTATCGTTTGCCATACAAAATACCCTTGTTAAAACAAAAAACGTGGCTGGTAAACTACCCCTTTCCATCAAACGATCTTCACCAAAGCAACAGGTCTTTAGCACTCAAGAAATCAGGGCTGTATGCAAAATATTATTTGATTCTGTTTGAATTTGCGGCTGTTATTATTTGCCATAGAAAATACCCTTTTAAAACATAAAACGTACCCGGTAAACTACCCCTTTCCCTTAACCGATCTTCACCAAAAACAAAAGGTGCTGAGAACTCTACAATTCAGGACAGTATGCAAAACATTATTTGATTATGTTTGAATTTGCGGCTGTTATCGTTTGCCATAGAAAATACCCTTGTTAAAACATAAAACGTTGCTGGTGAACTACTCCTTTCCCTTAACCGATCTTTACCAAAATTAAAAGATCTTGAGAACTCTACAATTAAGAGCTGTATGCGAAACATTATTTGATTCTGTTTGTATTTGCGGCTGTTATCGTTTGCCAAACAAACAAAATTACCCTTGATAAAAAAAACCGTTGCCGGTAAACTACCCCTTTCCCTCAACCGATCTTCACGAGAAACAACAGGTCGTGAGTACCCTACAAAACAGGGCTGTATGCAAAAACGTATTTGATTGTGTTTGCATTTGCGGCTCTTATCGTTTGCCATATAAAATACAATTGTTAAAAAAACGTTGCTGGTAAACTACCCCTTTCCCTTAACCGATCTTCACCAAAAAAAATAGGTCTTGAGAACTCTACAATTCAAGGCAGAATGCAAAACATTATTTGATTATGTTTGAATTTGCGGTTGTTATCGTTTGCCATAGAAAATTCCATTGTTAAAACATAAAACGTTGCCGGTAAACTACACCTTTCCCTTAACCGAGCTTTACCAAAATCAACAGATCGTGAGAGCTCTACAATTCAGGGCTGTATGCGAAATATTATTTGATTCTGTTTGAATTTGCGGCTGTTATCGTTTGCCAAACAAACAAAATTACCCTTCATAAAAAAATACCGTTGCTGGTAAACTACCCCTTTCCATCAACCTATCTTCACTAAAAACAACAGGTCGCGAGTACTCTACAAATCAGGGCTCTATGCAAGAAATTATTTGATTCTGTTTGAATTTGCGGGTGTTATCGTTTGCCATTAAAAAAAAACTACAGAGACACAGACACACAGACAGACACACAGACACACACAAAGACACTTTTCGAAAAATGACTTTTTTCAGGTTTTGAGTGTAGTACAATCAGAATCTGCAATAATCTCGAACACGATTTTTTTTGCCATCTCCATACTTCCATTTCCTTAAGGAACATGGAAGTAAAAATCTACACACAGATCGACAGACAGACACACACACAGTCACTTTTCGAAAATATCGGTATGGAGAACCATACATGACTTCCATATTCTAAGATTTATATTTAAAATCATTTTCGAAATGAAATATTACCATAGAAACTACTTCTTTCTACTTACTGCTTCAGCGTTAACGACAGTACTGTGGTCACTAACGTATACCACCTCACGTTATCGCACTCGATTTTCACTGATGATGGAAGTCGATGGCATTGCCGAAACGTCTGGTTTTGTAGAAAACATTGGACTACGACCAAATATCCCGGGAAGGAATTTTAACAAAAACTACTTCTTTTGTTCAAAAAGGTATGCAAAAACCTAGTTGATTCTGTTTGAATTTACGGCAGTTATCGTTTGTAATATAAAAAATTACCCTTGTTAAAACATAAAATGTTGCTGGTAAACTACCCCTTTCCCTTAACCGATCTTCACCAACACCAATAAGTATTGAGAACTCTACAATACAGGGCTGTATGCAAAACATCATTTGATTCTGTTTGAATTTGCGGCTGTTATCGTTTACCATAGAGAAAAATTACCCTTGGTAAAAAACCGTTGCAGGTAAGCTACCCCTTTCCCTTAACCGATCTTCAACAAAATCAACAGACCTTGAGTACTTTATAATTCAAAAAATTATGCAGAAGAGTAGTTGATTCTGTTTTAATGTACGGCAGTTATCGGTCGTCATAAAAAAAATTACACTTGATAAAACATAAAATGTTGCTGGTAAACTACCCTATTCCCTTAACCGATTTTCACCAAAACCAACAGGTCTTGAGAACTGTACATTTCAGGGCTGTATGCAAAATATTATATGATTCTGTTTGAATTTGCGGCTGTTATCGTTTGCCATAGAAAATACCCTTGATAAAACAAAAAACGTGGCTGGTAAACTACCCCTTTCCCTTAACCGATCTTTACCAAAAACAATAGGTCTTTAGTACTCAACAACTGAGGGCGGTATGCAAAAACTTATTTGATTCTGTTTGAATTTGCGGCTCTTATCGTTTGCCATAAAAAATACCCTTTTAAAACATAAAACGTTGCTGGTAAACTACCCCTTTCCATTAACCGATCTTCACCAACACCAATAGATATTCAGAAATCTACAATACAGGGCTGTATGCAAAACATCATTTGAATCTGTTTGAATTTGCGGCTGTTATCGTTAACCATAGAAAAAATTTACCCTTGATAAAAACTGTTGCTGGTAAACTACCCCTTTCCCTTAACCGATCTTCACCAAAAACAATAGGTCTTGAGAACTCTATAATTGAGGGCTTTATGCAAAATAGTATATGATTCTGTTTGAATTTGCGGCTGTTATCGTTTGCCATACAAAAAACCCTTGTTAAAACAAAAATCGTGGCTGGTAAACTACCCCTTTCCCTCAAACGATCTTCACCAAAAACAATAGGTCTTTAGCACTCAAGAAATCAGGGCTGTATGCAAAACATTATTTGATTCTGTTTGAATTTCCGGCTGTTATCGTTTGCCATAGAAAATACCCTTGTTAAAACATAAAACGTTGCTGGTGAACTACCCCTTTCCCTTAACCGATCTTTACCAAAATTAACAGATCTTGAGAACTCTACAATTAAGAGCTGTATGCGAAACATTATTTGATTCTGTTTGTATTTGCGGCTGTTATCGTTTGCCAAACAAACAAAATTACCCTTGATAAAAAAAACCATTGCCGGTAAACTACCCCTTTCCCTCAACCGATCTTCACGAGGAACAAAAGGTCGTGAGTACCCTACAAAACAGGGCTGTATGCAAAAACGTATTTGATTGTGTTTGCATTTGCGGCTCTTATCGTTTGCCATATAAAATACAATTGTTAAAAAAACGTTGCTGGTAAACTACCCCTTTCCCTTAACCGATCTTCACCAAAAAAATAGGTCTTGAGAACTCTACAATTCAAGGTAGAATGCAAAACATTATTTGATTATGTTTGAATTTGCGGTTGTTATCGTTTGCCATAGAAAATTCCATTGTTAAAACATAAAACGTTGCCGGTAAACTACACCTTTCCCTTAACCGAGCTTTACCAAAATCAACAGATCGTGAGAGCTCTACAATTCAGGGCTGTATGCGAAATATTATTTGATTCTGTTTGAATTTGCGGCTGTTATCGTTTGCCAAACAAACAAAATTACCCTTCATAAAAAAATACCGTTGCTGGTAAACTACCCCTTTCCCTCAACCTATCTTCACTAAAAACAACAGGTCGCGAGTACTCTACAAATCAGGGCTCTATGCAAGAAATTATTTGATTCTGTTTGAATTTGCGGGTGTTATCGTTTGCCATAGAAAAAAAAACTACAGAGACACAGACACACAGACACACAGACAGACACACAGACACACACAAAGACACTTTTCGAAAAATGACTTATTTCAGGTTTTGAGTGTAGTACAATCAGAATCTGCAATAATCTCGAACACGATTTTTTTTGCCATCACCATACTTCCATTTCCTTAAGGAACATGGAAGTAAAAACCTACACACAGATCGACAGACAGACACACACACAGTCACTTTTCGAAAATATCGGTATGGAGAACCATACATGACTTCCATATTCTAAGATTTATATTTAAAATCATTTTCGAAATGAAATATTACCATAGAAACTACTTCTTTCTACTTACTGCTTCAGCGTTAACGACAGTACTGTGGTCACTAACGTATACCACCTCACGTTATCGCACTCGATTTTCACTGATGATGGAAGTCGATGGCATTGCCGAAACGTCTGGTTTTGTAGAAAACATTGGACTACGACCAAATATCCCGGGAAGGAATTTTAACAAAAACTACTTCTTTTGTTCAAAAAGGTATGCAAAAACCTAGTTGATTCTGTTTGAATTTACGGCAGTTATCGTTCGTCATATAAAAAATTACCCTTGTTAAAACATAAAATGTTGCTGGTAAACTACCCCTTTCCCTTAACCGATCTTCACCAACACCAATAAGTATTGAGAACTCTACAATACAGGGCTGTATGCAAAACATCATTTGATTCTGTTTGAATTTGCGGCTGTTATCGTTTACCATAGAAAAAAATTACCCTTGGTAAAAAACCGTTGCAGGTAAGCTACCCCTTTCCCTTAACCGATCTTCAACAAAATCAACAGACCTTGAGTACTTTATAATTCAAAAAATTATGCAGAAGAGTAGTTGATTCTGTTTTAATGTACGGCAGTTATCGGTCGTCATAAAAAAAATTACCCTTGATAAAACATAAAATGTTGCTGGTAAACTACCCTATTCCCTTAACCGATTTTCACCAAAACCAACAGGTCTTGAGAACTGTACATTTCAGGACTGTATGCAAAATATTATATGATTCTGTTTGAATTTGCGGCTGTTATCGTTTGCCATAGAAAATACCCTTGATAAAACAAAAAACTTGGCTGGTAAACTACCCCTTTCCCTTAACCGATCTTTACCAAAAACAATAGGTCTTTAGCACTCAACAACTGAGGGAGGTATGCAAAAACTTATTTGATTCTGTTCGAATTTGCGGCTCTTATCGTTTGCCATAGAAAATACCCTTTTAAAACATAAAACGTTGCTGGTAAACTACCCCTTTCCATTAACCGATCTTCACCAACACCAATAGGTATTCAGAAATCTACAATACAGGGCTGTATGCAAAACATCATTTGAATCTGTTTGAATTTGCGGCTGTTATCGTTAACCATAGAAAAAATTACCCTTGATAAAAACTGTTGCTGGTAAACTACCCCTTTCCCTTAACCGATCTTCACCAAAAACAGTAGGCCTTGAGAACTCTATAATCGAGGGCTTTATGCAAAATAGTATATGATTCTGTTTGAATTTGCGGCTGTTATCGTTTGCCATACAAAATACCCTTGTTAAAACAAAAAACGTGGCTGGTAAACAACCCCTTTCCCTCAAACGATCTTCACCAAAAACAACAGGTCTTTAGCACTCAAGAAATCAGGGCTGTATGCAAAACATTATTTGATTCTGTTTGAATTTGCGGCTGTTATGGTTTGCCATAAAAAATACCCTTTTAAAACATAAAACGTAACCGGTAAACTACCCCTTTCCCTTAACCGATCTTCACCAAAAACAAAAGGTGTTGAGAACTCTACAATTCAGGACAGTATGCAAAACATTATTTGATTATGTTTGAATTTGCGGCTGTTATCGTTTGCCATAGAAAATACCCTTGTTAAAACATAAAACGTTGCTGGTGAACTACCCCTTTCCCTTAACCGATCTTTACCAAAATTAACAGATCTTGAGAACTCTACAATTAAGAGCTGTATGCGAAACATTATTTGATTCTGTTTGTATTTGCGGCTGTTATCGTTTGCCAAACAAACAAAATTACCCTTGATAAAAAAAACCGTTGCCGGTAAACTACCCCTTTCCCTCAACCGATCTTCACGAGAAACAACAAGTCGTGAGTACCCTACAAAACAGGGCTGTATGCAAAAACGTATTTGATTGTGTTTGCATTTGCGGCTCTTATCGTTTGCCATATAAAATACACTTGTTAAAAAAACGTTGCTGGTAAACTACCCCTTTCCCTTAACCGATCTTCGCCAAAAAAAACAGGTCTTGAGAACTCTACAATTCAAGGTAGAATGCAAAACATTATTTGATTATGTTTGAATTTGCGGTTGTTATCGTTTGCCATAGAAAATTCCATTGTTAAAACATAAAACGTTGCAGGTAAACTACACCTTTCCCTTAACCGAGCTTTACCAAAATCAAACGATCGTGAGAGCTCTACAATTCAGGGCTGTATGCGAAATATTATTTGATTCTGTTTGAATTTGCGGCAGTTATCGATTGCCAAACAATCAAAATTACCCTTCATAAAAAAAAACCGTTGCTGGTAAACTACCCCTTTCCCTCAACCTATCTTCCCTAAAAACAACAGGTCGCGAGTACTCTACAAATCAGGGCTGTATGCAAGAAATTATTTGATTCTGTTTGAATTTGCGGGTGTTTTCGTTTCCCATAGAAAAAAAAACTACAGAGACACAGACACACAGACAGACAGACACACACACAGACACACACAAAGACACTTTTCTAAAAATGACTTATTTCAGGTTTTGAGTGTAGTACAATCAGAATCTGCAATAATCTCGAACACGATTTTTTTTGCCATCACCATACTTCCATTTCCTTAAGGAACATGGAAGTAAAAACCTACACACAGATCGACAGACAGACACACACACAGTCACTTTTCGAAAATATCGGTATGGAGAACCATACATGACTTCCATATTCTAAGATTTATATTTAAAATCATTTTCGAAATGAAATATTACCATAGAAACTACTTCTTTCTACTTACTGCTTCAGCGTTAACGACAGTACTGTGGTCACTAACGTATACCACCTCACGTTATCGCACTCGATTTTCACTGATGATGGAAGTCGATGGCATTGCCGAAACGTCTGGTTTTGTAGAAAACATTGGACTACGACCAAATATCCCGGGAAGGAATTTTAACAAAAACTACTTCTTTTGTTCAAAAAGGTATGCAAAAACCTAGTTGATTCTGTTTGAATTTACGGCAGTTATCGTTCGTCATATAAAAAATTACCCTTGTTAAAACATAAAATGTTGCTGGTAAACTACCCCTTTCCCTTAACCGATCTTCACCAACACCAATAAGTATTGAGAACTCTACAATACAGGGCTGTATGCAAAACATCATTTGATTCTGTTTGAATTTGCGGCTGTTATCGTTTACCATAGAAAAAAATTACCCTTGGTAAAAAACCGTTGCAGGTAAGCTACCCCTTTCCCTTAACCGATCTTCAACAAAATCAACAGACCTTGAGTACTTTATAATTCAAAAAATTATGCAGAAGAGTAGTTGATTCTGTTTTAATATACGGCAGTTATCGGTCGTCATAAAAAAAATTACCCTTGATAAAACATAAAATGTTGCTGGTAAACTACCCTATTCCCTTAACCGATTTTCACCAAAACCAACAGGTCTTGAGAACTGTACATTTCAGGACTGTATGCAAAATATTATATGATTCTGTTTGAATTTGCGGCTGTTATCGTTTGCCATAGAAAATACCCTTGATAAAACAAAAAACTTAGCTGGTAAACTACCCCTTTCCCTTAACCGATCTTTACCAAAAACAATAGGTCTTTAGTACTCAACAACTGAGGGAGGTATGCAAAAACTTATTTGATTCTGTTCGAATTTGCGGCTCTTATCGTTTGCCATAGAAAATACCCTTTTAAAACATAAAACGTTGCTGGTAAACTACCCCTTTCCATTAACCGATCTTCACCAACACCAATAGGTATTCAGAAATCTACAATACAGGGCTGTATGCAAAACATCATTTGAATCTGTTTGAATTTGCGGCTGTTATCGTTAACCATAGAAAAAATTACCCTTGATAAAAACTGTTGCTGGTAAACTACCCCTTTCCCTTAACCGATCTTCACCAAAAACAATAGGTCTTGAGAACTCTATAATCGAGGGCTTTATGCAAAATAGTATATGATTCTGTTTGAATTTGCGGCTGTTATCGTTTGCCATACAAAATACCCTTGTTAAAACAAAAAACGTGGCTGGTAAACTACCCCTTTCCCTCAAACGATCTTCACCAAAAACAACAGGTCTTTAGCACTCAAGAAATCAGGGCTGTATGCAAAACATTATTTGATTCTGTTTGAATTTGCGGCTGTTATGGTTTGCCATAGAAAATACCCTTTTAAAACATAAAACGTAACCGGTAAACTACCCCTTTCCCTTAACCGATCTTCACCAAAAACAAAAGGTGTTGAGAACTCTACAATTCAGGACAGTATGCAAAACATTATTTGATTATGTTTGAATTTGCGGCTGTTATCGTTTGCCATAGAAAATACCCTTGTTAAAACATAAAACGTTGCTGGTGAACTACCCCTTTCCCTTAACCGATCTTTACCAAAATTAACAGATCTTGAGAACTCTACAATTAAGAGCTGTATGCGAAACATTATTTGATTCTGTTTGTATTTGCGGCTGTTATCGTTTGCCAAACAAACAAAATTACCCTTGATAAAAAAAACCGTTGCCGGTAAACTACCCCTTTCCCTCAACCGATCTTCACGAGAAACAACAAGTCGTGAGTACCCTACAAAACAGGGCTGTATGCAAAAACGTATTTGATTGTGTTTGCATTTGCGGCTCTTATCGTTTGCCATATAAAATACACTTGTTAAAAAAACGTTGCTGGTAAACTACCCCTTTCCCTTAACCGATCTTCACCAAAAAAAACAGGTCTTGAGAACTCTACAATTCAAGGTAGAATGCAAAACATTATTTGATTATGTTTGAATTTGCGGTTGTTATCGTTTGCCATAGAAAATTCCATTGTTAAAACATAAAACGTTGCCGGTAAACTACACCTTTCCCTTAACCGAGCTTTACCAAAATCAAAAGATCGTGAGAGCTCTACAATTCAGGGCTGTATGCGAAATATTATTTGATTCTGTTTGAATTTGCGGCTGTTATCGTTTGCCAAACAATCAAAATTACCCTTCATAAAAAAAAACCGTTGCTGGTAAACTACCCCTTTCCCTCAACCTATCTTCCCTAAAAACAACAGGTCGCGAGTACTCTACAAATCAGGGCTGTATGCAAGAAATTATTTGATTCTGTTTGAATTTGCGGGTGTTTTCGTTTCCCATAGAAAAAAAAACTACAGAGACACAGACACACAGACAGACAGACAGACACACAGACACACACAAAGACACTTTTCGAAAAATGACTTTTTTTCAGGTTTTGAGTGTAGTACAATCAGAATCTGCAATAATCTCGAACACGATTTTTTTTGCCATCACCATACTTCCATTTCCTTAAGGAACATGGAAGTAAAAATCTACACACAGATAGACAGACAGACACACACACAGTCACTTTTCGAAAATATCGGTATGGAGAACCATACATGACTTCCATATTCTAAGATTTATATTTGAAATCATTTTCGAAATGAAATATTACCATAGAAACTACTTCTTTCTACTTACTGCTTCAGCGTTAACGACAGTACTGTGGTCACTAACGTATACCACCTCACGTTATCGCACTCGATTTTCACTGATGATGGAAGTCGATGGCATTGCCGAAACGTCTGGTTTTGTAGAAAACATTGGACTACGACCAAATATCCCGGGAAGGAATTTTAACAAAAACTACTTCTTTTGTTCAAAAAGGTATGCAAAAACGTAGTTGATTCTGTTTGAATTTACGGCAGTTATCGTTCGTCATATAAAAAATTACCCTTGTTAAAACATAAAATGTTGCTGGTAAACTACCCCTTTCCCTTAACCGATCTTCACCAACACCAATAAGTATTGAGAACTCTACAATACAGGGCTGTATGCAAAACATCATTTGATTCTGTTTGAATTTGCGGCTGTTATCGTTTACCATAGAAAAAAATTACCCTTGGTAAAAAACCGTTGCAGGTAAGCTACCCCTTTCCCTTAACCGATCTTCAACAAAATCAACAGACCTTGAGTTCTTTATAATTCAAAAAATTATGCAGAAGTGTAGTTGATTCTGTTTTAATGTACGGCAGTTATCGGTCGTCATAAAAAAAATTACCCTTGATAAAACATAAAATGTTGCTGGTAAACTACCCTATTCCCTTAACCGATTTTCACCAAAACCAACAGGTCTTGAGAACTGTACATTTCAGGGCTGTATGCAAAATATTATATGATTCTGTTTGAATTTGCGGCTGTTATCGTTTGCCATAAAAAATACCCTTGATAAAACAAAAAAACGTGGCTGGTAAACTACCCCTTTCCCTTAACCGATCTTTACCAAAAACAATAGGTCTTTAGTACTCAACAACTGAGGGCGGTATGCAAAAACTTATTTGATTCTGTTTGAATTTGCGGCTCTTATCGTTTGCCATAGAAAATACCCTTTTAAAACATAAAACGTTGCTGGTAAACTACCTCTTTCCATTAACCGATCTTCACCAACACCAATAGGTATTGAGAAATCTACTATACAGGGCTGTATGCAAAACATCATTTGAATCGGTTTGAATTTGCGGCTGTTATCGTTAACCATAGAAAATATCGGTATGGAGAACCATACATGACTTCCATATTCTAAGATTTATTTTTAAAATCATTTTCGAAATGAAATATTACCATAGAAACTACTTCTTTCTACTTACTGCTTCAGCCTTAACCACAGTACTGTGGTCACTAACGTATACCACCTCACGTTATCGCACTCGATTTTCACTGATGATGGAAGTCGATGGCATTGCCGAAATGTCTGGTTTTGTAGAAAACATTGGACTACGGCCAAATATCCCGGGAAGGAATTTTAACAAAAACTACTTCTTTGTTGCCGATAACTTTGTACACATATATATCAGTGGCGAAGTTACATGGAGGCAATTGAGGCAATGCCTACCCTAACAAATTCTGTAGAATAAAAATTATAAATACGTATGAACTACATAACGTAAAGATTATACATTGTTACTGTGACTGTCAAATTTATTAAATCGAAACGTGCTTTATTGAGCGACCGCTAGATGGTGACAGGTGAGATTCGGCATAGTTCGTTTAAATCGAATGAGGCAACCTGAACTTGCCTCAGCGTTTTTTGTATACATCGTATGTAAGCAATGTAGTGGTGTGATAGGGAAGTGTAGGGAGGGGGGATTGTCCCGCGCTGTACACATAGAGCGTTGAGGCATGCCTCACTTCTGTGGTCCAAACAGTTAAGTTAAAGTGCCTGTGTTGTTACTAAGTGTTTATTTTATGCGGTTATTAAAAGTGTCACTGTTATTCCGCTGAACTAACAGATGATCAAGATTGTTATTTGAATTATTTGTAACATTAAACATATATATAGAAACTAACCAAGTTTAAAAATTTGAAGTTCAATCAGTTGTATTATTGTGTATGACTAATACAAGGATTGTTCAATAGACACACGTATAGAGCTGTAAAGCATTTTTTATTCAACGATTTTAAAAGAAGTCTCCAATAACATTAAGACATGAGTTCCACTGTTGCGCTAACCTGTAGATTCCCTGCTAGTAAAATTCTTACGGCTGTTTGTGGAACCATTCGGTTACAGCAAACTCTACCTCAGCGTCCGATTTGACCCACCGTCCTTTTAGTGATTCCTTAAAAAAAATTTAAGATAAGATTTTTGCCTACCCATTCATTAACTACTAGCTTCGCCAGTAAACAAATTGATGTCCATTTTTTCGGCTTGCACGCGTTATGTTGGTGTGGGTTTCGGCACTTTCCATTTAAAAAGCGTGCAAACGTAAGAAAATAAACATGAGTGAGGCCAGAAATAACGTGAATTGTGTGTTTGTGTCTTACCTGCCTTTTTATTGCCGTATTAAATGAAAAATATTATATTACATTAAAATTAAAAAATTTTAATTTTATTGCCTGGCAACAAAATTATTTTATTTTTAACAATTACCATTGTTTCAAAAAGGTTAAATAAATTTGCAAGTACTTTACTCTTGTTAAAACGTAAAAGGTTGCAGGAAAACTACCCCTTCCCCTTAACCGATCTTCACCAAAATCGAAAGTCCTTGAGACCTCTACAATTCAGGGATGTATGCAAAAAATTATTTGATTCTGTTTGAATTTGCGGCTGTTATCGTTAGCCATAGAAAATACGCTTGATAAAAAAACGGTGCTGGTAAACTACCCCTTCCCCTTAACCGATCTTCACCAAAAACAATAGGTCTTGAGTACTCTACAACTCAGGGCTGTATGCAAAACATTATTTGATTCTGTTTGAATTTGCGGCTGTTATCGTTTGCCATAGGAAATACCCTTGTTAAAACATAAAACGTTACAGGTAAACTACCCCTTTCCCTAAACCGATCTTCACCAAAAACAATACGTCTTGAGAAATCTACAATTTAGGGCTGTATGCAAATAATCGTTTGATTCTGTTTGAATTTGCGGCTGTTATCGTTTGCCATCGGAAATACCCTTGTTAAAACATAAAACGTTACAGGTAAACTACCCCTTTCCCTTAACCGATCTTCACCAAAAACAATAGGTCTTGAAAACTCTACAATTCAGGGCTGTATACGAAACATTATTTAAGTCTGTTTGAATTTGCGGCTGTTATCGTTTGCCAAAAAAAAAATTTCCCTTGATAAAAAAAACCGTTGCAGGTAAACTACCCCTTCCCCTCAACCGATCTTTACCAAAAACAATAGGTCGCGAGTACTCTACAAATCAGGACTGTATGCAAAAAATTATTTGATTCTGTTTGAATTTGCGGCAGTTATCGTTTGCCATATAAAATACGCTTGATAAAAAACGTTGCAGGTAAACTACCCCTTCCCCTCAACCGATCTTCACCAAAAACAAAAGTTCTTGAGTACTCTACAAATCAGGGCTGTATGCAGAAAATTATTTTATTCTGTTTGAATTTGCGGCTGTTATCGTTTGCCATAGAAAATACCCTTGTTAAAAAAACGTTGTAGGTAAACTACCCCTTTCCCTTAACCGATCTTCACAAAAAAAAAAGGTCTTTAGCACTCAAGAAATGAGGGCTGTATGCAGAACATTATTTGATTCTGTATGAATTTGCGGCTGTTATCGTTTGCTATAAAAAATACCCTTTTAAAACATAAAACGTTGCCGGTAAACTACCCCTTTCCCTTAACTGATCTTCACCAAAAACGAAAGGTGTTGAGAACTCAACAATTCAGGACAGTATGCAAAACATTATTTGATTATGTTTGAATATGCGGCTGGTATCGTTTGCCATAGAAAATACCCTTGTTAAAACATAAAACGTTGCTGGTGAACTACCCCTTTCCCGTAACCGATCTTTACCAAAATCAACAGATCTTGAGAACTCTACAATTCAGAGCTGTATGCGAAACATTATTTGATTCTGTTTGTATTTGCGGCTGTTATCGTTTGCCAACCAAACAAAATTACCCTTGATAAAAAAAACCGTTGCCGGTAAAATACCCCTTCCCCTCAACCGATCTTCACGAGAAACAACAGGTCGTGAGTACCCTACAAATCAGGCCTGTATGCAAAAACGTATTTGATTGTGTTTGAATTTGCGGCTCTTATCGTTTGCCATATAAAATACACTTGTTAAAAAAACGTTGCTGGTAAACTACCCCTTTCCCTTAACCGATCTTCACAAAAAAAAATAGGTCTTGAGAACTCTACAATTCAAGGCAGAATGCAAAACATTATTTGATTATGTTTGAATTTGCGGTTGTTATCGTGTGCCATAGAAAATTCCATTGTTAAAACATAAAACGTTGCCGGTAAACTACACCTTTCCCTTAACCGAGCTTTACCAAAATCAACAGATCGTGAGAGCTCTACAATTCAGGGCTGTATGCGAAATATTATTTGATTCTGTTTGAATTTGCGGCTGTTATCGTTTGCCAAACCAACAAAATTACCCTTCATATAAAAAAACCGTTGCTGGTAAACTACCCCTTTCCCTCAACCTATCTTCACTAAGAACAACAGGTCGCGAGTACTCTACAAATCAGGGCTCTATGCAAGAAATTATTTGATTCTGTTTGAATTTGCGGGTGGTATCGTTTGCCATAGAAAAAAAACTACAGAGACACAGACACACAGACACACAGACAGACACACAGACACACACAAAGACACTTTTCGAAAAATGACTTTTTTTCAGGTTTTGAGTATAGTACAATCAGAATCTGCAATAATCTCGAACACGATTTTTTTTTCCATCACCATACTTCCATTTCCTTAAGGAACATGGAAGTAAAAATCTACACACAGATAGTCAGACAGACACACACACAGTCACTTTTCGAAAATATCGGTATGGAGAACCATACATGACTTCCATATTCTAAGATTTATATATAAAATCATTTTCGAAATGAAATATTACCATAGAAACTACTTCTTTCTACTTACTGCTTCAGCGTTAACGACAGTACTGTGGTCACTAACGTATACCACCTCACGTTATCGCACTCGTTTTTCACTGATGATGGAAGTCGATGGCATTGCCGAAACGTCTGGTTTTGTAGAAAACATTGGACTACGACCAAATATCCCGGGAAGGAATTTTAACAAAAACTACTTCTTTTGTTCAAAAAGGTATGCAAAAACCTAGTTGATTCTGTTTGAATTTACGGCAGTTATCGTTCGTCATATAAAAAATTACCCTTGTTAAAACATAAAATGTTGCTGGTAAACTACCCCTTTCCCTTAACCGATCTTCACCAACACCAATAAGTATTGAGAAATCTACAATACAGGGCTGTATGCAAAACATCATTTGATTCTGTTTGAATTTGCGGCTGTTATCGTTTACCATAGAAAAAAATTACCCTTGGTAAAAAACCGTTGCAGGTAAGCTACCCCTTCCCTTAACCGATCTTCAACAAAATCAACAGACCTTGAGTTCTTTATAATTCAAAAAATTATGCAGAAGAGTAGTTGATTCTGTTTTAATGTACGGCAGTTATCGGTCGTCATAAAAAAAATTACCCTTGATAAAACATAAAATGTTGCTGGTAAACTACCCTATTCCCTTAACCGATTTTCACCAAAACCAACAGGTCTTGAGAGCTGTACATTTCAGGGCTGTATGCAAAATATTATATGATTCTGTTTGAATTTGCGGCTGTTATCGTTTGCCATAGAAAATACCCTTGATAAAACAAAAAACGTGGCTGGTAAACTACCCCTATCCCTTAACCGATCTTTACCAAAAACAATAGGTCTTTAGTACTCAACAACTGAGGGCGGTATGCAAAAACTTATTTGATTCTGTTTGAATTTGCGGCTCTTATCGTTTGCCATAGAAAATACCATTTTAAAACATAAAACGTTGCTGGTAAACTACCCCTTTCCATTAACCGATCTTCACCAACACCAATAGGTATTGAGAAATCTACAATACAGGGCTGTATGCAAAACATCATTTGAATCTGTTTGAATTTGCGGCTGTTATCGTTAACCATAGAAAAAAATTACCCTTGATAATAACTGTTGCTGGTAAACTACCCCTTTCCCTTAACCGATCTTCACCAAAAACAATTGGTCTTGAGAACTTTATAATTGAGGGATTTATGCAAAATAGTATATGATTCTGTTTGAATTTGCGGCTGTTATCGTTTGCCATACAAAATACCCTTGTTAAAACAAAAAACGTGGCTGGTAAACTACCCCTTTCCGTCAAACGATCTTCACCAAAAACAATAGGTCTTTAGCACTCAAGAAATCAGAACTGTATGCAAAACATTATTTGATTCTGTTTGAATTTGCGGCTGTTATGGTTTGCCATAGAAAATACCCTTTTAAAACATAAAACGTAGCCGGTAAACTACCCCTATCCCTTAACCGATCTTCACCAAAAACAAAAGGTGTTGAGAACTCTACAATTCAGGACATTATGCAAAACATTATTTGATTATGTTTGAATTTGCGGCTGTTATCGTTTGCCATAGAAAATACCCTTTTTAAAACATAAAACGTTGCTGGTGAACTACCCCTTTCCCTTAACCGATCTTTACCAAAATTAAAAGAATTTGAGAACTCTACAATTGAGAGCTGTATGCGAAACATTATTTGATTCTGTTTGTATTTGCGGCTGTTATCGTTTGCCAAACAAACAAAATTACCCTTGATAAGAAAAACCGTTGCTGGTAAACTACCCCTTTCCCTCAACCGATCTTCACCAGAAACAATAGGTCGTGAGTACCCTACAAATCAGGGCTGTATGCAAAAACGTATTCGATTGTGTTTGAATTTGCGGCTCTTATCGTTTGCCATATAAAATACACTTGTTAAAAAAACGTTGCTGGTAAACTACCCCTTTCCCTTAACCGATCTTTACCAAAAACAATAGGTCTTTAGTACTCAACAACTGAGGGCGGTAAACAAAAACTTATTTGATTCAGTTTGAATTTGCGGCTCTTATCGTTTGCCATAGAAAATACCCTTTTAAAACATAAAACGTTGCTGGTAAACTACCCCTTTCCATTAACCGATCTTCACCAACACCAATAGGTATTGAGAAATCTACAATACAGGGCTGTATGCAAAACATCATTTGAATCTGTTTGAATTTGCGGCTGTTATCGTTAACCATAGAAAAAAATTACCCTTGATAAAAACTGTTACTGGTAAACTACCCCTTTCCCTCAAACGATCTTCACCAAAAACAATAGGTCTTTAGCACTCAAGAAATCAGAACTGTATGCAAAACATTATTTGATTCTGTTTGAATTTGCGGCTGTTATGGTTTGCCATAGAAAATACCCTTTTAAAACATAAAACGTAGCCGGTAAACTACCCCTATCCCTTAACCGATCTTCACCAAAAACAAAAGGTGTTGAGAACTCTACAATTCAGGACAGTATGCAAAACATTATTTGATTATGTTTGAATTTGCGACTGTTATCGTTTGCCATAGAAAATACCCTTTTTAAAACATAAAACGTTGCTGGTGAACTACCCCTTTCCCTTAACCGATCTTTACCAAAATTAACAGATCTTGAGAACTCTACAATTCAGAGCTGTATGCGAAACATTATTTGATTCTGTTTGTATTTGCGGCTGTTATCGTTTGCCAAACAAACAAAATTACCCTTGATAAAAAAACCGTTGCTGGTAAACTACCCCTTTCCCTCAACCGATCTTCACCAGAAACAATAGTTCGTGAGTACCCTACAAATCAGGGCTGTATGCAAAAACGTATTTGATTGTGTTTGAATTTGCGGCTCTTATCGTTTGCCATATAAAATACACTTGTTAAAAAAACGTTGCTGGTAAACTACCCCTTTCCCTTAACCGATCTTCACAAAAAAAAATAGGTCTTGAGAACTCTACAATTCAGGGCAGAATGCAAAACATTATTTGATTTTGTTTGAATTTGCGGCTGTTATCGTTTGCCATAGAAAATACCCTTGTTAAAACATAAAACGTTGCTGTTGAACTACCCCTTTCCCTTAACCGATCTTTACCAAAATCAACAGATCTTGAGAAATCTACAATACAGGACTGTATGCAAAACATCATTTGATTCTGTTTGAATTTGCGGCTGTTATCGTTTGCCATATAAAACACCGTTGATAAAACATAAAACGTTGCTGGTAAACTACCCTATTCCATTAACCGATCTTCACCAAAAACAATAGGTCTTGAGAACTCTACAATTCAGGGCTGTATGCAAAACATTAGTTGATTCTCTTTGAATTTACGGCAGTTATCGTTCGTCATAGAGAAATACCCTTGTTAAAACATAAAACGTTGCTGGTAAACTACCCCTTTCCCTTAACCGATCTTCAACAAAACAAACAGACCTTGAGTTCTGTATAATTCGAAAAGGTATGCAGAAGAGTAGTTGATTCTGTTTTAATGTACGGCAGTTATCGTTCGTCAAATAAAAAATTACCCTTGATAAAACATAAAATGTTGCTGGTAAACAGCCCTATTCCCTTAACCAATCTTCACCAAAACCAAAAGGTTTTGAGAACTCTACATTTCAGGGTTGTATGCAGAATATTATATGATTCTGTTTGAATTTGCGGCTGTTATCATTTGCCATATAAAATACCCTTGATAAAACAAAAAACATGTCTGGTAAACTACCCCTTTCCCTTAACCGATCTTCACTAAAAAAACAATAGGTTTTAGTACTCAACAAAACAGGGCTGTATGCAAAAACGTATTTGATTCTGTTTGAATTTGCGGCTCTGATCGTTTGCCATATAAAATACCCTTTTAAAATATAAAACGTTGCTGGTAAACTACCCCTTTCCCTTAACCGATCTTCACCAACACAAATAGGTATTGAGAACTCTACAATACAGGGCTGTATGCAAAACATCATTTAATTCTGTTTGAATTTGCGGCTGTTATCGTTTACCATAGAAAAATATCGGTATGGAGAACCATACATGACTTCCATATTCTAAGATTTATATTTAAAATCATTTTCAGCCAAACAGCCAGGCTGTGTCTTACCTGCCTTTTTATTGCTGTATTAAATGAAAAATATTATATTACATTAAAATGAAAAAAATTATAATTTTTTGCCTGGCAACAAAATTATTTTATTTTTAACAATTACCATTGTTTCAAAAAGTTTAATTAAATTTTCAAGTACTTTACTCTTGTTAAAACGTAAAAGGTTGCTGGTAAACTACCCCTTCCCCTTAACCGATCTTTACCAAAATCGAAAGTCATTGAGACCTCTACAATTCAGGGATGTATGCAAAAAATTACTTGATTCTGTTTGAATTTGCGGCTGTTATCGTTTGCCATATAAAATACGCTTGATAAAAAAACGTTGCAGGTAAACTACCCCTTCCCCTTATCCGATCTTCACCAAAAACTACAGGTCTTGAGTACTCTGCAAATCAGGGCTGTATGCAAAACATTATTTGATTCCGTTTGAATTTGCGGCTGTTATCGTTTGCCATATAAAATACCCTTGTTAAAAAAACGTTGCAGGTAAACTACCCCTTTCCCTCAACCGATCTTCACCAAAAACAGTAGGTCTTGAGAACTCTACAATTTAGGGCTGTATGCAAATAATCTTTTGATTCTGTTTGAATTTGCGGCTGTTATCGTTTGCCATATGAAATACCCTTGTTAAAACATAAAACGTTACAGGTAAACTACGCCTTTCCCTTAACCGATCTTCACCAAAAACAATAGGTCTTGAGTACTCTACAAATCAGGGCTGTATACAAAACAGTATTTGATTCTGTTTGAATTTGCGGATGTTATCGTTTGCCATAGAAAATACCCTTGATAAAAAAAACCGTTGCTGGTAAACTACCCCTTTCCCTCAACCGAACTTCACGAAAAACAATAGGTCTTGAGAACTCTACAATTTAGGGCTGTATGCAAATAATCTTTTGATTCTGTTTGAATTTGCGGCTGTTATCGTTTGCCATAGGAAATACCCTTGTTAAAACATAAAACGTTACAGGTAAACTACCCCTTTCCCTTAACCGATCTTCACCAAAATCAGCAGATCTTGAGAACTCTACAATTCAGGGCTGTATGCGAAACATTATTTGATTCTGTTTGAATTTGCGGCTGTTATCGTTTGCCAAACAAACAAAATTACCCTTGCTAAAAAAAAAACCGTTGCAGGTAAACTGCCCCTTTCCCTCAACCGATCTTCACCAAAAACAATAGGTCGCGAGTACTCTCAAATCAGGGCTGTATGCAAAAAATTATTTGATTCTGTTTGAATTTGCGGCAGTTATCGTTTGCCATAGAAAAAAAATCTACAGACAGACACACAGACAGACAGATAGACACACAGACACTTTTCGGAAAACGACTTTTTTTCATGTTTTGAGTGTAGTAGAATCAGAATCTGCAATAATCTCGAACACGATTTTTTTTGCCATCACCATACTTCCATTCCTTAAGGAATATGGAAGTAAAAATTAACCTTGATAAAAAACTGTTGCTGGTAAACTACCCCTTTCCCATAACCAATCTTCACCAAAAACGACAGGTCTTGAGAACTCTACAGTTCAGGGCTGTATGTAAAATATTATATGATCTTGTTTGAATTTGCGGTTGTTATCGTTTGCCATACAAAATTCCCTTGATAAAAACAAAAAACGTGGCCGATAAACTACCCCTTTCCCTTAAACGATCTTCACCAAAAACAATAGGTCGCGAGTACTCAAGAACTCAGGGCTGTATGCAGAAACTTATTGATTCTGTTTGAATTTGCGGCTCTTATCGTTTGCCATAGGAAATACCCTTGTTAAAACATAAAATTTTGCTGGTAAACTACCCCTTTCCCTTAACCGATCTTTACCAAAATCAAAAGATCTTGAGAGCTCTACAATTCAGGGCTGTATGCGAAATATTATTTGATTCTGCTTGAATTTGCGGCTGTTATCGTTTGCCAAACGAAATAAATTACCTTCATAAAAAAAAACCGTTGCCAGTAAACTACCCCTTACCATCAATCTATCTTCACCAAAAACAATAGGTCGCGATTACTCTACAAATCAGGGCTGTATGCAAAAAATTATTTGATTCTGTTTCAATTTGAGGCTGTTATCGTTTGCCAAAAAAAAATCTACAGACACACAGAGAGACAGACAGACACACAGACACACACACACACACACACACACACACACACACACACTTTTCGAAAAAAGACTTTTTTTCATGTTTTGAGTGTAGTACAATCAGAATCTGCAATTATCTGGAACACGTTTTTTTTTTGCCATCACCATAATTCCATTTCCTTAAGGAACATGGAAGTAAAAAGTAAATATCGGTATGGAGAACCATACATGACTTCCATGTTCTAAGATTTATATTTAAAATCATATTCGAAATGAAATATTTCCATAGAAACTACGTCTTTCTACTTATTGCTTCAGCACTAACCACAGTACTGTGGTCACTAACGTATACCACCTCGCGGATTCGCACTCGATTTTCACCGATGATGGCAGTCGGTGGCACTGCCGAAAAGTCTGGTTTTGCAGAAAACATTGGACGACGGCTGAAGAGCCCGGAAAGCAATTTTCACAAAAAACTACTTCTTTGTTGCCGATAACGTAGTACACATATAAAAAATTCTCCCCTCCACCTTCAACTATAATTTTTAATAATACAAAATTACCCCCACCCCGTTCACCTAACCTCTTCATTTAAAGATATTTCATCTACGTTTCTACAGTGGATTACTATGAGCTTCTTATCAGGATACTTTATTTATAAAAATTTAGTACTTTACTCTTGTTAAATCATAAAAAGTTTCTGGTAAACTACCCCTTTCTCTTAACCGATCTTCTCCAAAATCAATAGGCCTTCCGTCCTCTACAATTCAGTGATGCATGCAAAAAAATATTTGATTCTGTTTGAATGTGCGGCAGTTATCGTTCGTCATGGAAACGTTTCTCTTGTTACAACATAAAATGTTGCAGGTAAACTACCCCTTTCCCTTAACCGATCTTCACCAAAATCAATAGACCTTGAGCTCTCTGCAACTCACGAAAGGGTGCAAAAAATTATTTGATTCTCTTTAAATTTTCGGCAGTTATCGTTCGTCATAAAAAATTACCATTTTTAAAACATAAAACGTTGCTGATAAACTACTCCTTCCCTTAACCAATCTTCAACAAAATCAACAGACCTTGAGTTATTTTTAGTTCAAAAAGGTATGCAAAAACCTAGTTGATTCTGTTTGAATTTACGGCAGTTATCGTTCGTCATATAAAAAATTACCCTTGTTAAAACATAAAATGTTGCTGGTAAACTACCCCCTTTCCCTTAACCGATCTTCACCAACACCAATAAGTATTGAGAACTCTACAATACAGGGCTGTATGCACAACATCATTTGATTCTGTTTGAATTTGCGGCTGTTATCGTTTACCATAGAAAAAAATTACCCTTGGTAAAAAACCGTTGCAGGTAAGCTACCCCTTTCCCTTAACCGATCTTCAACAAAATCAACAGACCTTGAGTTCTTTATAATTCAAAAAATTATGCAGAAGAGTAGTTGATTCTGTTTTAATGTACGGCAGTTATCGGTCGTCATAAAAAAAATTACCCTTGATAAAACATAAAATGTTGCTGGTAAACTACCCTATTCCCTTAACCGATATTCACCACAAACCAACAGGTCTTGAGAACTGTACATTTCAGGGCTGTATGCAAAATATTATACGATTCTGTTTGAATTTGCGGCTGTTTTCGTTTGCCATACAAAATACCCTTGATAAAACAAAAAACGTGGCTGGTAAACT
Organism: Magicicada septendecula; assembly: GCA_034769895.1. NCBI lineage: Eukaryota > Metazoa > Arthropoda > Insecta > Hemiptera > Cicadidae > Magicicada > Magicicada septendecula. The sequence continues at coordinate 197,691,149 of CM068369.1, forward strand.
ACCCCTTTCCCTCAAACGATCTTCACCAAAAACAACAGGTCTTTAGCACTCAAGAAATCAGGGCTGTATGTAAAACATTATTTGATTCTGTTTGAATTTGCGGCTGTTATCGTTTCCCATAGAAAATACCCTTTTAAAACATAAAATGTTGCAGGTAAACTACCCCTTTCCCTTAACCGATCTTCACCAGAAACAAAAGGTCTTGAGAACTCTACAATTCAGGACAGTATGCAAAACATTATTTGATTATGTTTCGAATTTGCGGCTGTTATCGTTTGCCATAGAAAATACCATTGTTAAAACATAAAACGTTGCTGGTGAACTACCCCTTTCCCTTAACCGATCTTTACCAAAATCAACAGATCTTGAGAACTCTACAATTCAGAGCTGTATGCGAAACATTATTTGATTCTTTTTGAATTTGCGGCTGTTATCGTTTGCCATATAACACACCGTTGATAAAACATAAAACGTTGCTGGTAAACTACCCTATTCCATTAACCGATCTTCACCAAAAACAATAGGTCTTGAGAACTCTACAATTCAGGGCTGTATGCAAAACAGTAGTTGATTCTCTTTGAATGTACGGCAGTTATCGTTCGTCATAAAAAAATACCCTTGTTAAAACATAAAACGTTGCTGGTAAACTACCCCTTTCCCTTAACCGATCTTCAACAAAACAAACAGACCTTGAGTTCTGTATAATTCGAAAAGGTATGCAGAAGAGTAGTTGATTCTGTTTTAATGTACGGCAGTTATCGTTCGTCAAAAAAAAATTACCCTTGATAAAACATAAAATGTTGCTGGTAAACAGCCCTATTCCTTTAACCAATCTTCACCAAAACCAAAAGGTCTTGAGAACTCTACATTTGAGGGTTGTATGCAGAATATTATATGATTCTGTTTGAATTTGCGGCTGTTATCATTTTACCATATAAAATACCCTCGATAAAACAAAAAACGTGTCAGGTAAACTACCCCTTTCCCTTAACCGATCTTCACTAAAAAAACAATAGGTCTTTAGTACTCAACAAAACAGGGCTGTATGCAAAAACGTATTTGATTCTGTTTGAATTTGCGGCTCTGATCGTTTGCCATATAAAATACCCTTTTAAAATATAAAACGTTGCTGGTAAACTACCCCTTTCCCTTAACCGATCTTCACCAACACAAATAGGTATTGAGAACTCTACAATACAGGGCTGTATGCAAAACATCATTTGATTCTGTTTGAATTTGCGGCTGTTATCGTTTACCATTGAAAAAATTAACCTTGATAAAAAACTGTTGCTGGTAAACTACCCCTTTCCCTTAACCAATCTTCACCAAAAACGACAGGTCTTGAGAACTCTACAGTTCAGGGCTGTATGTAAAATATTATATGATCTTGTTTGAATTTGCGGCTGTTATCGTTTGCCATACAAAATACCCTTGATAAAACAAAAAACGTGGCCGATAAACTACCCCTTTCCCTTAAACGATCTTCACCAAAAACAATAGGTCGCGAGTACTCAAGAACTCAGGGCTGTATGCAGAAACTTATTTGATTCTGTTTGAATTTGCGGCTCTTATCGTTTGCCATAGGAAATACCCTTGTTAAAACATAAAATTTTGCTGGTAAACTACCCCTTTCCCTTAACCGATCTTTACCAAAATCAAAAGATCTTGAGAGCTCTACAATTCAGGGCTGTATGCGAAATATTATTTGATTCTGCTTGAATTTGCGGCTGTTATCGTTTGCCAAACGAACTAAATTACCTTCATAAAAAAAAACCGTTGCCAGTAAACTACCCCTTACCATCAATCTATCTTCACCAAAAACAATAGGTCGCGATTACTCTACAAATCAGGGCTGTATGCAAAAAATTATTTGATTCTGTTTCAATTTGAGGCTGTTATCGTTTGCCAAAAAAAAATCTACAGACACACAGAGAGACAGATAGACACACAGACACACACACACACACACACACACACACACACACACACTTTTCGAAAAAAGACTTTTTTTCATGTTTTGAGTGTAGTACAATCAGAATCTGCAATTATCTGGAACACGTTTTTTTTTTTGCCATCACCATAATTCCATTTCCTTAAGGAACATGGAAGTAAAAAGTAAATATCGGTATGGAGAACCATACATGACTTCCATGTTCTAAGATTTATATTTAAAATCATATTCGAAATGAAATATTTCCATAGAAACTACGTCTTTCTACTTATTGCTTCAGCACTAACCACAGTACTGTGGTCACTAACGTATACCACCTCGCGGATTCGCACTCGATTTTCACCGATGATGGCAGTCGGTGGCACTGCCGAAAAGTCTGGTTTTGCAGAAAACATTGGACGACGGCTGAAGAGCCCGGAAAGCAATTTTCACAAAAAACTACTTCTTTGTTGCCGATAACGTAGTACACATATAAAAAATTCTCCCCTCCACCTTCAACTATAATTTTTAATAATACAAAATTACCCCCACCCCGTTCACCTAACCTCTTCATTTAAAGATATTTCATCTACGTTTCTACAGTGGATTACTATGAGCTTCTTATCAGGATACTTTATTTTTAAAAATTTAGTACTTTACTCTTGTTAAATCATAAAAAGTTCCTGGTAAACTACCCCTTTCTCTTAACCGATCTTCTCCAAAATCAATAGGCCTTCCGTCCTCTACAATTCAGTGATGCATGCAAAAAAATATTTGATTCTGTTTGAATGTGCGGCAGTTATCGTTCGTCATGGAAACGTTTCTCTTGTTACAACATAAAATGTTGCAGGTAAACTACCCCTTTCCCTTAACCGATCTTCACCAAAATCAATAGACCTTGAGCTCTCTGCAACTCACGAAAGGGTGCAAAAAATTATTTGATTCTCTTTAAATTTTCGGCAGTTATCGTTCGTCATAAAAAATTACCATTTTTAAAACATAAAACGTTGCTGATAAACTACTCCTTCCCTTAACCAATCTTCAACAAAATCAACAGACCTTGAGTTATTTTTAGTTCAAAAAGGTATGCAAAAACCTAGTTGATTCTGTTTGAATTTACGGCAGTTATCGTTCGTCATATAAAAAATTACCCTTGTTAAAACATAAAATGTTGCTGGTAAACTACCCCCTTTCCCTTAACCGATCTTCACCAACACCAATAAGTATTGAGAACTCTACAATACAGGGCTGTATGCACAACATCATTTGATTCTGTTTGAATTTGCGGCTGTTATCGTTTACCATAGAAAAAAATTACTCTTGGTAAAAAACCGTTGCCGGTAAGCTACCCCTTTCCCTTAACCGATCTTCAACAAAATCAACAGACCTTGAGTTCTTTACAATTCAAAAAATTATGCAGAAGAGTAGTTGATTCTGTTTTAATTTACGGCAGTTATCGTTCGTCATAAAAAAAATTACCCTTGATAAAACATAAAATGTTGCTGGTAAACTACCCTATTCCCTTAACCGATATTCACCACAAACCAACAGGTCTTGAGAACTGTACATTTCAGGGCTGTATGCAAAATATTATACGATTCTGTTTGAAATTGCGGCTGTTTTCGTTTGCCATAGAAAATACCCTTGATAAAACAAAAAACGTGGCTGGTAAACTACCCCTTTCCCGTAACCGATCTTCACCAAAAACAATAGGTCTTTAGTACTCAACAACTGAGGGCGGTATGCAAAAACTTAATTGATTCTGTTTGAATTTGGGGCTCTTATCGTTTGCCATAGAAAATACACTTTTAAAACAAAAAACGTGTCAGGTAAACTACCCCTTTCCATTAACCGATCTTCACCAACACCAATAGGTATTGAGAAATCTACAATACAGGGCTGTATGCAAAACATCATTTGAATCTGTTTGAATTTGCGGCTGTTATCATTAACCATAGAAAAAAATTACCCTTGATAAAAACTGTTGCTGGTAAACTACCCCTTTCCCTTAACCGATCTTCACCAAAAACAATAGGTCTTGAGAACTCTATAATAGAGGGCTTTATGCAAAATAGTATATGATTCTGTTTGAATTTGCGGCTGTTATCGTTTGCCATACAAAATACCCGTGATAAAACAAAAAACGTGGCTGGTAAACTACCCCTTTCCCTCAAACGATCTTCACCAAAAACAATAGGTCTTTAGCACTCAAGAAATCAGGGCTGTATGCAAAACATTATTTGATTCTGTTTGAATTTGCGGCTGTTATCGTTTGCCATATAAAATACCCTTTTAAAACATAAAACGTTGCTGGTAAACTACCCTTTTCCCTTTACCGATCTTCACCAAAAACAAAAGGTCTTGAGAACTCTACAATTCAGGACAGTATGCAAAACATCATTTGATTATGTTTCGAATTTGCGGCTGTTATCGTTTGCCATAGAAAATACCCTTGTTAAAACATAAAACGTTGCTGGTGAACTACACCTTTCCCTTAACCGATCTTTACCAAAATCAACAGATCTTGAGAACTCTACAATTCAGAGCTGTATGCGAAACATTATTTGATTCTGTTTGTATTTGCGGCTGTTATCGTTTGCCAAACAAACAAAATTACCCTTGATAAAAAAAACCGTTGCCGGTAAACTACCCCTTTCCCTCAACCGATCTTCACCAGAAACAATAGTTCGTGAGTACTCTACAAATCAGGGCTGTATGCAAAAAATTATTTGATTCTGTTTGAATTTGCGGCTGTTATCGTTTGCCATAGAAGAAAATCTAAGACAGACAGACACACAGACACACACACAGACACTTTTCGAAAACCAACTTTTTTTCAGGTTTTGAGTGTAGTACAATCAGCATCTGCAATAATCTCGAACAAGATTTTTTTTGCCATCACCATACTTCCATTTTCTTAAGCAACATGGAAGTAAAAATTACCCTTGCTAAAAAAAAACCGTTGCCGGTAAACTACCCCTTTCCCTCAACCGATCTTCACCAAAAACAATAGGTCGCGAGTACTCTGCAAATCAGGGCTGTATGCAAAAAATTATTTGATTCTGTTTGAATTTGCGGCTGTTATCGTTTGCCATAGAAAAAAAATCTACAGACAGACAGACAGACAGACACACAGACAGACAGACAGACAGACACACACACAGACACTTTTCGGAAAACGACTTTTTTTCATGTTTTGAGTGTAGTAGAATCAGAATCTGCAATAATCTCGAACACGATTTTTTTTGCCATCACCATACTTCCATTCCTTAAGGAATATGGAAGTAAAAATTACCCTTGATAAAAAACTGTTGCTGGTAAACTAACCCTTTCCCTTAACCAATCTTCACCAAAAACGATAGGTCTTGAGAACTCTACAATTCAGGGCTGTATGTAAAATATTATATGATTTTGTTTGAATTTGCGGCTGTTATCGTTTGCCATACAAAATACCCTTGATAAAACAAAAAACGTGGCCGGTAAACTACCCCTTTCCCATTAAACGATCTTCACCAAAGCAATAGGTAGCGAGTACTCAAGAAATCAGGGCTGTATGCAAAAACTTATTTGATTGTGTTTGAATTTGCGGCTGTTATCGTTTGCCATATAAAATACCCTTGTTAAAAAAACGTTGCTGGTAAACTACCCCTTTCCCTTAACCGATCTTCACCAAAATCAATAGACCTTGCGCTCTCTGCATCTCACGAAAGGGTGCAAAAAATTATTTGATTCTCTTTAAATTTTCGGCAGTTATCGTTCGTCATAAAAAATTACCATTTTTAAAACATAAAACGTTGCTGATAAACTACTCCTTCCCTTAACCAATCTTCAACAAAATCAACAGACCTTGAGTTATTTTACTTCCATATTCCTTAAGGAATGGAAGTATGGTGATGGCAAAAAAAATCGTGTTCGAGATTATTGCAGATTCTGATACTACTACACTCAAAACATGAAAAAAAGTCGTTTTCCGAAAAGTGTCTGTGTGTCTGTCTGTCTGTCTATAGATTTTTTTTCTATGGCAAACGATAACTGCCGCAAATTCAAACAGAATCAAATAATTTTTTGCATACAGCCGGGTTTTGCAGAGTTCTCGCGACCTATTGTTTTTGGTGAAGATCGGTTGAGGGAAAGGGGTAGTTTACTTGCAACGGTTTTTTTTTAGCAAGGGTAATTTTGTTTGTTTGGCAAACGATAACAGCCGCAAATTCAAACAGAATCAAATAATGTTTCGCATACAGCCCTGAATTGTAGAGTTCTCAAGACCTATTGTTTTTGGTGAAGATCGGTTAAGGGAAAGGGGTAGTTTACCTGTAACGTTTTATGTTTTAACAAGGGTATTTCCTATGGCAAACGATAACAGCCGCAAATTCAAACAGAATGAAAAGATTATTTGCATACAGCCCTAAATTGTAGAGTTCTCAATACCTTTTGTTTTTGGTGAAGATCGGTTAAGGGAAAGGGGTAGTTTACCTACAACGTTTTTTTAACAAGGGTATTTTCTATGGCAAACGATAACAGCCGCAAATTCAAACAGAATCAAATAATTTTCTGCATACAGCCCTGATTTGTAGAGTACTCAAGACCTATTGTTTTTGGTGAAGATCGGTTGAGGGGAAGGGGTAGTTTACCAGCAACGTTTTTTATCATGCGTATTTTCTATGGCAAACGACAACTGCCGCAAATTCAAACAGAATCAAATAATTTTTTGCATACAGTCCTGATTTGTAGAGTACTCGCGACCTATTGTTTTTGGTGAAGATCGGTTGAGGGGAAGGGGTAGTTTACCTGCAAAGGTTTTTTTTATCAAGGGAAATTTTTTTTTTTGGCAAACGATAACAGCCGCAAATTCAAACAGAATCAAATAATGTTTCGCATACAGCCCTGAATTGTAGATTTCTCAAGACCTATTGTTTTTGGTGAAGATCGGTTGAGGGAAAGGGGTAGTTTACCTGCAACGTTTTTTTAACAAGGGTATTTTCTATGGCAAACGATAACAGCCGCAAATTCAAACAGAATCAAATAATGTTTTGCATACAGTCCTGATTTGTAGAGTACTCAAGAACTATTGTTTTTGGTGAAGATCGGTTAAGGGGAAGGGGTAGTTTACCTGCAACGTTTTTTTATCAAGCGTATTTTCTATGGCAAACGATAACAGCCGCAAATTCAAACAGAATCAAATAATTTTTTGCATACGTCCCTGAATTGTAGAGGTCTCAATGACTTTCGATTTTGGTGAAGATCGGTTAAGGGGAAGGGGTAGTTTACCTGCAACCTTATACGTTTTAACAAGAGTAAAGTACTTGAAAATTTATTTAAACTTTTTGAAACAATGGTAATTGTTAAAAATAAAATAATTTTGTTGCCAGGCAATAAAATTATAATTTTTTCATTTTAATGTAATATAATATTTTTCATTTAATACAGCAATAAAAAGGCAGGTAAGACACAGCCTGGCTGTTTGGCTGAAAATGATTTTAAATATAAATCTTAGAATATGGAAGTCATGTATGGTTCTCCATACCGATATTTTAGTTCAAAAAGGTATGCAAAAACCTAGTTGATTCTGATTGAATTTACGGCAGTTATCGTTCGTCATATAAAAAATTACCCTTGTTAAAACATAAAATGTTGCTGGTAAACTACCCCCTTTCCCTTAACCGATCTTCACCAACACCAATAAGTATTGAGAACTCTACAATACAGGGCTGTATGCACAACATCATTTGATTCTGTTTGAATTTGCGGTTGTTATCGTTTACCATAGAAAAAAATTACCCTTGGTAAAAAACCGTTGCAGGTAAGCTACCCCTTTCCCTTAACCGATCTTCAACAAAATCAACAGACCTTGAGTTCTTTATAATTCAAAAAATTATGCAGAAGAGTAGTTGATTCTGTTTTAATGTACGGCAGTTATCGTTCGTCATAAAAAAAATTACCCTTGATAAAACATAAAATGTTGCTGGTAAACTACCCTATTCCCTTAACCGATATTCACCACAAACCAACAGGCCTTGAGAACTGTACATTTCAGGGCTGTATGCAAAATATTATACGATTCTGTTTGAATTTGCGGCTGTTTTCGTTTGCCATAGAAAATACCCTTGATAAAACAAAAAACGTGGCTGGTAAACTACCCCTTTCCCGTAACCGATCTTCACCAAAAACAATAGGTCTTTAGTACTCAACAACTGAGGGCGGTATGCAAAAACTTATTTGATTCTGTTTGAATTTGCGGCTCTTATCGTTTGCCATAGAAAATACCCTTTTAAAACAAAAAACGTGTCTGGTAAACTACCCCTTTCCATTAACCGATCTTCACCAACACCAATAGGTATTGAGAAATCTACAATACAGTGCTGTATGCAAAACATCATTTGAATCTGTTTGAATTTGCGGCTGTTATCGTTAACCATAGAAAAAAAATACCCTTGATAAAAACTGTTGCTGGTAAACTACCCCTTTCCCTTAACCGATCTTCACCAAAAACAATAGGTCTTGAGAACTCTATAATTGAGGGCTTTATGCAAAATAGTATATAATTCTGTTTGAATTTGCGGCTGTTATCGTTTGCCATACAAAATACCCTTGATAAAACAAAAAACGTGGCTGGTAAACTACCCCTTTCCCTCAAACGATCTTCACCAAAAACAACAGGTCTTTAGCACTCAAGAAATCAGGGCTGTATGCAAAACGTTATTTGATTCTGTTTGAATTTGCGGCTGTTATCGTTTGCCATAGAAAATACCTTTTTAAAACATAAAACGTTGCAGGTAAACTACCCCTTTCCCTTAACCGATCTTCACCAGAAACAAAAGGTCTTGAGAACTCTACAATTCAGGACAGTATGCAAAACATTATTTGATTATGTTTCGAATTTGCGGCTGTTATCGTTTGCCATAGAAAATACCCTTGTTAAAACATAAAACGTTGCTGGTGAACTACCCCTTTCCCTTAACCGATCTTTACCAAAATCAACAGATCTTGAGAACTCTACAATTCAGAGCGGTATGCAAAACGTTATTTGATTCTGTTTGTATTTGCGGCTGTTATCGTTTGCCAAAAAACAAAATTACCCTTGATAAAAAAAACCGTTGCCGGTAAACTACCCCTTTCCCTCAACCGATCTTCACCAGAAACAATAGGTCGTGAGTACTCTACAAATCAGGGCTGTATGCAAAAAATTATTTGATTCTGTTTGAATTTGCGGCTGTTATCGTTTGCCATAGAAGAAAATCTACAGACAGACAGACACACAGACACACACACAGACACTTTTCGAAAACCTACTTTTTTTCATGTTTTGAGTATAGTACAATCAGAATCTGCAATAATCTCGAACACGATTTTTTTTTGCCATCACCATACTTCCATTTTCTTAAGCAACATGGAAGTAAAATATCGGTATGGAGAACCATACATGACTTCCATATTCTAAGATTTATATTTAAAATCATTTTCAGCCAAACAGCCAGGCTGTGTCTTACCTGCCTTTTTATTGCTGTATTAAATGAAAAATATTATATTACATTAAAATGAAAAAATTATAATTTTATTGCCTGGCAACAAAATTATTTTATTTTTAACAATTACCATTGTTTCAAAAAGTTTAAATAAATGTTCAAGTACTTTACTCTTGTTAAAACGTAAAAGGTTGCAGGTAAACTACCCCTTCCTCTTAACCGATCTTCACCAAAATCGAAAGTCATTGAGACCTCTACAATTCAGGGACGTATGCAAAAAATTATTTGATTCTGTTTGAATTTGCGGCTGTTATCGTTTGCCATAGAAAATACGCTTGATAAAAAAACGTTGCTGGTAAACTACCCCTTCCCCTTAACCGATCTTCACCAAAAACAATAGGTCTTGAGTACTCTACAAATCAGGGCTGTATGCAAAACATTATTTGATTCTGTTTGAATTTGCGGCTGTTATCGTTTGCCATAGAAAATAAAACGTAAAAGGTTGCAGGTAAACTACCCCTTCCCCTTAACCGATCTTCACCAAAAACAACAGGTCTTGAGTACTCTACAAATCAGGACTGTATGCAAAACATTATTTGATTCTGTTTGAATTTGCGGCTGTTATCGTTTGCCATATAAAATACCCTTGTTAAAAAAACGTTGCAGGTAAACTACCCCTTTCCCTCAACCGATCTTCACCAAAAATAACAGGTCTTGAGAAATCTACAATTCAGGGCTGTATGCGAAACATTATTTGATTCTGTTTGAATTTGCGGCTGTTATCGTTTGCCAAAAAAAAAAAAATTTCCCTTGATAAAAAAAACCGTTTCTGGTAAACTACCCCTTCCCCTCAACCGATCTTCACCAAAAACAATAGGTCGCAAGTACTCTACAAATCTGTGCTGTATGCAAAAAATTATTTGATTCTGTTTGAATTTGCGGCAGTTGTCGTTTGCCATAGAAAATACGCATGATAAAAAACGTTGCTGGTAAACTACCCCTTCCCCTCAACCGATCTTCACCAAAAACAATAGGTCTTGAGTACTCTACAAATCAGGGCTGTATGCAGAAAATTATTTGATTCTGTTTGAATTTGCGGCTGTTATCGTTTGCCATAAGAAATACCCTTGTTGAAAAAACGTTGTTGGTAAACTACCCCTTTCCCTTAACCGATCTTCACCAAAAACAAAAGGTATTGAGAACTCTACAATTTAGGGCTGTATGCAAATAATCTTTTCATTCTGTTTGAATTTGCGGCTGTTATCGTTTGCCATAGGAAATACCTTTGTTAAAACATAAAACGTTACAGGTAAACTACCCCTTTCCCTTAACCGATCTTCACCAAAAACAATGGGTCTTGAGAACTCTACAATTCAGGGCTGTATGCGAAACATTATTTGATTCTGTTTGAATTTGCGGCTGTTATCGTTTGCCAAACAAACAAAATTTCCCTTGCTAAAAAAAAACCGTTGCTGGTAAACTACCCCTTTCCCTCAACCGATCTTCACCAAAAACAATAGGTCGCGAGAACTCTGCAAAACCGGGCTGTATGCAAAAAATTATTTGATTCTGTTTGAATTTGCGGCAGTTATCGTTTGCCATAGAAAAAAAATCTACAGACAGACACACAGACACACAGACACACAGACAGACAGACAGACAGACAGACAGACAGACAGACAGACACACAGACACTTTTCGGAAAACGACTTTTTTTCATGTTTTGAGTGTAGTAGAATCAGAATCTGCAATAATCTCGAACACGATTTTTTTTTGCCATCACCATACTTCCATTCCTTAAGGAATATGGAAGTAAAATTACCCTTGATAAAAAACTGTTGCTGGTAAACTAACCCTTTCCCTTAACCAATCTTCACCAAAAACGATAGGTCTTGGGAACTCTACAATTCAGGGCTGTATGTAAAATATTATATGATTTTGTTTGAATTTGCGGCTGTTATCGTTTGCCATACAAAATACCCTTGATAAAACAAAAAACGTGGCCGGTAAACTACCCCTTTCCCTTAAAAGATCTTCACCAAAAACAATAGGTAGCGAGTACTCAAGAAATCAGGGCTGTATGTAAAAACTTATTTGATTGTGTTTGAATTTGCGGCTCTTATCGTTTGCCATATAAAATACCCTTGTTAAAAAAACGTTGCTGGTAAACTACCGCTTTCCCTTGACCGATCTTCACAAAAAAAAATTGGTCTTGAGAACTCTACAATTCAGGGCAGAATGCAAAACATTATTTGATTATGTTTGAATTTGCGGCTGTTATCGTTTGCCATAGAAAATACCATTGTTAAAACATAAAACGTTGCCGGTAAACTACACCTTTCCCTTAACCGAGCTTTACCAAAATCAACAGATCTTGAGAACTCTACAATTCAGAGCTGTATGCGAAACATTATTTGATTCTGTTTGAATTTGCGGCTGTTATCGTTTGCCAAACAAACAAAATTACCCTTCATAAAAAAAAACCGTTGCTGGTAAACTACCCCTTTCCCTCAACCTATCTTCCCTAAAAACAACAGGTCGCGAGTACTCTACAAATCAGGCTGTATGCAAGAAATTATTTGATTCTGTTTGAATTTGCGGCTGTTATCGTTTGCCATAGAAAAAAAATCTACAGAGACACAGAGACGCAGACACACAGACAGACACACAGCACACACAAAGACACTTTTCGAAAAATGACTTTTTTCAGGTTTTGAGTGTAGTACAATCAGAATCTGCAATAATCTCGAACACGATTTTTTTTGCCATCACCATACTTCCATTTCCTTAAGGAACATGGAAGTAAAACGACTTTTTTTTCATGTTTTGAGTGTAGTACAATCAGAATCTGCAATAATCTCGAACACGATTTTTTTTTTGCCATCACCATACTTCCATTTCCTTAAGGAATATGGAAGTAAAATGGAAATGTAAACATTACATAATTGAGATATGCTTGCCTGCCAGGAACGATAAATTTTCTCTGATACATGATTTAAATTAAAATGCAAAAATATAGTATTTTGTTAAAGTGAAATGAAATGTTTTCCATAGAAACTACTTCTTTGTTGTCAATAACGTATTACACATAATAAAACTTATAAAATTTACTTCCTCCATCAACTACCATTTTAATTTATACAAAAATTATAAAAAAACCACCTCCCCCTTTCAACTACCACTTTCATTTATAGATATTTCATCTACCTTCCTACAGTGGATTATAATGACCTTCTTTTCAGGATACTTTATTTATCAAAATTAGGCACATTACTCTTGTTAAAACGTAAAACGTTGCAGGTAAACTACCCCTTTCCCTTACCCGATTTTCACCAAAATCAATAGGCCTTGAGTACCCTACAATTCAGGGCTGTTTGAATCGCAGGTTTAGTGTGTATGAGGGTACACCGTGGACAAGAATTTTCAACATTTCCTATTGAGCGTTGCTTAGAGTAAAGCTGCGAATCTACAGTGTACGTTTCACAGAACAAACACGCGGAAAAGAAGGAGCGCTCCGAAGTCACTCATGGACCCTCAGCATCTTGCAGAGGGTTCATTCCCTAAAGACGAAAATCTGTCTATGAATCGTTCCTCTGTAAACACGTGCAGTTACACTTCCCAGCGATCCACAGGAAGCAAATCGCTATCCACGGTGGACACTTTTTCGGCTTGTACGCGTTATGTTGGTATGGGTTCGGCACATTCCATTTAAAAAGCGTGCAAATGTAAGAAAATAAACATGAATGAGGCCAGAAATAACGCGAATTTTGTGTGTGTGTGTGTGTCTTCCCTGCCTTTTTATTGCGGTAGTCCTAATAATAAAATTGAAACGTAAACAGTACATAACTGAGATATGCTTGCCTGCCACGCACGAGATATTTTCTCTTATACATGATTTACATTAAATTGAAAAAATTATAATTTTATTGCCTGGCAACAAAATTATTTTGTTTTTAACAATTACCATTGTTTGAAAAAGTTTAAATCAATTTTCAAGTACTTTACTGGTGTTAAAACGTAAAATGTTGATGGTAAACTACCCCTTCCTCTTAACCGATCTTCACCAAAATCAAAAGGCCCGGAGTTGTCTACAATTCAGGGATGTATGCAAAAAATTATTTGATTCTGTTTGCATATGCGGCAGTTATCGTTCGTCATAGAAAAAATTACCCTTGTTAAAACATAAAACGTTGCTGGTAAACTACCCCTTTCCCTTAACCGATCTTCACCAAAAACAACACGTCTTGAGAACTCTACAATTCAGGGCTGTATGCGAAACATTATTTGATTCTGTTTGAATTTGCGGTTGTATCGTATGCAAAAAAAAAATGACCCTTGATAAAAAAACCGTTGCTGGTAAACTACGCCTTCCCCTCAACCGATCTTCACCAAAAACAATAGGTCGTGAGTACTCTACAAATCAGAGCTGTACGCAAAAAATTATTTGATTCTGTTTGAATTTGCGGCTGTTTTCGTTTGCCATAGAAAATACCCTTGATAAAACAAAAAACGTGGCTGGTAAACTACCCCTTTCCCTTAACCGATCTTCACTAAAAACAATAGGTCTTTAGTACTCAACAACTGAGGGTGGTATGCAAAAACTTATTTGATTCTGTTTGAATTTCCGGCTCTTATCGTTTGCCATAGAAAATACCCTTTTAAAACAAAAAACGTGGCCGGTAAACTACCCCTTTCCCTTAAACGATCTTCACCAAAAACAATAGGTAGCGAGTACTCAAGAAATCAGGGCTGTATGCAAAAACTTATTTGATTGTGTTTGAATTTGCGGCTGTTATCGTTTGCCATATAAAATACTCTTGTTAAAAAACGTTGCTGGTAAACTACCCCTTTCCCTTAACCGATCTTCACCAAAATCAATAGACCTTGAGCTCTCTGCAACTCACGAAAGGGTGCAAAAAATTTTTTGATTCTCTTTAAATTTTCGGCAGTTATCGTTCGTCATAAAAAAATAACATTTTTAAAACATAAAACGTTGCTGATAAACTACTCCTTCTCTTAACCAATCTTCAACAAAATCAACAGACCTTGAGTTATTTTTAGTTCAAAAAGGTATGCAAAAACCTAGTTGATTCTGTTTGAATTTACGGCAGTTATTGTTCGTCATATAAAAAATTGCCCTTGTTAAAACATAAAATGTTCCTGGTAAACTACCCCCTTTCCCTTAACCGATATTCACCACAAATCAACAGGTCTTGAGAACTGTACATTTCAGGGCTGTATGCAAAATATTATACGATTCTGTTTGAATTTGCGGCTGTTTTCGTTTGCCATAGAAAATACCCTTGATAAAACAAAAAACGTGGCTGGTAAACTACCCCTTTCCCTTAACCGATCTTCACCAAAAACAATAGGTCTTTAGTACTCAACAACTGAGGGCGGTATGCAAAAACTTATTTGATTCTGTTTCAATTTGCGGCTCTTATCGTTTGCCATAGGAAATACCCTTTTAAAACAAAAAACGTTGCTGGTAAACTACCCCTTTCCATTAACCGATCTTCACCAACACCAATAGGTATTGAGAAATCTACAATACAGGGCTGTATGCAAAACATCATTTGAATCTGTTTGAATTTGCGGCTGTTATCGATAGCCATATAAAAAAATTACCCTTGATAAAAACTGTTGCTGGTAAACTACCCCTTTCCCTTAACCGATCTTCACCAAAAACAATAGGTCTTGAGAACTTTATAATTGAGGGCTTTATGCAAAATAGTATATGATTCTGTTTGAATTTGCGGCTGTTATCGTTTGCCATACAAAATACCCTTGATAAAACAAAAAACGTGGCTGGTAAACTACCCCTTTCCCTCAAACGATCTTCACCAAAAACAACAGGTCTTTAGAACTCAAGAAATCAGGGCTGTATGCAAAACATTATTTGATTCTGTTTGAATTTGCGGCTGTTATCGTTTGCCATAGAAAATACCCTTTTAAAACATAAAACGTTGCAGGTAAACTACCCCTTTCCCTTAACCGATCTTCACCAGAAAAAAAAGGTCTTGAGAACTCTACAATTCAGGACAGTATGCAAAACATTATTTGATTCTGTTTGTATTTGCGGCTGTTATCGTTTGCCAAACAAACAAAATTACCCTTGATAAAAAAAAACGTTGCTGGTAAACTACCCCTTTCCCTCAACCGATCTTCACCAGAAACAATAGGTCGTGAGTACTCTACAAATCAGGGCTGTATGCAAACAATTATTTGATTCTGTTTGAATTTGCGGCTGTTATCGTTTGCCATAGGAGAAAATCTACAGACAGACAGACACACAGACACACACACAGACACTTTTCGAAAACCTACTTTTTTCATGTTTTGAGTGTAGTACAATCAGAATCTGCAATAATCTCGAACACGATTTTTTTTGCCATCACCATACTTCCATTTTACTTCCATATTCCTTAAGGAATGGAAGTATGGTGATGGCAAAAAAAATCGTGTTCGAGATTATTGCAGATTCTGATACTACTACACTCAAAACATGAAAAAAAGTCGTTTTCCGAAAAGTGTCTGTGTGTCTGTGTGTCTGTGTGTCTGTGTGTCTGTGTGTCTGTCTGTCTGTGTGTCTGTAGATTTTTTTTCTATGGCAAACGATAACTGCCGCAAATTCAAACAGAATCAAATTATTTTTTGCATACAGTCCGGTTTTGCAGAGTTCTCGCGACCTATTGTTTTTGGTGAAGATCGGTTGAGGGAAAGGGGTAGTTTACCTGCAACGGTTTTTTTTTTAGCAAGGGTAATTTTGTTTGTTTGGCAAACGATAACAGCCGCAAATTCAAACAGAATCAAATAATGTTTCGCATACAGCCCTGAATTGTAGAGTTCTCAAGACCTATTGTTTTTGGTGAAGATCGGTTAAGGGAAAGGGGTAGTTTACCAGTAACGTTTTATGTTTTAACAAGGGTATTTCCTATGGCAAACGATAACAGCCGCAAATTCAAACAGAATGAAAAGATTATTTGCATACAGCCCTAAATTGTAGAGTTCTCAAAACCTTTTGTTTTTGGTGAAGATCGGTTAAGGGAAAGGGGTAGTTTACCTACAACGTTTTTTTAACAAGGTTATTTTCTATGGCAAACGATAACAGCCGCAAATTCAAACAGAATCAAATAATTTTCTGCATACAGCCCTGATTTGTAGAGTACTCAAGACCTGTTGTTTTTGGTGAAGATCGGTTGAGGGGAAGGGGTAGTTTACCAGCAACGTTTTTTATCATGCGTATTTTCTATGGCAAACGACAACTGCCGCAAATTCAAACAGAATCAAATAATTTTTTGCATACAGCCCTGATTTGTAGAGTACTCGCGACCTATTGTTTTTGGTGAAGATCGGTTGAGGGGAAGGGGTAGTTTACCTGCAAAGGTTTTTTTTATCAAGGGAAATTTTTTTTTTTGGCAAACGATAACAGCCGCAAATTCAAACAGAATCAAATAATGTTTCGCATACAGCCCTGAATTGTAGATTTCTCAAGACCTATTGTTTTTGGTGAAGATCGGTTGAGGGAAAGGGGTAGTTTACCTGCAACGTTTTTTTAACAAGGGTATTTTCTATGGCAAACGATAACAGCCGCAAATTCAAACAGAATCAAATAATGTTTTGCATACAGTCCTGATTTGTAGAGTACTCAAGACCTATTGTTTTTGGTGAAGATCGGTTAAGGGGAAGGGGTAGTTTACCTGCAACGTTTTTTTATCAAGCGTATTTTCTATGGCAAACGATAACAGCCGCAAATTCAAACAGAATCAAATAATTTTTTGCATACGTCCCTGAATTGTAGAGGTCTCAATGACTTTCGATTTTGGTGAAGATCGGTTAAGGGGAAGGGGTAGTTTACCTGCAACCTTATACGTTTTAACAAGAGTAAAGTACTTGAAAATTTATTTAAACTTTTTGAAACAATGGTAATTGTTAAAAATAAAATAATTTTGTTGCCAGGCAATAAAATTATAATTTTTTCATTTTAATGTAATATAATATTTTTCATTTAATACAGCAATAAAAAGGCAGGTAAGACACAGCCTGGCTGTTTGGCTGAAAATGATTTTAAATATAAATCTTAGAATATGGAAGTCATGTATGGTTATCCATACCGATATTTTACTTCCATATTCCTTAAGGAATGGAAGTATGGTGATGGCAAAAAAAATCGTGTTCGAGATTATTGCAGATTCTGATTGTACTACACTCAAAACATGAAAAAAAGTCGTTTTCCGAAAAGTGTCTGTGTGTCTGTCTGTCTATCTGTCTGTCTGTCTGTGTGTCTGTCTGTAGATTTTTTTTCTATGGCAAACGATAACTGCCGCAAATTCAAACAGAATCAAATAATTTTTTGCATGCAGCCCTGATTTGCAGAGTACTCGCGACCTATTGTTTTTGGTGAAGATCGGTTGAGGGAAAGGGGTAGTTTACCTGCAACGGTTTTTTTTTAGCAAGGGTAATTTTGTTTGTTTGGCAAACGATAACAGCCACAAATTCATACAGAATGAAATAATGTTTCGCATACAGCCCTGAATTGTAGAGTTCTCAAGGTGTTTTGATTTTGGTGAAGATCGGTTAAGGGAAAGGGGTAGTTTACCTGTAACGTTTTATGTTTTAACAAGGGTATTTCTTATGGCAAACGATAACAGCCGCAAATTCAAACAGAATCAAAAGATTATTTGCATACAGCCCTAAATTGTAGTGTTCTCAAGACCTATTGTTTTTGGTGAAGATCGGTTGAGGGAAAGGGGTAGGTTACCAGCAACGTTTTTTTAAAAAGGGTATTTTCTATGGCAAACGATAACAGCCGCAAATTCAAACAGAATCAAATAATGTTTTGCGTACAGCCCTGATTTGTAGAGTACTCAAGACCTATTGTTTCTGGTGAAGATCGGTTAAGGGAAAGGGGTAGTTTACCTGTAACGTTTTATGTTTTAACAAGGGTATTTCCTATGGCAAACGATAACAGCCGCAAATTCAAACAGAATCAAAAGATTATTTGCATACAGCCCTAAATTGTAGAGTTCTCAAGACCTATTGTTTTTGGTGAAGATCGGTTGAGGTAAAGGGGTAGTTTACCTGCAACGTTTTTTTAACAAGGGTATTTTCTATGGCAAACGATAACAGCCGCAAATTCAAACAGAATCAAATAATGTTTTGCATACAGCCCTGATTTGTAGAGTACTCAAGACCGATTGTTTTTGGTGAAGATCGGTTAAGGGGAAGGGGTAGTTTACCTGCAACGTTTTTTTATCAAGCGTATTTTCTATGGCAAACGATAGCAGCCGCAAATTCAAACAGAATCAAATACTTTTTAGCATACTTCCCTGAATTGTAGAGGCCTCAATGACTTTCGATTTTGGTGAAGATCGGTTAAGGGGAAGGGGTAGTTTACCAGCAACCTTTTACGTTTTAACAAGAGTAAAGTACTTGAAAATTTATTTAAACTTTTTGAAACAATGGTAATTGTTAAAAATAAAATAATTTTGTTGCCAGGCAATAAAATTATAATTTTTTCACTTAAATGTAATATAATATTTTTCATTTAATACAGCAATAAAAAGGCAGGTAAGACACAGCCTGGCTGTTTGGGTGAAAATGATTTTAAATATAAATCTTAGAATATGGAAGTCATGTATGGTTCTACATACCGATATTCTTAAGCAACATGGAAGTAAAATATCGGTATGGAGAACCATACATGACTTCCATATTCTAAGACTTATAATCTGAAATATGCTTGCCTGCCAAGCACGATATATTTTGTAATATATACATAATTTACATTAAAATGAAAAAATTATAATTTTATTGCCTGGCAACAAAATTATTTTATTTTTAACAATTACCATTGTTTGAAAAAGATTAAATGAATTTTCAAGTACTTTACTCTTGTTGAAACGTAAAATGTTGCTGGTAAACTACCCCTTCCCATTAACCGATCTTCACCAAAATCTAATGGCCTTGAGTCCTCTACAATTCACTTACGTATGCAAAAAATTATTTGATTCTGTTTGAATTTGCGGCAGTTATCGTTTGCCATAGAAAATACGCTTTATAACAAACGTTGCAGGTAAACTACCCCTTCCCCTCAACCGATCTTCACCAAAAACAACAGGTCTTGAGTACTCTACAAACCAGTGCTGTATGCAGAAAATTATTTGATTATGTTTGAATTTGCGGCTCTTATCGTTTGCCATAGAAAATAACCTTGTTAAAAAAACGTTGTAGGTAAACTACCCCTTTCCCTTAACCGATCTTAACCAAAAACAGTACGCCTTGAGTACTCTACAAACCAGAGCTGTATGCAGACAATTATTTGATTATGTTTGAATTTGCGGCTGTTATCGTTTGCCATATAAAATAACCTTGTTAAAGTCACTTGATATTAACATTAATATCATCAACATTAATTTTTGATATTAAAAGACAGTTTAATTCTGTTAACATAATAAGAGTATAATATTACATAATTTATTCTATCAAAATAACCCTTTTTCACTCAGGCATCTTATTTTTTTTATTTTTTATTTTTTTATATATGGCTTATAATATCTGGTGTATGATAATTTATGATAATTTATTGTCTTTTGGTTAATAAAATGTATTTTTTATGTTTAATTTTAGTAATAACTGCTTTATTAGTGTTATTTTATTATTTGCGAGTTGTAATGACAGGATTAATGATAAACAATATATCTTTAAAGTTGTCAACTTTTAGATTAAATAATACATTATTTATAGTAAATTCTTTATTGATTGGATTTATAGTTGTAACCTTATTTAATGTTATGAATTAGTAAGGTTTTAAGTTAATAAAACTATTATCCTTCAAAGTTAAAAATATAATTTCTTGTAAGCCTTAGATTTATTTTAATCACCTTTAAATTTGCAATTTAATATTATTATTAAATATAAGACTAGATTGAAGAAAAAAATAAGAGAATAGGGAAGAAATATTAGATTAGATTAGATTATTGAGAGGAAAGCATATCCATAAATAAATTTACAGTTTATTACCTAATTCAGTCATCTCAATTGGGAATAAATCAATGATTAGTTATGAATAAGTGATTTTTCTCAACTAATCATAAAGACATTGGAACATTATATTTCATTTTTGGGATTTGATCGGGAATAGTAGGTACAACTTTAAGAGTTCTTATTCGTGTTGAATTAGGCATTCCTGGATCTTTTATTGGAGATGATCAAATTTATAATGTGATTGTTACTGCTCATGCTTTCGTTATAATTTTTTTTATAGTGATGCCAGTTATGATTGGAGGATTTGGGAATTGATTGGTTCCTTTGATAATTGGTGCTCCTGATATGGCTTTCCCTCGAATAAATAATATAAGTTTTTGATTATTACCACCTTCATTTACATTATTATTAATTGGTAGAATGGTTGATAGAGGTGTAGGTACTGGTTGGACAGTTTATCCTCCGTTGTCAAGAGGCGTTGCACACTCAGGATCTTGTGTTGATTTAACTATTTTTTCTTTACATTTGGCTGGAGCTAGCTCAATCCTAGGTGCAGTTAATTTTATTAGAACAATTTTTAATATACGATCAGTGGGAATATACATGGATCGGTTACCTTTATTTGTGTGGGCAGTATTAATTACTGCTTTTTTATTATTGCTTTCATTACCAGTTTTAGCTGGTGCAATTACAATATTATTAACTGATCGAAATTTGAATACTTCTTTTTTTGATCCTTCAGGTGGAGGAGATCCAATTTTATACCAACATTTATTTTGATTTTTTGGACATCCTGAAGTATATATTTTAATTTTGCCTGGATTTGGACTAATTTCTCACATTATCACTCAAGAGAGAGGAAAAATTGAATCTTTTGGATCACTAGGAATAATTTATGCTATAATATCAATTGGTATTTTAGGATTTGTTGTTTGAGCACATCATATATTTACAGTTGGTATGGATGTTGATACACGGGCTTATTTTACTTCTGCTACAATAATTATTGCTGTTCCAACTGGAATTAAAGTTTTTAGATGATTAGCAACTTTGAGAGGAGTTAAAATCAAGATACGACCTTCAATTTTATGAGCAGTAGGTTTTGTTTTTCTTTTTACTATTGGTGGGTTGACTGGGGTGATTTTGGCTAATTCATCAATTGATATTGTATTACATGATACATATTATGTTGTAGCTCATTTTCATTATGTGTTATCAATAGGTGCAGTATTTGCAATTTTAGGAAGATTTATTCATTGATATCCTTTATTTACTGGATTATCTTTAAATTCTAATTGATTAAAAATTCATTTTTTGATTATGTTTATAGGGGTAAATTTAACCTTTTTTCCCCAACATTTTTTAGGATTGAGAGGTATACCACGTCGATATTCAGATTATCCTGATGCATTTATATCATGAAACATTGTATCTTCTATTGGAAGAAGAATTTCATTTATTGGAATTTTATTTTTATTGTTTATTATTTGAGAAAGATTTATTTCACATCGATTGATTTTATATTCAATTAATATAAATTCTTCTATTGAATGGTTACATAAACTTCCTCCGTCTGAGCACTCATATAGTGAGATTCCATTATTAGTTCAATTCTAATATGGCAGATGAAGTGCGATGAATTTAAGATTCATATATAAATAACTTTTGTTAGAAATTTCTAATTGATCTTATATTAATATGCAGGACGCTATATCACCATTAATAGAACAGTTAATATTTTTTCATGATCATACTTTAACTATTTTAATTATTATCACTTCAATTGTTACTTATATAATAACAGTTATCATATTTAATAATATTGTTAATCGACTTTTATTAGAAGGACAATTAATTGAATTTTTTTGAACACTTCTGCCAGCCTTAACATTAATTTTTATTGCATTCCCATCTTTACGATTATTATACTTATTGGATGAAATTAATAAACCTTTAATAACTTTAAAAATTATTGGTCATCAATGATATTGATCATATGAATATTCAGATTTTTTAAATATTGAATTTGATTCTTATATAAAATCTCAAAATGATATATTAATTAGAGAATTCCGTTTATTAGAAGTAGATAATCGAACGATTTTACCTTTTAGTACTCAAATTCGATTATTGATTTCATCATTTGATGTTATTCATTCATGAGCTATACCATCTATGAGAATTAAAGTGGATGCCGTGCCTGGTCGATTAAACCAAGCGAGAATATTTATCAATCGACCTGGTATATCATTTGGTCAATGTTCTGAAATTTGTGGAGCAAATCATAGATTTATACCTATTGTTATTGAAAGAGTTGATATAAATTGTTTTATTAATTGATTAATAAGCTATTCATTAAGTGACTGAAAGTAAGTGATGGTCTCTTAAACCAATTTATAGTAACTAACGACTACTTTTAATGATGAAAAGTTAGTTTATTATAAAAACATCAATCTGTCAGATTCAAGAAACTAAGAATGGTATTTTTCTATCCCACAAATATCTCCAATAAATTGATGTTTTTTGTTTTTCTTTTTTTTATTAATTGTTACTTTAATTATAACTTTTATTTATTTTTCTTTTATGAAAATTCCAAAGATAAATTTGACTAATAATTTTAATAATTTATATAACTGATTATGATAACAAATTTATTTTCAACTTTTGATCCATCAACAGGGTTATTTTCATTAAATTGATTAAGTTCTTTAATTTTATTATTATTCATGCCTATAGGGTTATGATATATTCCTAGTCGTTATGTAATTTTTATAAATAAAGTTTTAAATACAATAAGTTTTGAATTAAATTTATTAATAAGTTCAGGATCTTTTGGTAGATCATTATTATTTTGTTCTTTATTTATTTTTATTCTATTCAATAACTTTCTTGGATTGTTTCCATATATTTTCACTAGATCAAGACATTTAGTATTTTCTCTTAGTTTAGCTCTTCCTCTTTGATTGACTTTTATTTTATTTGGATTTATTAACAATACAAATCATATGTTTTGTCATTTAGTTCCAATAGGAACTCCAATAATTTTAATACCTTTCATGGTATGTATTGAAACTGTCAGAAATTTAATTCGACCAGGGTCCTTGGCTGTTCGTCTAACAGCAAATATGATTGCTGGTCATTTACTAATAACATTATTAGGAAATAGATCAACTAATTTAGAAATTTATATAAATTTAATTATTTTAATTCAGATATTATTGATATTATTTGAATCAGCAGTTTGTATAATTCAATCTTATGTTTTTACAGTTTTAAGAACTCTGTATTATAGAGAAGTATCTTAATGAATAATCATCCGTATCATTTAGTTGATTGTAGACCATGACCTCTAACGGGGTCAATTGGGGCTCTAACTTTTGTTTCTGGTATAGTAATAATATTTCATATACAAAATTTTATTTTATTATCTTTTGGATTTTTAATTTTAATTTTAACTATAATTCAATGATGACGTGACATTTCGCGTGAAGGGACGTTTATAGGATTTCATACAATAGTTGTAGTGAGAGGTCTAAAATTAGGAATAATTTTATTTATTGTGTCAGAAATTTTATTTTTTATTTCTTTCTTTTGGGGATTTTTTCATAGAAGATTAAGACCTGTCATAGAAATTGGTATAAATTGACCTCCTTCTGGAATTATGCCTTTTAACCCAATACAAATTCCTCTATTAAATACTATAATTTTATTGTGTTCTGGAGTAACAATTACGTGAGCTCATCATTCCATAATAGAAAGTAAATATAATGAATCTGTTTATGGTATTTTATTAACTTTAATATTAGGTATATATTTTACTATTCTTCAGGTATATGAATATTTTGAATCATCGTTTTGTATTTCAGATTCTGTATACGGATCAACATTTTTTGTATCAACAGGGTTTCATGGAATTCATGTTATTATTGGAAGAACGTTCATTATAATTTGTTTATTACGTCAATTGAAATTTCATTTCTCTAGAACTCATCATTTTGGTTTTGAAGCAGCTGCTTGATATTGACATTTTGTTGATATTGTTTGACTATTCTTATATATATCAATTTACTGATGGGGTAGATAAATATTCTATTAGTATATAAGTATATTTAACTTCCAATTAAAAGGATTAATTTTTAAATAGAATAATTTTCAATGTTGTAAGTTATTGTATTATGATATTATTAATTTTATTTACTTTAATAACTCTTTTATATTTTGTGTCAACTAAATCAATAATTGATCGTGAAAAATCATCTCCATTTGAGTGTGGATTTGATCCTTTTGAGTCATCTCGAATTCCTTTTTCAAGACATTTCTTTATAATTGCAGTCATCTTCCTTATTTTTGATTTTGAATTAGTGATTATTATACCCATAGTTATTGCAATAACAACTATTAATATTATTGAAATTTATTTAGTGATATTGTTATTTTTATTATTTTTAATATTAGGCTTATATCATGAATGAAAAAATAGTATGTTAAATTGAATTTAATGGGAATGTATTTAATTATAATTATTGGATTGCAATCAATAGGTGCTCATATTAGCCATTCTTAAAAGCAATGAAGTAATAAATACATTTAGTTTCGACCTAAAAAAAGAATCTTTATTCCTTTGTTTATTAATTGAAGCCAAAAATAAGGCACTTTATTGTTAATAAAGTTATTGAACATATAATTTCCAATTAAAAGGAAATAAGAATAAAAGCAGCTGCTAACTAGCTTTTAAAGCGGTTAAACTCCGTTTTTTCCTTATTTATAAAGTTTATAAAACATTTCATTTTCATTGAAAAGAGAGGAAAATCCTTATAAATATTTAAAAATATTTATTACCTTAATATCTTCAATATTATGCTCTAATGTTTAAGCTATTTAAATATATCATAATTAGAAATCAAGCAATAAATGTTATTATTTGAATCTTGAAATTATTTTTTCTTATATTAATATTAAATATTATAATTAATTTTATCAATTCAATCATGCCTTGAGGCCCAATTTTTTCTCCTCATCCCAAATCAATTGATTTTTGAAATATAAGTGAATTTTTTAAAAAAAGAAATTGAGTATGAAAGGTTGATAGTTGTTTTAAAAATCATATGGAATTTATGAACTCTCTTGTAAATTTTTTTACTATGGATGAAAACATGGATATTTCATATCCAATTAATAACCCTAGAAAAGATAAAGCCATTGCTATTAGTTTCCCCTCGATGGGGAGAATAATTCTTACAGGATTATTAAATATGATTCATCTAAATATAGACCCTGATAAAATTGAATAAATAGATAAAACCATGATTCTCTTTAATATACTATTAAATGACTCGTTTTGTGAACTAAAATTATAATAACTAAAATTTATGCTTATTGAAAAATATGTTAATCGGGCAGAATAGAAAGATGTTATTCCAATTCCAATATATATCAATAATAAAATTAAAAAGTTAGTATTTCTGGAGCATATTATTTCTATAATTAAATCTTTTGAATAAAACCCTCTCATAAAGGGTATCCCACATAATGATAAATTTGCAATATTTATGAATGTTCTAGTTATTGGTATATTATAACTTATACAGCCCATTATGCGAATATCTTGATTATTCATTAATCTATGAATCAATACTCCAGCACATAAAAAAAGTGACGCCTTAAATAAAGCATGAATAATAAGATGAAAAAAGGATAATATTGGATAACCAAATATTAAAATTGATATTATAATTCCTAATTGTCTTAAAGTTGATAATGCAATAATTTTTTTTAAGTCAAATTCAAAATTTGCAGCTAGACCTGATATAATTATTGTTAGTAATGATAACATTAAAAATACTTGAATTAGATTGAATGATATAATTAAATTTCTGAATCGAATAATTAAATATACTCCTGCAGTAACTAATGTTGATGAGTGAACAAGGGCCGATACTGGAGTTGGAGCAGCTATAGCTGCTGGAAGTCATGAAGAAAAAGGAATTTGAGCTCTTTTTGTAAATCCTGCAATAACAACTAGCATAATTATTGGACTCATTATTATCTTATTAATAAAAGATATAAAATTTCAAGATCCAAAATTTACTATTCATGCAATTAATAAAAGGATTATAACATCTCCAATACGATTTATTAATGCCGTTAGTATCCCAGCATTTCTAGAATTTAAATTTTGATAATAAACAACTAAACAATATGATACTAATCCTAATCCATCTCATCCAATGAGAATGCTTACTATATTAGGTCTAATAATTAATAATACTATTGACATTACAAATATTATAATAATATAAATAAATCGATTAATATATTTATCATTTATCATATATATACCTCTATATAATATAACCATTGATGAAATAAATATAACAGTTGAAAGAAATAAAGTTGATATAAAATCAAAAATTAATGTTATATAAATATTACATGAATTAATTGTAACAATTAGTCATTCTATTATAATTGCATAATCAAAAATAATCATATTTATTGATAAAATTAATATTATTAATCTTAAAATCAATAAAATTAAGAAAATATATGTATTAAGTTTATTTTTAGTAATGATCCAATATAAATTTATATTTTTAAATCCACAATTTAATGTTTTATTTTAAACTAATTGAATTATATCAATAATGTTAATTTCAAAATAATTAAATTTAATGGAATTCAATGTATTATAATTAAAAAAAATTCACGTACGTTCCCAGAATTAAAAGAGTAACAACCCGAGAAAATTATTCCATGTTGGGTATGAGAGTATAGATATAAACTATAACAAGCTGATAAAAATGAAGAAAAAGATAGGAAAATTATACACAATGGATTTCAAGACATTAATCTATTTAAAATTATAATTTCTCCTGCTAGACTAATTGTTGGAGGACATGAAATATTTCTAGAAGATATTAAAAATCATATGAGAGTTATTGAAGGCATAAATCTTAATATTCCTTTATTAATTAGGATTCTACGTCTTCCCGAACGTTCATAAGAAATATTTGCTAAGCAAAATAAAGCAGATGAACATAAACCATGTCCAATTATTATGAAATATGCTCCGACTATACCTCATATATTTATTGTTATAATTCCTCCAATAACTAATCTTATGTGAGCTACAGAAGAGTATGCAATTATAGATTTTATATCAATTTGCATTATACAAGATAATCTAATCATAATTCCCCCTATTAATGAAATAGAAATCCAGATGAATCTATAATTGATAAATATTACTGGTATAATATATATAACACGAATTAAACCATAAGTTCCTAATTTTAAAAGAATTCCAGCCAAAATTATAGAACCAGAAACAGGTGCTTCGACATGAGCTTTTGGTAATCAAAAATGACATATAAATAATGGAACCTTAATTATGAATGCTAATGTTATCCCTAAGTAAATAAACCTATTATCTGATCTCATTAACATTATAATATTAGTTACATTATTTCTATACATATATATAATTGAAACTAATATGGGGAGAGATGCGAATAAAGTATAAAACAATAAATAATATCTAGCATTCACTCGTTCAGGTTGATACCCCCATCCTATGATAATAATTATGGTAGGGATCAAACTAGTTTCAAAAAAGATATAAAATATTATAATATTGTATGAACAAAATGATAAAATTAATAATGTTATTAATAATAACACTATAAACAAAAATAAATTTATATTATTATATTTATATAAAGGACTAGAATTAATTATTAAGAAGGTAATTCAAATTGTAAGAATAATTAATCTATATGAAATATTATCTATATGTATGTTATATCTTAGTATAATTAAATCTTTTCTAAAGAATAAGATGATAAATAGCACTAAAAGAATTAGTATATTTCTTAATAACCATATGTTAAATAATAAAGGGGTTAAAAATAATGAAAATAAAACTAATTTTAACATGTTTTTAAAGATATTGATAATAGTTGATCATTACCATGTGATCGAATCATATTAATCAATCTTGATAATCCTACAACTCCTTCACAAACACTAAATGTTAGCAAAACTATTAATATATATATATCATTTAATTCAATTGATAGAAATGCAGAAAATATACAAAATAATCTTAAAATTATTAATTCTAATCTTAATAAACTTATTATGATATGTTTTCGATTTAAACATAATGAGATAATGCCCGATATAAATATAATTAAATACAATAAAGGTAATGACAAATTCATTCGTTTTAATAGTTTAAAAAAAATTTAGATCTTGTAAATCTAAGATAAATTAATAATTTTAAAACTTCAGAAGAGAGTAAAGAATCATTTTAAGCACCCAAAGCTTACATTTTTATTAAATTATCTTCTGTATGAAAATTATAATATCAATTACAATTCTATTATCAATAAATTTTATTTTTATGAAGCACCCATTATCAATAGGATCTATTTTATTAATACAAACAATACTAACCAGAATTATTTGTATATTTTATATAAATTCTTATTTTTTTTCTTATATCTTATTTCTTGTTTTTATTGGAGGAATATTAATTTTATTTATATATATATCAAGAATTGCTTCAAATGAAAAATTTTATTTTTCAATAAAATTATTAATATTAAACATAATTATTTGAATTTTGATCATAACTATAAATACTATTAGATTTAAGATAGATAGAGTTAATAAATTATTGGAAATGAATAATTTATTTGATAGATTTATAATTAAAAAATTATATATATTTCCGTCAGGAATAATAACTATTATGTTAGTTATTTATCTTCTATTTACATTGATTGTTGTTGTGAATATTATTAGAATTAAATTGTCTCCTTTACGGAGAAAATTTTAACGAATGTTAAACATCACTCGACGTATACACCCATTAATTAAAATAATAAATAATTCACTAATTGATTTACCGGCAGCTACGAATTTATCATATTGATGAAATTATGGATCGCTGCTAGGAATATGTTTAGTTGTTCAAATTTTAACTGGATTATTTTTGTCAATACATTATAATGCAGATGTAGCAAGTGCATTTAATAGATTAAGACATATTTGTCGTGATATTAATCATGGATGAATATTACGAATTTCACACGCAAATGGAGCCTCATTGTTTTTTATTTGTGTTTATTTGCATGTTGGGCGAGGACTATATTATGGTTCATATAAAAATTTTGAAACTTGAGCTGTAGGAGTGATCATTTTATTAACTTTAATAGCTACTGCTTTTATAGGTTATGTCCTTCCATGGGGACAAATATCATTTTGAGGAGCAACAGTCATTACGAATTTATTGTCAGCAATTCCATATCTTAGAACAACTTTGGTAAATTGAATTTGAGGAGGATTTGCTGTTGATAATGCAACATTAACTCGATTTTATTCTTTCCATTTTATTATACCATTTGTTGTTTTAGCATTAACAATTGTACACCTTATTTTCTTGCATGTTTTGGGGTCAAACAATCCACTTGGAATTAATTCAAATAATGATAAAATTCCATTCCATCCTTATTTTTCTATTAAAGATGTACTAGGATTTTTATTAATTTTAATTATTTTTTTTTGTTATATGATACTTGAACCATATAAATTAAGTGACCCTGATAATTTTACTCCAGCAAACCCATTAGTTACTCCAAAACATATTCAACCAGAATGATACTTCTTATTTGCATATGCAATCCTACGATCTATTCCTAATAAATTAGGAGGAGTAATTGCATTATTCATATCAATTTTTATTTTAATTTTTGTTCCCTTCATAAACAATTCAAAATTTATAGGACTATTAAATTACCCTATTAATCAGATTTTATTTTGATACTTATTCATTGTTTTAGTTTTATTAACTTGGATTGGAGCTTGTCCTGTTGAATACCCATATATCAAGATCGGGATACTTTTAACAACAATTTATTTTATATATTTTGTTTTAGACCCTATAATTAAATCTTTTTGAGATAAATTAATTAAATAGTTAATTAGCTTATAAATAAAGCATTTACTTTGAAAGTAAAGAAAAGAAAATTAAGTTCTATTAACTTAATATTAAGACAATTTTTAATGAACTAAATAATAGATTTAATCATGAAAAAAAAAATCAATAAATTTAAACTTACTGGTAAATATGATTTTCATGCTAAATATATTAATTTATCATAACGATAACGAGGTAAAGTACCTCGAACTCAAATAAATAAAAATGAAATTAATGTTAGTTGAATAGGAAAAACCAAAGAATTAATTTTTCTACCTAGAAATATTAAACAAAATATTATACTCATAAAAATAATTCTAGCATATTCAGCTAAAAAAATAAATGCAAATCCTACACCTCTATACTCAACATTAAATCCAGAAACTAATTCTGATTCCCCTTCAGAAAAATCAAATGGTGATCGATTAGTTTCAGCTATTGATGATGAAATTCAACAAATTCTCAAAGGAAAAAACAGAAATATTAATCATATAAATTGTTGAAAAAAATAAAATTCAATTAAATTAAAACTCTCAATCATTACAATAGGGCACAAAATAATTAATACGAGACTGACTTCATATGAAATAGTTTGAGCAATTGATCGAATACAACCCAATATAGCGTAATTAGAATTTGATGATCAGCCTGTAATCATTAAACTATAAACCCCTATTCTTGTACAAAAAAAAAAAAATATTATACCCATATTGAACGAAACACAATTGATTAAGTATGGATAAATAACTCACAATAATAAAGAATTAAATAAGCCTAACACAGGTCTAATTATATAAATTAAATAATTGGATAACATTGGTATATTTCTCTCTTTTAAGAATAACTTAATAGCATCTGAAAATGGTTGTAAAATACCGATAAATCCTACTTTATTTGGACCCTTACGAATTTGAATATATCTTAAAATCTTACGCTCCATCAAAGTTAAAAATGCAACACCAATCAAAATAAACAAAGCAGTAATTAAAACAGTAATTATAAATATTTTCTACATGTAATATTATTACATAATTAAATTCTAAATTTAATGCACTTTTTGCTAAAATAGAATAAATTAAATTATTTGACATGGTCCTTTCGTACTAATATCAAAAATATATTAGTAGATAGAAACCAACCTGGCTCACGCCGATTTGAACTCAGATCATGTAAGAAATTAAAGGTCGAACAGACCCAGAATATTTAGATTTTGCTCTAAACTCTTTTCTTAATCCAACATCGAGGTCGCAATCTAATTTATCGATATGAACTCTCCAAATTAATAACGCTGTTATCCCTAAGGTAATTTAATCTTATAATCAAAAAATTGGATCAATTAAGGATTAATTTATGAAAAGTTCATTTAAAGTTTTATTTATTATAATGTCACCCCAACAAAAAATAAAATAATTTTTTCAGCTGTTAATTCTAAATTCTAGTAAAACAAATTTATTTAAAATTCTATAGGGTCTTCTCGTCCCACTTATTTATCTAAGATTTTTTACTTAAACTCTAAATTCAATCTATTTTAATTAAAAAAGAAAATTTTTCATCCATTCATTCATACAAGCCTTTAATTAAAAGACTAATTATTATGCTACCTTTGCACGGTCAACTTACCGCGGCCATTAAAATATCATTGGGCAGAATAGACCTTTAATATTTTTCTAAAGGACATGTTTTTGGTAAACAGGTGAAAATTATATTTGCCTAGTTCTTAAATACAACTTATTATAATTTACTAATTTAATCATTTTAATAAAAATATTTTTATTAATTTAATTTTCTTAATATATACCTAAAATATATTAAATGTATTAAAATAAAAAATAAAATTTAACTTACTCATATAAAAAGGCTAATTGCAAGCCTATTTAATTAATTAAAATCTAAAATATTATAGAAATTATATTTAGCTTATCCTTAATATAATTAAATAAATATAAAACTTTATATTAAAATATAAGTTATAATATTTATTTTAAATTAAATTTAATTCTTAAGAAACCAGAAATATTATAGTTCGAGAGAAGTTTCATCACTAAAATTATTTTATTAATATTTATATTACAATAATTAACAAATAACTTTAAATCACTATAATTCGGGAAAAATAAATTTTTATATACAATTAATTAACCCTGATACAAAAGGTACAAATTATAATTTTACTTATTTATATTTATTGTTTGATCTTCACAGTTCAATTAAAAATATTTTTTCCATAAATAGTACTAAAACTAAATAATTATTTTTACTTAAAATAATCTCAATAAATTAATTATAAATTTAAATTATTATTCAAATTATATTGATAAATCAATAATTTTTATTAGTGTAAATAATATGCCTTAAGCTTTAATTTGCACTCTAGCCACACTTTCCAGTACAGCTACTTTGTTACGACTTATCCCACTTTATAGTGGGAGTGACGGGCGATATGTACATAATTTAGAACCTAAATTCAAAAAACTATATTTAATAAATTTACTTTCAAATCCAATTTCATGATTTTCATTATAGAAAACAATTCATTTTTATAATAATGTAATCCATTCTTTCTTTATAGTAAAAAATAAAACCATAAAATAGTTTTTGTGATTTCCACTCGTCAATTTATTAAAAATTATAAAACCATGACAGCTGTTTCGGCAACACAGTGCCTTCATCAGATGGTATAAGCTGACTAATTTTCGTACAAACGATACAGAATATAAAATATAATACAAGTGCTGTTGTATAGAGAGCGATAGTAATCTCGTGTCAATAAGATTTATACACATTACACAAACATATAACATAACATATACCAAGTCTATTTATACAAATTAAGCAGAGGCGAGCTATTTAGATCTAACTGATCATTTAATAATACATTTAAATATTTGTGTTTATTAATTTCAAGGGTTTCTAATAAATCAAGCTTTGGACCTTTATCAGATAAATGTAAAATTTCAAAATTGTCATTATAACTATGGTCTTTTTCTAACAAGTGATTTGCATAATTTGATTTGCCATCATTATATCTAAAACTATAATTGTGACCATACATTCTTTTTTCGAAAGATCTACCTGTCTGTCCGATATACACTTTATTACAAGACCCACAGGATAATTTGTAAACACCAGACTTTTGCAGTTTATCTGTTTTACTCTTATTATTTTTAATATATTTTCCCAAAGAAGACTGCGTCTTAAAAGCTATATTTACATTCCTTTGTGTGAAATATTTACCAATATTATCAGAAGCAGAACCTATGTAGGTGAGAGTGTGATATCTTTTAATCTGTGTTGAGGGAGGGTAAACTAGTTTTAAAGCTTGTGAATAAAATTTTTTGTTTAACAAGTGATCTATGAGGCTAGGTTGGTAACCATTGTTGACAGCTATTTGTTTAATAATGTTAAGTTCTGATTGGAAATTTGAGTCTGATAACGGAATACTAACTAGTCTGTGGATAAAACTGTGAAAAGCAGCCAATTTATGTGAGTATGGATGTGTGGAAGTAATGTGTATTGTCATATCTGTATGTGTAGGCTTATGAAAAATACCAAAGTCTAATTTATTATTGCATTTTGTTATTGTAAGGTCTAAAAAATTGATACTATTGTTATCTTCTAATTCTAAGGTAAAGCTAATATTTTTGTGTAAATTGTTAATAAAATTAAGAAAGATCTGTAATTGTCTACGTGTACCTAGAAAAATTGCTAAAATATCGTCCACATATCTATACCAAAAAATAAACAATCTGAAATAAGGGTGTGCTCTAATTTTAGTTTCTATGTAGTCCATAAAGATTTCAGCTGCCAAAGGGCTAAGTGGATTTCCCATTGCAAGCCCTTCTTTGCCAATATAGATCTTTCCATTAAATTCAAAGTAGTTTTGATTAAGGCAAACCTTCAGTAAATTCAAGATATCCTCTCTCATAAAGGGGTTATTACAATTTTCAATTAATAATTTTTCTACAATATCTATTACATCAGTCGGTGGAATACTCGGAAACAAATTCTTCACATCAAATGATAATAAAACAGCTTTGTCTGGGATATGTGAATCTTTAATTCTGTTAATTAAGTCTAGTGAATTTTTAATACTATGTGTTGATTGAAATTTGCATTGTGTTTGTATAATCTTAATTAGTCTTTTAGATAATTTAACAGAAGGAGCAGTTACATATGATACCACTGGTCTAATTGGATGGTTATCCTTATGCAATTTAATTAAAGAGTAAAGCTTTGGTGGCTGAGGATTCATTACCGATAAAAAATCCAAATCTCGATTATCAAAGAAAGAACAATTCTTTATAGCCTGTTTAACATCTATTTGAAATTTAAAAGTCGGGTTAATATCAATGGGTTCAAAAGAGTTCAAACATTCAAGTGTCTTATTTACATATTCGCCTTTGTCGATAGCAATAACAGTATTGCCCTTGTCAGCGCGGGTAAATATTATATTATTAACTACAGATTTTCTCTTAATTGAATTAATAGTTAGTCTATTTTTATTGTTAAATGGTAGAGTCTTAATTTGTTTAGCATAAAGAGAAGTTAATTTATCCGCTACAATGTATTTGTTCAATGGTATAGATTCGGAATTTTCATGAAATTTATTGTACTTATTACAAGCTAACTCACAATCCACACCTAAAATTTCAAACTCCTTTTTATAATTTGACGGTTGTATATTATATTTGAAACCCTTTTCGATCAGTTTAG
This sequence comes from Magicicada septendecula, assembly GCA_034769895.1. Classification (NCBI taxonomy): domain Eukaryota; kingdom Metazoa; phylum Arthropoda; class Insecta; order Hemiptera; family Cicadidae; genus Magicicada; species Magicicada septendecula. The sequence continues at coordinate 197,726,223 of CM068369.1, forward strand.
TTTCAAAACTATTAAAAGTTACGTTGGTCAAATTCATAAAACGTTGATAAAATATATGGTTAGAAAATTTGTTATTATGCCCGCATTGTCTATTATAATAATTACCGCTATTACTAACCTTAAACATTTTCAACTTGTTTAACTTACGTAACTGATTTAAGTATTTATTATGAATAATTCTTTGAACATCATTTCGCACTTTACGGTCTAGCAAGTCAAATTCTATATTATGCAATCTACGTAATAATTCTGTATGTATAAACTTAAGGTAAATATTACAAACGTCTCTTTTATTGTATTGAATCTTCATGTCGTATAACATCCATTTTCTAATGCCAGCTTCAACCCCTTTTATCGCTGATAAACTTTTGTTGTTCGTCTTCAAACTCATGTAATGTGGTGTTAAGTTGTCCATTAAGCACTTTTTGAAGAACCAAATATTCTGCGATGTAATTTTTGTACGGAGTAACACTTTAAAATACCACAAGGCCAACATGCTAGTTGTAGCATCTTTCAAATAATTAATGCTTGATGCCTTTAAAGCATCAAGCATTAATTATTTGAAAGATGCTACAACTAGCATGTTGGCCTTGTGGTATTTTAAAGTGTTACTCCGTACAAAAATTACATCGCAGAATATTTGGTTCTTCAAAAAGTGCTTAATGGACAACTTAACACCACATTACATGAGTTTGAAGACGAACAACAAAAGTTTATCAGCGATAAAAGGGGTTGAAGCTGGCATTAGAAAATGGATGTTATACGACATGAAGATTCAATACAATAAAAGAGACGTTTGTAATATTTACCTTAAGTTTATACATACAGAATTATTACGTAGATTGCATAATATAGAATTTGACTTGCTAGACCGTAAAGTGCGAAATGATGTTCAAAGAATTATTCATAATAAATACTTAAATCAGTTACGTAAGTTAAACAAGTTGAAAATGTTTAAGGTTAGTAATAGCGGTAATTATTATAATAGACAATTCGGGCATAATAACAAATTTTCTAACCATATATTTTATCAACGTTTTATGAATTTGACCAACGTAACTTTTAATAGTTTTGAAACTAAACTGATCGAAAAGGGTTTCAAATATAATATACAACCGTCAAATTATAAAAAGGAGTTTGAAATTTTAGGTGTGGATTGTGAGTTAGCTTGTAATAAGTACAATAAATTTCATGAAAATTCCGAATCTATACCATTGAACAAATACATTGTAGCGGACAAATTAACTTCTCTTTATGCTAAACAAATTAAGACTCTACCATTTAACAATAAAAATAGACTAACTATTAATTCAATTAAGAGAAAATCTGTAGTTAATAATATAATATTTACCCGCGCTGACAAGGGCAATACTGTTATTGCTATCGACAAAGGCGAATATGTAAATAAGACACTTGAATGTTTGAACTCTTTTGAACCCATTGATATTAACCCGACTTTTAAATTTCAAATAGATGTTAAACAGGCTATAAAGAATTGTTCTTTCTTTGATAATCGAGATTTGGATTTTTTATCGGTAATGAATCCTCAGCCACCAAAGCTTTACTCTTTAATTAAATTGCATAAGGATAACCATCCAATTAGACCAGTGGTATCATATGTAACTGCTCCTTCTGTTAAATTATCTAAAAGACTAATTAAGATTATACAAACACAATGCAAATTTCAATCAACACATAGTATTAAAAATTCACTAGACTTAATTAACAGAATTAAAGATTCACATATCCCAGACAAAGCTGTTTTATTATCATTTGATGTGAAGAATTTGTTTCCGAGTATTCCACCGACTGATGTAATAGATATTGTAGAAAAATTATTAATTGAAAATTGTAATAACCCCTTTATGAGAGAGGATATCTTGAATTTACTGAAGGTTTGCCTTAATCAAAACTACTTTGAATTTAATGGAAAGATCTATATTGGCAAAGAAGGGCTTGCAATGGGAAATCCACTTAGCCCTTTGGCAGCTGAAATCTTTATGGACTACATAGAAACTAAAATTAGAGCACACCCTTATTTCAGATTGTTTATTTTTTGGTACAGATATGTGGACGATATTTTAGCAATTTTTCTAGGTACACGTAGACAATTACAGATCTTTCTTAATTTTATTAACAATTTACACAAAAATATTAGCTTTACCTTAGAATTAGAAGATAACAATAGTATCAATTTTTTAGACCTTACAATAACAAAATGCAATAATAAATTAGACTTTGGTATTTTTCATAAGCCTACACATACAGATATGACAATACACATTACTTCCACACATCCATACTCACATAAATTGGCTGCTTTTCACAGTTTTATCCACAGACTAGTTAGTATTCCGTTATCAGACTCAAATTTCCAATCAGAACTTAACATTATTAAACAAATAGCTGTCAACAATGGTTACCAACCTAGCCTCATAGATCACTTGTTAAACAAAAAATTTTATTCACAAGCTTTAAAACTAGTTTACCCTCCCTCAACACAGATTAAAAGATATCACACTCTCACCTACATAGGTTCTGCTTCTGATAATATTGGTAAATATTTCACACAAAGGAATGTAAATATAGCTTTTAAGACGCAGTCTTCTTTGGGAAAATATATTAAAAATAATAAGAGTAAAACAGATAAACTGCAAAAGTCTGGTGTTTACAAATTATCCTGTGGGTCTTGTAATAAAGTGTATATCGGACAGACAGGTAGATCTTTCGAAAAAAGAATGTATGGTCACAATTATAGTTTTAGATATAATGATGGCAAATCAAATTATGCAAATCACTTGTTAGAAAAAGACCATAGTTATAATGACAATTTTGAAATTTTACATTTATCTGATAAAGGTCCAAAGCTTGATTTATTAGAAACCCTTGAAATTAATAAACACAAATATTTAAATGTATTATTAAATGATCAGTTAGATCTAAATAGCTCGCCTCTGCTTAATTTGTATAAATAGACTTGGTATATGTTATGTTATATGTTTGTGTAATGTGTATAAATCTTATTGACACGAGATTACTATCGCTCTCTATACAACAGCACTTGTATTATATTTTATATTCTGTATCGTTTGTACGAAAATTAGTCAGCTTATACCATCTGATGAAGGCACTGTGTTGCCGAAACAGCTGTCATGGTTTTATAATTTTTAATAAATTGACGAGTGGAAATCACAAAAACTATTTTATGGTTTTATTTTTTACTATAATTTACAATGGATTTTCACCAAGTAAAGGCATCAAGCATTAATCATTCTTTCTTTAAAATTAACTGCACCTTGACCTGACATTTTATTAATAAAATAAATGAAAATTATTCTGATAAAGCATTCTTGACAGAGGTATACAAACTTATATAAAGTGAAATCTATCGTGGGTTATCGATTACAAAACAGATTCCTCTGATTAGATAAATTACCGCCAAATTGTTTGAATTTAAAGATCATAACTATTAATAATCTAGTTATTTTATTTACACTTTCAATAATAGGGTATCTAATCCTAGTTTTAGATAAAAGTTTATCAGACATAAAAGTAAACACATATTTATACATTATTTCACCAAAATTTAAAAACCTTACTATTAATTTATTTTTTAACTGAAACTAATATAATTAAATTTAGAGAATCGTGTAACCGCAACTGCTGGCACGAATTTTGTCCTCTATAAATAAAATTATTATCTCTAAAATTAATAATTAATAATACTTAATACTGCGCTATAGATAACTATCATTTAGATAGTTTTCAATCAATTTAAAGTTATGCATGTAATATAATTAAATATTTAATTTACAAGCTAGAATAAAACTCCTCCTTTTAGTTATTTATTAATAGCATAGTTTTCCAAAATGTCAAACAATCCCTTTAAAGCAATATTCACTCAAAAATGTATTATTTTTAATCGATGTTTCCTCACAATAAAAATAAGAATTCATGGCTGGTGAATTTTTTGAAATATACTATTATATTTTTACATTAATCATGGCATCAAACCTTTGTAAACAGATCTTTTACAACAATATTCACTCATTTGAGTAATCCCGATTTTTTAATATTTATGATTTTATACAGTATATTTATAGTTAAATTAAAAATATTAATGTTAATATTACTGTATTATCACATTTATATATTCATATATAATAAATATATATATATATGTATATATATATATATAATAGTATGTTTTTCTTTTTTTTTTATTAGATTAAAAAAAGAAAAACATACTATTATTATTATAAATATTTATATATAAATATATATTAATATATTATTTATATATATATATATATATATAGTAATATATATATATATAGTAATATATAGTAATATATATATATATTACTATATATTACTATATATATATATTACTATATATATATATTACTATATATTACTATATATATATATATATATGAAAATAACCTTGTTAAAAAAACGTTGTAGGTAAACTACCCCTTTCCCTTAATCGATCTTAACCAAAAACAGTACGCCTTGAGTACTCTACAAACCAGAGCTGTATGCAGACAATTATTTGATTATGTTTGAATTTGCGGCTGTTATCGTTTGCCATAGAAAATAACCTTGTTAAAGTCACTTGATATTAACATTAATATCATCAACATTAATTTTTGATATTAAAAGACAGTTTAATTCTGTTAACATAATAAGAGTATAATATTACATAATTTATTCTATCAAAATAACCCTTTTTCACTCAGGCATCTTATTTTTTTTATTATTTTTTTTTTTATATATGGCTTATAATATCTGGTGTATGATAATTTATGATAATTTATTGTCTTTTGGTTAATAAAATGTATTTTTTATGTTTAATTTTAGTAATAACTGCTTTATTAGTGTTATTTTATTATTTGCGAGTTGTAATGACAGGATTAATGATAAACAATATATCTTTAAAGTTGTCAACTTTTAGATTAAATAATACATTATTTATAGTAAATTCTTTATTGATTGGATTTATAGTTGTAACCTTATTTAATGTTATGAATTAGTAAGGTTTTAAGTTAATAAAACTATTATCCTTCAAAGTTAAAAATATAATTTCTTGTAAGCCTTAGATTTATTTTAATCACCTTTAAATTTGCAATTTAATATTATTATTAAATATAAGACTAGATTGAAGAAAAAAATAAGAGAATAGGGAAGAAATATTAGATTAGATTAGATTATTGAGAGGAAAGCATATCCATAAATAAATTTACAGTTTATTACCTAATTCAGTCATCTCAATTGGGAATAAATCAATGATTAGTTATGAATAAGTGATTTTTCTCAACTAATCATAAAGACATTGGAACATTATATTTCATTTTTGGGATTTGATCGGGAATAGTAGGTACAACTTTAAGAGTTCTTATTCGTGTTGAATTAGGCATTCCTGGATCTTTTATTGGAGATGATCAAATTTATAATGTGATTGTTACTGCTCATGCTTTCGTTATAATTTTTTTTATAGTGATGCCAGTTATGATTGGAGGATTTGGGAATTGATTGGTTCCTTTGATAATTGGTGCTCCTGATATGGCTTTCCCTCGAATAAATAATATAAGTTTTTGATTATTACCACCTTCATTTACATTATTATTAATTGGTAGAATGGTTGATAGAGGTGTAGGTACTGGTTGGACAGTTTATCCTCCGTTGTCAAGAGGCGTTGCACACTCAGGATCTTGTGTTGATTTAACTATTTTTTCTTTACATTTGGCTGGAGCTAGCTCAATCCTAGGTGCAGTTAATTTTATTAGAACAATTTTTAATATACGATCAGTGGGAATATACATGGATCGGTTACCTTTATTTGTGTGGGCAGTATTAATTACTGCTTTTTTATTATTGCTTTCATTACCAGTTTTAGCTGGTGCAATTACAATATTATTAACTGATCGAAATTTGAATACTTCTTTTTTTGATCCTTCAGGTGGAGGAGATCCAATTTTATACCAACATTTATTTTGATTTTTTGGACATCCTGAAGTATATATTTTAATTTTGCCTGGATTTGGACTAATTTCTCACATTATCACTCAAGAGAGAGGAAAAATTGAATCTTTTGGATCACTAGGAATAATTTATGCTATAATATCAATTGGTATTTTAGGATTTGTTGTTTGAGCACATCATATATTTACAGTTGGTATGGATGTTGATACACGGGCTTATTTTACTTCTGCTACAATAATTATTGCTGTTCCAACTGGAATTAAAGTTTTTAGATGATTAGCAACTTTGAGAGGAGTTAAAATCAAGATAAGACCTTCAATTTTATGAGCAGTAGGTTTTGTTTTTCTTTTTACTATTGGTGGGTTGACTGGGGTGATTTTGGCTAATTCATCAATTGATATTGTATTACATGATACATATTATGTTGTAGCTCATTTTCATTATGTGCTATCAATAGGTGCAGTATTTGCAATTTTAGGAAGATTTATTCATTGATATCCTTTATTTACTGGATTATCTTTAAATTCTAATTGATTAAAAATTCATTTTTTGATTATGTTTATAGGGGTAAATTTAACCTTTTTTCCCCAACATTTTTTAGGATTGAGAGGTATACCACGTCGATATTCAGATTATCCTGATGCATTTATATCATGAAACATTGTATCTTCTATTGGAAGAAGAATTTCATTTATTGGAATTTTATTTTTATTGTTTATTATTTGAGAAAGATTTATTTCACATCGATTGATTTTATATTCAATTAATATAAATTCTTCTATTGAATGGTTACATAAACTTCCTCCGTCTGAGCACTCATATAGTGAGATTCCATTATTAGTTCAATTCTAATATGGCAGATGAAGTGCGATGAATTTAAGATTCATATATAAATAACTTTTGTTAGAAATTTCTAATTGATCTTATATTAATATGCAGGACGCTATATCACCATTAATAGAACAGTTAATATTTTTTCATGATCATACTTTAACTATTTTAATTATTATCACTTCAATTGTTACTTATATAATAACAGTTATCATATTTAATAATATTGTTAATCGACTTTTATTAGAAGGACAATTAATTGAATTTTTTTGAACACTTCTGCCAGCCTTAACATTAATTTTTATTGCATTCCCATCTTTATGATTATTATACTTATTGGATGAAATTAATAAACCTTTAATAACTTTAAAAATTATTGGTCATCAATGATATTGATCATATGAATATTCAGATTTTTTAAATATTGAATTTGATTCTTATATAAAATCTCAAAATGATATATTAATTAGAGAATTCCGTTTATTAGAAGTAGATAATCGAACGATTTTACCTTTTAGTACTCAAATTCGATTATTGATTTCATCATTTGATGTTATTCATTCATGAGCTATACCATCTATGAGAATTAAAGTGGATGCCGTGCCTGGTCGATTAAACCAAGCGAGAATATTTATCAATCGACCTGGTATATCATTTGGTCAATGTTGTGAAATTTGTGGAGCAAATCATAGATTTATACCTATTGTTATTGAAAGAGTTGATATAAATTGTTTTATTAATTGATTAATAAGCTATTCATTAAGTGACTGAAAGTAAGTGATGGTCTCTTAAACCAATTTATAGTAACTAACGACTACTTTTAATGATGAAAAGTTAGTTTATTATAAAAACATCAATCTGTCAGATTCAAGAAACTAAGAATGGTATTTTTCTATCCCACAAATATCTCCAATAAATTGATGTTTTTTGTTTTTCTTTTTTTTATTAATTGTTACTTTAATTATAACTTTTATTTATTTTTCTTTTATGAAAATTCCAAAGATAAATTTGACTAATAATTTTAATAATTTATATAACTGATTATGATAACAAATTTATTTTCAACTTTTGATCCATCAACAGGGTTATTTTCATTAAATTGATTAAGTTCTTTAATTTTATTATTATTCATGCCTATAGGGTTATGATATATTCCTAGTCGTTATGTAATTTTTATAAATAAAGTTTTAAATACAATAAGTTTTGAATTAAATTTATTAATAAGTTCAGGATCTTTTGGTAGATCATTATTATTTTGTTCTTTATTTATTTTTATTCTATTCAATAACTTTCTTGGATTGTTTCCATATATTTTCACTAGATCAAGACATTTAGTATTTTCTCTTAGTTTAGCTCTTCCTCTTTGATTGACTTTTATTTTATTTGGATTTATTAACAATACAAATCATATGTTTTGTCATTTAGTTCCAATAGGAACTCCAATAATTTTAATACCTTTCATGGTATGTATTGAAACTGTCAGAAATTTAATTCGACCAGGGTCCTTGGCTGTTCGTCTAACAGCAAATATGATTGCTGGTCATTTACTAATAACATTATTAGGAAATAGATCAACTAATTTAGAAATTTATATAAATTTAATTATTTTAATTCAGATATTATTGATATTATTTGAATCAGCAGTTTGTATAATTCAATCTTATGTTTTTACAGTTTTAAGAACTCTGTATTATAGAGAAGTATCTTAATGAATAATCATCCGTATCATTTAGTTGATTGTAGACCATGACCTCTAACGGGGTCAATTGGGGCTCTAACTTTTGTTTCTGGTATAGTAATAATATTTCATATACAAAATTTTATTTTATTATCTTTTGGATTTTTAATTTTAATTTTAACTATAATTCAATGATGACGTGACATTTCGCGTGAAGGGACGTTTATAGGATTTCATACAATAGTTGTAGTGAGAGGTCTAAAATTAGGAATAATTTTATTTATTGTGTCAGAAATTTTATTTTTTATTTCTTTCTTTTGGGGATTTTTTCATAGAAGATTAAGACCTGTCATAGAAATTGGTATAAATTGACCTCCTTCTGGAATTATGCCTTTTAACCCAATACAAATTCCTCTATTAAATACTATAATTTTATTGTGTTCTGGAGTAACAATTACGTGAGCTCATCATTCCATAATAGAAAGTAAATATAATGAATCTGTTTATGGTATTTTATTAACTTTAATATTAGGTATATATTTTACTATTCTTCAGGTATATGAATATTTTGAATCATCGTTTTGTATTTCAGATTCTGTATACGGATCAACATTTTTTGTATCAACAGGGTTTCATGGAATTCATGTTATTATTGGAAGAACGTTCATTATAATTTGTTTATTACGTCAATTGAAATTTCATTTCTCTAGAACTCATCATTTTGGTTTTGAAGCAGCTGCTTGATATTGACATTTTGTTGATATTGTTTGACTATTTTTATATATATCAATTTACTGATGGGGTAGATAAATATTCTATTAGTATATAAGTATATTTAACTTCCAATTAAAAGGATTAATTTTTAAATAGAATAATTTTCAATGTTGTAAGTTATTGTATTATGATATTATTAATTTTATTTACTTTAATAACTCTTTTATATTTTGTGTCAACTAAATCAATAATTGATCGTGAAAAATCATCTCCATTTGAGTGTGGATTTGATCCTTTTGAGTCATCTCGAATTCCTTTTTCAAGACATTTCTTTATAATTGCAGTCATCTTCCTTATTTTTGATTTTGAATTAGTGATTATTATACCCATAGTTATTGCAATAACAACTATTAATATTATTGAAATTTATTTAGTGATATTGTTATTTTTATTATTTTTAATATTAGGCTTATATCATGAATGAAAAAATAGTATGTTAAATTGAATTTAATGGGAATGTATTTAATTATAATTATTGGATTGCAATCAATAGGTGCTCATATTAGCCATTCTTAAAAGCAATGAAGTAATAAATACATTTAGTTTCGACCTAAAAAAAGAATCTTTATTCCTTTGTTTATTAATTGAAGCCAAAAATAAGGCACTTTATTGTTAATAAAGTTATTGAACATATAATTTCCAATTAAAAGGAAATAAGAATAAAAGCAGCTGCTAACTAGCTTTTAAAGCGGTTAAACTCCGTTTTTTCCTTATTTATAAAGTTTATAAAACATTTCATTTTCATTGAAAAGAGAGGAAAATCCTTATAAATATTTAAAAATATTTATTACCTTAATATCTTCAATATTATGCTCTAATGTTTAAGCTATTTAAATATATCATAATTAGAAATCAAGCAATAAATGTTATTATTTGAATCTTGAAATTATTTTTTCTTATATTAATATTAAATATTATAATTAATTTTATCAATTCAATCATGCCTTGAGGCCCAATTTTTTCTCCTCATCCCAAATCAATTGATTTTTGAAATATAAGTGAATTTTTTAAAAAAAGAAATTGAGTATGAAAGGTTGATAGTTGTTTTAAAAATCATATGGAATTTATGAACTCTCTTGTAAATTTTTTTACTATGGATGAAAACATGGATATTTCATATCCAATTAATAACCCTAGAAAAGATAAAGCCATTGCTATTAGTTTCCCCTCGATGGGGAGAATAATTCTTACAGGATTATTAAATATGATTCATCTAAATATAGACCCTGATAAAATTGAATAAATAGATAAAACCATGATTCTCTTTAATATACTATTAAATGACTCGTTTTGTGAACTAAAATTATAATAACTAAAATTTATGCTTATTGAAAAATATGTTAATCGGGCAGAATAGAAAGATGTTATTCCAATTCCAATATATATCAATAATAAAATTAAAAAGTTAGTATTTCTGGAGCATATTATTTCTATAATTAAATCTTTTGAATAAAACCCTCTCATAAAGGGTATCCCACATAATGATAAATTTGCAATATTTATGAATGTTCTAGTTATTGGTATATTATAACTTATACAGCCCATTATGCGAATATCTTGATTATTCATTAATCTATGAATCAATACTCCAGCACATAAAAAAAGTGACGCCTTAAATAAAGCATGAATAATAAGATGAAAAAAGGATAATATTGGATAACCAAATATTAAAATTGATATTATAATTCCTAATTGTCTTAAAGTTGATAATGCAATAATTTTTTTTAAGTCAAATTCAAAATTTGCAGCTAGACCTGATATAATTATTGTTAGTAATGATAACATTAAAAATACTTGAATTAGATTGAATGATATAATTAAATTTCTGAATCGAATAATTAAATATACTCCTGCAGTAACTAATGTTGATGAGTGAACAAGGGCCGATACTGGAGTTGGAGCAGCTATAGCTGCTGGAAGTCATGAAGAAAAAGGAATTTGAGCTCTTTTTGTAAATCCTGCAATAACAACTAGCATAATTATTGGACTCATTATTATCTTATTAATAAAAGATATAAAATTTCAAGATCCAAAATTTACTATTCATGCAATTAATAAAAGGATTATAACATCTCCAATACGATTTATTAATGCCGTTAGTATCCCAGCATTTCTAGAATTTAAATTTTGATAATAAACAACTAAACAATATGATACTAATCCTAATCCATCTCATCCAATGAGAATGCTTACTATATTAGGTCTAATAATTAATAATACTATTGACATTACAAATATTATAATAATATAAATAAATCGATTAATATATTTATCATTTATCATATATATACCTCTATATAATATAACCATTGATGAAATAAATATAACAGTTGAAAGAAATAAAGTTGATATAAAATCAAAAATTAATGTTATATAAATATTACATGAATTAATTGTAACAATTAGTCATTCTATTATAATTGCATAATCAAAAATAATCATATTTATTGATAAAATTAATATTATTAATCTTAAAATCAATAAAATTAAGAAAATATATGTATTAAGTTTATTTTTAGTAATGATCCAATATAAATTTATATTTTTAAATCCACAATTTAATGTTTTATTTTAAACTAATTGAATTATATCAATAATGTTAATTTCAAAATAATTAAATTTAATGGAATTCAATGTATTATAATTAAAAAAAATTCACGTACGTTCCCAGAATTAAAAGAGTAACAACCCGAGAAAATTATTCCATGTTGGGTATGAGAGTATAGATATAAACTATAACAAGCTGATAAAAATGAAGAAAAAGATAGGAAAATTATACACAATGGATTTCAAGACATTAATCTATTTAAAATTATAATTTCTCCTGCTAGACTAATTGTTGGAGGACATGAAATATTTCTAGAAGATATTAAAAATCATATGAGAGTTATTGAAGGCATAAATCTTAATATTCCTTTATTAATTAGGATTCTACGTCTTCCCGAACGTTCATAAGAAATATTTGCTAAGCAAAATAAAGCAGATGAACATAAACCATGTCCAATTATTATGAAATATGCTCCGACTATACCTCATATATTTATTGTTATAATTCCTCCAATAACTAATCTTATGTGAGCTACAGAAGAGTATGCAATTATAGATTTTATATCAATTTGCATTATACAAGATAATCTAATCATAATTCCCCCTATTAATGAAATAGAAATCCAGATGAATCTATAATTGATAAATATTACTGGTATAATATATATAACACGAATTAAACCATAAGTTCCTAATTTTAAAAGAATTCCAGCCAAAATTATAGAACCAGAAACAGGTGCTTCGACATGAGCTTTTGGTAATCAAAAATGACATATAAATAATGGAACCTTAATTATGAATGCTAATGTTATCCCTAAGTAAATAAACCTATTATCTGATCTCATTAACATTATAATATTAGTTACATTATTTCTATACATATATATAATTGAAACTAATATGGGGAGAGATGCGAATAAAGTATAAAACAATAAATAATATCTAGCATTCACTCGTTCAGGTTGATACCCCCATCCTATGATAATAATTATGGTAGGGATCAAACTAGTTTCAAAAAAGATATAAAATATTATAATATTGTATGAACAAAATGATAAAATTAATAATGTTATTAATAATAACACTATAAACAAAAATAAATTTATATTATTATATTTATATAAAGGACTAGAATTAATTATTAAGAAGGTAATTCAAATTGTAAGAATAATTAATCTATATGAAATATTATCTATATGTATGTTATATCTTAGTATAATTAAATCTTTTCTAAAGAATAAGATGATAAATAGCACTAAAAGAATTAGTATATTTCTTAATAACCATATGTTAAATAATAAAGGGGTTAAAAATAATGAAAATAAAACTAATTTTAACATGTTTTTAAAGATATTGATAATAGTTGATCATTACCATGTGATCGAATCATATTAATCAATCTTGATAATCCTACAACTCCTTCACAAACACTAAATGTTAGCAAAACTATTAATATATATATATCATTTAATTCAATTGATAGAAATGCAGAAAATATACAAAATAATCTTAAAATTATTAATTCTAATCTTAATAAACTTATTATGATATGTTTTCGATTTAAACATAATGAGATAATGCCCGATATAAATATAATTAAATACAATAAAGGTAATGACAAATTCATTCGTTTTAATAGTTTAAAAAAAATTTAGATCTTGTAAATCTAAGATAAATTAATAATTTTAAAACTTCAGAAGAGAGTAAAGAATCATTTTAAGCACCCAAAGCTTACATTTTTATTAAATTATCTTCTGTATGAAAATTATAATATCAATTACAATTCTATTATCAATAAATTTTATTTTTATGAAGCACCCATTATCAATAGTATCTATTTTATTAATACAAACAATACTAACCAGAATTATTTGTATATTTTATATAAATTCTTATTTTTTTTCTTATATCTTATTTCTTGTTTTTATTGGAGGAATATTAATTTTATTTATATATATATCAAGAATTGCTTCAAATGAAAAATTTTATTTTTCAATAAAATTATTAATATTAAACATAATTATTTGAATTTTGATCATAACTATAAATACTATTAGATTTAAGATAGATAGAGTTAATAAATTATTGGAAATGAATAATTTATTTGATAGATTTATAATTAAAAAATTATATATATTTCCATCAGGAATAATAACTATTATGTTAGTTATTTATCTTCTATTTACATTGATTGTTGTTGTGAATATTATTAGAATTAAATTGTCTCCTTTACGGAGAAAATTTTAACGAATGTTAAACATCACTCGACGTATACACCCATTAATTAAAATAATAAATAATTCACTAATTGATTTACCGGCAGCTACGAATTTATCATATTGATGAAATTATGGATCGCTGCTAGGAATATGTTTAGTTGTTCAAATTTTAACTGGATTATTTTTGTCAATACATTATAATGCAGATGTAGCAAGTGCATTTAATAGATTAAGACATATTTGTCGTGATATTAATCATGGATGAATATTACGAATTTCACACGCAAATGGAGCCTCATTGTTTTTTATTTGTGTTTATTTGCATGTTGGGCGAGGACTATATTATGGGTCATATAAAAATTTTGAAACTTGAGCTGTAGGAGTGATCATTTTATTAACTTTAATAGCTACTGCTTTTATAGGTTATGTCCTTCCATGGGGACAAATATCATTTTGAGGAGCAACAGTCATTACGAATTTATTGTCAGCAATTCCATATCTTGGAACAACTTTGGTAAATTGAATTTGAGGAGGATTTGCTGTTGATAATGCAACATTAACTCGATTTTATTCTTTCCATTTTATTATACCATTTGTTGTTTTAGCATTAACAATTGTACACCTTATTTTCTTGCATGTTTTGGGGTCAAACAATCCACTTGGAATTAATTCAAATAATGATAAAATTCCATTCCATCCTTATTTTTCTATTAAAGATGTACTAGGATTTTTATTAATTTTAATTATTTTTTTTTGTTATATGATACTTGAACCATATAAATTAAGTGACCCTGATAATTTTACTCCAGCAAACCCATTAGTTACTCCAAAACATATTCAACCAGAATGATACTTCTTATTTGCATATGCAATCCTACGATCTATTCCTAATAAATTAGGAGGAGTAATTGCATTATTCATATCAATTTTTATTTTAATTTTTGTTCCCTTCATAAACAATTCAAAATTTATAGGACTATTAAATTACCCTATTAATCAGATTTTATTTTGATACTTATTCATTGTTTTAGTTTTATTAACTTGGATTGGAGCTTGTCCTGTTGAATACCCATATATCAAGATCGGGATACTTTTAACAACAATTTATTTTATATATTTTGTTTTAGGCCCTATAATTAAATCTTTTTGAGATAAATTAATTAAATAGTTAATTAGCTTATAAATAAAGCATTTACTTTGAAAGTAAAGAAAAGAAAATTAAGTTCTATTAACTTAATATTAAGACAATTTTTAATGAACTAAATAATAGATTTAATCATGAAAAAAAAAATCAATAAATTTAAACTTACTGGTAAATATGATTTTCATGCTAAATATATTAATTTATCATAACGATAACGAGGTAAAGTACCTCGAACTCAAATAAATAAAAATGAAATTAATGTTAGTTGAATAGGAAAAACCAAAGAATTAATTTTTCTACCTAGAAATATTAAACAAAATATTATACTCATAAAAATAATTCTAGCATATTCAGCTAAAAAAATAAATGCAAATCCTACACCTCTATACTCAACATTAAATCCAGAAACTAATTCTGATTCCCCTTCAGAAAAATCAAATGGTGATCGATTAGTTTCAGCTATTGATGATGAAATTCAACAAATTCTCAAAGGAAAAAACAGAAATATTAATCATATAAATTGTTGAAAAAAATAAAATTCAATTAAATTAAAACTCTCAATCATTACAATAGGGCACAAAATAATTAATACGAGACTGACTTCATATGAAATAGTTTGAGCAATTGATCGAATACAACCCAATATAGCGTAATTAGAATTTGATGATCAGCCTGTAATCATTAAACTATAAACCCCTATTCTTGTACAAAAAAAAAAAAATATTATACCCATATTGAACGAAACACAATTGATTAAGTATGGATAAATAACTCACAATAATAAAGAATTAAATAAGCCTAACACAGGTCTAATTATATAAATTAAATAATTGGATAACATTGGTATATTTCTCTCTTTTAAGAATAACTTAATAGCATCTGAAAATGGTTGTAAAATACCGATAAATCCTACTTTATTTGGACCCTTACGAATTTGAATATATCTTAAAATCTTACGCTCCATCAAAGTTAAAAATGCAACACCAATCAAAATAAACAAAGCAGTAATTAAAACAGTAATTATAAACATTTTCTACATGTAATATTATTACATAATTAAATTCTAAATTTAATGCACTTTTTGCTAAAATAGAATAAATTAAATTATTTGACATGGTCCTTTCGTACTAATATCAAAAATATATTAGTAGATAGAAACCAACCTGGCTCACGCCGATTTGATTCTCAGATCATGTAAGAAATTAAAGGTCGAACAGACCCAGAATATTTAGATTTTGCTCTAAACTCTTTTCTTAATCCAACATCGAGGTCGCAATCTAATTTATCGATATGAACTCTCCAAATTAATAACGCTGTTATCCCTAAGGTAATTTAATCTTATAATCAAAAAATTGGATCAATTAAGCATTAATTTATGAAAAGTTCATTTAAAGTTTTATTTATTATAATGTCACCCCAACAAAAAATAAAATAATTTTTTCAGCTGTTAATTCTAAATTCTAGTAAAACAAATTTATTTAAAATTCTATAGGGTCTTCTCGTCCCACTTATTTATCTAAGATTTTTTACTTAAACTCTAAATTCAATCTATTTTAATTAAAAAAGAAAATTTTTCATCCATTCATTCATACAAGCCTTTAATTAAAAGACTAATTATTATGCTACCTTTGCACGGTCAACTTACCGCGGCCATTAAAATATCATTGGGCAGAATAGACCTTTAATATTTTTCTAAAGGACATGTTTTTGGTAAACAGGTGAAAATTATATTTGCCTAGTTCTTAAATACAACTTATTATAATTTACTAATTTAATCATTTTAATAAAAATATTTTTATTAATTTAATTTTCTTAATATATACCTAAAATATATTAAATGTATTAAAATAAAAAATAAAATTTAACTTACTCATATAAAAAGGCTAATTGCAAGCCTATTTAATTAATTAAAATCTAAAATATTATAGAAATTATATTTAGCTTATCCTTAATATAATTAAATAAATATAAAACTTTATATTAAAATATAAGTTATAATATTTATTTTAAATTAAATTTAATTCTTAAGAAACCAGAAATATTATAGTTCGAGAGAAGTTTCATCACTAAAATTATTTTATTAATATTTATATTACAATAATTAACAAATAACTTTAAATCACTATAATTCGGGAAAAATAAATTTTTATATACAATTAATTAACCCTGATACAAAAGGTACAAATTATAATTTTACTTATTTATATTTATTGTTTGATCTTCACAGTTCAATTAAAAATATTTTTTCCATAAATAGTACTAAAACTAAATAATTATTTTTACTTAAAATAATCTCAATAAATTAATTATAAATTTAAATTATTATTCAAATTATATTGATAAATCAATAATTTTTATTAGTGTAAATAATATGCCTTAAGCTTTAATTTGCACTCTAGCCACACTTTCCAGTACAGCTACTTTGTTACGACTTATCCCACTTTATAGTGGGAGTGACGGGCGATATGTACATAATTTAGAACCTAAATTCAAAAAACTATATTTAATAAATTTACTTTCAAATCCAATTTCATGATTTTCATTATAGAAAACAATTCATTTTTATAATAATGTAATCCATTCTTTCTTTAAAATTAACTGCACCTTGACCTGACATTTTATTAATAAAATAAATGAAAATTATTCTGATAAAGCATTCTTGACAGAGGTATACAAACTTATATAAAGTGAAATCTATCGTGGGTTATCGATTACAAAACAGATTCCTCTGATTAGATAAATTACCGCCAAATTCTTTGAATTTAAAGATCATAACTATTAATAATCTAGTTATTTTATTTACACTTTCAATAATAGGGTATCTAATCCTAGTTTTAGATAAAAGTTTATCAGACATAAAAGTAAACACATATTTATACATTATTTCACCAAAATTTAAAAACCTTACTATTAATTTATTTTTTAACTGAAACTAATATAATTAAATTTAGAGAATCGTGTAACCGCAACTGCTGGCACGAATTTTGTCCTCTATAAATAAAATTATTATCTCTAAAATTAATAATTAATAATACTTAATACTGCGCTATAGATAACTATCATTTAGATAGTTTTCAATCAATTTAAAGTTATGCATGTAATATAATTAAATATTTAATTTACAAGCTAGAATAAAACTCCTCCTTTTAGTTATTTATTAATAGCATAGTTTTCCAAAATGTCAAACAATCCCTTTAAAGCAATATTCACTCAAAAATGTATTATTTTTAATCGATGTTTCCTCACAATAAAAATAAGAATTCATGGCTGGTGAATTTTTTGAAATATACTATTATATTTTTACATTAATCATGGCATCAAACCTTTGTAAACAGATCTTTTACAACAATATTCACTCATTTGAGTAATCCCGATTTTTTAATATTTATGATTTTATACAGTATATTTATAGTTAAATTAAAAATATTAATGTTAATATTACTGTATTATCACATTTATATATTCATATATAATAAATATATATATATGTATATATATATATATATATAATAGTATGTTTTTCTTTTTTTTTTATTAGATTAAAAAAAGAAAAACATACTATTATTATTATAAATATTTATATATAAATATATATTAATATATTATATATATATATAGTAATATATAGTAATATATATATATAGTAATATATAGTAATATATATATATAGTAATATATAGTAATATATATATATATATTACTATATATTACTATATATATATATTACTATATATTACTATATATATATATATATTTATTTATCTAATCTAAAAGTTGACAACTTTAAAGATATATTGTTTATCATTAATCCTGTCATTACAACTCGCAAATAATAAAATAAAACTAATAAAGCAGTTATTACTAAAATTAAACATAAAAAATACATTTTATTAACCAAAAGACAATAAATTATCATAAATTTTGGGAAAAACCCTAAAAATGGTGGTAATCCACCTATTGACATAAAAATAATTATTAACATTAATGATTTAACCCTATTGTTAAACAAAATAAAAATTTGATTTAAATAATTTATATTATTTATTCAAAACAGATAACAAGTCAAAAATAAAGAGAGGGAATAAATTAAAAAATATACCAGCCATATATAATTTATCAATATAACCCCTCTAAAAATTCAACTTAAATTGTAAATTGATGAATACGCTAAAATTTTTCGAATTGATGAATAACACAGTCCTCCTAATGAGCCTCAAATACATGATAAAACAATAAATAAAATCAATCTTATATCTAAATAACTCAATAAAATAATGGGAATAATCCTCTGAACGGTTATAATTAAAAAAGACACTAGTCAAGACAACCCATCAATTACTGAAACATATCAATAATGGAATGGAGGAGATCCAATTTTAATTATTAAACTAATTATAATAAAATATTTTACTTGAAATAATATTCCTAAAATAACAACAAACAGGAATAATAGTCTTGAACCCATTCTCTGAATAATAAAATATTTAATTATTGACTCAGATGAGTAAACTCTTATTTTATTTATCATAAAAGGCAAAAATGATACCATATTTATTTCGACTCCTATTCAACAACCCAGCCAATTGTTTGAACAAATCACCAATATAATACCAAAAAATAAGAATGCCACAAATACTATATAAGAAGAATTTTTTTTAATTAAAAAGAGGATAATTTTCCATAAATGAGGTATGAACCCATTAGCTTAATTTTAGCTTATCTTTTATATGTTGTAGTTTATGAAGAACATTAATTTTTGATATTAAAAGACAGTTTAATTCTGTTAACATAATAAGAGTATAATATTACATAATTTATTCTATCAAAATAACCCTTTTTCACTCAGGCATCTTATTTTTTTTATTTTTATTTTTTTTATATATGGCTTATAATATCTGGTGTACGGTTTATTATACAATAGACTTACAGCCAATACTAGATTCGCAACTTTATATACTCTTTCCTTCATTTCTTCCTATCTCTATTTATTGATTAAAATAAAATTACGGAACTGAATAACTAGTAACAGTTAAAGAGTTAGTTAAAATACAATAATTACATCAATTTTTGTACACCCACATTTTGCAAATCCGGTTAATAAAATATATGCTTACAGTATATTTATAGTTAAATTAAAAATATTAATTTTAATACTACTGTATTACCATATTTATATATTCATATATAATAAATATATATACATATGTATATATATATATATATAATAGTATGTTATTCTTTTTTTTTTATTTAGAATTAAAAAAAAGAAAAACATACTATTATTATTAAAAATATTTATATATAAATATATATTAATATATTATTTATATATAAATATATATATATTATATATATATATAATTTATAATATATATATATAAAAAGAAAAACATACTATTATTATTATAAATATTTATATATTAATATATTATTTATATATATATATATAAATATATATAGTGATATATATATATAGTGATATATATATATATATATATTACTATATTACTATATATATATATATATTACTATATATTACTATATATATATATTACTATATATTACTATATATATATATATTACTATATATTACTATATATATATATATATAATATATTAATATATATTTATATATAAATATTTATAATAATAATAGTATGTTTTTCTTTTTTTAATCTAATAAAAAAAAAAGAAAAACATACTATTATATATATATATATATATATACATATATATATATTTATTATATATGAATATATAAATGTGATAATACAGTAATATTAACATTAATATTTTTAATTTAACTATAAATATACTGTATAAAATCATAAATATTAAAAAATCGGGATTACTCAAATGAGTGAATATTGTTGTAAAAGATCTGTTTACAAAGGTTTGATGCCATGATTAATGTAAAAATATAATAGTATATTTCAAAAAATTCACCAGCCATGAATTCTTATTTTTATTGTGAGGAAACATCGATTAAAAATAATACATTTTTGAGTGAATATTGCTTTAAAGGGATTGTTTGACATTTTGGAAAACTATGCTATTAATAAATAACTAAAAGGAGGAGTTTTATTCTAGCTTGTAAATTAAATATTTAATTATATTACATGCATAACTTTAAATTGATTGAAAACTATCTAAATGATAGTTATCTATAGCGCAGTATTAAGTATTATTAATTATTAATTTTAGAGATAATAATTTTATTTATAGAGGACAAAATTCGTGCCAGCAGTTGCGGTTACACGATTCTCTAAATTTAATTATATTAGTTTCAGTTAAAAAATAAATTAATAGTAAGGTTTTTAAATTTTGGTGAAATAATGTATAAATATGTGTTTACTTTTATGTCTGATAAACTTTTATCTAAAACTAGGATTAGATACCCTATTATTGAAAGTGTAAATAAAATAACTAGATTATTAATAGTTATGATCTTTAAATTCAAAGAATTTGGCGGTAATTTATCTAATCAGAGGAATCTGTTTTGTAATCGATAACCCACGATAGATTTCACTTTATATAAGTTTGTATACCTCTGTCAAGAATGCTTTATCAGAATAATTTTCATTTATTTTATTAATAAAATGTCAGGTCAAGGTGCAGTTAATTTTAAAGAAAGAATGGATTACATTATTATAAAAATGAATTGTTTTCTATAATGAAAATCATGAAATTGGATTTGAAAGTAAATTTATTAAATATAGTTTTTTGAATTTAGGTTCTAAATTATGTACATATCGCCCGTCACTCCCACTATAAAGTGGGATAAGTCGTAACAAAGTAGCTGTACTGGAAAGTGTGGCTAGAGTGCAAATTAAAGCTTAAGGCATATTATTTACACTAATAAAAATTATTGATTTATCAATATAATTTGAATAATAATTTAAATTTATAATTAATTTATTGAGATTATTTTAAGTAAAAATAATTATTTAGTTTTAGTACTATTTATGGAAAAAATATTTTTAATTGAACTGTGAAGATCAAACAATAAATATAAATAAGTAAAATTATAATTTGTACCTTTTGTATCAGGGTTAATTAATTGTATATAAAAATTTATTTTTCCCGAATTATAGTGATTTAAAGTTATTTGTTAATTATTGTAATATAAATATTAATAAAATAATTTTAGTGATGAAACTTCTCTCGAACTATAATATTTCTGGTTTCTTAAGAATTAAATTTAATTTAAAATAAATATTATAACTTATATTTTAATATAAAGTTTTATATTTATTTAATTATATTAAGGATAAGCTAAATATAATTTCTATAATATTTTAGATTTTAATTAATTAAATAGGCTTGCAATTAGCCTTTTTATATGAGTAAGTTAAATTTTATTTTTTATTTTAATACATTTAATATATTTTAGGTATATATTAAGAAAATTAAATTAATAAAAATATTTTTATTAAAATGATTAAATTAGTAAATTATAATAAGTTGTATTTAAGAACTAGGCAAATATAATTTTCACCTGTTTACCAAAAACATGTCCTTTAGAAAAATATTAAAGGTCTATTCTGCCCAATGATATTTTAATGGCCGCGGTAAGTTGACCGTGCAAAGGTAGCATAATAATTAGTCTTTTAATTAAAGGCTTGTATGAATGAATGGATGAAAAATTTTCTTTTTTAATTAAAATAGATTGAATTTAGAGTTTAAGTAAAAAATCTTAGATAAATAAGTGGGACGAGAAGACCCTATAGAATTTTAAATAAATTTGTTTTACTAGAATTTAGAATTAACAGCTGAAAAAATTATTTTATTTTTTGTTGGGGTGACATTATAATAAATAAAACTTTAAATGAACTTTTCATAAATTAATGCTTAATTGATCCAATTTTTTGATTATAAGATTAAATTACCTTAGGGATAACAGCGTTATTAATTTGGAGAGTTCATATCGATAAATTAGATTGCGACCTCGATGTTGGATTAAGAAAAGAGTTTAGAGCAAAATCTAAATATTCTGGGTCTGTTCGACCTTTAATTTCTTACATGATCTGAGTTCAAATCGGCGTGAGCCAGGTTGGTTTCTATCTACTAATATATTTTTGATATTAGTACGAAAGGACCATGTCAAATAATTTAATTTATTCTATTTTAGCAAAAAGTGCATTAAATTTAGAGTTTAATTATGTAATAATATTACATGTAGAAAATGTTTATAATTACTGTTTTAATTACTGCTTTGTTTATTTTGATTGGTGTTGCATTTTTAACTTTGATGGAGCGTAAGATTTTAAGATATATTCAAATTCGTAAGGGTCCAAATAAAGTAGGATTTATCGGTATTTTACAACCATTTTCAGATGCTATTAAGTTATTCTTAAAAGAGAGAAATATACCAATGTTATCCAATTATTTAATTTATATAATTAGACCTGTGTTAGGCTTATTTAATTCTTTATTATTGTGAGTTATTTATCCATACTTAATCAATTGTGTTTCGTTCAATATGGGTATAATATTTTTTTTTTGTTGTACAAGAATAGGGGTTTATAGTTTAATGATTACAGGCTGATCATCAAATTCTAATTACGCTATATTGGGTTGTATTCGATCAATTGCTCAAACTATTTCATATGAAGTCAGTCTCGTATTAATTATTTTGTGCCCTATTGTAATGATTGAGAGTTTTAATTTAATTGAATTTTATTTTTTTCAACAATTTATATGATTAGTATTTCTGTTTTTTCCTTTGAGAATTTGTTGAATTTCATCATCAATAGCTGAAACTAATCGATCACCATTTGATTTTTCTGAAGGGGAATCAGAATTAGTTTCTGGATTTAATGTTGAGTATAGAGGTGTAGGATTTGCATTTATTTTTTTAGCTGAATATGCTAGAATTATTTTTATGAGTATAATATTTTGTTTAATATTTCTAGGTAGAAAAATTAATTCTTTGGTTTTTCCTATTCAACTAACATTAATTTCATTTTTATTTATTTGAGTTTGAGGTACTTTACCTCGTTATCGTTATGATAAATTAATATATTTAGCATGAAAATCATATTTACCAGTAAGTTTAAATTTATTGATTTTTTTTTTCATGATTAAATCTATTATTTAGTTCATTAAAAATTGTCTTAATATTAAGTTAATAGAACTTAATTTTCTTTTCTTTACTTTCAAAGTAAATGCTTTATTTATAAGCTAATTAACTATTTAATTAATTTATCTCAAAAAGATTTAATTATAGGGTCTAAAACAAAATATATAAAATAAATTGTTGTTAAAAGTATCCCGATCTTGATATATGGGTATTCAACAGGACAAGCTCCAATCCAAGTTAATAAAACTAAAACAATGAATAAGTATCAAAATAAAATCTGATTAATAGGGTAATTTAATAGTCCTATAAATTTTGAATTGTTTATGAAGGGAACAAAAATTAAAATTAAAATTGATATGAATAATGCAATTACTCCTCCTAATTTATTAGGAATAGATCGTAGGATTGCATATGCAAATAAGAAGTATCATTCTGGTTGAATATGTTTTGGAGTAACTAATGGGTTTGCTGGAGTAAAATTATCAGGGTCACTTAATTTATATGGTTCAAGTATCATATAACAAAAAAAAATAATTAAAATTAATAAAAATCCTAGTACATCTTTAATAGAAAAATAAGGATGGAATGGAATTTTATCATTATTTGAATTAATTCCAAGTGGATTGTTTGACCCCAAAACATGCAAGAAAATAAGGTGTACAATTGTTAATGCTAAAACAACAAATGGTATAATAAAATGGAAAGAATAAAATCGAGTTAATGTTGCATTATCAACAGCAAATCCTCCTTAAATTCAATTTACCAAAGTTGTTCCAAGATATGGAATTGCTGACAATAAATTCGTAATGACTGTTGCTCCTCAAAATGATATTTGTCCCCATGGAAGGACATAACCTATAAAAGCAGTAGCTATTAAAGTTAATAAAATGATCACTCCTACAGCTCAAGTTTCAAAATTTGTATATGAACCATAATATAGTCCTCGCCCAACATGCAAATAAACACAAATAAAAAACAATGAGGCTCCATTTGCGTGTGAAATTCGTAATATTCATCCATGATTAATATCACGACAAATATGTCTTAATCTATTAAATGCACTTGCTACATCTGCATTATAATGTATTGACAAAAATAATCCAGTTAAAATTTGAACAACTAAACATATTCCTAGCAGCGATCCATAATTTCATCAATATGATAAATTCGTAGCTGCCGGTAAATCAATTAGTGAATTATTTATTATTTTAATTAATGGGTGTATACGTCGAGTGATGTTTAACATTCGTTAAAATTTTCTCCGTAAAGGAGACAATTTAATTCTAATAATATTCACAACAACAATCAATGTAAATAGAAGATAAATAACTAACATAATAGTTATTATTCCTGACGGAAATATATATAATTTTTTAATTATAAATCTATCAAATAAATTATTCATTTCCAATAATTTATTAACTCTATCTATCTTAAATCTAATAGTATTTATAGTTATGATCAAAATTCAAATAATTATGTTTAATATTAATAATTTTATTGAAAAATAAAATTTTTCATTTGAAGCAATTCTTGATATATATATAAATAAAATTAATATTCCTCCAATAAAAACAAGAAATAAGATATAAGAAAAAAAATAAGAATTTATATAAAATATACAAATAATTCTGGTTAGTATTGTTTGTATTAATAAAATAGATCCTATTGATAATGGGTGCTTCATAAAAATAAAATTTATTGATAATAGAATTGTAATTGATATTATAATTTTCATACAGAAGATAATTTAATAAAAATGTAAGCTTTGGGTGCTTAAAATGATTCTTTACTCTCTTCTGAAGTTTTAAAATTATTAATTTATCTTAGATTTACAAGATCTAAATTTTTTTTAAACTATTAAAACGAATGAATTTGTCATTACCTTTATTGTATTTAATTATATTTATATCGGGCATTATCTCATTATGTTTAAATCGAAAACATATCATAATAAGTTTATTAAGATTAGAATTAATAATTTTAAGATTATTTTGTATATTTTCTGCATTTCTATCAATTGAATTAAATGATATATATATATTAATAGTTTTGCTAACATTTAGTGTTTGTGAAGGAGTTGTAGGATTATCAAGATTGATTAATATGATTCGATCACATGGTAATGATCAACTATTATCAATATCTTTAAAAACATGTTAAAATTAGTTTTATTTTCATTATTTTTAACCCCTTTATTATTTAACATATGGTTATTAAGAAATATACTAATTCTTTTAGTGCTATTTATCATCTTATTCTTTAGAAAAGATTTAATTATACTAAGATATAACATACATATAGATAATATTTCATATAGATTAATTATTCTTACAATTTGAATTACCTTCTTAATAATTAATTCTAGTCCTTTATATAAATATAATAATATAAATTTATTTTTGTTTATAGTGTTATTATTAATAACATTATTAATTTTATCATTTTGTTCATACAATATTATAATATTTTATATCTTTTTTGAAACTAGTTTGATCCCTACCATAATTATTATCATAGGATGGGGGTATCAACCTGAACGAGTGAATGCTAGATATTATTTATTGTTTTATACTTTATTCGCATCTCTCCCCATATTAGTTTCAATTATATATATGTATAGAAATAATGTAACTAATATTATAATGTTAATGAGATCAGATAATAGGTTTATTTACTTAGGGATAACATTAGCATTCATAATTAAGGTTCCATTATTTATATGTCATTTTTGATTACCAAAAGCTCATGTCGAAGCACCTGTTTCTGGTTCTATAATTTTGGCTGGAATTCTTTTAAAATTAGGAACTTATGGTTTAATTCGTGTTATATATATTATACCAGTAATATTTATCAATTATAGATTCATCTGGATTTCTATTTCATTAATAGGGGGAATTATGATTAGATTATCTTGTATAATGCA
Source organism: Magicicada septendecula (assembly GCA_034769895.1). Classification (NCBI taxonomy): domain Eukaryota; kingdom Metazoa; phylum Arthropoda; class Insecta; order Hemiptera; family Cicadidae; genus Magicicada; species Magicicada septendecula. The sequence continues at coordinate 197,753,409 of CM068369.1, forward strand.
AATTGATATAAAATCTATAATTGCATACTCTTCTGTAGCTCACATAAGATTAGTTATTGGAGGAATTATAACAATAAATATATGAGGTATAGTCGGAGCATATTTCATAATAATTGGACATGGTTTATGTTCATCTGCTTTATTTTGCTTAGCAAATATTTCTTATGAACGTTCGGGAAGACGTAGAATCCTAATTAATAAAGGAATATTAAGATTTATGCCTTCAATAACTCTCATATGATTTTTAATATCTTCTAGAAATATTTCATGTCCTCCAACAATTAGTCTAGCAGGAGAAATTATAATTTTAAATAGATTAATGTCTTGAAATCCATTGTGTATAATTTTCCTATCTTTTTCTTCATTTTTATCAGCTTGTTATAGTTTATATCTATACTCTCATACCCAACATGGAATAATTTTCTCGGGTTGTTACTCTTTTAATTCTGGGAACGTACGTGAATTTTTTTTAATTATAATACATTGAATTCCATTAAATTTAATTATTTTGAAATTAACATTATTGATATAATTCAATTAGTTTAAAATAAAACATTAAATTGTGGATTTAAAAATATAAATTTATATTGGATCATTACTAAAAATAAACTTAATACATATATTTTCTTAATTTTATTGATTTTAAGATTAATAATATTAATTTTATCAATAAATATGATTATTTTTGATTATGCAATTATAATAGAATGACTAATTGTTACAATTAATTCATGTAATATTTATATAACATTAATTTTTGATTTTATATCAACTTTATTTCTTTCAACTGTTATATTTATTTCATCAATGGTTATATTATATAGAGGTATATATATGATAAATGATAAATATATTAATCGATTTATTTATATTATTATAATATTTGTAATGTCAATAGTATTATTAATTATTAGACCTAATATAGTAAGCATTCTCATTGGATGAGATGGATTAGGATTAGTATCATATTGTTTAGTTGTTTATTATCAAAATTTAAATTCTAGAAATGCTGGGATACTAACGGCATTAATAAATCGTATTGGAGATGTTATAATCCTTTTATTAATTGCATGAATAGTAAATTTTGGATCTTGAAATTTTATATCTTTTATTAATAAGATAATAATGAGTCCAATAATTATGCTAGTTGTTATTGCAGGATTTACAAAAAGAGCTCAAATTCCTTTTTCTTCATGACTTCCAGCAGCTATAGCTGCTCCAACTCCAGTATCGGCCCTTGTTCACTCATCAACATTAGTTACTGCAGGAGTATATTTAATTATTCGATTCAGAAATTTAATTATTTCATTCAATCTAATTCAAGTATTTTTAATGTTATCATTACTAACAATAATTATATCAGGTCTAGCTGCAAATTTTGAATTTGACTTAAAAAAAATTATTGCATTATCAACTTTAAGACAATTAGGAATTATAATATCAATTTTAATATTTGGTTATCCAATATTATCCTTTTTTCATCTTATTATTCATGCTTTATTTAAGGCGTCACTTTTTTTATGTGCTGGAGTATTGATTCATAGATTAATGAATAATCAAGATATTCGCATAATGGGCTGTATAAGTTATAATATACCAATAACTAGAACATTCATAAATATTGCAAATTTATCATTATGTGGGATACCCTTTATGAGAGGGTTTTATTCAAAAGATTTAATTATAGAAATAATATGCTCCAGAAATACTAACTTTTTAATTTTATTATTGATATATATTGGAATTGGAATAACATCTTTCTATTCTGCCCGATTAACATATTTTTCAATAAGCATAAATTTTAGTTATTATAATTTTAGTTCACAAAACGAGTCATTTAATAGTATATTAAAGAGAATCATGGTTTTATCTATTTATTCAATTTTATCAGGGTCTATATTTAGATGAATCATATTTAATAATCCTGTAAGAATTATTCTCCCCATCGAGGGGAAACTAATAGCAATGGCTTTATCTTTTCTAGGGTTATTAATTGGATATGAAATATCCATGTTTTCATCCATAGTAAAAAAATTTACAAGAGAGTTCATAAATTCCATATGATTTTTAAAACAACTATCAACCTTTCATACTCAATTTCTTTTTTTAAAAAATTCACTTATATTTCAAAAATCAATTGATTTGGGATGAGGAGAAAAAATTGGGCCTCAAGGCATGATTGAATTGATAAAATTAATTATAATATTTAATATTAATATAAGAAAAAATAATTTCAAGATTCAAATAATAACATTTATTGCTTGATTTCTAATTATGATATATTTAAATAGCTTAAACATTAGAGCATAATATTGAAGATATTAAGGTAATAAATATTTTTAAATATTTATAAGGATTTTCCTCTCTTTTCAATGAAAATGAAATGTTTTATAAACTTTATAAATAAGGAAAAAACGGAGTTTAACCGCTTTAAAAGCTAGTTAGCAGCTGCTTTTATTCTTATTTCCTTTTAATTGGAAATTATATGTTCAATAACTTTATTAACAATAAAGTGCCTTATTTTTGGCTTCAATTAATAAACAAAGGAATAAAGATTCTTTTTTTAGGTCGAAACTAAATGTATTTATTACTTCATTGCTTTTAAGAATGGCTAATATGAGCACCTATTGATTGCAATCCAATAATTATAATTAAATACATTCCCATTAAATTCAATTTAACATACTATTTTTTCATTCATGATATAAGCCTAATATTAAAAATAATAAAAATAACAATATCACTAAATAAATTTCAATAATATTAATAGTTGTTATTGCAATAACTATGGGTATAATAATCACTAATTCAACATCAAAAATAAGGAAGATGACTGCAATTATAAAGAAATGTCTTGAAAAAGGAATTCGAGATGACTCAAAAGGATCAAATCCACACTCAAATGGAGATGATTTTTCACGATCAATTATTGATTTAGTTGACACAAAATATAAAAGAGTTATTAAAGTAAATAAAATTAATAATATCATAATACAATAACTTACAACATTGAAAATTATTCTATTTAAAAATTAATCCTTTTAATTGGAAGTTAAATATACTTATATACTAATAGAATATTTATCTACCCCATCAGTAAATTGATATATATAAAAATAGTCAAACAATATCAACAAAATGTCAATATCAAGCAGCTGCTTCAAAACCAAAATGATGAGTTCTAGAGAAATGAAATTTCAATTGACGTAATAAACAAATTATAATGAACGTTCTTCCAATAATAACATGAATTCCATGAAACCCTGTTGATACAAAAAATGTTGATCCGTATACAGAATCTGAAATACAAAACGATGATTCAAAATATTCATATACCTGAAGAATAGTAAAATATATACCTAATATTAAAGTTAATAAAATACCATAAACAGATTCATTATATTTACTTTCTATTATGGAATGATGAGCTCACGTAATTGTTACTCCAGAACACAATAAAATTATAGTATTTAATAGAGGAATTTGTATTGGGTTAAAAGGCATAATTCCAGAAGGAGGTCAATTTATACCAATTTCTATGACAGGTCTTAATCTTCTATGAAAAAATCCCCAAAAGAAAGAAATAAAAAATAAAATTTCTGACACAATAAATAAAATTATTCCTAATTTTAGACCTCTCACTACAACTATTGTATGAAATCCTATAAACGTCCCTTCACGCGAAATGTCACGTCATCATTGAATTATAGTTAAAATTAAAATTAAAAATCCAAAAGATAATAAAATAAAATTTTGTATATGAAATATTATTACTATACCAGAAACAAAAGTTAGAGCCCCAATTGACCCCGTTAGAGGTCATGGTCTACAATCAACTAAATGATACGGATGATTATTCATTAAGATACTTCTCTATAATACAGAGTTCTTAAAACTGTAAAAACATAAGATTGAATTATACAAACTGCTGATTCAAATAATATCAATAATATCTGAATTAAAATAATTAAATTTATATAAATTTCTAAATTAGTTGATCTATTTCCTAATAATGTTATTAGTAAATGACCAGCAATCATATTTGCTGTTAGACGAACAGCCAAGGACCCTGGTCGAATTAAATTTCTGACAGTTTCAATACATACCATGAAAGGTATTAAAATTATTGGAGTTCCTATTGGAACTAAATGACAAAACATATGATTTGTATTGTTAATAAATCCAAATAAAATAAAAGTCAATCAAAGAGGAAGAGCTAAACTAAGAGAAAATACTAAATGTCTTGATCTAGTGAAAATATATGGAAACAATCCAAGAAAGTTATTGAATAGAATAAAAATAAATAAAGAACAAAATAATAATGATCTACCAAAAGATCCTGAACTTATTAATAAATTTAATTCAAAACTTATTGTATTTAAAACTTTATTTATAAAAATTACATAACGACTAGGAATATATCATAACCCTATAGGCATGAATAATAATAAAATTAAAGAACTTAATCAATTTAATGAAAATAACCCTGTTGATGGATCAAAAGTTGAAAATAAATTTGTTATCATAATCAGTTATATAAATTATTAAAATTATTAGTCAAATTTATCTTTGGAATTTTCATAAAAGAAAAATAAATAAAAGTTATAATTAAAGTAACAATTAATAAAAAAAAGAAAAACAAAAAACATCAATTTATTGGAGATATTTGTGGGATAGAAAAATACCATTCTTAGTTTCTTGAATCTGACAGATTGATGTTTTTATAATAAACTAACTTTTCATCATTAAAAGTAGTCGTTAGTTACTATAAATTGGTTTAAGAGACCATCACTTACTTTCAGTCACTTAATGAATAGCTTATTAATCAATTAATAAAACAATTTATATCAACTCTTTCAATAACAATAGGTATAAATCTATGATTTGCTCCACAAATTTCAGAACATTGACCAAATGATATACCAGGTCGATTGATAAATATTCTCGCTTGGTTTAATCGACCAGGCACGGCATCCACTTTAATTCTCATAGATGGTGTAGCTCATGAATGAATAACATCAAATGATGAAATCAATAATCGAATTTGAGTACTAAAAGGTAAAATCGTTCGATTATCTACTTCTAATAAACGGAATTCTCTAATTAATATATCATTTTGAGATTTTATATAAGAATCAAATTCAATATTTAAAAAATCTGAATATTCATATGATCAATATCATTGATGACCAATAATTTTTAAAGTTATTAAAGGTTTATTAATTTCATCCAATAAGTATAATAATCATAAAGATGGGAATGCAATAAAAATTAATGTTAAGGCTGGCAGAAGTGTTCAAAAAAATTCAATTAATTGTCCTTCTAATAAAAGTCGATTAACAATATTATTAAATATGATAACTGTTATTATATAAGTAACAATTGAAGTGATAATAATTAAAATAGTTAAAGTATGATCATGAAAAAATATTAACTGTTCTATTAATGGTGATATAGCGTCCTGCATATTAATATAAGATCAATTAGAAATTTCTAACAAAAGTTATTTATATATGAATCTTAAATTCATCGCACTTCATCTGCCATATTAGAATTGAACTAATAATGGAATCTCACTATATGAGTGCTCAGACGGAGGAAGTTTATGTAACCATTCAATAGAAGAATTTATATTAATTGAATATAAAATCAATCGATGTGAAATAAATCTTTCTCAAATAATAAACAATAAAAATAAAATTCCAATAAATGAAATTCTTCTTCCAATAGAAGATACAATGTTTCATGATATAAATGCATCAGGATAATCTGAATATCGACGTGGTATACCTCTCAATCCTAAAAAATGTTGGGGAAAAAAGGTTAAATTTACCCCTATAAACATAATCAAAAAATGAATTTTTAATCAATTAGAATTTAAAGATAATCCAGTAAATAAAGGATATCAATGAATAAATCTTCCTAAAATTGCAAATACTGCACCTATTGATAACACATAATGAAAATGAGCTACAACATAATATGTATCATGTAATACAATATCAATTGATGAATTAGCCAAAATCACCCCAGTCAACCCACCAATAGTAAAAAGAAAAACAAAACCTACTGCTCATAAAATTGAAGGTCTTATCTTGATTTTAACTCCTCTCAAAGTTGCTAATCATCTAAAAACTTTAATTCCAGTTGGAACAGCAATAATTATTGTAGCAGAAGTAAAATAAGCCCGTGTATCAACATCCATACCAACTGTAAATATATGATGTGCTCAAACAACAAATCCTAAAATACCAATTGATATTATAGCATAAATTATTCCTAGTGATCCAAAAGATTCAATTTTTCCTCTCTCTTGAGTGATAATGTGAGAAATTAGTCCAAATCCAGGCAAAATTAAAATATATACTTCAGGATGTCCAAAAAATCAAAATAAATGTTGGTATAAAATTGGATCTCCTCCACCTGAAGGATCAAAAAAAGAAGTATTCAAATTTCGATCAGTTAATAATATTGTAATTGCACCAGCTAAAACTGGTAATGAAAGCAATAATAAAAAAGCAGTAATTAATACTGCCCACACAAATAAAGGTAACCGATCCATGTATATTCCCACTGATCGTATATTAAAAATTGTTCTAATAAAATTAACTGCACCTAGGATTGAGCTAGCTCCAGCCAAATGTAAAGAAAAAATAGTTAAATCAACACAAGATCCTGAGTGTGCAACGCCTCTTGACAACGGAGGATAAACTGTCCAACCAGTACCTACACCTCTATCAACCATTCTACCAATTAATAATAATGTCAATGAAGGTGGTAATAATCAAAAACTTATATTATTTATTCGAGGGAAAGCCATATCAGGAGCACCAATTATCAAAGGAACCAATCAATTCCCAAATCCTCCAATCATAACTGGCATCACTATAAAAAAAATTATAACGAAAGCATGAGCAGTAACAATCACATTATAAATTTGATCATCTCCAATAAAAGATCCAGGAATGCCTAATTCAACACGAATAAGAACTCTTAAAGTTGTACCTACTATTCCCGATCAAATCCCAAAAATGAAATATAATGTTCCAATGTCTTTATGATTAGTTGAGAAAAATCACTTATTCATAACTAATCATTGATTTATTCCCAATTGAGATGACTGAATTAGGTAATAAACTGTAAATTTATTTATGGATATGCTTTCCTCTCAATAATCTAATCTAATCTAATATTTCTTCCCTATTCTCTTATTTTTTTCTTCAATCTAGTCTTATATTTAATAATAATATTAAATTGCAAATTTAAAGGTGATTAAAATAAATCTAAGGCTTACAAGAAATTATATTTTTAACTTTGAAGGATAATAGTTTTATTAACTTAAAACCTTACTAATTCATAACATTAAATAAGGTTACAACTATAAATCCAATCAATAAAGAATTTACTATAAATAATGTATTATTTAATCTAAAAGTTGACAACTTTAAAGATATATTGTTTATCATTAATCCTGTCATTACAACTCGCAAATAATAAAATAACACTAATAAAGCAGTTATTACTAAAATTAAACATAAAAAATACATTTTATTAACCAAAAGACAATAAATTATCATAAATTTTGGGAAAAACCCTAAAAATGGTGGTAATCCACCTATTGACATAAAAATAATTATTAACATTAATGATTTAACCCTATTGTTAAACAAAATAAAAATTTGATTTAAATAATTTATATTATTTATTCAAAACAGATAACAAGTCAAAAATAAAGAGAGGGAATAAATTAAAAAATATACCAGCCATATATAATTTATCAATATAACCCCTCTAAAAATTCAACTTAAATTGTAAATTGATGAATATGCTAAAATTTTTCGAATTGATGAATAACACAGTCCCCCTAATGAGCCTCAAATACATGATAAAACAATAAATAAAATCAATCTTATATCTAAATAACTCAATAAAATAATGGGAATAATCCTCTGAACGGTTATAATTAAAAAAGACACTAGTCAAGACAACCCATCAATTACTGAAACATATCAATAATGGAATGGAGGAGATCCAATTTTAATTATTAAACTAATTATAATAAAATATTTTACTTGAAATAATATTCCTAAAATAACAACAAACAGGAATAATAGTCTTGAACCCATTCTCTGAATAATAAAATATTTAATTATTGACTCAGATGAGTAAACTCTTATTTTATTTATCATAAAAGGCAAAAATGATACCATATTTATTTCGACTCCTATTCAACAACCCAGCCAATTGTTTGAACAAATCACCAATATAATACCAAAAAATAAGAATGCCACAAATACTATATAAGAAGAATTTTTTTTAATTAAAAAGAGGATAATTTTCCATAAATGAGGTATGAACCCATTAGCTTAATTTTAGCTTATCTTTTATATGTTGTAGTTTATGAAGAACATTAATTTTTGATATTAAAAGACAGTTTAATTCTGTTAACATAATAAGAGTATAATATTACATAATTTATTCTATCAAAATAACCCTTTTTCACTCAGGCATCTTATTTTTTTTATTTTTATTTTTTTTATATATGGCTTATAATATCTGGTGTACGGTTTATTATACAATAGACTTACAGCCAATACTAGATTCGCAACTTTATATACTCTTTCCTTCATTTCTTCCTATCTCTATTTATTGATTAAAATAAAATTACGGAACTGAATAACTAGTAACAGTTAAAGAGTTAGTTAAAATACAATAATTACATCAATTTTTGTACACCCACATTTTGCAAATCCGGTTAATAAAATATATGCTTACAGTATATTTATAGTTAAATTAAAAATATTAATGTTAATACTACTGTATTACCATATTTATATATTCATATATAATAAATATATATACATATGTATATATATATATATAATAGTGTGTTTTTCTTTTTTTTTTTATTTAGAATTAAAAAAAAGAAAAACATACTATTATTATTATAAATATTTATATATAAATATATATTAATATATTATTTATATATAAATATATATATATATATATATTGTAATAATACATAAATTTGATTGATGTGTGTGTTGATGATATAAGCTATTATGGAGTATGTGACTCCGATGTAATCAAGTCCAATGTAATATGTTTAATTGGTGTGGCTCTCGACGTCTTACTGGCCTGAAACACTTCCTTAAGTTTCCCAGCTGGTCGAGTCCCAATGGTAGCAAGACCGGTCGAGTAGCGTAAAGTTGATGAAGAAATATATATGCTCAGCTTCACCGAAAGTTTCAAAACAAAAATTATTGTTTTGAAGAAAATTAAAAAAAAAATTATGTTTATAAAAAAAAATAATAAAAAAAATTTTTAATTTTATTAATTAATTAATTAGGATCAATTAATTAATATAGGGCTGTGAAGTTTTAAACAGTGTAATGCTCTTCTGAAAATTTTTATTAAAGTTTTAGTATAATTTAAATAATCTATCACCACTCATAAGACTGTCTGTAAACCAATCGATATTTGTTTACCTTTCTATTTTTTAGGTTATCTTCACTTACGGGTGGTAAAGTCCTTGTAGATTATCAATTAGAATTATATTATTGGTAATTAGTATTATTGAAGAAATAAAGAACTATTAAGTATTGAAAAGTATTAATGTTTTATTAAGTAACAGCAATATTGACTCTTATCGATTAGTATCGATTCTCAGGATATCGAAAAAAGTTACAAGTATATGTTATAAAAATTATATAGGGTTCTTTAAACAGCCAGTTATTACCAAAGTCAGAGAAATCGGGCTAATATTTAAAAAGTATAACGTTACAATCAAATTAATAGTTATTAATAAACACAGACATTGAATAATAATTTGTAAATATAATAATTGTTTTCACCCAACAGCTGTGTCGAACAAAGAAGGCGGGGTTCTGGCAATGATGAGACCAATATTGCAAATGGCTGCCGTGAAGTTAGTGAGATGTCATTCGTATATTGGACGTTACAAATAAAAGATTTTCCTGTAGTATTCCTGTTCTGATGTCTGCGAATCTCTTGTAAAATGTTGTGTAGTGTCTAGTGTACTGTTTCTGAGTTGTATTTAGTGTATCCGTATAATTATTAGTTCAAACACTTTCCCCGGTTCCATCACTAATTTGGGTTAATGTATTACACAGTTTTCTTGTGTTTTGTGGTGTTTTTCAGAGTAGATTTATATTGTTCTGTGTTATGGAGTGTTACTTGATTGTTTCTGTTATAATATGATAGTTTTTAGAAGTATTCCACAAGTCACTTGCGATTTCACAATAACGTACTATACATTCGCTTGGTATGTCTATTATAGGTTAGGTTATGCACGTTACCAAATGTATGTCATGTTAACCGTTCAAAAACCAATAATTAACTAACTGTTTCCTTCAGTTTCAATTAAACTCTTAGCCCATATAATATTATCCTTAACATTGTTCAAAAATATTTTCACATCCTGTGTACATTTTACTATTTCACTATATGAATGCCTAAACTTTGGTTATTTGTCAATTTTATTCACTAGATTTGATTTAAATTAATCTTTCAGTTCATTCTGATTATTTTCAGATTAAAAAATGCCATTTTATAGTGTTTTCTGTCCAAAAAATAGTAATTTCACTTTCAGTTTGGTATACTCTGTTTGGAATTCAAAACATTAAAATTTACTTCCTGTCATTATATAAATTCAGCCATTTTATCAGTTATATTTAATATTAATAATTCTATATTGTATTAAAAGGTTCCTATTCCCTTATTTTCTGGTAATTAATTGAATTAGTTGTATTCTGAAACATTATTCTGAAATATATGACTCCCATGTCTAAATTTCTGAGTTTAGTCATTTTCGTTTTTATTCATAATTCTGAATATAATTTATTAAAATCTCTCTAAATGGTATGTGCAATTATATGGCATGATCTCAAGTTTATTTTGTCTAAACCCCTTTTGTTTATTTGCATTTAAATGAGAAATTTCTCTGTTTTGATGAAGTTTGGTTTCCATTCTTTTGGCCTATGATTTTTTAACAATTTTTCTTACAAAATAATTTACAAACAATATATGATGTGTGATACCCTCTCTGACTTTTACAAATAGTATTATAAATTAAACATGTTTTCAAATTACACAAAAACAATTAGTATTGGTTACAATACAAATAATAGTTAAACAGAATAAAGAACATTTTTTTTTAAAATAAATGGTTGTCTTCAAATCAGACATCTTGCAACAAAATTCCCATTTCCAACATGTAAATATGGTTTACAACAAAGGTTTTGTACTAACTAACATCTTAATTACTCTCTACTATTTACAAGTGGTAACTATTTTTATAGTTCTGATGTTAGTTGTTTCAGACCCAAACAAATGGCCTTATATCTAAAACATTTTTAAACATTCTTGTACTATATACATTAAAACCTTATATCTATATTCTTATTTCTAACTATTATTATAAGTAGGATTCTACAGTTTTTATACAGTCTTTTATACCTTGTCTTTGGGGAATTGTACCCTGTCATTAACAAATAAATAGTATGAACCGTTCAAAAAGCACTATGAAATCTGTTTTTCTTTTTTCATGTAAAACAAAAATGTTATTTTAAACAGATTCATGTCTTATGAACAACATATTGTCACCGTACACATTTTAAGTCATTGAAAAATGCATATTTCATTGCATCCAATGTTTGTGATTGCCAAGAATGAAACACAAGGTTCATTTTTTATAATACCCAAAACTATCACTGGTTCACTTTCACTTATATATTATGTTAATGCTAAATGGTCGTATAGTCTTATCAACATAATAAATTGGTTAGCGTTTTTTCAATGGAGATTTGTTCCATGGGTACTATATTATTGTTTCATCTTAGTTCACAGGAAACTTTTACTTTATACACTCCTCTCTCTTAAATTTATATACATGTGGTTTTTATTTCGTTATACTTTTATTTTTAGATATTTATTTTGGGGATATAGGGATTTGGGTGTCTTTTATAAGAGCATGACATCTTCTTCAGGATGCTGCCCTCTTCTTCTTTCTTCAGTCTTCTTTTCTCCTGCCTTCTGGGACTGGTATCTTCTCCATCTTCTTCTTGATGCCATCAGGTTTCTTGGGATCTTCTCCATCTTCTTCTTGATTCCAGAAATACACAACCTGTATTGGTTGATCTTGGCTTATTTTAGGGTTTCTCTTCTATTTATTCTTCCTCGTTGTGGGTTTGGTCATATTCAGTACTGCTTTGTTATTTTCTTTTTTACCTTCCTGGGTTATACCTTGAAAACCTTTGGTTATGAGACTGGTCTTGGATGACTCATCACTAGTAACTCCTTTTATTTGTACTTGTATTTTCTTTATAATAATGATTTCTTTCCACAGTTGATATGAATTAATCTATTTATATTATACTTAATGCTTTCTTCCAAATTTAAATATTATAACTTCATTATTCTAATGATCAATTGCCATTCAATATTATGCTTATATCTGTCACGCTACAGATTGCTCTCCTCCAGAAGTAATTATTTCAGACATGTTTATGGATGAAATAATTTCTTATGATAATTTCATCATTTCTTATAATTCATTTTCTTCTCCATTTTTATATCGACTTTTTTATATTAGAGTTTTATTAATTTTATATATATGGTTACTTGTCTTACTACTGATCCTTTTCGGATAGTTAGTGTCTTCTGAGATATATTATAATTGTAATACATTTTCTTTCTATATCAACTTCGTGTTGTATCCTTGGGATATTAATTCCCTAACATTCCCTATCACGTGGGCTGGGGCAGATCAGAGGGGCACTGTACGCTACTTCTCTGCTGGCCATACACCACTTCTATAAATTGATTACAGAGGCATATCCATCCCTGCTCAAAAAACATAATGCTGCTGGAATTATCTTCAGTCAGTCATCGAATAAATAAATAAAAAGTAGTCTCATTTTCGACTAATAAAAATATCTTTGGATTCTCCACTTCGTAGTCTCTCAGATTATCTCACATTTTCTATCTTAATAAATCTTCATAATCATTATACTCATTACATATATATATTTTTTCAAAACTCTTAACTTGTCTGATATATTTAATTTAATTATGGTTGAAAACTTTCTTTTAATAATTCTGGTTACTGTTTACTGTGTAACTCTCTTTCTTCTTCATCTGAATTCTGTTTATACTTTCTTCTGGTTATTCATAGTATTAGCATGGTCTTTATATATAGTCTTTCTTATTCATTATTTGAATGGTCTTAATATATTATATTTAATTTTTTAACATTGTATCTTTACATTAGATATACAGGTTGTTATATTGATCATTTTATTTAAACATTTTGGTTCTTTCCTTTCTCTTAGAAAGTTATTAATCCGCCTTCGCATTCATTAGCATTAATTCATTTATATTATATTTCATGTGGTATTTCTTCTCTTTGCATTTCATATAGGTCTTATTATTATCATTTGTTCAAAATCATCTTCTCCATCTGTTTGGTATGAGTTGTTCTTCTTCGCTCTTAATTAACTGTTTTCATTATCGTTTCATAGGTAATTAGTCTCTTTGCTTCCAAATTTTTTTCCTTCTCTGGCATATTACACTCTTTCTTGTTATTCTTCTCTACTCCTTCAAATTGTATTGTGAATGTTAGCATTTATTCTGGATTAACGTTAATTCTCTTTTCTGAATTAATCACTTTATTTTCTTCTCAATTCAATCATAATTGACACATAATTATTTTTTGGAACTTGGTTAGTTTTAATGTAAAATTCAAACTATTCCTTTTATTTAATTGAAAAATATTTCTCATATTCCTTGTAATATGTTGATCTTATCTTGTTTCAAAGTACTGACGTTCTATCAACATTCAAATTCTGTTTAATTCATTTATTCCCAGAATTGTTTCATTCAGAATTGTTTATAGTATTGTGATTTTACTATTATTTCTGAATGTTTTGGTATTTCTCCAAATTCAAATTCTTCTTAATTATTTACCATAAAGTTTTCTCATAAACTTAGTTATAGTAAGTTGGTCTTACTTCATTTTTAAATTTTTCATATATTAACTTCAAAATTCCTTTCTTCTTAATTCTTCAAAAATGTTTTTCTCATAATTCAGTGGTAGTAAGCTGTACTTACTCAGTTTTAAATTTTCATAATTATATTTCAATTCAAAAGTCTTTCTTTTTCTTTCTTCCATAAAGTTTGTTCCAAAATTATTAGGTTGTAAGTTGTTCTTACATATTTTTGAATTTTTTCAAATAAAATTTAAAAAATTCTTCTTCTTATAATTCTCCAGAATGTTCTTTTCAAAATATTAGGTTGTAAGATGTACTTACATTATTTCTGAATTTTTAATATTAAATTAAAAAATTCTTCTTCTTTTAATTCTCCAGAATGTTCTTTTCAAAATATTAGGTTGTAAGATGTACTTACATTATTTTAGGATTTTTAAAAAAATGTTTATTCAAAATTCTAAAACTCACAACTCATTCTTCATAATATTTCTTCATAGAAGCTTGATTGTACACTCCTTTGATTTTTCCTGAAACGATTTCCTTTAACTCATATGTATTGTTATGCTTATCATTTACCACAACATATGGGGTTATATTGTACTCTACACTGGCCCATATTATTTATACTTTAATAAGTTGATCTCCACTTTTTCTTTTCTTTTATATATGCCTTTTCTTTTATATACCCAGGAAGATGGACGATTTTCTTTATGTCGTTCCATTGCTCATATTCTTATTGGTCATGTTCATTTTCTTACATAGTCTTCACTCATAACACCCAGTTTTGTTTCTATGTTTATTCTTCGTATCATTTCCTTTCAATGATATTTATTTCGTCTCCTTCAACATTGTTTTTCGCCGTAGTCGGTTATCATGATCCGTCCCTTTTCTTGATGTCGTGTGGTATTTGTGTCAACCAGGGTCCATCATCTCAGTTGCTCTTATAAAATTTACCCTAGGGCGCGACACTCGGTTATTATTACTGTTATTGTTTTTATTACTAAATTTATCATGATAATAATTTCGGTTAGGTTGGTAAGGTTTGTCATCATTATTGTTGGGATATAGATTTCTCTGACTGTATAGAATATTATTATTATGTTGATAAAAATTGTTTCTACTGTTTGGATAGGGGTTGTTATTCCTAATGCCGTTAAAATTACCGATAAACTGGTCATTATGCGGCGGGTTGTTAGGGCCGTCGTAATTACTGGGCTGGTTCCCTCTATCATCATTTTGTATACACCAATACTTCTCTGGTCCTTGTTTTGTGTTACCTGACAAATATATGTGAGGATCTTCATCTGGGTTATCACTTATTATTTGTTTATCTGAAACACCATAAGCTGGTTTACCATCACATATCCATTCTGAAGGAATATATTTTAGTCTAACCGTACCCTGGAATTGTCCTAGATGGCACGTTAATGGAATACATTCTGGTGATTCATCTGTGTCATCATTACAGTCTGGTACGATATCACATTTCCATCTTTCTGTAATACTCTGTCCAGTCCTGCGCTGAAACTGATCTGGTCCACATGTTGTATTCTGTTTACCTCTGGTCCTTTCCCAGTGATAAACTACTGTCTTGTGGTAAATTATTTCTGAAATTACTTCGATTCTCCTTCTATAATTCATAGAATTCATAATGTCTTTGTTATAGGTAATTGGGATATTATTGCCATCAATTAACCCATGTTTCAGCATCTCCAACTCTTCTTTCGTTTTTATCAAGTTTCTTGGATACATTCTCCTTTTCCTTTGCTTAATATTTTCCTTATTTCCACTAGTTTTAATTCCAGGTACTACCACTACTAGTTCCTGCGTCTTATCATTTTGTACATCTTCTGTTTCTGGTTTACTACCATATTTTATTTCTTCGGTCTTCTCCTTTCCTAATTTTTCCCTAAACAGTTTATTGTCATTACTTATATCATCCAGTTTCTTGCCTAATTCATCTTTCAAGGACTGGTTGTTCTCCTTTATAATCTTACTCAAATCTTCCTTCAATTCCTTACTTGTGGATTCCATTTTCTTATTATTTTCGTCCATTTTCTTGTTTATCCCTTCCATTTCCTTCTTCCTGTCCTCCTCCATTTTCTTGGTACTCTCCTCCATTCTCTTATTCATTTCCATCATCATCCTGAACATTTGTTGTGTTGTCATGTCCTCCGTCCGTTTTGGTTTTTCCAATCGTCCCTCCTGGACATTGACTTCCTCTGTCTGAGTAGGCATCTCAGGTTGTTCCCCTGGTTGTTCATGTTGTTTGGACAACACTGGTGGCAACGAACTTTCCGCGTCTATTGGCGTTGCTTCCTTGTTGTCCATGTCAACTTCTATTTCTTTCTCGGCCTCCGCCGCCCGTTTCTTAGATGTTGCACGTCGTTGCATTTTCCGTTGAAATTCTCTGGCTTTGTAGCTGTTGCCTAGCTCCAACTAGTGATTGGGCAGAAAGTATTGGCCTTCCAATCGCTAATTAAAGCCCCTAAAGTTGTGCGACAATTTGTAATAATACACAAATTAAATATAGATGATGTTGTGTGTTGATGATATACTGCTATTGTGGAGTATGTGACTCCGATGTAATCAAGTCCAATGTAATATGTTTAATTGGTGTGGCTCTCGACGTCTTACTGGCCTGAAACACTTCCTTAAGTTTCCCAGCTGGTCGAGTCCCAATGGTAGCAAGACCGGTCGAGTAGCGTAAAGTTGATGAAGAAATATATATGCTCAGCTTCACCGAAAGTTTCAAAACAAAAATTATTGTTTTGAAGAAAATTAAAAAAAAAATTATGTTTATAAAAAAAAATAATAAAAAAAAATTTTAATTTTATTAATTAATTAATTAGGATCAATTAATTAATATAGGGCTGTGAAGTTTTAAACAGTGTAATGCTCTTCTGAAAATTTTTATTAAAGTTTTAGTATAATTTAAATAATCTATCACCACTCATAAGACTGTCTGTAAACCAATCGATATTTGTTTACCTTTCTATTTTTTAGGTTATCTTCACTTACGGGTGGTAAAGTCCTTGTAGATTATCAATTAGAATTATATTGTTGGTAATTAGTATTATTGAAGAAATAAAGAACTATTAAGTATTGAAAAGTATTAATGTTTTATTAAGTAACAGCAATATTGACTCTTATCGATTAGTATCGATTCTCAGGATATCGAAAAAAGTTACAAGTATATGTTATAAAAATTATATAGGGTTCTTTAAACAGCCAGTTATTACCAAAGTCAGAGAAATCGGGCTAATATTTAAAAAGTATAACGTTACAATCAAATTAATAGTTATTAATAAACACAGACATTGAATAATAATTTGTAAATATAATAATTGTTTTCACCCAACAGCTGTGTCGAACTAAGAAGGCGGGGTTCTGGCAATGATGAGACCAATATTGCAAATGGCTGCCGTGAAGTTAGTGAGATGTCATTCGTATATTGGACGTTACAAATAAAAGATTTTCCTGTAGTATTCCTGTTCTGATGTCTGCGAATCTCTTGTAAAATGTTGTGTAGTGTCTAGTGTACTGTTTCTGAGTTGTATTTAGTGTATCCGTATAATTATTAGTTCAAACACTTTCCCCGGTTCCATCACTAATTTGGGTTAATGTATTACACAGTTTTCTTGTGTTTTGTGGTGTTTTTCAGAGTAGATTTATATTGTTCTGTGTTATGGAGTGTTACTTGATTGTTTCTGTTATAATATGATAGTTTTTAGAAGTATTCCACAAGTCACTTGCGATTTCACAATAACGTACTATACATTCGCTTGGTATGTCTATTATAGGTTAGGTTATGCACGTTACCAAATGTATGTCATGTTAACCGTTCAAAAACCAATAATTAACTAACTGTTTCCTTCAGTTTCAATTAAACTCTTAGCCCATATAATATTATCCTTAACATTGTTCAAAAATATTTTCACATCCTGTGTACATTTTACTATTTTACTATATGAATGCCTAAACTTTGGTTATTTGTCAATTTTATTCACTAGATTTGATTTAAATTAATCTTTCAGTTCATTCTGGTTATTTTCAGATTAAAAAATGCCATTTTATAGTGTTTTCTGTCCAAAAAATAGTAATTTCACTTTCAGTTTGGTATACTCTGTTTGGAATTCAAAACATTAAAATTTACTTCCTGTCAATATATAAATTCAGCCATTTTATCAGTTATATTTAATATTAATAATTCTATATTGTATTAAAAGGT
Organism: Magicicada septendecula; assembly: GCA_034769895.1. Taxonomy (NCBI): domain Eukaryota; kingdom Metazoa; phylum Arthropoda; class Insecta; order Hemiptera; family Cicadidae; genus Magicicada; species Magicicada septendecula. The sequence goes on from CM068369.1 coordinate 197,771,652, forward strand.
TCCTATTCCCTTATTTTCTGGTAATTAATTGAATTAGTTGTATTCTGAAACATTATTCTGAAATATATGACTCCCATGTCTAAATTTCTGAGTTTAGTCATTTTCGTTTTTATTCATAATTCTGAATATAATTTATTAAAATCTCTCTAAATGGTATGTGCAATTATATGGCATGATCTCAAGTTTATTTTGTCTAAACCCCTTTTGTTTATTTGCATTTAAATGAGCAATTTCTCTGTTTTGATGAAGTTTGGTTTCCATTCTTTTGGCCTATGATTTTTTAACAATTTTTCTTACAAAATAATTTACAAACAATATATGATGTGTGATACCCTCTCTGACTTTTACAAATAGTATTATAAATTAAACATGTTTTCAAATTACACAAAAACAATTAGTATTGGTTACAATACAAATAATAGTTAAACAGAATAAAGAACATTTTTTTTTAAATAAATGGTTGTCTTCAAATCAGACATCTTGCAACAAAATTCCCATTTCCAACATGTAAATATGGTTTACAACAAAGGTTTTGTACTAACTAACATCTTAATTACTCTCTACTATTTACAAGTGGTAACTATTTTTATAGTTCTGATGTTAGTTGTTTCAGACCCAAACAAATGGCCTTATATCTAAAACATTTTTAAACATTCTTGTACTATATACATTAAAACCTTATATCTATATTCTTATTTCTAACTATTATTATAAGTAGGATTCTACAGTTTTTATACAGTCTTTTATACCTTGTCTTTGGGGAATTGTACCCTGTCATTAACAAATAAATAGTATGAACCGTTCAAAAAGCACTATGAAATCTGTTTTTCTTTTTTCATGTAAAACAAAAATGTTATTTTAAACAGATTCATGTCTTATGAACAACATATTGTCACCGTACACATTTTAAGTCATTGAAAAATGCATATTTCATTGCATCCAATGTTTGTGATTGCCAAGAATGAAACACAAGGTTCATTTTTTATAATACCCAAAACTATCACTGGTTCACTTTCACTTATATATTATGTTAATGCTAAATGGTCGTATAGTCTTATCAACATAATAAATTGGTTAGCGTTTTTTCAATGGAGATTTGTTCCATGGGTACTATATTATTGTTTCATCTTAGTTCACAGGAAACTTTTACTTTATACACTCCTCTCTCTTAAATTTATATACATGTGGTTTTTATTTCGTTATACTTTTATTTTTAGATATTTATTTTGGGGATATAGGGATTTGGGTGTCTTTTATAAGAGCATGACATCTTCTTCAGGATGCTGCCCTCTTCTTCTTTCTTCAGTCTTCTTTTCTCCTGCCTTCTGGGACTGGTATCTTCTCCATCTTCTTCTTGATGCCATCAGGTTTCTTGGGATCTTCTCCATCTTCTTCTTGATTCCAGAAATACACAACCTGTATTGGTTGATCTTGGCTTATTTTAGGGTTTCTCTTCTATTTATTCTTCCTCGTTGTGGGTTTGGTCATATTCAGTACTGCTTTGTTATTTTCTTTTTTACCTTCCTGGGTTATACCTTGAAAACCTTTGGTTATGAGACTGGTCTTGGATGACTCATCACTAGTAACTCCTTTTATTTGTACTTGTATTTTCTTTATAATAATGATTTCTTTCCACAGTTGATATGAATTAATCTATTTATATTATACTTAATGCTTTCTTCCAAATTTAAATATTATAACTTCATTATTCTAATGATCAATTGCCATTCAATATTATGCTTATATCTGTCACGCTACAATATATATATATATATTATAACTCTACCTCTACTATGTGTTATTGTAATGTAATGTTGTGTGTGAGTACCCACCTGCTGTCTGATCTTGCAGATTCTTCCGACTAGGGCGTGTGGATTTTGGATTTGAAGTTCGCAAGCTAGTAATCTCAAATTAATACAACAACACACATAATGGGTTACTTTAAAGGGGGAGAGTTTTGTGAGACTGGTAGGCTTTATCGTACAACAATAAAACACTGTTATATGGGGTAATAAAACGTTGTTTATTACACCAACAACACACAAGAATAGAATGGTTATAATCTTATGAATTTTCTTATAGTCTATACAATGAATCGATGTTTTTCGATTGTCTAATAGTTGAAAGAAACTGAACTCGTTCTTTGCGAGTTAATTGCAATTTAAATTTTACTTTATTAATTGATTTGAATTTAATTAAATTTATTTAATTAATTTGAATCTAAATGTTCATAAAACAAAATATAAAACTCTAAAATTAATTTGAATAATTAGTTAAAATAAATTAGACGTGACAGTCTAGTTCACGTTATTTCATTTCTAGTGATTCTACTTCTGATCTACTGCAGTATGATCTAAGATTAGATTGTCAGTTAAGATTTGTATAGCGCTTTTATACTAGTTCTATTTCTTAACTATAACTTACTAAAGCCTTAAACTGCTATACAGGTTATCACAACGAATTTACTTTTTAATTACTAGAGTCTTTGCTTTTTGTTTGTTTGGCACCTGAATTATTTGAATTACAATGTTTTAATTGAAAAATATAAAATTTGCTCTGAAAAATAAATAAATAGATTTTGCTTTCCTGTTACTGAAGAGGATGTCGTCCCGATTTGTCCCTCGTCGATTCGAGTCCTTGGTTAGAGAAAGTAATCTGCTTAGAACTGCTGGATTCGGTCGTGGAGTTCAAAATTCGGCAACACTCTGCTTCCCTGCTGTTTGTGAATATTTTAACGTCTGCTGTTGTCTGCTGGAACTGCTTCCTGTTCTCCGTCGATTTGCACGTTGCACGTCAGTGTGAGTGTGTGTGTGCTTCGTTCGGGCAGTCGCTCGGTTCGTCAGCTGTTGACCAATAATTTAGACGGCCTCTCTGCTGTATTCTTGAAGTCTGGTCTTGAAGTCGGGTGGATCTCTTGCGTGCTTATGACTAACTGGTAGTACACAATAAGCTTAGTTGATGTCCTGAAGAGTATCTCGCCTTTACACAACAATTACGAGCTATACAGATGATCTGTAGTTAGTATGTTCGTAATTGCGTGTGTGTTGACCACGTAGAGTCTTCTTGTTGATCTTCACCACTTTGGCTACTAGACGATCGAAGGACTACGTCTTAACTTCGTGAGTACTGACAGAGGAGTGATTTTTCCACCAGAAAACATCGCAGTAGCCGGGGCTGCATGAAATGATTTCATTGGTCGACGCACTCTCCCTACTACATAAAATTTAGAATTCCCTTAGTCCGTGAGAATGAAGTCTGGTTCCCACAGACGGAGAATAGAATTATTATCTAATAATTAATTATCCGGCGGAACCAGTTTGTCACTAAGGATATCCTGTACTTATTTAATTTTGCAATAACTTGGTTGCAAATCAAGTTGTGTGAAATCTAAAATATACAATCTGTCACAAATTATTATCTTTACAATATACTAAAATCTCTTTACTGTAACTCTATTTTAACAGAAGTTATTTAATTATTTTAATTAACTCTTACATTTGTTAATTATATTGCATCAAATTTGCACACGTCATTATTAATATCTCGGCAAACATTTTGGCTATGTTGGATTTCGCCTTTATTTATTAGTTTCCGAGATATTAATAATTAACAGTTTGGGTGTGGTCGCTTCCTTGTACAGCGAACTGCTTACATAACGACCACGTGTGCGTTGCTTTACACAGCATTATTTTCAATGCTCTACATTCAAATGGAGTTTTAACTGTTAATTTTTATTTAAATATGGTTTCAGCATGCGGTAAACATATAACCCCAAATAGTTAATATTTGGTTCCGTTATATATTCCCACACCCGCTTTAAAAAAAAAATGAATGTAATAATTACAGTTATTTTTTTTTTCTTAATCATTACACACATATTCTGTAATCATTATTGTTACTAGCTATACATTGTATTACTTATTCTGAAGACACGTACACAAGTGTTAATGTTATTGCATTATATACAATTTAACTCTAAATACATGTATTAAAATGTTATATTTGCAACTTATTGCGTATAATGTTTTTCAAACGAATAATAGCCTTTATTTGTATACAATGCCACGCGTACAAAGAATTCTGCTGACAGTATTAAAAACGTTATCGCCGGGCGCGCGGCTAATTGCTTGACCTAGTTTCATATGTGGGTCAGGTAGTCGTTATCGCGTGACGTAACTGTTTCCTGCCGCTGTCCTCGCTCACTCTATACGCTTATTATTTATCGCGCTAGGAAAACATTATTATTATTAGTACACAAGTTATCTATAATTATTATTAATAATATTATAAAACACAAATTACTTATTTTAATTTTAATTATTATAATACAATTATTATTAACTCTATATACTATTTATCTTTTTAAAGTCTTTTTATTTCGTCGCGACGCGCTTTGGAACGCCATGCTACTCAAAGTATTTTCTCAAAGAGCTCGCATGGAATTTACCGATCGTTTTCGTTCGGTCCAGAATCGTAACGATGAACGTGTGAGGTGCGAGTTGTTGAGCCAAGAGATAGGGTCCATTATATAAACGAAAGAACTTTGCAGCCACATTTATGTCTCGTCGGCCTACAGGATTCGCCTTGAGCAGTACTTTTTCACCTACTATAAAGTTCGTTAGTTTATGCGTCGTATTAAATTTGTCTGCCCTTTTTCGCCCTTTTTCAACTATTCTTTCCCTCACAAGTTGATTTTTACATTGCACCGGCAGAGGTAGATTATAAGTCTTTGGCTTACTTAAATAATTATCCCAAAACCTCTCTGGCGTGGTTCCAGAGTCTAATTCTGCTGGTGTGTATTCCGTGGTATCATGATAACTTTCATTTATTGCCTTTTCGAAGAACGGTAAGAACTCGGGCCATTTACTTTGTTCCTTATAGCAATAGATACGGAACATTTTACCGATTTCCCGATTCACCCTTTCGGCAAGGTTTCCCTGTGGTCGTCGTATCGAGGTTAGGACTGCTTTGATACCGTTACGTTCCAGGGTGGCTGCCCAGTGTTTGTTTTGGAACTGCTTTCCCTGGTCACTAAGTACGTTCCTTATTGGTCCATGTTGTGGGATATACTTATTAAGTATAATATTTAAAACGGACTTTGTGGTGGGCCTAGGGATCGCATACAGGCTAACTTTTTTGGTAAACACATCGACGCAAACTACCATGTGTTTTAGATTTCTGGTAGCCTTGGGTAATGGTCCCAGAAAGTCGATGGCGATCATCTGTCCCTTACCTTCCGTTATCACATTGGCCATGGGCACGTACGTGTGTACGTTTGGTACTTTCGCTGTCTGGCATGGATAACATGTTTTTAGCAATTTCTTTACCCTACGGTACATGTTGGTTATTGTAAAATCCTCCTGCAATATTTTGACACATTTTACAGGAGATGCGTGCGCCATTTTTATATGTAAAGATTGTGTTATGCACTCAAGCATCGTTGGAGACAATACCACTTTCCATTCGCCCTGTAACAATTTATACAATATATTGTCTTGTATAAGATAGTGAGGATTTGGGTGAGCTGCTAACATTAGCTTTTTAGCAAGGAGTGCGAGGTTATCGTCCTGCTCGCGTCCTAAGTTCTGTAGCATATTAGTAGCTTCAGGCGCGACAGTGTATTGCATGTTTAACACTCTCAACTCGTCGTCAGCTGCTTCATATACTTCCTCCTTTTCTACAGGCGGATATCTACTTAGAGTGTCTGCGGTGGTATTCTCTGATCCTTTGCAATATTTAATCGTGAATGAGTACTCCTGAATAGCTAACACCCATCGTGTTAGTCGGGAATTTGCTAATCGACATTTTAATATAAACGATAACGCCTGATTATCAGTGTGAATCTCGAAATGTGTACCGTATAGGTAGTGTCTGAATTTTCTGAGTGCGTTTGTTATGGCGAGTATTTCTTTCTCGGAAGTACAATAGTGCAACTCAGCGCCTTTGAGCGTCCTATTGGCGTATGCTACAACATGAAGACTACCTTGTTCGTCTTCTTGATGCAACACGGCGCCGATAGCGTACTCGCTAGCGTCAGTGTACATTACATACTTCCTACCCTGCTGTGGATGGAACAATTGTAAATTAGATTGGAACAGGCCTTTAACCCTCTCAAACGCATCGTTCTGTTCAGAACCCCATTTCCACTTTATATTTTTGCGTACCAGCTGTAGCAACGGGACTGTATATTCTGCGTATTTGCTGGTAAATTTCCTGTAATACCCCGTGAGTCCAAGGAATGCTCGCAGTGCTTTGAGGTTCTTGGGCACCGGGAATTCCATAATACTCCTGAGCTTCTCTGGGTCCGTACTGATACCTGTAGCTGAGATTATATGTCCCAGGAACTTCATTTGGGACTTTACAAACTCACACTTGTGTAGCTTGAGCTTGATGTTGGCTAACCTCAGCTTCTGGAAGACGCTCCTAAGATGCTCGAAGTGTTCCTCCAACGTGCGGGATATCACGAGGATGTCATCCACGAATATTACCGTGTATGGGTCTACCTCAGGTCCTAGAGCTCTCTCGAGGCATCTTACAATCGCAGCGAGACTCGTGCTAAGGCCAAAAGGTACCACCTTATGTTGATAGCATTTGTTATTATATATGAATGCTGTATACTTACGATCTTGCTCACACAGCGGGACCTGCCAGAAGCTTGCTGTTAGATCTAGCTTCGTGAGGTACCTGGCTCCTTCACATTTAATGAAGAGGTCCTCCGCTGTCGGTGCGCAGTCAAACTCTTTCTCTACGAGACTGTTTAAGTTCCTCATATCCAGGCAGAGTCGGATTTCTCCAGTCTTCTTGCGGACGACCAGCAGTGGGTTGAGGAAGCTGCTATTAGATCTTTCAATAATATCTTCTTCCAACATCCGCTGTATCTCCTGCTGGACCTCGGCCTGGTATTTTATAGGGACCTGGTAGATTCTCCTTATGAACTTCTCTGGCTCTGTGAGATGGATTCTGTGTTCATACACTGACGAGATTGAATGTTCTTCACTGAAGATATCGCTGAATTCTTCTTGCAGCGACGACAATCTCCGTTCAGTTCGGGAATCTAAGGTGGTCTCCCCCTCTTCACATTCTTTATTATGAATTACTTGTTTTGGTGGCCGTGTGATTTTAATTGGGTCACCATGATTTTGTGTGTGTGTCGGTGTGTTCAATTTAAAAGTGTAACTAACATTGTCTATGGTACATTTTAATAAGTGTTCACTGGTGTTAATTTCCGCACGTATTTGTTCCAATACATCTACCCCCAATAACATATCACATATTAAATTGTTTATAGCCACTACACACACTTCAAATTGCACTTCGTCTAGCATGATAGTTAGATAGTATTGAGTGTCAATTTTTTCTTTTGTATCGGTAGCGGTTCGTATATAAAATTGATTGATTGGGAGTGATGGGGCCGTACGAAAATATTTTTTATTGGTACGCAGGAACCTTTCACTGACGCCGGATACAACACTACCGGTATCCAGCAGAATTCTCGTGGGAACGCTATTGACAAAGGCGTGTAACACCGGACACGCCGCGCTCACGGGCCTTTGTCGCGTGGGACCGGATTCTAGCAACGAATCCCTGACATCCGGTGGGAACACATTATTAACGGGCACACAAGTTACATCATTAAAAGTACACATTTCACACAATATATAATCCTTATAATTAACATGTTTATATTTACACAATTTTGCCGAATTTATAGCGCGTCCTTGCTGGATGCGCATTTTGGCACGTTTTTTGTAGCTTGGTAATTTTTCGATTTATTGTTCGAATTTTTATTGCCGTGGGAGTCGCTGTCTTTTTCAGTTGTATCAGCTTTGGCTAATTCGACCGTTTGAATCGCTCTAATTTGTGCTCCATCGTTACCCTTACCCTGCCCCTTTGGTCTACCAAAATTTTGTTTTCCCTTGTACTCAAAGGTTTTATTTGGCTGTTTTGACGGTGTTTGGGGTGGAGTAGAACTGGTACTCGGTTTTTGATCCGTTTGCTGATGGTACTGTTGTCGCGTATTCTGCCCTTCATTATTTCGGCGAAAATCGGGATTGTAACGCCACCCACCAAAATCAAAAACCGTCTCACTTTGGGACACTAGAATGAGGAGTTCGTCTACCGTGCGAATACCCTGGGTAAATACAGCTACTCTAATGTTATGGTTAAAATGGTAGGCAAGCTTGGTGACTATGTCAATCTCCGCAAATGCTGGGGTTAAATGCTTCGCGCGTTCGACCTGCTGGATTATATAATTTTCGGCGGTAATATTCATTTTCTTGTCAAAACGGCCATATTCCAGTTCATTGCGCAGAAGTCGTTGGGTATGCGAGTTCCAGTATCGGCTTTCAAATTTTTGTTTGAACTCCGCGTATGTGGACACTCTATCGCGTACAATGTTATACCACTTACGCGCCGAATCACGCATCGCGTTAACCACCCACTGTATTTTGTCTTGATCTTCTAGTCGGGAACCTACTCTAGCCATTTCACTCTCACATGCTAATAAAAATTCAATGGGGTTTTCGTTATTTTCCCCCGTAAAATACACGCGATTTTTCTCATCGACAGGACCTTGTACCAAAATATTTGGAGCAGACCTCCTTCGTACCTCCTGTCGTACCTTCAGAATCTCGTCGCTTAACGTTTGTAAAACACTCTCTTTATTAGAGTCAATGTTAGACCGCGTCTCTACAATTGAAGCGTCTAATTTATCTACTCGTCGTTGTGTTTCGGTCACGTCCGCGTGAATTTTTACCTCTAGGGATTCGACCTTCCTTGAGACGTCTAGGGTTTGCTTCTCGCAACGGCTTATGTGATCCTTGAACCGGCCTTCCATACGTGTTACTTGTTCAATAAACGATTTTTGCATAGTGGTCTCAAAAACCTTAAACCGTTCATTGATTTTAGTATCGACCGTATTTACTTTTTCGGCGATTTCCGCGACTTTCTCCGTTAATTGTTTATTACTCTCACCGACTTCAACGACTCTCGCGGTTAGCTCTTTATTACTTTCCGCGATTTCGGTGACTTTAGCGGTCAACTCGTTTACGCTTTCGTCTATTTTCTCGGTGGTTTGTTTATTGCTTTGCTTAATCTCGGCGTTTATGTCAGCGTTACTTTGATCTAATTTCTCGGTTAGACTAACTTTTTGTGCCTCGATATTAGATTTTAATTCTGCGATATTGAGCTCAGCTTTGGCTGCACTCTGTTCAAATTTCGCGTCTATTTTAGCGGTTAAATCCGCGCTCATTTTCTCGTTCATTTGTTGTATTTGTTTAAGTATTTTATCCATATCCATTTTAAATAGACAACAATGTCAAATATACACAATTTAAAAATACACAGAACAGTTTCAAATACACACAATAACTTTACTGTTGTACAAACACCAGTCACAAAACTCTTTGGGGATTGTTTAGTTGGACGCCAGCTGTTTTACGAGTTAAAACAGCAAAGTTTGTTTAACACGTGAAAATTAAATTTAAATTGAATTTAATTAATTTAATTTAATTTGATCGCGCCCCACGTTCCGGGCAAGCCATTTATAACTCTTGTTCGGAACGTGAATTCAATTTGATGTACGTTTGCCGGGCCCCACGTTGGCCGACATTTATAACTCTACCTCTACTATGTGTTATTGTAATGTAATGTTGTGTGTGAGTACCCACCTGCTGTCTGATCTTGCAGATTCTTCCGACTAGGGCGTGTGGATTTTGGATTTGAAGTTCGCAAGCTAGTAATCTCAAATTAATACAACAACACACATAATGGGTTACTTTAAAGGGGGAGAGTTTTTTGAGACTGGTAGGCTTTATCGTACAACAATAAAACACTGTTATATGGGGTAATAAAACGTTGTTTATTACACCAACAACACACAAGAATAGAATGGTTATAATCTTATGAATTTTCTTATAGTCTATACAATGAATCGATGTTTTTCGATTGTCTAATAGTTGAAAGAAACTGAACTCGTTCTTTGCGAGTTAATTGCAATTTAAATTTTACTTTATTAATTGATTTGAATTTAATTAAATTTATTTAATTAATTTGAATCTAAATGTTCATAAAACAAAATATAAAACTCTAAAATTAATTTGAATAATTAGTTAAAATAAATTAGACGTGACAGTCTAGTTCACGTTATTTCATTTCTAGTGATTCTACTTCTGATCTACTGCAGTATGATCTAAGATTAGATTGTCAGTTAAGATTTGTATAGCGCTTTTATACTAGTTCTATTTCTTAACTATAACTTACTAAAGCCTTAAACTGCTATACAGGTTATCACAACGAATTTACTTTTTAATTACTAGAGTCTTTGCTTTTTGTTTGTTTGGCACCTGAATTATTTGAATTACAATGTTTTAATTGAAAAATATAAAATTTGCTCTGAAAAATAAATAAATAGATTTTGCTTTCCTGTTACTGAAGAGGATGTCGTCCCGATTTGTCCCTCGTCGATTCGAGTCCTTGGTTAGAGAAAGTAATCTGCTTAGAACTGCTGGATTCGGTCGTGGAGTTCAAAATTCGGCAACACTCTGCTTCCCTGCTGTTTGTGAATATTTTAACGTCTGCTGTTGTCTGCTGGAACTGCTTCCTGTTCTCCGTCGATTTGCACGTTGCACGTCAGTGTGAGTGTGTGTGTGCTTCGTTCGGGCAGTCGCTCGGTTCGTCAGCTGTTGACCAATAATTTAGACGGCCTCTCTGCTGTATTCTTGAAGTCTGGTCTTGAAGTCGGGTGGATCTCTTGCGTGCTTATGACTAACTGGTAGTACACAATAAGCTTAGTTGATGTCCTGAAGAGTATCTCGCCTTTACACAACAATTACGAGCTATACAGATGATCTGTAGTTAGTATGTTCGTAATTGCGTGTGTGTTGACCACGTAGAGTCTTCTTGTTGATCTTCACCACTTTGGCTACTAGACGATCGAAGGACTACGTCTTAACTTCGTGAGTACTGACAGAGGAGTGATTTTTCCACCAGAAAACATCGCAGTAGCCGGGGCTGCATGAAATGATTTCATTGGTCGACGCACTCTCCCTACTACATAAAATTTAGAATTCCCTTAGTCCGTGAGAATGAAGTCTGGTTCCCACAGACGGAGAATAGAATTATTATCTAATAATTAATTATCCGGCGGAACCAGTTTGTCACTAAGGATATCCTGTACTTATTTAATTTTGCAATAACTTGGTTGCAAATCAAGTTGTGTGAAATCTAAAATATACAATCTGTCACAAATTATTATCTTTACAATATACTAAAATCTCTTTACTGTAACTCTATTTTAACAGAAGTTATTTAATTATTTTAATTAACTCTTACATTTGTTAATTATATTGCATCAAATTTGCACACGTCATTATTAATATCTCGGCAAACATTTTGGCTATGTTGGATTTCGCCTTTATTTATTAGTTTCCGAGATATTAATAATTAACAGTTTGGGTGTGGTCGCTTCCTTGTACAGCGAACTGCTTACATAACGACCACGTGTGCGTTGCTTTACACAGCATTATTTTCAATGCTCTACATTCAAATGGAGTTTTAACTGTTAATTTTTATTTAAATATGTTTCAGCATGCGGTAAACATATAACCCCAAATAGTTAATATTTGGTTCCGTTATAATATATATATATATAAGACATAAAAGACACTTTTCGAAAACCTACTTTTTTCATGTTTTGAGTGTAGTACAATCAGAATCTGCAATAATCTCGAACACGATTTTTTTTGCCATCACCATACTTCCATTTTCTTAAGCAACATGGAAGTAAAATATCGGTATGGAGAACCATACATGACTTCCATATTCTAAGACTTATAATCTGAAATATGCTTGCCTGCCAAGCACGATATATTTTGTAATATATACATAATTTACATTAAAATGAAAAAATTATAATTTTATTGCCTGGCAACAAAATTATTTTATTTTTAACAATTACCATTGTTTGAAAAAGTTTAAATGAATTTTCAAGTACTTTACTCTTGTTGAAACGTAAAATGTTGCAGGTAAACTACCCCTTCCCATTAACCGATCTTCACCAAAATCTAATGGCCTTGAGTCCTCTACAATTCACTTACGTATGCCAAAAATTATTTGATTCTGTTTGAATTTGCGGCAGTTATCGTTTGCCATAGAAAATACGCTTTATAACAAACGTTGCAGGTAAACTACCCCTTCCCCTCAACCGATCTTCACCAAAAACAACAGGTCTTGAGTACTCTACAAACCAGGCCTGTATGCAGAAAATTATTTGATTATGTTTGAATTTGCGGCTGTTATCGTTTGCCATAGAAAATAACCTTGTTAAAAAAACGTTGTAGGTAAACTACCCCTTTGCCTTAACCGATCTTAACCAAAAACAGTACGCCTTGAGTACTCTACAAACCAGAGCTGTATGCAGACAATTATTTGATTATGTTTGAATTTGCGGCTGTTATCGTTTGCCATAGAAAATAACCTTGTTAAAAAAACGTTGTAGGTAAACTACCCCTTTCCCTTAACCGATCTTAACCAAAAACAACAGGTCTTGAGAACTCTACAATTTAGGGCTGTATGCAAATAATCTTTTGATTCTGTGTGAATTTGCGGCTGTTATCGTGTGCCATAGGAAATACCCTTGTTAAAACATAAAACGTTACAGGTAAACTATCCCTTTCCCGTAACCGATCGTCACCAAAAACAATAGGTCTTGAGAACTCTACAATTCAGGGCTGTATGCGAAAAATTATTTGATTCTGTTTGAATTTGCGGCTGTTATCGTTTGGCAAAAAAAAAATTTCCCTTGATAAAAAAAAAACCGTTGCCGGTAAACTACCCCTTTCCCTCAACCGATCTTCACCAAAAACAATAGGTCGTGAGTACTCTACCAATCAGAGCAGTACGCAAAAAATTATTTGATTCTGTTTGAATTTGCGGCTGTTTTCGTTTGCCATAGAAAATACCCTTGATAAAACAAAAAACGTGGCTGGTAAACTACCCCTTTCCCTTAACCGATCTTCACCAAAAACAATAGGTCTTTAGTACTCAACAACTGAGGGTGGTATGCAAAAACTTATTTGATTCTGTTTGAATTTCCGGCTCTTATCGTTTGCCATAGAAAATACCCTTTTAAAACAAAAAACGTGGCCGGTAAACTACCCCTTTCCCTTAAACGATCTTCACCAAAAACAATAGGTAGCGAGTACTCAAGAAATCAGGGCTGTATGCAAAAACTTATTTGATTGTGTTTGAATTTGCGGCTGTTATCGTTTGCCATATAAAATACCCTTGTTAAAAAAACGTTGCTGGTAAACTACCCCTTTCCCTTAACCGATCTTCACCAAAATCAATAGACCTTGAGCTCTCTGCAACTCACGAAAGGGTGCAAAAAATTATTTGATTCTCTTTAAATTTTCGGCAGTTATCGTTCGTCATAAGAAAATAACATTTTTAAAACATAAAACGTTGCTGATAAACTACTCCTTCCCTTAACCAATCTTCAACAAAATCAACAGACCTTGAGTTATTTTTAGTTCAAAAAGGTATGCAAAAACCTAGTTGATTCTGTTTGAATTTACGGCAGTTATCGTTCGTCATATAAAAAATTACCCTTGTTAAAACATAAAATGTTGCTGGTAAACTACCCCCTTTCCCTTAACCGATCTTCACCAACACCAATAAGTATTGAGAACTCTACAATACAGGGCTGTATGCACAACATCATTTGATTCTGTTTGAATTTGCGGCTGTTATCGTTTACCATAGAAAAAAATTACCCTTGGTAAAAAACCGTTGCAGGTAAGCTACCCCTTTCCCTTAACCGATCTTCAACAAAATCAACAGACCTTGAGTTCTTTATAATTCAAAAAATTATGCAGAAGAGTAGTTGATTCTGTTTTAATGTACGGCAGTTATCGTTCGTCATAAAAAAAATTACCCTTGATAAAACATAAAATGTTGCTGGTAAACTACCCTATTCCCTTAACCGATATTCACCACAAACCAACAAGTCTTGAGAACTGTACATTTCAGGGCTGTATGCAAATTATTATACGATTCTGTTTGAATTTGCGGCTGTTTTCGTTTGCCATAGAAAATACCCTTGATAAAACAAAAAACGTGGCTGGTAAACTACCCCTTTCCCTTAACCGATCTTCACCAAAAACAATAGGTCTTTAGTACTCAACAACTGAGGGCGGTATGCAAAAACTTATTTGATTCTGTTTGAATTTGCGGCTCTTATCGTTTGCCATAGAAAATACCCTTTTAAAACAAAAAATGTTGCTGGTAAACTACCCCTTTCCATTAACCGATCTTCACCAACACCAATAGGTATTGAGAAATCTACAATACAGGGCTGTATGCAAAACATCATTTTAATCTGTTTGAATTTGCGGCTGTTATCGATAACCATATAAATATCGGTATGGAGAACCATACATGACTTCCATATTCTAAGATTTATATTTAAAATCATTTTCGAAATGAAATATTACCATAGAAACTACTTCTTTCTACTTACTGCTTCAGCCTTAACCACAGTACTGTGGTCACTAACGTATACCACCTCACGTTATCGCACTCGATTTTCACTGATGATGGAAGTCGATGGCATTGCCGAAATGTCTGGTTTTGTAGAAAACATTGGACTACGGCCAAATATCCCGGGAAGGAATTTTAACAAAAACTACTTCTTTGTTGCCGATAACGTTGTACACATATATATCAGTGGCGAAGTTACATGGAGGCAATTGAGGCAATGCCTACCCTAACAAATTCTGTAGAATAAAAATTATAAATACGTATGAACTACATAACGTAAAGATTATACATTGTTACTGTGACTGTCAAATTTATTAAACCGAAACGTGCTTTATTGAGCGACCGCTAGATGGTGACAGGTGAGATTCGGCATAGTTCGTTTAAATCGAATGAGGCAACCTGAACTTGCCTCAGCGTTTTTTGTATACATCGTATGTAAGCAATGTAGTGGTGTGATAGGGAAGTGTAGGGAGGGGGGATTGTCCCGCGCTGTACACATAGAGCGTTGAGGCATGCCTCACTTCTGTGGTCCAAACAGTTAAGTTAAAGCGCCTGTGTTGTTACTAAGTGTTTATTTTATGCGGTTATTAAAAGTGTCACTGTTATTCCGCTGAACTAACAGATGATCAAGATTGTTATTTGAATTATTTGTAACATTAAACATATATATAGAAACTAACCAAGTTTAAAAATTTGAAGTTCAATCAGTTGTATTATTGTGTATGACTAATACAAGGATTGTTCAATAGACACACGTATAGAGCTGTAAAGCATTTTTTATTCAACGATTTTAAAAGAAGTCTCCAATAACATTAAGACATGAGTTCCACTGTTGCGCTAACCTGTAGATTCCCTGCTAGTAAAATTCTTACGGCTGTTTGTGGAACCATTCGGTTACAGCAAACTCTACCTCAGCGTCCGATTTGACCCACCGTCCTTTTAGTGATTCCTTAAAAAAAATTTAAGATAAGATTTTTGCCTACCCATTCATTAACTACCAGCTTCGCCAGTAAGCAAATTGATGTCCATTTTTTCGGCTTGCACGCGTTATGTTGGTGTGGGTTTCGGCACTTTCCATTTAAAAAGCGTGCAAACGTAAGAAAATAAACATGAGTGAGGCCAGAAATAACGTGAATTGTGTGTTTGTGTCTTACCTGCCTTTTTATTGCCGTATTAAATGAAAAATATTATATTACATTAAAATTAAAAAATTTTAATTTTATTGCCTGGCAACAAAATTATTTTATTTTTAACAATTACCATTGTTTCAAAAAGGTTAAATAAATTTGCAAGTACTTTACTCTTGTTAAAACGTAAAAGGTTGCAGGTAAACTACCCCTTCCCCTTAACCGATCTTCACCAAAATCGAAAGTCCTTGAGACCTCTACAATTCAGGGATGTATGCAAAAAATTATTTGATTCTGTTTGAATTTGCGGCTGTTATCGTTTGCCATAGAAAATACGCTTGATAAAAAAACGGTGCAGGTAAACTACCCCTTCCCCTTAACCGATCTTCACCAAAAAAAACAGGTCTTGAGTACTCTACAAATCAGGGCTGTATGCAAAACATTATTTGATTCTGTTTGAATTTGCGGCTGTTATCGTTTGCCATAGAAAATACGCTTGATAAAAAAACGGTGCAGGTAAACTACCCCTTCCCCTTAACCGATCTTCACCAAAACAACAGGTCTTGAGTACTCTACAAACCAGGGCTGTATGCAAAACATTATTTGATTCTGTTTGAATTTGCGGCTGTTATCGTTTGCCATAGGAAATACCCTTGTTAAAACATAAAACGTTACAGGTAAACTACCCCTTTCCCTCAACCGATCTTCACCAAAAACAATAGGTCTCGAGAAATCTACAATTTAGGGCTGTATGCAAATAATCGTTTGATTCTGTTTGAATTTGCGGCTGTTATCGTTTGCCATCGGAAATACCCTTGTTAAAACATAAAACGTTACAGGTAAACTACCCCTTTCCCTTAACCGATCTTCACCAAAAACAATAGGTCTTGAAAACTGTACAATTCAGGGCTGTATACGAAACATTATTTAAGTCTGTTTGAATTTGCGGCTGTTATCGTTTGCCAAAAAAAAAAATTTCCCTTGATAAAAAAAACCGTTGCTGGTAAACTACCCCTTCCCCTCAACCGATCTTCACCAAAAACAACAGGTCGCGAGTACATTACAAATCAGGACTGTATGCAAAACATTATTTGATTCTGTTTGAATTTGCGGCAGTTATCGTTTGCCATAGAAAATACGCTTGATAAAAAACGTTGCTGGTAAACTATCCCTTCCCCTCAACCGATCTTCACCAAAAACAACAGGTCTTGAGTACTCTACAAATCAGGGCTGTATGCAGAAAATTATTTTATTCTGTTTGAATTTGCGGCTGTTATCGTTTGCCATAGAAAATACCCTTGTTAAAAAAACGTTGTAGGTAAACTACCCCTTTCCCTTAACCGATCTTCACCAAAAACAATAGGTCTTGAGAACTCTACAATGTAATGCTGCATGCAAATAATCTTTTGATTCTGTTTGAATTTGCGGTTGTTATCATTTGCCATAGGAAATACCCTTGTTAAAACATAAAACGTTACAAGTAAACTACCCCTTTCCCTTAACCGATCTTCACCAAAAACAAACGGTCTTGAGAACTCTACAATCCAGGGCTGTATACGAAACATTATTTAAGTCTATTTGAATTTGCGGCTGTTATCGTTGGGAAAAAAAAAATTTCCCTTGATAAAAAAACCGTTGCCGGTAAACTACCCCTTTCCCTCAACCGATCTTCACCAAAAACAATAGGCCGTGAGTACTCTACAAATCAGAGCTGTATGCAAAAAATTATTTGATTATGTTTGAATTTGCTACAGTTATCGTTTGCCATAGAAAATACGCTTGATAAAAAACGTTGCCGGTAAACTACCCCTTCCCCTCAACCGATCTTCACCAAAAACAACAGGTCTTGAGTACTCTACAAATCAGGGCAGTATGCAGAAAATTATTTTATTCTGTTTGAATTTGCGGCTGTTATCGTTTGCCATAGAAAATACCCTTGTTAAAAAAACGTTGTAGGTAAACTACCCCTTTCCCTTAACCGATCTTCACCAAAAACAATCGGTCTTGAGAACTCTACAATTTAGTGCTGTATGCAAATAATCTTTTGATTCTGTTTGAATTTGCGGCTGTTATCGTTTGCCATAGGAAATACCCTTGTTAAAACATAAAACGTTACCAGTAAACTACCCCTTTCCCTTAACCGATCTTCACCAAAAACAAACGGTCTTGAGAACTCTAAAATTCAGGGCTGTATACGAAACATTATTTAAGTCTGTTTGAATTTGCGGCTGTTATCGTTTGCCAAAAAAAAAATTTTCCTTGATAAAAAAAACCGTTGCCGGTAAACTACCCCTTTCCCTCAACCGATCTTCACCAGAAACAATAGGTCGCGAGTACTCTACAAATCAGGGCTGTATGCAAATAATTATTTGATTCTGTTTGAATTTGCGGCAGTTATCGTTTACCATAGAAAATACGCTTGATAAAAAACGTTGCTGGTAAACTACCCCTTCCCCTCAACCGATCTTCACCAAAAACAGTAGATCTTGAGTACTCTACAAATCAGGGCAGTATGCAGAAAATTATTTGATTCTGTTTGAATTTGCGGCTGTTATCGTTTGCCATAAAAAATACCCTTGTTAAAAAAACGTTGTAGGTAAACTACCCCTTTCCCTTAACCGATCTTCACCAAAAACAATAGGTCTTGAGAACTCTCTACAATTTAGGGCTGTATGCAAATAATCTTTTGATTCTGTTTGAATTTGCGGCCGTTATCGTTTGCCATAGGAAATACCCTTGTTAAAACATAAAACGTTACAAGTAAACTACCCCTTTCCCTTAACCGATCTTCACCAAAAACAATAGGTCTCGAGTACTCTACAATTTAGGGCTGTATGCAAATAATCTTTTGATTCTGTTTGAATTTGCGGCTGTTATCGTTTGCCAAAAAAAAAATTTCCCTTGATAAAAAAAAACCGTTGCCGGTAAACTACCCCTTTCCTTCAACCGATCTTCACCAAAAACAATAGGTCGCGAGTCCTCTACAAATCAGGGCTGTATGCAAAAAATTATTTGCTTCTGTTTGAATTTGCGGCAGTTATCGTTTGCCATAGAAAATACGCTTTATAACAAACGTTGCTGGTAAACTACCCCTTCCCCTCAACCAATCTTCACCAAAAACAATAGGTCTTGAGTACTCGACAAACCAGGGCTGTATGCAGAAAATTATTTGATTATGTTTGAATTTGCGGCTGTTATCGTTTGCCATAGAAAATAACCTTGTTAAAAAAACGTTGTTGGTAAACTACCCCTTTCCCTTAACCGATCTTAACCAAAAACAGTACATCTTGAGTACTCTACAAACCAGAGCTGTATGCAGACAATTATTTGATTATGTTTGAATTTGCGGCTGTTATCGTTTGCCATAGAAAATAACCTTGTTAAAAAAACGTTGTGGGTAAACTACCCCTTTCCCTTAACCGATCTTAACCAAAAACAATAGGTCTTGAGAACTCTACATTTTAGGGCTGTATGCAAATAATCTTTTGATTCTGTGTGAATTTGCGGCTGTTATCGTTTGCCATAGGAAATAACCTTTTTAAAACATAAAACGTTACAGGTAAACTACCCCTTTCCCGTAACCGATCGTCACCAAAAACAATAGGTCTTGAGAACTCTACAATTCAGGGCTGTATGCGAAACATTATTTGATTCTGTTTGAATTTGCGGCTGTTATCGTTTGGCAAAAAAAAATTTCCCTTGATAAAAAAAAACAGTTGCCGGTAAACTACCCCTTTACCTCAACCGATCTTCACCAAAAACAATAGGCCGTGAGTACTCTACAAGTCAGGGCTGTATGCAAAAAGTTATTTGATTCTGTTTGAATTTGCGGCAGTTATCGTTTGCCACAGAAAAAAATACCCTTGTTAAAAAAACGTTGCAGGTAAACTACCCCTTTCCCTCAACCGATCTTCACCAAAAACAATGGGTCCTGAGAACTCTACATTTTAGTGCTGTATGCAAATAATCTTTTGATTCTGTTTGAATTTGCGGCTGTTATCGTTTGCCATAGGAAATACCCTAGTTAAAACATAAAACGTTACAGGTAAACTACCCCTTTCCCTTAACCGATCCTCACCAAAATCAAAAGATCTTGAGAAATCTACAATTCAGGGCTGTATGCGAAACATTATTTGATTCTGTTTGAATTTGCGGCTGTTATCGTTTGCCAAACAAACAAATTTACCCTTGCTAAAAAAAAACCGTTGCTGGTAAACTACCCCTTTCCCTCAACCGATCTTCACCAAAAACAATAGGTCGCGAGTACTCTGCAAATCAGGACTGCATGCAAAGAATTATTTGATTCTGTTTGAATTTGCGGCAGTTATCGTTTGCCATAAAAAAAAAATCTACAGACACACAGACAGACAGACAGACAGACAGACAGACAGACAGACAGACAGACAGACAGACAGACACACAGACACTTTTCGGAAAACGACTTTTTTTCATGTTTTGAGTGTAGTAGAATCAGAATCTGCAATAATCTCGAACACGATTTTTTTTGCCATCACCATACTTCCATTCCTTAAGGAATATGGAAGTAAATTTACCCTTGATAAAAAACTGTTGCAGGTAAACTAACCCTTTCCCTTAACCAATCTTCACCAAAAACGATAGGTCTTGAGAACTCTACAATTCAGGGCTGTATGTAAAATATTATATGATTTTGTTTGAATTTGCGGCTGTTATCGTTTGCCATACAAAATACCCTTGATAAAACAAAAAACGTGGCCAGTAAACTACCCCTTTCCCTTAAACGATCTTCACCAAAAACAATAGTTAGCGAGTACTCAAGAAATCAGGGCTGTATGCAAAAACTTATTTGATTGTGTTTGAATTTGCGGCCCTTATCGTTTGCCATATAAAATACACTTGTTAAAAAAACGTTGCTGGTAAACTACCACTTTCCCTTAACCGATCTTCACAAAAAAAAAATAGGTCTTGAGAACTCTACAATTCAGGTAAGAATGCAAAACATTATTTGATTACGTTTGAATTTGCGGCTGTTATCGTTTGCCATAGAAAATACCATTGTTAAAACATAAAACGTTGCCGGTAAACTACACCTTTCCCTTAACCGAGCTTTACCAAAATCAACAGATCTTGAGAACTCTACAATTCAGGGCTGTATGCGAAACATTATTTGATTCTGTTTGAATTTGCGGCTGTTATCGTTTGCCGAACAAACAAAATTACCCTTCATAAAAAAAAACCGTTGCTGGTAAACTACCCCTTTCCCTCAACTTATCTTCCCTAAAAACAACAGGTCGCGAGTACTCTACAAATTAGGGCCGTATGCAAGAAATTATTTGATTCTGTTTGAATTTGCGGCTGTTATCGTTTGCCATAGAAAAAAATCTACAGAGACACAGAGACGCAGACACACAGACAGACACACAGCACACACAAAGACACTTTTCGAAAAATGACTTTTTTCAGGTTTTGAGTGTAGTACAATCAGAATCTGCAATAATCTCGAACACGATTTTTTTTGCCATCACCATGCTTCCATTTCCTTAAGGATCATGGAAGTAAAACGACTTTTTTTTCATGTTTTGAGTGTAGTACAATCAGAATCTGCAATAATCTCGAACACGATTTTTTTTTGCCATCACCATACTTCCATTTCCTTAAGGAATATGGAAGTAAAATGGAAATGTAAACATTACATAATTGAGATATGCTTGCCTGTCAGGAACGATAAATTTTCTCTGATACATGATTTAAATTAAAATGCAAAAATATAGTATTTTGTTAAAGTGAAATGAAATGTTTTCCATAGAAACTACTTCTTTGTTGTCAATAACGTATTACACATAATAAAACTTATAAAATTTACTTCCTCCATCAACTACCATTTTAATTTATAAAAAAATTACCACCTCCCCCTTTCAACTACCACTTTCATTTATAGATATTTCATCTACCTTCCTACAGTGGATTATAATGACCTTCTTTTCAGGATACTTTATTTATCAAAATTAGGCACATTACTCTTGTTAAAACGTAAAACGTTGCAGGTAAACTACCCCTTTCCCTTACCCGATTTTCACCAAAATCAATAGGCCTTGAGTACCCTACAATTCAGGGCTGTTTGAATCGCAGGTTTAGTGTGTATGAGGGTACACCGTGGACAAGAATTTTTCAACATTTCCTATTGAGCGTTGCTTAGAGTAAAGCTGCGAATCTACAGTGTACGTTTCACAGAACAAACACGCGGAAAAGAAGGAGCGCTCCGAAGTCACTCATGGACCCTCAGCATCTTGCAGAGGGTTCATTCCCTAAAGACGAAAATCTGTCTATGAATCGTTCCTCTGTAAACACGTGCAGTTACACTTCCCAGCGATCCACAGGAAGCAAATCGCTATCCACGGTGGACACTTTTTCGGCTTGTACGCGTTATGTTGGTATGGGTTCGGCACATTCCATTTAAAAAGCGTGCAAATGTAAGAAAATAAACATGAATGAGGCCAGAAATAACGCGAATTTTGTGTGTGTGTGTGTGTCTTCCCTGCCTTTTTATTGCGGTAGTACTAATAATAAAATTGAAACGTAAACAGTACATAACTGAGATATGCTTGCTGCCACGCACGAGATATTTTCTCTTATACATGATTTACATTAAATTGAAAAAATTATAATTTTATTGCCTGGCAACAAAATTATTTTGTTTTTAACAATTACCATTGTTTGAAAAAGTTTAAATCAATTTTCAAGTACTTTACTGGTGTTAAAACGTAAAATGTTGATGGTAAACTACCCCTTCCTCTTAACCGATCTTCACCAAAATCAAAAGGCCCTGAGTTGTCTACAATTCAGGGATGTGTGCAAAAAATTATTTGATTCTGTTTGCATATGCGGCAGTTATCGTTCGTCATAGAAAAAATTACCCTTGTTAAAACATAAAACGTTGCTGGTAAACTACCCCTTTCCCTTAACCGATCATCACCAAAAACAACACGTCTTGAGAACTCTACAATTCAGGGCTGTATGCGAAACATTATTTGATTCTGTTTGAATTTGCGGTTGTATCGTATGCAAAAAAAAAATTACCCTTGATAAAAAAACCGTTGCTGTAAACTACCCCTTTCCCTCAACCGATCTTCACCAAAAACAATAGGTCGTGAGTACTCTACAAATCAGAGCTGTACGCAAAAAATTATTTGATTCTGTTTGAATTTGCGGCAGTTATCGTTTGACATAGAAAAAAATCTACAGTAGACACACAGATAGACAGACAGACACACACACACAGACCCTTTCGGAAAACGATTTTTTTCAAGTTTTGAGTGTAGTACAATCAGAATCTGCAATAATCTCGAACACGATTTTTTTTGCCATCACCATACTTCCATTTCCTTAAGGAATATGGAAGTAAAAATCTACACACAGATAGACAGACAGACACACACACAGTCACTTTTCAAAAAAATCGGTATGGAGAACCATACATGACTTCCATATTCTAAGATTTATATTTAAAATCATTTTCAGCCAAACAGCCAGGCTGTGTCTTACCTTCCTTTTTATTGCTGTATTAAATGAAAAATATTATATTACATTAAAATGAAAAAATTATAATTTTATTGCCTGGCAACAAAATTATTTTATTTTTAACAATTACCATTGTTTCAAAAAGTTTAAATACATTTTCAAGTACTTTACTCTTGTTAAAACGAAAAAGGTTGCTGGTAAACTACCCCTTCCCCTTAACCGATCTTCACCAAAATCGAAAGTTATTGAGACCTCTACAATTCAGGGACGTATGCAAAAAATTATTTGATTCTGTTTGAATTTGCGGCTGTTATCGTTTGCCATAGAAAATACGCTTGATAAAAAAACGTTGCAGGTAAACTACCCCTTCCCCTTAACCGATCTTCACCAAAAACAATAGGTCTTGAGTACTCTACATATCAGGGCTGTATACAAAACATTATTTGATTCTGTTTAAATTTGCGGCTGTTATCGTTTGCCACAGAAAATACGCTTGATAAAAAAACGTTGCCGGTAAACTACCCCTTCCCCTTAACCGATCTTCACCAAAAACAACCGGTCTCGAGTACTCTACAAATCAGGGCTGTATGCAAAACATTATTTGATTCTGTTTGAATTTGCGGCTGTTATCGTTTGCCATAAAAAATACCCTTGTTAAAAAAACGTTGCAGGTAAACTACCCCTTTCCCTCAACCGATCTTCACCAAAAACAATAGGTCTTGAGAACTCTACAATTTAGGGCTGTATGCAAATAATCTTTTGATTCTGTTTGAATTTGCGGCTGTTATCGTTTGCCATAGGAAATACCCTTGTTAAAACATAAAATGTTACAGGTAAACTACCCCTTTCCCTTAACCGATCTTCACCAAAAACAATGGGTCTTGAGTACTCTACAAGTCAGGGCTGTATGCAAAACATTATTTGATTCTGTTTGAATTTGCGGCTGTTATCGTTTGCCATAGAAAATACCCTTGTTAAAAAAACGTTGCCGGTAAACTACCCTTTTCCCTCAACCGAACTTCACCAAAAACAATAGGTCTTGAGAACTCTACAATTTAGGGCTGTATGCAAATAATCTTTTGTTTCTCTTTGAATTTGCGGCTGTTATCGTTTGCCATAGGAAATACCCTTGTTAAAACATAAAACGTTACTGGTAAACTACCCCTTTCCCATAACCGATCTTCACCAAAATCTACAGATCTTAAGAACTCAACAATTCAGGGCTGTATGCGAAACAGTATTTAATTCTGTTTGAATTTGCGGCTGTTATCGTTTGCCAAACAAACAAAATTAACCTTGCTAAAAAAAAACTGTTGCCGGTAAACTACCTTTTTCCCTTAACCGATCTTCACCAAAAACAATAGGTCGCGAGTACTCTGCAAGTCAGGGCTGCATGCAAAAAATTATTTGATTCTGTTTGAATTTGCGGCAGTTATCGTTTGCCATAGAAAAAAAATCTACAGACACACAGACACACAGACAGACACACAGACAGACAGACAGACACACACACAGACACTTTTCGGAAAACGACTTTTTTTCATGTTTTGAGTGTAGTAGAATCAGAATCTGCAATAATCTCGAACACGATTTTTTTTGCCATCACCATACTTCCATTCCTTAAGGAATATGGAAGTAATATCGGTATGGAGAACCATACATGACTTCCATATTCTAAGACTTATAATCTGAAATATGCTTGCCTGCCAAGCACGATATATTTTGTAATATATACATAATTTACATTAAAATGAAAAAATTATAATTTTATTGCCTGGCAACAAAATTATTTTATTTTTAACAATTACCATTGTTTGAAAAAGTTTAAATGAATTTTCAAGTACTTTACTCTTGTTAAAACGTAAAATGTTGCTGGTAAACTACCCCTTCCCATTAACCGATCTTCACCAAAATCTAATGGACTTGAGTCCTCTACAATTCACTTACGTATGCAAAAAATTATTTGATTCTGTTTAAATTTGCGGCAGTTATCGTTTGCCATAGAAAATACGTTTTATAACAAACGTTGCAGGTAAACTACCCCTTCCCCACAACCGATCTTCACCGAAAACAATAGGTCTTGAGTACTCTACAAACCAGGGCTGTATGCAGAAAATTATTTGATTATGTTTGAATTTGCGGCTGTTATCGTTTGCCATAGAAAATAACCTTGTTAAAAAAACGTTGTAAGTAAACTACCCCTTTCCCTTAACCGATCTTAACCAAAAACAGTACGTATTGAGTACTCTACGAACCAGGGCTGTATGCAGAAAATTATTTGATTCTGTTTGAATTTGCGGCTGTTATCGTTTGCCATAAAAAATACCCTTGTTAAAAAAACGTTGTAGGTAAACTACCCCTTTCCCTTAACCGATCTTCACCAAAAACAATAGGTCTTGAGAACTCTCTACAATTTAGGGCTGTATGCAAATAATCTTTTGATTCTGTTTGAATTTGCGGCCGTTATCGTTTGCCATAGGAAATACCCTTGTTAAAACATAAAACGTTACAAGTAAACTACCCCTTTCCCTTAACCGATCTTCACCAAAAACAATAGGTCTCGAGTACTCTACAATTTAGGGCTGTATGCAAATAATCTTTTGATTCTGTTTGAATTTGCGGCTGTTATCGTTTGCCATAGGAAATACCCTTGTTAAAACATAAAACGTTACAAGTAAACTACCCCTTTCCCTTAACCGATCTTCACCAAAAACAAAAGGTCTTGAGAACTCTACAATTAAGGGCTGTATACGAAACATTATTTGATTATGTTTGAATTTGCGGCTGTTATCGTTTGCCAAAAAAAAAAATTTCCCTTGATAAAAAAAAACCGTTGCCGGTAAACTACCCCTTTCCTTCAACCGATCTTCACCAAAAACAATAGGTCGCGAGTCCTCTACAAATCAGGGCTGTATGCAAAAAATTATTTGATTCTGTTTGAATTTGCGGCAGTTATCGTTTGCCATAGAAAATACGCTTTATAACAAACGTTGCTGGTAAACTACCCCTTCCCCTCAACCGATCTTCACCAAAAACAGTAGGTCTTGAGTACTCGACAAACCAGGGCTGTATGCAGAAAATTATTTGATTATGTTTGAATTTGCGGCTGTTATCGTTTGCCATAAAAAATAACCTTGTTAAAAAAACGTTGTTGGTAAACTACCCCTTTCCCTTAACCGATCTTAACCAAAAACAGTACATCTTGAGTACTCTACAAACCAGGGCTGTATGCAGAAAATTATTTGATTATGTTTGAATTTGCGGCTGTTATCGTTTGCCATAGAAAATAACCTTGTTAAAAAAACGTTGTTGGTAAACTACCCCTTTCCCTTAACCGATCTTAACCAAAAACAATAGGTCTTGAGAACTCTACAATTTAGGGCTGTATGCAAATAATCTTTTGATTCTGTTTGAATTTGCTGCTGTTATCGTTTGCCATAAGAAATACCCTTGTTAAAACATAAAACGTTACCGGTAAACTACCCCTTTCCCCTAACCGATCGTCACCAAAAACAATTGGTCTTGAGAACTCGACAAATCAGGGCTGTATGCGAAACATTATTTGATTCTGTTTGAATTTGCGGGTGTTATCGTTTGGCAAAAAAAAAAATTTCCCTTGATAAAAAAAAACCGTTGCCGGGAAACTACCCCTTTCCCTCAACCGATCTTCACCAAAAACAATAGGTCGTGAGTACTCTATAAATCAGGGCTGTATGCAAAAAGTTATTTTACTCTGTTTGAATTTGCGGTAGTTATCGTTTGCCATAGAAAAAAAATACCCTTGTTAAAAAAACGTTGCAGGTAAACTACCCCTTTCCCTAAACAGATCTTCACCAAAAACAATAGGTCTTGAGAACTCTACAATTTAGGGCCGTATGCAAATAATCTTTTGATTCTGTTTGAATTTGCGGCTGTTATCGTTTGCCATAAGAAATACCCTTGTTAAAACATAAAACGTTACTGGTAAACTACCCCTTTCCCTTAACCGATCTTCACCAAAATCAAAAGATCTTGAGAACTCTACAATTCAGGGCTGTATGCGAAACATTATTTGATTCTGTTTGAATTTGCGGCTGTTATCGTTTGCCAAACAAACAAAATTACCCTTGCTAAAAAAAACCGTTGCAGGTAAACTACCCTTTTCCCTCAACCGATCTTCACCAAAAACAAGAGGTCGCGAGTACTCTACAAATCAGGATTGTATGCAAAAAATTATTTGATTCTGTTTGAATTTGCGGCAGTTATCGTTTGGCATATAAAAAAAAATCTACAGACAGACAGACAGACACATAGACAGACAGACAGACAGACAGACAGACAGACAGACACACACACAGACACTTTTCGGAAAACGACTTTTTTTCATGTTTTGAGTGTAGTAGAATCAGAATCTGCAATAATCTCGAACACGATTTTTTTTGCCATCACCATACTTCCATTCCTTAAGGAATATGGAAGTAAAACGCCTTTTTTTCATGTTTTGAGTGTAGTACAATCAGAATCTGCAGTAATCTCGAACACGATTTTTTTGCCATCACCATACTTCCATTTCCTTAAGGAATATGGAAGTAAAATGGAAATATAAACATTACATAATTGAGATATGCTTGCCTGCCACGAACGATATATTTTCTCTGATACATGATTTAAATTAAAATGCAAAAATGTAGTATTTTGTTAAAGTGAAATGAAATGTTTTCCATAGAAACTACTTCCTTGTTGTCAATAACGTATTACACATAATAAAACTTATAAGATTTACTTCCTCCATCAACTACCATTTTAATTTATAAAAAAATTACCACCTCCCACTTTCAACTACCATTTTCATTTATAGATATTTCATCTACCTTTCTACAGTGGATTATAATGACCTTCTATAACATCTTTTCTTGTGTTGTAACGTAGGGAACCCGCATTAATTGGTTCTGCCATTTATACAGGCTGCCTTCGTTGTGACGAGCTGAAAATTAATCACAACACCAAAACAATTAATATAAAAGGAAAATGGGAAGGGGAGACTGTTGATTTATGCACTCAGTTTAGTCGGTACTAAAGATGACATCTCTTTATTACATAATGAGATTAATTGCTCTACTTAAAGTTCTCAACATATATGGTTCAACAGCTTACAGTTTACAAGATGATTATATATTTTATTCTTTCACAAGGGCCCTCAAAATAAGATGTACATCAATTTAATTTATTCCACGGATCCGTGATTGAATATAGTATGTTAATAATGGTCACTTCGCCATATACAATCTTGAAAATTGTGCCATTAGAAGAATGGACTTTATTAATCTTTTTAAAACAATAAATCTTTCAGTTTAAACTTTTACTCTTTTACTACAAACAGTTTTATTAGATTACAGACTACATGTTACATATAATGTCTGTCTTTTAAAGTCTTAAAGTGGTGAGTTATATTGTCTTTTGTTGGTTATAATTTTAGTATCTCATAACCATGGAAGACAAGCCTCCATGTCACCTGTGGTTTTCTGTAGTTGATGCAGATTTGGCTCTTCGGTCCTCGGTGTGTTTCCTGAAGGTCTGTCGTTACCTTAGTATCCGGTGACGGTGAAGTTCCTGACATATGTTACATCATTCTGGGTGTGGTACTCTCTTCTTAGATGACTGTAGTAAATCTTGTTGTTAGAATAAATAAAGCGAAAGTTTGTTTCACTGGTATTCACTTCACATGATTATTTATTACTTGAATTTCACCTCATGTTCTAGTACTGCCTTAATTACATAGTTTATTATTTAAGAATAGATAGAGATGTCATCGGCGCACGCTTTAGTTGTTTAAATATTCTTTACCAAACATTCACATATTTGTATCCGCGTCGCGAACCAACGCTGCGCGCAGCTTACGGCGTGAGCGCTCCATTGCAAGTGGTAAATAGTTAAGGGGTGAGAGTAGTAATCTCGCGACATTTACTATACAGCATAAAAGTAGTTCCATGTTCCTTCTTTATTTAAAGGATTACAGTATGACTATTTAATTAAGTAGAGATATTCTTAGTTACAGACGTTAATTAAAGTACATTACAGTGGTCTTGTTTAATTATTTAAATAATGTCAAATTTACAAGTATATTTAGTTTGTTTAGGGGTCGGAAATCAAGTTAATTCTGGTTAGTGCATGTCTATGCAGTAATTAACAAGGTTTACCCTTTCTGTACAATCGTATTTCTTTTATTTTATTATTACAACTCTTAATTAAATATTATTATTATTTAATGATAGCAATAAGATTTAGTTTAAATGTGCGATTTTATTAAAAAATTTAAAATTTCTCAGCCTACACATTACCTATTTATGAATTACCATATTTTTATTAATGAAATCGTCACATACTCCGCCGCTTAAAGAACAGACTCCGGCTTATTTGGGTCATCAATGTACCGGGAGTATGCTTGGGGATTACCGTGTGAAATTTCTCTCACCTGTTTTTCTCTGTATGTAATTACGAGCTGCATAAGTCAATCTCGACTTGCTTATTCTTACTATCTATATATATACATAATACTTTACAGACTAATTCTAATACTACATAAAATTCACACATTACAAAACATATTGTAAACATTCTAAATTTTTCTTAACTCTACTACTTATGACTACTACCGGAATTTTCTTTAGTTGTGAGTTATTCTAGTTATAGAATTACTCTTTAAGTAATTTGTTACTTAATTATTCCTCATATTTGATGTCAGCTGACTTCTCACTTTGCTCTACTTTCGATGAATAGGATTCAAGGTTGATCAGGCCTCGTACCTATTTATACGATTAGGTAGCCAAATGTTACTCAAGTACTCTTTTGCAGTTGAGTACAAAACATATACCTTTTTTTTTTTTACATTTATTAACTTAAACTCTACCATTTCCTTCTTTGTGATAACGTTTTATCTGCGAAATATGTGTTCTTCGTACATATTTTTGAGTAGAGGGTTCGTACAGGGCTACAGTTACTGGAGTTAAGTATTTGTGAATTTGATAAGGACCGCACCATCGGTATGATAGCTTGGAAGTTGTCTTATCGATTGCACTACTCGTAGGGTGTGTTTTATACATTACTAACTCACCGATTTGGTACTTTACTTCATTATTATTATTATTTCGCTCGTGATATTTCCTTGATTTCGCTAAGTTTGCTCGTAAATTAGCGCGCGCTTCATTCCATATTTTCTTAATATTTTTATCCCTAATTTCAAGGGGTAACAACTCATGTATTTTCCACTTAGTGGATAATGGGTGGTTAGGTTTATATTTGAACAATAATTCGAATGGGGTAGACTTATGTCCTTCATGATATGCTGAATTAAAGGCGAATTGTATCCAGGATAGGTTCTGGTCCCAAGACGTATGATCGTTTGCATGGTAGCCTATTAAAGCAGATTTTAGGTTTCGCAAATACCTTTCAGCTATATTTCCTTGCGGACGATACTCTGTAGTGGTAATATGGTCTATTCCTAGTTTGAAACACATGTTCCTGAATTCCTTAGACTTAAAATGTGGTCCGTTATCCGACACTAGATGGACTGGAGTACCGAATTCTTTAAATAATCTATGCTGTAAAATACTTACTGTGGTGGAAGCTAATGCTCGCCGCATGGGGTACATCCAGACGAATTTGCTGAAAGAATCTACGCAAATTAGTAACATTGTATTTCCTGATTTAGAACGCGGGTAGGGTCCTGAAAAGTCTAAATAAATCTTGGAGAACGGGGTAGCAGGAATTTCTGAGATTAATTTACTTATTTGACTGTTTCTCGCTGGTTTACTGAGTGCACACAACTTACACCTTTTCACGAAATTAGCTATCTCACTGTTCATATTTTCCCAGTGATATTCTTTACGAATTCGATGTATGGTTTTATTTATTCCCATATGTGCTCCAATGGTGGAAGAGTGATAGTATTCCATCAGCATAGGTTTAATAATATCAGGGGCGATTATTCGTAAATATTTTCCGTTCGCTATTCTACAACATAACACTCTCTTACTTAATATGTATTTTTCTGACTTATTTCCTTTATATAGTTGTTCAATAATTGGTCTCAAACGTGGGTCTTGTTGTTGATACTGGGCTAAGTCCGTAAATGCAAGAGGAAATTCGGTAATTAAAGTATTGATTATCGGCTTTTCTCTACTCTCCTTGTTTTCGTAAGTATTACTACTCGGCTGGAACATACGTGACAGTGTGTCGGCAACTACGTTTTGGGTGCCTCTAATATGTTGTACTTTGAATTTAAAACAATTTAATCTTAATACCCATCTTCCGATACGACCTAACTGTTTTGGGTGATTTAGTAGCCAAGATAATGCTTGATTATCTGTTTCTAACAAAAACTCTTTATGTTCTAAAAAGGGTTTGAACTTCTCAAAAGCGAAAACGATAGCTAAACATTCTAATTCGTATGCGGAGTATTTCTTTTCTTGGTCTGTCAGGGTGCGTGAAGCGTAACTAATAGGTAATCTAGAGTTATCTACTTCCTGATATATTACTGCACCTAGGGCTACACTTGAACTGTCTGTCTGCACTACAAACGGTTTTGTAAAATCGGCTAATTGTAGTACGGGGGGTGATATGATGCTTTTTTTTAATTTCTCGAATGCGGTTTGGTGTTGCTCATTCCACTCAAATTTAACTCCCTTCTTTCTTAAGGTATTTAGCGGTGCTGCAATTTCGGCTAGATGTGGGATATACTTGTGGAAATAATTTATCATTCCTAAAAATCGGGTTATTCCTTTCGCATCCCGCGGTGGTAAAAATTCTCTGATAGCACGGGTTCGCTCTGGGTCTATGCTTACCTTTCCGTTGGCTTTTACGATGTGACCCTAAAAATGAAAATTGTGTGACAGCAAAATTTACTTTACTGGGGTTTACGGTTAATCCAGCTTTCTCCAATCGGGATAGTACTTCACGTAGATGTTTAAGATGTTGCTCAATTGACTCGCTGTAGATAACGATGTCATCTAAGTAGTGGTACACATATTTAAATTTTATATCATGAAATAATTTTTCTAGTAATCTGCTACATACAGAACTACCTTGGGAAATACCAAAGGGTACCCTCGTAAATTGGTACAGGTTGAAAGGGACAGCAAATGCGGTTAGACGTTTTGATTCTTCCGAAAGGGGTATTTGATGAAATGCCTGATTTAAATCCATAATGGTAAAAATTTTTGCTTTCGTAAAATAATGAAAAGCACTGTGGATGTCGGGAAGCGGTATAGATTCAAATTCTATCCGTTTATTTAGTTGTCTGTAGTCCACAACTAATCTATGTTTGTCGTTACTTTTGGGTACTAAAAACGCGGGTGATGAATAAGATGACGTAGAGGGTTCGATGACTCCTTGTTCTAACAATTTGTTAATTTGGTTCCTCATTACTTCCATTTTTGGAGGTGATAACTTGTATGGGGCTAAACGTATTACTTTATTGTCGCTCAAATTTATTTTGTACTCTATTAGGTCCGTCAGTCCTAACTTTGGGGTGAGGACATTGGAGAATTGTTTTATTAATGTCTGTATGTCCCGTCTATCTTTACTTTCCAGATGACCTAATTCAGATTCGTGATGTTTTAGATGTGTAGAGGTAGTGCTAGTACTTTCTCTGTTATTTGAATTATCATCCAAGTTATATTTTCGTGAACGATCGAATCCAAAATAAAATTTATTATCGTGAATATCTAGAATTATTCCTGTTTTACTGATAAAATCAGCTCCCAATATTAACTCGGGTCCTAACTCGTCGCATACCAACATTGGAAAATACCACGTTAGATTTTTAATTTTTACTTTAAACGTGATGATAAGTTTTATCATTAAGTTTTGTTTATTAGCTGTAGCGCATCTAATATTTACTGATTGACTGCGCTTAACTAAATTGTGTTTAAATAATTTATTGGCTAGCTCTTGACTAATTAAACTTCGCGTTGATCCGGAATCAATTAATCCGAGGGTGGATGTAACACCAAGGTCAACTTGTATATACGGTAATTGACACTTACTGAAATCACATTTGTTAATAGCGTTACATTTATCGATAAATTTTCTAACATAGGGGTCTAATTTTCTTTTGTTATTATTATTAATTTGTTTTAATTTGTTGTCTCTCAGGGGTTTACCTGTTTTCACGATGCTGCGGAAGACACAGGGTTTCGGATCTCCCCGCCTTACATGTTTTTTGGATAATGAGTTTTCTGATTGTACTGTTTCCGTTTACAGTTTCTACTGAGGTGTCCAGGTTTTCCGCAGTTATAGCATACATATTCTTTACGTGGGGTCTCACTGGTTTCCTGTCGAGGTTGAGGCTCCTTGGACTTACCATGGCCATGAACATAGGTTGGTCGCCGAAATGGTCGTCTTTCTCGTAGAGTTCTTGCATCGGAGACTAGGGCTTGCGTTTCCTTTCTATGTGGTGTAGTGGATACCGATGCATGTCTGTGCTGATCTGCGTACCATACATTTGAAGAGTGAATGCTACATTGTTCAAGGTCAGCGAAAGTGTAGGGTCTACTTATTAGTGCTAAACTAGGAGCGTTCTTCAGGAGATAAGCCTACTAGAATAGTATCGACCAATTGTTTCTCACTCCAGTCGACTTGCAGTAGACGTGAAGATTCTCTGATATCTGCAATATAGTGGGCCAGTCTTTCATGGGCGCCTTGTACTCGAAGTACGGTATTTCTTTTAATTTCCTCGTAAATTCCCGTGGGGATAAAATATTTGATTATGGTAGTATGAAGTTCTTCTACTGGAAGAGTCGAGTTTAATGATTCTAGTACACGATCTCGTAATGGTGGTTTACATTTGGGTAGGATTACTTGCAGTATTTGCCAATCGTTCAATTGTTGTAGATCCTTTATTTGCAGTAGGTATCTGATAAAATTCAACACTATC
Source organism: Magicicada septendecula (assembly GCA_034769895.1). NCBI lineage: Eukaryota > Metazoa > Arthropoda > Insecta > Hemiptera > Cicadidae > Magicicada > Magicicada septendecula. The sequence goes on from CM068369.1 coordinate 197,805,726, forward strand.
GTGATACTTAAGCCATCGGTGTAAGGAATTTCATTAATTATTTTCTCCACTGGGTGGGTAATCTTTCCGTAGAGGTCTACATTAAAATTCACATTGGGTATACTTTTCGAAGGATTTGTGGTTGCATTAGGATTTGTAATCGCATATCTACTAGTGCGAGTATGGTGACCATTAGGCTGTAGGGGTTCTGATATAGTTAGGGTATTTAATTCTCTACTAGGTAACTGTTCGTGAGTCGGTTGTATCTTCAATATGGTGGGTGAATCGTGGTCCGAGGTGGAGGGAGGGTGTTCTAAAGTAGGGGATTGAACTGGGGAAATATATAATTTTTGTAAGTAGTGCTCAATTTCCTCCATTCTAGATGAGTCTGACTTTCGTCGTAAGTCGTTGATAATTATGGGTAATTGGCGTAATGCCTCATCCGCAAATTTCTGCACATCGGCGGGGATTACGGTGACGTCGGGCCAGCTTAATAAATTGTTCAACCGGCGGGTTAAATGTTCTATTCGTTGCGTGACGCGCAATATTACAGTAGGTGATTTTTCGTCCTGAAGGTTCTGAGATAATACCGTCAGTTCCCTATATTTCGCATAACAGGCTTCTCGTTCGCTGTCATAATCGAGTTTACGCAATCTATCTAACTGCGAGGGTATATCTGATCCGGTTTGGCGTAATGATTTTCGTAATTCAGACACGGTTACATTCACGTGTTTTAAACCGCGTAAAATTGCTTCGTAGCACAGCTCATCTTTTAATAATAGATCAGGGTTAAATACAGCCATTTTCGTAATGTGAGTGGCTATAAATAATTATTCTACTATTTGCAATAAATTCTATACAACGCTTTCTTGGTTTTTTTTTATACACAAGAAAAATAAAAATATAAATCAATCGTATTCTTACCCTTTTTTTTTTACAAATAAACAATTAAAATGTGATGACAACCTTAATCATTTTACATTGGTAGAGAGAGAGAAATCTCACACAGGCTTGAATATACGTGCGACAAAGGGGGGAATCTTCGGTTACTAAACACAGGAAAATACACGCTTCTTATAACAATAGAACTAACAAAGAGGGTGGCGTATTTTCTAACTCAACTTGCGGGAGGGTGACTATGACAGTTTTACACAGGCGGCAACAGGATATTTACCTGTCCGAGTTTGTCGTCTGATTGACACGTTGATGAATGAAATTTTTGGACAAGTACCTACATGGTTTTGTTTACATGGGACAATATGTTAATATAAGTTTACACGTATTATATTTACAATTAACGTTACCTATACTATATTACTATAATAATTATTATGATTTTTATTTTATTTAAAATTTTGACACATATTAAAATACATGAGTGGATAGATCAACAGCTAGTGTGTGTGGAATATTGGGACACAATTATTTCTTAAGCAACACAAGACACAATTTTTTTTTACAAAGGAGTAGCAAAATTTAAACAAATTAGCAGAGTGGCGCAATTTATAACATCTTTTCTTGTGTTATAACGTAGGGAACCCGCATTAATTGGTTCTGCCAATTATACAGGCTGCCTTCGTTGTGACGAGCTGAAAATTAATCACAACACCAAAACAATTAATATAAAAGGAAAATGGGAAGGGGAGACTGTTGATTTATGCACTCAGTTTAGTCGGTACTAAAGATGACATCTCTTTATTACATAATGAGATTAATTGCTCTACTTAAAGTTCTCAACATATATGGTTCAACAGCTTACAGTTTACAAGATAATTATATATTTTATTCTTTCACAAGGGCCCTCAAAATAAGATGTACATCAATTTAATTTATTCCACGGATCCGGGATTGAATATAGTATGTTAATAATGGTCACTTCGCCATATACAATCTTGAAAATTGTGCCATTAGAAGAATGGACTTTATTAATCTTTTTAAAACAATAAATCTTTCAGTTTAAACTTTTACTCTTTTACTACAAACAGTTTTATTAGATTACAGACTACATGTTACATATAATGTCTGTCTTTTAAAGTCTTAAAGTGGTGAGTTAAATTGTCTTTTGTTGGTTATAATTTTAGTATCTCATAACCATGGAAGACAAGCCTCCATGTCACCTGTGGTTTTCTGTAGTTGATGCAGATTTGGCTCTTCGGTCCTCGGTGTGTTTCCTGAAGGTCTGTCGTTACCTTAGTATCCGGTGACGGTGAAGTTCCTGACATATGTTACATCATTCTGGGTGTGGTACTCTCTTCTTAGATGACTGTAGTAAATCTTGTTGCTAGAATAAATAAAGCGAAAGTTTGTTTCACTGGTATTCACTTCACATGATTATTTATTACTTGAATTTCACCTCATGTTCTAGTACTGCCTTAATTACATAGTTTATTATTTAAGAATAGATAGAGATGTCATCGGCGCACGCTTTAGTTGTTTAAATATTCTTTACTAAACATTCACATATTTGTATCCGCGTCGCGAACCAACGCTGCGCGCAGCTTACGGCGTGAGCGCTCCATTGCAAGTGGTAAATAGTTAAGGGGTGAGAGTAGTAATCTCGCGACATTTACTATACAGCATAAAAGTAGTTCCATGTTCCTTCTTTATTTAAAGGATTACAGTATGACTATTTAATTAAGTAGAGATATTCTTAGTTACAGACGTTAATTAAAGTACATTACAGTGGTCATGTTTAATTATTTAAATAATGTCAAATTCACAAGTATATTTAGTTTGTTTAGGGGTCGGAAATCAAGTTAATTCTGGTTAGTGCATGTCTATGCAGTAATTGACAAGGTTTACCCTTTCTGTACAATCGTATTCCTTTTTATTTTATTATTACAACTCTTTATTAATTATTATTATTATAATTATTATATTATAATATAATATATAATTATATATTATAATATTATAATATATATAACTATATATAAATATATTATTATATATTATAATTATAATATTATAATATATTATTATAATTATTATAATATTATTATTATTAATGATAGCAATAGGATTTAGTTTAAATGTGCGATTTTATTAACAATTTTAAAATTTCTCAGCCTACATATTACCTATTTATTAATTACCATATTTTTTATTAATGAAATCGTCACACTTCTTTTCAGGATACTTTATTTATCAAAATTAGGCACTTTACTCTTGTTAAAACGTAAAACGTTGTAGGTAAACTACCCCTTTCCCTTACCCGATTTTCACCAAAATCAATAGGCCTTGAGTCCTCTACAATTCAGGGCTGTTTGAATCGCAGGTTTAGTGTGTATGAGGGTACACCGTGGACAAAAATTTTCAACATTTCCTATTGAGCGTTGCTTAGAGTAAAGCTGCGAATCTACAGTGTACGTTTCACAGAACAAACACGCGGAAAACAAGGAGCGCTCCGAAGTCACTCATGGACCCTCAGCATCTTGCAGAGGGTTCATTCCCTAAAGACGAAAAGTCTGTCTATGAGTCGTTCCTCTGTAAGCACGTGCAGTTACACTGCCCAGCGATCCACAGGAAGCAAATCGCTATCCACGCTGGACACTTTTTCGGCTTGCACGCGTTATGTTGGTATAGGTTTCGGCACTTTCCATTTAAAAAGCGTGCAAATGTAAGAAAATAAACATGAATGAGGCCAGAAAAACGCGAATATTGTGTGTGTGTGTGTGTGTGTGTGTGTGTGTGTGTGTGTGTGTGTGTGTGTGTGTGTGTCTTTCCTGCCTTTTTATTGCGGTAGTCATAATAATAAAATGGAAACGTAAACATTACATAACTGAGATATGCTTGCCTGCCACGAACGATATATTTTCTCAAATACATGATTTACATTAAAATGAAAAAATTATAATTTTATTGCCTGGCAACAAAATTATTTTATTTTTAACAATTACCATTGTTTGAAAAAGTTTAAATCAATTTTCAAGTACTTTACTGGTGTTAAAACGTAAAAGGTTGATGGTAAACTACCCCTTCCTCTTAACCGATCTTCACCAAAATCAAAAGGCCTTGAGATGTCTACAATTCAGGGATGTATGCAAAAAATTATTTGATTCTGTTTGAATATGCGGCAGTTATCGTTCGTCATAGAAAAAATTACCCTTGTTAAAACATAAAACGTTGCAGGTAAACTACCCCTTTCCCTTAACCGATCTTCACCAAAAACAACAAGTCTTGAGAACTCTACAATTCAGGGCTGTATGCGAAACATTATTTGATTCTGTTTGAATTTGCGGTTCTATCGTATGCAAAAAAAAAATTACCCTTGATAAAAAAACCGTTGCTGGTAAACTACCCCTTTCCCTCAACCGATCTTCACCAAAAACAATAGGTCGTGAGTACTCTACAAATCGGAGCTGTACGAAAAAAATTATTTGATTCTGTTTGAATTTGCGGCAGTTATCGTTTGACATAGAAAAAAAATCTACAGTAGACACACAGACAGACAGACAGACAGACACACACACAGACCTTTTCGGAAAACGACTTTTTTCAAGTTTTGAGTGTAGTACAATCAGAATCTGCAATAATCTCGAACACGATTTTTTTTGCCATCACCATACTTCCATTTCCTTAAGGAATATGGAAGTAATTACCCTTTTAAACATAAAACGTTGCCGGTAAACTACCCCTTTCCCTTAACCGATCTTCACCAAAATCAAAACACCTTCAGTCCTCTACAATTCATGGACGCATACAAAACATTATTTGACTCTGTTTAAATGTGCGGCAGTTATCGTTCGTCATAGAAACAATTTCTCTTGTTAAAACATACAATGTTACGGGTGAACTACCCCTTTCCCTTAACCGATCTTCACCAAAATCAACAAGCCTTCAGTCTTTTACAATTGATGAACGTATGCAAAAAATATTTGATTGTGTTTGAATGTGCGGCAGTTATCGTTCGTCATAGAAAAAATTACCGTTTTTAATACATAAAATGTTGCTGGTAAACTACCCCTTTCCCTTAACTGATCTTCACCAAAATCAACAGACATTGAGTTGAAGGTATGCAAACAGGAAGGTATGCAAAACATTATTTGAATCCGTTTGAATTTGCGGCTGTTATCGTTTGCCTTAGAAAATACCGTTGTTAAAACATAAAACTTTGCTGGTAAACTACCCCTTTCCCTTAACCAATCTTCACAGAAATCAATACTCCTTCAGTCCTCTACAATTCATGGATGCATACAAAACATTATTTGATTCTGTTTGCATTTACGGCAGTTAACGTTCTTCATATATAACGTTCTCTTGTTACAACATAAAACGTTGCTGGTAAACTACCCCTTCCCCTTAACCGATCTTTACCAAAATTAACAGATCTTGAGAACTCTACAATTGAGCGCTGTGTGCGAAACATTATTTGATTCTGTTTGTATTTGCGGCTGTTATCGTTTGCCAAACAAACAAAATTACCCTTGATATAAAAAAAACCGTTGCCGGTAATCTACCCCCTTCCCTCAACCGATCTTCACCAAAAACAATAGGTCGTGAGTACTCTACAAATCAGAGCTGTACGCAAAAAATTGTTTGATTCTGTTTGAATTTGCGGCTGTTATCGTTTGCCATAGAAAAAAATCTACAGACACACAGACACACACACACACACTTTTCGAAAAACGACTTTTTTCATGTTTTGAGTGTAGTACAATCTGAATCTGCAATAATCTCGAACACGATTTTTTTTGCCATCACCATACTCCCATTTCCTTAAGGAAAATGGAAGTAATAATCTACACACAGATAGACAGACAGACACACACACAGTCACTTTTCGAAAAACGACTTTTTTTCATGTTTTGAGTGTAGTACAATCAGAATCTGCAGTAATCTCGAACACGATTTTTTTTGCCATCACCATACTTCCATTTCCTTAAGGAATATGGAAGTAAAATGGAAATATAAACATTACATAATTGAGATATGCTTGCCTGCCACGAACGATATATTTTCTCTGATTCACGATTTAAATTAAAATGCAAAAATATATTATTTTGTTAAAGTGAAATGAAATGTTTTCCATAGAAACTACTTCTTTGTTGTCAATAACGTATTACACATAATAAAATTATAAAATTTACTTCCTCCATCAACTACCATTTTAATTTATAAAAAAATTACCACCTCCCCTTTCAACTACCATTTTCATTTATAGATATTTCATCTACCTTTCTACAGTGGATTATAATGACCTTCTTTTCAGGATACTTTATTTATCAAAATTAGGCATTTTACTCTTGTTAAAACGTAAAACGTTGTAGGTAAACTACCCCTTTCCCTTACCCGATTTTCACCAAAATCAATAGGCCTTGAGTCCTCTACAATTCAGGGGTGTTTGAATCGCAGGTTTAGTGTGTATAAGGGTACACAGTGGACAAAAGTTTTCAACATTTCCTATTGAGCGTTGCTTAGAGTAAAGCTGCGAATCTACAGTGTACGTTTCACAGAACAAACACGCGGAAAAGAAGGAGCGCTCCGAAGTCACTCATGGACCCTCAGCATCTTGCAGAGGGTTCATTCCCTAAAGACGAAAAGTCGTTCCTCTGTACACACGTGCAGTTACACTGCCCAGCGATCCACAGGAAGCAAATCGCTATCCACGCTGGACACTTTTTCGACTTGCACGCGTTATGTTAGTATGGGTTTCGGCACTTTCCATTTAAAAAGCGTGCAAATGTAAGAAAATAAACATGAATGAGGCCAGAAATAACGCGAATTTTGTGTGTGTGTGTGTATGTCTTCCCTGCCTTTTTATTGCGGTAGTCATAATAATAAAATGGAAGAGTAAACATTACATAACTGAGTAATGCTTGCCTGCCACGAACGATATATTTTCTCTCATACATGATTTACATTAAAATGAAAAAATTATAATTTTATTGCCTGGCAACAAAATTATTTTATTTTTAACAATTACCATTGTTTGAAAAAGTTTAAATAAATTTTCAAGTACTTTACTGGTGTAAAAACGTAAAAGGTTGATGGTAAACTACCCCTTCCTCTTAACCGATCTTCACCAAAATCAAAAGGCCTTGAGTTGTCTACAATTCAGGGATGTATGCAAAAAATTATTTGATTCTGTTTGAATATGCGGCAGTTATCGTTCGTCATAAAAAAAATTACCCTTGTTAAAACATAAAACGTTGATGGTAAACTACCCCTTTCCCTTAACCGATCTTCACCAAAAACAACACGTCTTGAGAACTCTACAATTCAGGGCTGTATGCGAAACATTATTTGATTCTGTTTGAATTTGCGGTTGTATCCTAAGGAAAAAAAAAGTTACTCTTGATAAAAAAAAAGTTGCTGGTAATCTACCCCTTTCCCTCAACCGATCTTCACCAAAAACAATAGGTCGTGAGTACTCTACAAATCAGAGCTGTACGCAAAAAATTATTTGATTCTGTTTGAATTTTCGGCAGTTATCGTTTTCCATAGAAAAAAAATCTACAGTAGACACACAGATAGACAGACAGACACACACACACACAGACCCTTTCGGAAAACGACTTTTTTCAAGTTTTGAGTGTAGTACAATCAGAATCTGCAATAATCTCGAACACGATTTTTTTTGCCATCACCATACTTCAATTTCCTTAAGGAATATGGAAGTAATTACCCTTTTAAACATAAAACGTTGCCGGTAAACTACCCCTTTCCCTTAATCGATCTTCACCAAAATCAAAACACCATCAGTCCTCTACAATTCATGGACGCATACAAAACATTATTTGATTCTGTTTAAATGTGCGGCAGTTATCGTTCGTCATAGAAACAATTTCTCTTGTTAAAACGTACAATGTTACGGGTGAACTACCCCTTTCCCTTAACCGATCTTCACCAAAATCAACAAGCCTTTAGTCCTTTACAATTGATGAACGTATGCAAAAAATATATGATTGTGTTTGAATGTGCGGCAGTTATCGTTCGTCATAGAAAAAATTCCGTTGTTAATACATAAAATATTGCTGGTAAACTACCCCTTTCCCTTAACCGATCTTCACCAAAATCAATACTCCTTCAGTCCTCTACAATTCATGGATGCATACGAAACATTATTTGATTCTGTTTGCATTTACGGCAGTTATCGTTCTTCATATATAACGTTCTCTTGTTACAACATAAAACGTTGCTGGTAAACTACCCCTTCCCCTTAACCGATCTTTACCAAAATCAACAGATTTTGAGAACTCTACAATTCAGCGCTGTATGCAAAACATCATTTGATTCTGTTTGTATTTGCGGCTGTTATCGTTTGCCAAACAAACAAAATTACCCTTGATAAAAAAAAAACCGTTGCCGGTAAACTACCCCCTTCCCTCAACCGATCTTCACCAAAAACAATAGGTCGCGATTACTCGACAAATCAGGGCTGTATGCAAAGAATTGTTTGATTCTGTTTGAATTTGCGGCTGTTATCGTTTGCCATAGAAAAAAATCTATAGACACACAGACACACACACAGACACTTTTCGAAAAACGACTTTTTTCATGTTTTGAGTGTAGTGCAATCAGAATCTGCAATAATCTCGAACACGATTTTTTTTGCCATCACCATACTTCCATTTCCTTAAGGAACATGGAAGTAATAATCTACACACAGATAGACAGACAGACACACACACAGTCACTTTTCGAAAAACGACTTTTTTTCATGTTTTGAGTGTAGTACAATCAGAATCTGCAATAATCCCGAACACGATTTTTTTTGCCATCACCATACTTCCAATACCTTGAGCAATATGGAAGTAAAATGGAAATGTAAACATTACATAATTGAGATATGCTTGCCTGCCACGAACGATATATTTTCTCTGATTCACGATTTAAATTAAAATGCAAAAATATATTATTTTGTTAAAGTGAAATGAAATGTTTTCCATAGAAACTACTTCTTTGTTGTCAATAACGTATTACACATAATAAAACTTATAAAATTTACTTCCTCCATCAACAACCATTTTAATTTATAAAAAAATTACACCCTCCCCTTTCAACTACCATTTTCATTTATAGATATTTCATCTACCTTTCTACAGTGGATTATAATGACCTTCTTTTCAGGATACTTTATTTATCAAAATTAGGCACTTTACTCTTGTTAAAACGTAAAACGTTGTAGGTAAACTACCCCTTTCCCTTACCCGATTTTCACCAAAATCAATAGGCCTTGAGTCCTCTACAATTCAGGGCTGTTTGAATCGCAGGTTTAGTGTGTATAAGTGTACACCGTGGACAAAAATTTTCAACATTTCCTATTGAGCGTTGCTTAGAGTAAAGCTGCAAATCTACAGTGTACGTTTCACAGAACAAACACGCGGAAAAGAAGGAGCGCTCCGAAGTCACTCATGGACCCTCAGCATCTTGCAGAGGGTTCATTCCCTAAAGACGAAAAGTCTGTCTATGAGTCGTTCCTCTGTAAACACGTGCAGTTATACTGCCCAGCGATCCACAGGAAGCAAATCGCTATCCACGCTGGACACTTTTTCGACTTGCACGCGTTATGTTAGTATGGGTTTCGGCACTTTCCATTTAAAAAGCGTGCAAATGTAAGAAAATAAACATGAATGAGGCCAGAAATAACGCGAATTTTGTGTGTGTGTGTGTGTGTGTGTGTGTGTGTCTTCCCTGCTTTTTTATTGCGGTAGTCATAATAATAAAATGGAACAGTAAACATTACATAACTGAGTTATGCTTGCCTGCCACGAACGATATATTTTCTCTCATACATGATTTACATTAAAATGAAAAAATTATAATTTTATTGCCTGGCAACAAAATTATTTTATTTTTAACAATTACCATTGTTTGAAAAAGTTTAAATCAATTTTCAAGTACTTTACTGGTGTTAAAACGTAAAATGTTGATGGTAAACTACCCCTTCCTCTTAACCGATCTTCACCAAAATCAAAAGGCCTTGAGTTGTCTACAATTCAGGGATGTATGCAAAAAATTATTTGATTCTGTTTGAATATGCGGCAGTTATCGTTTGTCATAGAAAAAATTACCCTTGTTAAAACATAAAACGTTGATGGTAAACTACCCCTTTCCCTTAACCGATCTTCACCAAAAACAACAGGTCTTGAGAACTCTACAATTCAGGGCTGTATGCGAAACATTATTTGATTCTGTTTGAATTTGCGGCTGTTATCGTTTGCAAAAAAAAAAAATGACCTTGATAAAAAAACCGTTGCCGGTAAACTACCCCTTTCCCCCAACCGATCTTCACCAAAAACGATAGGTCGTGAGTACTCTACAAATCAGAGCTGTATGCAAAAAATTATTTGATTCTGTTTGAATTTGCGGCGGTTATCGTTTGCCATAAAAAAAAATCTACAGTAGACACACAGATAGACAGACAGACAGACACACACACACAGACCCTTTCGGAAAACGACTTTTTTCAAGTTTTGAGTGTAGTACAATCAGAATCTGCAATAATCTCGAACACGATTTTTTTTGCCATCACCATACTTCCATTTCCTTTAGGAATATGGAAGTAATTACCCTTTTAAAACATAAAACGTTGCTGGTAAACTACCCCTTTCCCTTAACCGATTTTCACCAAAATCAATACACCTTCAGTCCTCTACAATTCATGGACGCATACAAAACATTATTTGATTCTGTTTGCATTTACGGCAGTTATAGTTCTTCATGTAAAACGTTCTCTTGTTACAACATAAAATGTTGCCGGTAAACTACCCCTTTCCCTTAACCGATCTTCAATAAAATCAACAGACCTTGAGTTATCTACAATTGAGGAAGGTATGCAGAAAATTATTTGATTCTGTTTAAATGTGCGGCAGTTATCGTTCGTCATAGAAACAATTTCTCTTGTTAAAACATACAATGTTACTGGTAAACTACGCCTTTCCCTTAACCGATCTTCACCAAAATCAACAAGCCTTCAGTCTTTTACAATTGATGAACGTATGCAAAAAATATTTGATTTTGTTTGAATGTGCGGCAGTTATCGTTCGTCATAGAGAAAATTACCGTTGTTAAAACATAAAATGTTGCTGGTAAACTACCCCTTTCCCTTATCTGATTTTCACCAAAATCAACAGACATTGAGGTCTCTATAGCTCAGGAAGGTATGCAAAACATTATTTGATTCTGATTGAACTTACGGCTGTTATCATTCGTCATAAAACAAATTACCCATGTCAAGACATAAAACGTTGCCGGTAAACTACCCCTTTCCCTAAACCGATCTTCAACGAAAACAATATGTCTTGAGAACTCTACAATTCAGGACTGTATGCAAAACATTATTTGATTCTGTTTGAATTTGCGGCTGTTATCGTTTGCCATAGAAAATACCCTTGTTAAAACATAAAACGTTGCTGGTAAACTACCCCTTTCCCTTAACCGATCTTCACCAAAATCAATACTCCTTCAGTCCTCTACAATTCATGGATGCATACAAAACATTATTAGATTCTGTTTGCATTTACGGCAGTTATCGTTCTTCATATATAACTTTCTCTTGTTACAACATAATTGCAGGTAAACTACCCCTTTGACTTAACCGATCTTCACCAAAATCAACAAGCCTTCAGCCTTTTACAATTGATGACGTATGCAAAAAAATATTTGATTTTGTTTGATAGTGCGGCAGTTATCGTTTGCCATAAAAATACCCTTGTTAAAACATAAAACGTTGCCGGTAAACTACCCCTTTCCCTTAACCGATCTTCACCAAAAACAATAGATCTTGAGAACTCTACAATTCAGGGCTGTATGCGAAACATTATTTGATTCTGTTTGAATTTGCGGCTGTTATCGTTTGCCAAAAAATGCCCTTGTGATAACATAAAACGTTGCTGGTAAACTACCCCTTTACCTTTACCGATCTTCACCAAAAACAATAGATCTTGAGTACTCTACAAATAAGGTCTGTATGCAAGATATTATTTGATTCTGTTTGAATTTGCGGCTGTTATCATTTGCCAAAAAAATCTACAGACACACACAGATAGACACAGAGACACTTTTCGAAAAATGATTTTTTTTCATGTTTTGAGTGTAGTACAATCAGAATCTGCAATAATCTCGAACACGTTTTTTTTTTGACATCACCGTACTTCCATTTCCTAAAGGAACATGGAAGTAAAATTCTACTCATAGACAGACACACACACAAACACTTTTCGAAAAATGACTTTTTCATGTTTTGACGGTAGTACAATCAGAATCTGCCGTTATCTCGAACACGATTTTTTCGCCATGACCATACTTCCATTTCCTTATGGAACATGGAAGTAAAAATGACAGACCTTCCTGTTTCTCCTCCCATCAACCAATTTATACTTTTCTGCATTTCATTATCACTACTTCACACTTGCTTATAAATGGGTTGTACCGCCTTGCTATTTCCACTATATTTTTAATTTTTACATGGTTGTTCCATGTAAATTTTAAAAAGGGAGTTCCCTTCCTTGTTTTACCATAACCCCTCCCTCTTCTTTTTTTACACATAATTTGTGGCCCGAGAAAGAATACTGTTTAGGTCTTGGTAATGTATCCTTATATATCTTCTAATTTACCTTGACTTCTGATTGTTCTGATTCTTATTTTCTGAGCGATTGTTTTCCTGACTTTCCTCACCTCAAGCTGTTACATCTATTTTGCGAGAGCTTTGTAATTTTTCTTCTTTTCTTCTGTGACACACCTTTCTTAACTTCATGCCCTTGTTTCTTCATTTAACGTGAACATGAACATGTAGGTTTAATGAATTTATTGTTGCACCTTCTGGTGTAGGGAAACAAAAGCATTTTTTCCCAAACTGGGCATCTATTGTTATATAAGTGGTACAGTACTGTGTGAATTAATGTGAACACATCATAATTATCACAATTTTACTTTTTTTTCACAGTTGGCAACACTTTTATGTCAAAGTAGCAGCCATTTTGTTTTACTGTTCTGATAGTCAGTGAGTAATGAGACATAGCAAGCTACAGACGCGTTGCATTTTGTTTTTTTTTAGAATTATTGTGTTTTTGCTGAAGTAAGCTGAACTAAGGCTTTATTTGCTTTTAATTTTTGAAGATGGATATTACTCCCAAAAAGCGCACTAAAATTGTTACTTTGAGTGAACACACATCAATGACTCAAAGAGATATTGCCAAGGAGTGTGGTGTGAGTTTAGGAGCTGTCAACCATATTTTGAAGCAAAAAAGGCACTGGGCCGATTGAAGTGAACAGAAAAGGGAAATGTGGAAGGAAAAGAAAGACAACACCAAGGGATGAAGCTTTTTTAATAAGGGTAAGTAAATTAAACCCTAGGAAAACCAGCCAAGAACTTCAGCAAGACTTAGCACACACTGGAGTTATTGTTCATGACCCCACCGTACGAAAACGACTTATAGAAGGAGGAAGAAAAACAGTCAGACCTCAAAAAAACAGTTATTGACTGTTACAAACATGATGACAAAACGATATGATTGGCCAAAAAAATATGTGAGCTGGACTGTTGAAGATTGGAGAAAAGTGTTGTTCTCAGATGACAGCCATTTTTTAGTACAAGGACAGCGATCTCGTTTCGTTAGAAAAAGTGACAACGAAAAACTTACGACAGCTCATCTTGATCAAACAGTTAAACATCCGTTAAAGAAGATGTTCTGGGCAGTGGCGTCGCCAGATGTAGTGGCACCCGGGGCGGGCCGTCCTCGTTACACCCCCCCTCCCACACACTTAACTATAAAAAGCTGAAAATACTGTAATTAGCTAACGTGTTGCAAAGAACGAATTTGAATAAAATAAAATAAAACATTTATAACTTATGGAACTGTTTATTTTTAGGCTAAATACATTTTACAAACTAAATACAGGTAATTAGGCCTACTAATTCAAAAGAATTAGCACATCAATATCTTAAAACCTGGTTTCACGTGCTTTATATGAAGCAAATTTTGAAATTACACTATCAAAATCAATACTTTTTGCCACTTCATGTTCAATGGATAACATAGCTAGGTTCGTCAATCTAACCTGACTCATTGTGGATCTGAGGTAACTTTTGATTAATTTTAGTTTCGAAAAACTTCTCTCGCATGAAGCAACTGATACACATATTGTGAGGAAAAACCTTAAAGCTAATGTTACATTTGGTATAGTATCTGAAAAGTCATATTCGGTAATAAATTCTAAGAAGTTCAAACTGGTCCACTTCTTCGTTTTTTCATTTGAAATGCCTGCTGCCTGAAGGTGCCTTCTCAACGGCAGGATTTCTTTGGGGACGTCTACGTCTTCTTGAGAAAATTCATCATATGTCTTAGTCAAACTTTTGAGAAGAGTCCGAAGGTCTGGTTCGTTTGCATTCATCAAATTATTAGGCTGCAAAATAGCGAAGTGGGAGAGGACTTGTTCCATACCCTCACAGCGTGTAAACCATCTCCTCATAGATACCCTCACCATCTCCTGGTAAAACGTATCTATGCATTCGAGCATTGCCCGTTGTAGCTCTTGCGCCCAAGTGAGTCCTTCATCCCTGGAATTTTCACCAGGTAGCATCTTTTTCAGTCTTTTTCTTTTTTCTGTGGGGATGTCCAATTTTTGACACATATTTTTTACAAACTGAAGAGCACCTTCAACAATATCTCTACGTTTGTCCTTCAAGAACAAAAATTGAATTTCTGTTGAACTGAACTGAAACTGTACAACACGCATCACATTCACAACACTGGGCTGAAACAAAGAGTGAGCGGTTCTCCGGCGCGGGAGTCTGGTGCGCCTGCTCAGAATTGGCCAAATCAGGAAACGCAACTATCAAAACACCCTTCGGCTTACGGACGACCGAGCGGTGCGCGAGCTGAACGAGCCATAAGCGAAGAGAGTGTAGGATGATCGGACGCTAACGCACACGATTATATAAGCGTATTGAGGGTTTGCGAGCGGGTCGAGTTTTTGTAGCAAGTGCCGTCGAAAACGTGGATCGGCATATAAGTCTAACCTATAACAGGGAAACAACGCGACCAAACAAAAATCTAAACTTCAAACGGACAGGACGTTATGCTAGCGAAAGTTTAACCTTCGGAAGTGCAGATAGGCGAGCTAGCGATTCTATCTAAAATGCCAAAAAAGGCATTTTTTTAAAATAAATTATTAATTTAAAAAATGCGCAATTCTTTTAAAAAGCAACTTCAACAAAAACAAGGGTAGGTTAGGCGTGCTTACAAAAAATCTCATAATTGATTTTTTTATATACACTGAGAAAATTTTTCACGCAAAAATTAATCGGTCGTTTTATAATCGAAGTACACAAGCAATCAAACTTACGATAATTAAAAGACTGCAATACAAATTTAACTGAACAAAAATTACGTATTTACCGAAACGTTTTAAACTCGTATTACTCTAGTGATACCCACATAATACGCCCCTCTTCCTGGGATTGCACACTTCAATCGAAATGTTGATGTGATTAATTTGTTGATCTAGTAATTCTTTTTTATTTCTAAAATTTTTTTTCGCCCTAATTTTGTCACCCCCCTGAGTGTGGCACCCGGGGCGGACCGCCCCCACCGCCCCCCCTGGCGACGCCACTGGTTCTGGGGTTGTTTTTCGTATAAAGGTACCGGATGCCTTGTGCCGATCGAAGGCATGATGAACTCGCAAAAATACAGAGACTTGCTAGAACACAGATTGGAAGCTGAACTAAGAAAAGTTGATGCCAACGGTCAAACAGTTTTTTAACAAGATTCGGCTCCATGTCACGTGTCCAAGATCATGATGAAATATTTCAAGGACAAAAAGATATCATGCCTTGAATGGCCAGGAAACTCACCGGACCTTAATCCGATTGAAAATCTGTGGGCTATTGTAAAAGCTAGACTTCGTAAAATAGATTGCACAACAAAAACAAAACCATTGAGGCTGTAATCCACACATGGTTTCGAGACCAGCAAATATCAGAAAACTGTAAAAAAATTGTTGATTCTATGCCAAAACGTGTTGAAGAAGTTATAAAAGCCAAGGGAGGACATATTTCCTATTAAAACAATTTAAATTTTATTCTTTTCTCTTTTTTGTTCGTCTATAACTAACAAATGTTGTTTTTTTTCAAATTATCACTTGTGTTCACATTAATTCGCACAGTACTGTAAATTGTACGGGACTATTTTGAGAAAAAAAGTTGATTAACAGTTATATCATAAAACATCACTCACATAAAAATGGAGTTCTATGTAAACAATTTTGTCTTTTCATGACATATTAACGTTAGCATCATAAATTTGGTGAATTTCGAATAAATACAACAAATACTAGTAACATTGAAATCAGACGCTCCCAATACAATTATGTAATGGTTATAAATAGAATTACGTCATCATGACATCATTTTCTACCAATCGCGAACGACTTTAGAGACCAGGGAACACTACCTAGCGGCTATCGGAGAAAAGTATATATACGAAAGCAATTGTAAACAAAGAAGTATTTTGTCTCTTTCCACTCAATCAACAACAACTAATCCAGGCCGAATTCTCATCAAAATTTTATAATCAACCAGAAGTAAGAAGTGTAATTAAATAACAGTGCATCGATATCAGTAGTGATACTTTTACTAGAAGTGCGTGTTAGAGAACGAGGTTAAGTATCATACATAACCAATTAAATAGTCATTCAAGAAGAAGATAATATCGTTCATGTGCGAAATAAGTGAAGTGTAACCATAATCAGTGTACCAGATCATGAGGAGTGTTAATAAATAATCATTGAGATTATTAATCAGGGAGTACTGTCCACATATTTACATTGTTTACGAGTAAGCTGTTAGCAGTATAATATAATACACCTGTATACTGACGCAAGAAACAATAATACAATAAGTACTAAGCACTGTTTTAGAGGAATACTAAGTTCTTTATTTAGAGGAATATTATAATATTCCGACATAAGATTTCATGTAATAACGTTATCCTAACTAACTTAAAATCTGTCCAGATTAAACGAACTTTATGTTAATTAATTTCAATAACTAAAGGTGTCTAACCTAATAACCTAGTGTCTTGTAATAGCATTGTAAAGTGGAGCAGTGGCGTTTTATTCTGTAAATTAAAAGAAGTCACCCTTGAGATAGCTAATATTTATAAATAATCATTCGATTAGGGTTGGAGTCGTCATAGCAAACAGACTGAGTTAAGAAAATTGAAAGCCGGATGATTTTTAATCCGTGTGTTGTATTAAACTGAATGTATTTAATTAAACCAAGCATAGAGTGAACAATAAACCAATGAATTTTGAATTAACAAATAGTGTCAGCAATTATTTAAATAAGTGATTACTTCTTTTTTACTAGTTAATGAGTTGCGATTTCACGGCAAGCAACCAGGAAAGTTGGCTACAATTCAGACAAGTTAACCGCCAACAGTTAAAATCTATTCAACAGATAAAAGGGAAATTAATTCCTGATATTGATTCAACCACTCAATCAATTACTAACTTATAATCAATCAAAATTAATCATTCGATTATTCAAAAGAATTCTTTTTATGGAATATTTCTCACGAAATTCCATATGGTGCCCAGGTAAAATTCATAAGTGCTCACTTAAACACTAACAGCACTATTATACTGTTTTATAGAAAAACTTGACAATTTATTAATCAACTGAGATCGACTGAACTTCTAGTACGACATAAAAGGTACGTGAAGGTTTGAATTACATAAATAACTTTGTCTAAACTATACACTAACTTAGACAGACGACATAATTCAACGGGAGTGCGAACGAACTTCAAGAGGTCTACAAAACTGTTTACATTCAGAACATATGGGTATTACAACCAAATAATTACTCAAAAGGAATACACAACAATTATTTAAACAAGACAAATAATTTGAACCAATTATATAATTAATTATTAATTAAAAAATCATTTAACGAAGAGTAGTAGATTAAATTCAGTGATAAGTAAATTTAATAAAATAAAAGATACGTACGAAGTGAAATGTATTATAGTGACGCCAACAATGTGTGGCTTATAAAATAAGAGATACCTAGAGGCAGATTAAATATTATAAAGTGACGCCAACAACGTGTGACAAGTGATCTTTATTAACAAAACAAAGTACGTAGAGGAAATGTATTAAAGTGACGCCAACAACGTGTGGCTTATAAAATAAGAGATACGTACGAAGTGAAATGTATTAAAGTGGCGACCAACTAGTGCGGCTTTAAATAGACAGGAGAATCTTATATTTTATTTCAATTATCCTAATTTAGCCCGGCAATTACAGAAGAACGACCATGCCTAACACACACAAACACGGTACCAGATCGAAGTCCTGACAAAGAGAAAACGGACAAACAGACACTGGAGTGAACACGGAGGTACAGGAAGAACAACCAACATCTGAAATGGAAGTTATGACAGATGATACCCTGGAAAACCAACCAGAGAAGCCCACGCAGTCGATCGACATAAGCTTACAGGACGTTATGAGGATGATGATGGAAAAATTCGGAGAGATGAAAGAAAGTACAGAAACTTTAAAAGCAGATTTAAAGGAAGAATTGGGTATGAAAATAGACAACACCAATAAAAACATGGAAACGCTAAACAATAAAATAGACGACAGTAATAAAACATTGTAGGAAGACAGTACAAGATTAAGCCAGAAAATAGACAATGTCAGTAAGCGAATAGAGGAAAACACCAAAAAAATTCAACTATGGAGGGAAGAAATAAAAAATGATGGCAAACCAGCGATAGAAGAAACACCAAACGTGGAACAATTGAATAAGGAAACAGAAAATAAGAGTAAACCATCGATAGAAACGATAATAGAAAATGACGATAAAAACAAGGAAGAATTAAGTCTGCAACCTGAAGATAATGATAAACAAACCAAAGACAAAGAAGAGACAAGTACAATATTATCCGAGAATAAACACCACAGAAATGAAGAGAATATTCAGCACAAGGAACCCATCATAAAAAGTGTAAAGAACCAGGTGATTCAGAAGACCAAGAAGATAGGAAAAATACTTCCAAAGAAAATAATAAATACGCGAGAAGGAATGGAGATGATTAAAGGTGGGTTAGTTAACATGTTTAACCTCCCTATTAATGAACAGAGAGAATTAATTAAGTTTAAAAATTATAGCAAGAACTTAATAAAAATATTAAAAGTAAATCACAATAAAATAGTGAATAAAAACTTAAATAAAGATATATTTAAAATAAATATGCCAACAATTGAAATGCATCATACAATGTTGATGATATTATCAATAAGTAATGTATCATTAAAATATTGGGTTGAGAATCCAGATGATAAAATGATAGAAGTAGTATTAAATACCAGTGACTATTTTATGTTAGAAGAGTTACAATACCTGTTAATTAAAAAAGAATTAACCATGACGGAAGACTGTGAAG
This sequence comes from Magicicada septendecula, assembly GCA_034769895.1. Classification (NCBI taxonomy): domain Eukaryota; kingdom Metazoa; phylum Arthropoda; class Insecta; order Hemiptera; family Cicadidae; genus Magicicada; species Magicicada septendecula. Next base: position 197,825,105 of record CM068369.1, read on the forward strand.
TAAATGAAGATTCCGTAGCAGTCAAGTGGAAGAGCCGAGCAATGGAGAGGTACATCACCAGTACAGAAATCAATCTGGACACCAAAATAATCCGAGGAAACCGAGCGACAAGGATAATCGACCACGGTTAAACCAAGTAACCATCAACCATTGAAGAAGGACGGATGTCAAAGATAACCAAATGAAGCAAACCAGAGAAGAAGAATTATGCGAACCTAATTAAAATATAATAAACCAACTATGAGTGAAAATAAAATAATTACGGGAACAGACGAAGACTAGACAATATCATGAACAATCCAATTAATATAAAATGTATAACAAATAAAATGAGATAGTGATTAAAGGACTAACAAGGAGATAATGATGATAAATAAAACAATTACTTAAATGAATAATTAAAAGGAACTAACCAACATAGAAATGTTACAAACTATTATATAAACAATGTTACAAATAAATTATGATGAAAAGAAGGAAGTATAGAAAACTACAACATGAGGTGATGATGAATTTATGAATATAACTGCATAATTATATGGTGACGAAAATAAATGTGAAAATAAAAATAGGTATAATAACAAAACCAACATCCAAAATAGTATTGATGAAAAACAACAAAGCTTATGATAATACAGCAAATACAACAACGTGTGGCTTATAAAATAAGAGATACGTACGAAGTGAAATGTATTAATATGCTTATATAATTTGTTATTGGTCATATACAGCATATTCTCTATCATAAAGATTTGGTAATCACTTCAAACAATGGTGCTATTTTTACTATAAGAACTGATAGAACTCCTAATGGCTGCCACTGATGATGAAGCTTGAAATAAGCAAAAGTTCTTGCTTGGGCAGAATGTTAACAAAAATTTAGTGTTAGTTGCCAGACAGGTGCAGGCCACATTATTAATACATGGACACATCATGGATGACAAACACCAAGAATTTTTTATTATATTCTCTTCTACCTATAACATAGATTTAAAAAATATTTTTCTTAGGAAAAAACTGCTTCCGTTGAAGAGACAACTTTCTCTTAACATTAACAATATTTTTCTTATTCTTAGAAGTTCCTTTCTATGATAGTAATTTCCTGCTTTCTTGGTAAAAGTATCAGCACTGTTCCTCAGGCTTTAAAGTATGACAGTTTCCTTGGATTTCTATAGATCTGTTTCAATTAATTTGAAGAGCATTGACTATTCTTTGAGTAACTTTGGTTACTGGAATGAGTGGACCTTTATTAGGTGTCAAAATATTCACAGACATTAACATTGTTCAAGATATAGATTTTATAATAGTCGTACGCCTAAACTTTCATCCACCTTGTCTTTTTCTATTATAAATATTAAAAATATCTATGAAAAATGACATAAAAAACAAACATGTTTAAAAAAATTTCATTGAAAATTGATATTGCCAATCTCTAATCGATATCTGTCATTGTCAGCTGAGGAGTTAAAGATAGCACAAGCATAGATAGCCTGTCTAACCACATTACTATATTGATGTAGCCTACACCTACAATAATGCAGCCTATGTCCCTGTACCTTATTGTCAAAAGAGATGTAGAAAGATAACTTTGACTTTATGAGTACTATTTTTGTACTAGGCCTATTGGCTTTCCAGATATTTTCACTATCATCTGAAATAATACTTGAGCATATTAAAAAACAAAAGAAAATAAAACAAACATTTTCTTCTATTACTGTTTATTATTGTAAATGATATTTATACAAGTGATTTAAATAAAACAAAAGTTAAGTATTATAAACAATGAAAATTAAATAATCTATAACTTCCAGAAAATTAATAATTACAAATACATGTAATCTTAACATGTTAGGAGATAAAAGTATGCACACATCATGAACAAAAGAATCTAAAATTCAAGTGAATTGTAATATTTTAAATGTATTAACTATGTTAGGTATATAATACTGAGTTTATATTCATGTTGATGAATTTTGTGCTTTACTGCTTTGAGGACAGCTGGTAATGCATAAGAAATGGTTAAAGATGATTTAAACATTGAAAAATAAATTTAAAAATCGAAGTCATATAATGTTCTCCATGAAACTAAAATTGGCAGTATAAAAAAAATTGGCACGGTGGTACTAAAAAATTATTATAGATTCAAAAACCATGTGATATTCTGTACACTAATAATTAACTTTTTTAACACAATGAATTAACTGTGACAAAAACCATATTGTACTGTGGTTGTCCTACGCTGTTACACAGTATGCTGTCACTTGCTGTATTCATATGTTAATTTCTACAGTATTAAATCCTTAATTGTTGAAATACTGAATTAGAAAATGTACACATTACCACTAACATAAAATTATATGTGCGTTACATGCACAGTATACACGTGCAGATATCGTAACACACACTCACTCTTACACACATGCACATGCAGGTTCACATAATGCTTTATTGTGTATTTATTTTATAAATTACAAATACATGAAAACAATCAGTGGAGAGCAGATTATAAATAATTATATATAAAATATTACCTAATACCTAAACACTTGAAAAACTAAGAAACCCTTGGAACTTGTACTTGAAATGCTTCAAATGCTTTTAATTAAATTTCCAAGTAATAAAAACTCATCACATTTACTCGTACAACTCAGCTCTTCTTAATGTCTTTTCTTATAAAGAGAGGTAGTGTATATCCTATTCAGATTATGTATTTTAAGGTAAAATATTTATATTCAGTCATTACAGTACACACAGTGCACAGACATAAACAACTAAATTTGTAAGCATTATATAACATAAAATAGGAAACTAATTAGCCAGTGAAATGGATGACAAAGTTAATTAAGAAAATGAACAACAAAAACACAGGTGTGTATTAAACAGAAAAACTGTAAAAAAAAATTAACACTAAATACTAATTTGCACTATTTTTTTGTCCTCTTAGTGTTTAGTTGATGTTTTCTCCTTTCACACTAATGCACTTCGGTTTCACGAGACCGCAGCTCAGTGATTTCATCGTCACTTTCAGAACCCACAGGCTTTCTCACTGCTCGTGTCAGCTCCACTGGTCTTGCCCTGAAAGTAGGCCTACAATACGAATATCAAGTACAAACAATGAAAAACTTTCTGAATTCATTATTTCTGAAATAAATTAACTTTGAAGTTTTATAGAAAGTAAATTATTTATGTTTTTAAAATGAGTTCAACCTATAGCAATATTAAATAGATAATTTAATAAATAATGTTATTTTTATGCAGCCATTTTTCTTAATGTATCAAATTTCATATACCATTCCATGCAAAGCTATTCTTTTCACTCAGTTATTAAAAATAAATAAATAAAAAAACAGACAATACTGTCTAAGATATATGAAAAATGTTTTCAATCTTATTTTGCCACAATATTATTTGCAGCAATTAATATTAATTAACTTAATATTAATATTAACTTAATAAATAATAACATATTATTTATTATTGACTTTTGTATCACACACACACACACACACACACACACACACACACACACACACACACACACACACACACACACACACACACACACACACACACACACACACACACACACACACACACACACACACACACACACACACACACACCATGTAAATGCTACCAAACCTGTATTTATGACAGAGAAATGATAAAAATATGTCTCTCTCTCTCCCTCTCTTTATTTATGCACCTAAGCATTCAAGAATTTCGACAAAACCGAAACATCAAAGCATGATAATGTTTTTAGGCTTTTTTAGGGAATCGAAAGTGTGGAAAAATATAGTGTTAACATCACCTGGAGCATTACATTTTTCGATGACGTTACACATTTTGCATCACGCATTTTGTGGAATGACCCCCAGCCTAAAAACATTATCATGTTAAAAAAATCATTGCTTTATAGTATAAACAAATCTTATAAAATTAACTACCAATTGAAAATTCAAATTCAGAAACAATGAAAATAAGAAGTCTATATCAAATTCATGAGTTTTTAAAGTTTTTTCTAAAATTAATAAAATACAGAAGAGCGAATATAATGAAAAATTATTACTAAAACACATTTTTTCCAATGTTTTCTTTTTGTACTTTTAAAAGCCAGCTAAGGACTCGTTTACACAATTTCAGCAACTGCCACTCTGTTTTTTTTTCTATTATAATCCTGACCCTTCTCTATTTCTTTCTTGAAATGTTGCTATTGGGCACTTGTATTCTGGCATACAATGAATAAATTAATGCTGACATAGATCTCTGTTTTTTCAAGGTGTTTTGGAACATGCTATTCCTGTAGGTAAATATTTACAATCTTTATACAGTTTCAATTGTTTCCCTAATTTCTGTTAAAAGAGACTACATTTCCACTCTGTATAATATTACATTTTCTCCTATACAAAGACTATAAATTAATTCCTTTTCAATTCCATGGAAGCATTTATATTACAATACACCATATGGTGCTGTTATCATCTGTGGTTATTTAAAATCTGTGTAGGAATTAGATATTTCCAGAGTGTATTTTAATATTGATTCTTCCATATAATCTGTAATTTCAATTTTCTGGAAGTTTAATTCCAGTTCGCACATTTTATACTCTTCTTTGAGTTTTCTCAGAGTGTATTCCATATCGTCCTGATCCTAAACAATTTCAATCTGATCATCTACAAATAAGTGAATGTGGTGTACGGTTTTTAATGTGTATTTCCATTCCTATCATTTCTTATATCAGTTTTCTAACACTACGTCAAATAGATGTTAAGTACCGGTAATAAAGGAGGTAGATTACAACTTTGTTTTAATCTGACATTTCTACTTATAATGTTTGTTAATATAATTCCTATTTAGTGCTTTAGTATTTTCATAGTTTTTAATTATGATTATCCACTTTCATTTATGTCTGCTGTTTTAATAGCCTCCAATAGTTTGGCTCTGGAAAGAATGCCACATGCTTCCTCTTGGTCTTCAAAGGCTCACAGATTATTCATTTAAATGACTAATTAACACACCTGTAATTTTCAGAGTTTCAGCATAATTTGTAAAGTTTACCATATGCATGAAACTAAAATATCTACTTGAATTAACGAATTTTTTAAGAAAATGTCGTACTTCTGTATTGATTTGGTGGACAAGTTACAATTCACTACCGGTAATCACATTCAAAATGAAAATGCTTCTTTCATGAGTAAACAGGAATTACTGTCCATACTTAAAAGCATGCACACAAATATAAAAACATACCTGTTTGTAATGATGGTGTGATTTTCTTTCATTCTTCTCTTTACAGTTCTGTGTACAATGCACACAATTATTATACACAAAGGTCCAATTATGAATAAAATTACAGCAGCTGTAGGTAATAGTGTTCTCATTGAATATTCTTCCCCTCCTGGAAAGTATAGGCAGAAACAGTTAGTACATTTAATGCGTTACACTCTCTTTCTCCACACACACACACACACACACACACACACATACACACACACACACACACACACACACACACACACACACACACACACACGCGCGCGCGCGCGCGCGCGCGCGCGCGCGCGTGCGCACACACACACACAATTGTCAACATCTTTGGAACATGGTAAAGGTTTACCTACCTTTGTACAAATACGTTTATAAACTGATACGTTTTACATTTTTATAGAAAAAAAATATTTTACGTTGTTTGTTTTATTAGTGGATACAGAAATTATGTTAAATTTATATATGAATGCATTCCGATACTTTGCTCTGGCTTTATATTTAGAATTTTTGTATACATAATTTCTCTACAGTACATAATAATAATCATGTGTTATTAATGACTATTTATTTCCTAAGTAAAATGGCACTTTATGTAGTAAGATACATTTTTCATTTAATAGATTTCAACTAACGTTTCAAAAGAATTTATAATGTATTCACTGTATGGATCTATACATATTAAGTGTTATCTATTCTTCTGAAGAAGTTAGCAAAACTTGTATTAAATAGCTACCAAGTTAACACAAGTTTATGAAATGTCTACAAATGTGTGTGTGTTTGAATTAAACTAAATTTATAAGCCTGTAGTATAAGTGTGTTTATAACATGTATGTGAATACTTGTAGGATTAACTTATTTTATTCATTTTGATTTAAAAAAGTGTATTCTTATCCACGTGTATTGTGGATTAACATTATTAGTCCAGTCGGGATCTGTAAAAAAAATGCTTTGGTTGACTGTACTCGTCGGAGTGCAAATTTTTATTGGAATGTCTCCCGAAGGATGCCTATAATGAGAATTTCGGTTTGCACCAGAAAAAAAAGTTGTGCTAAACTCAGGAAAAATCGTAGAGTGAAAAAATAGACATTTTGGGTCCTGTTTTATGGCCTTTTCGTTCGAATATCTCGGTAAGTATCGTATCTACGTGGAAAATGAATACAAGTTAATAAGATATCGTGTTTTTTCTTGCGCGATTGTTTTTGTTATAACTTAAAGTTTTTCTAGCTACATTATTAGAAGCATTAAGAGTTTTCTTCATTTTCCGATAAGCAGTTTTCCAAAGCGACATTTTTTCGACTTTTTTTCGCGAATTTTCACTCCTGTGACGCGGAAAATTGACTTTTCAAAATTATAAAAGCATATTCCGATAGGAAATTTTATTGCGAACAAATTAACTTGTATTCATTTTCCACGTAGATACGATACTTACCGAGATATTCGAACGAAAAGGCCATAAAACAGGATCCAAAATGTCTATTTTTTCACTCTACGATTTTTCCTGAGTTTAGCACAACTTTTTTTTCTGGTGCAAACCGAAATTCTCATTATAAGCATCCTTCGGGAGACATTCCAATAAAAATTTGAGTTCCGACGGAAAAAAGCAACCCAATACAGATCCCGACTGGACTATATGGGCAAAAGGTTTAAAGTAGTAAATTGAAATAAGCCATGTGGAATGGAAAACATTTATTATATGAATAGTACAAAATACATAAAAATAAGACAGATCAAGGAATCATTTCCATTCCACATGGATGATATAGAAGCAGTTGTGCTACCATTGTACTAATATTGCCGTCATACTAGTACGACTTGTGTCATCTACATCGTTCTACAACTTTGTATTTATCCCAACCAATTCAACTGATGTTTAGTCCTGGAAAGCCATTAACTGGTTTATGTGGAACAGAAATACATTCCTTCATCTTTACAAACCTCTAAAAACATAACAGTCACTTATAAAATGCTACTTATTATTGAAGTCATTGTAGTAAGATGAAGGAATTCCAAATTATTTTGAGTTGTTTTCAGCAGTTTCAGTAAAACTTTATCTAATTATTTAAGACTTATCAGTCAGTAAGTTTCTAAAATTACAATTAATTATGTCATTAATAATACATACTAGTTGTTTTTACAAGAATATATTTTTTTAAATACAGTTGAACTTCCATATAATGAAGTGTCACGGGGTACCGAAAAAAGTTCGTTATATGGAAAATTTGTTAAATAGAAACACATAAAAAATGGTGTGTATGATCGAGCAAAAACACGAATAAGAAGTATGGCTTATTTTATTATTCATGAATAGACAGTCGATAAGATACAAATGATAACAAACTGAATGATAAAATTAACAAATTGAATTGTGATTGAACAGTGAAATTAAAAATAACTTTCCAGCGAAATGGAATTTATTTAGATAACGTAATCACGTATTATCAGTTATTTTCTCTATGTTAGCAGTCTTCATAACAACTTTGTCAAACTTTGTTGCTTCCCTGCTATATACACTTTATCCTCGAATGAGGCCTTACTGATTCGCAACCATTATCAAGTTCTTCCTACAACTTGATAATGGTTGCAAAACCGAAAGGCCTCGTTCGAGGAAAAAGTGTATATAGCAGGGAAGCAACAAAACTTGACAAAGTTGTAATCACGTATTGTATAGCATTTTCTTTATGAACCATGAAAGTAATGAAAACACAAATTTAAGAGATAACGAAATTAAAAACTAGAGTATTACATAAAGGTCTTAGTTTAAAAAAAATCTGTTATCTTGAGGTCCGCGCACACTATGCCAGCACGGACTGGCACAGACCAGCACAGCAGGCACCGACAAAACGGTCATGGTTTCCATGTTTTCAAATACAAGCGCACACACTAAAACAGCACCAGCACGGACCTGCAACCAACAGCGACAGCAGTACATGTCGTGACGGTCAGGGTAGAATCTCGACCTGCATTGACGGCTGCATGTTCGTGCCATGACGGTGTAGCATGCGCTGCCGACCGGCAGGGACCAGCAGTTTTCAGCCGATGCTCGACCTTCGTTACAGTTCACCACGTCTTGGCAGTTCTCGGGTTCTTGTTTTCGCGGTATTCTGTAACGAGGAGAGTTATATTGTGCAGTGCTGTCTACGTTTACTTTTGTTAAAACTGTACTAGACATGGATGAAGAAAAACTAATATTTTGATAAAGTATTTTTGATAGAGTATGTCGGAACGAATTATGTCCAAGAGCTCGTTAAATTTCAATCTTGACATCCGAAAATACTGAAAGAACTTTCTCGGACCCTCTTCCAGGTCTGGAAACAGGTGATGAAACTCACCCAGAAACGGCCTCTTCTGGTTAATAGAATGAATCCATAACCTTGTTGGTTTTGTTCTGTCCTCTTCGTCCTCCTCTTCACATAACAACGATGCAACAAATAGTATTTCCTCGTCAGAGCTACACAACTCCTCCATGATTTGAAACAAACTAAACTGAAGACAAAATTGCTATTTCGTCTAGACCCCCCCCCCCACCAACACGAAAGATGCAGGTTGGTGCTGGTTGGTGCAGGACAAGTGTGCGAGGGTGTACTGTTTGCAGGTCTGTGCCGGTACATGCTGTGCTGGTCCGTGCTGGCGTAGTGTGCGCGAACCTTTAATTTGCTTTTTATAAAAAAAAAGATCGTTCTATTTTCAGTGAATGAGTCAAGTTTATTTAATGACAAAAACATCTCATTTGGTACATTTTCCTGCTGACGTATTCCATTTCTTATCTTCTTAAATGCATTCAAAAAATCATCGGTCGTAACCTTGGAACCAGCTTCTTTTTCATCTTCACTTTCTTCAAAATCTTCACTTCTATTACTACTTTGCGATGCTTCAGCTTTTCTATCATTAACTTCATTGATAATCTCTTCATCATCCGGAAACGCTTCTATTTCAACGTTCTCATCGACTTGAAGATAGTCACCTAGTCGAACATCTTTACATAAATTAGAACAGTTTTCTAACTTTTCACAGACGTCTTTAATAATCTCAGAAATTCCGTCCACATCTGCTTCCAAGTCTGCTACATTTTCATTTTCACGTTCCGTTTTAAAGATTGTTTTTTGAAGCATCGTGTTATTGTTTCACCCGTGACGTCCTGAGACCACACTTTTGAAACAGCTTCAACGCATTCTTTCAACGAAATTAATTTACTGGGGTTAAATGGTTTATTTTCAGCGTGGCCTTTAAAACTTTTGCAAGAATTCGCTTGCAATAATGAACTTTCAAATTTTTGATTACCTCCTGGTCCATAGGCTGAAGTTTTACGGTCATGGCAGGGGAGGGAATAACAACCTAAAAATTTTTACATTTCTCGGAAACAGTTCGTGGGTGCGCAGGGCAATTACAATTTTTCATTTTTGTTTAATCATTTCATGGTCGAGTTTCATTAAAAAATGTTTGTAGATTTCAGTAGTCATCCAGGCTTTCCGGTTAAAATCGTAATCTGTTTCCAAAGATTTAACTCTTCGGAAACAACGTGGCCGTTGACTTTTCCCAATAAACAGGAGTTTTAACTTTTTACTTCTGCTCGTATTTGCCGCGACTATAAGAGTCACCTTCTCTATACTATGCTTCCCGCCGAAACATTTGTCTCATTTGAAAGCAAGGGTTTTATCAGGAAGACATTTAAAAACCAAGCCGGTCTCATCGGCGTTAAAAATATCGTCATCGTTGTTTTCCTGCAATAATTTTGGCAAAGACATTTTGTTTCCATGGAACACAGTCGTCTTATTTAACATCTGCACCTTCTTTAACATCGACACATTTTTGGGAAATGTCGTGACAGGACTTAAACTTATCCAACCACCTTGTACTGGCTTGAAAGTCAGGATAGTTTAACAATTTAACAAATTCTAAAGCTTCCTCTTTTATTAATGCTCCCGATACAGGATTATTATTTTCACGGACCACGGTAAACCATTTAAGAACCTCCTCGTCTAAATCTTCATAAACACATGTTTTACAATGTTTTCAATTCATATTTAACTGCTCAGCGTGTTTTTCGATTGATTCGCGATTCTTTAAAATGGTCGATAAAAAATTTGCCGGAATAACAAAACGTAATGCAATTTCTTTTTTCTGAACTCCACTGTCCACTTCGTTAAGAATCTGCAAATTTTTCTTTGATACTTAAAACCTTGCGTTTTGGCATTATTGAAGTCCCACCTGCCTGACAATATCACAAAAATACAGATTGAAACCAGTGGTGCCCAGAAGGGGGGTGCATGGTGCAAGTTGCGCCATCAAAATTTTGGGGGGCATGTTTTCACAGCATTTTTGATGATAAAAGGTTGGGCAAATAAATAAAAGACTATTTGAAAAAAAAAACTTGTAATAACCCTCCTTATTCTAATTATTCAAAAAATGACAATTTGTGCTCTGAGACTGTAGTAGTGATAGTTTCAACACTAACAATGCCTACTGATTTCGACCATGTAGAAGTGCCATTGACTTTTCAATCAGAGTTAGAAATAAGCAATCTAGTTGCAACTGTAAAACATGATGAAAATGAAAAAGCCACCACTGAACATTTGCTTCCTTGTATTGAGAACGTAACAGACCCAGATTGCTTTGTCAACATTAAGCTCTCTCCAGAGGATATTAATATAGGGCTCAAATTAGAAAATCAAGACTTTTCATCAATCAATTTCCCAGTTACTAGAGGAAGAAAATGCAATTCTTCTTGGAAAACCTGCTCTTTGCCTGATGGTAGTGTTAGGCAGAGAAATTGGCAGCCAAAAAATTGATGCAGTCTTCTGCCTCCACTGTACACTATTCGCTCTTCCAACAAAGCAGACAATCTGGAGCACAACTGGTTATAGAGGTTGGGTTGATCATCATGGTGAACATGACATGGAGTTACATGAAAAATCTACAAATCACTTGTCTACGCAAATAACGAGAATACAATGGATGTCGAAAAAAGGATAGACATTAAGCTCTCAGAACAAAGTGACCAGTTTGTGCAACATAACAGAGTGGTCTTAAAAGTCATAATTGACTGCTGCCACTACTTAAGTGAGGAAATGTTGGCTTTCAGGAAAAAAGATGCTTTACAAGGCAAACTGAGAATCTATTCCGAATGCTAGCTAAATATAGCCCTGATGCCAGGGTTTATTTAGAGAAAATTGACAAAGCAAATGAAAAGAAAACTAAACTAGGATCTAACTTCCTTAGCTATAGAAATATTTTTGACCTAATCAACACAATGAGCGACATGGTAGTTTCAAGAATTGTTGAAAATGTTAACCATTCTAACAGTTATTCCATAATACTTGATTCTACCCAAGATGTTAGCAAGAAAGAATGTACAGCAGTTTTATTGAGATATGTGGAGCATACAGATGTACAAGGAACTCCCAAAAATAACGTTAAGCCTGAAGAACGTTTAATCAAAGTATTCACAAGTGGAGATACTACAGGAGCTAACTTATCCTCTGAGCTGTTAGACACGCTAAAATCTTTAGGCATCAACCTAAGTGGAATGGTAAGTCAAAGCCTTGGTGGAACAGGAAACATGAAAGGTTGGACTAACGGACTAAAATCTTTTGTGCTTAAAGAGTGCCCTAGAGCTTTTTATGTGTGGTGCTGCTCGGACAGATTTGCATTAGTAGTGGAAAAGTCTATGGATGTATGTCCTCAAATGAGGAATATGTTTTCCCTACTTCAAGAGATTTATGTGTTTCTAACAGGCCACCGACGACATCATATTTTCATTGACAATCAAGAAAAAGGTATCCCAAAACACAGGAAAAAACGTTTGAAGAGAGTACTGGCAACAAGGTGGTCCAGCAAGAATGAAGCCTTGAAAACTGTTTTGACGTGTTATAACACGATTATAAAGACACTTGAAGATGTTCATCAAGATCAACAGTCTGAAAATGACACGAGAGGTACTGCTAAAGGACTCATTAAAAAGATGAAAGACTTGAAACAATTGCTACAATGCACATTGCATCAACTTTGATCAAAGTATTGTCTCCTGTCACAGTGTGCCTGCAGTTTCAGAGCATCAAAGTGACAACATCAAGTGAGAACAACGAAAAAATCTCTACAGACACGTGAAAATTGCAATATTCTTTTTATTTATATTTTCACTTTCTGAATAAATTGTAAAAATATAATTTTTCTTGTAACTCAAAACACTTCTACTTTTTTTTGGTTACCTTTATACCACCATTTAAATACCAAATGTGTGAGCACATGCACCGCCAGGCGCCGTTCAGGTGGCCTGAGGGGCTAACTGAATTTGGGGGGGGGCATGCGGCATAGCCTTTGGGGGGATGGTCACCCCTGTTGACAACTACTGTATTCAGTAAATCACTTGAACTCGCTAAAACAGAGAACCACACTAAGACAAAGACGAAACCAGAATGACGTATGTAAACTGTGGAGCAGTAACAGACAGTGATGGTGGGGAGAACTGAATGCGAACGTGTTGACGAGTGGGTGGGATCACATTACATTCCACAGTAAAGTAATAGGCAAGTTATTCAAACATTTTATTAAATATCAACACACTATTGTTGGTTATCAGACATACGGAGGTAAAATAAAGTAAAACAGAAATGGAATTCTAGTCACAGGCTTGATTTTTTTATCAACCTAGCCAGAAAAAACTTCGTTAAATAGAAAACTAACTTCGTTAATTAGGAACATTTTAACATGTTTTTTTGACTAATTTTCAAAATTTCTGAAAAAAATTCGTTGAACAGAGAATCTCGTTATTTAGAAGTTCGTAATATGGAAGTTCTACTGTATATTTTAAGTATATTTACACAGTTTTGTTATTATTAACTGTCTCCTGAATATGAAAGTTAATAATGTCATAACAGTTAAATATATGTAAAGTATTAGTCATTATTAATAATAATAATTACACAAGTATAACGTCAGAAGATTTAGATGTAATTAAATAAGTGTGTGTGTGTGTGTGTGTGTCTTTTATGTTGGTGGATTTTCATTTAAATACTATACATATTGTTCACAAACATTTATGAATTGTAACTTTGTGTTTCTCTGTGTTGAATTTTACTTAACTACATGTCTCTAAATAAATATAGATGAATGGACAATTTCTCAATAAATTAACTATCAGTTGACAAACACAAATACTACAAACTTGAAAATTGTTGATTATAACTGAATTTTGTAATTATTATAAATGCATTGACATTATAGTTATTTTTGACAGATGCTTGCTCAAATAATAGTTATAATAAATATAAAAAAGGACTACACAATTCAACCGATATATGAAATGTCGAACAATATGAATGCATGTCAATAGCTTAGCATTAATTAATCTACATATACAAAATTGACTATATGCTACAAATTTCATTCACAAAACAAATTATGAAATTTTGAATAAAATATACATTATTACTTCATTTGGCATAACAAGTTTTAACATTGTTATTAGATTTACTTCACTTCAAGTGATAATGAAGTTGTAACTCAGGTTATTTTGTACATAGTACACAGTATTGTATATGATATGTTGTCATGAACGGATGAAGACTGTACCTCACAAGTGGCTGCAGAATGTTTCAGTATACCATTATACAACATAAATAATATGTCTCTATTATGGATCTCTTAGGTTTGTACAACTTGAATTATGACAAAAATAGTGAAGGTGCTTACAGTACTCAAGAGGTAAATAAAGTGGATATCAGGTACAGACATCTGTTTTACAGACTTTCAATGATGTATGAAACATTTGCCATTATAACCGTACTTTCCTTTACCACAAAGTTTAGGCTGCTCAATATTTAAATTTGTGTCACAATACTGCTTCCATTACTGGGAACTTTTATTCTAACAGGCTTTTGTTGTTTTTTATTAGACTGAGAATGAACTGGAACATCTTTTGAAACTGGAGACTGGGGTGAACTCTGTGGAGAAGATTCATCAGAAAACACTGCAGGGGAACTAGGTGCAGGTGACACAGGCAATGGTGAACTCGGTGCAGGGGAAACCGGTGCAGGTGAATTTGTAAACTGAGATGAAGTGGCTGGTGACTGAGTGTCAGCAGAACTTGTGCCCTGTGAATCAAGTGGCTGGGGTTTCTTAAGTATTCCGGAATTTCTTTTTGGATTTGATGACTTGCGAGGTGGTAAGGCAGGTACAACATCAGGTGAAGGAGGATCAGCTGAAACATTAGCCCGACTTGAAAAGACATCTTCATCTTTAAAATCCCAAATTTTATTATTGTCAAACTCCGTTAATGGCCTTCCAGGTAGGGGTTCGTTTGTATGGTAAACACCATCATACTTCCAGTCTGGTTCATCTTTCACTGAATGAAGATTTGACTCAGGACTGCTATCGTTATTTCCTTTATTTGTTAAACCTATTCCACTGTCAGCATCTATTAGATTAGATGCTGACTTCAGTGGAACAGTTTCATGTCTAGCAAGTGACAGTCTTCGCCCAGTTTCTGCCACATAACGCCACGATGCAGATGAACCTTCTCCTCTCACTTTGCGTACTATAAATGCTATTATACATAGCAGTACTATCAGTAATGGTAGCACAACAGCAACTACTACCATGGTGGCAAAAAATATCTGACGGAAGTCATATTCCACGTAGCCTGAATCAAAAAGAGAATAAAATAAATGAAAATATCACACAAGGAATTGTTAGTTATTTAATTTCTTTGAGGTTCAAAAACAGTTGAAAAACAGAAAAATGCTTGAACAAAAATTGTATTTTACCTACTATATTATACTATACAAGTATTATAGTACAAGTATTGTACTGTAGTTTCATATTAGTAGAAACTTTATGAGTTTCCTATCATAATTTGTGAAACTCCATAAATTTACAGATGCACCTTAGAGTTCTAAAGGAAATATAAATAAAGAAAATATTACTTCCAACAATATTTTGTTCATTAAGACTGAATTAATAATAACATAAATCAAAATATATTAAAACTAATAAAAAGCCAACCAAGAAAGAAGTATAAGTTATCTCAGTCTCTCTCTCTCCTCTCTCTCTCTCTCTCTCTCTCTCTCTCTCTCTCTCTCTCTCTCTCTCTCTCTCTCTCTCTCTCACACACACACACACACACACACACACACACACACACACACACACACACACACACACACACACACACACACACACACACACACACACACACAGGATTCAATTTCATAAATAATAAATTAAACAAAACATCCACTTCATGATACTTTAGGTAAACTTAATTTTAAGTACCGATATTATCAATTGTAACTCCATTTAAATTAGTTAGTATATTTATATTAGTAAATTATAGAAATTATTTTTAACTGCAAGTCAAACTGTCAGTTATACTTACGTAAGCATTCAGTGTAACCATACACAGGGACATCCCATATTCCTTCAGGTGTGCATGTCCTGCGTTGATCTCCAATTAGAACAAAATCTTGATTACACTCAAAAGTCACTTTAGTACCAGGAACAAAAAAGAAATTACTCTTTCTCCCAAATCTGGGTGTTTCCAGGATGCCACACGTTATAACTGAAAATGAATAAACAATGCTGTATAATAAAATCAGTAATTTCCCAACCAATTTACTATATGATTTATGTTAAAAAGTCACTGTGGCTATATTCTGTCTTTGAAATTGTTCATAAGTACTTGTTCATAAGTAATAACAAGTAATTTTTCATAAGTTAAATAACAAATATTTGTCCACTGTATAATAAATATTTGTATTTAACTATACAATCACAATAATTTGTAATAAATATAGTCAAACAAACAAGCATGACTGGATTGAATGATTTTAGTACCCAATATGATTTAAGTCTCTACAATAATTACTTTTTCAAGTTTTCTTAACTTTCATTGGCAGAGATTAATCTTCACTTTTCTTTAATTCATATAGTGGAAACAACTGACAAAAAAATACATATATATATAGTTTTATTCTTTTTAAAACATTTTGCATCTTGATAAAATATATCTGCTATTAAAATAATTCCTATATGTATTAACACCATGATTTTTTTAATGCAAAATATCAATACTGTATTTGTATAGATCTATCACACATTCACTATATCACTGTGAGCACATTTTTTCCTTGAAACATTAACTGCAAAATGTTACCAGAAAATTAATAAAAACTTTATAGCCTTGTTAGAAGCTGAAAAGCAAAAATCTGATTACAGTAATATGGTGCTGCATGCCACACTACCAATCCAACTACAGGGGATGTTATGTGTATATTTTAATATCTATAATTTCTCACATAATATAGTTTTCATATTCTCTGGATCTCTCACTACAAGATTTTTGTTTGGAAGGGTCATCAAGTGTTTTCTTGGATAAGATCAAAAAATATTGGAAAAAATATATCAAACATCTGTTGTGAGTAGTAAATGAAAAAAGTAATGAAAATTAAAATTATTGATAAGTAAATAAATTTGTTCTTTTACATATATGTTGTGTGTCTTTATGAACATCCAATTTGATATTAGCAGGACACGTTACCTGGCAGTAAAAATTGATTGACAACTGTAAATATTTATTTACTTGAGTACATAATGATAATATTGGTAATACATTTGTCTATTTTTGAAAACTTATTAGCAGGGGTGGATTTACCATTTTGTCGCCTGTAGGCAATATAAATTTGCCATCCTCCCACAAATCTCTCTTGGGGGGGGGGGGGTGCATTTACGGGTTTAATTCAATACTTCATATTTTCAGTTATCTTAAAATTTATTCTTTATTTTCTTCCCAATTTTTCTGAATATATTTCTATAGAACAACTTACATAACGTACTAGGAAGAGTACAATAAGACATTAAATTACTGTAGCCGTGTTTATTCCAAAACATTTCAACTGAAGTTTGAATCAACGAACTAAAGAATAGTAACTGAAGGTGGGGTTAAGAAAAAGTGATCAGATGACTCACACTTAAAGCAGAAGTACACACCATGCCAAAAATTTATGCCGTGCCAGTCAGAGTTGGGTACAGAATTATGCTATGCTTGCAGTCTATACTTCTATAGTCATGTAATCATGCCTCTTTTATAGTGGCATCTATCGACAGCCACTCATGTCAAATTACAGAGTCGGTAAAGCATGTTCGAAATTTGAATATAAACGAAGTAATAGTTAAATAATTAATTAATACAATGGAAGTATCACATAGATAATGTATGTAAATATGTAATCTTTATGTAATAAGCCTAGTTACTAAACAATATATATTTTTAAAAGTTTCTTATCATATTGGGATGAAATGAAGCGGTATTTGAGACATCCCTTAGGTATAAAACCAACATAACGGCCATAAAATTTCACCTTTCCAAAATTTCCCTCCCCTCAAATTTTGCCGCCCATTGGCAATTGCCTACTTTGCCTATGTATAAATCCGCCACTGCTTATACTCCCTTATCAAAATTCATTCAATGCCAATTTCAATTAGTCAAAATAAGAAAGCTGATGACGGTGGTATGTTAAAAGATTTGTATAGTATGATATGTAGTATAAAAAAAAAGTTCAGAAAAGCAATACACAGTGTTAAATGAAATGAAAAGGGATAATGAGGTTAAATTAACACCTTGTGTTCCCCACTTTCTTCATTAATACACTCCGAAACTAGTTTTTTTTACAGTTCAATTTTCCGTCAGCTGTTGCTTATTTGTTACCCCATAGTTTACGTTATTTTAACAAATACACCATTAATTTCAATCGGCGGACTTTAGGTTTGCTCGCGAGCACTGATTGGGTTGACTGCGCTATATTGTTTGTACACTACTGTAGATATTTTACTGGATGGGCCAACGATGTTTATGGCCCATCTCACACGTCCGAGGCCACTGTTTTTGTTTAACTTGAAGACGAATGTAATCTGCTACTGTCTGATGCAAAACTGTGGTGTAGTGACAATGTGTTTTACTGTAATTCACAAAGAGACTGAGCTGGCAAGCTGTTGCATAATACGTCTGGCTGGGCAGACTCCAGACATCAAACATAAACAGTCTGCAATAACATTGTATGTGTGGCTGGTTAGAATGGGGTACCCCACAGGTGAATACTAACTGCTTTGAAATTAAAACTGATTTTATCTTTTTAACATACAATTCTGTACTGTTGCAAGTTCACTCTTGTTTCTTCATCCTGATATCTTATGTAAGATTCTATAATCTCATTTTCTCAAGAAATTAAAAACTTGTGTTTAAACTTTCATAATCAATATTGTTTTCTAGAAAGTTCACTTTTTGATTCTTCTGACTGAACATGTCTTTTAAAAGCAATATTGTTTATTTCGTAAAAACAATCTGTATAGAACCTGTCTCAGAATACTAAGAGTTCATGAAAAGTATTATATGAACCTGTCTCATATTAAATAACACAGTTCATATAATTTTTTAAGGCTTCATATAATTCCTCTCTATGTGTCATTAGTGGGCTTCCTTAGCCTAACAATTAAAAAAATATATATAATGAAAAATAGTAAAGAACACTGAATTCTCTAAGGTTAACTCGAATAATATATTTCTATAAAACAGGTTAATTACCTTCCGTCACGCTTTTTGAAATCCGAAAACAGGATTACTCGAGTTTCGACACATTAAGTGTCATCTTCAGATCCTCGATGAATATAGGTTAAAAATACATTTGTTGATGTATGCACATCCCGTCAGATAATAAAAACAACACAAACATAACAACAAAAATATTTAAATAATTTAACACATATTAAAACCGAGACAAAACAGAACAAAAACACAATATACGCGGCCGACGCGGACCTGCGCAGGAACACGTTAATGTGTCGAAACTCGAGTAATCCTGTTTTCGGATTTCAAAAAGCGTGACGGAAGGTAATTAACCTGTTTCATAGTCTTAAAACGCTTTTGGAGGCAAATACAATGTTTAATATATTTCATAATGATATGCTCAAATGTTAATACATATATAAATAAGAAAATGTGTTCATTAAAAAAAAGTGCACTCAGGTGAGGTCTACAGACACGAAGAATTGTCAAAATACTTTTAAAAAAATTCCAGTGTTAGGAAATTTCAAAAGATGAAAACTGTTAAAGATTTATAATTTTGCTTGGTCCTCTCTTGTAAGAGGATGTCTCTCCACAGGAAAACGTATGTTTATAAGGAAATATTTATTTCATGATCTAATATAAAAATGTTTACTGAAAAGTAATATTACCTCTCTGTTTAGCTACCGATTTTATGGTGGAAAATGTATCCTGGTACAGAAGAGTGTAAAATGCCATATCTCTGTTCAAAGACATTGCGTAATCATATTTGCACTGATAAGAATCACCACAAAATGCATTTGCCATAGCCACATCCTGTGATCTGAAATGAACAGAGAATATTAAAGGGGGTGACTAACAATATATATATAGGCTATTTAATTATATATAATATATCATACGTACATGCCTGTCTAAAAAAAAACATGTAAGAGAAATCTAATATGAGTACACATTACTGTATTTATAAAAATATATTGAATATATATTTTTATAATTGGATATTAAATCTTTTTTTGATGAAGTGTTTGTTATTGTACTTAATATTAGGACTATATATCCTAGTTTTAATAATGTTTCAAGTTACTGACAAGTCAACACCACTAGATTTTCCAAATGGAGTAAATATGTTTCAATATCCAGACATATTTATTATTATTATTATTATTATTATTTGGTGTTCTCCCATAAGGCAGGTTTTCAAATGGTAAAAGCTCTCCAAGTTGTCCTATCGCATTGCCATTCATTTTGTTTCTTCATGACACCCTCTGTTAATGCTATCTATTAACTTCGCCCTCTTCTTTTTTCTTCTTACATGATACCCTCCATGGCAGTTGTTAGCAAGCAGTCTCGTCTTAAACAATGACCTAACCAATTCATTTTCCTTTTTTCTATTACCTTCAGGATTCTTCTCTCTTCCCCTATTCTTCTTAAAACTTCATCATTCCTTATTTTATCAACCCACCTTACTTTTTCCATTGCTCACCAAATCCACATCTCAAATGCTTCTAATCTTTTCTCATCCTCTTTTCTCAGCATCCAGACTTATTGCTCTGTAATTTTGTGATTGTTATTATGGATTCCATTTAAAATACTTAAAAAGGTTTAATGGTAGTCAGTTAGCATCAACCGATCTCAAAATTGTGGGTTAAAGCAGCTCACTTGCTTTCTATACAACTATGAAGTGATCATATATCAGTACACATTTTAGAGGTATCAGGAAAGCATTAAGGAGCTTCAGTATGATTCTAATTGGAAAGGCAATTTATACAAGAAAATTCCAGAGACATAGCAGTTGTGCTATGCTATGTGCATGCTATGTGCACTTGTGCAGTCTATGTGAGCAGTTGTGCAAAGTAGTTGTTTATCTGTGTTATATTTTACTTTCTAGGAATTTGAAGTAATCATTATCTAACTAATACACACAATGACTTCAAAATTGTTTGTGGAAAGGCATTATTTTATATATTATTTGCTCACAGTTGGTGCAGCCAAATATTAATCCACAATTTTTACAATTAGTTACCTATTTGCTGGGATTATTTCTTCTGGTGTCTTCCTCCATTCTGGTTCAAATGTTCTGTTAGCATAATAACTTGCAGTTCGTCTATACTCTCTCAAGAATAAGGAGGGTCCTTTAGCTGCATCTTCTCGATCTTCTAGAAGCCCTGAAATTTCATACAACAATTTTATAAGAAGCATATTATAAACACACACACATCCATTTACACTCAAGCCATTAATATTATTATTATATAGTGTATCTGCTCTTTTCAATCAATGTTTGATATATTCTGTATACAAAAAGTGGAATAATTTTGAGTTTAACAAGAATTTGAAGTATTGACATAGTCGTCAGTCATAAATGGAAAACTTGGTTCATGGTATTTAGTATAGGTATGCAAAATTATGTTCAATAACTAATTCTCATATATTTCATGATTTATATAATGTAAAATTAATGAGACATACATGTAAAGCCAAAAAATGTGTGTTTCAGAAAATTAAAAAATTTCAAACTATAAAAATAAAATTTTATTAACAGAAGAAGAAGCAGAAACCAGTCACAACCCTAATGATAATTCTTTTGGAATATTTCAACTTCATGTATAATAAAACATTCAATGCAAAAGCATAGAACAGTGTTAACAAAATAATTTTACATCATTGTACAAAAACCTATTAACATAAACAAACTTATAACAATATAACAACAAAATATCGGTATGGAGAACCATACAAGACTTCCATGTTCTAAGATATATGTTTAAAATTATTTTCGAAATAAAATATTTCCATAGGAACTACTTCTTTCTACTTACTGTTTCCGCCTTAACCACAGTACTGTGGTCACTAACATATACCACCTCACGTTATCGCACTCGATTTTCACTGATGATGGAAGTCGATGGCACTGCTGAAACGTCTGGTTTTGCAGAAAACATTGGTCTATGGCCAAACAGGCCGGGAAGGAATTTTAACAACAAACTACTTCTTTGTTGCCGATAACGTTGTACATATATAACAAAAATTATCCCCTCCACCTTCAACTATAATTTTTGTTTATAGAAAATTACCCCCACTCCGTTCAACTAGCCTCTTCATTTATAGATATTTCATCTACGTTTCTACAGTGGATTATTAAGATCTTCTTATCAGGATACTTTATTTATCAAAATTAAGTACTTTACTCTTGTTACAACAAAAAATGTTTCAGGTAAACTACCCTTTCCCCATAACCGATCTTCACCAAAATCAATAGACCTTGAGTCCTCTACAACTCAGTCATATATGTAAAATCTTATTTGATTCTGTTTGAATTTACGGCAGTTATCGTTCGTCATAGAAAAAATTAACGTTGTTATCACATAAAATGTTGCAGGTAAACTACCCCTTTCTCTTAACTGATCTTCACCATAATCAATAGGTCTTGAGTTCTCTACAATTCAGGGACGCATGCAAAATATTATTTAATTCTGTTTGAACGTGTGGCAGTTATCGTTCATCATAGAAACAATTACTCGTGTTAAAACATTAAAGGTGGCAAGTAAACTACCCCTTTCCCTTAACTGATCTTCACCAAAATTAACAGACCTTGAGTACTTACAACTTCAGGTATGTATGCAAAAATTATTTGATTCTCTTTGAGTATGCGGCAGTTAGAAAAAATCACCCTTGTTAAAATATAAAACGTTGCAGGTAAACTACCCCTTTCCCTTAACCGATCTTCACCAAATCAAAAGGCCTTCAGTCCTCTACAATTCAGGGACGCATGCAAAATATTATTTGATTCTGTTAGAATGTGCAGCAGTTATCGTTCGTCATAGAAAAAATTACCCTTGATAAAAAAAAAGGTTGCAGGTAAACTACCCCTTTCCCTTAACCGATCTTCACCAAAAACAATAGGTCTTGAGTACGCTACAATTCAGGACTGTATGCAAAAAAGTATTTGATTCTATTTGAATTTGCGGCTGTTATCGTTTGCAATAGAAAAAAATCTATAAACACATAGACACACAGACACTTTTCGAAAAATGACTTTTTTCATGTTTTGAGGGTAGTACAATCAGAATCCGCAATTATCTCGAACACGATTTTTTTTGTCATCACCATACTTCCATTTCCTTATGGAACATGGAAGTAATATGCATTATTATCAACAGGTTTTATCTTATGGATAGAAAGAAATTCATACCAGATGATGTCTGCAGAATGTTTATTTGCCACTCTTAGTATTTACACACTTCCTTATTAATGAGGGATATATTAACTGCCAAGCTTATTTACAGAACAACAAACTAAGAGTAACTTAAAAAATAAAATTATTTTCCAAGCTGTTGGCCATTGTCTTCTTGTAAAGCCAGACATTTCAACTGTAGCTGCAGCAGTCATCTTCATGGATCGTCAATCGCTGGAGGAGAAGGATGATGAACAGAAGACCCACTGACGATGGTTGTCACAGCTGCAGTAGAAATGTCTTGTTTTTATAAGAAGAGAATGACTGTCCAACAGCCCAGGAAAATAATTTTACTGAAGTTGACTCTGGCTGTGAAAGTTTTAATATTATGATGAAACTAACAGTACTTATCACTAAATGTAGAATACCTCTCTATCTGTCTATATCTGTGCAGATATATGGATATTTCTTATTTATATGTTGTCAAAAAAAGGACACTTGTGTCGAAAATTTTGGTTCTTTCAACCAGTCCATGTATCACGACTAAAAGTTATGAACACAATGCTTACAATGAAAGTTTCCAATTTTTGACTTCTATAAACAAAGTGTATTTTTAAGAAATTATGCTTGTACCCTTGTGTGTGTGTGTGTGTGTGTGTGTGTGTGTGTGTGTGTGTGTGTGTGTGTGTGTGTGTGTGTGTGTGTGTGTGTGTGTGTGTGTGTGTGTGTGTGTGTGTGTGTGTGTGTGTGTGTGTGTGTGTGTGTGGACACCACTCTGAAGATGCGAAACAGTGGTGGAAATATGCATGACAATCAACTATAAATAATTTTTTTCAAAAATATTATGAGTACTAAAAAGATGTAGTGCCTGCAAAAGGGAATCATAATAAATCAATTATATTTATTTTTTGTAAATAACAGCAAAGTAAAGTATCTGTAACCTATGTGTACTATCATGTATCACTAGTGATTACATACAGAATATTATATTATGAAGATTGTACTGAATACGGTATTAAAATATCTTCCAGCAGCCACTTGCCACTTTCACTCGAGTAAACTGATAAGAGTGTACAAGCTCACAATCTCTTGAGTAGGTTACTTACAGTTCAAAGCAAAGTCTTTATGGACACGTTCAAAATTGTTTATATAAGTAACAGTAGTCATGGTGCCATCAGGATTTGTCATGTCGTCAGTAGGATCAAAACTCCAGTTACCAAGTAAGCCTCGAGTTTGATTCTGTAAAGATAAAATTTTTATTAAATGACAAGAATATATAAAATTTTCACATATTTCAAATATATGTTTCGCTTGCTGTTTGTTTCATTAGTATATGTTTCATATACTACTAATGCTGCTGCTACTGCTACTACTACTACTACTACTACTACTACTACTACTACTACTACTACTGCAGCTGTTAATCTGCTACTGCTAGAGACAACAGTCCCACCATTGCCTTACCCTGTGATACGTTAGTAACCAGACCTAGTCTCTCTGCTTGAGATCGAAACTAACCATTTTTGTTCTTCGTATTGTTGAAATTAGCAGCCATCTTTACTATTTCTTTTATGAATTTGCTAACTGCTATAATTTTTTATTGTTCGACTAAGCTTTTCGTCATTACTGACATCTTCAGGTCTTAAACAACAATCTTCAGGTTGTTTAAGACCTGAAGATGTCAGTAATGACGAAAAGCTTAGTCGAACAATAAAAAATTATAGCAGTTAGCAAATTCATAAAAGAAATAGTAACCATTTTTGGTTTAATCCTTGCTGAATATGATGAGACTTTTTACGTCATTGTATACACACAACTAGTTTACTATAATAAAAATTCATACAGTATAAAATATACTATGTACAAGGTTATTAGAGATGTACTTGATATTATACATCAAAATAGAAGTATTACTGTATGTATTTAATGAGGTTCAGTTAAGCAGATCTTGGTTAATTGATGTTTGATTATTCAATTTGTATATATTGTCTACTGTATATATTATCTCTTATATATATTTAGATGATTGTAGTGTAATTACTATGGAAGAAAACTAATGTAACATTACATTCTATACTTGTACTTATGTAAAACTGTAACAATCCACAATAAGAGAGGACATCCAATGAGAAAAACATGAGAGTTTTATAGATTTGCTCAAATAAGGGAATGAGACACAATAATATGTTATCAAGTTTAAGGGAATGGGCAAAAGTCAAAAAAGAGAAATATTTTGGGAAATACTGGTATGGGAAGATTTCATTATTAAAATATAGTAATCTCCATTACTAAATTTTTTTAACTCCATTGGCTTTATCTAATTTGCGCAGGACAAAGAGAAATACATACTCTATGGAATAATAATTTGTAAAATAAAATTAATTCCTTAAAAAAAAATTTCTTCCACCAAATATGACTTTTTCTACTGATGGATCAACAAGTGATTGTGAATTTCAAGAAAATGTACACAAAAAGTATATTTACAATGTGTTACAAAGGAACAGAGGCAAATAAAATTGTGACATTAGGAGAATTTTGGAAAAACGAGTACAGGCATCCTAATAGTCAGCACCTGGAAAAAGTTATCTTCCCAACGTTTGAATTCTGCCTGGAAAAATTTGTGGCCATCAATAAATACTTTCAGCCCATAAAGTGGACCTTGAAATTGAATCAGATGATTTGGAACAACTAATAGAAGACCAGGGAAGAGAGTTGATATCAGAAGAGTTACAGGAGTTCGAAAAAATGAATGATAATGACAGCGACAAACATGAACATGAGCAAGAAGGTTCTGAAGATTGCAACTAAGTTATAGCACAGGATATAAAACAACTTTTTACTGTTAGGAATTTGTGAAAAATGTTGCACAGAAACATACTAGCATTGAATTAACTGAACTGCAAATGTGTGATTATGAAGACAATAATTAAAATTATTGTAAAAATTTGGAAAAAACATCAAAAGCAAACTAGATTAGAATCATTTTTTAGTGGCTGTGAAAGTTGCAGTAAGAAGAGATATGTTAAAGACACATTAGAACATCAGCCTTCAACTTCAGCAGCTAATGTTAAATTATCAGAAGACTTTCAGTGTTACAAAATTTTTATTTGTAAATATAATTATTTCACTACCGACTCGGAACACAAAGTTTTTATGGGTAAAAACGTAAAAGTTTTACCTTATAGCCTGAACCGGTTTTCGCTTTTAAAAAGCTTCTTCAGAGGATGCCGCTGGTAGCACTGTCCGTCTTGTTGTTGGTGACAGTATCAACTTTTCAAAGATCGATATTGTGTGTGTGGGGTGTGATATGTTCGAATAGTGCGTGTGATCTGAATTGTGACTGTTCGTTTAGGATGTCGTTTTTATGTGTTTTCGTGTGTTTGTATATTTCCAATTGTTCTAGAGTGTCTAGTTTTCGGCCTTTTGTGTGTACATGTAGAATGTCCAAGTTATTGTCGATGTTTTTGTATGTGTGGTTTGCATCAATGAGGTGGTTTGCAAAGGTGGATTCTCTAGTGGAGTGTATCTTCAAACAAAGATACATTGAACACACAAAAATCCACTACAGAATCCACCTTTGCAAACCACCTCATTGATGCAAACCACACATAGAAAAACATTGACAATAACATGGACATTCTACACGTACACACAAAAGGCTGAAAACTAGACACTCTAGAACAATTGGAAATATAGAAACACACGAAAACACATAAAAACGACTTCCTAAACAAACAGACACAATTCAAATCACACACATTATTCAAACATATCACACCCCACACACACAATATCGTTCTTTCAAAAGTCGATACTGTCGCCAACAACAAGACAGACAGTGCTCCCAGCGGCAGCCTCTGAAGAAGCTTTTTAAAAGCAAAAACTGGTTCAGGCTATAAGGTAAAACTTTTACGTTTTTACCGATAAAAAACTTTGTGTTCTGAGTCTGTAGTGAAATAATTATATTTAGTTATGTAATCATTTTTTTATATTTACCATGAATTTCCATGGCATGTACACACGTGTTGTCATGTAGCCTTTATTTTCCACCACTTCCACTCCCACTCCAGACTCAAACATGACAATGATCTGTGACTGATTTAATATATATGATGGCTGGTAGACTGTCACGCCTAAACATTAAATGCACACACATAAATTAGAAACATTAATACTTTATAAATTAATTATATTAATAAGCTGGTAGACAAAAAATGGCATAACGAATAACACATTTAGTCTTATAGGTTTTGTAATGAATAGTTTACAGACTTCATGTGTAGCTTGTAGGTTATACCACATTTTATAACTGATCAACTATTGCTATATAACTATCTAATTACTACAGTAGTTGTTGTTAACAAGTGTTTCAACTCTACATTTTAATAGAACAGTGTGTGAGAAAATATGAACAAATTCAGTAACTTAATTCATTTCAGTGAGAAATTATTCAGCTGAAGCAAGGTATCATTATCAAATAAAATAAGCGTTGTTCACACACACACACACACACACACACACACACACACACACACACACACACACACACACACACACACACACACACACACACACACACACACACACACACACACACACACACACACACACACACACATTTAAGAAATATTTTGTGTAGGATACTGTACAATATAATTAATTGTTAAAATCTTACGTGGAAAATGCTGAGTTCGGAATGAAGGGCGGTCAAAGAAAACTCTCCTGCCATCTGCGAAAACATCCAGACGATATCGCCACTGTGCATATGGTGGTCGAAGACGAACTTCAATTATGGCTGAACTGTTGTCTCTAGCTGTGGGCATAATATATTTTACTTTACTCTGTATGTCATGTTAATAATATCTGTTGTTGTCATGAACTCTGTCTGTTGTTTATTAATATCTGGTTAATATTTCTGGATAAAATTCTCTTACAAAACAGATTTTAATTTTTGTTTTTTAGTTGTATGTTTATTATTATAAAAGGAGACTGGAAAAATTAAATGAAACTTAATCACACTACAATGAAAACGTAGCATAGTTTCTGAAATTAAAATTAGATGAACCAGTCATTAAGGAGGTGACTATCGTTGTTGGCATGCTAAGATTAGTACACAGCTTTAACTAAAATTTGTGCTCGTGTTTAATATAATAGTTTTTTTGTGTGATAATATATTAGTAAATTTGGTTTGCTAGATTTTAACGTGTAGTATTTTAATGTATCTCAAACATTGTCCACATTAATTAATAAGTTTTGGGGTAATGTTATTACTAAGATCAATGGAAAATAGTTTTTAAAATTATACTTCACTACAAACTGAAAGCTAATTGCAGGAAGAAAAATCCATTTATATTTTAAAATTTACACATATGAGATACATGATTTTGTAGTGAATTTAATCTAGTATAATTACCTACAACTGCAGTCAACTGAGTGGCTCTTACTTCTCCATAAATGTTATCTGGAATTTGTTCAAACCGAGCTTGGATATCCAGTTTTAGTTTGCTGGTATCAGCATGAACCAAAACAAATTCTCCCTTTCCATTAAATGTGTATTCCAGATCGTCAAATGTTATTACATGTGGATCACCAAATACAGTTGCTAAAATCATTGTTATGTACATTTTAAATTGTTGTTTCATTCAAAAGCACTTACTGTGTAGATGATTCCTATGGTACTAGTATACTTCAGCAAAAATAAATCTTCATTAAAATATCAAAAATTTCTTAAATTTGTGTGTCAGAACAAAGGTAGAACTTATGTTATTTCTCTTCAAATCCAGTTAACTTGAACTGAAGAACAAATCTTGCTTTTAATTGAAAAGGCATAAGCAAATATGAGGGAAGATAAAAACACCCTCACAGGATGAGTTGTTAGATTATTTTATTGTACAAATTTTTGTAAATATTGCAGTCACAGTCACTTGATGCAAGTGCCAAAACAAAATCAATTAAATTATCTTAATTAACTTGTTTTTAATTTAAATTTAAATTAATTATTTTAATTAATTAATTCAAAATTCTACATTTATGAATTGTAAATAAATTCATTCATAAAAATATCTATAAATCTGTAATGCAAAATTAAAAAGAGTACCTTTTTGTTATATTATTTACTTTATAATAATTAAGCTGTAACAATCAATGCCCACTGTTTGAAGGTTGTGTAAATTATTTTAATTAACTTGTACATAAAAATTATATTGAAGTTCAGTTAGGTATTTTAAGGTTAGTCAGGTGGCTGCCTACTCTGATCTATAGAAACTCAATGGAGGAATTCTTCAGAAAAGAATTCTTGTTCCTCAGAAAATAACTATCATGTTTTGTATTACATACATTATAAAACATCTTCTATGAAATTCTACAATGTTGTAGATAATGAAATTTTTAACCAACAGAATATAAAAGTTTAGTTTTAGGTAAGACTGTGATGTAAAAGGTAATGAGAACTGAAAGAAATGCCTGTACTGAATATAGACGTCTTGTGACATCACCACACTAATTTTTAATTTTTTATTCGTAGTTTTTAATTAAAATATTGTTGTAAATCAGATAGTTTAGTTCTGGAGATGCATGTAATAGTTTAAGTTTAAATTTGCTATAATGTGTTGTTTAAGTCTCTGAAATTTAGACATAATTATAACATTAATTTTTGTGTATATAGAAAACACACTTAATTTATATCATTTATTTTTCAATTCAGATATTCAAAAAACTGCTATTTTTCTAGTTCATAAATGGAAAAATTTGAGAAACTAAAGTTATCCATCCATTTGAATTTTATGGAAATTTGAAAGGTGCACTATTTACATTTAATTCATAAAAAATTACTAATAATAAAAACTCATAATGTTAGCATGACAGTACACAATTAATTTGTAAGTATTTGTATGATAAAAGTCTTACCAACATATGGTGACTGATAGGCAACACAGTCCTGTGAAGGCCTTCGTTCAAATCTGAAAGTTTCACAACCCACAGCTTGTTCTTCCTGCCAGAGACAGCAGAAATAAAATGGGCTCATGTCATGGTACCACTGTGACAATGTAGGAACCTGTCAAAACAAAATAGTATTTATGTTCAATTCTCTCATGTACCTATAAAACATGTGGTATTTGTATGTATACCCTACAATACTAACTTTAATATAAAGTGATGATATGTAGACATATTCAGGAAGATTGGAAAACTGTTTCTGCTTAGACGTGTATAGTATCATTAATCTGAATGTATTTTTTAAATACAAGCCCATCAATTAATGTTTATTGAAATAAGTAAATTGTTTTGTATGTGCAGAAACATTTTTGAATTTGCAGGTGCATGTAAAATGATGTATATGCTTGTGCATTGGAAGTAAAGAAAATAAAATTTTTAGTAATACATAGAAATTAACTTATACAGCTACATCACTGGAGTAACCATAACTTTACATTTAGATAACTTCAAAATATATGTTGTTTACTTTATTATATTATTACATAATACTGCTGAACTACTGTTGTAAATGATTTTCTTATAGTATGTTACTGTGTATTTGTAATTCAAATAAATAAACACATCTATAACTATAGACTATACTAAAAATATATTTTGATCTGTGAAAGTTTTATTGTTTGAACACTACTACTGTTTTAAAGAAATCTGTATTTTGACCATTGTTCAAGCAAGACCAACTCAAATTTGAAAGCCGATTATAACCCATTTAATTCACTATACAGTCAATGTACATTTTTTGCTTTATGCCATGAGTTAATCAAGAGCTCTAGGTTTTTAGGGCATGAGTATTCCATGAGTATTTCTAAACATGTATTCTTATTTTGTCTATAAGTTTGTTTTTAAAATTTCCTATCTAATTTCCAATTTTAGAGAAGGTACAATAGATGTTTAAAAATTGCACTGTTTACATGTTAGAGTAGTATATGGCCATATGTCTGATTCCATGGAGGTATTAGATAGCATCCTTCCTCCATTAATCCTGACTGTATTGCTACCCAGAGTTAGTTATTTCACACAGTTGGGTAAAATTTCATTGGGGTGTAAGAAGACCCTATTAAACTTGACAGGGTTTACAATGTGGAGGAAAGGATAGGTAGTGTGGTTAATATGATGCCAGTCCTACCTTGTTAGCCTCATTCCATGGCAGGTAACCCATATTATGAGAACGTCTTGGCCTGGATCCCCATTGCTGGTCATATGACAACATCAAATAGTTATTTTTATCATAACAACACTGCTGCTCAGATCCTTCTAAACTATAACCAACATAAACTTATTAATGCATTAAATTAGTAACTTTGTTATTGTAGAATGAAACATTGAATAATTAGCTTGTTGGTACATCCTCTTCATTCACTTATTAATATTTATATAAATATATATTAACACTTTCACTTTCATGGGTGACATCCCATAACCGTTACTATACAGACATTCAGTATTTAAAAACCCATTGAGAAAGACGAATACGACGTCGAAACGTCCTGGGTAATCAAAACCTAAAGACATCCCATAACCATTACTGTACAGACATTCAGTATTTAAAAACCCATTGAGAAAGACAAATACGACGTCGAAACGTCCTGGGTAATCAAAAACCTAAAAGTAAGTTCACAGTGAAAGTGTTAATATATATATTTACAATATTGTCATAAATATTGAATAATTATATAAGAATAACCTCATGTGAATAATTATTGTGGAAAGAAACAAACTTTGTATGGGTATTTACTTAGAACACAGCTAACTTGTCAGTATAATGTTGTAAGTTGAATATGTCTTTATGAATAGTGTGTACTGTAACTTAGTGTACTGAATAAAATATACTGTACACACCTTTCAACTAAGACTCACAGTTATGATGGGTCTGTATCACTAACAAACTTGTTGACCAAATACCTTCCATAACAGTACAATACAAACAGAAAACAAAATTTGATAAGGAGAATGAGTACCAGTATGGTAACTGCATAACTAAATGATGTGTAGACGTTACAAAGGGACTATGTCCAAAATACTAACAAAAAGGTGTAAAGTGGAATTAAAATTGTCAATGACCACTAATGATCAATAATAAAGATTGTGAAAACAACCAAATAGTAATCTAACTATAAACAATAATATACCAGTGTTAGATAAGTGAAAATAAATCATGCATTATGTAGAAAATTGAAACTGACACTCACCCATTGTTGAGAAACAGAATTTGAACATAACCTAATCTGGCCAACTAGTTTTCAATAAAACAATAGAAAACTGTGACTAAAGTAATATTAAACCAAAATGTGTTGTAGAATAACATAACTGGATACTATAAGGAACATTAAATGTACAAAAGATAATATGTTAAGGAAACCTAAAGGCTGAATAAATGTAATTTAATATAACCATATGCATCACATAGAATGGGTGCCTGAAACTGCAAAAACATCACTTAAACTTGTAATAAAAGAATAGGAACTCAACCTATAACATTGAATAATGCAGAATAACGTTTAGATGAGACAATTCAAGGATGATGTCTACATAATTAATAATAATAACACAAATAATGAGTAAACACTAGCTCCCACTAGTTGCAAGAAGTCTGAGTAGTTTCAAACCAATGTAATTGTCAATATAAAGTCAGAATTAACCAATGCCCAGTACTAACAGTGTTATCAGAACACTAATAAGAGAGAAAGATACCATAATAAAATAAATATGAAAGAATTACAACTAACGAATAATGTAACATTCAAGAGTACTAAAAACTCACCAAAAAGACTATAATTAAAGCAATAAAACCCAGTAATAAATGAGACTGACACTATCAGAAGTGGTAATGACCAATGCATTATGCATAGGCCATAACAAAATAGTATTATCAACCATTAATATTATGATATAATTAATAAACAATTTATGTGATAATAGGCCTAGAATTTGACTCTAGGAAAATGGATAATTCTTAATTATAAGTAAATAACCATATGTGAAAACTTCATAATACAGTACTAATAAGTTATCACCATAAACACAGTGAATAAAAACAATGTATTTGATGTATTATGTAACATAAGAAATATTATTAATTAGTACGAAGTGTGTTCTTATCAACCCCATATCCTATATGATGAACTATATGATGAGGGTATGCAAATTACTCGTAATCAAAAGATAGAAACGATGGGAGTTATAAAAATGTTATCAGAGTGATTATAAATAAACTATTTGATTTATAAGAAAAACTAATAAATTGCAAGCCCGTGCGCGTGGTTTTGTGACCAGAAAAGTATACTCTCAACCCCAGGTACTGAAACTTGTTTGCGCGTCTATTTTGATGAACCTCGCCAAGAGTACACGAAATAAAGACAATTAGCCAATGAGAGCTCATTAAAAAGTACGAAGTGCCGAATCCCGACACACGTAACAACAACAGTTCATCACCAGCAATCGAGACAGACTCCACGCGGGCAGAGTGTCCATCAAAGCATTGAATTGATAGCCGACAGCTGATAATGCACACTAACCTCGAAACTCCGAGTTGAGGTTAGGTCGGACCAAAAGGGACAGTGAAGTTTATTTTAACAGTGTTCTTTAACGGAGTTCATGCGTATAGGCAGTGTGTGAAGAGAATTAATGAATATTAATTCAAATGTTAATTAATTTTTGAAAATTAAAAAAGTTTTGTGTTAGTGATACTTCGAACCAACGGTACACGCAAGTATCAGTGCAAATGGTCATTATATAGTGTATACAAAATAGTTAATCAAATAAAGAACGCTATTAGCGAATTTGATTTATCTAAATTAAATAAAAAATAACCATATTCCTATAAGGAAAGGGACTTTAATAATTGCATAAACAATAAGCAATGAAGCTTAGGCTGATAACAATTTTGACTTTCCAGTTTAAATTTAATTGTGATATTTTATAAAGAGACATTGTATAATCAATGAGGGGACCAATGAACCCTGACAATTAATATTTTTAGATGATTATTGTGTTTAACTGTAGAACCTTAACTCAATGTATCATATGAGTTAACCATAGTAGTAAATTAATTTGAATTACCTGTTTTTTGGTTATATCCACTTTTAGGAGATAATTCATGGAAATCTCACGGAATTTAGTTCATAACAATGTTGTATAAAATAAGTAATGCATTCAAAGAAGCATTAATCAATTAATATCAAACCCATAAGGTTACAATGAACCCTAGTTAACCTCAATTTCAAATAATGAACAATCGTTCATATTTCATGTTATGTTAAAGAAACAAATAATATTTTTTATTCTCCGCCTACTCCTTATTACAGTAGTGCATTTCTTTTGTTAAAGTGTATCTTGCAGACTCAAAGAACCTGCTAATATTATAAAGTAAAATAACAGAATTGTTTACATCCAGACATAGTCGATTACTAGGCAGTCTGACCACCCTGAGATTTTAATTATTTTAAGAGTCCATACTCAAAACTAATTGTTTTAAAAAAGAAAATGAATGAAATAATTGTACAACTACAATTATTTAAATTGAGTTAAATAAATAATCATTATTTCATGAATAGACAAAGTGTTGACTATTATTGTAAAAGAATAGACTTACAGCATAGGTGAGCGACAGCGACAGTTGGTACCAGAGGCAACAGCGAGAATTTGAATCTAATGATTCTCGCCAGCCATATTGTCGCACATTATTAACATACAACAACAACTAGTAAGTATTGTATAAATGTTATGCTTATGTCAATTTCAGTACAGGAATACACCATTCGAGTCACCTCATCGAATAACAGAAGAGTCAACGTAAACTATTCGACAACGAACTCACAACATTGAACAAAATTATAAAAAACCTAAATACATTTAATAACCAACTTCAAGAGCAATCCGACGGATTTATTTATATTGAATTCAATTAACAAATTGAATTGGATTGAATAAATCAATAAACCAAAAACTAATCCTATACTATTAACCGAGCAATAATTGTTTGTCTGTAAATTTTTTTTCCAAAACGGCTCCAGGAATTTTCTCGGAAGTTGGTACTTAAGGGTATTTTGACACCAGGAATCGATTGGACTCGGTCTCATTTTCCGCAAAATTCGTCTAAGGGCCACATCTGAGGGCCTTTATTTTAAAATATCACGGGACCGATACCGCGCGACAATTAATTATTGCTAGGCAACTGTAATTTCTAACCAGCTTTCTTACCGTACAGATAAATAAATTACAGAAACCGTCGATAAATGCAAATGGCGCAGTATCGATATGTTTATATATGAAGAAGAATAAATAGCTGTTGCAATCAATGTAAATAAACAAAATAAGAGTTGAGATGAGCAATAATTGTCCATCCGTCTATAAATTTTTTTCCCGTAACGGCTCGAGGAACTTTCTCGAAATTTTTACATTACCGAAATTTCATTACATTATTATTCAAAAACGTTGTGTCTGTTTGTTTATTCAAAAGTTTATTTGAAAATTATAGGTGAGCTATTTCAGAAATTAATCAATTTGTGTGATCATTTTCTTTGTCTTTTACAGTGATTTTATTCCAATCAGTTATTTAGTGTTAGATCTGCTCAGTAAAATAAAAAAATAATTGCAATTTTTCTCTGCTCAGTGATTTATTTACAATAAAAAACCATTACAGTGTTTGTGCAAGTGCAAAATCGACTCAAATTCTTGCTCGGTTGGTAATTTATATAGTTTTTTAAGAAGGTAAGTGTCATCACCTTAGGTTACATATTACTATTCTGTGCACACCCACCAAGCATTGGACACTGTGCAACATTATTTACACTTCCAGTCTTATGCTCAAATGCTTTTAAATATTTTTTGCAGAAGAAATCAATTTGAAAATGTTATTTTTTGATGCCTCGCGGACGACCTCCTAAACGGCGAATTTTTAATAACTTAAGGCCACCGCATGAAAGACAGCAAGAAAATGAGTTACCACAGCCTCTTCAGGAAATAACGAATGTCAGAGACGAACTTTCTGAAAATAATCCTATCAATGCTATTTATGAAAATCAGGCATCCACTTCAAGACTCCTTCCCCTTCCCGAAGTAACAAATGCCCGAAAACAAGTTCCTCAAAATAATACTAACAACGTCATTCATGAAAATTAGGCATCAACTTCTAGACCTGTGGAAAGTGCCAAGAATGATTGTATGAATAGACTAAATGAAGTATTAAGGGAGCTTAACGATTACCAGTCGCAAGAATTATGTAAGCAAATAATAAGGGAGATAAATAATAAACGCAGAAGATTGGCAGAATCAACAGAAGAACGTGAACGACGGCAAGAAAACGATTGATTGCGAGCAAGTAAAAGGAGAGCTGAAGAGTCACCAGAGCAAAGAGCTCAACGGTTTCTAATCATTCGATTACAAGTAAGTCAAAGAAGAGCTGAAGAAAATGAAGAAAGACGTCAGCAGCGATTAGAGGAGCAACGTCGCCGGAATGAAAGACGTCAAAGAGCTCTGCTATTGAACCATTTACGAACATACAAATTAGCTGTCACTTCTGATGTATCCAATCACACATTAGGAAATTTTAATGTTGCTTGCTTGCATTGTGGCGCTTTGCATTTTCCAGAAGAACGTGTTAGCAATCGAACCCATAGAAATTCTTTCAGAGACTGCTGTTTGCATTGAGCTGCATCCACCTAAATTTCCAAATGAGTTGGTGCGACTATTTCTTCATTGTCATCCATTAACTGATGAATTTCATAAAAGAATACGTAATTTAAATGCATGTTTTGCAATGGCTTCATTCACCGTGGATGATAATCGAACCATAAACAATCGAGGAATTTATACGTTTATTGCAGCAGGGAATGTTTATCATAAAATTAACGTGGCTGCTCATCCAACTCAAAATTCACAAGGTGAGTTTGAACGACCTCGATATGGACAGATGTACTTCCTTGATAATGAAGATGCTGTCAATGAACGTGTCAACATTCCACTGAATAATGGAATTAGTGTCCCATTAATGAACCTGTTGGAAGGAATTATCCGCTCACAAAATCCATTTGTACAAGGTTTTATGATGATGCGAGAGGTTGAAGAAGAAGTGAACTAGCGTGCTGCTGAGGAAAGAACTGAACCACCTTACGTGAAACTTCTCTTTGCGTTGCCCGAGGGTGCAGACCACAGAAGGTATAACATTCCATTCCAAAATGATGTTTGCGCCGTGGTCATTTTGAATGCCGATCAAAGTTTTCCAGATAATGAATTAGTTATTCGACAGAGAGGTAAATCCATTGTTACAATGAGGAACATCGACCAACGGGTTGAGCCATTCACTTACCCTCTATTTTATCCCAAAGGTACTTTTGGATATTCCATAGATCTACCATTAAGAACTCCGTATGCGAGTCGTCGTAACCTTACAAGACTTAAATGGCTCAATATAGAATTGCTTTTCGGCCACAATTTGCTCAATTTCTTCCACTCGAGAATCCTGTAAGAAGTCCTGATCTGCGTCTCCTAAATTTTAACGCTCTACATTATGGTGGTAAACTTTTCCAACAGTACCTCATTGATACTGCTATAAGAGTTATAAAAGATCGAATTGATTGAATTAAAGCTAATCAAAAAAAAATTCTTGCTGATAATTATGCTTCAGTTACCAATTTCATAAACCAACTTGCTGAACAAAAAAATGCTACTGTTGGGGAAAAACTTATACATATTTCATTACAATGACATGCAATCCTGATTGGTCAGAAATTAAGGAAGCAGCAAGAATACAATCCCATGATCAATGTCTTTTAAATCAACCAGGTCAAGATAGACCTGACCTCGTTGCAAGGGTCGCAAAAAAAAATTTCATGAACTAATTGATTTGGATAAAAAACAAATTTTTGGTAAAGTTGCAGCTTATGTGTACACTATAGAATTTCAAAAGCGAGGTCTTCCCCACATGCACTTGCTATTGATTATGCCTTCTCAAGACAAAATATATAACGTCGAGGAGCTTGATGATTTGATTTCTGCTGAAATTCCTGACGACGACCCAATACTGCGAGATTTGATGATTAAATGGATGATACATAATCCGTGTGGACAGCATAACCAAGAAGCTCCATGTATGATCAATAAAGATGGAAAAATGAAGTGTCGCTTCGGATTTCCAAAATCATTCAAAGACTTTACATCTTTAGTTGAAGATGAAAAAACCAATTATCGACGTCGTTGTGATTCGAGAATGGATCCAGACAGTTCAGACTTTTCACATCATCATGCTGTTTATCGTAAGGATAGTCAAGGTAGACGAACAACAAGAGACAATCGCCATGTTGCTTCATATAACGCTTACCTTTTAAAAAAAATTAATTGCCATATTAATGTAGAATACGTTGGTAGTATAAAAGCAGTTAAATATCTTTATAAATATGTTTACAAGGGACATGACTGTGCATTTGTCAAGGTAATTCAAGATCAACGAACATTAAATTACAATGAAGCAGAAACATATGTGCAAGGTCGATGCATCACACCTCCAGAGGCATGCTGGAGTCTCTTTGGCTATGAAATCCAGAAAAAAAGTCACACTGTTCAACGTTTAGATATTCATCTACCTGGACAATATCGAATGGCAAATATTGAACAGACGCAGGAAGATTTAGCTGACGTAGGCCAAAAAGGTTCAACTTTAGAAGCTTACTTTAGACATAATTCACATTCGAAGCAGCAACAACAAAATCAAGTCCACAATGAAAAACAACAAGAAATACATTATTATTATTATTGGCAGATGCCAGAGCACTTTAGGTGGATAGGAAGTAACAGTGAATGGCAGGCCAGGGTCAGGCACCTTCGAGTTATTGGTAGAGTTCACAGCATAAACTTTGTTTCGCAACCAGAACTTTACCATCTACGGCTATTGCTCTACCACGTCAAGGATCCTACAAGCTTCTATGACCTTTTATTGGTAGAAGGAACAAGATACGCTACATATAAACAAGCCTGCCTAGCTAGAGGACTAACATATGATGATCAACAATGGGTCGAAGGTTTGAGAGAATCTGCCATGTCAAAAATGCCTTCAGCAATGAGAACACTATTCACACAAATTCTTATTCTTGGCGCTCCTGAAAATCCTAAGGCTTTATGGGATATGTTCAAAGAAGAATTGGCCGAAGACTTTATTATAGAGGCCAGACGTAATGACACTTCTATTGAAGAAGCGATAAAAAGAGCTTATCGGATCATTGCTTACAAGTTGAACACAGAAGCTACAGAAGGTCAAAATTTCCAATTCTGGGTACAGAGATACAATATGGACGATATAGACAATTACGAAAATCAGTTGAATGAAGAAATAGTAAACGTTGATGAATACGCAGAATTGGGGGAAAGCATGTATCAACGTCTTCGAGGAAGACAATTAGAAATTGTGGATCGAATTTTAAGTGCTGCTGAAGGTCAATCTGAGCAAAGATGCTTTTTTATTGATGGACCTGGTGGTGCGGGAAAAACTTTTATTTATAAGACACTATTTCACATTCTTTCTGGAAGAAATTGTAATGTAAAGTGCATGGCGTTCACTGGAATTGCGTCTATCTTACTTCCTAATGGTCGAACATCCCACAAAACATTTGGACTTAAAGTTCCTTTAACTGCTGAATCTGTTTCAAATATAAAACCAGGATCTTCGAAAGGCAGGGAACTCACTCAAGTTCAAGTTTCTTTAATTGATGAAGCACCCATGTTACCTAAGTATGGAATGCATAATATGGACCAATTGCTTCGCGCTCTGGGCAATCCACATTTACCATTTGGAGGAAAAATTGTTGTTTTTGGAGGAGATTTTCGACAGTGCTTGCCTATTCAACAACGTGCCAACAAAAGTGAACTGATAGATCTATGCATAAAAAGAAGTAACCTTTGGCAACATTTCCATCTCTTTTCTTTGACTGAAAATGTGCGTGTAGATCCAGAGCAAAGAGATTTTGCTGAATATTTGTTGAAGGTCGGGAACGGAGAGTTGCCTGTAAATAATATGGACGAAATTGAGCTACCAGTAGATATTCTTTCTAATAGAAATCTAATTGATGAAGTCTTTGGAAACTGTATTACTAATAATAGATTTCAAGTATGAAAGACAGAGCTATAATTGCTCCTTTGAACAGAGACGTAACAAAAATTAATGCTGAGATCATTGCAAAACTACCTGGAGATATCAAAATTTATCACAGCTAAATCTGTAAAAGATCAACCAGAAGGAGCTCTTCAATTCACTTCAGATTTCCTTAATTCTGTTGACATAGCCGATTTACCGCCACATGAACTTAAGTTGAAAAAGGATACTATAATAATGCTTTTACAAAACTTAGACATTACAGAAGGGCTTTGCAATGGAACTAGATTAAATATAACAGAGTTGTGCAATAACATTATCAAAGCTAAGATAATTACTGGAGAAAAATCGGGTCGAGAGGTA
The DNA here is from genome assembly GCA_034769895.1 of Magicicada septendecula. NCBI lineage: Eukaryota > Metazoa > Arthropoda > Insecta > Hemiptera > Cicadidae > Magicicada > Magicicada septendecula. Next base: position 197,865,539 of record CM068369.1, read on the forward strand.
CATATCCCAAGAATTACATTGGATTCTAACAAAGGTCAACTTGGCTGTACCATGCAAAGACATCAATTTCCCGTAAGACCGGCATTTTCTATGACAGCTCACAAGTTCCAGGGTCAAACATTTGATTATGTTGGTGTTGACTTAGAACACCAGTTTTTATGCATGGAATGTTATACGTCGCTTTTTCCCGAGTTAAAAGGAAAGGCAGTTTAAAAGTTCTTCTACCACAAGAAAATCCTCGACACACTCGTAATATAGTGTGGAAAGAAACATTGAATGATACTGATTCTAATAATAATGTACAGAATAATCTACAAATGTATACTGATGATGAACATCTTTTTTTGGACATTCCAGACAACTTGGATGATTTCAACATGACTTTTTTATAAAATATTGTACAAAATTAAATTTTTAAATATATTGCTATATATATATATATATATATATATATATATTTTTTAAATATATTATGTTTGTTAACCTACATGGTGAGTTATAAGATTACTATTTTAGTTTCCCAATTTCATAAAATTCATTTCCAATTTCTAAATTAATATTGTAAAATGCAAATCTGTTTTTGTTTTGTTATGTAAAAAGAAAAATGTAAAATCTTATAAAAAAAATTATTTTTTATTTGAAACCGAGCTAAGCTTGGTCCCCCGGTACTAATAATAACAATACTTATAAAAATTCTACGAGAGAACATCTCGTCTATTACTTACAAAATGGCGAACAACGTTTGAGGCAATTGATTAGGTTCAACCTCAACCTCATTAACGGATAATAAATACACCGTACATTCGTCTTATTACAAAATGACGCCAACAACGTGTGGCTTATAAACACACGCAACAAGTCCGTCATATTACAATATATATGTGTGTGTGTGTGTGTGTGTGTGTATTGCAACGTTACAAGTATTTCAAAAATTCACACATATACATTACCGTGTACTCAACGCAACTATGAAGTGTATTACACCGGCCAGGTTGCAGGATTTTTTTTTATTCTCGTTGCGTCAAGTATATGTAGTTGCACAATAATTAAATAATTTTCAAAGAGGAGTGAGATGTTGTTGACATGAAATAATTAATTAAAACCGTTTCAAAATAATCATTCTAAGATTTATTAATATTAATAGAAATTATGCAAATATTAAAAAATTATAATCTTAGATAAATAAAAATATTTTCTTTTATAAGTTTACACTAATACAATGTAACCTTCTATGCTGTTCATGACATATAAAATAAACAACCATAATCTTACTAGCTAAACAGACATGTTAAACAAATTATCTAGATACTTTTTATTTCAGTGTGTCTGACTTTGACTCAAATTCTAAATAATAATAGCAACTCATTTACAAACAAAAATAATATTCACTCTCAAGAATAAAATTAATTTTTGCTCTAAACAAAATAAAAAATATAACATTTACTTCCAACCTATTATTTATTTCTATTGACACACCCAAATTTTAATATACAACAAAAGATTAGTATTTTTAAATTTTCTTTAACTACCCTTTAAATTTATGTACAGTAATTATATTTAAAACTTTAAGTCTTTACTGTTCATATATAAGTTTCTTTTTGAGAGTTCTTTTCACAAATAAAAATATAATTGTTTATTCATCAGCTGTGTACTGCCGATGTTACCGTTGTGTGTGTGTGTGTGTGTGTGTGTGTGTGTGTGTGTGTGTGTGTGTGTGTGTGTGTGTGTGTGTGTGTGTGTGTGTGTGTGTGTGTGTGTGTGTGTGTGTGTGTGTGTGTGTGTGTGTGTGTGTGTGCTGAGTCCTGAGAATTTGATGATGATGATTGTTCTCTGTCTCTACGGGTTGTTGTTTGTGATGGTCCAGAGTTTCTCCATAAGTCTTGGTGTGTGTGGTAAAGATGTAGATCAGTCGGCAGACCAGCAGCGTGATGTTGTGTGAAGATATCTTGAGTCTCTGAGACCGCCCCAAAATTGCTGGTGGTATTTATACTGGACGGCAATCTGACAAGTCCAGGACTGTTTTCGACCTGTTAGATATTGTCACTTCGTGCAAAGTGTCCTTTTAATTACAAATAACTTTTTGGTTCATTTTCGCGATTTCGTAAACATCCTTGTAGCAAGAGCGATATCATCGTTTGCGTAATTTTTCCTGGTCACTCACATATAACAAACTTATTAATTACTATTTAATTACACTAGTAATTAATATTAAATTACCTGGTATCTTTATTATTGCAAATTTCTGCAATACTTTTACATCACTATACTCGTTAAAAATTCCTTAATGTAATGGTGTTTTTATAATTGGGGTAAGTCTTTGTTCACAGGTTCAAAACGTATTAATTAGTTTATTTTTATCCGGTTAAAACCTGATTACAGAGATTTCATACGCATCACCCTATCGTAGACTCTTACCTGTCGTAGCTTGCGTTCACACACACAAACACACAAGTGCTGTATTCACTCGCGGGGGCAGGTGTACGCTTTCTGACAATTCCTAGCCTGCATAATACTGTTAAAAACTGTTCATCATATATTTTCTATGCTAAATATTTACAAACATACTGTCCTGAGCAAATATGCAAATATATGTATTGTTGCAATATATATGTGTGTGTGTGTGTGTGTGTGTGTGTGTGTGTGTGTGTGTGTGTGTGTGTGTGTGTGTGTGTGTGTGTGTGTGTGTGTGTGTGTGTGTGTGTGTGTGTGTGTGTGTGTGTGTGTGTTACAAATAAACGGTGTAATGACCCTGACTATAGAAAAGAGTGTTATTTAAAAATCAAACAGCCTATATTATCCTGTATAGGAGAAAAAAATTCATGCAGAATAGTAATACTGGTACACAGATTACTTGTTGTATGGCATAACAGTAATATGAATAACTTGTAAGGCCCTTACAAATTTACACAACTTTTTCTGCACTCACTTCTTGAAAAATGAAAAGACAAAGAAGCCAAATAGTTCTTTGCCATAGTAATAATACGATTTAAATGAACAAACAAATACAGTACACCATGTAATTATAATTTAATTTTACTTGAGTAGTATGGTAGTGCTTTTATTTTAAGTTTTGTTTGTTGCAATCATATTTATGTGCTCTTTTCATTAATTAAATTGATTACCAACTTGATGAATTTACCAACATTTTATATAATATGATGTATAACGTTTCACCATTTTGATTGTTCTAAAATTGCATATCCTCAATGACATTCCCAGATTCAAGAACAGCAATATGACACCTCGTTTAGTCAGAATTATTTAATTGTAATATTTGTAAATTTGTCTTGTGACTACTTTAAAACTTTCAATAACTACGCATTTCAAGGATAAACACTCATCATCAGGTTATATAAAAATACCAATCCTTCTAGAAAAGTCGTAAAAAAATCAAAAATTTTTACCACCAAACATCAAAGTATGAATGTCATTTAAGAACACATTATTGTAGCACTTCATGTCGCATCGCGACTTGGTGCACACCACCACTACATGCGATCGACTACTGAACATCGTGTAGTGGTGCGCACCAATTTGTGACGCGGCATGAAGTGCTACAATAATGTGTTCTTAAATGACATTCATACTGTGATGTTTGGTAAAAATTTTTGATTTTTTGACGACTTCTCCAGAAGGATTGATGTTTTTATATAACCTGATGATGAGGATTTGTCCTTGAAATGCATAGTTATTGAAAGTTTTAAAGAAGTCACAAGACGGTGAGTAACCAAGTGTTTACAAATATTACAATTAAATACTTATACATGTGACTTGGAGACTATAATATAATGAATTGTCAGAATTGGCCTAGCCACTTTAGACTTACAAGGTAACAAACAAATGAACGAAAATCCTATTTAAACAAAATACTGTCTTACACACACGCATTTGTTTAAAAAACAAAAACAATTCTAATTATAAATATATCACTACTGTCTTGGAACACTAATTTTTTATTGGTAAAAATGTAAAACTTTTGCCTTGTAGCCTGAACTAGTTTTTGCTTATTAGTTCAGGTAATAAGCAAAAACTAGTGCAGGCTACAAGGCAAAAGTTTTACATTTTTACCAATAAAAAATTAGTATTCCAAGTCAGTAGTGATATATTTATTATTAGTTAATCAACGGACACGTCATGTACAACAAAAGACAGGAAAAGTATTTCAGCTAAAATTGTTGTATTAAAATTCATTTATTGCAATCTGTACAGTGCAGATAGAATTTAATTCTTATACATGACAATGCATATTCTTTAAATATTTTATTACAGTCTTCCAGATTAAATGTAAGAATATAAAGCAGGACTGGCAGTATTCAGACAACAAAAATAATTCAAGTAATTTTGGAAGACCACTAGGAAGCCAAAAATTTTGTGAATCGCTTTTCTGTTCTCTGGATAATATTATACAAAGAAAAAAGAAAGTCTGAAGAGTGGCAGTGAATACATTGTGGAAATTATTACTTTTGTTGAAAGTATTTTATTTAACATGATAATGTGTGTTGGAAGTTGTTATTCATGAATGACTAAACTTGTTGACACTTAAAGTTTGCTGAAATTTCTGGTAACTTTGTAGAGTTTACTAGCTTTTCTTATGGTTACTAATAGTTCTTATAAAGCAAACTATAGTTATTAATTTTGAATCATATCTAAATCAATGACTTATTTAATCTTTTGTTTTACTTGTCACTGTGGTCTACTTGATTTCATGAGGTTACTAACTTAGTTTGAGATGCCAAGAGATTCTGGTAAAGACATACCGGTATCAGAAGAGCCAACAATAGTAGGTGGTTAGTGGGGTCACAAAATGGACAAACTTAAAGGCACATACAAATGTAGATAGTAGTTAAGAGGAAGAATCAGTGACAGCCATAGATATTCTTACATCATGATGTATGCTTATGAAATCACTATTAAATTTGTTATGATTTGTAATCATTACTCTATCAACCTCTTTTTTGGGACATGAAAATAAATGTTATAAAATATTCTAAAATATTAAGTAGAAAAATAATCCTGTTAAACATTAAACCTAAGTTGAGTTAAACATCAGCATACATTTACTGGAGAAAAGATTATCTTTGTACCTTAACTAGTTCTGCTAATTCAGGCAATAAATATATATACTGTATTTGCATACCTTGGTGAGCCAGTTTTCACACAATGCCTTGCACCCTTATTGTAACGACAGCTAGGGTTTCTGTCAATATCGCAGTCAAAATCTGGCATAAATCGACCTTTATCTGCAAGTGCATGGCTCAGTGTACATGGGCACTGTGCAATGTCTGCAGCAAAATTCTTTAAGTAGCGATCGTTCATTAACCACAGATCACACAGCTGACTTTGCCAGCTGGATCCATACAATCTTTCCCACTGTGGTGCAAAGTACCAGCCTAATGGTATCGGTCTACTCCACAAAACTCTAAACAAATAATTTTAAATTATTATTATATACATACCACCAAAATCAGTAAAATTCCATTTTTTAAAATAATGAATAAGGCCTTTTCAAAATATTACAATTTCATCATCAGTTCATACACTGTAATGTTCCTGTTGTGATGTTTTCCTTTAAATGTATAACTGTGTCTATTATCTCTTACTGTACTTCATTTTGAACTTTCCACTGCCATCATTATTAGGTGAAACCAAGCCAGATATGTATTGAAATAATTGATCATTTTTAAATATTGTCTGTTGATTCATCAATTTGTCATATTTTTTATGAAGGTATATATATAATTTTTCTAACTGTATAATGTCATTTTTATTATTGTTTATTTCCACTATTTCCATATTGTTGGTTATATTTGTTATACTATGATTCATACTAATAAGGTGACCTTAACAGTTATACATTTAAAGGAAAACATCATAACAGGAACAGTGTATGAACTGATGATGAATTTTTAATATTTTGAAAAGGCCTTATTCATTATTTTAATAAATGGAATTTTACTGTTTTTGGTGGTATGTATATAATAATATTATAACAAGTCAGTGGCATAATGTTTGGCAAAATAATTTTAAATTAATAAATATATTTTAGACATGTTATATTCAGATTTATTTAAGTTTCAAAATAAATCCAAAAAACATTTTTTAAATTAGTATGTATGAAATATTGTCCTGAATATAAATATACTCTATTAGAATATTGAAACTTTCAACTTGTGAAACTTACTTGTCTTTTCTTCTCGTACGCGTTTCGGCGTGGTGTTCGCCTTCGTCAGCTTTGAGACAGACTGCCATTAACTTGTAACAGTTTTTATGTATACATAAAACTAACAATAATTTGGATCCCCGCGCCAATCCCCTTCCTCCACACACCACCCCCACTATACCTTTCAAAACAAAAACCGTTACAAGTTAATGGCAGTCTGTCTCAAAGCTGACGAAGGCGAACACCACGCCGAAACGCGTACGAGAAGAAAAGACAAGTAAGTTTCACAAGTTGAAAGTTTCAATATTCTAATAGTGTAGTGCTGTGAAATAAGATGATGAACAATCAAAACAACAATAAATACACTGCTTCCATTTTCTCAAGACAACAAAAAACTGCTTAAAATATTGATTACAAAAAAAAGATGATAATGATTTTCCCTTACTTAATTATTCTGTAACTGACCTGATAAACAATAATAATTTAAATTCAAAATATGTATACAAAATAAAAGGAAAGTCATCAATTGAAATACTCATGTCAATATCATTTACATTATGATGTCATAATTTGAACATATCTCTGTAATAGTTTATTAAACTTCATATGCACATCTACATTTTATCTATTATAAAAACAATTTTCAATAACTTGAAATTCTGAAACTGTCATAATAATAATAATAATAATCATCATCATAATCATAATATTATTATTATTAATATAATAATTACTATATTAGAATAATATAATATTATATGAATAAATATAATAACAATCATCATCCTACTTTGTTTTATCTTTATTTAGTTTTCCTTGATGTTTACTTTTTATATATTCTGTTCATACATAGAAAAATACAATGATCTTTTAATGCGTATCTTTAAAATGAGTATTTCCATCAAGGATTTTAAAATAAATTCTATCTATAATACACTTAGGATAGGGACAAACTTAGAGGGAAGACAGGATGGTTGGTGTGATAAAAGTTGATTTATTATATATTCATAAAACAAGTTCAGAGTGAAAATTCGAAATATATCACATGAAATCAGATGCAAAAATCCTTAAAATATTATAGTATAGAAATTATAAATATGTAGAAGACAATCGCTTATTTTTTGAAAAATGAGTAAAATATGACTAAACTAAGTACGTTTAAACTTAATTTATGTAAAATTGAATATAATTTAGTTATTTTCTATCAGAAAATAGTCAAAACATTTACTTACGGTGTAATAGTTAATCCCTGGTACTGAGTAGGATTAGTTAAATTGATATGAATGAATCCAAAACGAACATCATTTGTTAAATAATTGTTTCTCGATTTGAAATTAGCTGGTAGTATACTGTAGGAGCCTGTGTTAGCTATGCCTTCCTGATTAACAATATAGAAAATACTTATGTCAGTCTTAGATATTGATTTATATGGTTAATTTTTTTTGTTACAATATATTCAGAAAACCTAACAACTACAGTAAAATATTTCTACTCATTATTTTTATAACAGATGAACACAATATTAATGCCCTATTTTAAAATAAAGAGTTGTAAACACATTTACTAATATAACAGTTTTTTTCTAGTAATATAAACAAAACTATAGATTACAAAAATTATTGATTTGTAGGCTATACACTTTTCCAACAGGGAACACTTTAAACATTAATGTCCCATGTCAGAAAAGTGTATACAAACCATTAATGATACTCAGACATATCAAGGCCAACAAAATCCAAGAACAAAAAGTTTATTTATGACTTGAAAACACCATTACTGATGAGACTTTAATCAATTCTGGCAAATTTGAAAGTAACATAAATACTGTCATTTGACCCATTTAGTATTGTGATTATTATAAAAATCTTATTACTAATGTACACTTTTATAGTCAAAAGCATCAACTAAATGAGGAAATACAACATGCAATGGCTTTATTTAATGGTTTTCATCCACCTTTACATTTCAACAAACACTAATACTGATTTATTTCAGTAAAAAAAATATGTAGGTATTTGTAAGAGTATAGGCAATGACTAAATGAATTATAAAAATAATAGTTTATATATTAACTAAATAATATTTTTCAAATACTACCTCAATCATATCAATATACACTAGTTCAGGCAAAATTGTTGTTTCTCGATAACCCCAAAGTGATATTCGGACTGGTGCTGCAAGGTTTGACGTTAAATTGTATTTATTCCATGAAATTTTAATTTCATTTGGATATCTTTCATGTACAGCTTCACTTTCAAATGTAATGCGTTCAGTTGCTGTGGCTGGTGTTTCTGTAATAATAAATTAATATTATCTTGTTGTTGCATCCTCTTCGTTCACTTTATTAATTTAATAATATATATAAACTTTCACTTATGAACTTACTGTTCAGTAAGTTCATAAGTGAAAGTTTATATATATTATTAAAATAAATTAATATATAAAATTACTGACAATACAATACATCCATATGTATAAACAAAAAAATACTGCACATGATACAAACGGAAACAGAAATGCAATAATGGACAGCTTATAAATCTTAGGTACTAAATTTAAAGGTGAAACAATAGTATTATATTATTATCAAAGAATATGTTACGATAATGTTCTGATAACCAAACAAGCTTCAACTAAGACCTGTGCATCTATCTAAGTATTGTATCAAATTAAGTGTTGATTACTTCTTTGCATACTTCTATATCACACCCAGCTGATACATTCATCAATTCTACCACTGGTATATGGAACCATATACCATATAGTATATTGTTTAATGTCAGATCTAAATGGGAAAAATGAGATATTATTATTATTATTATTATGTAACGATACCAGTTTTGGTCTATCATTACTTTGTGAGAAAGGACCATTTAAAAGTGACCAGATTATATTTTTACCAAGTGCATAGTAAATCAAAACCCCCACCTATTACAATCATTGCAACTATCCATACATGTGTACATGTAAATATTATTTACAAAGTGTTAGATAGAGTGTGCAAGATTGTTTGCAAACCTTTTATAGTCACAACAGACGTACACTTTCAGTATTGTCTCATGTGTCTGAAATATTAGGAATATATCTGGTATGAATATCATTATGATAATCTGTAAAAAGTCATTATAAAAAAAATTAATTTCTTCTATTATTTTTATTGTTATTCTTAAATGATAAATACTGTGCAAGTAGGATGTGTTGTCCATATGACCTAGTTGTCCAAACAATTTTGTGGCAACTCTCAATGTATAAAAAAAATTAAGGTATACTGTATATGGAAACTGTTAAGATATAAATAATCAATCAGACAAATCTATGGTAAGAGAGGAATGGAATTATGGCAATGTGATTTAGTCAAAACTGACTTGAATTAACTAGATTGTTTTCTCCATAATAAATGTTAAAAAGTATATGGGATACATATAAAATTATGAAACTATAAATGTGTGTGTGTGTGTGTGTGTGATTCAATATTACACAGATCCACTGATGTACAAAATATATCCATGTTTTCTAATTTATGTAACTCCTTAAATTTCAATTGTGAGTCTTACCTATGAAGTACTTTCCTTTCCAGTTGTAAGCACCTTCTCCTATTGCTATACTGAAGAGAACATATCCTTCAGCCATAACAAATGGTTGAATGCAGATGGCTCTATTTGTGTCAACAACTGTACCCACTACATCTTCAGTGTCAAACCTGTTTTTAAAATAAGTGCTTTTAATTTCTATTTATCTATAATTTAATATATTTAAATATCTAATATTTATATATCTATACAATTTAATAATAATAAAATAATTATTAATGTGTAATAAAATTAACAAATAATTATTATTGTAAAGTGCAATTAATGACTTATAAGGCACTGTGTGTGTGTGTGTGTGTGTGTGTGTGTGTGTGTGTGTGTGTGTGTGTGTGTGTGTGTGTGTGTGTGTGTGTGTGTGTGTGTGTGTGTGTGTGTGTGTGTGTGTGTGTGTGTGTGTGTGTGTGTGTGTGTGTGTGTGTGTGTGTGTGTGTGTGTGTGTGTGTGTGTGTGTGTGTGTGTGTGTGTGTGTGTGTGTGTGTGTGTGTGTGTGTGATTACTTCATGTGATCTCTTTATTTTAGTACACATTTTGACACTCAAACTACCAACTCTAGTTGGACCGGAAGGAATTGTGGTTACTCCACCTAGCGAGCTGAAAATGAAGGTTTGAGCCATAATATGAACTGACTAAAAAATAAATGAGATTCTTTAAATTTGAGATTTACATAGTTTACAATGTATGCAGTTTATGCATGGTATAGTACATACTTGCATCTGATTTTCATTCCTGGTAGAAAACATGGCCCTGTAATATTTACAACTGTTCCTCCAAGCATGTTGCCACTTTCTGGAGCAAATGTCAACTGCAGATTTGCTCCAGCTGCAAAAAAAAAAAAAAAAACAAAAAACAAAAAACAAAAGTTTAATAAATGAAATTAAGTTACAGTAATAAAATTAATAATTCAAATAGTTCCCTCAAAATAAAAAAAAACTTTCTTAGTTTAAAGTATACTTGGTTAAGTATATTTCCACATTTAAATAGATAATAATTCAGTAATATAAACTTTATACACACAAAGTTATGTAACCTCAATTATATAGGCTGCAGTATAAAACATTTAACAACATTTACTGATCACTTTTCCAGTCAAGAGATTCATCCCAAATTTAGTATAATATTGAGTATAAAATAAATAAATACTTAAAAACAGTGATGATGTTTTAGAGTTTTTACTTTTTTTAGAGTTTTTTTTTATGGCTTCTACACCTCCCTTAATAGCCATCCCAACATTCTTGAAGAATTCTATCTACCAGGGAAGCAGAACAACTTTATTCTGATACGAAGAGAGTGCATAAAACAATGTGAATATCTTGTTGTGTGCACTCTATGTAAGTGGGACATATTTCAGGGGGAATGTCAATACAGCATAGAAAAAAGGGAGACATATTACATATATATAAAACAAACAACAGTAACATATGTACAACACATATTTCTAAAATGAATAGAGTTCCAAGTCAGAGTCTCATTCCAGTAACCTTACTCCTAACCTTATTCCTAAAGGCATTAATATTCTGATTGAAACTGTCAATATAGTGCTCTTCTATTTTTAAGGGTCATAATGCCCCAATGTTTACACTTGACCACACATAAAGAAAAACACTGAAAGATGCCACAATATTCTAGATATGTTTTGGACTGCCTCAATTTTCTGATCAGTTTCATCCCATATATAAACCCAAATCATGGAACAGTAAGTTTATTGTTATGTAGGCTATCTGGTCAGAGTCAATGATAAAAGAATTTGTATCCAGGGTGTTTGGCCATGGTCAATTGCTTTTCAGTCATTTTCTAAACGTTTCAGCCATCCACTGGAGGGCTTCTTCAATACAAAAAAGTTAAAAGTGTTTGACAAAGGGTGGAGAGCTGAATATGCCCCTAACTGAGGTTTGCTTTAACCTCTCCATCCTGAACACTTTTAACTTTTTCTACTGAAGAAGGCCTCTGGTGGGTGACCAAAATGTTTAGAAAATGACTGAACAAAGCAATCGACCATGGCCAAACAGCTTGGATAGAAATTCTTTTATTTCAGAATAGTCTTCCAGAATCGGTTGAACAATGATTTGGCATAGCTGCAGGATATATTAGCTAATTTTTTTTTATGAGGGCAGGTGGATTAGCTGAATAATAATAATAATAATAATAATAATAATAATAATAATAATAATAAATCTTACCGATGTCCTTGTTGCATGTGCCAAGAATAATATTTTCATCAATACGGAAAATATGTCTTCCTGGGAAACCATTGGCCCATCCTCTTCCTGAGAGATCTCTGATTGCTGATGTTTGTGAGTATGGTTTGTATTCAGCACTTCGTGTTCCATTTCCAGCATTAAAACCAATCTATAATTATCAAACAATAAACCAATTAATTGATTTACTAATTAATTGTACCAATAAGGTACAAAATTGAGGAAATCCCCAGGTCCGGGAGGAATAAACCCAGAATTAGTTAGATATGGGCTGCCCAAGCTGTTTGAAATGCTCAGAAAACTATTCGAAAGATGCCTAAATGGAGAAAAAGTGCCAGTTGAGTGGCAAGCATCGTATATCTCACCAGTCCATAAGAAGGGTTCAAAGTTGGACCCTAAAAATTACAGAGGAATTGCTGTGATCCCGACCATCGGGAGAATATATTCAAGGATTTTGAAAAACTTAATTGAAGAAGACATCAAGACCAAGCAGCCCGAAGAACAATCAGGTTTTAGAGCGGGGCGATCCACGGTAGACAACATCTTTACAATCAAAATAGGAGTTAAAAAGAGAGTACAGCATAACAGAGAAACGCATATAGCTTTAATCGATTTAGAAAAGGCATACGATAGCATCCCAATCTCACAGTTATGGAAGGAGATGGAACATTTGAACATAAATGCAAATTTGATTGCAGCCACCAGAAGATACTATCAACAAAATATCACCAGGGTTAAACTGGGAAACAAACTCACTCTCCCATTCGAAACTACAAAAGGTGTAAGACAAGGATGCTGCTTGTCCCCTACCCTCTTTAAAATATACTTAGACAGATCTCTAGTAAGATGGACAAAGAAGTGTAAAGCATGGGGCTGAGAGTAGGAGATGACAATCTGTTCACTCTATATTTTTCCGATGACCAGATTGTGGTAGCGGAGGATGACGAAGACCTCGAGTATATGGTCAGAAAGTTAAAAGAAGAATATGACGCAGCTGGTTTGACGATGAACATGGCAAAATGTGAGTACCTGATAGGGGGCACCGAAGAAGTTAAGGACTTAAAATTGGATGTGGACAGGATAAGAGGTGTTGAAAAAAGGAAATACTTAGGCGTTATTTTCAACAAACAGGGAAGCAGCAAAGATGAAATTCAAGAACGTGTTAACAAGGGGCGAACCATTATAAGAACGCTGAATTCGCTTCTATGGGAAAGAAGTATCACAAGAAATACAAAGAAACCAGTGGCGGCTCGTACAGGGAGGGCAAAAGGGTGCAGCCCTCCCACTAAATTTGCAATTAAGCTTGTCAATAATATAACTATAATGTGTAGTATCCTTATGTGAAAGATATTTTTGGGGCGACTAATAGCAATCACCCGATGTTTTTGGCATGGTCCCGCAGCCGGACGTTTTCGCTGTCATCCTCCCTGCATAGGGAGGTCTTGCGGGGAGCGGGGAAAGAGGACGTGTACACATGTCTATGCTTTTAAATTAGCATCAGCCATTACAAGAGGGGCTCTGCCCGCTGTCTGATTTCACAGCTCTTTTCATAGAGAACCGGAGCGTTGTTCAAAACTTCTCTGTTGCTGTTTAAAGTGCATATATTTTCTCTTGTGTTTTATATAGTTTTGATTGTGTTCTTGTTGTGCTTTTTGTGTAAACATAATGTTCTAATAATTTATTCTTTATTAGGCAGTGTATTCTGTGTATGATAGTGTTTTTGTCGAACCTTGTGTACATAAACGTGTAACTTATTCTGTGTAGGCCTGAGCCTGTGTGTTCTATGCGTATTTGTTAGAAATGATTAAAATGGCTATGAATTCAGTAAGTAATATTAAACGTTTGATTATTTCAAATTCACTTACTTACGAAAAGAAAATAGAACTAAAAAAATTAGGGCCACCAAAACCGAATTTAGATATTACACAACAAATTATAAATTAGCAATAATTTAGTTTCTACTGGTGACTTTTGTTACATATGGGTACAAAAAAATTTGCCCCCCTCCCCAGTCAAAAACATTACCAGCCGCCACTGAAAGAAACATATATATAATAGCATAGTGCAAAGTGTAATCCTTTATGGTACAGAAGTTTGGAATGTTTCAAATGTAAATAAGAAAAAACTGATGGCAGCGGAAATAGACTTCTTCAGGAGGAGTTGTAGAAGATCAAAATTAGACAGGGTTAGAAATGAGACTATTAGAGCCGAGATGAATATTGACAGGACAATAATAGAGGAAATAGAAAGAAGACAATTGACTTGGTTTGGGCATGTGAAGAGAATGGAAGATGACAGATGGCCCCGGAAGATGACAAAATACTGGAATGGATACCACCGGTGAGGAGGAAAAGAGGATGTCCACGCAAGTGTATAAACAAACAAAAGGCACCAAAGTGTGTATAAATTTTATAGTTATTCACAGTAAGAAAATGATGTTAGTGGGACACACTACGCAAAGTCAGTGTGAAATAAAGTGTGCCAAAAATACGCAATTACACTAAGACGCTCAAATTAATACAGTGAGTGCTTAATCAAATTATCTATGATTTGTGCTATCTCGATTCCTTACAAAACATTGCCATTTGCAGAAAATTGCAAATATATGAAAAGGTTCGGGAGTGGGGGCTATCATGTGATCTGCAGGTCTCGACAGGACAATTTCGGAACCAACAGGTGCGGAATCTCGAGAGGGTATAAATTAAGGGTTCGACTGGAAGCCCTTCTCTTCATTTCAAGACACAGTTGCAGTAGGACACGCTGTCCGTCGGCAGAAGAGTTTTATTTTGTTATAAGTCTCATCTATGAACAAATAAAGACGTTTTCAGTAATTATGTTTACACTATTACGGGAAACGTAGAGTATCGGGACCATTTAAGTTAGCAAGAGTATCTACAGAGAAGCTATAAAGAGCGACTCGAGATGCTGGACGTTAGGAGATGCTTTTAGACGCCTAACAGCCGAATGAGATCCACCTCACAGTCGATATTAATTCTCTGTGATGGACCACACACTGCTGGAGAACGACGCTGGACTCTGGACATATCCAGGACCATGCCAAGCTAGGAGTAACGGTAACCCAATTCTGGACAACGCTGGACCCCGTCAATAAGTCGTAAGGTCATCAAAACTCGAGGTGACATGCATAATGCATTTAAATGATTTTTTTAAAGAGCTCATATCTATATAAAGAGACAATGAATTAAAAAAAAAAACTTTATAATTAGGTAAATAATGTAATAGAGTCTTATATAAATGTTTTAGTCGTAAGAATGAGCGATCACATATAGATAAATATTGAAGAAAGAAAAAGAGTTTAATTTTGAGATAGTATTTTTTTTTATCAAAGAAAAATAATTGAAATGATTTGATATTTGCATTTTGTAGAAAAGAATAATTTAAATTTTGAATATGAAACAAATGCCAGTCTAAGAGTAATTAATATAATTTTAAATTTATTTTTAAAACATTGGTATAGACTGAGCAAGCTGAAGTCAGATCTGATTTAAATGAATTCAATTAAAATAAAACTTAATTACATTTAAATTTTATTTTGTTATTAAATTAATTTGAATAAATGTCTAGATTAAGATTATTAACATGTCCAGATGTAAGAGTGTTTTAAATGTGTGTAACACCGTATAGCTTAAGAGATAAACACTTAATAATGAGTGATATCTTGATCGGAGATTATTAACAATGTTTTATTATTTATAATGCTTTTTAAACAATAAACATGAAATTTTAACTACTCATAATTTTACTACTCTTATTACAGTTACACCTGGTATCGTTATAACTGTTTAAACACCTGGTATCTTTATAACTGTTTAAACACCTGGTATAGTTATAACTGTTTAAATACCTGGTATTGTTATAATGTGTGTGTGTATATATATATATATATATATATATATATATATATATATATATAAACCAATTAATACTTACCATTCCTTGTTACTGGTGTCAAGACTAAATAGCAACTAGTTGTTTTCACATTAATTATGAAAATTGTTTGATGTTAGTTCTATAGAATATGGAAAAGAAAATGCAGTAAGACATGTGGATGTGATGTACATTGTGAGTTGAGAGCGTGAGGAAGACTGGGTGGTTGGCACTTTAGGGAGTCCGAAGGTAAAAAGAAAATCGCATGTCTTCAGGATTATGAATCACAGCTTGAGCATAAAAGGGACTGACATACCTATCAGAAGATATAAAGTAAGATGAGTCAAGAACTGCAAGTTAGTAATACATAGTGGACAACATATAAGTTAAACAATCATTATTAAAAAAAAAACTTTGTCAGACAATAAGATAAATAAACTCAACTATGAGTTCAAGAGACTGTGTCACCTTATAATGAATTTGAACTAATCTGCAGTCATAACATGAAACATAACAACATGAAACAGTAACATAACATTAACATTAACATAACAGTAATATGAAAAAATGTCTGATATCATGTCTCCTTGAATTTAGTGTATGCCATTTAAATATATACACTAACAGAAAATGTTTAGTAGAAAATGAATGCTTTTGAATTGTGGATGCTGAAAATATTTAGAACTACCAGCAACTAGATTAATAGACTAAAACTAATTTACTGTTTAATGGCCATAAAAGTTCAAAATCTTACATGCTAGGGTCATATTATAGGAACTACAAGTGTCATCTATTCAAGCTGATAATGCAACATGAAGTTAGTAGAAAAAGAGGATCAACAAAACTAAAATCATGCTAATAAAGAAGATACCTTTAGAAAACAATATGGTAATACATAACACGGGCTATAAGGAGCTATAGTGAACAAAATAGTTGCAACCGAGGTGATACTTAACAATTGTTTAGCAGATGATACATTCAAAAAGAAGTATACCAAACATTGCAGTTTAATATAGAAACCTATAGTTCAACAGAGATTGCAATTCAATATAATATCAGCAAGATGGCCTACTTTAGGCTGCTTAGGTAAACGATGAACAACAATCCAAACAGAAGAAAAAAGTCGGTCATAAAAAAGGTGGGTATATATATTTGAAATAAAGGATGATGTAATAAAGAAAAAAAAACAGAACAGCCAATAATTTCTTTAATTTGAAAGACATCAGTAATATGACAGAGCAATAAGTTTGCCAACAAAAGGTAATATATGGGAAACAGTTTGAATTATGAAACATGAATTTTTTGCATGGAATATTTGGTATAAATAATTTACAAATACTTACAAAAGCTGGGGTACCACCTTCTCCACCAGTAGTATCACCACCAGCCTCAGTGTGTGAAGTCCATTGTAAGTCAGCGTAATTGAATATAGCATATGTAAACACTTCATCTGTTGCAAGCACCATTTGAAATGTATTTGTCTGGAATTAAAACATCTTGATTATACAGAATAATGCTGTGCTGTTGCTTGTGTATCTCACACTTTGTCTGTGAAGTACTGTGGCATAGGTGCATGTGCGTGTGGGTATGTGTGTGCATGTGCATGTGCAAGTGTAATGGATGCATTTTGTGAAATACTATACACTACAAATCTATGTACCAAACATGAAATTCATTGGTATATTATATAAACAATGATTCCTAGTTGTTTTCCCCAACAGGGAAACTAATGTTAAAAAAAATTATTACAAAGAAAATTGTCACATGCTTACTCTGTAGAGTGAGTTGTCGATACCACCAGCAAATGACATGTTCTTCCATGTGATGATGACTGAGTGTTTTGGAATAAAGGTGTCAGCTCCAACTACACCTTCCCGGATGTCCCACATTAACCGTTCTCTCATTTCAACTCCCATCTGGTCAGTACGTGTCATCAAGTCACGTTCCATCCTGAAATTGTTTATCCATAAATGGTAGATATTTTACAACATTGTAGTCCTAATTAGCAATAAAAAAGAATTCAAACTACCTTCACAAGAACTTGCAGTTTTTTGTGTCATCTTTTTACTTTTTTCCAGGATCTCAGATAGCAAATTTCAAATACTTTTTACTGGAATTAACTTCACTGGAAATAACTAGATAACAGACCATAAACGTACTGTGATGGATAGTATGTTTTAATTCCACAGTATATTGTCTTTAGACAGGAATAAAAAGAATTTAAATATTTTTATGTGTATCTTTCATAGGAGGGAACATTCAAATATGTCATAAAAGGATGGAAATTCTCTAGGAACAAAACTGCCCTCTTTAGCCAAAAAGCCATATCTCAGGTTTTTATTTCTTGCCTCCTGAAAAATAGGAAATTTTATTATTGAAATAAAAATATTTTGCATAGGAGTATGATAGATTGCCTTTAAACATAATAAAGAGAAAAAATGCCTGATAAACTGAGTTATGCCTTTAAAGCATAGTAGGGTAGATATGTTATGCACTATTAAACAGTTTTATGTGGCCTAAAACATCATATAGGAGAATAAAATGAACGTTTACAGTATAATAGTAAAAAGTGTAATAATCTGTAATTCTGATGATGCCATTGAAAGATAACCATCAAGAGTAATCAAAATAGATTCCTGGGGAGGAGCATCTGGAAGGCCAAAAAGAGAAAGGAGAACAAATGAACAGATGTGAGAAATTACAGGGATTACACATTTTAATATAAATGGTATTAGAGATAATATGGGCTCACCCATATCCAGCATATTAGCAGAAGTCTTTCTCCAACACTTAGAAAAAACAAGAATCCTCACAAACATTGACAGACACTCACATAAAATACTATATTGGCATAGATACGCTGATGACATCATAATTCTATACAAGGAAAACAAAAGACAATGCGAACAGCTACTAACCTACATAAACAACATACACACAAACATAACCTTACTGCTGAATATGAGTATGACAACAGCATAAACTTCCTAGACCTCATCATCAAACAATTTGAACACAGACACAATTTCAGTATATCCAGAAAACCCGCTACAACTGACACAATAATACACAACTCCTCCAATCACTCAGTGCAACACAAACTAGCTGCCTTCAGAACCATGAAACACAGACTAAACAAGAACCCAGTAGATGAAAAAGACTACAAATACGAACTAAACACGAAAAAATATCTAGCAGAAACCAACGGATACAACAGAACAATAGTCAATAAACTCCTACACAAAACAAACAACAAAGACAGAAAACAACAAGTTCATAACACTGACATACATCAATAACCACAATGGAAAAATAGCCCACAAATTTAAAAAAGTAGTATACAGAATTGCACATAAAACTACAAACAAAATAGAACACACACAAAGAACAAACAAATTTGATCTACCTGGTGTTTACAAACTAAACTGCTCAGGATGCAACAAATTCTACATAGGCCAGACTGGATGTTGCTTAAAACAGAGATACATTGAACACACAAAGGCATTACACTCCATCACCAAATCCACCTTTGCAAACCACCTCATTGAAGCAAACCACACATACACAAACATCAAAAGTAACATGGAAATTCTACATGTACACACTAAAGGCCAAAAACTAGACACTCTTAAAGAACTAGAGATATACAAAAACACATAAAAATGACATCCTAAATGAACAGACACAATTCATGTCACACATACTATTCAAACATATCACACACACACACACACACACACACACACACACACACACACACACACACACACACACACACACACACACACACACACACACACACACACACACACACACACACACACACACACACACACACACACACACACACACACACACACACACACACACACACACACACACACACACACACACACACACACACACACACACACACACACACACACACACACACACACACACACACACACACACACACACACACACCATTGATCTTTCAACGATGACGCTGTCACCAAGAACAAGATGGACAGCACTCATAGTGACAGCCTCTGACAAAGCTTATAATAAGTGAAAACTGGTTCAGGCTACAAGGTAAGAATTTTATATTTTTAGTAATAAAAACTTTGTGTTCCAAGTCAGTAGTATTATACTTATAATTAACAATATTTTATGTAAGTGTCTATCAGTGTTTGTAAGGATTCTTGTTTTTCTAACTGCTGTAGAAAGATTTCAGCTTATGCTAAATATGATCAAACCAATGGGTAGTCAGTCATTCTAAATACAACTATTCCATTAACGACTCGGAACACAAAGTTTTTTATGAGTAAAAACATAAAGTTTTACCTTACAACCTGAACTGGTTTTCACTTTTAAAAAGCTTCTTCAGAGGTTGAAGAACATAAAAAACTTTGTGTTCCGAGTCGTTATTGAAATAGTTGTATTTAGTTAAGTAATGGACATGTCATGGACAACGAAATCCAAGATTCAATCATTCTGTGTATAAAACATTTGTTATACAGTAGGAGAAATAATTCTGTTTTATGATTATGTTGAGAATCTTGGCTATTTCTGTGATTTTGGTTATTTCACACAATGATGCCAGTATGTAAAATTTTTTATGTAAAATACTAGTGTTCCACATTGTAATAATGTTTAAAAAATTTGCAGTGATACTTGGACACATTATGGGTATACAGTCCATGATATTCATGCTATATGCTACATATTCATAAATAGATATGTAGCCTATGCTATTCTGTATGGAATTAGTAAAACCAATAAAGATATCTTTAAATAAACAAAGAATAACTGAAACATAACTATTAATATGCTGTAAGTCTGTCATGTATATTTATCACTAATTCATTATTAATACAACATTTAGTAGTATCGGTATTCATAGATTCATTGTCAGTTCACTGATTCACTAATATTGGTACACTTTTAGCATACATATGACCAGACAAAGTATCACAATTTTTAGTTAACTACAAAATACTTGACTTAAAAACATACAAGACATATTTTTAATCTAATCTTTGTTCCATAAAGCTGTTTAATGTATAACCTGAAATAGACTCCTGGAGCACGTTGGTCAACATCTGATGGACGGATTGAACCAATTCGACATTTACTGTAGAACATTCCAATAAATGAAGGATCATTTTTCTTGGGCCAGTCTTGATTAGGGAAACTAAGAGGATAAGTGTAGTGTTCAGGAGGATCACTGAACTCTAGATAGCCATGCATTGATACCTAAAAAAATAAGATTAAATGATGTCTGATCAATCTGTATACATATGTTTGTCTACACACACCTGCACATATAATGAAAAGCTTTTTGTTAAATTCTACTAACAGAAAGTACCATTATAAATCCCGTTTGACACCAGACCTGGACATCAAACTTGGTGTCTAACGGTATTGGAGCTGACAAAACCTTGAACATGGGATATGAACTATATTAACAGTACCAGTATAGTTCTAAGATATAATTTATGAAATAATTTTTTATATATCATTTTGTGGTGTCCTTTAATGAGAGTTAACTTTATGTGAGAAACACTATATTATAAAGGTATTATAAAACTGTATATTGAGGGACTTTTATCCCGTGTAAACTGAATCTGCAGCATATGTGAAGGATACTATGTAAACGGTGTAATTGAGTGAATTGTACATTATAAATATTGTAATACATATGTAAGTTATTAAAAGATAATAATGTACATATGCCATCTTATAACAATAAACAGGAAGGATTTTTTAGAATTTAAAAAATTTTTACATTTATCAGATTATTAGAATTTTAATATATTTTTAACTGCTGCTTTTTTTACTTGGGGATCGTTAGATTAGTTAATTGTCTATAAGTTCATAGACGGATACAAGTTGTTAGACAGAATTATTATCCAACTACCACCAGGTAAGCTGAGGGAAGTAAGATAAAATGTCAGTGAAACTTGCACATGCACATACAAACATATTTGATACTTCCATAACACCTATGTATTAATTTCTGCATGTAACTTAATAATGATTATTAACTAAGGTAAGTACTATTTTTAAGGTCAGTGTAAGTTATTAACTGTATTCCATTAGTAGTAAATCACTTACACGAGTATAGTTGAAACGGAATCCAAAAAAGGGGAGTTGGAAATTAAAATTTTTGTGAATCTGTGGTGAAGATACATGAATATCCTTTTGATAATCTCCAATCCCATCAGCATCATCACCTCCTTGATCAAAGAACCAATAAAGAAAGCGTGATCGGATGGTTTTGAGCCTTGCTTCAGTAATTATATATGGAGTCTCACCAGGACCTGTTCTGTGTGTTGGTGGAGCAAATCTCTCATTATCTGTATCTGTAAAATTAATCAATTTAGTTTATTTAGCAAACCCTTTAAGCTGGTGTTTAAAACTAATCAAATCTAGTGTTTATATAGTTTTACTTAATGTGATGTGTAAAACAAACACTAGGCACAACTATCTTTTGCTTCAGACTATGTAAAATTGCTTACATTACCTCACAACTGTACTTATTTTCTCTACATAAACTATATGTTAATTACATTTATGGAAACCACAGTAAATGTTGTTTTTGCATGTACAAGGACAACAGTGTTATTGGTATTGAGGAAATTGGATTTTTTTATATTTATAATTGTCAACTCGTTGGTAAAAGTGTTTACAAAGTTCGGAAATGGTTTTGTGTTCTTACTTTTCAATTTCTCATTTTCTGTTCAGCTGTTTATATACAGTATATGTGATGACAGAGGCATTAGCCATAAGGCACAATATCAGCTAATTTTGTTTCTACTAAAATGCTAACAATAAGTTAGTGGTTACTGCTTGGACTACGGCCAACAATTTGATATAATCAGCATGAATGTTTATATCTGATCTAATAGCTGTAAATCAAAAACAGAAGAATTTGTATTAAATTATTATTTTACCATGGTTTATCTGAAATCTACAATAAGACATTACAACGATACATACTATTAAATGTAAGCGTGTCGTGCCATTTTATATATATTGCCATATATATTATATATACAAAATTATATAACAACACAATTATATATACAGGTTGTATAACGATATCAGGTATAATTATAATAAGAGTATTAGATTTATGAGTATTTAAAAATTTATATTTATTGTTTACTCAGTCTTATAAATAATAAACATCATTAATGATCTTCGGTCACGATATCACTCATTATTAAGTGTTTATCTCTTATACCATACGGTGTTACACACATTTAAAACCCTCTTACATCTAGACATGTTAATAATCTTAATCTAGACATTGATTCCATTTGATTTACTAAAACAAATAAAATTAAAATGTAATTTGAATTGAATTCTTTTAATTCAGATCTGACCTCAACTCGCTCAGTCTAAACCAATGTTTAAAAAAATAAATTTAAAATTATATTAATTACTTTTAGACTGGCATTTGTTTTATATTCAAAATTTAAATTATTCTTTGCTATAATGCAAATATCAAATCAATCTAATTATTTACATTGATAAACAAAATCTACTCTCTCAACTTTAAATTCTTTTTTTTTTTATTTCTTTATATGCGATCGCTCATTCTTACGACTAAACATTTATCTACATTTCTAAAATATTATTTCTAATTATAACTTTTTTCTTTGTTTTAATTTATTCTCTTTTGATATAGTCTGTATGAGCTCTTTTTTTAAAATCATTTATAAATGCATTATGCATGTCACCTCGAGTTTTGATGATCTTACGACTTATTGACGGGGTCCAGCATTGTCCAGAGTTGGTTTTCCATTCCTCCTGGCCTGGCGTAGTCCTGGATATGTCTAGAGTCCAGCGTCATTCTCCAGCAGTGTGTGGTCCGCCTCAGAGAATTGCTATCTGCTGCAAGGTGGATCTTAAACGTCGGTTAGGCGTCCAAAAAACATCGTCTAACGTCCATCATCCCTCGTCGCTCTGGTAGCTTCTCCGTAGATACTCTTTGTAGACTTAAATGGTCCTGGTACTTTACGCTTTCCAAAATATTGTCAACCTAATTGTTGAATGTCTTATTAGTTCGTTAATGAGACTTGAAAAAATAAAACTGTTCTGCCGATGGACAGCATGTCCTCCTGCAACTGTGCCTTGAAAAGAAGAGAAGGGTTTTCGGTCGAACCCTTAATTTATACCCTCTCGAGATTCCATGCCAGTTGGCTCCAAAATTGTCCTGTCGATACCTGCAGATCACCTGATAGCCCCCACTCCCGAACCTTTTCATATATTTGCAATTATTAGCAAATAGCAATGTTTTGCATGGAATCGAGATAACACAAATCATAGCTAATTTGATTAAGCACTCACTGTATTAATTTGAGCGTCTTAGGGTAATTTGCGTATTTTTGGCACATTTATTTCGCACTGTCTTTGCGTCATGTGCCCTATTAACGTCATTTTCTTACTGGGGATAACTATAAAATTTACACACACTTTGGTGCCTTTTGTTTGTTTATAAACTAATTAGTTTTTACACAGTGGAATTCAATAATTATTTTATTAATTACTTGGGCAGGGTAGCTGAGATTCCTGTCTGTACATGCATCACTAACACACACAAGATACACGCGTAACACACATACAATTGAGCAGGTGTTCCTTGCTTGTCGAAACAGGTTAATTTCTCCCCTAATATAACAATGAAATATTTTTACAATCTCAGACCTGTCCATTTACCCTTAACTTATAATAATTCTACAAATTTTATATTTATTCAAATCAATCCCTAATACAGCATATGGCTGTATCGTTGCAATATGTTTTAAAAAATTTATCGTACTTAGAAAAAAAAAACATTTAGCAAAGATTACAACCTATAGTATATAATTTGTTCTGTAGGTATTTAAACATAATGTTTAGAATTGAATAATGTTTTCATTTACTTATAATTTTGAGCATTTTTACTTCTTTCAAATTAGTTAATTGGCTGATCTGATATTTATGGAAAGCAAAAATGACTAGTTACCTAAACGAGAAAAGCAGGGAAGAGTAAAAGAAACTAAAAAGAATTCAGAATCTTATTTATAAAGTATTACAGAAATATTGTAATGTTATATTTCCAAAACTAGTTTAAGAGAACAGTTTCACATGAAGAACATAGCTATTCTTTCACGTGATGAGTATGGCTGTAATATAACTAATTAGCAAAAGTAATGGTACCAGTAATGTTGTAAATATATTGTAAATACTTGTGTAATACACTAAGATAGAAAATGTGTCAGGAGTAGTTGTTTTACACGATTTGTTTGAACGGGAGATGTGTAATGAACTGTTACGTATGCGAACAAAAGGTTTCAGATCTCGAGTACACTATGAACCAACACTAAGATTTCAAATCTTGTGGTGAACTTCAAGATATAGGCACTACAACATGGTCTCAATTCAAATTAATAACACTTTTAACTGCTTTATTCCTTCCTATTTTATATATAGTTTCATTGATAAGAACAATGCTGTAATACCAGGTAAACAGTCAGTTGATTTAGATTTACCTGTAACATGTTTAATTTGAAATCTCATGATCATGCCGTTATAAAATAATAGAATTGTAATAAAATTAGCTGTTATATAAACCTTAGCAGAAATCTTAAGAGTAAGGAATATA
This sequence comes from Magicicada septendecula, assembly GCA_034769895.1. Taxonomy (NCBI): domain Eukaryota; kingdom Metazoa; phylum Arthropoda; class Insecta; order Hemiptera; family Cicadidae; genus Magicicada; species Magicicada septendecula. Next base: position 197,891,009 of record CM068369.1, read on the forward strand.
TTCTTTAAATCGTTACCTTACATTAAAACAGTTTAAATATTTATTACTTTGAAGACGAATTGAGTTTAAAATGGTTGTTAAAAACAAATGTATTCATATGGAACCAGAAGAATAAAAGTAGCCTGTATACTGATTATTTGACTATAATTACCAGTAATAAAAAACTTATTCCTTTTACTTCCATGTTCCATAAGGAAATGGAAGTTTGGTGATGACGAAAAAATCATGTTTGAGATAAGGGTTGATTCTGATTGTACTACCCTCAAAACTTGAAGAAAAGTAATTTTCCGAAAAGTGTCTGTGTCTGTGTGTAGAATTTTTCTATGGCAAACGATAACTGCCGCAAATTCAAACAGAATCAAATAATGTTTTGCATCTGTCCCTGAATTGTAGAGGACTCAAGGTCTATTGATTTTGGTGAAGATCGGTTAAGGGGAAGGGGTAGTTTACCTGCAACGTTTTATGTTTTAACAAGAGTAAAGTACTTCATTTTGATAAACAAAGTATCCTGTAAAGAAGGTCATAATAGTCCACTGTAGAAACGTAGATGAAATATCTATAAATGAAAAGGCTAGTTGAAAGGGGTGGGGGTAATTTTCTATAAATGAAATGATAGTTGAAGGGGGAGGGGATAATTTTTATTTATATGTCAAAAAGAAGTAGTTTGTTGTTAAAATTCCTTCCCGGGTTGTTTGGCCGTGGTCCAATTTTTTCTACAAAACCAGATGTTTTGGCAGTGCTATCGACTGCCATCATCAGTGAAAATCGAGTGCTCTAACGTGAGGTGGTTTATGTTAATGACCACAATACTGTGGTTGAGGCTGAAGAAAGAAGTAGTGTCTGTGGAAATATTTCATTTCGAAAATGATTTTAAATATAAATCTAAGAACATGGACGTCATGTATGGTTCTCCATACCGATATTTTAATTATGAATTAAAATGAGCAATATATCTGAGTTCATATGAATTAAAAATACTTGTTTGGCATTTGAACTTTATTTATTTTTATGATCACCTAACTGCAATGTATGATGCAGTGAAAATATAAATGTTCTTATTATAGGAATGTTTTGCCATTCACTGATTATCAAATCAATTAAAGACTTTGAATATAACATATCCATTGTAGCATATAGTACATTATTTTTTATTTTACTGGATATCTATTACACTACAACTATAGTACTAATTTACTTATAATATAGAATAATAGTATATTACATTTTAATACATTTAATATTTATAAATAAATTTACCTCAAGATGTTATTTTTCCTTATTTGGAACATGTTTCGAGAGCCTACATTTTAATATTATATAATGCTGTCAGAAATATAATTACTTTATCCACAAAGGAGTTAAAGTACAATAAAGATCATGCTGATCTTATTATGGACAGTAGAAAATCAAACTAGTATGGACAGATTACTATGTTGTAGAGGTATCATTAAACCAGGCTAACAATATGTCTACTGGTACCTCACATTTGATATAGATTTTATATCTAATGAATGTTTTCATAATCTTTGCTTTGGGTTACCATATTATCATGAATGTGACTAATGTCTTAGCTATTTAAGTGAAAGGACTATTTATTTTAATAAAAACCCTTTCTCCATACATAATTGAAATTATCAAAAGTTTGTTGTTCATAGAACAGTTTAAAAATAGAGTGACTTAATTGTTTACATTAAAGTGTTATTTTAACTGTACAGAATATACAAAAATTAATTTTATATAACACTGTAGGTAATAAAAATTCTTCAGCAGCGCTGATTATAAGCACAACAGTGTTGAGTAGTTTCGAGATAAGACATACACGTTTTTATCACCTACCACACCTAACTTTTGATTCCATTTCAATAAATTGGTGTTCTTTATAAATAAGAACAAAAAACACACACAAACATAGACACACAAATTTGGGCACAACACACACATTTGTACATTATATAAACAATACATATGAAATAATGACATACAGTTTTATTACTTCACTAATACAGTAAGATATAGGACCCAACAGAAAAAATAATCGTCTTTTAAAAACATTTACATCTTTAAGGCTAATTTTCTAATAAGCAATTATATTAATTATTTTAATAATTTAAATATATACTAGTACCATATTAAAAGTAGTAAAATTTGTTTAGCACTAAATTATTAATAAAAAAACTTTTTGGAGTACAATACTATAGAGCAGGATAACTAAGGCTTGGGACAGCTTTTCATTTTGAGGACCAGCAACGGTTTCTGGTATAGGTATATATATTTTATAGTTTTTTTAGTAATATGTTTCTAAATATTTTATTAATTCTTTCTAGATTAAAAAAAAAAAACAGAAAAAAGGAGCCATAACAAGGAAAATGAAAGTTTTATTCACTTGCAGTTAAGTTATATAAAATTAATCAATGTTTTTAAGCTTTTATTTTAGTGAATTTATCTATGGTACCATCAAAATTTTTCTTTTGTGCCATTATGTCTATAGTTTTCCTTTCTGTAGACAAAATGGCCAAGTTTTTCACTCATCTAAGATAATTTTTTAGTACTTTAAGTTTCGAGAAACTTCTTTCACATGAGGCTGCACGCATGCAGGTACCAATCCTGTTGAAGTACTTCAGAATGAAGGTTCCCCATAACCACTCTACTAAACTGAATTATTATTGATTGACCGTAAAGATTTTGATTAACTGAAAACTGAACAGTATTCAATTCCACTATTTATGAGAATACTAATGCATAATATTACATGATCTTATATATAGTATGATGTTGGGCCCAAACTAAGGGTACCAATGATATTTAAATTTTTATGCCCAGTGTGCTAGAAAATCATCAACATATATTATTAAGAATTAATGAATGTCACAACAATGTTTATAGGAGTAGGTTGTTATAAAATAAAAAATATTTTAAATTAAATATAATATACTCTATATATTATTTGAATTACCTGAGAAGTCATACAATTAATATAGAGACTGGAATGTGTGGTAATGTACAAATAAACACACAAATACTTTTAGCAGATAATTAAAACATCTTATCTTTATTTCAGTATGATTACATCATGTAGGTTAATTACATAAAGCATATTTTACTCTTTACATACTGTAATCAGGATCATAATCAAGTCACAATACAGTCAAGTAATAATGGGTACAATATGCATGCAAAAACTGTTTTGATTTATCTTCATCAGTAGCAGCAACTAGTGATGGGGTTACAAAGTTGTACAGTCACCAGTTTCCTTGGATTTTTTTATTTTGGAAATGTTAATATAGCTAATCTAATCTAAAATATTAAGCAGACAGTTGAAGCTGAAAATATATAAAATTTATCTAGATATATGAATGCGAGGTCTGGACACCTACTAGCAAAAACAAACAACTTCAATAATTGAACATAAAATTTTGTTGAAAATTTATGGGCCTGTGTGAAAAATACGGAATTATGAACTGAATCAACTGACACAAAAGCTGATACAGCAGGGTTTTTGAAAAATTTAAGATTAGGATGGCTGTGTCATGCAAATATTGAACTACTGGATCATATACATAAACTGAAAATTGTAATGTACGAGAAAACATTAATGGCCTTTGATTTTTGGCATATTTTGGAAGTCTGTTGCTAAGTCTGCCCAGAACAGCCAAATTGTACTTAATCAGTACAAGAATTTATTAATTTGGAAAAAAACTGTAGCAAACGACTGTGGCACAGAATTTTTGGGTTAACAAAACATGTTTGAATCATTTTGATTTAATGTTACAGTTTGATGTGTAAACATTACCTGTAGCAGGCACACCTGTGTTGGTGAATCAATATGACTGTGATAACGATATCTAATGGTAGGCACCAGATAACAACCTGTGCGCATGATTACACCAATTAATCATTTAATCGTATTCCCAGAATTGTTATTAAACGTGACATTTTTTTCTGGAAATAAGAGTATTACCCTTTGGAAAATTACGCATCTCTTTGTTAGTCACCAGTTAACTCGTTTAAAATGTAAAAATGGCAATATTCCTGAAACTGGCTGACATCACATATAGGAGGCAGCTCCTTATTTCTTGATCTTACTGACTGTAAGGTAACACTGGCGCATTTTAATGAACAATTTTAATTTATATTACAATAATTTTGGTGGGGGAGATGCCGAGATCCTAAAGCTCTGAAACGTGCCGACCATAAAAAGACAGAAATCAGGTAGGCCTATAAGATTAGAAAATAGGAAAACACTAGCTTTGATTACCCAGTAATTCTATTCTGCATAATACAGTGGACACGTACATTCAGTTTTGCAAAACTGTACAAACATGTTTAATATAAATGCAGTGGCGTAGCTAGGCTTTATGGCGCCCGGGGCAAGGAGATCGTCAGCCGCCTTGCCTTCATAATTAAAAGAGGGAAAAGAGCAGAAATGAAGACCCATGGAGTGAACAGCGTACTTTATAAATGCAAATGTGTAGATTTTTGTATGAAAGCATGTCCAACAAACGTCTTAAGAATATTTGTTAAGTCAAAATTAAGAAATTAGGCTACGTATTATAATATTACCGGTATTCAGTTTGTATACATTTATTAGTAACAAATGTAGACTATATAAAATGTAGTAATATAAAAAATTTATAACATAATAATATTCTAATAAACATGGAAATTCCTTGTAGGTCTAAAGCGCAACGTAGAAACAATATCCTAAAGCAACATAAAGTTGAGCAAAGAACTACATTAAAAGTAATAAAATAAATCACTTACCATTACAGGTTAAAGGTTCCGTTTTCTATGAATAAACACTTAATATTTTCTTTTAATATTTAATAAATATTTAAAACGATACATTTAAAAATGTAACTTTCCTGGTCTTAATTGATGCAAAGTTGGTTATTAAATCACTGTAATCTAAAAACGAAGCAATGTCGTTTTCAATTGAAAGTATCGCTAGAATTGATTCCCTGTCTTGAGATACTGTTGATCGTAAGTACAAATTAATCAATTTAAGTTTACTAAACGATCTTTCACAAGAAGACAGACACTGGAAAAGTACGAAAATTTTTTAAAGCTGTTGCTAGTGTTTTGTACCCTTCTAATCCTATTGAAGTCACGTATTGTAGCAGTCCATGAGGTGTAAAGTCCATTTGTTCTCCGTTAACTTTTGCCCTTTTTAATAATAGTATGATGTCTTCAAGTCAATGAACAATTCTTCACTGTTTAGGTCATGTGAATACAATCTTGCAAGCACTGTACACTTAATTGGTAAAGCTGTTCCTTTAAATGTATATCCCCATCATTTGGCGCAAATTTACAGAGGATTTTCTTAACTCTTTTGTATAAGAGAAACAGCTTGAAATTTTAACTAATAGTTTCTCCAAAATTTCTATTAGAGAATGTCGCATTTCTTGCCGAACGGTTAACGCAGAATCGTCTGCATACTCCCCTGGCATCGTGCACTTTTTTCTTACTCTTTTTGTGAGACTAACACTCCATTCATACATACCTGCTCTGTCTTAGTATTGACATTGTCACACAGCTCATTCCTCCAAACTTTTAATTTGTCCGTTAGCGTCTCCAGAAGTGTCAATGGTTGAATAAAGCTTATTCCTTTGGTCTGCAAGATTTTCTGGATTTTGTCCATAGAGGAAAGAATAACTGTCCAGAAAAAGAGAAAGGTCACAAAATTGAAGTTTTCTATCGCATTAATTGTTAATGTTCCCTCGTATCAATTGTTTCAGTCGATGTACCCTATCTCTCAATTTCTCCAGTGCAGCATTCACTCACTTCAGCCAGCTGAGTGCATATTGCTTTCACCGTATCTGTGTTTGAACTCCACTTGGTATCACAGTGTCCTTTTAGAGTAATGTTTATGAAGTCTTTAAGAACACTTCATCTATGAGTGGAACAGGAAAACAAAGTGAATAGACGTTCTGCTGTCCCCAAAAATGTCACTACCAGAACATTTACATGAGCTGCATGAACTCCAACCGAGTTAAGTGAATGATTGTCACAGGGAACAAACACAGCTAGTGGATTCAAATCTAACATTCTCTTCTGAACTCCTAAATGGATATAAGCCACTGTTACAGTGTAATTTGTTGTCATAAAGAACCGTAATTACGACGCTTGAGTATAAATAGACTAATGCTTTTTATCACGGAAAGTCTATGACAACAGACAAGCTGGCTGGTTATGGTTCTTGTATGAAAGGAATAATCATATCAAAGAAACAAGTTGTTTGTAGTTTTATAAACTGAAAACAACTGTTTCAAGTCTATGCTCACTTTGGCGCCCGGGGCGGCTGCCCTCTTGCCCCCACCCTTAGCTACCCCTCTGTATAAATGTACCATATTATGGACTACAGTATATAATTTAATTTCTTACACAATACTATTTACTGTAGCAGTCAGAATATTTGATTTTGTCATTGAAAGAGAGAAAGATCGTTGTAACATGCTGTGTTACTTCATATATTGAAGTTCTTCGTTTTTTAAGTGACTTTTGTGATAGAAAATGAGTTGTTTAGATTACATGCCTAAATGTGAATTATTAACTTGCAATCCACTGGACAGCTTTTGATAAAAAAGCTTGCATTCGTTTTAATAATCAAGTGCTGTAACAAACGAAACTGTAACATGTGCTCTTACGAAAAAGATAATAAGTCATTCAAAGGACTACAGAAAGAGTAGTGTGCTTAGAAAGAGGGCTATGGAGGTTCGTGCACGAATTGAAGACAGTAGCTGGAATGCCGGGTACAGGCTGTCAGAATTACATATATACATTTGTCAGAATTAAAAAAATTTAAACAAAGGGAAATTTGTCCCAATTTTAGAAAATACTTTTGGAGGAATCGCAGAGTGGCTTTAGATAAGGGAGAAGTGTGCAGGATCACATATTACTCTGCAACAGATAGCCGAGAAGTCGATACAACAAGATAAATTGGTATGTTTGACTTTTATTGATCTTGAGAAGGCTTTCGATAGTGTGCCTAGAACAAAAATATGGGAAAGTTTAAAAAATAGAGGAATAAGGAGTAAAATAATTAAGGTAGTACAGAGGTTATACAAAAATATGTAAATTATGTAATTCGTAAAAATATGAGGTCGTTAGGATTTACAACAAATTATGGATTAAGGCATAGAGGTGGACTGAGTCCGACAGTATTCAACTTGTACATGGACGACATTATTAAGAATGCTCACTGAAGGTTAGGAAAATGCATGTTGGATACAGGAACTTGCGAAGTATAGAAGTAGCCGAAGGGGCTTTTGCGGATGATGTAGTGCTAATGGCTACAAGTGAAAGGGCGTTACAGGGTAATTTGAATATATGGAATGAAGTTCTCCAGGAAAAAGGGATGAAAATAAATAAGACCAAAACAAAGGTAATGGTATTGGGGGAGAAAATAATAAATATAGAGATTAGAGGAGTGAAGATAGAACAAGTCAAACAATTTAAATATCTAGGTGTTATAGTAGATAGTAATGGGAATCAAGAAGCCGCATTAAATGAAAGAATTGAAAAGGCAATAAAAGTATACTATGCATTAAACAATAGATTTATAAATAAGAAGGAGATATCAAGAAAAACGAAAATGTGTGTATAAAACAGTATATAGACCGGTTTTAACATACTGCTGTGAGACGTGGGTGCTATCCAAAAGCCAAAAAAGTAAAATCCAGGCAGCAGAAATGAAATATCTTAGGAGAGTAGTAGGAGTAACAAGGAAGAATAGAGTTAGGAATACACAAATAAGAGAGGATTTAGAAATGATATCGATTCTGGATTTTATTGAACAGAGACAACTATGCTGGTGGGGACACATGCAGAGAATGGATAGTGATAGAATGGTAAAAAAGGTTTGGGAGGCAAAATCGGGGGGGGGGGGAGAAAAAAGAGAGGAAGACCGCGACTGACTTGGGATGGAATGATGGGAAACATTTTGAGAGAAGAAGCTTGGGCTGGAGTGAAGCGAAGACATTGTCAATGGATAGAGTAAGATGGAAAAAATTTGTATATAGAGTGTAGTTGATGTAACCCGACACCAATATGGTATAAGGGTATTTTGATAATAAATAAATAAACAAAGAGAGTTCAACATGTCCCTCCGACAACGTTCAACTATGACCACTCTCCAATTTCCGTATTTAGGCTGAAAAACGAACCAGAACGGCTGCGTTCCAGTGAACACAGTTTCTAATTAGCGAAAAAGTATTCAACATTTCAAGCTCTGTGAAATGAAACTTCAAAATAAGCCACATGAAATCAAAATGTGTTTCTTTTTAAACACCTGAAAAGGAATTTGTATAGTGTTTACATTTTCTTGGAACTCCCTGTGCATGCAGGTTTTATACAGCCACTCTTTATAGACTAAATGTCTTTTCAAGTTTTTGCACAGGAATTTATTGTCTCGTTAACTGAGAATGCCTCACTAGCTATTTATTTAAAGTAAAACCCATTTTTTAATTACAAGTTAACGAAATACTTAACTTTCCGTTTTCTTTGGGACCCTATTGTAAGAAATCCAGCATTCCGTATTTTACGTATTTACGTTTTTTTTTAATTTTATTTTATGGATATTTCCATAATTCCCAATACTAATCATGATATCGCAGTCAAACAAGGAAAAGTACTGAATCATTATAAAAAGTAATATTTTAACTGAAAAGGCATTATACAGTATACCGGTATAGTGCGTTTTGTGTACGCGAACAGAAAGCTTCATTTGCGTAGAGGAGTTATATTTAACACCTGCTAAGCATCACACCAAGATAAAACTCGAGTATTTGTGTCAATACTTATCTGCGCGAGGTCCTGATTACAACAGCTGGGCGCGGTAATGCCACGTTGCTCAATTTCGTGTGTGCCATAAAAGATCCGAAACTAATGTCACTGGAACAAACTATGATTTACAGCACAAGATATGTGTCACTCATAACCTTACTCTATCGAAACCGAGGTACAGTCATTGTGTGAAGAAATGTCGGACACGTATTGTTTATTTAACTCGAATAAATAGTTTCCGTGATTCACTTTATTTTAATGTAAATAACTAGAACGATTTTCTGGCTGATTCAAGGGTCTTGTTTTAAACATGTATCCAGTTTAACATAAACTTTATTACACAACACGTGTAAATTATGACGCACTCGTGGAGATAATTCTGACAAGATTAAAAGTACGCTTTTTGTTTATCCTCTTCATTGTGTTTGAAATTTGCTCCGACAAACAAAATGAATATCCATAGCTGACACGATAGGAAGAAAGCCAAGTCGTACATGATGGAGGCCTTAATTGAGTGAAGTGTGGGCTGTTTAGCCTACTACGTTAAGACTGTTTCCAGTTACAGTGAAGTAGGAAAAGAAAGAGAATCTTCTTCTTCTTCTTCTTCTTCTTCTTCTTCTTCTTCTTCTTCTTCTTCTTCTTCTTCTTCTTCTTCTTCTTCTTCTTCTTCTTCTTCTTCTTCTTCTTCTTCAATTACAGTGATTAGGCAATTTACCTATCCCGCCCTTTTTAATTCCACCGTTTTCTTGGTTTACCTAAACCTCTCTTTATTACTGGGTTTATAGGCCTCAGTTGTTCTGGTTAGTCTTCTTTACCCTATCCGCTCTACACAGTTCTCATATGGATTTTTAAATTTGGCTTGCTACGTGTATTCTGTGAAGTGCTTGTCTATTAGTGGGAATATTAGTCTAGACGTTTAGTCTGTGTTTAACAAGCAAACATTGACGACACATTTTAGCACACTAGGCTACAAAAGTTTTCAAGATGGCCGTGAAGACGAAAAGAGAACTGAACATCCTACCATATCAACCAACGAAGAAAACGTGGAAAAGTTAAGGATATCGTGCACAGTATTCGCCGAATCACTATAAGAGAAACTGCTGAGAAAGTTATTATATCGTACGGGTCATGCGAAGCAATTTTTACCAACGGTTTGGGCATGAAACGAGTAGTAGTCAAATTCGTTTCAAAATTGTTAGTGTCAGCAAAAGCAGCATCGCAAAAACATCGCTGAGCAAATGTTGTCTGAAGTCGCGATGACCCAGATTTACTCAAACGCGTCATAACAGGTGGGTATACGGCTGTGATATTGAAACAAAGGCTCAGTCGTCCTAATAGAAGCTTCCTGAAGAAAAAACTTTCGATCTCACTTGGATGCTAAGACCAAAAAAGCATGTCAAGTGAGATCGAATGTGAAGGTTCTCCTTACTGTTTTCTTTTATTACAATGGATAGTCTACTACGAATTTTTACCATTAGTCCGTACTGTCTATAAAGACAGTACCTCGCAGTCCGAAAAAAATGACAAGTACTGTGAACAAACAATTCTTGTATTTTGCTTTGATAATGCATCGGCTCATACTTCGCTACTAATTCGCACGTTTTTGGCAAAAAATAAAACCGATGTAATGGCGCAGCTACCCAACTCACCAGATATGCTTCCATGTGACTTATTCTTGTTCTCAAAAACAAAAACATAATGAAAGGATAACGTTTTGCTTAACGCTATAAATGTGAGAGGCAAGAGAGAGGAAGACTAGTTCACAATACTGTTTGAAAACGTTTTAATAGTTGCAAACATGTATGGAGAGTCTTAAACGACAGTTCCTGAAGACCAAGTTTACTGTTGGACGGGTTCATTGCATGTTTTGATCTTACCTTTCGCTTTTAAATACCGTCAGTAGTAGACTTGAAAGACACAGTGTCATTTTGTAAACGTAAATTCATCTGTATTTTGCATTCCGATTTTATGTTGCGACTTCATAAGACAAACTGGTTACGATTTTACGATAACACGATTGTTTTGAAATGCCTCTAACTGCAAGCTGTTCTTCAGTTCAATCATTCTTGCGTAAGAAGACTGTAAGAGTTATCATTATGTCAGATATTGACTGAGAATCAACAGGTACCTCCAAATAAAAGAAATACCGTATGTAATGTTACATTTTATTATGAAAATAAGGCAACAGTTGTTTCAAGCCTTTTATAATGTCTAGATTATAAGAAACAAAATTTGAGAAGATTACAGATTCTAGTAACTAATTTTGCGAAAAGAGGACCTAAATAAAGGCTTGAGTAACTACTCAGTCCTTAAAAAGACTAATTCTTGAATGAGAAATTGAGTAGCACTTCTGCTAAGAAAGCGTGATGTCCGCTTTGCAATACAGCATTATTCTGTCCTACCGAAGGAATCTTATGTCACGATTATTTTGTTAATGCAAATCTATGTTGTTATCTATGGAGAGTATTGTTATAATCTGTGTTGTTTTACAAGAGTGGTTAAAACAATATAAATACCAGAGACAATACCGAATACAAATAGTTTATTACAATGGCATAACTAGGAGCTGTTCCTGGGGGGGGGGGGATGAGATAGTTGAAGGTTGGACTCCCTCCCAATTGTCCTCATGACAGATAAGAAATTGAGGATTCTTCACATTTAATTTTAAAAATATATTTTATAAATCCTTTGTGTTTTAAAGTTTTTGATTAATCCAACGAAAAGTTGGGGTTAAAAAAATATGGAAAAGCGCAGATTAAAAAATATTTTATCTTGATTAATTGTTATTCAAATTATAGGTAATAAATATCACGTCATTAAGAATCGATTTAATTTTGTGGAAATTAAATGTTACTGAACTTGTGGAAATTAGTCTTACTGAAGATGTTTTGATAAACCCGGTTTTATTAATACTTTGCACTTTAAGGATGTTGTCCCAAGAATGTTTTAAACAACTTATAGTTTGTGTTAAAGTATGTTATATTTTTATCTAAAGTCTAGAAATAAAATCTTACTTTTCCGAATTACAGTCAGGAAACTGCTGAATCACTGCGGTTCAAACCATAGAGAGAGGCTATAGACTAGAAGAGTTATGACACAGACAACCCTGTACGGGGAGGTTTGCCTGGGCGAAAAATATAAAGGCAGATTAATACACTCTGTCTTCGTTTTCTGCAGCACGTTTTTTTTTAAGGCTGGAAATACTACGTTATTTACTAAATACTGAGTAATTGTCATTATTAAGGAAACTCTATTTATCTTCAATTTATTAATGTACAAATATTGTGATTCACTTTATTTTTTCAATTGTTTATAAGCCTTAATTTAACACACACACACACACACACACACACACACACACACACACACACACACACACACACACACACACACACACACACACACACACACACACACACACACACACACACACACACACACACACACACACACACACACACACACACACACACACACACACACACACACACACACACACACACACACACACACACACACACACACACACACACACACACACACTATCTACGTTAAGTGATTATGGAATTTCGATGAAATTTGTGATAGCTCTAGGGGGGTACTGATCTCCCTGATCCCCCCCATAATTACGTCACTTGTTTACTATGTTTCTTTGAGACTGTTTGACGCTAGTTTGAAACAGTTCCGAAAAGATCTTCTAAAGAGATTCAAACTGTTCCAGATAGTTCTCGTAGTCTTGTGACGTCACAGTAATAAGACGTCAGAACGTCCAGGACAGGATTAGTTCATACTTTTATTAGGCCTACGTTAAGTATTTTAACCCTATTCTAGGTGCTATGTAACAGCGAAAATTAGAGCCATATATTATTAGTATATAGGCCTACATCTATATAAAATTTAATGTATTGCAACCTATAATGTCAATATAAATCGACTAATAACGGTGCAACAAATCTTAAACTAATCGCCTGGAAACTTCAGTTTTCTGAATTAATTCGTTTTGTTTCCTGTTGCGGTCTGAGATCTTTACTGTGGGGAAGTGCTTCTTAATCAATGGAAACAACAATGATAATTTAAATTTAAAAAGTACTATGGATAGCCGTTGAGAATAAAAATAATAATTAATAAAGAGTAACTTGTAATTATTATACATATTAACAAACAATACATACAGGACATACTTTAATATTTATAAAAACGTACTAAGGCGTCTTTGGGGGGGGGGGGTCTACCCGCCCTAGCCTAGAATCGCCACTGTTTTACGCAGTCAAAATGTGTAATTTTTGAACAGCAAATATAAAATAGGTATAAGTAGACCTATGTATTTATACCGAAACGTGTCTAAACACGTATTTTGTGTTTAAAACTACCATCAGTTTTACTTGAACGTTCTTTTCACACGTTTATTTCTTAACGATTTATGTCGTGGTCATGATAGAATATTTGAATTACCTTCACCTGTCCGAACCTCTCTACATTTACTGTGTTTATAATATCAAAATGGCATCATCACCTTATGACGACAGTGTTTTATTGCAAAATAGGAAAAATATTATTACTCAGCTTATGAAAGAAGTTCTAATGCTCAGTAAATCTAAATGTATTATTAGTATAGTATTACAGTTAGTTTTAGTTACCAGGCAAACAGAAATCTTACTAAATTTGATTGGTTTTTGTGAATTGCAGGCTACATTTTGGCGTTCAAGTGATGGGAGCATCAGCTAGCGTTTGATCAATAGGGTATCGAAATTAACATACTGTATATAGCATCAAATTTAGTTTATACCATAATTTATTGGATTATATAACTCACCAAACATGCCAGGCTGTAGACTATCTCGGCTGAAGGGCGGCCTCCATCTCTGGTACTTGGCCGATTTCGGTACCGCCTGACCGTGTACCGCCTGGCTCGGCGCCGCCTGGCTCCCGGCGACGAGTATGTCTTGAACGGTTTCGGAATGCTCTTTCGATAGCGATTCCCGTGTATCGGTGACCACAACCGATTTTCGTTGCACGGGCGAAATGTTCGGCGGTAAAACTATCTGTTTGAACAGGTCTATTTCCTTTTGGTCGGAGCTTTCCGCTTTGTCGCATAAAACACAGTTCGCAAAACATGTCAATAACACAAATACGCGAAACACAAGATTCTGTCCTGGCGGCCACATTTTGGCACTGGGTCTCATCTGTCCATAATTATCGACAACACACTCGCGTAATACCTGTCGCAGACTGATTGAAACGGCCAAAGCCTTCTCTCTCTCGTTATCTACAGTATTCAGGCGACTCTCCCATTTCAGATATGATAAGGTGTTAAAACGAAATCAGGCGCGTTGATAATAGGGATATTTCTACATTTTTAATGAACGGATGACCTCATCACGTTGTGGCTCGGTACTATCTACCTGCTTTGGTGTAGTGCGTAGTCAAATTCCAAGATTTGCGCATGTCTTTGTGTTGATTAGAGTACTGTACTTAGTAATTACCATTGGTGGCAGGAAATGAATCATGTATTTGAGTTCACTTCCGAATTCCCCGCCACTCCCGTTTTTCGTTCGGACGCGTTAGATTTATTTTGCTATTAATGTCCCCTTGAAACATAATCATAACGTATAGCGTAAATAGCAGTGACGAAATGTGTGTGTGTGTGTGTGTGTGTTTTCGCTCTTTTAATTGTTTACTTATTTACATAATGTGGAAATGGTCATAACGACGAAAATATTTGCTTTTTAGTCCGACACAGGATGTTGTGATACCTGCTTGTGTGTAACCTCGTCGGCGCATGTATTTAGGATGACGTGGTTTTGCACTTCGTCTGACTCGACCATGCAACAGTTGCAATATTGAAGTATACAAATATACGTAACTAGCAAAATGTATTTAATGCTACACAAAAATCCACAAACACGCGTGATTCGTTTTATTCGGCTGTAACTTATTTGTAATCCCAAACCAAAGTTTAATTCTCAAACTTCGATGACATGGGGCCCTTCAATTGTTTTACACTTCTCCGTAACGCACATAAGACATATGTATTTATGTAGCAATAACTATTTAGGCATACGGGAATCATTATTTCACTAGGCCTATGGAGTAGTTCAACAGCAACAATATTTTCGGCCAAATAAAATCGTGTATTATTATAAACAAAGGCTCAGTAGACCATTGAGTGTGGCACCTGGCTATTAATCTAGAGGTCCCGGGTTCAATTCCCGGGCCCGCACCATAAAATCAAGGTGAGTTTCTCAGCCCCCAGGTCGACTCAGCCTGTTGAAAATGAGTACCTGAGATAAGATCCTGGGGATTAATAATGGACGGGTGAAGCGTAGTGCTGGCCACACTGGCTTCCTTGTATGCCGTACGGCTCGCATATGGCAGCCTACCCTGCCTGACTCCTAAGCTGCTTCGGTGGTACACATGGGAGCCATTATTATTATTATTATAAATAAAACATACATAAATTACTAACGTCATGGGGTTTCCATAATTAAAATTATTATTATAAAGGATAAAAAATATGGTCAACGCATAGTATCATAAATATTCCTATAAATATCAGCCGAGTCTCTGATAGTTGGGTTCCAACAATACATTTGTAACTGGATTAAAAGAGCTAAATTTCAATCATACTCTACCAAATATTTTTCATATTTATTTATTCTACCAAAATGAAAATTATGTTTATAAAAACAAGACTACAACAAAGCACATTCACACATGTAGACCTAAACAGTTGAAAAGTCAAACATCTTAAGGGGGATATTTATATTTAACGGTTTGTCATTTTATATTTACTTTTAACGGTAAAGTATTCGTGTATACTTTTACTTTAAAATAGTTTGATTTGTGTGTCACTTATTAGAATAAATACAAAATTGCCATAGATTGAATAAATTGAATGGAAAGTGTCGAAAAAGCTTTGAAAAGCATTTGCAAAAAACAGATTAGGAAATTACTTTCTAAACGAAACGTTATCGATAAAAGTTAGGACAAAATTAGTGTGTATTGAAATTATGAAACTGAAATTTAAATAAATATGAAACTGAAATAAATGTATTTATTGAAATCCAGTCCACTGAAATTATGGATTAAAAAATAATATTCGTAAATTTTCGTTGCTTACGTTTCAAAATGTTATACTAAGATTATTTTAGTTATAACATGTTGCCTCTGATACTGTACGCATTTCAATACTACAGATTCTCGTACGCTAATGTTATAACATATCTAAAATGCGTGTAGTAATAATACTGTGTACAATGCAAAAATACAGTAGTTAAATAGCGGTAACAGTAAAGGGTGCCTAAGTATTATTAAGAGCTGAGTAGTAAGGTGTAATGTTACATTAATAATTTGTTAAAAAAGTTATACAGTTAATTGTTTTCGATGATTTAGATGGGATTATCCGTTTGCTAAAAACTACTTTGCTTAGCTTTCCGGTGAGTTACAAGACTGCCTACCCTTGTCTACGGTCGTACCTACTTTCCGAGGAATCGCATCTCTCGTTTTTTTGTTCTTTCTCACTTTCAAGAACTTATTTCCTGTTCCAGAGGGGTTGAACAAACAAAACATACAACAAATACACGACACGTGCCTCCCCACACACACGCGCTAACACATACACATCAAACACATGCACGTATGTAAATGTTGACCAATGTATTTTTAATAACCTTAACTATTACTAAAAGTTTTAATTAGTTGGTGGTAAAAATGCGCAATAAAAAAATAGTCATATATTTTTTCTACTTTATACAATACTAATATAAACAAACACAAATATGAACAAAAATTCCGTTAGGCCTATTACAAATTAAAAAATATTTAATCGTTAATAGGATTAATGATTGATTTAATATTAGGCCTAAACGCAACTATAAATGATTCAGACAAACCTACGTCTACCCAACGTTGTACTCTAAACGATTACCCTTCCGCTTCTTAATTTTTACTATTTTTACTGACGTCACTAAAGCAAAGTAGTGGTAAGTTGTGATAGAAATAACGGAGAACTCTGAAACTCCGTTGGCTGGAGCTGACAGCTATTGCGACAAGTTTGTTCTTATGGGATTGTAGGACAATGGGATGGTTCTTCAACGGTCTAACAGTTGCCTTAAGTTGTCAGACTCAACATACAGGAAGCCATAAGCTACTTTCTGGAAAAGTTGGCATGTTGTTTCCTGAAACATCTCTCGCACTTCACAGTTAACTATTTTGTTGTGCTTGACGCTTTTTGCTTGGTAGTTGACTCATTGATTACTCATTCAGCAGATTAGCTTATGCAATATATATTCTGATTGTTAATAAATAAATAAACTAAAGAAAGTCATTACGCATTTACAGAAATTACAAGCTTGTATTTTAAAGGTTTTTATAAACGTTTTTAAGTCAACCTTCTTTTAACCATTCATTGTCGTTAACCGTGCCTCAAGTTGGGGTTTACACACGTCCAGTGAACGTAGGCCTACTACAGGATAGCAATATTTGTTGTTTAAAACTGTCTTTTTTGTCCTAACATTTAGGAATTAGTGAAGAAATGTTTAATGACACGAAAAGGTCAAGTCGATTTTTCTGAATACAATTTAAAATTGGTTAACATCTGCAGGAGGCTACGATGGAATATATAAACAATCGCTGTTTTAAATTGAGTTTAACTTTCGTCGTTTATTTAAATATGACGAACCTATGGTTCTTTCTACGAGCACTTTTTAAATGTTATTTGTTGGTTTGTTTTTATTAAGTTAGAGTTTCTTAATCAGCAGTGGTGGATCCACGGCAAGGGATCTAAGACTGTATATAGTTATTCTTAAAGACAACTACCAGGCTACGATTTTTATAATGTAAATTTTTAAAGAAATGTTCGTGAACGTTTCAAAACACTACAAACATTCGTGACAGCGAGGTAAATAAACTTGATGTGGGGTAAAAAAAAAAAAAAAGCCGTAAATACATGGCTTTAACGCGACTGACTTGATTGGTTTGGAATATAACGCTGGCCTTGATGAGACTGTAGACCCATCTTTGTTACTGGGTGCCAAGAATATTTTTTACGGATGCGCAAAACGTAACAGTTGGTACACATACTCTGTTCGACTGACACAAATTGTTTTACTAGTGACATTTTCATCGCTTTCCTCAACCAAACTGACCCCCATCAAGAATCAGGAGAGGATCCACGCGATGCCCAGAGATCTTAAAAATATTACTTAAAAATATTACCATAACCTATCGAGAGAAATGTTTTTATTTTTCCTGGTAAAAATGTAGTAATTTTTTTTAATACGCAAAAATAGTATTTCAAAATTTTAATTGTAATTATAAATTTCAAACTGCAAATCAGTAGCCAGATATCAAAAAAATTAAATTTGTTTTATTGGTGGCAGCGAAGAACATATTGTGTGGTGGATGAACTACATCACAATAAAATCAGAAGTAGTGATGGAAAGAATTTCGAAAATGGAGAAGCACAGATTTGTTATGTAAGAGAGAATGTAATGTTAAAAACGTTTTCTTCCTCCTATATTTACTATATGCATAATTTTTTTTGTATGATTAACTGTTTCATTTGTTAACAGAAGTGTCGCATTTTCCATGGCTGTAGTTACCTTCTCAGAAATTCCTAACATTCTAAAAATTCTTCTCTGCTCCCCTCCTTGTAAGAACGGAATTTCTGTATATTCCTTCCAATATTATAATATAAGAATTTTAAATTCAAACACGTCATGTTATGATAGACTTTTCAGATCGCAAATTAACGAGCTATATATTGATTATTGATTTCATCACTCAGCGAAATCTTTAGTCAGTAAACACAGATATCAGTCAGTTGTTTTCAAGCAATGACTCACCTGGGATTATTGAAGCAGAACCGTAGTCGCGGACATTTTCGTTATAAATAGTAATATTTGTTGTTCAAACGTACTGACAAAAAACGGTATAAGTGTAATTGCCGTTGGGAGGGTAAAGGATCTAAATACAGAGTTACTGTCGTTAGGATTCTCAATACAGAAACCGTTAACTAGTTTCTGATTGATTAAATTTGAAAGTATTCGTCCGTATTCATATACGCAAAAAATAAATAAAATAAATCCTATTTTAAGATTTTACAAAACAAGTTAATTTCCATTTGGGATCTCAAATTACGAAGTGCTATGTACAGTTGGCAGGATATGTTTACTGTTAGGAACGACAAAGACATTTAAAATACAATGGATCGTCCAGGAACGTGAAAACATAGCTTACGTACTAAACACAGTACCGATATAATTTGTCACTTGGTTTTAATTTTAACCTATAGGGCGGCAGTCGAGGTATAGGCGATAAATGTCTTTAATTAATATCGTGAGACAACTTTTCAAATACTTTTGTATAACAAGTTTTCGTATTTTGTTGGTTACCGAATGCCAGAGTTTGGCGGAAAGAGCACGTCATGAGAAGTCAATATTAAACTCAGAAAAGTATTCCGTATAGTGATGGAAAATCAGAATTAACTTTACATAACAATTTAGTGCTCTATAAACTGATCCTGAGACTTGTTTGTACCTCTAAGGTTGCGATAAATAAAATTACATCAAAGTTACTTAATGTTTCCAGAACAAAGTACTGCGATCATAGTGAACACTCACGGTACATCCGAAATGGTGACCACTATGTGCAGACACTGTGACTAATTAAATAATTTATTCGAGTCTAGGACAACGTCGCAGCACATTAAAGATGGAGGATTTCGTTACTCTAGAATGTTTTACTGAGAACACTGAAAGGGGTTTTTTTGAAGGGCCGCGAAAAATTTATAGCCCGTTCTTGGTTTTTGAAAGTTCAAAGTGTATTAAAATAATTTTTGTTCTCTTTATTTTTCTTTGCTCTAAACTTGCATCGTTTTATATCAGTAGTCTGAATTCTTCAGTTTAAGGACATACGCATATACTACCTGCAGAGAGGTGCATTTTTCAGACACAAAATAAGCCCAATGCTCCAAATAAATCCTAATGGTATTATGTTACTAAAGACTAGGGGATCGTGAAAATGTTTAATGATGACCATGCAATTATTGTAGTAGGAGTACCAAACGGTTTAAGACGTCTCAAACAAACTGACAGATGACTGTCAGTTTTGGAACTAGTTTTCAGTATGAAAAAATGTTCTTGGTTTTATAGCAGAATGACGTTGCGGCACTGAGGAGAGAAATTGCTAATTTTGTTCAAGACTCGATCGTTTCCAGATGCCAAAATACAATTACACCAAGAACACTGAGTTGCTCAATGTTGTAAGTTAGATCAGACACCATCAGTTGTCAGTGTCTGCACTGTATACAAGTGGCATAACGGCCAACATACAAGCTTATAATTTTAATAGACCAGTGATTGTACTGAGCCACTTTAAGATGCTGTGAAATTTTAAAGTTAAATATTACAATAGAAATATAAATTACGGATTGGATGTTACAAGGTATTTTTAAAATTATCTACCGGGCTGTTTGGCCGTGGTCCAAGGTACGGCGATTAATTAATTATGAGTTATTAATTAATCTTAATTAAATTTTGATTGATGATTAATTGATGTGTAGTGAACATGACCACAGTTTAATGAGACTATATCTACTCTTACCCTGCGTATGGTGCCATTGTTATTAGTGGTAATTATGCTAATTTGTCAGTTGGTATAGATCGCATCTGTAAGAGGTAAACCTCACGTATTTAGTACTGACAATGAAGTTAACAAGACATAGCTTGGCGTTATAATATCCTTGTGATCATAATCATCATAGGGCAATAGTAATAATGAACGCTTAAGCACATCTGGATTAGAATAGCAACTTATCGTTTATTAAACAATTCATAAATTACAATTATAGCTAGCATTTCGTCATTCCTGAAAGAAAATCACAAATACAACATATATAACATATAATGGCAATATCATTACTAAGCCTACAACTGCAAACATGTATGAATTAAGTATTGCATTCAACAATTGTTATATCTATAATGCGTTCATAGTTCCAGATGGCAATATTCATTACTTTTAATTTATGGTTCATGATTATCTCGAAATTAACGTTGGTAATTATCTCAAAGAGTGGGGTTTTGTGAGAAACAGGGTCAGTAGTAGTGATTATCAATAAAAAATATTTTACATTACTTGGTGTATGTTATCCATTAGCATTGGGCTGCGACATCCCGTGATTCCCTGTGTCCAGCGATGTCGGCGTAACTTCGCATGTTGCTTGCAGATAATATCCACTTTCACAAAACACTACTAAATTTTCATGTAGGCGTCCCGCTGGCTTGACTAACGTGAATGTTCGTGTAAATATTAAGTATCGATTTTCTGCGCGTAGATCATGGGTGTCTGGTTATTTGTCTGGGTAAGATCATCTTTGCTATGATAAATATGTGCTTCGTACCACAATGTGAATTGACTACAAGTGTTCAATGCAGTAGTTCGTAAACATTATTGTTACAGTTATACTTTGTATTTACGAGTGAATGTTTATGTTAGTGAACTCGAATTATATTTATGAGTGACTCGAAATGTTTGTCGAGTGTTACATCACTATAATAGCAGATTGTCGCGCACTGATCTTAAACGTCACTTGTTCTGTTGTTATTTATCATTGTTATTAACACTGATCAAAGTTCTAAGTTAAATTAAAATAGTCTGAATATCACATTTGTGTAACCGTTCACTTTTGAAATCAACGAGCTAAAATTCTAAGTTCAGAAAATGTAATTAGGCGACTGATCAACTGAGCGCGTCCGCACGTTCAAAATAATTGAGTAAAACTTTAAGTTTGACTGACCGACTGACTAACTGATCAACTGATTGACTTCTTGACTGATCGCGTCCGCACATTCAAAATAATTGAGTAAAATTTTAAGTTTGACTGCTCGACTGACTAACTTCCGTCCGCGTGGCAAGTAGATAGTTTTATTAGCTTCACCCCTACCAGATTTCCTCGTCAGATTCCTTCCACAACTTCGCCCTCTTCATTATTGGTCAGACCACTCGATTTCTTTGAACAATCCACCCACCTTCTAGATTTCTCCTTGTGACTCTCTTCTGATTTGCCTCAGTCTTTCGTTGCCATGGGAACTCTCCCCTAGACTCGAGTCCTAGATGAATTCTGTCTTCTGATACGTCGTCTAACATCCCCGATATTCTTGCCAGTGTAGTTACCCTGTGTTCTAAGAAAAGTTGTAATTCCTCGCCTGTCGATCATCTTCTTTGTTCGACTCCTGTCCGAGCTTCGCCCCACTGATGGATGTTTTGTCACCCCACGTTTTTCTATGCCGTTGGCGTAACGAATCGTCGCATTGTTTACCTTACATTCTCCTTTTGTACCAATTAATAATTCTTTGACAGACGTCTCCCAGTAAAGTTTCTCCAGCTCTCTCCTCGTATATGTCTCCTAAATGAGCAGTCCTGCTGTGTTACATCGTCGTCTCCTATTCACCTCGTATGTGCCTTATTGTCCCTGTGAGTTAAACTGTTGTGAACCCTTTTGTGTCCGGGTACGTTTTGTCATTTCACGTATGGTGTGATGCAACGCGCGTGTCATTCGCCTCGTTTCGTCGTAACTGTATGAATGGAGTAGCGACTGCTTTGTTCTTATCTTATGAAGCAATAACTCCACGTTAACCCTCTTCTGACGTTTCAACTTTCAGATCAATTGTCTCAACTGCACTAAGTCGTCGCCTTTTCGCCCTGTTGTACACCAGTATTGTTTGACTGTCAGTTGATGTTCACCCGTTATTTATTGCTTTACTCGCCAGAAATTAACTGCCTCAATGTGTCTCTGAAGTTTAAGAAATTTTCAAAACTTTTCTCGCTATAGTGTCCCCAATTTGGATTCGATGAGATAAGTTCCAGAGTCCACTGGATCCAAATTTTCGCCCTATCCTATAGTCACTCTATATCCATTTTCCACTGGTGAAGGTATAGTATGTTCGACGTTTCCTCTACTGACCCACTTTCACTAGAGATATACCCCCCTTTGACTTTAGTCTAGATCTCGAATTTATTGCTGCACATCTGGAATGTTTGAACGTATTTTGACACATAATTGTGCATTGGGCACCTATAAAATGCTTAAATTATGCTAATCATCTATCTGTCATGATTCAATGTTACAGAATTTTCAATTAATAATTCCTATCTGTTTATCATTCCTTTTATACCTATGGAAAAGGATTTACACAATGTTACCATAAAACATATTAATAATCAAATTACAGCAATTTCATCTAACATTCTTTAAGTCCTAACCACACGTTATTGACATTTTACCACAAAATAAAATTTACATTGTAATCACGACTATATCGTTTGATATACTTGTACCTAATGTCTACTAAATCCTCTTATTAATTGAATTGTAGATAACTGTTAGACCTAATATAATTTCCTCCTTTACTCTCATTCATTTCTATTCGAATTTTAATTTACCAAGTATATATACATGTGTTCTACTCACATATAAACTCAATTTAATATTCTACTATCTTAAGTATGCAAGTTTATACATATACTCATTATGTATTACAAACCCTATTCACTATGTTACCTCTATCTTACATGGAATTCTTAGAAGTAATAGTCTTTATTGTTCAAAAAAAAATTTTCTTTGTAATTTATTGTTACACACAAGTCACTTATAACAGACTGTTTTATCACCATACAATATATATATATATATAGTCTTTAATGAAAGTTCACGTCTCCATACAACACTTTAGTTATACTTGGTGTCACCATTTAGATAACACCTTTCTTTTTTTTTTCATTACATGATTTCTTATGTTATTTGATTTACAATGGTTCTGTTAGGTTAAGTTAGCTTGAACGATTTACCCGCGTCATTCATCTTAACCTAATGACATGCCTTAATCCATTCAGCTAGCCTACCTAATAATTGATATGCATAGACTAATGTATGCTTTGACTTCCGTCTATTTATCACTTTGTTCCTCCTTCTTCGGCGCAAAATATCTCTTCAATTGCCTGATATTTGAATTTGTCACGAATTTTACTTTCATCGTTGTAATCAACTAGTTTATATGTCACGTCTCCCAAGATCTGCTGTATTTTGTAAGGACCACTGTATAACTCACAACATTTATCGATCCGTCGTTGTATAGCATCTGATTGACAATACGTCCTGATTACCACGTCATCCCCAATCTCAAATCTTGTTATTTTGTTTGCTTCATTACATTTCTTCGCTTGTTTTCTCCCTCTTATTGCGCATCCTCACGAAGATTTGACTGTTATCAGTCTGACATTCACCTAGGATCTCTTTGTCTACATATTTCTCCCAAATCCGTGTCGGTTTCTTTCCGAGGTGTGCCTCGTAAGGCGTAATTTCAATTGTTTCATGAAAAGTCTCATTGATACAACTCTCGATCGTTGTAACATAGCGTGACCATTTAGTATGTTGGTCGCTTACAAATATCCTAAACAAATTTCCGAGTTGCCTGTTGACTCTTTCGGCAAGATTTGCACAAGGATTTCTTATCGCTGTATATTTAGGTTTTATTTTCAATTCATTTAAACCATTTATCCACTGTTTGGACGTAAATTGAGTTCCATTATCCGTCAAAATTGCCCTCGGCGTTTCGAACTCTTCACAATACTGTCGGATCCTTCGTAATGTCGCTAAGGTTGTGCCCTTCTCAATGTATACAACTTCACGTATTTAGTAAAATTGTCTATTACGACTAGCAGGTATTTCACTCCACCCGCGGAAGTAAGTAGTTGGCCATAAAAGTCAGCGCTTACTAGGCCATTCTTGTGTAACGGCAATAAGGGTCTCGTCCCTCCAAACAAGTTTCTGTTGTATGTATCTTTACACCTCTGACACTTGTCACACGTTCTCACATAATCCTTTATTCTCTTATACATTCCGTCTAGGGTAAAATACTCCTGTATCATCTTGGCGCACTTTTTTGTACCAAGGTGACAATACATCTTGTGTATTTCAGCAATAATCATACTAGATACACTAGCAGGTACGTATAGCTTTCACTTCCCCTTGCATTTTCTATACAATCTGTTGTTAATATAATTATAAAATTTACACAAGTCCTTATCCTGACATTTATCCCTTATCTTCTCTATTATACATTTAAGTTTACTGTCTTCTAGTTGGTATTTTCCTATGTTTTTAATTATTTTACTAACGTTCCTATCCATTTTTATTACAACATGATTTATTAGGTATTCACAAACATCGTCGTTCACTTCTCCATCCGCAACATTTTCTGGGTGTCTACTTAAAATATCGGCAACTTTATTATCCTTGCCCTGTGCCGCGTTTTGGAAAACGCGGCGATCTTCCGATATCTATATTGTGCTTTATTAGAGAAATTACGTATTTGTCGACGCGAAAGAAGTTGTCCTTTGCTACGGTCAATTGGACTTTGTCATTGTGAATTACCCCTCCGCCGCTCGCCTCGCGCGCGCCCTATTGCTGTTGCATACGGTTTTTTTCAAGAGCCAGTTAGTTCAGTTCCAAATACGACGCTCGGCGCTTCACATTCTGGTCTCCGGCTGGCAGAGTAGATTGAACAGTTTTCGTCTCCCAGCTTCTTCTATGAATAAGTAGAAAGCTACGTGACCTCCGGTAAGTCCATTAAAATATGTATTTTAATTATTTATAAAAACAAATTGGTTTTATTTAATATTAAAGTGGATGCGTTGAGATATACATTGCAGTGAATCCTTTAGCGCATGGCGAGTTTCAGGTTATAATTTGTTTTATGTATGCTTTGTCTCAACCCTGGTTAATTGATTGTAACGTTAAGGATATAATTATGTTTTATATTAATCCAGTAATGCTTCTACTAAAGTAACTAAACTAAGATGGGGCGTAAGTCAGTAATTTCCTGAGATCTGTATATGTCACGAACTTGTTAAAAGTTGCCAATTCCTGTAAGTGCGTCATGAAAACTTTTGCATAAAGGTTAATTAAAATTATCATTATTATGGAGTGACTATATTTAGACATATTCTATAGTAACATATTTAATGGAGTTATTTTTGAAGTGATTATTCACATTCAATGGGATTCTTGACTTAGGCAATTTTTTCGAGTTTATAAACCGGACTGTCCATGCTATGTCAGTGGGTAAATGTGGTAGTGTGTGTGTTTCATGAACCTATGAGTAATCCCAGATATAATTGTGCAGGGTTTCCGAGGTAGCCGGGAATCTGCCCCGCTCTGGAAGGATGGACGAACAACTGCCTCCGACGATGTAACTTTAAAACCTTCGTCAGCTGTGTCAGCCGGAAGGATGGACTGGACACCCACTACTGAGCCTTCAACATGCACCCTTCAAACCAGGTGACATTTAACCATTTTTAACCTAAACCTTGTGGCCGAAGTACTCGGTGAAACTTTCATGAAACGTTCCAGTGTGGACAGTTATTTACGGACAATGGGTGGAATATTTTAATTGTATTTTGTAAGGCTTACGCCTCCTCAATTACTATCATGTATATCTCGTTCTGAGAGTGAAAACTCGGCCGGGGTCACGCACCGCCCGGGTCGAGGGGAGTTCGGTAGATAGAGTTGTATCTCATTCTATTTCTGTTTTAAGCATGTTGGGATGGTTATGTTAACGATGTTGCTCCATGTGGACACGTATTTTATTATTCATTCATGATCTGGGGGGTGGTTTTAAACCGTGGTCGACTCCCGTTGGAGACGTCCACTGCAAGCCTGTCTATGTCAGATCTTGCTAGATCCCGTCCAATGCCTGACCCTGCCGGTAGTCAAGTTTTGTAACACTGTGAGCTGACTTAATACTCTTATGACTTATATTCTGTATTACAAATTCTGTTCCACTGTTTAGATAATTTGCACACTTTAAAATTTACCATTGTCACAGATTGTATTTTACCTTAGCAAATTTTGTAACCATAATTGTAATTGCTCCCTATAACAATTAGTTAACCATAAGACTACACAAGATTGATCAATGTCAGTTATGAATACTCATGGTGGTCAAATTCCACTATTTTTCTATATTCTGTTTTGAAGGTAAAAAAGAAACATAAAATGCAGTTGGGCAACCGGACATCCATGTTGACCTTGTGATGCTACTTTTCATTATAATAATTGATGGGATTTAATTGATTATTAAATATCGGCATGGGATTTGTGCGCGGGCCGCATGGCTTACAGAGAACATTCAGTTAACACTTATCTTGTTAAAACTTGGGGGCATGTCTGCTCCACTCCTGGGATATTTTAATTGAAGTTTTGGGGAGGGGGTTTTAGTCACCTATTAATTAAACAGTAAGGGGGTTATGGGTGTTGAACAAGATTATTATATGCGCTGATGACCAGGGTGAACATGTGATGGGTTATTTAAATATAAACGTTGTTGATGTTAATTATATGTGTGTGTTGTTTTGTATAATTGTTACTTGTCATGTTGATTATGCCTGTGTATATTTCTGTATATTTATGCCTTGTTATAAAAAGTGATTACTTGCAGGTCGATACTATGTGCCAATTTTTTAATTGTATTATTCTATAACTACAATTGTTATTTATGTAACATCCCATGATTTTGTTAGTGAATGATGGTTCAACTATTAATAATTATTCAATACTTAGTGCTGTTAATAGTTACTATTCCTTGTTCAACTTTTGGGCAAGGCACATATTAATGAAATTATAGTTAACGGTCAAAAGACTTATTTATCTGGCCTTTAGAAGCTCATAGGTTGTACTGGCCAAGAACAATAAATTGTTGTTATCTTAAGTTCAGTGTTTCATTTGCAAGTCCCATCATACTGGACCCAGCCCAATTTTAGCTTTTCTAGGCTCTGGCCTAGTTCTAAATAACTAGTAACCTCTCTTAAAAAAAAAAAAAAAAAAAATACTAAAAGCAAAGAAAGGTTTCAAATGGTAGCAGAGCGTGGTTCATTCTAGGCCTGAACCCTTGGGTCCGTTGGTGTGATGGGGCTTGCAAACTTGGAGATAGTCTGGCAAATAAAATGGCACTTAATAGTTGACATGAAATATAGAAGTATATATATATTTTTTTATGAATTATTGTTAAATGTTTTGAATGTTTCGAATTGTAAATCTGAGGCCGCCATGGGCACGTGTTGTAGTTGAGTTGTTGTTTTGAAATTGGACATTGCCGGAGAGCGCGTGGGGGATGGGTTCCCGTTTTTAATTTTTGAAAGTAATTGCGCGTGCGGTTAGTGGGATGCGGTATGGCCCGACTGGAAGTCGGTATCGTCCGATTGTAATGGTGACAATGTTGTAGTCGAAATGTAGTATATTGTGGTTAGTGTTAGGTGGTGTGGATTGTATGTTGGTGTTAGTGTCTGATGTTGTTTCTTCTTGAGTCTGGCGACTGACGGAGAGTTAGTTCTGGAGCGGGGCAGGTTTTCGCAGCGCTAGGAGCCCGGGGGTCTACTCAAAGGAAGTACAGTACTTGAGTTTTTCCGATTCTTGTTAAAATGTTTTTGTAGGTTGTGTTTGTGTTAGGTGTTTAGTGGGAATTTGTTTTATGATTGTTTGTTTTGCATTGTGCAATTCTGGCGGCGGTATGCTATCAGGAGTTGCCCCACCCTCTTACAGGCCTTCTCCAGAAATTTCCGGTGGTGGATGGATTTGATGAGGATCAGCTGTTGGTTTTCTTGGACCTGGTCCTGCAGGTGGCAGATTTCCCGGGGGTGTCCGATGGGGAGGTCTTGTATCTTATATACCCGTATTGCCGGAGTACGTTGGCTGGTCTGGTCACCAAGGCCCTGCGTCGGGGTGACAGTGTTGATGCTTTCCATGCGGAGGTGTTGGACTTCTTCGTATCCCGTCGACGACAAGACCAGTTGAAGTTTAAGTTATTCTATCGTCCACAGGCCAACGGAGAGGCATTGGGGGACTTCGTGCATGATGTAAGGAAAGCTGCCCGTATATTAAGACTGGGGTTGCCCGAGACAGAAGTCATACAGGTAATACGAGAGGGTCTGACTCCCCAAGAGAGATCCCGGCTGGTTTTCGCAGAGCCTCCACGTTCTTTTGCAGACCTGGACCGGTGGTGTGCGCATGCCAGGACTGTCCAGGCGAATGACGAGTCGTGGGGAAGAGCTGCTAAAGATGTCCAATACTCCAGTGGTTCATTAGGAAGAGCCAAAGAAGACAAACATGGTGGTTGGAGGAGAACCCAAGAGACAGTCAGAAAAACTGAATATTCCGGAAGTAATGGAGGCTACAAGGGGGTGGCACGTGAGAAAACGGTAACAACAGCTACAGCACAGAAAACAAAGAAACATGAAATTAACAGGGGAAAAAGAAATTATGTTAGGGAAAAGATAGCGGCAAGTAGGGAGCCTGTACCAAGGCGTTATCCCTATTCGGAGAAAAAGGAAACTTTAAAGGTTCCAGAGGAAGTACAAGTGCCCAAGAGAGTAGTAGATGAAGAAAAGGAAGCAGAAGTAGAAGAGCGGAATGACTTTGTGGGAACAATACAAGAGGATAAGAGCGCGTCAGTTAATACTGAATTACCGGACTCAAAGAGGACGTCATGGTTGAATCCAGAGGCCGCAGAATTTGTTCCGGTATTTACATCTCGGTTCGTGAGGGATCCAGAGCCTGTAACATCACCATCGCCGGTCGAAATTAATGTAGTCATTGCACATGAACCTGGACAGCTGGATTCCAGGGTGGAAGATGTTGAGGACGTTGTGGTTGCTGAAAGTGGTCAAAGAGTGGAATCGACAGAAGAGTCAGAAGAGCGGTCTGCAGATGCTGCGCAGGTGAGTATAGTTGTAGGTGTTAGGGAGACTGTAGAGTCTGAAGTTGCAGATGGACACAGGGATGTCCGGGCTGCAAGTGTTTCAGAGGTTGTGGATGGACAAGGGGATGTCCATGCCGCAAGTGTAGTAGAAGTAGATGAGGTAGAAGTTGAGGAGAAATTGGGTGGCAGCGTTGTAGAGTTTGTGAGTGAGAGTGAAGTAGTGTGTGAAGATGTGCAGACGCCTTCTGTAAGTAGTGTTGAGGATTCCGAGGAACGGGAGGAAGTTTCAGGTGGACCAGGTGAGCAACTAGCGGAGGACGTGGATGTGCAGTGTTCAGATGGTGGTAGTGGAAGTGATGGCGATGACGTTGGTGATGAACGTGTTGATGAAAATGAGATCAGAGAAGAGGTTAGTCAAGAAGTTCGTGAAGGAGCTGGCGAGGCGTGTGGTGAAGAAGATGGATCAGAGGAGCGACGGGAAGAGGCTGAGGAGGTGCAGTGTCAGGAAGTTGATTTGGATTATGCGGATGAAGAAGGGGAAGTTGTAGAAAAGGAAGAAATTGTAGCAGAGGAGTTAGACGATGAGCATAACCCAAAGCGGAGTGAAAGTAGTGAGGTAAGTTGCTTTGATTCTGATCCCGAAGAAACCAGTCAGTACAGCTCAACACGAGATAATTTCTTAGAGAGTGGTGTCCGAAAGGAGCGAATACCTAAGGTGCGTCATAGAAAGGTAAGAAGCAGAGGTTAACGGGTAGCGGGTAGATGTTCCCCACATTCCCAGTGGTGTTCATCTATTTCAGGGTTGCGCCCCTGCCCACGCGAGCCTTGGTTTCCTCCATTCTTCCTTATTTCCGGAGGTAGCCAGGTCCTTGCCCTCAGTCCTAGCTATTGCCCTTTAATGATCCTTGCCCCATTTCATCTTCCCAATTTTCCTACCACTCCCCTTAGTAAAAAAAAAAAAAAAAAAAAAAAAATCTATCAAACGGAGTTAGAGAGAGACTTTTGTGGTCCTCGAGATCGTCAGTTTCCCCGGTGTTAAAGGTTAGATGGAGTGATGGTGTGCTGTTGCTGATTGTTGATAGTTGTTGAGCTTGATGTTGTTCATTATAGGGTCTGAGCCATGCCGCATTCCCCGGTTTTCCTGGTGTTATTTTTGTTGCGAGAGAAAGTTGTGTAGACGGTGCTGTAGAGAAGTAAAACCCCCTCGAGTTATGGTGTATTTGTTGAGTTGAGATTGGATTAATGTTCGTGTGCCCTAGGTGCGGTCCTCTCTGTCTGGCTAAGCGGGGCCGTCCGCCCTTGTGTAGGGAAGTGGGCCAGCCATATGGCAAGGTTGGAGATGCCTTGTGGGTGCATGTGGCTGGTCGGTCCGAGTGAGGGACGAGAGGTAGTACGGTCGCTCACATGCCAAGGTGGGAGATGCCTTGTTTGGTCCTAGGACGAGCATGTGAGTGGGACCGGTGGGAGTAATTGGTGGTCACCGGAGAGGGTGACGTGTTGGGGCGGTCCCGTGGGGTTGGCGTGGCGGAGAGGGTCGCATGGGGATGGCTGTTCTCCTGGGAGCCATGACTGATGGGAGAACCGATAACAACTTGCGTTTGATATATAAGGATGGGAGTACACTGCAGGGTACTTCCTCGAGTTTGAAGGTGTGGCAATCGGGTTGCCCTTTTGGGGTGGGGGTGTGCCGCGTTTTGGAAAACGCGGCGATCTTCCGATATCTATATTGTGCTTTATTAGAGAAATTACGTATTTGTCGACGCGAAAGAAGTTGTCCTTTGCTACGGTCAATTGGACTTTGTCATTGTGAATTACCCCTCCGCCGCTCGCCTCGCGCGCGCCCTATTGCTGTTGCATACGGTTTTTTTCAAGAGCCAGTTAGTTCAGTTCCAAATACGACGCTCGGCGCTTCACATTCTGGTCTCCGGCTGGCAGAGTAGATTGAACAGTTTTCGTCTCCCAGCTTCTTCTATGAATAAGTAGAAAGCTACGTGACCTCCGGTAAGTCCATTAAAATATGTATTTTAATTATTTATAAAAACAAATTGGTTTTATTTAATATTAAAGTGGATGCGTTGAGATATACATTGCAGTGAATCCTTTAGCGCATGGCGAGTTTCAGGTTATAATTTGTTTTATGTATGCTTTGTCTCAACCCTGGTTAATTGATTGTAACGTTAAGGATATAATTATGTTTTATATTAATCCAGTAATGCTTCTACTAAAGTAACTAAACTAAGATGGGGCGTAAGTCAGTAATTTCCTGAGATCTGTATATGTCACGAACTTGTTAAAAGTTGCCAATTCCTGTAAGTGCGTCATGAAAACTTTTGCATAAAGGTTAATTAAAATTATCATTATTATGGAGTGACTATATTTAGACATATTCTATAGTAACATATTTAATGGAGTTATTTTTGAAGTGATTATTCACATTCAATGGGATTCTTGACTTAGGCAATTTTTTCGAGTTTATAAACCGGACTGTCCATGCTATGTCAGTGGGTAAATGTGGTAGTGTGTGTGTTTCATGAACCTATGAGTAATCCCAGATATAATTGTGCAGGGTTTCCGAGGTAGCCGGGAATCTGCCCCGCTCTGGAAGGATGGACGAACAACTGCCTCCGACGATGTAACTTTAAAACCTTCGTCAGCTGTGTCAGCCGGAAGGATGGACTGGACACCCACTACTGAGCCCTCAACATGCACCCTTCAAACCAGGTGACATTTAACCATTTTTAACCTAAACCTTGTGGCCGAAGTACTCGGTGAAACTTTCATGAAACGTTCCAGTGTGGACAGTTATTTACGGACAATGGGTGGAATATTTTAATTGTATTTTGTAAGGCTTACGCCTCCTCAATTACTATCATGTATATCTCGTTCTGAGAGTGAAAACTCGGCCGGGGTCACGCACCGCCCGGGTCGAGGGGAGTTCGGTAGATAGAGTTGTATCTCATTCTATTTCTGTTTTAAGCATGTTGGGATGGTTATGTTAACGATGTTGCTCCATGTGGACACGTATTTTATTATTCATTCATGATCTGGGGGGTGGTTTTAAACCGTGGTCGACTCCCGTTGGAGACGTCCACTGCAAGCCTGTCTATGTCAGATCTTGCTAGATCCCGTCCAATGCCTGACCCTGCCGGTAGTCAAGTTTTGTAACACTGTGAGCTGACTTAATACTCTTATGACTTATATTCTGTATTACAAATTCTGTTCCACTGTTTAGATAATTTGCACACTTTAAAATTTACCATCGTCACAGATTGTATTTTACCTTAGCAAATTTTGTAACCATAATTGTAATTGCTCCCTATAACAATTAGTTAACCATAAGACTACACAAGATTGATCAATGTCAGTTATGAATACTCATGGTGGTCAAATTCCACTATTTTTCTATATTCTGTTTTGAAGGTAAAAAAGAAACATAAAATGCAGTTGGGCAACCGGACATCCATGTTGACCTTGTGATGCTACTTTTCATTATAATAATTGATGGGATTTAATTGATTATTAAATATCGGCATGGGATTTGTGCGCGGGCCGCATGGCTTACAGAGAACATTCAGTTAACACTTATCTTGTTAAAACTTGGGGGCATGTCTGCTCCACTCCTGGGATATTTTAATTGAAGTTTTGGGGAGGGGGTTTTAGTCACCTATTAATTAAACAGTAAGGGGGTTATGGGTGTTGAACAAGATTATTATATGCGCTGATGACCAGGGTGAACATGTGATGGGTTATTTAAATATAAACGTTGTTGATGTTAATTATATGTGTGTGTTGTTTTGTATAATTGTTACTTGTCATGTTGATTATGCCTGTGTATATTTCTGTATATTTATGCCTTGTTATAAAAAGTGATTACTTGCAGGTCGATACTATGTGCCAATTTTTTAATTGTATTATTCTATAACTACAATTGTTATTTATGTAACATCCCATGATTTTGTTAGTGAATGATGGTTCAACTATTAATAATTATTCAATACTTAGTGCTGTTAATAGTTACTATTCCTTGTTCAACTTTTGGGCAAGGCACATATTAATGAAATTATAGTTAACGGTCAAAAGACTTATTTATCTGGCCTTTAGAAGCTCATAGGTTGTACTGGCCAAGAACAATAAATTGTTGTTATCTTAAGTTCAGTGTTTCATTTGCAAGTCCCATCATACTGGACCCAGCCCAATTTTAGCTTTTCTAGGCTCTGGCCTAGTTCTAAATAACTAGTAACCTCTCTAAAAAAAAAAAAAAAAAAAAAAAAAAGAAGAAAGGTTTCAGCCCTTACAATGGATCATATCGAACTTATACTCCTGAATGCTCAAGATCCAACGAGTAATTCGCGAATTATTTAAGTGACATTTGTTCATAAAGATTAATGCTTTGTTGTCCATAATTACGGTCAGAGGTTGTCCGAGGATATAAATACGTAATTCCTCTAGACACCGGACAATACTTAATAATTCTTTCTCCGTTTTGTAGTAGTTCTTCTTTGCTCCTCTGAACGTCTTACTGGTAAATGCAATGACGCCAATTTTCCCCTCGTCGTCCAGTTGATATAACTGTCCGACGTATGCAAAGTTGCTTGCATCACACTGCATATAATATCGTTGATTAACCCTTGGAAACTTCAGGATTACAGTTTCTACAAATAAATCTTTTACTTCCTGGAAACACTTATTTAGCTCTGGTGTCCATGTGAATTTACTCCCTTTTTTAAAAAAATTTAATAATGGTCGTGTAGTCTGAGCGTACTTATCCGTAAAGCGGTTGTAAAAGTTTGTTAATCCTAAGAAACCTTTCAATTGTTTTTGGTTCCTAGGTGTAGGAAATTCCTAATCGCTGCTACATTTTCTTCTGTTGCCTGGATCCCAT
The DNA here is from genome assembly GCA_034769895.1 of Magicicada septendecula. Lineage (NCBI taxonomy): Eukaryota > Metazoa > Arthropoda > Insecta > Hemiptera > Cicadidae > Magicicada > Magicicada septendecula. The sequence goes on from CM068369.1 coordinate 197,925,428, forward strand.
TTGTTGTCAGGCGATACCCTAAATAAGCAATCTCCTGTCGGAAAAATTGTAATTTTTCTAAATTGATCGTAAGGTTTGCCCTACGCAAATTATTCAATAATAGTTTTAAGTGTTGAAGGTCTGTTTCAAGATCATTCGAATAGCATAAACAATCATCAACATAAATAATAGTATTCCTTTTCACATCTTCGTCTAGCACCATGTCTAAACCTCTTGTTAACGCCGCTGAGCTTGTGCTGAGACCAAATGGTGTTACAGTGAATCGATAGCACTTTCCTTCGTATATGAAGGCGGTGAAGTCTCGGCATTCCGGTTTTAATGGAACCTGCCAAAAACTACTAGTTATATCGACAGTCGACAGATATTTCATCTCCCCACATCTCGCCAAAATTTCCTGAATCGGTGGAGCTCCTTCATAATCTGGAGCGGTAACACTATTCACTTTCCTGGCATCCAGACACAGCCTAATTTTACCATCTTTCTTGATAACAGTTACAAGTGGGTTTGTATAAGGGCTGTTGCATCTTTCAATAACCCCATACCTCAACATGTTACCTACTTCATTATCAACTTTCCCCTTGTACGCTATTGGTACAGGCCATCCCCTCTGAAAATACGGCGTGTTGTCCGTCACTCTGAATTCATGTACGTATCCGTCAATCCGTCCAGGACACTCCCTAAAAAATTTTTATTCTTCAAGAGAATCTCTTTATGCTTCTTTAATAATTCTTCATCTTCACAATCAATACTATCAATTTTTCTATCGATGTTCTGTTCAATCTCTTCATCCTCTTCCGCATTCATCACCTCCATATGCATGATTGGTACTGTACATTCCACTTCGTCCGTTCTTCCTTTGAATTTGATGACCCCTTTTGCTATATCGATACGACACCCTTCTTCTTTAAGGAAACTCATGCCTAATATGCATGGTCTTACTAACTTTGGCATAATTAGAAATACACAGTCACTCTTAATTTCATTTATATAGATATCGCATAAGATTTGTTTTCTTACTAACCTGGATTTATTTCCTACGGCGCTTACAACTAAAGTATTTGGGTAGTACTGCAAATGGCATTATATATTGCTTATTTTGGTTAAACCATGTTTCCGATAACCCGTTTATCACGCTCCCAGTGTCGATTAATGCTGGTACAGTAATACCGTTATTAAATTTAATGGTAATTTCAGGACATTTCAATATTCTTTGTGCAGTCTCTTCATCGTTGTCGCATATTAATTCGTGTTGTAGGTCGGGCAAAATAATGTTTACATCTTCAAGACGGCTACGTAGTGTATTTACGGCTATGTCCTTTGTTGAAAGTTTTAATTTTTTTTTTCTCTAATTGTGTCGGGTTTCACTTCCGCATGTGAGGTAGACGGCTTATTGTTCACAAACGCAACAGTGTTTATTTGCTGGCGGTCGTTCGCCCTTGCGTACGGTCCTCGTCCGCTAACTTTCTCGTTTTTGTTACCCCACCCCTGCTGTGGCATTCGAAAACCTTTGTTCTGTGAGGGTGCCGGCTGGAATTTAAAACTTTCACTGCCTCGTGGGTTCAAATTCCCATTTGTTGTATCGAAACTGTGTTCTCTGTTATTACGTTCGTGAATATTGGCATATTCTAAAATCAATGATTCGAAGTTGGGAATTGTGTTGACTCCTCTCGTCACGACGGCGATCTCGAGCTCGCGGCCATAATGACGTGCAATCTTTTTAATTAATTGACGATCCGTTATCGCTGGTGTCAATTGTCGGCTCTCCAATAATATCCTTTCCATATATTGAACAGCATTAATTCCGCCACGCCAATTAAATCTCCCGAACTCAAGGTTATCACGTATGTTATCTTGCTTTTCCTGGCCCCAGTACTTCTGAGTAAAAGCCTTTAAATTCATCGAACTCTGTTACCTGGCTCCTTATTACTCTCCACCAGATCCCAGCATCCGCTTCCAAGTGTCGCCTTATCCATTTGATATTATCTGTGGGATAATATAGATCTTGCAGCTCCGACAACTCCTTGAGGTACATCATGGGGTATCTGTCTGTCCCATTATACTTCAGATCGACATGATTTGGTCCATTTGTTCTATTAATCAGTCCGCCTTCGCCTTCCGCTAATGGTCTTTGTAGTCGTTCCTGATTCTCTCTCACCTTAGCTAAGTGGTTTCTTAACTCTTCCATCCGCGTACTCTTCTCCTTATCTGTTTCGTCAAACTTCTGCTCGGTCGAACGTTGCCTCCCATCTACTTCTACGATCTTCTGCATTACGGTATTAATTACCTCTCCTTGCTCTTGCTGATTCTGTCTGAGAGTATTTTGTATCTCAGTTTTCAATTCTTCGTTCTTATTACAGGTATCTTTGATATGTGAATCTAGTTTATTGTTCATTTTCTTGATCGTCGTCTGGGTGCTGTGAATTGCCCCCTTCCACTCCTGGCGATCTGCTTCTCGTGACTCCCGTTGCTCTTCATTCTTCTTGTTTATATCATCTTTCAATTCTTTTATTTCGTTATCTTGGTTCCTTTGTACCTCGGTAATCTTCACTTCCCATGTGTTATTGAACTCTTGTAATTCGGTTCTGATTCGTTCAAACTGCTCTCCGTTTTGTCGTTTTATTTCGTCCATCTGCTTGTCTAACTTCTCGTTTTGTTTTTCTAATCTCTCGTTCTGTTTTTGCTGTTTTTTCTTCATTTCTTCGTTCTGCTGCCTGATGGAGTCCATCAGTAGTTGAAAGTCCATTTCTCGCGTTGGGACGATTGTCCCCGCACCCTTTCCTCCTCTGGATTCTCGACACTATTCGTTTCACTAGGTGTGGTACCCTTTCCGGTATCCACTACACCTATCTGATTATTAACTTCAAAATCAACGCTTTCTGAACTGTTAACCATCCTAGCTCGCCTACAAGTTATCATTCAAGCTAACTTATTGCTATAAGTTTAACTCTATCTTAATTCTACACCACTACACTACTGCCTGTTCTCAACCTACTTGTTTTTTGAGTATTAATTATGTATTAATAATGCTTATCGAGCCCAACGTTGGGCGCCATTGTTATATACGGCGATTAATTAATTATGAGTTATTAATTAATCTTAATTAAATTTTGATTGATGATAAATTGATGTGTGGTGAACCTGACCACAGTTTAATGAGACTATATCTACTCTTGCCCTGCGTATGATGCCATTGTTATTAGTGGTAATTATGCTAATTTGTCAGTTGGTATAGATCACATCTGTAAGAGGTAAACCTCACGTATTTAGTACTGACAATGAAGTTAACAAGACATAGCTTGGCGTTATAATATCCTTGTGATCATAATCATCATAGGGCAATAGTAATAATGAACGCTTAAGCACATCTGGATTAGAATAGCAACTTATCGTTTATTAAACAATTCATAAATTACAATTATAGCTAACATTTCGTCATTCCTGAAAGAAAATCACAAATACAACATATATAACATATAATGGCAATATCATTACTAAGCCTACAACTGCAAACATGTATGAATTAAGTATTGCATTCAACAATTGTTATATCTATAATGCGTTCATAGTTCCAGATGGCAATATTCATTACTTTTAATTTATGGTTCATGATTATCTCGAAATTAACGTTGGTAATTATCTCAAAGAGTGGGGTCTTTGTGAGAAACAGGGTCAGTAGTAGTGATTATCAATAAAAAATATTTTACATTACTTGGTGTATGTTATCCATTAGCATTGGGCTGCGACATCCCGTGATTCCCTGTGTCCAGCGATGTCGGCGTAACTTCGCATGTTGCTTGCAGATAATATCCACTTTCACAAAACACTACTAAATTTTCATGTAGGCGTCCCGCTGGCTTGACTAACGTGAATGTTCGTGTAAATATTAAGTATCGATTTTCTGCGCGTAGATCATGGGTGTCTGGTTATTTGTCTGGGTAAGATCATCTTTGCTATGATAAATATGTGCTTCGTACCACAATGTGAATTGACTACAAGTGTTCAATGCAGTAGTTCGTAAACATTATTGTTACAGTTATACTTTGTATTTACGAGTGAATGTTTATGTTAGTGAACTCGAATTATATTTATAGTGACTCGAAATGTTTGTCGAGTGTTACATCACTATAATAGCTGATTGTCGCGCACTGATCTTAAACGTCACTTGTTCTGTTGTTATTTATCATTGTTATTAACACTGATCAAAGTTCTAAGTTAAATTAAAATAGTCTGAATATCACATTTTTGTAACCGTTCACTTTTGAAATCAACGAGCTAAAATTCTAAGTTCAGAAAATGTAATTAGGCGACTGATCAACTGAGCGCGTCCGCACGTTCAAAATAATTGAGTAAAACTTTAAGTTTGACTGACCGACTGACTAACTGATCAACTGATTGACTTCTTGACTGATCGCGTCCGCACATTCAAAATAATTGAGTAAAATTTTAAGTTTGACTGCTCGACTGACTGACTTCCGTCCGCGTGGCAAGTAGATAGTTTTATTAACTTCACCCCTACCAGATTTCCTCGTCAGATTCCTTCCACAACTTCGCCCTCTTCATCATTGGTCAGACCACTCGATTTCTTTGAACAATCCACCCACCTTCTAGATTTTTCCTTGTGACTCTCTTCTGATTTGCCTCTGTCTTTCGTTGCCATGGGAACTCTCCCCTAGACTCGAGTCCTAGCTGAATTCTGTCTTCTGATAGGTCGTCTAACATCCCCGATATTCTTGCCAGTGTAGTTACCCTGTGTTCTAAGAAAAGTTGTAATTCCTCGCCTGTCGATCATCTTCTTTGTTCGACTCCTGTCCGAGCTTCGCCCCACTGATGGATGTTTTGTCACCCCAAGTTTTTCTATGCCGTTGGCGTAACGAATCGTCGCATTGTTTACCTTACATTCTCCTTTTGTACCAATTAATAATTCTTTGACAGACGTCTCCCAGTAAAGTTTCTCCAGCTCTCTCCTCGTATATGTCTCCTAAATGAGCAGTCCTGCTGTGTTACATCGTCGTCTCCTATTCACCTCCTATGTGCCTTATTGTCCCTGTGAGTTAAACTGTTGTGAACCCTTTTGTGTCCGGGTACGTTTTGTCATTTCACGTATGGTGTGATGCAACGCGCGTGTCATTCGCCTCGTTTCGTCGTAACTGTATGAATGGAGTAGCGACTGATTTGTTCTTATCTTATGAAGCAATAACTCCACGTTAACCCTCTTCTGACGTTTCAACTTTCAGATCAATTGTCTCAACTGCACTAAGTCGTCGCCTTTTCGCCCTTTTAGTGCAATTATGTTAATGTATGTAAATTATTAAATTATTCAATTAAGTTGAATATTTATCAAATCAATATAATTACGCAAATATATTATTCTGACAATTTACTGGGTGATTGAGTGTATTCACTGCTAATTAGCATAATTATTGAGACTCTTAATTATCATTGTAGGCAATAAGACAGAATTTATTGAAACATGACAAATTAATTATTTGAGGTTGATTGCAATAATGAACGCAAGATATACATAACGCAGTAAATACTTATTTATTACACATTATTGAATAAATAAATTCTTGATATACAAATGACATTATGTCCTGTAAATACATTCAAACAAAACGCGTAATAACATAAATCATAATAATATTCATTTCGTTGTTCCCTGAAAAACAAGACATACAATGCTATAAAATATAACATACAATGATATATATATGCACAAGCAATAAACTATCAAATATACTTCATTATAAGCTAAATGCGTTCATTAATGCCCTCAGATGAGTGACTTTACTATTTAACATTATTATTTTTTTACGATTTATATAGATTTTCTCGGGGTGTGGCTCTTTGAAAAGAGACAGTGCAGTAGTAAGCATTAACTAGTATTAAGAACATAAGGACTTAACTTGGAAAAGCTTATTCACAATTCCATCGGTGTGGTATCCTATCCGTTGATGGTTCCATGTACGTGGTTACTGCTGTTAATGGATGCGCACTGACACTTTAACTCGTGATAATCCCCACTTGCGTTCTGTGTAGTGTGATGTCGGAGTTATCCGCTTGGAATAAGTGTCTTTACAGTTTTATGTAGTAAAAATGCAATCAATATTATTGGTGTAGTTTGATTACGTGTTTACTGTAAGCGTGATTCAGGTAGCTAGATACTTTTGTCTACCTTGGGCGTGATGCGCGCTATGTATGCACTAGTGTTCATGAGTGTTAATCCACTTAGTTCATGTGCTCAAAATTAGAATGATTATGATTCGATAATGTTTCATAATGTCTGAAATTGTCGCACGATGTTCTACTGTCGAAATGTTAATTCACTCGTAATGCTTAATATGCATGCCGAACGTATTCTAAAGTTTCTCGTATACACTTGACATTTTTAACGATGTTTATGTACATTCGCACTGCATGTTACTGCGGTAAGTTCGGTAACTTGGATGATCTATCGAACACAACGTTTTGTAAGACTGTGATTGAATTGAAAATGTCTAAGTTCGACTAAGACCGATACTTGGTTATAACTGTGTCACAGACTGACTAACTGATTTAAAATTTGAGTAAGTCGGAGTAAGAACTGAATAAAACTACCGAGTAAAACTACTACAACTATTACTCTCACTACTTAGCTCCGCGTCCTTGTAAACAGTTTTTATCGAGCACCCTCTACCAGAATGCAATTTTCTCACGTCCACGCCTATGGCCGTTGTTGATAGGTTCAGGATTTCCTTCCACCTTGCAGATCTACGGTCATCGGTTTCCTGATTCGTCGTCCAAGTCGTCACTACTCTCTCCACCAGTTCCTTTGGAAGATGCCAAATTCTGGTTGGTCGTTGGACATCCCCCGAAGTACCCCAGCGACGAACGTTGCGTTGTTTCTCGGAAAGTGGAGCAATTGCCCGCCTGTCCATCAATCCTTTGTTTCCTTGTTGTCGAGGCTCTCTGTTATTGCATTTGTTAACAATCTGCAGTGTTTGGTCTATTGTTCGGTCACCCTTCGTTTTTTTCGTCAATTACCAACTCTTCGCTGGACGTCATCCCTGGACTGGTCCCACGATTTCTAGTTGTAAATCTGACTTGTCATCCTGGTTTGTTTTCATGCTGGGCCGAGTACGTATCTCGTATTCATTGAATACCCGTCCCATTGTCTACATATTTGTCAAAACCTCTCTGCACCCTTTGTTATTGAGTATCTCATTCATAAGTACGCGCGTTACAACTTGACCCCACAACCTGTGTTCCTTCTAACTTCTGCGTAGCCGGGCTACCGGGCTCTGTCTTTTGTCTGGTTTGTTTTGGTGTTGTAAATCGGAGCTGAGTTCGTTCTGTCAACGATGTTCCCAATTTCTATTGTTACGTGTAGTCGGACGTTTCCTCATTGTTTCTTCATTGGCGTCGGGTCTGACGTGTGTCTAATTGTTCTTATTTACGACTCTGGCCTGGGTTGTTAACTCGAGTATGTGTGAGCGTACCTCTTGATCACAAAATTATAAATTTTTAAATTTTTTGACCACTACAGTGTCCCCAAATTGGATTGGATGTTGGGTCAACAGGAGACATCTGATCCAATTGCTGCGCTCTGTCCCAGTAGTGGACGTCTGGCTTGGAATGGTCATGGTTGTATGACCTATTTTCTCTCATATGGTGCAACTGATAGTTATTCCCTATCTTTTGATCTTATATGATTACATGAATTTATTGCCGCACATCTGAGTGAAAATGAACGCATTTTTTACATTCTATCCGTCTATATGTGGATTGTACAATATTATCTCACGTTAATAATTGAAATAAAATACCTACGTCTAATCATTAGACAGCTTGTTTCGTTTCTTACGCTACATTCTTACGTTATACACATACAACATGATAAATTAGCTGATGATTCGCTAGTAATAGAATCAATTAATCGTATATTGATGTATCACATAATAACAAAAAATATTTTTAATTCACTTCTAGTGTCCCACAACTACAATTGCTAAATAAACAAATACATACATAAGATGAACTTGCGACACATATTATAATTGATTACACTAATTAATGTATTATGCATAACCAATAAACAACTAAGGATTCATCCTACCTCATGATATGTACCTTGATACTTGTTCCTAAGTTTTAAAATGATTATCTCATATTTAAATTATTAATTATACACTACTTACTCAATTCACTATATCTTTATTAATTTATTGCTTCACAATTATCTAATGTCCTGTACCATAAATGTCCCTTTTATACACGGTACATGTTATCAAGTTATTTTATGTACATCAATTATTAGATACCTAATTGGCGTCGTTAATTAAAGAATACATCGTGATCACACAAACAAAATTTACATTAAAGCTTAAATTATACATAGTATAGCAAAATTTACATTATTCGTTGTCTAGCTGGACTGGTCCCGCGGGACAACTACCTGATTCGTGTGTTTTCCCCCTTTAGCCATCTAGCTGTCGGTGTTATTCTTATCTTCTTGCATAACTCGTACCTCTTTCGCCGGCTCATAATACGCCTTAATCTGCCGCACGTTGAATTTTCCTCGTACTTTATCGCTGTCGCATTCCACGAGCTCGTACGTGGCCTCGCCGAGGATACGGTTAATCTTATAAGGCCTTGAAAATAGTTCAAAGAACTTATCGATCCTTTTCATCATAGCGTCCGATTGATGGTATGTCCTTACCAACACCTTGTCGCCTATTGCGAACTTTGTTATTTCTTTGCTCTCGTTGCATCGCTTCGCGTGCTTCTCCCTTTTCTCCTTAATCTTCACAAATATATTACTATCAAGCTTTCCTTCAATATTAATAATTTCTCTGTCTAAGCATTGTTCCCATGCTCGTGTCGGTCTTGTTCCGAGGTGTGCCTCATGAGGGGTAACTTCAATTGTCTCGTGGTACACTTCGTTCAAGCACGCTTCGATCGTCTTTACGTATTGGGACCATTTAGTATGTCGGTCATGCACGAAAATCCGGAACAAGTTGCCAAGTTGCCGGTTGATCCTCTCGGCAAGATTAGCACAAGGGTTCCGTATTGCGGTAAACTTCGGTTGGATATTTAATTCCTTTAATCCGTTGATCCACTTCTTGGAAATGAACTGGGTTCCGTTATCCGTCAAAATGGCCCTTGGTCGTCCGAACTCTTCACAACAACTTCTTATCCTCCGCAACGTTGTGGTGGTCGTTGCCCTTCGGAGCGTAAATAACTTGACGTATTTCGTGAAATTATCTACCATCACGAGCAAATATTTAACGCCACCTGCTCCTGTCGGTAGGGGTCCATAATAATCCGCGCTTACCAGATCTCCTCTTGCTGTAGGTACCACCGCACGGGTTCCACAAAACAGCACTTTGTTGTGTGTGTTTCTTTGCACTTCTGGCAAACGTCGCACGCTTGGATATAAGCTTTGACCCTTTTCAACATCTGGTCGGACGTGAAATGTTCCTGCAGCATCTTCACGCACTTTTTCGTCCCAAATGTCCAAACATCTCATGAATCTCAGCGATTATATCCCTTGATACGTTATCAGGAACGTACAGCTTCCACTCATTCCGCTGTCGCCTATATAATTTATTATCGACATACTTATAAAATTTATTTAAATTTTGATCTAAATTTCCGTCTTTAATTTTATTAATAATTACCTTGAGTTTGTTATCCTTCAGTTGGTGTTTTCCAATATCCTTGATCATTTTACGTACTTCGTATTTTATTTTAACAGTGAAGTGATTGACCAAATATTCTTGTGTATTGTCATAGACTTCGTCGAGTTTCGTGTCGTGCGGGTATCTGCTTAGAATGTCTGCTACTATATTGTCCTTGCCTTTGCAATGGATGATATCGAATTTATACTCTTGTACAGCGAGAATCCACCGCGTAATTCTCGAATTATTCAGATGGCATTTATTCATGAACGTCAATGCCTTGTTGTCGGTTATTATTGTCAGTGGTTGACCAAGAATATACATGCGGAATTTTTCTAAGCACCTGACAATACTTAAGAGTTCTTTTTCCGTGGTATAGTAGTTCCGCTCGGCACCCTTGAACGTTTTACTTGTGAAGGCAATCACGCCAATCTTCCCTTCTTCATCAAGCTGATAAAGTTGGCCACCGTATGCGAAATTGCTAGCATCACATTGTATATAGTATCTCTGGTTCGGGCGCGGAAATCTTAAAACTACGGCATCAACAAATAAGTTCTTAACTTTCATAAAACAATCATCTAACTCAGGTGTCCACGAAAACTTGTGTCCTTTCCTCAATAACTCATGTAGTGGTTGCGTTGTCTCTGCATATTTGCTTGTGAAACGGTTATAGAAGTTAGTGAGGCCTAAGAAACCTTTCAACTGTTTCTGGTTCTTGGGTTTCGGGAAATCCATAATGGCTTTTATTTTCTCGTCTGTAGCTTGGATTCCACGTGTTGTTAGCTGGTATCCGAGGTACGAGATTTCTTGTCTGAAAAACTGTGACTTATTGAGGTTAACGGTCAGATTTGTTTTGTTGAGGTTACATAACAGTGCTTCCAAATGTTCCAAGTGTGTTTGAACGTCGTTGGAATAGCACAAGCAATCGTCAACGTATATGAGTGTGTTTCTTTTAACATCTTCATCTAAGGCTGTATCCAATCCGCGCGTCAGTGCCGCCGAACTGGTACTGAGGCCGAATGGTGTTACAGTGAATTGGTAGCACCTTCCCTCATACATGATCGCGGTGAACTTCCTGCATTCTTGTTTCAATGGCACCTGCCAAAAGCTACTGGATAAATCAACGGTTGATAGGTAGCGCATCTCACTACACCTTGCCAAAATGTCGTTGATCGGGGAAACGCCTTCATAGTCGGGTATCGTTACGCCATTTACCTTTCTCGCATCGAGACATAAACGGACTCTTCCACTTTTGATTACTGTGACGAGTGGATTTATGAACGGGCTTGTGCATCGTTCTATCACTCCGTATCGCAGCATCCTGTCAATCTCATCCTTTGCCTTTTCCTTATAAGCAAGTGGTACAGGCCAACCCCGTTGAAAGTAGGGCATCCTGTCCGTGACTTGAAATTCATGCTCGTACCCTTCTATCCTTCCCGGGCATCCCCTGAACACATTCCTATTCTTTATTAGTATTTCCCTCAATCGTTCCAATATCTCTTCATCCTGACAATCCATTCTCCCTATCTTCTCGTTGATATTCCTCAGAATCTCTTCTTCCTCTCCATTATTTAATAGTTCGATGTTCATGATGGGTACGGCGCGCACCTCTTCATCAGTTGTATTCCTTATTTCGATCTTCTTATTTCCGATGTCGATGCGACATCCCACTTCCTGTAAAAAACTTATTCCTAATATGCATGGCTTAATGAGATCTGGTATTACCAAGAAAACACATTCATTTTTTATTCCGTCAATTTCAATATCGCACAGTATTTGCTTTCTGATTAATTTTGATTTATTCCCAACGGCACTAATGATGAGGGAATTAGTCATTGGTAAAATTTCGTAGGGTTCAATGTCTTTCTTATTCTCGTTGAACCATTCTTCTGATAGGCCGTTGATTACACTGCCTGTGTCAATCAGAGCTGACACAGTAATGCCGTTGTTAAATTTGATAAGTATTTCGGGACACATACGTACTACGTGATACGTAGTATTTCGGGATACTTGCTTAATAATTTATTCTTCATCTTCCTGTATATCAAGTCACTTCTCAAGTCCGGTAACAGAATGTTGACATTGTTGGTTGAGTCGGGTTTGTTTACAAAATTTAAGTCATTCACTGTGCAGGGGTGTTTTTTTTTTTTTACTAGCGTTGTCGGTATTCGTCCTTGGGGTGATGTCGTTGACCGCTCTACTTGTGCTCGCAGTCCCATTAACAAAATCAACAGTGTTCACTGCGTTGAACTGCTTGTCACCATAACGGGCTCCTTGTGGCCGCCCTTGCCAAACCTGTTTCTTGTCACTCTCGCTCTTATTTAGAAAGTTGCCCTTCGCTCGATTGGCGGATCCACTTTCTTCGTTAGCTGGTCGGTAATGTGGTCGTCGGTTATTTTCATTGCTCGGCTGAATACTTGTGTATTCCGTGATCACTGCCTCAAAGTTTGGTATCGTGGTGATCCCGCGCGTGATTACAGCGATCTGCAGGTCCCTACCAAAATGCCTAGAGATTTTCCTGATTAACTGACGATCAGTCAATGTGGGAGTTAATAGGGAGTCAATGTGGCTTTCTAATAGGATCCTCTCAATATACTGAATAGCCGTAATCGGTCCGTGCCACTCAAATTTCCCATATTCAAGGTTATCACGGATGATGTCTTGTCGCTCTAAATCCCAATATTTCAATGTGAACGCCTCCTTAAACTCCTCAAACGTGGATATCTGGTCCCTGATTACGCGACACCATATACTAGCGTCCTTTTCTAGGTGTTTTCCTATCCATTTGATATCGCTGTTTGAATAATACAACTCCTGGATCTCCGATAATTCCTTAAGGAACTCCATCGGGAATCTGTCGGTTCCATCGTATTTTAGTTCTACTTGTACCTGTCCGTTGACCGTTCTACTCGGCCCAGACTCCCCTTCGGTTATCTGCCGTCGCAATCTTTCTAATTGACACTTCAGTTCGTTAATATGGGTTGTCTTCTCTTTGGCGTTTTCGTCCAGTTTCTGCTCTGTCGTCTTCTGCCTGCCGTCTACTTCTTCAATTCTTTGTTGTAGTGTGTTGTTTGTGTCTCCCTGTTCTCGTTGCTGCTGCCTAAGTGTGTGGTATAATTCGGCTTTTAATTCTTCTTGTTTCTTGTGGTTATCTTTGATGTGTGTGTCTAATTTATTGTGGACCTTCTTAATACTCGTTTGTGTGTTTTGTGCGATGTTTTTTAATTCTTGGCGATCTGACTCCCTGGTTTCCCATATTTCTTCGAACTTTTTAGTAGTGTCGCCCTTTAATTCTTTCATAGTGACCTCCTGTTTCTTCTGCACTTCGCTTACTTTGTCATCACAAATGGTCTTGTGGTCACGCATTTCTGCTTGTATTTGCGCGATCTGTTCGGCCATCTGTCGCTTGACCTCTTCCTTATGACTATCTAGTTTTTCGTCAAGCAATTTATTGTTTCCACTCTGCTCTCTTCTGACTTCCTCCAGATTTTCATTAATTACTTTAAGACTTCCATTAAGTATTCTACGAGTTTCATCATTCTGTTTACGCATGAAGTCCATTAACGATTGTAATGTGACTTCTTCTCTTGTTGGGACTCCTGTCCCCGCGCTCTAACGTTTTGCGTGTCTTCCGTCATGTTCGACTCGACCGTTGAGTTCTCTTCTTCGTTATCGGGTATACCTAATTGGTTGTTGATTTCGAAGCTCATACTGTCTGAACAACTGGCCATTTTAGCTTTACTTCGTTTAAACATCCAGTCAAGCTAACCTTACACTACAAATCTTACTCTAATATATTACTTTACTTAGTCTAACTACTGCCTGCTCTCTTTTGCCACGCGATGGGCGCCATTTACATTTAGTGCAATTATGCTAATGTATGTAAATTATTAAATTATTCAATTAAGTTGAATATTTATCAAATCAATATAATTACGCAAATATATTATTCTGACAATTTACTGGGTGATTGAGTGTATTCACTGCTAATTAGCATAATTATTGAGACTCTTAGTTATCATTGTAGGCAATAAGACAGAATTTATTGAAACATGACAAATTAATTATTTGAGGTTGATTGCAATAATGAGCGCAAGATATACATAACGCAGTAAATACTTATTTATTACACATTATTGAATAAATAAATTCTTGATATACAAATGAAATTATGTCCTGTAAATACATTCAAACAGAACGCGTAATAACATAAATCATAATAATATTCATTTCGTTGTTCCCTGAAAAACAAGACATATAATGCTATAAAATATAACATACAATGATATATATATATATATATATGCACAAGCAATAAACAATCAAATATACTTCATTATAAGCTAAGTGCGTTCATTAATGCCCTCAGATGAGTGACTTTACTATTTAACATTATTAATTTTTTTACGATTTATATAGATTTTCTCGGGGGGTGGCTCTTCGAAAAGAGACAGTGCAGTAGTAAGCATTAACTAGTATTAAGAACATAAGGACTTAACTTGGAAAAGCATATCCACAATTCCATCGGTGTGGTATCCTATCCGTTGATGGTTCCCCATGTACGTGGTTACTGCTGTTAATGGATGCGCACTGACACTTTAACTCGTGATAATCCCCACTCGCGTTCTGTGTAGTGTGATGTCGGAGTTATCCGCTTGGAATAAGTGTCTTTACAGTTTTATGTAGTAAAAATGCAATCATTATTATTGGTGTAGTTTGATTACGTGTTTATTGTAAGCGTGATTCAGGTAGCTAGATACTTTTGTCTACCTTGGGCGTGATGCGCTCTATGTATGCACTAGTGTTCATGAGTGTTAATCCACTTAGTTCATGTGCTCAAAATTAGAATGATTATGATTCGATAATGTTTCATAATGTCTGAAATTGTCGCACAATGTTCTACTGTCGAAATGTTAATTCACTCGTAATGCTTAATATGCATGCCGAACGTATTCTAAAGTTTCTCGTATACACTTGACATTTTTAACGATGTTTATGTACATTCGCACTGCGTGTTACTGCGGTAAGTTCGGTAACTTGGATGATCTATCGAACACAACGTTTTGTAAGACTGTGATTGAATTGAAAATGTCTAAGTTCGACTAAGACCGAGACTTGGTTATAACTGTGTCACAGACTGACTAACTGATTTAAAATTTGAGTAAGTCGGAGTAAGAACTGAATAAAACTACCGAGTAAAACTACTACAACTACTACAACTATTACTCTTACTACTTAGCTCCGCGTCCTTGTAAACAGTTTTTATCAAGCACCCTCTACCAGAATGCAATTTTCTCACGTCCACGCCTATGGCCGTTGTTGATAGGTTCAGGATTTCCTTCCACCTTGCAGATCTGCGGTCATCGGTTTCCTGATTCGTCGTCCAAGTCGTCACTACTCTCTCCACCAGTTCCTTTGGAAGATGCCAAATTCTGGTTGGTCGTTAAACATCCCCCGAAGTACCCCAGCGACGAACGTTGCGTTGTTTCTCGGAAAGTGGAGCAATTGCCCGCCTGTCCATCAATCCTTTGTTTCCTTGTTGTCGAGGCTCTCTGTTATTGCCTTTGTTAACAATCTGCAGTGTTTGGTCTATTGTTCGGTCACCCTTCGTTTTTTTCGTCAATTACCAACTCTTCGCTGGACGTCATCTCTGGACTGGTCCCACGATTTCTAGTTGTAAATCTGACTTGTCATCCTGGTTTGTTTTCATGCTGGGCCGAGTACGTATCTCGTATTCATTGAATACCCGTCCCATCGTCTACATATTTGTCAAAACCTCTCTGCACCCTTTGTTATTGAGTATCTCATTCATACGTACGCGCGTTACAACTTAACCCCACAGCCTGTGTTCCTTCTAACTTCTTCGTAGCCGGGCTACCGGGCTCTGTCTTTTGTCTGGTTTGTTTTGGTGTTGTAAATCGGAGCTGAGTTCGTTCTGTCAACGATGTTCCCAATTTCTATTGTTACGTGTAGTCGGACGTTTCCTCATTGTTTCTTCATTGGCGTCGGGTCTGACGTGTGTCTAATTGTTCTTATTTACGACTCTGGCCTGGGTTGTTAACTCGAGTATGTGTGAGCGTACCTCTTGATCACAAAATTATAAATTTTTAAATTTTTTGACCACTACACCCTGTTGTACACCAGTATTGTTTGACTGTCAGTTGATGTTCACCCCTTATTTATTGCTTTACTCGCCAGAAATTAACTGCCTCAATGTGTCTCTGAAGTTTGAGAAATTTTCAAAAATTTTCTCGCTCTAAAGGTTTACATTAAAACCAAACGTTTCAGCAGCACCACTGGCTGCCATCTTCAGTGGATGTATTCGAGTCAAACCTAACACGGGGTGTCATACATCAGGCCCACAGTACTGTGGTGAAGGCTAAAGATGTCCTGCGATTAGCCTTCACCACAGTACTGTGGGCCTGATGTATGACACCCCGTGTTAGGTTTGACTCGAATACATCCACTGAAGATGGCAGCCAGTGGTACTGCTGAAGTGTTTGGCTTTAATGTTAACCTTGGACCATGGCCAAACAGCCCAGTAGATAATTTAAATACAACTGACACCAGCCGTGAAAGCCTTTGAACTGTTATAAGATATTGTTTCTCCAACATGTGAATGCAGACTGAATTTAATTTTTGTTCACTACAACTATGTCATCGTTATAGATCTGTCACACTAAATATAAAGTAGTAGAAGGCCAATTAACAGGGGAATTGGAGAAAATCTTGTTCGTAGAATAGTTTTCCTGGATGATGACAGCAACATTTCTCACTGCCAAGACATTTTTCTGGTATGTCAGTATATGAAAACCGTTTCTAAATATTCCCTCTCCCTTAGCAAGCAGCTTGGTTGGCAATCTGACATAGAATAAACAACAGAAATCTATCAAAGTTGTCATAGTAACTATATTAGATTATGCATATCATAAAAATAGTGTTTATGATATGAAAATATTTTGCAGCTTGAGCAAAAAGATGCAGAGCAACCTGTAGACTACTCAGTGTTAATACTATAATACATGCACTGTAATATAATACATGAGTCTTTATTAATTATGCTATTCAGTTTTTATATTTTACAAGTCAGATTATAACTAACATCTGTTAAAATTTAAATATTTTTTACTCTGTCATTCTCTTAATACTCAATACAGTAGTTAACAACCACCATAATCCACCTCTTGCAATTAAATATATAAACAATAAAAAAAAGTTATGACAATGAACATTTCATATACATATATCAGCTTGTAACACAAAGTACAAAAACAAGGCAAAGAAAGAGAGAAGGAGACTATGTATACATTTAATCTCTGTAATGAGCCCCCTCCCCTTTTGGCAGCATAAAACTTAAAACCAACTTGCTCAAAAGCTTCAACACTACTGTTGTTCCATGATCCCAGTCTGTAAGAAGACTGCTTAGGAAATTTATCCAGCATCTCCATATACGGTATACAATGTACAGTCTTTGCTATTTGAAATCCAAAATCAGTGACTACATTGTCTTCAATTTTAATTTACATTTCTTATATATCAACAGGGTATAATTTCTTCTTGTGATAAGATACCATGTTATATTATAAAAACAACAGAATGAATAAGCTAATAACTTATATTAGTCAGTAACAGCTTTCACTTTGAATTCAAAATATTAATAAATGCTATTTGCTAATAAGGGAACATTATTTGAGTTCTGATACAATTTTGGATGTTAATTTATATGTCAGACATCTAGGATTTGTCTCTACACAATTGTTGTAAATTTTTGTAGACTTTGTCAGTTGTATAAGTTAAAAGTGGTACAAAAACAGAATTACACACATTATCTCTGCTGTAACATGTGTATATGAAAACAACAAAGCATTATTCAAACTAGCTCGTACATTGACCTTAAATCCTGACAAGAGTAAAAATAAAAAATATAATTTATTCAATTACAATAGTCATCTTAAGTAACATGATGATGGTAGTGGTAGTGGTGATGTATGCACTAATGTTTTATCTCATTTTCAGCAACCGATTAAAATTTTAAATATTTTTATAAATTTACTTTTTAATCTAATAAGTGCAGGATCACAAAAGTTTTATTATTCTTGTAGTTGTGTGGGATGTTGGAGGTTTTAGTGCAATTTAACAAACTTGACTTTTACCTTACTATTTCTCACTGTCAGCACTGAAATCAATTGTAAAATCCTACTGAGACAGTGCAAAATCCTGGACACACACACACACACACACACACACACACACACACACACACACAACTCTCTCTGAATGAAAAGAATGATTATAATTAATTACTGTCAGTTTGTCTTCTAGTTAGATATTATCAAATGTTACCATCATTCTACTAATCCAAGTTTGGAACATTGGAACATTTATATGAAGTGACATCTGCACAGAGCCTGCCTCTTTACCTGGTAATTTAGGTTGAAATATTTGGCCGGAATGAGCTTCAGAAATATATAGCTCTGGTAGTGGTATGTGTATTATATCAATGCCATGCTAAAGTAATATCAACAACACTCAACACTTGCCAGAAAAGTAGTAATTAATGATGCAAGATAAAGTCCTCATTTTCAATTTAATTTGCAATAGTTTTACATTGCAATAGTGTAATTCATTCTATTACAGCTGAAGACTACAAGAACAAGAGTGGGAAAGATATGTTTTATTTTCTTAAATTAATTATTTTTGTTGGGAACAAACAATACAACAGTCTTATCTGGCATGTCTTGGCTAAATAAGTAACAAAGGCATACTTACACTACACTTGTGTTTGCTCATTGGGTGGCTTACCACTGTACGGTTACTAGATGGCTGATTTCTCTTTGGAGGTAGTGGTATGTGAGTTGTACCATGGCCAAGAGGAGCAATAACCACAGGCCTAATGTTTGAAGGAAGAAGATTACCTTTGTTATTTTTTATCATTTCCAGGGGACATCACTGAAAGGTGGTCTCTTATAATCCCCAATTTTTAAAATAATTTTTCTGTATTTTCATAAAGTGTTATCAAATTCCCACAGCCACAGCCTCATCATCATGAGCAGTGCCACAGAGGGGTCAGGATGGGCCCGGGCCCTCAAAATTTTCTTGGCCTACTGTCTGCCACTCCCCTGACTAGAGCATTGGAGTGACTAGAGTACATTATGTGATAAAAATCAATGGAGACAGTAGGAAATGTTTTTCTGACAGAAATTGTACACTGTTAAGAATTTATTGGCATTAATAAAACAGTATTTACTAAAAATATGGATGATGCTAAGTGGTTTTATACCTACAAATATAGTTGAGGCTGTAGCAAAGCAGTACAACTTATTGGAATGCATATGGTATGCACACTTTTGAAAGGTGAAGTAACATGTATCCGCACGTCCATTTCATTTGTGTTCGTGGTCATAATAAAATTATGTAATACTCTGTTTTCAAAATTACATAATTTTGGTATTCAACTTAGTAGTATACAACAGGGCCGTAACAAGGTACTCCTGCGCCCTTGGCAATTTTGACAAAGCTGCGCCCCCAATACCAATACCGGGGGGTCTGGAATACCCACCAGTGTAGCGGGGGGTCCGGGGTTCCTCCCCCGGAAAATTTTTAAAATTAAAGTGCAAAAATGGAATTTTTTTAAGCTTTTTGAGCCAAGTTTTTGCCTCTTTTCAAGGTAACTTTTTGGTCGAATTTCTGTAAAATTCTATATTATCTGAATATAAAAGCATTACTATTGTAAGAGGAAGACTGAACTTAAAACTATTTTTAAAAACTAACTGAAAGTGGTGGAATCTGTAGGAGGTATAAAACCTAATTTGCAGGTGATTGAACTATGTAAAAAGTAACTAAACAAAAAAAAACGTAGTTACCAAAGTACAGTACATGGTAAGGCCTACTAAAACTTAATATTTACACTACATTAAGGTAGGTAATATACAATTACAAACTTTTTTAGAATAAAAACTAAACTTCTAGTAACAGTATTTAAGTAAACTATAGCAGCTTCTGCAACCTGCAATATGAGAAAATGAGAAAAAAAATGCAAAATATTTTTATTGATAGTTACATCAATTTACAGTAGGCCTTCTTTAGTTAACAGTTAGATTATATCACACTACTGTAACTGATGAAGTATTGATTATAACAAAAACTACCAGAGAAATAATTCATAACTTTAGTCGGTGCTTTAGTTCTATAATTTATCTTGATTTTTTTTACACAGGACTTCAGGACTTGCACTTACAACATTCTGTTGTTGTAACTGCAGGTACCATTTTTTTTGGCTCTGGGGGCTGAAAATAACAAATTGAAACTCTTCAGTAAACAAATATATTGCTTTTACAAATTGTTACATACAGTATACAGCAGGAAAGCCATGGAACTAAAACTTTACCTTTCTTGCTTTCAGCAAGGCAAACTCACTAATTATTTCACTAAAATCAAGTTTTGAAGCAATCTCATATTCTATGGACAGGATAGCTAAGTTTGTCAATCTGTTTTCACACATACTTGACCGTAAGTAGTTTTTGATTATCTTCAGCTTGCTGAAAGTACGCTCGCCAGACGCCACACTGACGGGCATTGTCAGAAATATCCTCAATGCTATTTTGATGTTTGGATAAGCATTTCTTAACCCATAGTTTGAAATAACTTTCAGAATATCCAAATGGGAAGCCTTGTAAATGTTCTTCACCAGCTCTTTTGCGTGAAACTTGAAAGCAGCTACTTCGTTAACTAGCTCAACTCTATCAATGCCTCTGCTATATATCGCACCAAGATCAGGTGCACACTTTTCAAGAAAAGAAACAGAGCATTCACTTAAGGACTTTCCTGACAAAAAACTGAAGTCTGATGAAACTGTGTGGTAAACGTGTGCCCTTTTTTCCATTTCACTTACAATTCTATCAAATACAGTGTAACATTCTATCTCAAATGATTTATCAGAACTCAACAAGTGTGCTTCGTCTTCAGCCGTCTCCCCAGCCATCCTCTTGACTTTTCTCAGCCTCTTAACAGCAAAACTGCTTTGGATGGCCATGGAATCACAAATAGCTTTGGCTTTTTCTGTGTACTTTTTAATTCCTTCTTTAGGTAGGTCTTCAACTTTTTTTGCCAAACCTGAGAGCAAACTTGATGCTACGTCAAGAGTTGTGCCCTTTCCTTGCAGTGACTTGTTGGTGCAGTCCAAACTTATCAAAACATCAGACCACATCTCTAAAAGGCACACAAATTCGTAATCAATTTGTCTAAGAACTTTCATAGCACCAGACAGTGTGTCAGTGTTCCAGTCGTTGTCTCTATCAGCCATGTTTTGTAAAACTTTGTGTACAGATGATAAGTTCTTCTTAAGAGCTGTCACAGCTTGACGCCTGGAAGACCATCTTGTATCACAATGTCTCTTAAGGGTAGTTTTGAGACAACCAATCAAAGCCTCCCACCTTAAGGTAGAGCTACTAAAGAAGTTGAAAAACTCCAACACTTTTCCAAAAAAACTTGTCATCATAATTGACACTTCCGCGGCGTGCACGCCAACGAGGTTAAGACTTGTAACGGAAAATTTGATCAATTTATAATTTTAATAAATAAACTATGCTGAAAGCAGAAAGAAGGGTGTGTTTTAGAAAGCAGGGAGGCATTTAGACGCTAGAAAGCGAGGCGGCAATAATTGAAAGGAGAATTACTTGCTAAAAGCCTGAAGAGTAAAGCAGAAAATAATGCATGTACTTGTATGGTAAGGCACGATTTGGGACACTACTGTCATAAAATGTATTATGTGTTCAGATAGTAAGGGTGTTTGCCAAACGTTGTAAACTTAAGTGAATGTACTTTTATGTTAAGGCACGATTTGGGAAAATTACTTGCTAAAAGCCTGAAGAGTAAAGCAGAAAATAATGCATGTACTTGTATGTTAAGGCACGATTTGGGACACTACTGTCATAAAATGTATTATGGTTCAGATAGTAAGGGTGTTTGCCAAACGTTGTAAAACTTAAGTGCATATAACAATAGCTGTCGTTAGACAAGAGATATTGTTGTGCGAGAGAGATAGCGATAGACGCTAGTTTCTTTAAACACGTGTACACGGAAAAACGTTGGGCGAATCAGAAAAAGCGTCATACGTTGCGCGGGAGGTTTTAGTTAAGCAGATTGGGTGAATTTGTATTTAGCGGTAGTTTGAACCTATAGGAACGTTTTGCTGTAGATCGTAAGTAAGGGAGACTCGAGGCAAGTATATATTGTGAACTTAGAGGGAAATAAGGCAGTCTTCTTTATATCGGCGGAATTATACGAAGAGACTCGCGTACGTTGTTTTGCGTCAAATTATATATACTTTAATAATTAATATAAAGAATCAGTAAATTTCTCAGAGATGAAGTACGGGAACGCGATAATTATTAATATTAAAGTTATAAATAAAGTTTCATAAATCGTAATAAGTCAAAGAGTGGATGGTCGGAGTTATAATAAACAATAAGAAATAATAATACATACGAAGTTCTGTTAATTCAATACGTAGCGGTAAATCGCGGAAGAAGGCGAAGGAGTTCGAAAGAAAGTAACGACGGTATCAATTAGTCGGGCCAAACACGACGTGAACTGAGTTAAATGCACTTAAGTTATATTCAGTCATCTTTGTGTCCAGAGTGTAATTATACAATATAGTTATAGGTATAATCCATATGTTAGTGTAGTGCACCTGTGATAAAGTGAATTGTGCAGTTTTAACCAGGATTACACGACGACGGCTGCTGACGAATCACCGATCTACAATAGCTTCAGGACCACGCACTTTGGAAGGAATCTTACGCAAGTAAAGAATAATGAACATTTAATTCTATGTTTTTGATAAATATACATATGTTGTATTCAACATAGTGACTCAATCTGTCATAAAGGACTCATTGCTGATTAATAATATTCAATTTGTACGATAAACAATTCAATTCATATAAAGAAATTTTTGTAATGTATAAATACAAATTGTTCATTAAAAGTTGATTAACATACTTTAATTTGTGTTTATTATTACTGGCGCCCTGAGGTAAATCAAGAGTCGGTACACTGGAATAAGTACCATAAACTATTATATAAATTATTATATATCATATTTGATCAAGATAGTTTGTGATCTTATTTTTCACATGCTCGTAGGCCAACATAATTTGCAAATAAATAATTTACCTCTTTTACAAAGGCCTATCTAGAAGTGTATTACAGACTGTGTGCTGCACAAGGCACAAATTTAGCAAGGTCGTTTAATTGGTATATGTGCGCTTGAACGCCTCCATATTTTCCTGCCATGTTTGAGCCGTTGTCAAAGCCTTGACCACGACACAGTTCTGAATATCCAAGCCGTCATTGTTTAGCTTTTGCAATATTTCTTGTGATAACCCTCTTCCTTTTTTCTGGTGACTTATGATGAAGTCCACAAAACTTTCTTCAACTGAGCATTTCCCATCCTTAATGTTAACATACCTTATTATTTCACTCATTTGTTCTAAATGTGCTGTGTCCGGGGTCCAGTCAAACATAATAGAGAAATACTTGGCACTTTTTACATTCTTCAGTATTTCAGATCGAACCTTATTTCCCAAAATGTCTATGACCTCATTTTGAATTAGAGGTGAAAAATAGCTTGTGACATGTTTTCCACTTTTAACATTTTCTATGTGCTTAGATAGTTGAGGATTGTAGTGACTAATAAGTTCTAATGTACTCAGAAATACACCACAGTTGCTGTCACTGATCGAATCGGAACCTCCTCTTAAAGGTAAGTTATTTCTGGCACAATGGAGAATTACATCCACAATACATTTGAGAACATTGCACCACTTTTCTGCTTCAGCTTGTATCAATGTTTGATGTTCTGCATCAACAGACATACTAGTTTTCAGCCCAATTTCTAATTCTTTCCAATCGACATAAGAATGTCGGTGAGGTATCAACCTTTCGTGATTGACAATAAATGGGTTCAAGTGTCTCCAATCATTGAATCCCTCATCAATATTAGAGAAAGCAGATTTGTCCTTTTTGTCGTCTTTTGAAAAGAGAAGGCAAGGGAAATAAAACAGTGCGTTCTTAGACTGGCTGTACAACAACCATTGCCTTTTTACTTTTTCCCCGTTTGGTAGAATTTTATAAACCCATTTCTGAGAAAAGTGTCTTCCATCATCTGCACAGGGGAATTTGTAGCTATCTAAGTCAATTGTTTGTGGGCCTCGTTCAACACGTTTACAACGAACTGTGTCTGATCGAAAATTTGCTGGCCATTTTTTGGGATCCTCGTAGATAATTTCTATTCCCACATCAGTAGTATTTAATGCATCATTTTCATTATAATTAGATGTGCAAGATGTGCTGGGTTTTTCAAGATCAGTAGATTGCCTGCCCATTGTGGAATGACTTAGCTCAGGATCACTTCCTTCTTCAAAATCAATGACGTTTGTGACGAACTCCATTGGAGTGATCTGGCTGTGGTTGTCTTCTGAAACAGTCTCAGTCTTGCTATCTTCTTTTTCATTTTCTCCTTCCTTTTCTTCTTGGTCGTCTTCTTTTTCTTCTTCTTCTTGAAGTGCATTACTATTACTGGCACTATCACTTTCACCTACTTCTTTCTCTTCATTTCGCAGCCAATTTCCAAGCGCCGATGCTAATTGTTCGTTGTCTTCTTCTTTTCGTTTTTTGATTTTTTTAAATTCACTTCCAGAAGGTTTTTTTGGCCCCATTTCTGAAAAAAACCATTCCCATTTAATTTACATTGTATTACAGTTGTAAATGGCTGCCATTTAAAAACTACTTGACCGATCTCAAACATTAACGAACTCCGCCAAGATATTGTGCCCACTGCCCAAGGACCTGTGTGCCAAGATTGGTCATAATCGGTAAATTTGTTTGGGCGCTGCCGCTGTCATTGTCATTGTTACAGACACACAGACGGCCAAAAAGTTTTTTTTGAATCCTGAGTAATAGGATTACACGGAAAACCCGAAGCACTGTAAATACAAGTGAGCCTCACGAATTTCGTAATATTTCGTGTTTATGTTCAGTGCCGACAGTTGCGTTCACCGAAAAATTCGGTGATAGCGTTAAAACGTCGCAGACATCGTTTCTTTTTTCTTACCGCGAGAGGCTCACTTGTATTTACAGTGCTTCGGGTTTTCCGTGTACGCGATCGCTCATCTAATTATAAAAATAAAATTGATACCATATTCATGAAACTTGTGACTGAAATATTTACGTAAACTAATTCTGAAATCGGGACTATTTTAGTCAGCAGACTTGCGCAACAAAATCAGCTGACACTTGCTGAAAATTGGACATTTTCAACCACGACCACTTCCGCTAAAAATGAACCAATAGGAATATAAGTTATACCAATGAACGGGCTCGTTCTTCTTCTTTCTTCCGGTATTTTTTTAATTTTCTGTAGGTCTAGAAAATGAAACGGCGAACACAGTGATATTAGTTAGGCCTATTTGGCTTTGTCAGTCTGGCAGTAAAGACAGAACGAATGTTGGGAAATTATTTCTGACAGCTGGAGTCAAGTTTCGCACGGTAACCTCCATTGATTGTTTGATTCACTGACGTTTTCGTGATGTCGAAGAGTAAATAGTATAATTAATGTATTGTTTTGCAATAATACCGTGTTATAGTAATAATAATAATATGTAGTGTTTTCAAAAACTGTACAAAAAGGGAAAAATAGGCCGCCACGCCACCACGGGGAATAACATGCGCCAATTCTAGGGTTAGGCCTAATGTAGACTAAGCTATGTACATTTTATTGAAATCATTCTTACCCGTACAACAGAAGCAACGCCAACATCAACAAATAACAACACAAACACTATAAGTGTCGTCTAATCGCTGAGTGTGAAAATCACTTAGTTCACAAATTACAATAGAAAATAATAGGCCTACCAGCGACTGTAATTACACTGAGTCTCAACGAAACCAACAGAACAAACTAGAATAGAGCAATAGACTGACGTGGCCGTGGCAGGGCGCGGGGGGAGGAGTATGAGTATGAGTACTATTCAAGTTATGACAAGCTTGCTAAAACCAACGAATATAGACGTTACTAGAAGCACACTTGTGGGTTATTAAAAGCGTAGTTGAAACAATGCTACTACTTTTTGTATAAAAGAGTCGTAGATGAAAAAAAGGTTTGTAATAATAAGACGCATGTTCTTGTATATTTTAAAATTCTTTTGCGCACTGCATAATAAAGAATGCATCAAAAGTGCATTTTTTGAGTAGGCTGCATTTATTTGATTCATTCCTTCGTACCCAGTGTGTCAAACAAATGTGAAAAATTTTTGGAGGTTGTGTCTAGTCTAACCACTACAAACATTTTTTCATCTACCACTTTTTATCTGATAAGTTGTAGCTTTTCCAATTATATATTAACAAAAATGTTTGAAATTTACTAAATTTCGCGGTATAATACAAAAAATTACTTGGAAACGCCAGCGCCATCTAGTTGCCGGGGTGATGAACTACGGTTTATCACCCCCAGAAAGCTGACCCCACAAGCTCCATAAGAAGTTACGTCTATATTCGTTGCTAAAACCAAGAAGGCGCAGGTGCAGTGTAGTGACTCAGTGACTGACTCTTCATGTGTGGGGCGGAGGGGAAGGGATTTTCGCTTTGCGCCTGGCCCGACTCCGCGCCCATCAGTAGGGCAAGGTCCAGTGCAGTTACTAAATTTACGTAGCTGCTTTTTGTTTATTGTATAATAGACACAAATATAGACAGTTCACGTACAGTAACTTGTAACAATCTGAAACTGAAAGATTTTTTCCAATAACGTGGAGTTTTTATTTGCTTGACAAATTGTACCAATCTAACTCTAAAAAAAGATATTTTTCATGGTCAATTTTGCGCCCTCTTTGTACCTGCGCCCTCGGCGGGGGCACATCTCGCCACCGCCTATTTACGGTCCTGGTATACAATAGAGGAATTACATTTTATAAGCAGGCCCTTCAATGTTATTGAAAAGGCTCTTGAAGGGAAGAACATTTGCTCAGCCGTCTTCCTGGATGTAGCGCAAGCTTTTGATAAGGTCTGGCATCATGGGCTTGAGTACAAGTTACATAGGGATCTCCCAGAGGAATTCTATCTGATACTAAAGTCTTACATCTCAGAAAGATACTTTAGGGTGAAGCATGAGGATGAATATTCAACTTTAAAGAAAATATCCGCGGGAGTTCCCCAAGGGAGCGTATTGGGTCCAATTTTGTATTTGTTATACACGAGAGATTTACCAAACAGTGAGGAAACAACCGTTGCGACTTTTGCGGATGATACTGCTGTTCTGGCGGTAGGTAATGATGCCGAGACAGCGGCCAATAAACTGCAAACTTTAATCGCAGAGGTATGGGATTGGACTCGACGCTGGAGGATCAAACTCAATGAAACGAAATCAATACACACCAATTTTACCAACAGAAAAATAGAAATACAAAGGATTTACATCAATGAACAAGAAGTGCCATACTCTAACACTGCTAAGTATTTGGGTATGACTCTGGACGCAAAACTTAAATGGAGGGAGCATGTAAAAAAAAAGAAAGAGGAACTCAACATAAAATTCAGGAAATTGTACTGGCTGTTAGGTAGGAATTCACAACTAACAGTTGAAAACAAATTGCTGTTGTATAAACAAGTGCTGAGACCTGTGTGGACTTATGGTGTACAACTCTGGGGATGCACCAAGAAATCTAACATTCAAATGATACAAACTTTTCAAAACAAAGTACTTAGGAGTATCGTTGATGCCCCCTGGTATATTAGGAATGACAATCTGCACAAAGATCTCAAAGTAGAATATGTCAGTGAAATCGTAACAAAATATGCAGTTAACCATGAGATGAGAATTCAGACTCATATAAATCCTGAAATGCTTTGCGTGGTGGAAGAAGCTCCGCACACGCTAAGAAGGCTTAAAAGATTGAAGCCCCAAGATTTGGTGACACACTAGTGCATTTAAATCTGTAAAACTCTAAAAGAGAGAAAGACAATAATCTCAACCCGGGGAACAGCCAGTGGGCTTCTACCCCATAAACCGTGACGTAATATTAAAGAAAAGCAACTTGTTGGGCTCGCTCAGTTGTTGCAAAGGGAGGTGTTTTTAGTGGGTTAGAGTCCCACACTACCTGGAGCTACGGGGCTCCAGTGTGTCTATAGAGATTTTCACCTGCCCTGCCGGAAAAAAAAAAAAAAAAAAAAAAAAAAAATAAGCAGGCCCTTGAATAAATTTTCCCCAACCTAATGCATTAAAAAATTTTTTCAATAATTTTAGCTCAAGATATTTAATTTTAAAATCTAATTGAATTAATTCTGAAAAAATTATGAATTGTTAAATCTTGTTGATTTAAGTAGCAAAATAAACAAATTTTCCACTGCTTGAACTTGTGTGGCCTCTAAAGACTTGTTGTGGAATTACTAACGTGATGTTGTGCTAGTGCAATGATGTTTTAAAACATGAATTTGATGCGTATGCACTTTAGTAATAACAAACAGAGATATTGTTAGTTTTGTTAGAAGGGGTGCAATCATTGTGATAGTGTGCCTGGGCAATTGTGAGGTTGAAGCAACTTTTGACGCATACGTTAGTTTTTGAACAAGAAGCCTAGCATAGAACATAAAGTAGATAGGCATGTAGGCCTAATGTAACAAACATGATGAGACTAAGCTGCTTTATTGCCTATAAAAGACTGCAAACAACATTAGGGTTCCAAAACCAAGAAACTACTGTCTGCCAACGTTTCCGCAAAGCTGTTGGTGTCATCCGATATCGCTCTTGCCAGCAGTCTAGAATGTATTCAAGCGACTCCTGTTTGAATCGCCATCCTGGTGTTCTGAAGACACCATCCATGGTGGATGGTGGCCCATCTGTGTGAAGCAGGTCAGGTTTAAGTAGGAACACTTGACTACTCTTCATCTAGTGATGATCATTTCCCAGCTAGCAGATGCCACCAACATGCAACAGACCACAGGCACTGCCCGTTTTGACATGAACAAAGCAATTGACAAAGTTGGGTACAAAGACCTACTTTTCAAACAAACCAACATACCAGTACACCATTCACTGTGTATGTCATACGGTTGTATTTAGACAAAGGAATCCTCAAGGTGAGTGTCAACAGGGGATGTTTTTGGGTTTACCCCATCGCCCCAGGCATTCCTCTAGGACCTGTGCTCAGCCCTTTATGTACCTCATGTATACGAATGACCTGTCAATGTATTCTGAAGACACATTGTCCCTATTTGATGATGACACAATGTTCCAATATAGCCCCTGTCTGCGCAGGAGGTGAGCACAGTGATGAAACATCAGCTGGACATTTTATACTGGTTGCAGAAGTGATCTATAGTGATCGACAGTCTAGTAGCAAGTGATCTGTTTTATGCTAAGTCAATCTATGTTCCCAATTGATTGGACTGTATTATGGGTGTTGGCTAGACCGACGCCTCGACTTCAGTGACCTCATGATTGATACCCTGAAAAATTCCAAAAGGCTCAAGGCATCAGAGCCAAAATTTTTCCTATGCTTTCCTGCAACAGCTGCCTACACAAAAATTTTATTGTATATAATGTTTATGCAGGCAGCAATCAGGTACCCAAGAGCCCCTAGATGGCATCAATAGAGGGCCACCAAATGGCGTCTGTCAGCCAGTCAGCCACCAACAAACACAGCATTTAAGGACCATTCCTACCCAAAACCCCGTGGTATGTCAACGTTATGTTCTACAAAGGGGTGTCTGTCTTCCTTCCATGCAGGATTTCATCAAATCCCAGCAACCAGCATATTCACAAAGTATTCACAAAGGCCAGAAATCCTCCTTCCAACACATCCATCAAGGTGTCCTTCTGACACCTTGGGTGCACCTTGACAAACCACCATAGGCATTCTTCAAATGAATCAATCATCCTCATCTCCTGTGATCCATTGCCTGACACACAGCAGACAACATTCCAATGCGGTGGCTTTCCCATGCTTGGCTAGCCCACCATGTTGCACTGTCATTTCAGTTGTACAAAATGTACAAGTTTGCCACAAGTAGTCGTTAATATTCCTGTATTAACTGTATCCTACAAGAAGTAATTTCTGTGCTCCAAATGACCAGAAAGTTATTTAAGGATACTGTGTTGAACAATTCAACAGCCTGTCTTGAAATAGCAGCAGTTGACAGTAAATTGGCCAGAAACTTACCCCACTAGCAATGGATAATATTACAGTCCATCATAATAATTAATTGGAAAATTAACGTATTTTAATAAAACTGATTCTACTGAATACCAGTGTAAGTAGTTGTATGTTTTAACTACTTACTTCCATATGTGGTAAACCTAAAAAAGATATGTGCATGAAAATGATATACTAGAGTAAACATACTGTGCATAGTTACAGTGTTTATGCCACACATTCCTGTTGCAGAAATATGTGGTACAGCTTTTATTTTTATTTATGAACTTGTATCCATGCAAAAAGTTGTAACAGAGTGCCCCATCCAGATATCAGTCTGCCCCAACCTTGCTCCTTCACCTTTGAAATGTTGGAGCCCCACAGCTCGTCATCGACTTCAGTGCAAATGTGACCACTTAGTCATACTAATTATGTACTTCCTGGAAGGATCATTACTTCTCCATGCAAGTGTCACTATATACTACCTCCAGGCAAATATCGCCTTATATAACTCCTAAACAGCCACTAAGCTCCTATAGCATACATTATTAATTTATTACATATATTGTGAGCATCTAATTTTAATTTACTTTGCTGTAGAACACTATTATTAAAACCTTACTATCAGACACAATATGAATAATCTTTTGTTGAAACTAAACACTTCTGTTGATAATGCTTTACAGTAGTTCCATATTTTCTATATGCAAGTAATTTAATTAAATTTCATTAAACCATCTTGCATGTTTGTCAGTCCTACATGGAAGCTCAGAAAGTTGTTGCGCTGCCAACCATACTATGACTTGCACAAAGGTTATACTTGAGCAGTTCAAGAGGAAGATTTGCAACCACTCATCTCACAGCCTGGATATAGCACTAAGTGAGCACAATATTATTCATTCTACTTTTCCTACAAGTACACATATTGATTTTAATCTGAGCCTAAATTGATTTTCAACGTTCTTCATTGTTTTTTTTTTTAATACATCAGTTTTGTATAACAACAAGTATGTACAAAAATAAGTATAACAAAAATATACAGTAGTGAATAAAATGTTCAATGAATACCGGTACTTATTTGAAAAATTCCTGACACATTCTCTGTTTACTTGTTTACCTGCTATCAGTTGTTGAAGTGTATATTGATTGTTGCTGTCTACATTAAACATTATCAGTTATAACTGATAGTGCTGGTGCCACAGTAAGGGAAACTGAAATAACAGTTCCTCTCTTTGTTTCAAAACCAATTTATTACAATCTGCAAACCAATTTTCTGCAAAATGAGTTTTTAATTTTTCTTTTGGAAGGAGTAAAACTTTCTGTTTTAGGCAATGAAGGGCTTATCTCTGCTATTTGTAAATAGATAAGTTCAGAGGCGGATTTACATTGTGAGGGGCCCTGTGCGCTGAGCATTTTGGGGGCCCCCTAGTCAAAAACGAAAAACTAAATATGTCACAGCAAATTTACAGTACAATTGTTCAGTTTTATTTATAGTCTGTGAAAATAAGAACTGTAGAAAAATAAAAGTATATTCTTGGCCTATATATAAGAAAGTACAAAAATAATTAAAGATTGTAAAAAAAGGATCTAAGGCACTTAATTTAAATTGAAGTAATAGATTCAAATAATACACAAGGCTTTAGACACGCAGTTTACTGAATTATCAAATTGTTTATTCTAAAACACAAATCTCAAACTTTAACAATCTTAAACAAGTATGTTTTATTTGAGTTTTACCCTAAGTTAAATGAACATTTTTCTAGCTTTATTTCTTACAAAATTGTCTATCAATTTGTCATAATTTCTTTCTTTCAAAGCCTCATTTTCTATATATAAAATTGCTAAGCTACTTAAGTGTTCTTGGCTTAAAGATGATCTAAAAAATGTTTTTACTCTTTTCAAAGCACTGAAGGAACGTTCTACTGACGCATTTGAAATCGGAAGTGTCGTGAAGATCTGTAGAATAGTTTTGACATTAGGAAACGTTGCACTTAAACCATTATTTATAATTCTGTATAAATCTACAGGTGATTTAAACCATTTTGGTTTAATTTCAGTCTCTTCTTCTTCCTTACTATCACTTGATAAGGACTTTTTCTTGGTGCTTGTTTCGCTTTTTTCTTCCTGTGTTTCTTTTCCTTCATATCACACTTTGACTTTGACTTCATCTTCTTTCACTAAATACAAAAAGTGACGAAGTTCGTCTTCAAAATAGTTTGCGTCTATATCATCAGAGTACATTTCAATTAGTTTCTCAATATCGGTAGATGCTGGGTCAGCATCACTGTATTCATCAGAGTCAGGTAAGATACATTTAAATAAATCAAATATGTTTTTTAAGGCTTCTGATCTCCTCTGAAGTTGGACAACAAGCTAGTCACATATACTGTTATAAGTTTCAACAATAAACTTCTGAGAGCCTTCCAACACTGTGTCATTGCTGGTGTCTTCATCAAAAAATGATTTTCTTTTTGAGACTCGTTTTTTGTTGTACTCTTCATCTTCATTGACTGCTCCGTCAGTTAAAAGTAAAGCCTGTTTTTCTACATTTTTAAAGTCGTTTCTGACCTTAACAATAAATGGTGTGAGAGCACTTAATTGGTTTATAGCTGACACTACAGTTCCATGTTCGGCTTGCAGAGATTTGCTTACTCTATTAATTCGTTGCAGCAAGCGATTCAAAAAAATGGTTAAAACTGCATTATCGATTTTTCAAAGTGATTAGCTAGTGATTTTGCTTCATGTCTCGTAGCTGGTTTTTCACCCGAATCTTCAGAAATTTTAAGAAGAGCATTCTTTATGTCATTGTAACTCTCTTTTAAAGCAACAACTGCATCCGCTCGAGCGGACTATCGAGTATCACAGATTTTTTAAACTGTTTTTCGTTTCTTAATACCCTCACTTTTACTTTCTAGAAGCTGCGTAAGGACTTGCCATCTGTGTGTTGATCCTGAAAAAATGTGTAGATCTTCTGAACAAAATCAAAATACTGTATTGCACCTTGACAACATTCTGCAGCACTGTTCCCGACTAAATTTAGCGAATGGCTGGAGCACGGAACATAAAGAGCTGTAGGGCTATGTTCCTTTATCCTCGCTTGCAAGCCAGTGTATTGGCCAGCCATGTTAGCTGTTGTATCAAAGCTCTGCCCACGGCAATTTTTTATTTCTAATCCCAAATCTTCAATTTTCTGTAAAACGGTTCGTTCTAGATGCTCAGATATTTCTAACATTTTATTGGTGTGAAGCCTATAAAACGCTCAACTATCTCGCCTTTATTGGTTACATATCTTAAAATTACTGTAAGTTGATCTGTGTGACTTATGTCTGATGTCGAATTTTTACGTATTTACATTTTAAGTTTTTGCTATTGTCGTACATATGGCGATAACTAATTAATTAGTATATTCAATGACACAGTTACCGCCACCGAACAAACTTATGAAACTTTCGAGTTTCTAACACTATTCGATATTTTTTTAATTAACGAAATGCCCACAGGTGGCGATAACTACAGAGGTGGCAACGACTGTGGTCTCTACCCTACATGTTACATGTTGTCATGGCCTCATGGAATCGATATAATTTATTCTTCTTTCACGTTTGTCATATATAAAAAAAAAGTAACGTACAATTTTTTATAGATTTATTCATTAAAAAATCCAGTTATAAAGGGGCCTCTTTTATAGCGGGGCCCTATGCGAGCGCATACTCCGCATACCTTTAAATCCGCTACTGGATAAGTTTGTTTAAACTTTTGTAGTTCGATATAAGCTATGTTAACAGTGTTTGCATTTTAATGTAATCAGAAATAATATCTGCAATTACTACTGTTACTGAAATAAAGTATCATTAGAGTAGTATCATCATATAGTACAGGTTCCTATCTGTGTTTTATGTACTACTCGTGACTAAAAACATCACTGTCCCTTCTTCCCATTTCCTTCTGGTCACAGAGATTATTATTTTTATTTGTGATACCATTTGTATACAAAGGTGTTGTACAATGACAGGTAATCCACATTGTTCTGAATGAAAAAAGGATCATAAATAAATTAAAAATAAAATTAAATCAAGAAAACTACATTAAAAAATTAATTAAGAACTACCGTAAAGTGCCATTCATAGTCTGAAGAAAGAATCTCAATTAAAACCACCTATGCAATATATGATAAGTGATAAAATATAATACAAAAAGCTAAGATAAAGTAAGAAAATACCCAGGGAGGATAGGAGTAAGTAAAGAAATACCAGAAGAAATCGACATCCAGAATAAAAGAACTGCTACTGGAGGAAATCAAGTAGGAGGATAAGACAAATTAAGGAAATACCAAAAAGGAAACCAAGAAACAAAAATTAAAAACCCCAAAAGAAATTAAAAGTCCCTAAAAAAAAAGTATAACACATAGAATAAATACTAATTTAAGGTACATATATGGAAAAGTGTCTAGAAGTATAAACAAAAAAGTACCAGTGCAAGTTATTTTATTATGTTAAATAAACTTCGTGTGTCAGTGGTTAAATACTTAAACTAAGTACATTTGTGTCTTTACACAACTTTAAAGTTTAATGGATTGAATTCAGAAGTAATATTGTGTAGAATATTATTATGAAAATAGACTAAAAATGTTTCTTAGTGAGTGCCACTCTTTATCTAACAACATTTATTAAAATGACTAAAGATAAACTAAGAGCAGGCAATAAACAAGTGAAGTGACCAAAAATACATCCAAAATAAAACAAAAAACAGCCAAGACTGCACAAAAATTAGTTTAAGAAATAATTTAAATAATGAAAGGACAGATGTGTTTTGTTTATATTAAGTTCAATGAACTCAATGCTGAAATGTCTGAGTATGAGTACAACTCTTTTGTTTTAAAATATTTGTTATGTGTTAATAATATTTAACTAAATATCACTATTGTTTGACGACTCGGAACACTAAGTTTTTTATAAGTAAAATCGTAAAGATTTACCTTACAGCCTAAACCGGCTTTCACCTTTAGAAGGCTTCATCAGAGGCTGCCATAGGTAGCGCTGTCCGTCTTGTCCGTCCGTCCTCTGATGAAGCCTTCTAAAGGTGAAAGCCGGTTTAGGCTGTAAGGTAAATCTTTACGATTTTACTTATAAAAAACTTAGTGTTCCGAGTCGTCAAACAATAGTGATATTTAGTTAAGTAACGGACACGTCATGGACAACGAAATCCAAGAATAATATTTAATCAATGCTAAATGTTAAATAAGTTAAGTAAGGGAATTTTAATTAAGATTGTATAAGAATAGAATGTCAGAAGGGGTATAAGCAAGCTGTAATAGTCATAAAACATTATATGTGAACAAAAGTAAAATCTGGACAAATGGTAAATCTCAACAACCTTATAATTGATAAAAAAGTTAAGTAAATTGATGAAATTTATATAATGTAAATCAATCACAGTGTATTCTAACAGTACCAATACTTTATAAAGATACTGAAGAAATGTATAAAAGACTATTAGAAAAAATGAAAGTGTAATAACACTGGAACCTAAGGGGAAGTTTTAAATTAAAGATATAATTTAAATTAGTTAACCAAATAATAATATTACAAGGAATTAAGAAAAATAAACATTTTATTTTAATCAGGTATCTTATTCAATAATAATTATAACTTCATAAAGATGGTAAACCATTTAAAGTGACAGGAAGTAAAATTTAAGGCCTACATCCAGAAATACTGTAAATAGAGCATTTTGAGATGGAAAACATTGTAAAAGTATCATATTTGGTATTAAATCACGCAGAATTAACTAAAGAAAGAGATTATGTATTAGGTATTTAATAAAATTAAATAATAATAAAAATGTATTCAGTCATATAATGTAAAAATCAATTATGTAAGCGGAAATGCCAGAGATTTAAAACAATGTCATTTTAATATTAGTTTGGCCAGGACGTTTCGGATGAAGAAGAAAAGAGTTCAGTTGATTGTTATACGTTGAGTAGGAAACATGAGAGATAGCTCCCACAATTAATTCACATATAACGAGAGCAGAAAAAGATGGTTGACAGAAACCAAACCTATAAAATTTAAACTCGCGAATTTTGAAAAAACTTAAATAAACATTAAATTCAGTGACATGAACCAGCTGAACTATTAACGAAAACCACTACTGAACAATCAAAAGTGAAATAACGATTTTAAAACATTAAAAACTAAATCTGAGTTTATCGAGACGAAATTTGCCATTATCGACCTTATGGATAAAGTGAAATAAAAACACTATTCAACATAGATTATTGAAACGAATCACTGACCACTGATCCAGGACAACTACACTATCACCAGAGGAATTAATCACTACTGCTGGGACGAAGAAACCTTGGAAAAGCAACATTTATTTGAAGAGGATTCCGTTTAGCCGGCAGCCGACAACATATGCAGCACAGAGCGGCCATTTTGACTTCCCACAATTCTATGCAAACTACTGCCAGCTTCGTCATCAGAACGAAATTGGTTCGCAACAATTTATATTACTAACTATTATATATTAAATAATGTCTTGGATTTCATTGTCCATGACGTGTCCGTTACTTAACTAAATATCACTATAATATTGACGACTCGGAACACTAAGTTTTTTATATTATAACTCCAAGCGCTTCCCAAAATCCATAAAGAAGACATTCCGATCCGCCCCATTATCAACTACCGTAATGCCCCTGCACACAAACTGGCAAAATATCTAGACAAAATTATTAGACAACACACACAAATAGACAACAACATTGCAGTAAAAAACAACACTGACCTAGTAACAAAAATAAAAGACATACACATCCCCCATAATGCCACATTAGCCTCCTTTGACATTAAAAACCTGTACACAAACATCCCAATCTCTGAAACAATCACCATCCTACAAAACAAACTCAAACAGAACAACACACCAGACGAACTTATCAATGAAATAACAGAAACTCTGAACATTATCACAAAACAAAACTACTTTACTTATAACAATAAATACTACACACAGAACGATGGCCTACCCATGGGCTCCCCCATATTCAGCATTCTAGCAGAAGTCTTCCTCCAACACTTAGAAAAAACAAAAATACTCACAAACAATGACAGACACTCACATAAAATACTATATTGGCACAGATACGTTGATGACATTCTAATACTATACAGGGGAAACAAAAGACAATGCGAACAGTTACTAACGCACATAAACAAAATACATAAAAACATAACCTTCACTGCCGAATACGAACACAACAATACCATAAACTTCTTAGACCTCTCCATCACAAAACTAGAACACAGGCCCAAATTCAGTATATACAGAAAACCAACTACAATTGACACACTAATACACAACACCTCCAATCATCCAATACAACACAAACTAGCTGCTTTTAGAACCATGATACATAGACTTAACAACATCTCCTTAGATGAAATAGACTACAAAGACGAACTAAACATGATAAAATATCTAGCAGAATCTAACGGTTATGACAGAACAATAGTCAGTAAACTCCAACACAAAACACAAAACAAACAACAGACAAAGACAGAAAACAACAAATTCATAACACTAACATACATCAACAAACAAACTGAAAAAATTGCCCACAAATTCAAAAAAGCAGGATACAGAATCGCTTACAAAACTACTAACAAAACAGAACACACACACACATCAAAACGCATGCCCAAAGCACAAAACAAATTCGATCTACCTGGTGTATACAAGCTAAATTGCTCAAATTGCAATAAATTCTACATAGGCCAGACAGGACGTAGCTTCAAACAGAGATACATTGAACACACAAAAGCACTCCACACCACTACAGAATCTGTCTTTGCAAACCACCTCATTGAAGCAAACCACACATATAAAAACATCGACAATAACATGAACATTCTACACGTACACACAAAAGGCCGAAAACTAGACACTCTAGAACAATTAGAAATATACAAACACACAAAAACAAATAAAAACGACATCCTAAACGAACAGACACAATTCGAATCGCACGCATTATTCGAACACATCTCACCACACACACACACACACACAGCTTCAATCTTTCGAATAACTATCCCGTCGCCAACAACAAGACGGACAACGCTACCTATGGCAGCCTCTGATGAAGCCTTCTAAAGGTGAAAGCCGGTTTAGGCTGTAAGGTAAAACTTTACGTTTTTACTTATAAAAAACTTAGTGTTCCGAGTCGTCAATATTATAGTGATATTTAAATAATATCTTTGTATTTTTAGATCATTAAGATTTTAATTGTAAGTGTTATACTTTCCAGACGTTGCCCTTTCTCTGACTATTATAAAATAACAGCTCAAAGAACCTGTGACTTGATATTAATAATTTGTATAATGAGTTCACTCGCCCTGAGAATGAGTCGATTAATTAGTCGATTCTAAATCGATTATTTTATATTTTTATCAATAAAAATCGTTGAATGTTATAATTGTTGCTTCTATTTATTTGAATTAATATAAATAGAATAATCTTAATTAATATTTGATAGATAGACTACAAGGAAGGCAGAATTTAACAACTTTAAAAGAGAAAACACTTAGTA
This sequence comes from Magicicada septendecula, assembly GCA_034769895.1. NCBI lineage: Eukaryota > Metazoa > Arthropoda > Insecta > Hemiptera > Cicadidae > Magicicada > Magicicada septendecula. Next base: position 197,963,866 of record CM068369.1, read on the forward strand.
TAAAGAAAGATCACTAATTGATTGAGACAGGAGAAAATCCATTTAACGCAGAGACATAATCCTAGTTACACAAGGTGATATAATTTGACAAAAACAATCATAAAAGAAATAAAATTTACACCAATACAATACAAAAATTAATTAATAAAATTTATAAATAAATAAAATAATATTTTTAAAAATAAACAAAATTATTATTTTGTTACAGTGTTCATAAGAAAATATCCAAGTAATACATGGATTCCATAAAAAATACGCTTTCATCATTTTGCAAAACAAATCAACAGTTTTTATCTGAAATTATACTGTGTGTTATGTGTTATTTACTGATAAAAGAGATTTTTCTCATCAAGAGATGGCAGAAAACTTATTACTCAAGGCTGACTTTGTCCTGCAAGGCAGGGAGTGCATAACTACAGTTTAATACAGTAACATCACAGGTTAACTGTAAAATGTTTAACAAACATCAGACATACAAGACAAATTGGATGCTCAGAAAGTTGTTGGGCTGCCAACCACACTATGACTTGCACAAAGGTTTCGCTAGGGCAGTTCAAGAGGGAGACTTGCAATCTGGATACAGCACTAAGTGAGCATCATCTCTTCAGCAAGACAAAGATCTGGCTTACTACCCAGCAAGTTAAACAGACAAGGAGTTTGTGATTGATGTCAACTAATGGCTGGGTTTCAAAATCCAATAGCCACGCATGGATCTTTGGTTCCTTCACTACTTATGTCCCAATTTTTGCTCTACTAGTTCTCAAATTCCTGAGTGCCACAATCCCCAAATCTGCTGCCGTTTCTTGCAACCTTTATCTTATTAGTCTTCCTATTGTGTTACTCTTCTTACTTCATCAATCAAGATTCTCTTTGGTTGCCTGCCTTGTTTCGCACAAGGTTGTCTGCCTGTTTTCATTTGCACAAACCAACTAATTCTTTCAGAATTAAAATGAGAATCTTCTCATTTTATTATGCATCCATTGGTACAGTTATTCTCCATTTCACAGTATTCCAAGAATATTATAAACCCTTAGATATGATGAGTTGTATTACTTACACAGTACACTAAAACTCTTTCTAATAATAATAATAATAATAATAATGATGATAATGATAATGATAATAATAATTTTTTTTTTTATGAGGGAGACTGTGGAAAACTAATGTTTGCCGCAAGAATGTCCGCACTCCTATGGTGTGTGGGACTCGCACCCACAAAAACCACAAACCCTGTTGTCCATGGCAGGGATCCACCTCGGGACTCACGTTTTGCAAAACAGTACTTCATGGTGGTGCCATTTTTACTTCGTCCTGTTTTAAACCTGTTCATCTGTTTTAAACCTTCAGGGGGTCCTCGTTTCCTATTTTCTGTTATTCTGTCAGTGGCCATAGCAAGATCATCTCCTGCTTCCTTCCTTTGCCTTAGTACCTTCTTTATGTAGGCTGCTACCTGATCCCAGTGGTGTTCACTCTCCAGGATTATTCCAATGATATTTTTGGGCGAGATCTGTCCCAATACATTTTCCAGGATTTGCCTCTCCTCTTTGCATCTATCACAAGTGCAAAACATGTGATTCACATCGTCTAATTCCTGTTTACAGAAAATGCAGTTTGGTCTGTCTACTTTCCCCATCCTATATAGGTAAGCCTGAAACAGGCCGTGGCCAGTCAGAAACTGCATTATGAAATAATTAATCTTGCCATGTTTGTGGTCAGTCCACTCAGCTAACTGTTTTATAAGCCTAGTGGTCCATCTTCCTTTCGTGTCACTGGTCCATCTTTCCTGCCACTGAGCCGCAGTACAGGCCCTGGCCTCCTTGTGAGCTTGTGCAGTATCTACTTGAGCCTTCCTCTTGTAAACCAGTTTCCATCCCTGTGCCAGCAGGTCGATTGGGATTATTCCCATGATGACAAGAACCACGGACTCTGAAACCATGCGGTACAAGCAAGCCACTCTGAGTGCGCCACTTTGCTGGACTGCTGACACGCGTTGTCTGTATTTCTCGAATTTGAGTAATCAGCCCATATCTCCACACCATAAAGCAGTATTGAATGTGGAATGTGTAACTGACATAAGTAACTGTCGCTTTTAAGGTTTTGGCCCACTGGTGTTTGCCATAATTCTACTCAGTGCCATAGTCACAGTTGCAGCCTTATCAGCCACCCGTTTTATTTGTGGCCAAAACGTAAGCTTTGTGTCCAGCAGTATACCCAGATACTTAATTGCAGCTTTTGTGTACACAGTTTCTTCTCTGACCTGCATTGGCAAGATGTTGGGGAGATGCCTCTTTGTGATTAGCACAATTTCTGTTTTGTGGCAGGTCCTACACACTATACAATTTGCTATTTTGATCCTACATTTAGGACATCAGATCGGATTGGATTGAAATGTGTGTAGGGGCCTTAACTGATTTACATGGATGATATGCCCACATTATGAAATCAGCAACCATGACTTGATAATGATAAAACATGCTCATTTAGGTTTTGACACTGTTGGACATACTAAAATGCCTTGCCCAGTATGACACAACTACTGGTTTGACATTAGTCTACAATAATAAAACAAGTCATAGAGGGAAAGCAGAATATGTATAAACAAAAGTTTGATGGAAATTCGGAATTAAACAAAGAATGTTTGAAAAGAAAATATCTAATACTGTGAAATACACAAATTTAAAAGACAATTAATATATGCAAACAGTCTAAAGTAAATGACTATAGAAGAGTATGAAGAATATGGAGGTAAAAGAAACCAACACACTTAATGAGAACATTAAACTAACAAGTTTGAAAAGATATGTAATAAATATCAAATGTGGCAGGCAATTAATGGCTACAAAGTATAAAAGTATGTAAAGTATACTAGAAGAGACACATTAATACAAAAGCCATAAAAGATTGAAATGGAAAAACTATATGGAAAAAGTACATTGAACGACATGTATGTGATTTTTCAAACATACAAAACATAATAAATAGTATAAGTGCATAATAGTAACATAATAAACATTTAAAGAATCCAGGACCATAATGACAATTTATTCTCTTATTTTGTTATAAGGAGCTGATTTATTTCTGTGTTGAGTTTTGACCATTTTTAGTAAGTCGTAGTGACGAGATTTATTGTTCTATGTTATTAAGGTTTTAGACAGTTATATTCTGGACAGATTAAATATTAAATCGTTAAAAGAAAGCTTTCTTTTTAATTCTCTGAATTAACAAACAAATGTTAGAAATAATGTAACATACTGACATAGCTTACTCACTGAAATGTATCTCTTTTCAGGGAAAGTGAAACAATTGCAAACACTATTAACGAAAAGGCTATGGTACTCAAAGTTACTTGTGAAGTATATTTCATAATAATAAATAATAGATAGTGAATCAGGCTAACAAAAATAAGTGAAATAATATTAGAGGAAGAACAAGTAGGGTTTCGGGAAAAATTAATGATGTACAGACAATATTTTCATCCTACCGCAAATCATATAAAAATGAGTAGCGTATAATTTAGAAAAATACACTAGTATTAAAGACTTTACAAACATTCTGTAAAATTAAACATACCTAAAACTATAAAAAAATGATTAACAATAGATGATATTCCCACCTTCTTGTCTAAATTTTAAATAATACACAAAATATATTGTAGTCAATTCCAGAGGACTGAGAACAATGCATAAAAAACTACTCAACATATGGGGTATGAAAATGATACATCTGTTTCTATTTTGAGATGAAACTACACCATGATACACCGTTATATTTCCTGACAGTCTGCTATTATATAGAAAACAGAACTGTCAATATTCTGGAACAAATTTAACTTAGAAGTGGCTAATCTCAAACAGGGGCATATTTACAGGGGACCAGACCCCCCAGAGGGTCGAAGAAAGTTGACAAATTTTGTTAATCTCTTAAGTTTTAGACTATTTTATAATTTTTTTCAGCTGTATACACTAATATAGTAGTAACTCATTTTTAAATATACAAACAGGTTTATTACACAGCATTTGCATAAACATTTTAAATTTTAAATATAGAAAAATCAGTTCAGTCAATAACTACCTTCTAAACAATGTTTCAATAACATGTGTTTTTATTTTGTTATTACCGTTTATGTTAATGTCATTGATTTTAGAATATTATCACACATTTTTCAACCACTTTAAAGATAGTAATGTTGATTAGTCTTCACTTGTTTTTCCTTTTGTATGAAGCCGATTAGACTAGACCCCCCCCCCCGACCAAATTCTAGATATACCACTGATTACGAAGTAAATTGATAACCTTAGTACGTAGGCTTTCACGGCTGGTGTCATTATGATTTACTAAAACTTCCGGGCTGAAAGGCCGTGGTCGAGTGCTTGATCTATTGTAGCTAAACGTTTCGGCCGCACCACCGGTGGCCATCTTCAGTAGCGAAAAATTGTGTTCGAATAGATGACACGCCGAACACATCTCCCAATGAACTGGGAACAAGCAACAGTGAGTTACGGCTACGATGCCTCTATTTATAACTTTTTGGCCGCTTAAGGTGTATCACACGGACCAATGAGAAGCCAGCTCGTCATTCTCGATTCTGATTGGCCATGGAAAATAAACCATGCCAGACACTATTTAAGGAGATGCTTTCACCTCGGCGGTTCATAGCGACGGACGCATCCTAGGCAGAAGAGGGCGGTGCTGAAGACTCTGGTAGACCGGGCAAAAAGAATCTGTGAGCCCCGGTATCTCGAAGATGAGTTTCGGCATCTCGAGGAAGCACTGCAGTCCAACGGCTATTCTGCTGCGGAGGTTAGGAGAGCTGCCCGGCCGAGAAGATCTGGTAGGCCGGATGAGTCAGTGTCGCCTGAGGTTGTTGGCTCTGCTGTCTTGCCCTACATCCGTGGCGTGACTGACCGCATCGGCAAGTTGCTGAGTAAACGGGGCGTCAGGACGATCTTTAAGCCAACCAAAAAGATCCAACAGTTCCTGCGACTGGTAAAAGACGCCAGGGATCCGCTCTCGTTGTGCAGGGTGTACAGTATTCCTTGTACGTGTGGCCAGGTCTACATAGGCACCACGAAGCGTAGTGTCCGGACGCGCCTCTCTGAACATCGGAGATACTGCCGCCTGGGCCAGCCGGAAAAGTCCGCAGTTGCTGAACACGCTCTTTCCCACGACGATCACCGGGTGATGTTCGATGAAGCTCGCGTGTTGTCTTCTGTCCGGGGTTACTTCACTCGCCTGCCTCTGGAGTCCATCCATATTCATAAGAATGCGTCCGTCGCTATGAACCGCCGAGGTGAAAGCATCTCCTTAAATAGTGTCTGGCATGGTTTATTTTCCATGGCCAATCAGAATCGAGAATGACGAGCTGGCTTCTCATTGGTCCGCGTGATACACCTTAAGCGGCCAAAAAGTTATAAATAGAGGCATCGTAGCCGTAACTCACTGTTGCTTGTTCCCAGTTCATTGGGAGACGTGTTTGGCATGTCATCTATTAGAACACAATTTTTCGCTACTGAAGATGGCCACCGGTGGTGCGGCCGAAACGTTTAGCTACAATAGATCAAGCACTCTACCACGGCCTTTCAGCCTGGAAGTTTTAGTAAATCATAAATTGATAACATTCACGGGAAAATACCCCATTATTATAACCAAATAATATAACATTTAGTGAATACCAATACAATATTTCTCACAGTTTGTGTAAAGAAAATATAAAAAAGCATGGATAAACAAAACAAAAGTTTATCTTATAAAATCTTATATTAAAATTTAAGAATGAAAAAAGAGTAAACATTCTACACTCTGAATGTTTCATGAAAACTGCTAATAGTAATTTGAGTAGTAAAAAAAAAGAAAAATCTAGATCGATTATTTAAAGAAATTTATAATTTTAATTCAAAGAGGAGGAGTAGGGAGACCTGTAAAAATTCCAACAAAAGGTGTAGGTAAAAGGTAAATGATATAACACGTTTATTTTTTCCTTAAATTTGCTCTTTATTTTTTTTCAACCATTGTCAATTTCAAAGTTTGTTTTTCTTCAACACCAAGTAGCTGAATCTGTTTCTTAATACTACCATAAACATAAGTATTTTTCATTTTATGTAATTTTAGCTTGTCAACTTGTTTAACATCAGCCTATGATTTGTTCTGGACTGCTGTAATTTTAAGTCTTGTTCTGTTTCTGCAAACGGTGGCGTAGTGATTGATAATATCTCCACCTATCTTTCTAGTATCTTTTCTAGTACTTAATATCGACCTTTTCCACACCTTGTCCAACTCGTGTCAGCAGTTTCAAGGTAAGTGTCACATATGTAATTTCTTTGGTTCACATTATGTAGTTTATTCTAAGTATATTTAGTGTGAATCTATATCAGATCTCTGAGTCATTAGCCCACAGCATCCATGGCATGTGGAGAGGCTGCCTTATAAGCCTTCAAGGTTATGGCTGAGGTTAATTCCTGTGACAGTGTTTTTGCTGCACCTAATTCGACTATAATCATAATAGAGTAGATACAAAGGTAGGTAAGGCTGGACAGGGATAATGAGTTGGGAAAGATGGAGCATTTGAGACATATATCATCTGACTTCTCAGTTGAGGCCAGTTGCCAAGTAAGTTGCTTCACTACTACTGGCAAAATCCTAACTCCATCAGAGCATGCAAAGCTTTTTGACCACATACCATGATGTCCAATATAGGCCTAGTATGAAACTACCTAGAGCTACCATTGACGATATCCCTTTATAAACACTCAGAATTGACCACTTATAAAATTTAAGGTGAAGTTATATGGCATTACAAAGAATCTCATATAATAATCTGTGTGTGTGTGTGTGTGTGTGTGTGTGTGTGTGTGTGTGTGTGTGTGTGTGTGTGTGTGTGTGTGTGTGTGTGTGTGTGTGTTTAAGCAGTAAACAGAAAACACACACACACACACACACACACCTATATTAAATGTTTACAGTGTTACTTGCTGTGCTGTTACATGGTTTGTTATAACCATGTTATGATAGGTATGACTCAGTTGTGTAGGTATTTAATACAAACTGAATATTTTTTTTTTTATTACATAGAGACTTAAAAGTTAAGATACAGTACCAATGGAACAAAATCTATTATGTAAGATACAGTACAAAATAAACTGATACCTGTAATCTATATTATAAACAGTACATATACATGATGTCATTTGTAATGTATTTATTGCATCTATCATGTTGATGCACTTATCATTAACATTTTTGGCTGTCATTATCATTGACTGAATTTGTATCAATACGATAAGATCATTTGTGAATACAACTTTTTGTGAGGTATATCTTACAGGCAATAAAGCAGTAAAGAGAAGTAATGGGAGAAAGGAGAACGCTGGAGAAGTATAGCAAGAATACAAGACGGGTTGTTTGGCCTATAGTTCAAATATCCAGGATTGGTGATGAAAGATACAGTGAACAGAAAGAACTGTAGGGTAGACAGAAAGTGAAGTACATGAAGCAGATTGTTGAAGATGTGAACTGTCATAGGTATCTGGGGATGATGAGGTTGGTTCAAGATACCAGGAGCTGGAGGACCACATCAACCAGTCAGGCAACCGATGACAGAGACAGTGGGTGATCAAATAAAAATTATTCAAACTTGGACAGAAAACCAAATTGTTTAACTACTTTTAAAAGCCATGTGATGAGAATCAACTAATTCGGGAAAATCAAACTTTGTATGGTTAGATAATTTATGTAAGGTAGTATAGTGCTTTACCTAAATTCACTTTTCCTCAAAATCTTAAATTAGTTATTTTTATATATTTGTGTAATATGTTGAAGAGTTTAATAAAAGATTTTTAAGATGTCATATAAATGGAGAAACTTTTAGTTTGTCCTTTAATAGTCTGTAACACCTTATGAGCATACATACAAAAAAGAAGTAAGAGAACCTAGTTTAACCAGTTAAAAAGTGGGAAATATGATATTCTCAGATCAATTGATTGAATAATGGGGCTTTTAAGGTGTACAGAAAGCAGATCACCTAGGAAAAGGTGTAAAGCCCTCTTTTTGTCCTTGGAAGCCTACACTACAGCAAGGAGTGGTGAAACTCTCACAGATGTGTAACCAGTTTGTTAACACAGAATATAAGAAACAATTTTAGTCATGAGCTCTGTTATATTCATAACATAAATTATTGATAATCTGTAGTATTCACATTAGTCAAATCAATATAGCATATTATAGTTTTAAAAGTTATTAATATTATTTAAAACAAAGATTTCTTACCGAACCTTTATAATATACTGATCACTAGACTATGTGAGACAAGAGATGATACCATAAAGTACCATGTTCCAAGAATCTAGTCACAGAGATTGGGATCTGAAGGAGTGGTAAGTGGTAGAATGATCCATACAGAAGTGATCATCAGGACTTACTTGTTATGTACCATTTACTTTACTGTCTCATACAGAACATGAAATGTATATCAGTGTTTATATTTAGTGTCTCTTTACAGCATTGTCACTACAGCGTACAGCTTACACCACTGATCACTGTCTTTCACGTAATCACCACAAAATATATCTACTTTATTTCACTATTATTTGATTTCAATAACTGTAATAATTAATAAGACAAAACAATAACTTGTCATGACAATGATTAGGTGTAAATTTTTATCAATAACTAAACTTGTAAGTGCACTAAAAACCAGTTGGTAGTAACAAGCATTGATCAACTGACTAGCTTTTAGGTAATTAAAATTATTAAATGTTTTAAAGACCAACAGACAAGAACGTTATGTTGTAGTTTTAAATGTTTAATTAGCTTTTGAAGCTCAGTGCTTTCACTTTGTGGATTTGAGTACATTGGAAAGATAATTCTTTTGTTTCTACCAGTTATGTTTTCTATGCAGTTTTGGGGGAACAGGTACTTGTCATACTGCATATATATGGTGTAATTGTCAATTGTCATACTGAATATATATGGTGTACTTGTAATACTGCATATTACTTAATGGTGTTTTCTTGTGCTTCAGTTACCACAGGTCTACTACAGTAACCAGTTAGTTCACTTGCAACTAGCTAGTATTAAATATTAAAAGATTCAAATATTTTATAACCCATACTAAAATATCAGAAGAACAAGAATTGCTTTAAAGAAAAGCACTGTAAACCAGTAGAAAAGAATTAAATAACTACAAACACATTAACAAAAGAAGACCTCTTAATAATAAAATGATTATTGAAGTCTCCTTCTTAGACAGAAGGATGTTTTCAAGTGAAAACATGAAAATATGAAATGCTATGAAAATATCATAAAACCAGGAAAGAAATGTCAGTTTTCTGACACTAAGAATAGGAGATTCTTCAAATATCAACTCAGCGGGAAGACACTTGTATATGGTAGTTTTTATATAAGTACTCAAACATATTAGGAAACATACCATGATCAAACATAGTAAAATATTCTTTGAACAGGCAAAATGCAGACTGTGAGTACTAAGTCAGTCACCTATAAGAGCATTAACAGAGAAGTGACTGGATAAGAATAACGAACTATGCATAGGATGCTTGGACTTACAAGAGGTTGGTTAGTGTTACAGGACACACACACACATGTATATATGTATATATATATATATATATATATATATAATGAATAATAATTTTATTCCTAAACACAAGAATATATTTTTATTGTTTTTTACTTTCTTTTTACAGTTTTAAATTACTTTCATCATGAAAGATATCATGTAATAAATTGTTAAATAAATTTGAAATCAATTTTATAACATCTGTTTAAATAAATCTAGATTATTCCTGGATTTTGTTGTCCATGACGTGTCCATTAATTAACTAAATATATTTATTTCACTATGACTCAGAACACAAAACTTTTTATGGGTAAAAACGTAAAAGTTTTACCTTACAACCTGAACCAGTTTTCACTTTTTAAAAGCTGCTTCAGAGGTTGCCACTTTGTGTACATGTAGAAACACAAAAGGCCGAAAACTAGACACTCTAGAACAATTGGAAATATACAAACACACAAAAACAAATAAAAATGACATCCTAAATGAACAGACGCAATTCAAGTCACACACATTATTCGAACATATCACACACAACACACACAACATTGATCTTTCAAAAATCGATTTCGTCGCCAACAACAAGACGACCAGTGCTACCAGTAGCAACCTCTGAAGACCACTGGAAATATGTTTTAATAAAGTTACATTATTTAAATTTGGGAAGTATGACTATTCCTTTATTGAATCCATCCGGCTGCAGTCTATTTGGTTTTTTAACATTTTCTTTTTTCTAATGAATGGGGAGTTGGCCCATTGCATTAACCCCAAATCTGGAGGACCAGGCAATTTTTAATCAAGGTAAGAGGAAGACCACCTATCACTTGGATAGTTCATCAATGCATGCTAGACCACTGGTCATGTCCTGATGACTAACGTATTGCAAAGGTAATTTCTATATTAAAGAAAGGTGATCGGAATGACTGCAGGAACTACAGAGGAGTCAGCCTTCTTAATAGTTCATATACATTATATAGGTCTATATTAAGAACACTGTTGAATACAATAATGGAGACCATGCTTTAAGAGGACCAGAACGGTTTCAGAAAGGGCAGCTCATGTTTAGATTGCATATTTACAATATTCCAGCTCATTGAAAAGAAAGAAGAGAGAGTATCAGCTGCCCACATACATAGCTTCCATCAACTTTGAGAAGGTGTTTGACAAGGTGAATCAGAGCAAACTATGGGCAATAATGGCAAGGAAAGGGATCCCACAACATCTAATTAGAGTTATACAGAGCCTTTATGAGGGGGTTATTACACTAGTTATCTGGTTTTAAGAGGGGGGGCAATTGTTATGTACTAGAGAACCCCCAACCCACATTCAAAATAATATTATCAATATTTTAAGTGATTGATGTTATTAAAACTATTTGTAATTAGAATACGTAGGTTATGTTATTCATGTGTATTTACATTATCCACAATTGATGTATACTATACCTTATATATATTGATGCACACTATTTATAGAATACACTATTATGTGAGACATATTAAAATAAGCTTCGAGGCGACTGCGGTATTGCCAAGTTGCTTCACTCCCCACCCTCCCTGCCTTTGCCTACGCATAACCAAGTGTAACGTGCGACAACGCTGTTGGGCGAGGGGAGAGGAAGAGCTGTTACTATCGCGTAACCTCGAAGCTTATTATGCTAAGTCCCGTACTATAGTATGTTCTGTAACAACAGTACTAAACATTTATAGATAAACTTAGTATATTCTACCAGATTCTCAAGTGGAACTTACTAGACAATTCTCGTAAGTGGCACATGTTGGCAAATGAATTGCATCATTACCAACCAATATAAAGAACTGTAAGAGACAGAGTTGCTCAGTCTCGATTTTGAGTTCATTGAATTAAGTTATAGAGTTTAGTGCATGTGTTTGATACCACAATTGTGGGCCAACATTTATTTATGTGTTATCTTTTTGTTTGTATAAATTAAGATTGTGTCAATAATTGAAATCACAGTAGTGAATTGAAATTTGTACTTTCTGTACATAATTACTTGTGAAACTTATTTGTGATAATGATAATAAACAAGGTGTCAGGAGTGATACAAGTTTTTTTTTAAATTTCAATCACTCCCTAGAAGGTGACATGTTATTCACACTAATATTCCAAAATCAGAAAACTGCATTTATATAGTAACTGATATATAGCCACATCATGGACAACAAAATCTAAAAATATATTTTTTCTATAGCTAAACAATGTGTTAAAAGTGTTACCAGCTTTCCTTTGAATAAAATTCCCTTTCCAGTTCTTTAGCATTTAATAGATAATATCCTAGTCATTTTCAGTATTATCTAATGACAATTAATAAAGTTTTACCTAGATGCAATACTCCTATTTCCAGGACTTCTCATCAACTGTGAATAGGTCCATACCTTTTCTGTTTTCTTATTACTGTGTTTTAGTTTCACTATGTGAATGGTAATATTTTCTGTAAAAACTGGGCTCATCATTTCTCTTCTTCTTTTTCTTCTTCAAACCAAGCATTAGGCAATACCCTGTTTGTGACTTGAACATTCTGCCTCTTTATTGGTCTTCCGAGGGATCTCTGTTCCTGTGGGTGGTATCTATACATAATCTTTGGCATCTCTCAGTGCATCCTTTCTCAATAAGTTAAACAATGAAATTACTTAACCTATCTTAACAATCAAACCAAGAAATGTTTTATCACCAGTATGTAACTTAGTTTAGTAACACAGTTTCAATCATGTTTCCTTAATTCAACATGCCTTCTTAATGTAGCCACAATATTGTAAGAAAAATATTCATAAAAGTGCATTCAATCTAATTTGAGCCTGGGCACTTAACATTATAATGTTTATTGTTAGTAAACTTGCCCACTGCAATATCATAAAATGTAATGGCATTTTGAGAATATCTGTGAGAATAGTTTCTATTGTCATCTAGTACTACAATTGTCTGGCTAGGTAATACACAATTATAGCTTGTTTCCAGTAACATATGTCCAGTTACATATTTAAGGTATATTTAAGGTAATATAATAACACAACACACATTTATATTGATGTTTTATTCATAATTGAACATATAAAAACGAACATTAATAACATGTTTTTTTAGAGGTGTTATACAAATCAAGGATCACTAAACGAAGAGAATGATGAATTTAAATGTACTTGAGAACTACAGGAATTTTTGTCAGACATGGCAGTTGAGATGTGCAAACAGTATTAAGAAATAAATAGTTGATGACTGCATATCTATTTGTCATCTGCCATGTCTGAGCAAAATTACCATGTGCGTCTAACTTTCACAAATAGTCCTACATTGGAGATATTTTTTCTTCTTGGATTTCGTTGTCCATGACGTATCGTTACTTAACTAAATATCACTAAAGTATTGATGACTCGGAACACTAAGTTTTTTATAAGTAAAAACGTAAAGTTTTACCTTACAGCCTAAACCTTACATTTTTTCTTCAATTGTTTTTTTCTATTGAAGATTTTTTGTTCATAAGCCTGTCAATATTTATCATGACTTCTATTAAGAAACAAGGCTTTTCCTTTAAAAAGTATTTATCAATGATTAAAAAAATGTAAGCTTAAAGAATAATATTGTTTGTGCTATACAAGTTAACTAGACAAATGTTTGCAAACACTTAAAACAAAACATGACAGTGTAAAATTTAGAATATTGAACGCATCATTGGCAACATCATCTAAGAAAGTAAAATAGGTTCCAACTATCCTCATACCAAAGTGGTTATAGACAAAATTCACTTTGGCTTCTTAACTCATAGTACGGTAGTTGTAAAATTTGCTTCATTCAGTATTTTTTGCATTTTATTATATATTGCCATTATAAACAAAGTGCACTAATGAAAACTTATTTCACATTGTGAAAAAGTATACTATTATGAAAACCAATGCAGTATTTCAATCAAGAGCTGAAAGTTATACACCAAAATCTATATTACAAAATTATCATTACCGCAATGAAGTTCTGAATAAACCTTATCTTAATATAGAGATGATGAGCTCTAAAGCTATATTAACATCAACAAATACATTTAATACAAATAGTGGATAATTTTACTACATATTTAAAGAAATTATCACAGAAAGACCAAAAAGATTAGTTGGCATAACTTGTTATGTAGGCCTAATCTTCTGACTGGATAAAACACTAAAATAGCAGTCTGCAAAAAAATGAGAGAGATCAAGCAAGGTTGGTCTATTCAAAATCTTGCCACGATTTTACAGATTTAGTTTTACAGAAAAAACTATAATTTGCAAGATAGAATTGTGTACAAAAAATGAGAAACGTTATGTATGGTTTTGGCTGCTAAACTATACTAAATTTAACTACACATTACTTTAATGAATCTTTATAAAAATGATAATTTAATTGAAACAACAAAAGCAAACAGGATATTCATACAACTTAAAAAAATTCAGTGTTACACAAAACATTAAATTTAATTAAACCTCATTTAGGCTACATAATCTTTACGCCAATATAAGCGTAACTACTCATCATGTGTGTAGCCGCTTCTCACTCCCGTTCAAAATACATAGGCCTACATGATAATTGTAGCTAGAAAGTAAGCTTACTATGAATACATATGGTGGATAGTATGCATGTAGTACACGGAGCATTGTGGGCCTAAAATATTAATACATATTATTCCAAGTAATTTGATTTAAATTTTCATACATAAATTACACGCGATTATTATAAATTATGCCAGACTTATTATCATGCAAATGCCATTACAATCAGACACATCGTAAAAGACGAAGAATAATTCCAGAGCCTATTTCACTGTTGATTTGAAAGATAGAAATCGTTTTACGTATTTTATCAAATTTTAAAAAGTGTTTTCATCTTCCAAAAACATTTCTGCTCACATTGCTGATTAAAATCTCAAGGTAACTTTGCAATTAACCTACACATTTTAACAAGACATTTATTTTTTAGTGTTAATTTTGAAAAATCAGTTTTTAGGCATACATGCTAAATCAGTTAGGCTAATGTTTAAGCCTACATTATTCTTACGAAATCCATGAAGGCTCATTTAATTTTTTAAATCAAGTACAGTTAAACAAATTAGATTATTAAATTACATGTCTGTGGGTAAAAAGATGGTGATAACAAGCTGTTTTAGCTAAACACGTTTTGAAGCATTTACATATTAACATTAACTAAGAATAGGCATAACAGTAGGCCTACGTTACAACAAAGGTCAACTAGCGTCTACATGTGCGTTTTTATATGTGATGAGAAGCGGCACAATGGTGGGGGTGAACAACACCGTCACTGGATCTGCTGACGCTAGCGTCGTAATGGAGCGCCTTGATGTCAGTTTGGTTTAGTCTATACACTATTGTAAGCGCACCGTGCTGTTAAGTTAAAATAGATTATATATTTATTAACTTTAGAGAAGTTTTAAATTTTAATAATTCAAGATAAGGTGAGAATAGGTTGCCTTTTTTGTTATATGTTAATTCGTTAAATTTGTTCAAAGCGCAATTTTTGTTGTACAAAATAAGAGATATCGAATGTTCAATCTGTGAAGGACGCATGACCATCTGTGAAAATTCCGAATAGTGTATAAATTGATTTAATTCTAGTCAATCGATTTAATGTGATATAATCTTAATTCCAGTTTATAATATTTATATTTGATTTATGACAATTAAATTGTGTTCCTTTACGACTCACAAATACTGTATGTATCCTACTGATTGAAGCACTATGAAAAGCTATGCTGGGAACCAAATAACTGTAATGCAATGATTAATGAAAAAATTACTACTAATACTAATAATATCACGATAACTAATGCAAGAAAACGAATAAAAAACGAGTAGTTCTAATAAACACTTTGGTTATTTATCATTGTTTTTATAGTTCACTTAAGTTTTCCGTCAACAGCAGAATCGATTGCTAAATAATTCCATTTTGTAACAATTATTTCGAATTGCCGTTATGGCTCACAAAATTCCTAACATAATTGAGAATGCTGTTACTCAGTCTTTTACGATTAAATAAAATATTATAACCATACACTTAAATTGTTAATAAAAACGAGAAGACACTCGTAGGAACACCGCACACAGCTAAACAAACCGAAAATAAGTTACGGGTTATAGGTTAAGTTTACAAAAATATCTTACTGTTGACGTAGTTGTTAGACTCGTCGATAGGGCGGCAGTGTTGTCTTCCCCACATTGTGCCGCCTCTCATCACATATAAAAACGCACACGTAGACGCTAGTCAAAGGGTCAAAGGTTGTTTTAGATAGCTATTTTTTTCTTTAACTTATAGGCAGAATGCAAGGTGGATGCTTGGAACAATGAAGATACTTTTTTCATCCCAGATTCAGTACATTTTATCATGATAATACGGCTTTTATTAGTAAGCGTAATACATACTAAAAAAAGAGGTCTTCACTGACGTGACTAATATTTGAATATTGGTTTGTGTATTAGTGTATAAATTTAGCTGAACAAAAATCATGGATTGGAGTCCAGTAACTTACTAATTTTGTTAAAAGAATTATAGGAATTTTGAAAAAATGGTTTTATTTCATAGAAGTACAATACGTACAATAAAAGAAATATTTTAGAAAAATTGAAATTTACAAATTCTTTTGCAAGTTGTGATGTATTACTTAAATGAAGCCAAACATTTTGAATGCCGCTATTAGAAAGTAGCGTGATCAGCGTGATACTGAATGACACGTGGTTCTTTGTCAGTCGCTACACGGTACACCTTATCACCCAACACTACAACGCTCTACGTTTTGGATAAGGGCAATGAACGTTCAAGGTTCATGTGTATTATTTACGTTTAATATCGATAACAATAATTTTAATATTCAAACAATTAAATAATAAAAATGTAAACATCACTTTATTAATTGCCCTTAAATTAATTTTCCTTGAACCAAAATAGAAAATTATTCCTTTGTTAGTAGTTTTTTGTTCTGAGTGATACGAAAAACAGTGGTGTTAACGTATCGCTGATCTTCGAGATGAAAATTCAAATTGACGCTGGAAACAGTAAAACACTGTTAGTTTTATTTAATTTTCGCAAATTATACTTACAGTATCGTAAGTGCTTCTCCACAAATCGCAGTAAACAAATAATAATGTCTTCACCAACTACACCAAGGAAATACGTTCGCTACTGACCGACTCAGGATGTTATTGGTTCATTTATAAATCGCTACACTTTGCAGCGGAAGCTGGATATCAGAATTTTCATCGTGTTCGACCAAAGTCAGTTCTATACACCTGATCTTCTTTCGGCAACGCAATCTTCTTTAAGGCTCCCGATCTTCCTTTACACGTTCAACTTTCACTACGTGGGCGTGTGGGGAGGTGATGAAAAAGACTATTTTGAGAAAGTTCTCTTTTTTCGATTAATTGTATTTCCTTATTTCATTTTCAATTGCGGTGACAAATATTGATGTGTGCGTGCGTGTGTGTGTGTGTGTGTGTGTGTGTGTGTGTGTGTGTGTGTGTGTGTGTGTGTGTGTGTGTGTGTGTTATATAGCGTACGCGACACACGTGCGCGCGCGCAGAATTAATTTTTGTACCGAACGTCTTAACATTGCAAAACAACATCAGATAGAGTACCGATTGAATTATGTACATAAATATTTAAAGTTTTAGCGGCATAGATGTGCGGCTATTCGATATCTCAAATGCACATTAAAAAAAGGCATTACAAATCCTAATTGAAAATTAATTAAAAAATCAGCTTACTTTTATCAAATAAGCACTCGTATTAATAGGTTATAGTACGCATCTTCATGACTGTTTGTATCTGATTTATCATACGCCTCTACTTATGTCAGATTACTTCTTTAATACGTATTTCTAAATTGAAACACATGTATAGCCAGAAACATATCACTGTAGTAAATGTGTCTCACAGAAAGATTGCAGAAAAAATACCCAAACATTTTTCAACAGATTCCAGAATCACTGCCCTGAACTAGCTTCAAATTTTGCAAGACTGTAAACCTGAAATGTTTAATAAGAGAATGGTCGAATGACATAAGAGAGTAAAGTCAACCGGACTACGCCACTGGACGGGTCACCTTCGTATCACCTAACGTCGTCAGATTAGCCCTCAAATCTGACAAAAACTAAACAAAACTATTGTTATTTGTATACTGTCCTGTATACAAAACTATTGTATGCATACGGGACAACAAATACAAATGCTTTGTGTGTGTAAGATTCAGGTCAGTCAAAACATATATCCTGCTGAACATGAAAGTTTAAGTGGGCGTATGAGCTTTTATTAATTTTAGACCACAGAATTCGCACGTACTAGGTTTTATTAAAATACCATATACTAATTACGGTGTAAAACAATAGAGAATTAAAAAAAAACTGGCACTTTATCGTTTATCGTTTTGACAGGCATTCGGCGCATCGTATATAAGTTGTTCAGTTAATTAACATATTGTCTATTTTAAATGAAATCGTTTTGACCGCGTTGCTTCTGCCGGAATTTATTCTTTCATAAAGTTCACACCTCTTTAAACGTTGTGAATAGTAAGATGGCACAACTATTCTGAACTCTGTTACGTAACAAATACGTATATTATATAGCAATTGCAGGATTAATTAACCTTGTTGTAATTAACGATAATTTGTTGAGATAACATTTTATCTGTTTCACCGGTCTTATTTGTCTCTTACGTTAAGACACACTAAGTTCAGCGGTTATTTACGTTTATTTTACATCGTCGATTTCCTTCGTGTGTACGTTTCTCAAACGTTGCGTACACAGATTGACCTCCACCGATCGGTGTCCCCAAAACAAAGGTATTTCCTAACCACGGAATTACTACTTACGTTAGTGTCATCAGAAGTAGGCCTATTCACGCTTTACTCTCTTAGTTTATTGTGTGTAACTTGAGTCTCAGTTGTCTATCAAGTCAAAAATTTTTGAAGGAATTAACATGAAGATTTGTAATCAGTTTTACAGATCACACTACAGTCTTTTACGCGGCCTTACATCTCATCTATAGGTCGGTACTTACTTCATAATTTGTTTTGCAACTTTGTCCTTACTTTTTTTTATTACACCTGCTAATAGTATCTTACTAACTTGCTCAGTGATGATATGGACACAGACAATGCTTTTTCATGTCTTAACACCTTCCCCTTACTCGTAGCCTTTATCACAAATGAGGAAGCTAGTTCAAAGATATAAATCTTAAGTAACACCCTTGAACAACTGAAGTTTCTGCTTAACAAAATGCGCCTATTCTGTAAACGAAAACAACCTTAAAACAGAATAAGACGTTGAATACAAACCATTGTTCCTCCAGGTTCATTACTTTGCGATTGGGTGGTTACTTGGTAATGTATACGCCTAAAGGATGCCAATTCATAAATTTTACAAAGAAAAGTGAATTCTCAAGTCTGTAATAACACTCACACTAAAGTCTATGTTTGTATTCACACAACTTACCCGCACATTTATATTCATACATATAGGTTCACAAGCTGTTACACCCGCGGCTTCGCCCGCTTTATAGTTTTCTTTTAATTGAAATTTTTTTTAAAGACAATTTTTTAAAATCATCATTCGTCAAATTTTCTTTAGTTTTGTGTTTTCTGGGCAGCTTTGTTTCTAGTTAAAGGTTTTTAACCGCGTTATTACTTGCTCGATTATTGTCATGGGTCGTCATGGATTGAGATTTTCTGAGAGGTGAGAGGAATGTAACGAAAGAAAACTCATATGTTCTGTAAGTTACATTTACTTTCAAATTACATTTATTATTTTCAAAATATTTTACATTTCACAATAATGTACATTCAGCTTTATGATATTTATGGACATACAGATAGTGTTCTAGCATGTCACTACTATCATTCTAACGCTTTAGGATATACAATATTTTTAGTTTTTCCCTCTGGTGCATATATGTACAAATGCTTAGGCGGTTTACAGCTGGCCATGTGAGAAGCATGCATTTTCTAAATTGATTCCGGTTACGCTAAGGGACTGCCCTTGCGCTTTGTTTATTGTCATCGCGAATCCAAACCTAATGGAGAATTGCAGCCGTTTAAAGTCGAAAGGCATATCGCTTAGTATTAATGGAATACTTGTAATAAAGACATCTTTTCCTTTGGCGTACCCTATAATGATGGTAGCTTCTATTACGTTCGGCATGAGAGTTTTAACGCATAGCCTCGTACCATTGCGTATTTTTGGTGGATCGATGTTTCTTAATAATATTATCGGCGTTCCAACTTTTAAAGCCATGATATGCGGGAGCATTCCGGGGGGCTCCAAAGAATGAGGAATTCTGTGGGATAAAACACACCTTGCTCGTTGTTTATGACTGTGTCGGTGGACTTGTAAATCATCGCGGAGCCGGGAAGTCGGTTCTGTATTCGGTTATTAATGTTATTCACGCTGTCATTCTGGGGGGCTAAAATGGCACGTTCACAAAGCCATTGTTGGTTTTTAAAATAGGTTGCAATGTCCGGGAAAACTTTGTCAACAATATCTTGAACAGATGGCGCAATATTGCAAAAATCTTCCGGAAAAAAGTTAAGCCAGTTAACATAAGCCAGTTATGGGTCGGATGGAAATTTACCATCTCCAAGGCACAGTAGTTGTTTTTCAAACTTTTCGGCAGTAATATCTCCCAGTAAATGAACTCGCATATTGGTCGCCAGTGTTCGTTTTTGAATATGTCTCCAAGATATGATGTTTTGAGGCAAGAATTAAGTTCGTCGACAGGTGTTCCTCGTTGTGCAACTGGTAATGTCTGGCAACAATCTCCAGCTAAAACCACAACAGCTCCTCCTCCATTATTCGAGCGTTCCCTCGTAAATAAGATGTTCATTGTACGATCAAGGGCTTCAAGAACTCGCTTGTGCGCCATAGTACACTCGTCCCAAACAGTGACTTTGCACATTTGTAAGACTTTAGCTTTTTCCGAGCCTTTGTTAATGTTACAAATAGGACTTTCTGATAGTGTAAAATTTAAGGGCAAACTTAGGGCGGAATGAAATGTTCTCCCTCCTTCCAAAAGTGTAGAGGCTATACCTGACGATGCAACGGCAAGAGCAATTTCATTTTGCGCCCGAATTTCTGCTAGTAATAAATTAATTAAAAATGTTTTCCCTGTCCCACCCGGAGCATCGAGAAAAAATAAATCCCCATTTTCACTTGAAATGAGATCCATTATTGCGTTATATGACGCATTCTGGTCATTGAGTAGGAGAGGCTTGTTGGTAACGACGAAATTTTTTAATTGTTCAATGTCGTAGCTTTTTTCTTGCAGAACATCCCTGTCAAGTACATTAAAACCTGTCCGGACTGGGGCCGGTATACCTAATTGACAAAGAGTTTTGCCTTTGATCGATACACATTTACCTCAAGCAAAATGAGAGCGTCATTAAATACATCGGAAATAAAGTTAAATCCATATCTGGGTTACTCTCTGTCGTTTCCTGAGAAGATCTTCGCTGAGACTTTCCTTGTATTTATCCCCAAAACTACACGGATTCGACGGCGCGCAAGTCGTTATTATTACAGCCAAAAGATTTCGTAGCTAAGTTGGGAAGCGTGTGAGAGACGCTTCGAACAACGTTAGGTCCCAGTGTTGATCATCTTCAAGTAAGACACGCCTTTGGCATGCCTCCCTGAATGTCTCACATTCCTTCCCATCTACAGTTTTCAGATCTGTGAAATAAGTACCCCCACGGACAGTGTGAAGAAGTAATCTGAGGTAAAAGCATTCGGCATTGCTTGGATGAACTGTATACGCACGTCCTAAAGCATCACTTGCACGTCCATCGTAGCCTGGCACCTTGTTTTTTTCTGAGAAACATTTTGCTTTATTTCTAACGTATAATATTATAACGCGTAATATTTTGGAACTTCTGGATACAACAAAGTTCTTGCGAATGGATCTTGTTGGCATAGAAGAAAGAAGGCTGTCAATGTTGTGTTGGTCGATTAGCTCTTTCCGGGGAGTTTTCTTCTGTGAAATAAACTCTTTGGAAGTTTTCTAAATGCACGCCCAGATGAACAACAGTTGGATGTCGTTCGTAAATCGGAAAATTTTGTATACACCAAACCGCTTCGTTGCTACTGATGTACCTTCCAATTTGATATTGCATAATTTCATCAGATAGTCTATTTTCATTTTTAAGTTGAAAAACTACTATGGCACTACCCTTATTTACGTATTTACATATTATATTTAATTGATTTCACTGAGTTGCAGTATTCAACATTAATATACGCGCTTGGAACATTTTGAAAGTAGTGGAGTGTGAGGTATAATCCATCTGTTGTTTACTTCGATATCTTGATACTGATTATCCACTCTCATTTGAATAGTAGCAGTATAACCTCCATGCTCTGGTTGTCGCCTTCTGTAAAGCGGGTAGCCCTCATATCCCATCTGCGTTTCTTGTCGCATCTCGCGAGGGTATTTTTTAGTACATTTTCTGTCCTTCATACATGGCGATTTAGGATTTAATGCTCTTCAGGGGCCGTGAATTATAGTTTTGGAGATCATTTCAAAGAGAATAGGATCTTCGTCTGGGTTTGGTAGCTCCGCTGAAATAACGCTGTCCATTTCAGTGGGACGTATCTTATTCTTAAGCCAAAATAATGTGTGCATGTGGAAGTCCTTTTTTCTGCCACTTGATCGAATACATCCAGCATCGAGTCTCTCCATAGATGTAACACTTAGTAATCATGTCCATGAGCTTTTTTTAAACTTTTGTTTAAAAACCCTGGCTATTAAGTCATGACGGTCGAATGGTTATTGATCCTCACGAAGCTCTTCTTTTATTTCTGCCCAAGCTGGATTACATGAAAATGTAATAAATAAATCTGGACGACCGTACGCCCGAATATATGTTATACTGTCTTGGGCATATTCGTGCATATGTCTGGGACTTCCGGTGAAGGTAGATGGCAATATGACCATTGCCAATGTCCGTAACGTTTCCATCATCCCTCAAATGAACGTACTCTTCAACTCGAAGTTTTTTTTATTAAGTCGAGTGTACAGAAGGCGTTCGCTTTCTACTTTGGCGTACATATCAATAATAAACTAATGGAAGACCTGTCTGCATTGTAAAATGTGATTTGATGATCCACTCCTGATACTTTTTTATTGGTTGGCCTACCAGTTCTTGGGTCAGTTTGTTGAAGGTTGAAATGATAGCCATCCTCCCTTTCCAATTATTGGGTATTGCAAAGCGTCATACGAACGATTTGTTTCTGCAGTGCGTTGAAAGGCTTCGTTCCGTCTCTGGATAATTATATCCCTTCTGTCAAATTCTTCTCCAACCAAAACAATAGCTACTTCGTTGATGCCTGGGGCATTGAAACGCCGCTCTATGTTCGCCAACTGGGGTCCTGTCAGCTCGTATAACAATTCTGTACTCATCAGTCGGCATTCTCTCGAAAGCTGTTTTGAACACTTTTATTAAATTATTATTTTGGTCCAAGAGCCTTTGGAGATTTAAAACGATATCCTTTCTTGTATCGAGGATGGCTTCACAGCGTTGATCGGTCTGGACTTGATCGTCTCCCATGAAATAGATTTGTAAAAACTTCAGATTTTCATTTGGGTCAGGGAACAACGACCCGGGTTTGTGATATATTTGTCATTTACTTAAAAGTTGGCATGAAACCATCAGTATCTTCGATTGCTGCTGTCATACCGAAAGATATCACATGAAAGCATGAATTGTAATTTGGAGAAAATGCTTGGATTCTGAAATCGTTCCTGACATGTACGAACAAAGTGGTTCTGGTGGTTGATTCAAAGGTTGTAAAATTACTTTTTCATTAGAGCAGCACATCCCAGGCGATTCAGTTTAAAATTTTTTGGCTTGACAGAATTCGCATATCACACGCATTTTGCCAATTGTGACATTTGGATGTGAAGAATAGTCATAACTTGGATCATACTGAAGAGCCTCTAAAATCAAATTACTTCGTCTGGTGAATTGTTTGACTTGAGCATGCCATATGTGGACATTTTAAAGCAGATATTCACGTCGTTCTGGTAATTCCACATCCCTTAATTCAACCTGCCTCACGCGTTTCCGCTCGACGCGCTCCCCATTTTTTTTTTTTTTTTTTTATTTATTATAATGCAGTTTTACAATCTACTCATTTTACAGAGTAATAAGTAAAAGTGATGTATACGTCGTCACTTGAGGTGGGAACCATCCAGCGATGATTACCACGTTCACCGGGTCAGGTCATCTGGCTACTGTCTCTTCAGCCTTCTTACATCCAGTGATGGATTGAGGAGCTCGTTGATCAGGTTATTGCTGTGTCCTATTTGCGGTTCCTGTACTTAGCGGCGTGCATCTTGATGACATCAGAAATGTATGGAATGTTGAGGTCTTTGTGAAGAGTATAATTAGAGATGAACCAGGGAGCATTCGTTATGCAACGCAAGATTTTTGACTGAACTGTCTGCAGAATCTTTGTGTTGGAAGGTTTAGAGCAGCCCCACAATTCTATACCGTAAGTCCAGATTGGTCTGAGCACAGCTTTATATATGATGACTTTGTTTGCGAGAGATAGCTGAGATTTTCTACCTATGAGCCAGTACATTTGCCTAGCTTTTAAGTTGAGTTGTTGTTTCTTAGCCTGAATGTGGTCTTTCCATGTTAATTTGTCGTCCAAATGCAGCCCCAGGTATTTAACTTCTGATTTTATAGGTATGGGGGCATCGTTTATGGTGACTTGTGGACAAGAGCTACGTTTCATGGTGAAGGTTATTTGAGTGGATTTTGCAGAATTAACTCGGATCCTCCACCGCTGGAACCAATCTTGCAGGAGGTAAAGATGGCTTTGCAGTTTCTCAGAGGCTCGTTCCGGGTTGGGATCTACTGCGAGGATAGCGGTATCATCAGCGAAGGTGGCGGTGGTAGTGTAGTCTGTCACAGGTAGGTCGGCAGTAAATATAAGTTATAAGTATGGCCCCAGAACGCTGCCCTGAGGCACTCCCGACTTTATAGGAGAGATTACTGACACAGTGTCTTAGATTTTGATTTGGAAGTGTCTATCTTGCACATATGATTTCAACAGTAAATATAGTTGATCAGGAAGTTGTTTCTTCAGCTTGTACAGAAGGCCCTCATGCCAGACCTTATCAAAAGCCTGCTGAATATCCAGGAAGACAGCTGCGCACATCGTCTTCTTTTCCAGGCTATCCCTAATTTTGTTCACTATTCTGTGGCATTGCTGCACTGTAGAATGTTTTTCTCTGAACCCAAATTGGTGTTCAGGGATCAGGTACCTAAAGGGCACTATTTGTTTTAGTCTGGTCAGGAGAAGTCGTTCAAATATTTTTGACAAGAGTGGAAGAAGGCTTATTGGCCTGTAAGATGTAGGGTCAGTAGGGGGTTTGCCAGATTTTGCGACCATGATAATTTGGGCAAATTTCCATTGAATTGGAAAGTAGCACAGTCTGAGCATACTGTTGTAAATAGTTGTAAGTAGTACTAACGCTTTTTTGGGAAGATGTTTCAGAACTTCTCCAACTATTAAATCGTACCCGGGGGCTTTATGTGTCTTGGAATGTTTTATCTCCCTGAGAACTTCAGAGAAGGCAAACGCTTTGATTGGAGGAGATAATTGGCAGGGAGCATCAAGGTAAGTTAGAATTTCTGAGTCATCAATTGCTGATGAGGTTGGGGTGAAAACCTGGGAAAGGTGATCTGCGAACACATTCACCTTATCTTCATTTGTTCGAGCCCAACTACCGTCAGGTTTACGAATGGGGGATACTGGGATTACCGGGCGTTTGATTTTTTTTGTCGCCTTCCATATTGAATGATCATGGGGTGTTAAACATGTTACGTAGTGTTCAAACGATGCGTTTCGGGCCTCTTGCATAGCTGCGCGAATTCTATGGGTGAGCCTATTGAGAACTGTTTTATACTGGGGGTTTCTCGTTCGTTGCCACTTACCGCGAGCTTGTCGTTTTTCTTGAATAAGTTGTTTGATGTGCAGAGGTATATTATGATAATCAGGTAAAACGTTTCTTCTTTCCGGTGTAGCTTGCCATGCAGCATCCTGTAGTAGTTTAGTAAAGTATTGAACGGCTTCTTCAATGTCTCTGGAATCCGCAATGCGAAAGTTAGAGTTGATATTCTCATTGATAATGTGTTCAAATAAATCCCAGTTAGTCTGCTTAGTGCATAAAACAGGTGGAGTTTCCCTCCAGATTACATTAGTGCTTAATGTAATTATAATGGTGCTATGATCAGAGCTTAAGTCGAGATTTGGTTCGATTTTGGTATATAAGTGCGAGATTCCTTTTGTTATCGCAAAATCAAGAAGATCTGGAATTTTATTTAAGTCTGTGGGCCAGTACGTAGGTTCTCCTGTTGATAAGTAGCTGAGACGAAGATGGTGTATAGCTGCCAGTAGATTTCGACCCTTTGGTGTGATAAGCCTTGAGCCCCAGGCAGTATGCTTCGCATTCCAGTCCCCCGCTACAAGAAAGTGTGGTCCCAGAGTGGCGAAAAACTCTAGATATTCGTCTGTTGATATGGGATGGCGTGGTGGGCTGTATGTAGCTGCTAAGGTCAAGGGCCATGGAAGGGCGAGAACTTTAATGATTGCACTTTGGATTTTTGCAGTGACATGTGGCTCCATTACATAATGATGAAGAGTGTTTCGTATGATGACAGCTGAACCTGCGTGAGCTGAACCGTCAGGGTGGTTAGCATAGAATATGTTATAATAAGGTATTTTGAAGGCTGTTCGATCCGTTGAGTGGGTTTCTGAAATTAGGAGGATGTCAGTTTTATTGATATTCAGGAAGAGGATAATTTCTTGTATGCAGCGGGAAAGCCCATTCGAATTCCAGACAGCTATTCTTAGTGCCGGGGTCATTGCTGAGGTATTCTATTTATGACTGTAGATAACATGTTGAGGATAATGCTGTTTTGATTAATGAGTTGAGCGAACAT
Source organism: Magicicada septendecula (assembly GCA_034769895.1). Classification (NCBI taxonomy): domain Eukaryota; kingdom Metazoa; phylum Arthropoda; class Insecta; order Hemiptera; family Cicadidae; genus Magicicada; species Magicicada septendecula. The sequence continues at coordinate 197,990,428 of CM068369.1, forward strand.
AGTTTTGAACTCACTTAGGAAAATTGCCAGTTGGTCCATTACTTCCCTGTTAGTGGGGTTTGCGTGGCTGTTGCTAGTAATTTGTGTCTTTCTACTTCCGCCCGTGATTTGAGCATATGTAGAAGTTGTATTTCGCGGTGGTGGTAGAGGGGATGGAGAATTATGAATCACATTAGATTGTGTCTGTGGAGTAGCACTACTTAGCAGTTGTGGATTGCCCCTAAGTTTAGATCTTATCAGGTCTTGGTAGACAGAACACCCTTTATAATTGGCTGGGTGACTGCCATCGCATAGTGCACAGGTAGCAGGGTTATCCCTAGGTTTCTTGCACGTTTTAGTGTCATGAGATTTTCCACACTTTACGCAGATAAATGATTTTCTGCAGTAAGTTTTGGAGTGGCCATATTCCTGACATCGTGTGCAGTGGATTATTGCCTTTTTGACTCTTGGCGGTTCAACTTTAATTTTTGTATTTTGTAGATATTCCAATTTATATATTTCCTTATTGTTATCTTGGGGCTCGAGGTCTACAAAATATAGAGGCAGTGGGTCCTTGGATTTCCTGTGTCTCGCGTTTATGATATTCCAAATTTTGTGGCCATATTTAGCTAGCTCGTCTTTAATTTCTTCTAGTGGCACTGAATAGTGAAGATCTCTTATGACAACACGGTAGGCTCTCTCATGTTTCAGCTGGTAGGTGTGATGGACTATATTTTTTCACAGAGTAGTCTAATTAATTTTCTGTAAGTGTCAACGGTGTGGGGGTGAATTTTAACTGTGTTGTTTGAGAGAGCTTTGCTGTGGTATGTTTCGTCTTCTGCAGCCGATGCTAGAAAGTCTGTCATTGCTTTATAGTTCGTAACACCGTATATATAGATTGGCGGAGGGTTTGGTGTTTTCGGTTGATTGTTTTTATTAACGTTATTTGAGTTGCCAGAATCGTCATGATTAAGAGACGTATCTATGTTGGACAAGGGATCGAATCTATTTGCTGTTTGAGGTAAGTAAATGCTTTGAGTTGCTGTAGCAGATCGTTTCCTTTTTTTAGAGGGGCGTTTAACTTGCTGCCAAGGTACGCAAGATTCATTTGCAGTTTCAGTTTCATTAGGTTCAGAGTAGGATAAGTCTTCACTTAATGAATCATAATCTGTGTCCTCTTGGGAGTTCTGTGTGATGTTGGTAGGACAGCTGAATGGAGGTATTGCTTGGGCCATATTGGTATTATAGTGTTCGTTAATATTTGCGATGACATTTGGTTCGGGAGTTGATTGCAGACAGTAGGTGCCGGCATATTTGAGAAAGGACAACTAGTTTGTTGTTGATATAGCTGCTGCATTTGTGACTGAAAGTGAGGTTGCGAATTACCTCTAAGATGAGTATTTTGTTGTTGATGCTCATAACTAGGGTTATAGTTCTGGCTACTTACATAGAAGTTTGGATTGTACGGAGTCTGAATATGTTGCTGATAAAGTCCATCGCTATTTGTTTGCATATTTACCTTATCTTGTAGCTGAGTGAATGCGATGTAGAACCAGTCCGAACCGGGTCACAAGCCAGATAACAGTCAAATGCACTTGGCCGGTAACCTGAGCCGCCAAGCACGACCGAGATAAATTGTAACCAACAATAATTATTAAAGTTTTAAGTACTCACTGAAAGCCCTTTTAGAACTTTGAACACAAAATAATATTATATCTGCACTGATTACTTAGCACAAGTCACTAACAAGAGATAAACTATATTTAAACATAACATAACATAACAATACTCGATAACAGCGCACAACAACCGTCTACACGGTTCCACGGCTAAATCGCGACTCGACGCGCTCCCCATGCTCCTCAGATATTTCCGCGGCCCTTAATTCAGCTTGTCTTCTTCGTTGTTGGTATACGCGCTCCCTATGCTCCCCAGGTGTCTCCGCAGGCATAATCTCTACCTGTATTCTTCGTTGTTGTTCCAGCCGAGATTCACGTTCCTCGGGTGTCTCAGCTGCTCGCAATAACCTTGCTCGCTTAGCATTTGATGGACCTGCCAATGCTTTGCCGTTTTTTTCGGACGCATTCCGCAAAGTAAGGTGACAAAGTACTCGTACTTCAAAGGAGGGTTGATTTAAAAGGACGTGAAGAATAAGGAAAACAAACGGGATTATAAAGTTATTTGAAGGTGAAGTTTATATTTCACATCTTTATACGCGTCACACATCGACTGTGAATAAACCGCATAATTATAAGGGCCTAAATCGTGAGAACGGAATATCAAATTCCAAGTTAGACAGTGTTTTTCACCAAAATTTTGTCGAAATCGGTGAAACGGTGTGGATTTGTATTCAATATAAATAAACAAATCCTTAGACTTTGAGTTATACATATATATATATATATATATGTGTGTGTGTATATATATTGCAACGATACGTTTAGCAGACGTATATGTATCAACCCCTGACTGAGGTATGATAACATACGAAAGCATGTATGAAATATATAAGAAGTAAATAAGAAAAATAATGTAATAAATATACGTTAGGTATAAGAAATAATGTAAGAAATAAACGTAGTATATAATTTTAAATAAATCAAATATTGTAAGTAAGCATGCATATGGAAGCACATAGCTTAGTTGGTTTTTAAACGTAACGAAGGGGAGAAAATGACACGCGCTGACCGGCAGAGGTGACGTCAGAACGACATGCGGCCGCCTGTGTATCAGTCTGCGTGTGTGTGTATGTGTACATGTGTAAACGACAGACAGGTTGAATTATGCAAACGATGGTGGAAGATTTTACACAGTTTTTTAAGTACTGAACGTGAACCAGAAGTCACACGAATCAGCGACATATGTAAAAACATAGCTGACGCCTGGCGCTTCAGTTTGGCGTTAAGTGGTCATTAATCGTGGGAACCGTTCAGACACCGTGTGAAATTTTGCCATAACTGCCATAATTTACACAGCGTAACATTCATAATTGGCATAAACAAAGTTTAATATTATACCGAACGATTGGTGAAATAATATTTATAAAAAAGTGTGCGCTTCATAGAAAGACGCGTAGGTTGAAAGTAACGATTAAACCGACGCGCCGACCTGTTCAATGTTGTCAAAACAGTTTCCAACAGGAATTTCAACGACGGCAGCAGTATAAAACCCCAGCGAGCGACACACTCTTTCTCAGACTCAGATGATACTCAGACTCAGTTGATACTCAGATAAAGCTCAGATAGTACGCGACATCCACGCATCTCGATACAGTAAATTTTACAAAGTTTTAGTAATGTTTTAAACAGTATTCAATAACGTGAAGTGCGATGGAACCGGCAGTACGTCGGTGCAAGTATTAATGAACACGAGTGATTTTAAAAAAGACTATATTAACGAATCTACGAGAGTTATAACTACGATGAAATTCGAGAAGTCTACATAGAACTTCTAGACATCTACGAGGGACAAGAAAAGAAGAGGAGAGGAACTAGACAAGAAGACGAGAGGACGCAAGGACAGCACATGCAGCTACATCCAGCCGTACATCATCACGACTAGAGGTCCACGTCAGAACTCAGCATCCAGGAGACGGAGCGAGGAATTTCAACGACGCAGAGACAGAGAAGGTGATACCGAAGAGGATCAACAAACTCGAGAGTCCAGATGACGGTAACGACAAAGTTAAATGGTTGCAGAAAAATGCAGGTGAAGTCAGACATTTATTTAATATTATAAATGACCCTGAGGTCTATCGAGAAAAGCTCTAGTTTCCATATACAAGTTTACAAAAACATTAGTATATTTTAAATTTGCATAACGAATAAATAATTGTTCAAAATATAATTGAGAATAGAGAATATAACTGTAGTAATCTCATAAATAAATGGTCAAGGAAGAACCATATTTTTATTATATTTTGTAATTGATTAGATAAGTAATTTTAAATATGAGAGTTACGTAATTAGAAGATTTTTAAGTAATTGAGACATTAAATAATAGAATCAATTAAAGTAATAAATGTTCTCTGTTAATATTTTAATAAATATTTAATTAATTAAAAGTTTTATTAAGTGGTATATATTAAAAACCACACTTGCAAAGACAAGATGGATATTAAATTTTATACGTATTAATCACGTTTTTATAATAATTAAATATGTTATATATTATATGTCTGTGTAATATTTCAGGTCATATATGATTTATGTATGTGTATACTATGTCTTAGAAATATAAGAAATAAGATTTAAACACGTAATAAGTGCATTATATTCAGATTGAATATAAGGGTTCAAATAATAATTAACCCACACTAAACAATTAATAACATGATAATTTGGAATTTTTAAAGAATAAATCAAATGAATATGATTTTATTAAAACAGTCGTACTAATTTCACAACCAGTACTAAATACTCTGTACTCTTTACTTGTATTTAAAACTTATAACGTTATTCACGTGCTTATCCACACTCAATCAACGACCAAAGCCTGCGACCCAGCCGGGGAACATCAAGGTATATACTGCAGAAGAAGAGTATACCTCCGAGACGTGGGTAAGTGCGCACAAATGAGTAAGAGCATATGTGTAAAAGTAAGTGTATAAAAATAACGTTGTAATATATATATATATATATATATATATATAAATTAGTAGTAGTATTTAATATATTTCATTACTCATTCATTGCAGCACCAGAAATACGTATAAACATACATTTTATAATCGTTTAAGACAATTACAAAATATATAGGCGTATTTTCAAATTATGTCAGCACAAGTACCCGTTAATTCAAAAACGTTAGGTTCTTTATTTTAAGTGTTACTGTGTTATAAGCACTGTATGTACACATTAAACGTTTTATGTTTTCCTTGACCATGGCTTTTATTTATTTCAACAGTAAACTAAAAACCAAAAACCGTTGTCACCTAACCTCACAAATGAAAACACCACGTATTTTCGCTTTGGACAATTTACACTTTGTACAATTCTTCTTTTCCACATCGTAATATATCGATACAATCGCATATTAAAAACATCGAAAATGTACTGCAGGAACGGATAAAGGTACAGTTCCGATGCCGCTAAATAGCATTTGTTTATTTAATTGTTACTATGGTAATTAAGTCCGGTCTCCGTGGTGTTGTTGACATCCTTTATACGTGTCAACAAAAGGGCATAATTAAAAGGGCCTAAATCGTGCGAACGGGGCAGAATATCAAATTCCAAGTTAAACAGTGTTTTTCGCCTTGTGTCAAAGGTGTCCTATGCAAAATTTGGTGGCAATCGGTGTAACAGTGTGGATTTGTATTCAATACAAATAAATCCTCTGACTTTGAGTTTTATATAAATATATAGGTATTCGAGCAAACGCGCATACTGATTTATTAGTTATTGTTACATTACAATACTTTTTTAAGAGAACCTAATTGGACACGCTCTTTGAAGAGTCAGGAAACAATCACAAGTTTTAGTAGCCTATACGCTTAGTGTAGGAAGGACAGTTTTCAAATGTTTTGAAATTTGCTGTATGAAACTTATTAGAGGCCTGACAGCGTTTCCTGAACAGTCAGCTGCGCAGACCCAATGTATGAATTACCCCCACTTAAAAAGTACGTGTACGCGATTACAGTGTCCCTAACACAAACTGTTGTTCTTGCCAGAAACCAATTTACATTTAACTTTATCTATTATGTAACTTAACACCATCGATGTTACTTACTATGTGTAACGTAGTACTATACTACACGTACTCATTACTTTGAAAACACTCATTTACAGTTTTTGATATACTGTATTTGTTATTTGCATTGTTTTTAATTTACGTAGCTTAAATTTATTTTAAAATTATAAATTCGAGAACATTCTAAATTATTCATATTTAATTCAATATAAAAATTTGTAGTAGATTTAAAACGTAACATTGGCGTTATTTAACTACAAAAACGATTCTACAGTAGGTACTTAACGTTTGAAGGAAGTTTTCAGTCACTGTCAGGAAATACCTCTATTCCAGAGGTATCGTCTTCCTCTTCAGCGAAATCGTGGGAACTGTCTGAACTACTCTCTTCTCCAATCGATCTACTGTTTGATTCACAATTCTTCCATGTAAAAATTACAAACTGGTCTCCAATTATGCCTTTGTCAAAATCGTCAAGCCCGGCCATAGGTTTACAAACGCGGTGTTTCTTTCCCGGTGTGCTAAACGACGTTCCCGCTTCTGCATCTGGACTGTGTAGCTGATGATCTTCCTTCATTATTCTCCTCACGGAGCTATGAGAAATACCCGTCACTTTTGCACTTATTCTTCTTTTTTTTAGTCACTTCTCTCTTGTTTAAAGAAAGCTTATAAATATATTCCATATAAGATTTATATAATAATTTTTCCTTTCGCTTCCTGTACTAGTATTTTCTTGCCTTCTACCACTACCTCCCCTTGCACTGGTAATTATTCCCCTTGCGCTGAAGTAATTATTGCTCCATGTATTTCATTTATTTTAAATTATGTTTTGTTAAAGCCTCCTTCTACTTTTCTATCTGTTTTTCAGAGTCAATGTTAATTTTGTTTGTATCCTAGATGGGCACTTTACAAAACGGTTTATTATTTTGAAGCGACATCCATTATTATTATGAAGAACAGTGTAGTCAGAATACTTCCCTGTCTTATTCCTCTTGTTCTCGCTATAATAGCTGTTCTGTGATATTAGCTTTGCAACACACATACATTAGCTTTACCAGCTTACCATACTCTCATTCCTTCATGAGTCTACACGCATCGTGTCTGAGGATACTAACAAAGGCTTTCTTCAAACCAAGTGTAAAAACAAAAACCTTACTCGTGGTCGTCACTTTTTCAGGTACTACTTGGTATCACAAAAATCTTGTTTTCCTCCTAGCCTTAATTACTACGTGTGGGTTCTTTACTGTAACTCATTCTTATAATTATCATCGTTTTAATAATCTTTCCGTATTCCTACACATAATAGTGATATTCTCCTGAAAGTTAGCAAACTTTCCTTTTGTATGTATTCATGTCACAGTGCCGTTTCTCAGTCATTCGGTATTGCCTCATTTTCCCACAAGTACTGTTTCTCTCTTCTCCGCCTATTTCTTGTCTTAAATTGATGGCGCATAATATTATATCGTGCTTATATGAAACCGAGTTTAAATAGCTTGTGTAACCCTAGTAGCTTATACATGCAAAGTTTTATTTGGTCTTTTTATTTTTATTTAGTTCTTACAAAAGACCTCACAACGTGCCTGTACTTCTTGAAACTTTTATTCTCGACACTTTTATCTTAGATTTGTTCTATCTGATATTTACAGACGTTAAGTATAAGGCAGAAAAGAAAATTGCTTTTTTAACTTTGATATGAGTTAGCTCGTATCTTCGTGGATATAAGCTTTTCTTGGAGGTTACTCGCAACGTACGTATTAGCATTCTGTATAACTTCAAAGACTCACTGCTGCTGCTGCTGCTGCTGCTGCTACTCTTCCTCCTCCTTCTCCACCTGCTGCTACTACTACTACTACTACTACTACTACTACTACTACTACTACTACTACTACTACTACTACTACTACTACTACTACTACTAAAAAAATTCTTCAAAAGTATACGACAGACAGTTAATCGATTCAGTGAAGCCAGAAAAACAACCAAACCTCGGAATTATCTGCAATAGAACGAACTGACATGAAAATTTTTGTTTTGTCGTCTACATAGTGTCTAGATGAAAGTTAAGCAAATTTTTTGGTGCTCACAGCTCTAAAGGGTAAAAACAACCCTTGAATGGCGGAAAATTATATTTTAGTAAACTATTCGGAATACATTGATAAAACTGCATACAATTATGTTTTCAGGTCGCTGAATAAGAATTTAATGTCAAATGTATTGTACAGCATCTTGGAGAGTCAAAAGGGGCGAAAGGTATAAAATAGCGATATTTTTTGTTACGATACTGAGAAATTAATTTTAAGTGGAAAAGTAAGTAAGAATTATAGTGGTCAAAATTTTATTGGTATATTATGTATACGTGGTTGAAATCACCCCTAAATGCTGGAGATTTCTTTTGTAGCAAACTACTTGGAATAGATTATTAAAAAATTGTATAGTTACGTTTTCGGGGCCGCTAATTAAGATAGGAAGGTCAAAAATATTGTAAAACACAGGAAAGTCAAATTGGCCAATTTAAAAGGGGGTTAAATTTACAAAATAACTATCTTTGTATTCACTTTCCTCATGATAGTCAAATACAAAGTGCAGGATAAAAGAGAAATATCCCCAGAAAATTTCACGGACCCCGTCTGAGTTCTGAAATCAAACAAACAGTAAATATGATACAAACTTTTATATTTTAATTAAAATGTATTAAAATCAAAATTCTCTTAACTTGCAAAATTCTAATATTAGAAATGATATCAAATATAATTTTTGTTGTGAACAGTGAAGTTTCTTTTGAACAATTCGCTCTGCAATATTGGGTTTAATGTCAGATAATTTAAATATTAAGTCACACTCAATATTAAGTTTATTTCTTAACTTTTACTTCAAGTACGTGAGCTGGCAGAATGTGGTTTCAAATAAATAAGTAGAGGCAAACACAGTTAAACATTTCAAAGTTTTTTTGCGAGTTCAGGATAGTCAGTCATTACATATATCCAAAAGTCATCTAGCTGTAATTGCGAAAACTGTAATTTTAATAAACTGTCAGTTGAAAGTTCTGCCAATGAATCTTCTTCTTGTGGTGTAAGAGAGAGGTTAGTTGACACCCCATCAGCAAATGGATTCCCTATCCACATGCCACTATCATCCGTCACGGGAAAATATTCCCTTAGCTGCAAGTGCTGGTGCTCCAAATGAGACTTAATAATCTCCTTAAGGATCTGCTTTGGAACATTTTCTCCTGACATCTGGACGAAATCTGCCATGGCAGGGAGTTGTTCGAGGTTTAGAGACTAGTCTCTGAATCCACAGCTTTAATTTTTTTATCCGGGTTTTTTTTCTTCTACATTTCTAACCAAATTTCTAGAAATGAATTGGAAATTTGTCTTATAACTTTTTTTATATTATCACTCAAAATAATAATGTTATAACATTACGAACCTATGTTTTATTCATCATGACTAACCCCCTTGGTAGGTATACTAATTACCAGGTATTTATAATTCTAGCATGGTTTACGACAGATTCATAGTATGTATATACAACATTTCATGTGCCTTCTATAAGCATTTGTTTGGTTCTGTCAACATTCTCTAGCCTCCATTTAATCTCCATAGAACTTAATAGTTTTATCTTTATCTTCACAAAATACGATTGATAATCTGCAAAATTCAAAGTGAAAGTAGCGTGGTTCTGGTTTTATGCCAATTTTACAGCATTTTTCTTATCAGAGATTCATCTACGAAAGTCGCCCAATAGAACACCCTTCACGCAAACCCTTAGACACTTGAACATTTAAGGATATCGCATTGGCAACTTTTACAGAATTTGTATTTCCCTTATATTGATATTTAAAAGAGAGTATGATATAGTAGTTTGCGTTTTTATACTCAGCATAATTTCTGAAGGAAAACACTATCAGGTTAACGAATAATATGTATGTCCTTTCTGTTTTTACATTTCAGTAATGTAAGGTTAAAACAAGGTGTGTCGTTATAAAACGGGAATAAACACGTAGTCAGGGCGCCAGTACAAATCCATTATTATCACTTGACAGTTTACTCAAGAACAACGATTATTTCCCGATACTGGATTATTTTTGCTACAATATAAACATCAGTAATACTTTAAACGACATGAAAAACCGATAACGCTATAGAAAAATCAAGCAAAACGTGGCGTTTTCCGTTTGCTTTGCACACGGTTCAATACACAGGAAGAAGTACCCGCTGATAGATAATACGGTTAATTAGGTGTAACAATGAGGGAAAGTCAAACTCCTGGGCCGTCAAGGACGAAACGATTTAGTCGTTTGCGCACGTCACACCGACAATAAATACACACGTATGTTTCAGCTGTCGCTGTAATTGTGTCCCGGCTTTCTGCTCTGCTGTAGTCAATCACATCTCATCCTAACAACAAAATGCCTGGACCGTGCTGTGGATCTGGAGACAGTAAGTGTTTGCTTCTTACCTAAGTTGCTATTCCTATTGTAATATAAAGCTTTAAATTTTCACAAAGTTTTGTTTCTTTTTAAAACATTTTTTTAGTTTAAACAAAGAACGTACAGTACTTCATAGTAATTATTAGACGATACATATGATTTTAAAAACGACAATTTTAAGCAACGTGAACAATATTTATAAAAATCTTAGTTTTTGGAACACAGAAGAACCCTCACAAAAATACTAACTTTTAATACAGGTGATATGAACTTTACTATTTGATTTTTTGTACAAAGTTTAATATAGTGTTACTTAGCAAGGATTTCCAACAAATTAAATGTTCTGGCGTACCATTAACTAGCGAAGCTTAAGATTAATGTAAAACGTAAAGATTGAGATTCGTAGGGGGGAGGTTTGTACTCAGCGTATTTTTCGTATTTTTTAACGTCCTCTAGAATGTTAGTGTTGTCATTACCACCAATACAACTGGTTGTGCTCGGTGGCGAAAGGAATATTATCTGAAAACAGAAGCTGTTGGCATTTCCGGCCTGTTTTAAACTCTTGAGTACCGCTACGTATCTTTTCTTAAAAATTTACAGGCATTGCACACATGCAATGCACAGAAAATGGCATTGAAAATGCTTCAATAAATCTAAAAAATATATATTTATTTCAGTCACCAATCAATGAATTCATTCTTCATTCACCAATCAATGAATTCATTCTTCATTTACCAATGTACAGATTATAAATTAAATGTAGTCGCATTCATAAGCGAAGTTTTATATGTGTACTACGTTATTGGCAACAAAGAAGTAGTTTCTATGGAAACTCACCGGTTCCCATTTTCGATCACGCACCAGCGGTCGTTTGCAAATGTGCGATACGTCCTTTTAAACATTTTCAATGTTAAAAGTAGATTATGAACTCGCCTGCGTCTTCGTATTTGGTGTCCAGTTCTCACCTACACGAAACTCCAGCACATATTGTTTTCATTTTTCCATTTTCTGTCTAGCTGGTCAGGTTTACGTTCGCAAGGGCATTGTGAGGACTATCGAAAATAAAAATATGTTTATTAAATAAGCATTACGTGTACGAGTTTGAGTTATAACATGCACACATACGAACATAAGCGCACGCGGTGTATGTGTTTATTAAAAAAGTTGTGATTTCTTACAAACCATAAATATATATTTAACAACACTCTTTTTTTTCATGTCAACATACGCCTTTTTATTACTTGTAACATCAACAACGTATCGCCCAAACTACGAAGAGGTATCCTTAGTGGTTCAACGTAGTGTGGATGAAGGGTTTGATGTTAAAAGTAATCGGTGTTGGACCGAAAGACAGCGTTATTATTATCAACGAAAACCACGAAAAATCAAAAGTAGGCCTATACTTTTTCTACATTTTGATGTGACGTAGTATTAATTAATTTTGTCATTTGATATTGCATCATTATTTACAAGTGTTGTTAATTATTCTGTTGTATAATAGGGTAAATTATTCTAAAATTATATTATACATTTCTTAAGAGTACTATTACTCATTTCAAACAGTTTCCTACAACACATAATTTTCTGTTTTAAATAGTATACAATAAAATTATTTACGATTTTCTGTCGTGGTTATGAAGCGAGTTGAGCGTTTAGTACTCGGCAACACTATCAACTATATTTTTCTAAATCTATAAAACCAATTATCTGTAATATGTTCATATGTTTTGATTTACGATTCCAATTTTGTTACAGAAACATAAAAATATAGTAAGTTGTGTTTATTAGACAATAAATTTGAAAAGAAACATTATTGTACACGTTTTACACACTCAGCAGATAATGAAATTTACAATGTTTATTGCTCACTTAGTCAGCACCTTTTCATAATTTTAAGTTTTTGTTTTTATTGTGTGTTGCGCCTGCTTCAAGTATGGAGGGGAGGACTTCACTAAGGTGATTCTTCTTGGGGGAACAGTTGTAAGTTTAATTCAAAGAAACTAATTCAGCGGTTAAAATTATTCTTTTATACATTTCTGCTTACACGACAGATGTCCATGATATGAGTATTCCCACGTAACGCCTACTTTTAAGTCATCACTTTTATCTGTTTACCGCATCACTGTTTCTTTAATATCTAATTTCAATTGTAATATGGCATTTAAAACGTAATGTAGTATTTTTTCGTCTTATTTTTTCTTATACGAAGGTTTTCATTCCTCGTAGAGTTCCATTTTTTTGCTTTCATTATTTGCAAACTTATACTCGTCCATGGTGGATAGTTGAGTGAAACAGATTATGCCTATGGAGCCAATGATTTGATCTCTTTCTCCTTTTTATCCTGTTAGGAAGCATTTTTCCTGATTTTCATAGATCAGAGCCCCCGGTGATGTGAGATATAGGTTTGAAGTTGTTAATAGAAATAGATGGAGAAGGAAGGGAAGCGGGGAGAAGAAAATAAAAGGAAGGAATAGAAATGTATGGTGGTAGTAATTTATTAACTACCCAAATTATAAATTTAAATTGAACTTGAAAACTTAACAGAATATTTTTTTCTATTTATGACATTCTCATTGAGCGATTTGCACCACCATTTTACAATAATAGCCTTGATTCTCATAAAGGTCTTGTTTATTTTCTGATATCGTAACCTACTAACGCGAGTATCTTTTAGTAATACTAAAGGCGTAACAAAGGTGGGCCAGAAATTCACGTATATTTGAATTCACATATATGTGAATGAACCAAATGAGATATTTTTTACGTATATAGTAACTGCAGAATGAGGTAAAAATTAATTACATCATTATTGACAATCCGATATTTTTAACATCGTATCGATTACTTTTTACTTGGGTATCCCAAATATTACAAATGCGTACGGTGTGTTCCGGTAAGAAACCCCTACCTTACAGGCAAAGGTGAGTGATGCGATGAAAAATATGCATTCCCCATAAGTAAAATTTTAAACAAAATATTAAGAACATTCTTAGTTTATGAATTTATGGCAATATTAATATTTATTTCTTTTAATTCCTTGCACGATTTTTTATTCGCATATACCATGTCGCCAGATCTAATCTTCCATTTATTCCAAATCGCTTGTCCTTTTTGAGTTGCAGTTGTTTACCATTATCTCCGTCCGGCTGTGTTCTTTGATAGTTCTGAGTAAATTAATTTCCCCATTATAGGGTACCAACCTATAGATGGGTAAAGAACGGTGGAAAGAACATTTAGAAAGAATGTCAGATTCCAGACTGGCCAAACACAAACCTATAGGACACAGGTATGTGGGTAGGATTCAGGCTGGAGGATCTTTTAAGGGAGAACAGGCAGCACATTGCCTATGCCGTGCTGTGAATAAGAAAGAAGATGATGCTGATGACAATAAGAATATTTTATAGCCTATTTTTAGTTTAAATAAATGTGAAGAAATATATTTTTAAAACTAATTTTATTTTAGGGAGGAAATACGTGGACGAAAAGTTTCTGTCATAATTTTTATTAACTTTACAATCATCACCTACTCTGAAAAACAACGCTTCTCACTCATGGGTACCTGTCTTTAGATCTACATCTTTCTTACTTTTGTGTATCTTACATCACAGGTTACTAAAAAAACCTTGTAATTTCTAAAAAAATAAAAAAAAGTAGTGAAATACGCTTCAGAACTTTTAGTTTGAGAATTGTCTGACGGTAAAGAAAAAAAAGAGTATAAGAAACCGAAACATTCTTTTCTCAAAACTTAACGAGGTTGTATAACTCTACAATAATTTACAGCTGGTTAAAGGACGGTGACTAAACTATTCTCGTCTACTTATTCGCCGATTCTCACAGGTTGCTACGATCTGTACAGGGTGATAAAAAGTGTAATCTTTTTTTCAATATCAGATGTATGGCAATGTAATTGCAGTCTAATCCTGTGACTAATCAGCAGTATTGACGTCATGTGAACTACTACTTAACTGACATCTAAAAGTTTCTTATACAGTGACTCTTATCTTCATTTATAAATATTATTTGTACTTTATTTTGTGCTCTGATTTGACACTAGATCGTCTTACATCGGCAGTTCTGCTTGTATTTGTTACATACAGTATTCAGTATCCATAAGAGAAGGAGTTATAATTGGAAAGTCACAATATGTTACTTCTTACGAAAAGTGCGGTTTCTTCATGTAGCTTTAGTTGAATACCTAGCTAAAGCTAGTATAGGATGTAAGTTGAAGCACATTATTGAATTCTCCTCGGTTTACGGGTTTTTACATTTTACAGATGAGAATACAATATGTGAAACTGCATCATATACGGATTAACCAAAAGAACCGATCATAAATGCCAAGGGCAGAATAAAAGCACCTGTGTGTACGCGCATGACACCTGTGACAGATTGTTTACTACAGTGCTTATGACATCGTTAATATTACAGATGCATATGTCAAAACAAGTAATTGGTTTAACGATTATGTCAGTGTCTCTTTGGTGTCGTTTCATGTTTAATGGCTTCTAATTACTGCTACTGTCCTCATTTAGAATATACTGTGTCAACTTCCAGTGTAAAAACACGTTTGTCAGTCTGCCATGTGTACTGAACAATTATGTTCCACACCACCACACATACTTAGAGCTATGTGTTGTACGTCAGCTTGTTTGGTCGCGCAGGGCTGTTACAGTACTGCGCATATTGCACTTCTTTAAGGAACACGAAGCTCCATTTGCGAATTTCTTCTTCCGCAATTCATTTGATGTCTGGTACGATACGCGGCGGTTTCTTGCTTGCCCCAGACGGCCAAGATAATCCATATTTCAAGTATTCAGATTTAGAAATATATTTTCAATTAAATTTTGGGCATTGAAAGTAAGTAAATTTGTACGAGTTCTGAATGCCAGCTACTCTTTTCAAATCCCAACCTGAGGAACGTTGACTCCAGGAAGTCCGTAACCGAAAGAAATCACAATAGAGGAATTGAGTCTGTCTTTTAGTCTTTGGCTTCGTAGTCCTCCCCAGTCTCCACATGAGATGCACGCTTGCAGCCGATGCGTACCGAGTCAGCACGCAGATTATCCTCGGAGTACTCTATCAGTACTCCCGTATCTTGTCTGCTTCCAGACCCACTTCATCCAAGGGACTGGCTATAACAACCTGACAACGAGTTCCTCGGTATAATAGGTTTTACTATAGTTTGGGGAGAGAGGAGATGTGATATGAAGGGGTTTTTTGATTTCTCTTCAATGAAAGCATGTAATAGTACCACCCTTAATGGGGAATTTACGTCTACTTATCAAGTTAGGCGATTTTTCAAAAGTGAGTTTAACATATAATTTTTAGATCTTAATTTGTGACATGACATAGTTATGAAGACAACGACGAGGAATGAGAAGGGAAAGGAGGAGAAGAGATAAGAGAGTTGGAGGGAAATTAAAAGAAATAGAAGAAAGAGGGAAGGTTTTTTTTAGTTCCTTGTTTTCTAAAAAGCTGAAACGTAACGTTATCTCATTATTTGTATTACATTCTATTGAACTTCTCAGAACTTGTTTAAGGATATCACTAGATCAGTGGGTGTGATTTCTTGGCTACAAATCAGATGTTAACTTCAATTTCTGGCAGTATTATAAAAATTTCAGCTCTCCAGGGTATATCAGCCTGTGAAAATTACTACCTATTGGCCAATACTTAGGGTCAAAATAAAGGTTAGAACATAGTGTTGACTTCCTTGATAGCTGTACAGTTCACATAGGTAGTCTCTCGTACACCGGCTTCGATGCTATTTAATAAGGATTAGTTTCATAAATAAAACTAATCTGGAAAACCACTTGTGGGCCAAGGTCAATGAGGATGCATAATTTGGCATTTTAATAATCTCGAAACATAAAATACGTAACAGAATGTCACAAAACGCCAGAGGAACGTCTGAAATTTGGCTAAACGGATAAAAAGGAATTGTAGATCTAAAGTAAAATTTGGTGGAACCAATCCTCGTGCTTAAGAGTTTTTTACTTTCAAAGATCCTAAAGTAATGAATGTGAAATAAATAACACCGCCTTTTTTTACAGAAGCTGGTACAACTACATAGTATATGTGGTTATAAACTTTGTTATTAAGGTCACTGTCCTGGAAGTTATTATGGTTTTCTGCCAGTCAGACTTCGGCTATAATCGACTGTAACGTCAAGCGAATGGGAGTGCAAATTTGATCCAATGACGTTGCAAAATAAAGTAATTCAGAACGTACCGGATTACCACCACGTAATAAACACATTTGTTAATGTTTCCGTTTGTTTATTGTTGGATCAGCTTAATTCACACATCCACGCTTATCGTGTTCTTGTAACGGATTCTCTACAAACTGCAGTCGTTTTTCCGTTTATGCGATCCGATCACTAAGTCTTTCAAGGTATCATCAGTGTCATGTCTCCAATTCTTTCTAGCCTCCAGCTTCTCCTTCATTTTATAGCCGAGTCACAGTAATTGCTCTTTTTCAACCACCTCTAACACTTTCTATAATGATGTTCATTTTTACTTTAACTAGGCTTATATCCAAATTATTTCTAATTTGGATAAGTTTCTGACATTTCTCACAAATCTAATTTGTTCGTCACAAGTTTGTTCTGATTCTTCTTCGCCAGTCGTCATTCTTTTCTAATACGTAACTCCAGTTTGTCTAAAACTTCCTTGTCATTTTTTATCCCATAAAATTGAGTGCAATGGTAGGTATTTATTTGCATGTTATCGCACTATCACTACTACTGAGTGTTGTATATTACATCGCTGACATTTCCCCTTAAGTCCTTCGTGGTTATCACGATTACCTCATTTTTGTTCAGCCAAACCATATTAACTGTTTTTTTCATCGTCTTCTGTTACGTGCTTGGTAATTCAATTTTCCTTTGACTGTTCCATTCCTCTACTGGAATAGTCAAATCATTTTCCAGTATAACCTGGATGATATAGGTTAAATCATTTTCTGAAGCCAGTTCCGCATATTTTTTCTATACATTTCTTTAGAGTTTTGCCTATGTGAACTTTAAATGTGTTTTCGACATTCATTTTTTGTTACATGTACGGACAACAATTTGGAGAAGACTGCGGCCTAAAACTGCGCCTTCTGATAACAAAAGCTTCGTGTGAAAAATGCAATACACGGTTTAAAACTTCTGACAAACTACAAATTGTATTGTGATAGTAAAACCAACATGAAGATACGAGGGTCGTTCAATAAGTAAACAAACAAACAGCTGTGGAGCAAAAACTTTTTATTCAATCAATACAATTTTTTTTTACTTTTCAACGTAATCTCCAGCAACGTCTATGCACTTGTCCCATCTCTTTACAAGCTTTTTTATTCCCTCAGCAAAGAATTCTTTACCTTGATGTCGAAGCCAGTTTTGGACTTTTTCCTTCACTTCTTCATCGCTGTTGAACTTGACACCACGCAAAGTCTCCTTGAGTGGGCCAAACAAGAAAAAGTCAGATGGGGCAAGGTCAGGGCTATAAGGGGGATGAGGCAGGATCTCCCAACGTACTTTTTTCTATTGTTTCAAGCGTCAGTTTTGCCGTGTGTGGGCGGGCATTATCGTGAAGAATCACAGCTTTCCTCTGCCATCCCGGATATATCTCCTTCAATGCAGGCTTAACTTTGTTCACAATCATGTCAGAATAGTACTGACTATTGATGGTACGCTGGTCTTGTAGGTAATCACAGAAAATTGGGCCTTGGGAGCTCCAAAAGATGGTTAACATCACCTTACCAGCCGATGGGTGGGTTTTGAATTTCTTTTTGGCGGGTGAACTGGGATGCTTCCACTCCATGCTTTGTCGCTTTGACTCAGGTTCAAAATAGTGAATCCAAGTTAGTTGTTATAGTGGTTCCAAATCCAAAAATCTTATAACAGAACGCTGTTCTTCGAAAGTACTGTCCTCAAGAGGACACGCCATCGTAAATAAAACTGTATTGGTTATGTTTATGCAATATATTATTGAACAGCTGATCAAAACTCACAACGATGTTGCTAGGTAACACTCCTGAAAGTTTCAATCAGCTGCTACAATTAATTTCTTTTCTACAACTGTTTATCTGTTTACTTATTGAAAGACCCTCGTAAAACCCTTTGCAGCAGTTAAGGAACGTAATAGTATTATGGCATTAGTATCCTATGTGTATAGGTATTGTTTTTACTGTTACCAAGCAAAGTATCACGTGTAGCAAAAACTTTAAATGTCTTGTGAAACTTATATGTGTACTTTGAATGTTATGTTTAAATGGTATTTTAAAAAGTGTCAATGTTAGCAAACAATAACTATAAACAGTTTTGTAACTCATAATGTTTTCTTTAATATGTTTTTCTTTCCCTGACCTACTGTTAAAATTGACCGAATTATTGCAGTTTCTAATGTAGCATCTTATAAAAAAGTTCTAGATCTCTATATACAGAACTTGTGTATATTAGAAGTACATAAATCACCTTTAATTTGGCGTCTTATCAAGCTTTGTAGCCTAAAAAAGTAACCGCGTTACTGGTAATTTTTTCATGGTAATTTTATAAGTTACCAAAAAGCTTTGGTTTTCAAACATGGATACTTTTCAGTTCCGTTTATTTGAACATTACTATAAACTGAGCAATAAATCAAGTTTTCGTGGAGGAATGAGAAACATTTCAAACGGATAGAACTTCAAACGGATAGAACCAAAATAACGATAATTGCATAAGCTTCACAAAGGATTTGAAGTTTTTGCTACAGTTGTCTTTTAACATTTTTAGCAAAAATCTCGTTTTTCGATATTTCGAATCCCAGTGGACTCATCAGATTAATGGCTTATGAGTGGCAGAGAACCGCATACCAGTTTTGGTTGATAATTTTTGTATGTTTATTTTGTATACAACTTGAATTTCTGTACATTTTTGCTGTGCTAATAATGGTCGTTTACCTGCTTTCTTCTTTGCTCATATTGTTCCTATACAGGTAACTAACTGCCAGAGAACGTAAGAAGCCGATAAACCTATTAGTTTGCCGAAGTTTAAGATCATAAACTTGTAAGTTTGGACAACGTTTAGAAATAGCTGAGACATACAAATAGAAAGTTATTGGTACTTACTGTGAGTGACTTGGATTACTAGAAGCGACAGAAATTGTAAGAAGTTATTGAGCGGACAGGACAGGCACACACACACGCGCGCGCACACACACACACACGCACACACTAGAATTAAATGTTGAGTGATATTGAAAGGGGACTTTTAGTTACAGATATCACCGACCTGAGATAGTGTTTCACGGTTACTAGTTATCAACCGTCATTAAAACCTGATAAGTAGCAGTGGAGCGTATTTGTCAACACACAGTGCAGTTATCGGCATTCGGTGTTAGGAAATTAATTACAATTAGCTGCACACCTTGAAAGAAAAACTAAGCTTTATGATAAGCTGAATTCAAGGTAACGGACTGCAGTGTGCAAATGGCAAGGGAATGTTCCTTATCTAATACAGCCATTTAGGATTATTTTTGGGGTTTACAGATGTATATTAATTTGTAAATATAATAAACGTAATTTGCTTACGGCTACAAACAATGGTAATTAAGAAAATATCTATGTCGTTGTTACAGTTTACTTTTGCAGTTTTACGAGGGTTGGAAAGGTTTCAGTCGACGTGTTAAAATACGCTATAGCTTTTGGCGTATGTACGAGGGTCAGTTGAAAAGTTCGCGGAGCGACGTCTATAGCTCAGTGATAGAACTAAAATCTTTCGTGTGCTGCAAGACGTATATTTCGCGTGAACACCTGTTAATTTCAAGATACATCTGTCAATTTATTTACTTTTTACCAGCTGTTTGAAATTTTCCTGTCACGAGTGTTTTAAAAATGCACAAAATGGCACATCGTGTTGTGATGAATTTTCTGTTAAAAACCTTTTATAAAACCTATTTTTGCTAACGTAATTCTATGTTTAATTTTTCTATGGATCTTCATACGTCGAGACAGTTGACACCGACGTACAGTACTTGGGAGTATTTACCTAGATCATTCACACCAAGATCATTTTACTTATATTACCTTTAATTACAATCACGTTTAAGTCTCTTCGTTCATCTTCACGACAAGCTCACGAAGTCTGAATTCTTAGCAAACGGTTTGCAGAATATTCTGTTTCGTTCAAAAGACCATTGTTGAGACCTATTTTATCGTAGACCTGTATATAATTAACCGTTTCGAAAAAGAAACGTTGCGTTATTTTGTTTCACGCAATTTTTACATATTGACACATACATTACGTTTACTACATTTTATAACAATGTAATGCAAAATCTACTACTGTTTTTTCATTTCCTATATTTCTGTTTTCATTTCACATTAAAAACTAAACCGTTTGAGATATAAGTGCTATCTACGAATAGTTATAGCACTTGTAGCTCTGGGATCGTTTTGTCAAATAACTACCAGTAGTGATCCGACAGACAAGGTGTAGTCAATTTGCGCACCAGATTGTGCAAAATTAATTTACAGTGTAAAAGATATGTAGTGAAAACATGAAAATGCCTCTAAAAGCGTGTCTGAAAGCCTGTAATTGTATGAAATCGCCAAACGTACGACTATTATCGGGTTAGGAGACGTTCTGCGCGCGTGCGTGTATGTGACGCTGTACGATCTAATTTAACTGTCTCTAACAGCAATCACGTTGCAGTCTAAAACGCAATTCATTATTAACACAAAGAACTTCCGCAACAAAAACCCAGCCATCTGGCCGGCTGATGTAAAACTTGTATGCCTTTAAACGCATGAATGGTTGCAGTACAGCCTACATACAGACTCCATGTATGTATAATTAAATTTTGAACGCCAGACCTTCCTCTGCTATTAACGCCCGTTAATAAAATACTGTTCAGTTAGCCATATTTTATTGTATAATCCTTAAACACTGTGCCCATAGTTGGAGGCAGAATTTCTCCCCCAAAGTTAAGTGTGTTAAACAGAAAAAATAATAGAAGTTTTACGTAAAGTCGAAATTAAAATTACATTCAACACAGTTCGGATGACTTTTGATGATTGATGATATCGTGGACACTTGGACACACACTTGTTATAATCATTTAACTATTTCGGCTTCAAAAAGCTAAGTCTGTCTTTAAAAATACCTCGTATATCTACCGAAGTCCGAACGTAGGCCTAGGTTGTACTGAACTTCGGTTATACAGTATACAGTGTCTGAAGACAGTTTTGGATCTTAAAGGTCAAACCATCAAAGAAAAATAGAACATCTAAAGTGCCTATAAGACTAAAAATAAATGGTAAAACATTTATACATCCAAAATGACACACATCTACACCTTTCAAGTTTATAGAACTTAATACTAGAAACACTTCAGTGGTTACAAATAGTCTGTGACGAAAGTTTATACAAACAGGAAAAAAGTTTATTCCATCTTATTCGCTCAAAAAATCGTGTATTGTAAATAAAATTCTCTGATTATAACAGAAATAGGATATTTTCCCTTCCGAAACCGAATTTTACGCATACAGGTTTACACGTAATTTTTATAAACTCTTACGGTCTGTGGCTCTTTATTTGCTGAATGGCAAGTTTTTGAAATCCGTCACGCGAAATTCGCGTTATGTGTACATTAATGTGCACAAGTATTTATACCAATTAATGTGTACCATTAATGTGTATTTATACCAATTGTTTTTCTTAGTAAAGCCATTACAGTGACGAATCAGTTGTTTTTCGAAATGAACATTTATATAAATAGGTCTGAACCTACTTTTTGTTAATTCTATAATGTAAGGAATGGCACTGCTTGAAGTCTGTGAGCACGTGTAACAAAACGTTTATTACAGTACTAGTCACAAATGACAATGCAAAGTTTTTCATATTTACTTGGAAAGGAGCAGATTCTGTTATTCAAATTTCGTCACATAAAAAATACTCAGTCGGCACTGGCTTCGCAGATATTTTTGTAGTTGTAATGTGTAGATATTTTGTAGTATTAATTTTGTTACTTTATAAGATATGTAAGGTTTTATTCTATTAAAACCTCTTGGTCACCTTCTTTAACTCCGACGTATTTCCCAGTTCCACAACTTTTATTATTTGTAATTTCATTACTCTTGAAACAAAGTTATAGTTCGTCTTTTCCTTCAGCTTTCTTCACAGTTTCTAACTGTCGTCGAAATACGTATGTTCCTCTTAGTACTAAGAACAATATTGTTGTCTTAGACTTATTTTAAGGTGTAGGTCACTTACAAAACAGGAAAATACGTCACCGTTAAAAATACAGGCTTCTTATTTCAGAGTAGACGTTAAGTAACGTTACAATGTTTTTACTTTAGTTAAAAACAAGGGTTTCACACGTTTTATGACGAGTCCTCCTTAGCGTTTATCGTTCAAAAATTTAGGTTTGGTGTTCTATATTTTCGTCCAATCCAATGGAAGATTACGAGTGAGGTTGAATAATATTTAACATCTTGTGTTTGCAGAGTGCTCAGGCTCCGGCTGCAACTGCGGAGACAACTGCAAGTGCGACTCTAGCTGTGCCTGCGCCGCCAACAAGGGCAAGTCTCAGGACTCGTGCTGCCCTAGCAAGGACAAATCCAAGCAGTAACTGCGTCAGATGGCACATCAACATCATCTAGACATTTTTTGTCTCTTAATAAATTATCTGTATGCATAAATCGTGTTTCTATCAATTCTGTTGTTTTCATTAGTTTAAAATTGCGACGTCTCAGTTGTTCACATTATTTAATTCTATTTATTCCTCCATCGACCGTGTGACAGAAGATCGCTTAGTAAATTCGGTTAAAAATGGATTTTTGACGACATCTTTCAGCGACTCTGTAAATTTTCTATGTAATGCTATTGTTAATAAATATTTTTAATATCTCTTAATCTGTCACCTGTTTTATTGTCTGTTAATTTTTCTATCACCTTAATCTGCCTACTCATTAATGTAATCCTAATAACATAAAGATTTTAATTTTAATTTTTGTTACTGATAGTTGTGACTAAATTTTTGTTTGAAATAATTTCACTCATTTTATGTTGTGTAGCACAACACAGACCTTAAAGATTAAAACAACAGAGAACAATAGCAACAACAAAGGCAACTATAAGAAATAAGAGAAATATTAAAATATTTATCCATACATACACCTAAACTCTTCTAGCTTATAGGACAGAGATAAGAGAAACACTTCAGTGGTTACAAATAGTCTGTGATGAAAGTTTTCGCGTGATTGAAATTTACATAAAACTATTTTTTTTACTTCCCATTGTTTTGCGATCAGTGAAGACAATACATTTTAAATTTATAAAATGTATTGTATAAAAGTGGGAAATTTTAGTAAAGAATGAGAATGTATGATAATGTTTAACTGAATATCAATCCTCAAGAACTACTTAAGTAAGACACAGAGCTATTTGAAATGAATATAAACTCATAAGTTAATATGGCACGTGAGTCCCTACATCAACTTTCCAATAAATTTTTACTGATTTTTCTTTTCTTTTTATATTTCCATTTAAGTTTAAATAACGCAAAGACATTTGCTTTAGCGCCTTGAAGGCCTATGTGTTCCATGTGTATTTATAAATATTGTTTTTATTATCGCACGGATTGTCGTGTTGTACAGTGGAAACAGAATAACTGACGCCAGATGAAGTAACAAATTACAACTTTGATTGCAGTTAGAAATACAAAAATACACTTATATAAGTCTTCAAGTTGAATTTTGTCAAACTCACAACATTATAATGCCACCTTATTACATTTTCGCACTAACACAGAAATCAATAAACCGCAAATCACTCCGAACCGCACTGTAATATAGTTGGTTCAAAACTGAAACTAATTCCAACTCGTCCAATCGTGGGATAGCTGCTGTACATGCCCCAGTGGTTGCAGTGTCCGGGGAAACCGGATAACTGCCTGATGCGTTCTGAGTGCATGAGTAGAAAAAAGGATGGAGGTATCCTGCAAGGAGGGATAGAGGCTGTTATTGTGTGGCAGAACCGCGGAGCGATTCGCAACAGCTGAGGATTTTTTTTTACTTGGGAAAGAAGGACCATGATTTATTGGTGACTTCTTGTTTATTTGGTGGAGGATGAGAAAGGAGTGACACTTAAGTGGCTAATTTACGTGGGTGGGAAAGAGTTGAATGTCAAGCGCCGGAGATGAAAACTAATTCCACGTGTAAATCTAGTATTTATACGCCGGCCGTGTAGCATAGTGACACAACTGGCCTGGATAACAGTAGAATAGTCGAGCTGTCGTCTGGAAGGGGCATCTCGAGGGATCTATACCATGTCCAACAGCCACATGAGACTATGGGTGATAGTAGGGATTTACCTTGATTTTATGGAGAAACCATTAGCCTATACTAGCTAACTTAAACATTTTTTTAATCGAGAAATGAACTTCAAAATAATCAAATTGTAATACACTTTTAATAGGCCTTACTACTATTTCTCGTTACCACTTTGCACCCTACTTGGCCTACGAGCATGTATAAAGTAAGAGTTTATCAAGTTAAATTACTCAGTGACAATGTTAATATTTATCACATACTAATTCTCACCAACAAGATATCACACTTACTTTTGTGTACTGACTGTTAAGAATTATCCCAGGGCGCCAGTAATAAATGAACACAATTTGATTGTTATTAATTAAGTTTTTTAATAACGATTTGCATTCACATATTACAAAATTTATAAGTCAGTACTTCAATAAAGTTACTATAAAATCTGTTAGTGTTTATTTCTTAGCAATGGATTCTTAGACTTATTGAGTCACCAAATATGATTGACATACATTTAAAATTAATAAGCAATATTAAAATGAGTGTTCATTTTATTATTTACGTGTATGTTGAATTCACTCTGCGATGCGATGTCATCAGTTCTGCGGGTTCCAGGCTGGTGCTCCGACGTTGACCGTTGAACAGTTATCCTTCTTAGTTTGCACTATTTTACACTGGTTTCACAAGTATTACACAATTCACTTAATTAACTTAGTGATAATTACACATGTGCCGTATACTAATACACTTGTTGAATACTCAGTATATCCTTATTAAAGCTAAGTGCGTCCAACACCGGATTGATAACTACTCTCGACCGACTGTCCCGTACAATGATGTTTGACACATTACATTTCGCTATGTATTTCGACATTCAACGATTGATGTTGTATTAAGTAAAACTGGATATATTACTCGAATTTAGATTATCTTCTCTAGTTACTCTGAAAATTATTCTTATCAACCCTTATTAAGTGTTTATGATACGTAACTTCCACAAGGCGCGTAATATCGCGTTACCGTAACTGACTTTTCCGTTGCGATTGAAATATACTTATTTAATTTACTGACTAATTTCTTAATACACTAAATACGAGTCTTTGTATTGTAATCTCTCCGTAGACTAACTTAACTTCTTACGCTTCGTTTTTTTATACATTGCTACAAACTACCCTCACCAACTATCTACAAAATACACGCCGATTGGTCTGACATACAGCTAATTTCAAATTTACCCAATCTGTCTAGTGAACACGTCCCGCGTAAAAAATGACGCTTTCCGTTATTCGTCAACTATTTGCGCGTGAAATTGTGGTAGGAAACTTAGCGTCTCTCTCCATCTCGCTCTCTGTCTAACCTAACGGTTCCTTTTGTTAGATGCACTTAACTTTTTACAATCTTAGGGAAGTTTTCTGACACCCTTGAAAATAATACAGTTTTATGACGGTTCGTCCGCTATGTTACTTTTCATAGTTTTTAGCCGACTCACGGGCGTCAACGCAAGGTCGTCTTTATGAACAACTACCGCGCCCTGCTACAACATTTTAATATTTCTTACTTTGAAGTACCACCGCTCTAATCGGTAGTTTTAGTTTTATTTTCTCCCCGCTTTCTACGAATATATATTTTTCCCTGGGTACAACATGACTTTGTCCCCGTAAAATTGTTGAAAGTTCAATTTTCACGTTATAAAATACTGTTATCCGTTATAAATGGTGTTATTTTACGACTTTTGGATTATTTAAAAAAATTGCAATTACAAAAATATAACTATAAAAAAATGTAAATACTATAAATAAGCCTTATTGAGAAAAACAGGCGTTTTAGTTAATTTAGTTACTTCGCCATTACTCGCATCCCGTATGTTTGAAATTATTTTTGTCGTTACAAGTCGATGTATCTTAGAGACTACGGTGGTATTAAATTCCATTTATGTATTAACTGAAGCAAAGAACAAAATATTTTGTTACGTTCGGTTCAGGCTTTTTTCGGTATTGAGGGGAAAAGTCAGTCAGGAAGGAACTTTTTTAATCTTATGATGGTGATAGCTGTATGGTGAAAGAGAGATTTGTTCAGAAATTATTTTTGAGAGCGTTTATTTATTTATTTGTACACATTTATTTATAGAGCGTTACATAATTCTGCCACTTCACATCACATTCAAAGGGTCACGTATCCATACATGATCTCTATTTCCTCAGCGTAGCATATGTACTATCTCTTCTAAAAATACTGTACTTAAATATTTTGAGTAATACGAGGGACGTTCACGTCAATCCGGGACTATTAATTTTTAATAAATATAGAACACATTTATGATAGTAAAAATACTTTTATTTCTCGATGTAATCCCCTGCTACATTTATACATTTATCCCAGCGTTTCACTAGTTCCTGGATATCCGCAGTGTAGAAAGATTTGTCGTTGCGTCGAAACCGAGATACTGACTGCTTCACCTCATCGTCGCTGTTGGAATGCTGGCCTCCCAGGAACAACTTCAAGGGCCCGAACAGGTGAAAATCGCTGGTAGCGAGGTCCAGATGTAAGGGCGGTGTGGCAATAACTCCCAGCCAAGATCTTGTAGCGCGCATGTCGTGCGGTGGGCGGTATGCGCGCGTGCATTGTCCTGCAGAAACAGAACGCCTTTAGTGGTGATCCCACCAGGCTGTTTTTTTCTTGAGAGCATTGTGCACATCTTGAAGAACTTTGCAGTAATACTCACTGTTAATATTGACTCCACGGGGTAGAAAATCGATGTGAATGATGCCATTTTTATCCCAAAATATTGAGGCCATAACTTTGCCTGCAGAAGCAATTGTTCAAAATGTTTTGGGAGGTGGTGAGTCCACATGCTTTCACTGCTTTGATGCATGTTTTGATTCCGGGGTGAAATGATGGACCCACGTTTCATCGCAGGTAACAATTCGATCGAGAAAAAGCTGGTCTTCTTTGTCAAAACGTTGTTTAACTCCTTGCAGATTTGCAATCTTCTTTGCCGGTTAAAAGCAGAAAGCTGTCTTGGTACCCATGTGCACTAACCTTACTGAATTTCAGATGTTTGTGAATGAATTTGTTTACAGTTCCCATAGACAAATTTATTTCTTTTGCAATTTGCTGACAAGTTATCTGTCGATTATCAAGGATCACTTTCTACACTCGCTAAATGTTCATGGGAATGAATACAGTACGCTCCGAACCATCTCGACCGGGATCGTCACTCACTGATGTACGGCCTTCTTTAACACGTTTGCACCATTCAAATGTTTTACTGCGATTAAGAGTCTCATCACCGTACTGTGCAAGGAGTCGCGAAATATTTCACCGGGTTTTACGCCTTCATTCACGAGAAATTTCATTACAACACGCTGTTCCAAATGTGCATTGGATGCCATGTTCTTTACAACTGACTGTTGTTATTGTTTACGTGTAAACAATACAGCGCGCCATGCGGTAATAGGTGGCACTTGTACTTTATATGTAGGACCAACAGAATCAGCAGGAATCTCCATTTACGCTCTAGTCTAACAAAAGTCCCGGATCACGTGAACGTCCCTCGTATTTTATCGTGACGTAAAAAACTGCGTTTATTATCTTTCCAATGTTGTTCTCTAAAGTTGCGACAAAATCTGTCTAGGCCTAAGTCCCTAAGTTCGGACACCCACATGACAATACACATGCCTGCTCAACCCTTATACTACAAACTCTCACTGACACGCGCACGCATTCAGATTTTTGAGAAGTAAAAACCGTTAAAACTTCAATACAACACTTGTCTTCTCTCCGAATTCCCCCTTCCCTAGAGCCCGATTCCGGATATCCATTAGCTCATAATCGACTTCCATGAACTTATCCAGGCTGGCTGTTACTCGGTAGCTGAAAGTATCTTGTGAAGCGGCGACCACGCGATCTGATCTAGTCCTTTCTGTAGCCCGACGTCGTATTTTCGACATATTACCGTTAGACATTGTAAACACCGCTAAGAAGATAGTCTGATTGTTCCTATGTAGTCTGATAGTCTGATGACTCTTCCGACCTGTCAACGTTTCTTCGGGGTTCGGAGAATCCTCCTGCTTCAGAGGAATGAACGATCAAATCCTGACGCAGGAATTACATTAGCCGGCTTGCAGCTGAAGACAGTCGCTTATCTGGCAACGCCAATGCATCCAGTGAAGGGACGACGTGGGACTTTTTCGACCGAGCCTCCACGGATTCTGACCAGTGGCGTATCTAAAATTTGGTCTGGGGGGGGTACGGTCATGTCGGCTTCATACAAAAGAAAAAAGAAGTGAATACTAATCAACATTACATCTCTAAAGTGGTTGATAAAGGTGTGATAATGTCCTGTAATCAATCCCATTAAAATAAACGGTAATAACGCAATAAAAATACGCGTTATTGAAACATTGTTTAGAAGATACGTACTGACTACATTCATTTTCCTATATTTCATATTTCAAACTTATACGGAAATGCTGTGTAATAAACCTGTTTTTATATTAAAATAGATTTACTACTATATTAGCGTAAACAGCTTAAAAAATAATACAGCCTTGAAATTAAGAGATTAACAAGATTCGACCCTCTCGAGAGGGGTCCGGTCCCGTTCGTCCCCTCTTATTCTGACACAGGATCCTCGCGAATCACGGTTAAATCTCGTGAACAGCGGTGGAGCAGACCTCTCATAATGGCTAATAAGAGGCTGCTACATGTTGCAGTGACTTGAAAGTGTACGAAGCTAAACCATATATACTTTTAGCAAAGCTGCAATGACAATACAGTTATTGCGTGGAGAAAACGATGGATCTGATAATACATAGTTACAGCGAACCCTGTTGAATGAACGGGCACTTGACAGCCGCTGGCCGTCGTCAGTGGGGTGAAATGTCTCAGGTTAATTATAAAATTGTTTTAGTCCGCAGCAAGTTATATTATAATTATCTGACATGAAACCTGTTGGATTCTATGCGTCAACAAAGTGCAATTAACTAAGCAGATATGGGTGCAAAATTAATTCTGCCATTTACGTTCTGTTCTGTATAAAGATAATTAGTAAGTAATATTTTATGTTTTTTTTTAAAGAATACATTTTTATGACTTAGTGTACAAAGTTTCGATAACTTACATTAATGTCGTCTTCAGATTTAATTTTATAATTAGATTTTATAATTTATAATGTAAAACAAATGATAAAATTATAGCCTTGTGTTATAAATATAAAATATTATTTATATTTAATTTTAAGTAAGAAGAATAATGTAAGCAATTATGAATATAAATAAAGATAAATTATTCCTCAGGCTTTCACGGCCGGTGTCAGATGAATTGTTCATGATATCCGGGCTGTTTGGCCGTGGTCCATGGTTTATAACAAAACCAAACGTTTCGGCAGCTCCACTGGCTGCCATCATCAGTGGTATAAAAAATCCTGCACGCCGGGTGTTTACGTACAGGCCCACAGGACCTGATACCACTTTTTTTTATACCACTGATGATGGCAGCCAGTGGAGCTGCCGAAACGTTTGGTTTTGTTATAAACCCTGGACCACGGCCAAACAGCCCGGATATCATGAACAATTCATAAATAAAGATAATTAAACGGATGTTTCAGGCTGGGTAAGCGGATATTTACCTGATGACATAAGCAACTGATGAAGGTGGATAAGCTTTAGTGAAGTGTATATTCATTAGTTAAAAAAAATTGTATTAGAAATGGAAAATACAGATTAGAAACACATCCACACACATCTGGTGTTGTCGGCTCTCCGAATTACGACTGCATTCTAATTTGTTTATTGTCTGTATGGGAGATCCGAATCGTCTAGGTGTTAAAGCAGAAAAAAGCAGCCCAACAAAATACTACAGTTCGTAAGTACCAGTTTTCCGAAGATAATCTGCAATTTTCTTAATCTTCTCTAACATACCACCAACACCATGAAATATAAAATTGTCAAACGACAGTGCTGAAGGGTGCCCTCTTTGATCACCTTAGCTCTCGTTGAAAGACACCAGTAGCCTTATTTCGTGTTATACATATATATGCAATATACATATATTATTACATTACATATAGAATATAATATATATGTTATATTATACATAATATAATATATATATGTTATAGGCTATATAATATAATATAGAAAACGACAAAACGTAATACACTACTTGCAGAAGAAACTATATTGAATAATAACGTAATATTATATAATTGCTGCAAGAAACTTTGAGTTACGTATATAGAAAATGATGTAGGCCTACATACATACATATGCACGTGCTCCCAAAAGATAGGCAAAACCTTGGGAAATGATTCTGTTCATTAAACTGAAGCAGAAATGTCAAATAAATGTATGTCAAAAAATACTTCGTTTTCTAACTATATGCCCTATACGTTTTTACAAAAAAAAAAAATATGTATATTCCTGCTAAACGAAATTAGGAGTGATAATGAAATTTGGTGTACACAATAATTTTACTATTTATTATAAGTACAAGATAAACCAAAATGTTATCTTAAAAAGATTAAAACATTTTTAATGCTAAATGTTGATGTGACGATTTCATTAATAAAAATATGGTAATTAATAAATAGGTAATGTGAAGACTGAGAATTTTTAAATTTTTAATAAAATCGCACATTTAAACTACATCTTATTGCTATCATTAAATAATAATAATATTTAATAAAGAGTTGTAATAATAAAATAAAAAGGAATACGAGTGTACAGATAGGGTAAACCTTGTTAATTAATCCTGCATAGACATGCGCTAACCGGAATTAACTTGAATTCCGACCCCTAAACAAACTAATAATACTTGTAAATTTGACATTATTTAAATTATTAAACAAGACCACTGTAATGTACTTTAATAACGTCTGTAATTAAGAATATCTCTGCTTAATTAAATAGTCAAACTTTAATCCTTTAAATATAGAAGGAACATGGAACTACTTTTATGCTGAATAGTAAATGACGCGAGATTACTACTCTCACCCCTTAACTATTAACCCACTTGTAATGGAGCGCTCACGCCGTAAGCTGCGCACAGCGTTGGTTCGCGACGCAGAGATAAATATGTGAAAGTTCGCTAAAGAATATCTAAATAACTAAATTGTGCGCCGATGACATCTCTATCAAATCTTAAATAAGAAATTATGTAATTAATGCAGTACTAGAACCATGAGGTGAAATTCTACTAATAAATAATCATGTGAAGTGAATACCAGTGAAACAAGCTTTTGCTTTATTTATTCTAACAACAAGAATTACTACAGTCATCTAAGAAGAGAGTACCACACCCAGAATGATTTAACATACGTCAGGAACTTCACCGTCACCGGATACTAAGGTAACGACAGACCTTCAGGAAACACACCGAGGACCGAAGAGCCAAATCTGCATCAACTACAGGAAACCACAGGTGACATGGAGGCTTGTCTTCCATGGTTATGAGATACTAAAATTATAACCAACAAAAGACAATTTAACTAACACTTTAAGACTTTTAAAAACAGACATTATATGTAAGATGTAGTCTGTAATCTAATAAAACTGTTTGTAGTAAAAGAGTAAAAGTTTAAACTGAAAGCATTATTGTTTTAAAAAGGTTAATAAAGTCCATTCTTCAAATGGCACAATTTTCAAGATTGTATATGGGGAGGTGACCATTATTAACATACTATATTCAATCCCGGATCCGTGGAATAAATTAAATTGATGTACATCTTTATTTTGAGGGCCCTTGTGAAAGAATAAAATATATAATCATCTTGTAAACTGTAAGCTGTTGAACCATATATGTTGAGAACTTTAAGTAGAGCAATTAATCTCATTATGTAATAAAGAGATGTCAACTTTAGTACAGACTAAACTGAGTGCATAAATCAACAGTCTCCCCTTCCCAGTTTCCTTTTATATTAATTGTTTTGGTGTTGTGATTAATTTTTCAGCTCGTCACAACGAAGGCAGCCTGTATAATTGGCAGAACCAATTAATGCGGGTTCCCTATGTTATAACACAAGTTAAGATGTTATAAATTGCGCCACTCTGCTTTGTTAAATTTAAATTTGCTGCTCCTTTGTAAAAAAAAAAAATTGTGTCTTGTGTTGTTTGAGAAGTAATTGTGTCCCAATATTACACACACAAGCTGTTGATCTATTCACTCATGTACTTTAATATGTGTCAAAATTTTAAATAAAATAAAAATCATAATTATTATTATAGTAATATAGTATAGGTAACTTTAACTGTAACTTTAATATGTGTAAACTTATATTAACATATTGACCCACGTAAACAAAACCATGTACGTACTTGTCCAAAAATTTCATTCATCAACGTGTCAATTTGACGACAAACTCGGACAGGTAAATATCCTGTTGCCGCCTGTGTAAAACTGTCATAGTTAACCTCCCGCAAGTTGAGTTAGACAATACGCCACCCTCTTTGATAGTTCTATTGTTATAAGAAGCGTGTATTTTCCTGTGCTTAGTAACCGAGGATTCCCCCTTTGTTGAACGTATATTGAAGCTGTGTGAGATTTCTCTCTCTACCAAGGTAAAATGATTAAAGTTCACATTTTAATGGTTTATTTGTAAAAAAAAAAGAAGTACGAATACAATTGATTTATGTTTTTACTTTTCTTGTGTAAAAAAAAAAAGAAAGCGTTGTATAGAATTTAATGCGAATAGTAAAATAAGTTTTAGTGTGCGAAAACTACTATCTCTATTGTTAAATAAAGTGTTCTACCCCTTACCCCGTAACAAAGTAAAATGTTAACCTTTAAACTAAGTAAAATTAAATCGAAGTATAGTAACGTGTCCTAAATAAAAAAAATATAAATTATAAATTTTTTTAAGTAAATGATAAGTCCTTTAAATAAAAGTTTAATAATATCTTAAACTATATTAACGTGTTATAAAAGTGTATTAGTAAAATAAGTAGCAGAAAATAATCGTGTTAAGAATTGTAGTAAGCCACCCCCTATTGTGCTAAAGTGGTACCGAAGTAAACAATAGCCGCGACCAAGTGTATATACAACACCCCTGTGTAAAGTGTTTGTCCCCTCCAGCATAGTTTGTAACCGCTGTTCGTTTTAAAAGTAAATAAAGATACCCCTTCGTGAAGTTCCGCTTATCTCAGTAGTATAAGATATTAGCATTAGAAATAATCTAAAGTGGAGTATGGGATCCGCTTTAGGTTATATTAGAGGTAATTAAGAATAATATATGTAACGTAACACAGTCACAAAGGCGCCGCACTGAAAAATTCTTTACAAGGGTTAAAGAAAGTTCTTTACAAGGGTTAAAGAAAGTGCAGAAAACTAACTACTAGAGTTAGAGTATGCAAAATGTAATCAGTCGGGCCACGATGTTGTGAGGTTACGAAAATTAGTAGTAGAAATAAAATTAAGTTAGCTTTTAAGAAACGAGATAAAGGGAAGTTCACAAAAGAAAGGAAAATGAGTAACAAACAAAAAATTTCCCACGGTAATCCCCAAGCATACTCCCGGTACATTGCTGACCAAATAAGCCGGAGTCTGTTCTTAAGCGGCGGAGTATGTGACGATTTCATTAATAAAAATATGGTAATTAATAAATAGGTAATGTGAAGACTGAGAATTTTTAAATTTTTAATAAAATCGCACATTTAAACTACATCTTATTGCTATCATTAAATAATAATAATATTTAATAAAGAGTTGTAATAATAAAATAAAAAGGAATACGAGTGTACAGATAGGGTAAACCTTGTTAATTAATCCTGCATAGACATGCGCTAACCGGAATTAACTTGAATTCCGACCCCTAAACAAACTAATAATACTTGTAAATTTGACATTATTTAAATTATTAAACAAGACCACTGTAATGTACTTTAATAACGTCTGTAATTAAGAATATCTCTGCTTAATTAAATAGTCAAACTTTAATCCTTTAAATATAGAAGGAACATGGAACTACTTTTATGCTGAATAGTAAATGACGCGAGATTACTACTCTCACCCCTTAACTATTAACCCACTTGTAATGGAGCGCTCACGCCGTAAGCTGCGCACAGCGTTGGTTCGCGACGCAGAGATAAATATGTGAAAGTTCGCTAAAGAATATCTAAATAACTAAATTGTGCGCCGATGACATCTCTATCAAATCTTAAATAAGAAATTATGTAATTAATGCAGTACTAGAACCATGAGGTGAAATTCTACTAATAAATAATCATGTGAAGTGAATACCAGTGAAACAAGCTTTTGCTTTATTTATTCTAACAACAAGAATTACTACAGTCATCTAAGAAGAGAGTACCACACCCAGAATGATTTAACATACGTCAGGAACTTCACCGTCACCGGATACTAAGGTAACGACAGACCTTCAGGAAACACACCGAGGACCGAAGAGCCAAATCTGCATCAACTACAGGAAACCACAGGTGACATGGAGGCTTGTCTTCCATGGTTATGAGATACTAAAATTATAACCAACAAAAGACAATTTAACTAACACTTTAAGACTTTTAAAAACAGACATTATATGTAAGATGTAGTCTGTAATCTAATAAAACTGTTTGTAGTAAAAGAGTAAAAGTTTAAACTGAAAGCATTATTGTTTTAAAAAGGTTAATAAAGTCCATTCTTCAAATGGCACAATTTTCAAGATTGTATATGGGGAGGTGACCATTATTAACATACTATATTCAATCCCGGATCCGTGGAATAAATTAAATTGATGTACATCTTTATTTTGAGGGCCCTTGTGAAAGAATAAAATATATAATCATCTTGTAAACTGTAAGCTGTTGAACCATATATGTTGAGAACTTTAAGTAGAGCAATTAATCTCATTATGTAATAAAGAGATGTCATCTTTAGTACAGACTAAACTGAGTGCATAAATCAACAGTCTCCCCTTCCCAGTTTCCTTTTATATTAATTGTTTTGGTGTTGTGATTAATTTTTCAGCTTGTCACAACGAAGGCAGCCTGTATAATTGGCAGAACCAATTAATGCGGGTTCCCTATGTTATAACACAAGGTAAGATGTTATATTGAGTACTAACAAAAAATGTCTAATTAGATAAAAAATTAACCCTTTTATTCTAAATCCGACGATACCTTGTTTATGGAATTCGGATAAATGTTAACAGAGTTATTACATTTGTTTTCTAACAAAACATTTAGCCTAGTTTCCTATAAGAACCACGTACTTTTTCTGTTTTGTAAGAAATTTAAAGAAACTGGATTATTTTTTCCGATTCCCAGGTGCTAAGTGAAGTAAATTTAAATAAATATTAAATTATTTATTTACTTCTGTGTTCTAAAATATTGGCCATAATGTACACGCTCTACTGCTAAATATGCGTGAGCAGCCATTTTAGACAAGAGTTGCCGTGTAGGCTAAATCCAGAATTATTCAAAATAATTAAAAATTGTTAAATAATGGTAAACAACCTAATGGAACTTTAAACAACCACTCTGCGAGTAATCATGGTGAAATAATGTAAATGGAAATACTCGCTTCATTTAGGAAAGTAGACCAAATATTGTGTTATGAAGGAAATCTAATAATTCCGTTATTTTTATCCGAATTCCATTAAAAAGGTACCGTAGGATTACGTACCAAAGAGCTAATTTTTATGTAGTACGACACTTTTTGTTATAAGTAGCCTACTGATTTTTTTTAATTTAAAATTAACAATTTTAAACAGCCCCTATTTTGAAAATATTTTAGATTGCATTTTGCTTTGAAATTATAAGAAATGGAAACGTACTTCACAGGTCATTCCGTTCGGCAGTAATTAACACACACACACACACACACACACACACACACACACACACACACACACACACACACACACACACACACACACACACACACACACACACACACACACACACACACACACACACACACACACACACACACACACACACACACACACACACACACACACACACACACAGAGAGAGAGAGAGAGAGAGAGAGAGAGAGAGAGAGAGAGAGAGAGAGAGAGAGAGAGAGAGAGAGAGAGAGAGAGAGAGAGAGAGAGAGAAATACAAACAAAAAACAAACATTTTCGGCATATGTTTATTGATCATTTTCTTCAGTTTAATGAGTGGGATCATTTCGCGGATTTTGGCACCATATTTGGGGAATACTGTAGTGTGTGTGTGTGTGTGTGTGTGTGAAACAGAAACGAAAGAACAACTATGATCATTACAAATGACAGAAACTCTGGTTTAATATTTAAATGTCTACTACTTACACCTATCAAAAAATCTTTGTTTTCAACTATGCCTACTATAGTTTTGACTACATTTAGTAACCAGGGTCATTGGTATAGTGACGCTAGGAAAACAACAACACTAGCACCTTTTAATGTATTGTAACACCTGATATGCAGCAAAGACTGCAGAGATAATGACAGGTTGTTTCATGATGAGCGCCTAGGTCTGACTAGACCTTTAGAGATAAAGGTCTGACTTTTAAGAAAACAAAACAGCATATTTATGTTGTTAAAATATATGATAGAGTAAGAGAGGACGTTTATATTATTTCGTCAAGTGATGGCAAAAAAAATCGTGTTCGAGATTATTGCAGATTCTGATTGTGCTACACTCAAAACATGAAAAAGTCATTTTACTTCCATATTCCTTAAGGAATGGAAGTATGGTGACGGCAAAAAAAATCGTGTTCGAGATTATTGCAGATTCTGATTCTACTACACTCAAAACATGAAAAAAAGTCGTTTTCCGAAAAGTGTCTGTGTGTCTGTCTGTCTATCTGTCTGTCTGTCTGTCTATCTGTGTGTCTGTCTGTAGATTTTTTTTCTATGGCAAACGATAACTGCCGCAAATTCAAACAGAATCAAATAATTTTTTCCATACAGTCCGGTTTTGCAGAGTTCTCGCGACCTATTGTTTTTGGTGAAGATCGGTTGAGGGAAAGGGGTAGTTTACCAGCAACGGTTTTTTTTTAGCAAGGGTAATTTTGTTTGTTTGGCAAACGATAACAGCCGCAAATTCAAACAGAATCAAATAATGTTTCGCATACAGCCCTGAATTGTAGAGTTCTCAAGACCTATTGTTTTTGGTGAAGATCGGTTATGGGAAAGGGGTAGTTTACCTGTAACGTTTTATGTTTTAACAAGGGTATTTCTTATGGCAAACGATAACAGCCGCAAATTCAAACAGAATCAAATAATGTTTCGCATACAGCCCTAAATTGTAGAGTTCTCAAGACCTTTTGTTTTTGGTGAAGATCGGTTAAGGGAAAGGGGTAGTTTACCTACAACGTTTTTTTAACAAGGGTATTTTCTATGGCAAACGATAACAGCCGCAAATTCAAACAGAATCAAATAATTTTCTGCATACAGCCCTGATTTGTAGAGTACTCAAGACCTATTGTTTTTGGTGAAGATCGGTTGAGGGGAAGGGGTAGTTTACCAGCAACGTTTTTTATCATGCGTATTTTCTATGGCAAACGACAACTGCCGCAAATTCAAACAGAATCAAATAATTTTTTGCATACAGCCCTGATTTGTAGAGTACTCGCGACCTATTGTTTTTGGTGAAGATCGGTTGAGGGGAAGGGGTAGTTTACCTGCAACGGTTTTTTTTATCAAGGGAAATTTTTTTTTTTGGCAAACGATAACAGCCGCAAATTCAAACAGAATCAAATAATGTTTCGCATACAGCCCTGAATTGTAGATTTCTCAAGACCTATTGTTTTTGGTGAAGATCGGTTAAGGGAAAGGGGTAGTTTACCTGCAACGTTTTTTTAACAAGGGTATTTTCTATGGCAAACGATAACAGCCGCAAATTCAAACAGAATCAAATAATGTTTTGCATACAGTCCTGATTTGTAGAGTACTCAAGACCTATTGTTTTTGTGAAGATCGGTTAAGGGGAAGGGGTAGTTTACCTGCAACGTTTTTTTATCAAGCGTATTTTCTATGGCAAACGATAACAGCCGCAAATTCAAACAGAATCAAATAATTTTTTGCATACGTCCCTGAATTGTAGAGGTCTCAATGACTTTCGATTTTGGTGAAGATCGGTTAAGGGGAAGGGGTAGTTTACCTGCAACCTTATACGTTTTAACAAGAGTAAAGTACTTGAAAATTTATTAAAACTTTTTGAAACAATGGTAATTGTTAAAAATAAAATAATTTTGTTGCCAGGCAATAAAATTATAATTTTTTCATTTTAATGTAATATAATATTTTTCATTTAATACAGCAATAAAAAGGCAGGTAAGACACAGCCTGGCTGTTTGGCTGAAAATGATTTTAAATATAAATCTTAGAATATGGAAGTCATGTATGGTTCTCCATACCGATATTTTCGAAAAGTGTCAGTGTGTGTCTGTCTGTAGATTTTTTTTCTATGGCAAACGATAACAGCCGCAAATTCAAACAGAATCAAATAATTTTTTGCGGACAGCCCAGATTTGTAGAGTACTCACGACCTATTGTTTTTGGTGAAGATCGGTTGAGGGAAAGGGGTAGTTTACCTGCAACGGTTTTTTTTATCAAGGGTATTTTACTTCCATGTTCTTAAGGAAATGGAAGTATGGTGATGGCAAAAAAAATCGTGTTCGAGATTATTACAGATTCTGATTGTGCTACACTCAAAACATGAAAAAAAGTCATTTTTCGAAAAGTGTCTGTGTGTGTGTCTGTCTGTAGTTTTTTTTCTATGGCAAACGATAACAACCGCAAATTCAAACAGAATCAAATAATTTTTTGCGGACAGCCCAGATTTGTAGAGTACTCAAGACCTATTGTTTTTGGTGACGATCGGTTAAGGGAAAGGGGTAGTTTACCGGCAACGGTTTTTTTTAAATCAAGGGTAATTTTTCTTTATGTCAAACGATAACAGCCGCAAATTTAAACAGAATCTACTACTCTTTTGCATACATCCCTGAATTGTAAAGTTCTCAAGACCTGTTGTTTTTGGTGAAGATCGGTTAAGGGAAAGGGGTAGTTTACCGGCAACGTTTTATGTTTTAACAAGGGTATTTTCTATAGCAAACGATAACAGCCGCAAATTCAAACAGAATCAAATAAGATTTGCATACAGCCCTGATTTATAGAGTACTCAAGACCTATTGTTTTTGGTGAAGATCGGTTGAGGGAAAGGGGTAGTTTACCAGCTACGTTTTATGTTTTAACAAGGGTATTTTCTATGGCAAACGATAACAGCCGCAAATTCAAACAGAATCAAATAATTTTTTGCATACAGACCTGAATTGTAGAGTACTCAAGACCTTTTGCTTTCGGAGAAGATCGGTTAAGGGAAAGGGGTAGTTTACCAGCAGCGTTTTTGATCAAGGGTAATTTTTTTTGGCAAACGATAACAGCCGCAAATTCAAACAGAATCAAATAATGTTTTGCATACAGCCCTGAATTGTAGAGTTCTCAAGGCCCTTTGATTTTGGTGAAGACCGGTTAAGGGGAAGGGGTAGTTTACCAGCAACCTTTTACGTTTTAACAACAGTAAAGTACTTGAAAATTCATTTAAACTTTTTCAAACAATGGTAATAAAATAATTTTGTTGTCAGGCAATAAAATTATAATTTTTTCATTTTAATGTAAATCATGTATGAGAGAAAATATATCGTTCGTGGCAGGCAAGTATATCTCAATTATGTAATGTTTACGTTTCCATTTTATTATTATGATTACTGCAATAAAAAAGCAGGGAACACACACACACACACACACACACGCACAAAATTCGAGTTATTTCTGGCCTCACTCATGTTTATTTTCTTATATTTGCACGCTTTTTAAATGGAAAGTGCCGAAACCCACACCAACATAACGCGTGCAAGCAGAAAAAGTGTCCAGCGTGGATAGCGGTTTGCTTCCTGTGGATCGCTGGGCAGTGTAACTGCACGTGTTTACAGAGGAACGAATCATAGACAGAATTTTCGTCTTTAGGGAATGAACCCTTTGCAAGATGCTGAGTGTCCATGAGTGACTTCGGAGCGCTCCTTCTTTTCCGCGTGTTTGTTCTGTGAAACGTACACTGTAGATTCGCAGCTTTACTCTAAGCAACGCTCAATAGGAAATGTTGAAAATTTTTGTCCACGGTGTACCCTCATACACACTAAACCTGCTCTGATGTTTTAATTACGGACATCATAATATTAAAACTTTGGAAACTTGAGCACTACTTAATGGAGATCAAACATTAACTTATACAAGCCATTAATTTTATGCATATTTTTTATATATATGTGTACAACGTTATCGGCAGCAAAGAAGTAGTTTTTGTTAAAATTCCTTCTCGGGATGTTTGTGACCACAGTACTGTGGTTAAGGCTGAAGCAGTAAGTAGAAAGAAGTAGTTTCTATGGTAATATTTCATTTCGAAAATGATTTTAAATATAAATCTTAGAACATGGAAGTTATGTATGGTTCTCCATACCGATATTTTTTTCTATGGCAAACGATAACAGCCGCAAATTCAAACACAATCAAATAATGTTTCGCATACGACCCTGAATTATAGAGTTCTCAAGACCTATTATTTTTGGTGAAGATCGGTTAAGGGAAGGAGGTAGTTTACCAGCAACGTTTTATGTTTTAAAAGGGTATTTTCTATGGCAAACGATAAGAGCCGCAAATTCAAACAGAATCAAATAATGTTTTGCATACAGCCCTGATTTGTAGAGTACTCAAGACCTATTGTTTTTGGTGAAGATCGGTTAAGGGAATGGGGTAGTTTACCAGCAACGTTTTATGTTTTAAAAGGGTATTTTCTATGGCAAACGATAAGAGCCGCAAATTCAAACAGAATCAAATAATGTTTTGCATACAGCCCTGATTTGTAGAGTACTCAAGACCTATTGTTTTTGGTGAAGATCGGTTAAGAGAATGGGGTAGTTTACCGGCAACGTTTTATGTTTTAAAAGGGTATTTTCTATGGCAAACGATAAGAGCCGCAAATTCAAACAAAATCAAATAATTGTTTGCACACAGTCCTGATTTGTAGAGTACTCAAGACTTTTGGTGAAGATCGGTTAACGGGAAGGGGTAGTTTACCTGCAACGTTTTTCTTATCAAGGGTAATTTTTTTCTATGGCAAACGATGACAGCCGCAAATTCAAACAGAATCAAATAATGTTTTGGATACAGCCCTGAATTGGAGAGTTCTCAAGATTTGTTGCTTTTGGTGAAGATCGGTTAAGGGGAAGGGGTAGTTTACTAGCAACGTTTTATGTTTTAACATGGGTATTTTCTACGGCAAACGATAACAGCGCCAAATTCAAACAGAATCAAATAATTTTTTGCATGCAACTCTAAATTGTAGAGTTCTCAAGACCTATTGTTTTTGGTGAAGATCTGTTAAGGGGAAGGGGTAGTTTACCGGAAACGTTTTTTTATCAAGGCTAATTTTTCCTATGGCTAACGATAACAGCCGCAAATTCAAACAGAATCAATTAATGTTCTGGATACAGCCCTGAATTGTAAAGTTGTCAAGACCTGTTGGTTTTGGTGAAGATTGGTAAGGGAAAGGGGTAGTTTACAAGCAACATTTTATGTTTTAACAAGGGTAATTTTTTCTATGACGAACGATAACTGCCGCAAATTCAAACAGAATCAACTACGTTTTTGCATACCGTCTTGAATTATACAGAACTCAAGGTTTGTTGATTTTGTTGAAGATCGGTTAAGGAAAAGGGGTAGTTTACCAGCAACGTTTTATGCTTTAACAAGGGTAATTTTTTTTTGTCGAACGATAACTGCCGCAAATTCAAATAGAATCAAATAATTTTTTGCATAATGTCCTAAATTGTAAAGAAGTGAAGGCCTGTTGATTTTGGTGAAGATCGGTTAAGGGGAAGGGGTAGTTTACCGGCCACTCTTCATGTTTTAACAAGAGTAATTGTTTCTATGACGAACGATAACTGCCGCACATTCAAACAGAATCAATTATTTTTTTGCATGCATCCCTGCATTGTAGAGGACTGAAGGCCTATTGATTTTTGTGAAGATCGGTTAAGAGAAATAGGTAGTTTACCTGCAACATTTTATGTTTTAACAGGAGTAAAGTACTTAATTTTGATAAAGAAACTATCCTGATAAGAAGCTC
Source organism: Magicicada septendecula (assembly GCA_034769895.1). Taxonomy (NCBI): domain Eukaryota; kingdom Metazoa; phylum Arthropoda; class Insecta; order Hemiptera; family Cicadidae; genus Magicicada; species Magicicada septendecula. Next base: position 198,032,920 of record CM068369.1, read on the forward strand.
ATAATAATCCACTGTGGAAACGTGGATGAAATATCTATAAATGAAGAGGCTAGTTGAACGGGGTGAGGGTAATTTTCTATTAATGAAAATTATAGTTGAAGAGGGAGGGGAGATTTTTTTATATGTGTACTACGTTATCGGCAACAAAGAAGTAGTTTTTTGTTAAAATTCCTTCCCGGGCTGTTTAGCCGTAGTCCAATGTTTTCTACAAAACCAGACGTTTTGGCAATGCCATCGACTGCAATTATCAGTGAAAATCGAGTGCGAAAACGTGAGGTGGTATACGTTAGTTACACCTAGACAAAATAATCAGGAAAAACATAAATCTAATTAACAACATAGAACTGGTCAAGAAAACCGAACACATCCACATTCCACACATTTCAACATTAGTATCTTTTGACATAACCAATTTATACACCAACGACACCATACATCAAAGAACACCATACAAACACTTGAACATTTACTCAGACAAAACAACACGCCCGAAACACACATACATGAGATCATCGCACTCACCAAAATAATTACAGAACAAAATTACTTCACATACAACAACACACAAACAGACGGACTCCCCATGGGCTCCCCCATATCAGGAATACTAGCTGAAATATTCATACACAACATGGAACAAAAACATATAATAAACAACAACAAATACACCAACAAAATCATTTATTGGCACAGATACGTAGATGATATATTACTTTCATATAATGGCAATACGAAACAGGTCGAAAATTTCCACAAATACATAAACACAATATACCACAAACTAAAATTTACACTTGAAATAGAACAAAACAATAGTATAAATTTTCTTGACCTAACAATTAACAAAACAAACAATACACACACATATAAAATATACAGGAAACCAACCACAACTGACATGGTCATACACAACACATCAAACCATCCAACGCAACACAAACATGCTGCATTCAACCATATGCTCCATAGACTAACAAAATACCACTAAGTAAACAAGATTATAAAGAAGAACTCAACACAATCAAATACATAGCAATAAAAAACGGTTATAACCCTAATTTAATAAACAAACTACACAGACACATCCTAAACAAAAACAACAAAACAAAAAATACCAACAACACACAACCAAATAAATACATCACACTCACATACTACAACTCCAACACACACAAAATCGCCAACACATTCAGGAAACACAATTACAAAATAGCCTACAGAACCAACAATGCCATCAAAAAACACATCAACGATACAAACACGGACATAGACATATACAACAAAACAGGGGTATACAAATTAAACTGCAACGATTGTAATAGTTTCTATATAGGCCAGACGGGAAGATCTTTTTCTTCAAGATTTTCTGAATGCCTAAAAGCTTTATCCAGCAACAACATGCACTCCGCATTCGCCACACACATACAGACAAAAAACCACAGCTACACCAACATAAAAAACAATCTCGAGATCCTACACTACTTACCTAAAAGTCGAAAACTTAACACAGCAGAACAGTACGAAATATGCAAACACTTCACAATACAACCAAACAACATACTTAACGACCAATTACACTTTAAATCACACGCACTCTTTGACACAATTATACACAAAACATACAATAATTAGGAGTCCGGCGCCAACCCCCTTCCACCTCCACCCACCACACAACCAACCAACTAGAAAAAACCGTTACAAGTTCCGGACATTCTGTATCATACCTCGCTGAGGAAGGCGAACATCACGCTGAAACGTCGTACGAGGAAAATAAACAAAGTAAGTTTCACATGTGAAAGTGTAATAATTAATATTCAAGAATCCTATTTAAATGTTAAGTAATAAACAAACTGAAGGCATACGTTTCAAAAGAGTATTCAATTTACTATAAATGAATACGGTATAGATGGTTATAATATTGTTGTTCAGTATAAACTATTAAATTATGGAGACGTATTTAGATCATTGGAGCACCCTATTTTGTGTAAGAAAATATGGAGCATTTAACTACTGAATATCCAAAGAATAAGTACTGAAACATCCATATAATCTGAGTGCTAAGTGAATTCATATTCGTTGTAAAATTTTCTCGTTCCATGTAAGAACAGAAAATATTGAACAGTTAGGAAAGAGAATTGATATAATATAAGAAGTACTTACACATTGAATAGACATAATTGAAACAAAATGTTAACGAAATAAAGTGAGAGAAATGAAGGAAGGAAGAAAGAAAGTTCGGACATTCATACTGGAATAAAAAAGGTTTTAAATATTTATATTCGGGGAAAAAGTAAAAGATCATGAAATAACTTTATTATTTGCTTGACAGCGTTTCATATAGACTCGGAAGAATATACAAGACACAATCTTCGAATCGTGGTTGGAAAACTGCTCAACAAGATGAAATAAAAAGTAAGCTGACAAATTAAAAAAAAAAAATTGTGTAGAATCAAAGGATGCAGTGTCAGTGCTCTGAAACAGGACAAGTAAAGAAGAGAAATCTGAAATATCCACAATGGATAGCGATAACTAGAGTTTACTATGAGCACAGAGGAGATCGGAGGACTAAAATTACAGATTTGGAGTGCGGAATAAAGTCGTTCTTGATATAATAAAGAGAAGTAAGGGTGTAGGTAGGCGGAAAATGCCTTACCCGACCGGTGTTGCTGGGACGGGGTGTTTGTATGGTTATAAACGCTAAATAACGATTCTTAAACGTCTCATTTGCTAGTATTTCGTAACATTCTATAAGTTCCATCTCACTGTCGACATTTGTTGTTTGTGAACAGGGGCCGACCTAGCAATTTTGCCGCCCTGGGCAGAACGGTTGTTTGCCGCCCCATACTAGGTGAAGAGATTATCAAATTATTCCACGAAATAAAAAACACATTTTAGGTATTCATTTATTGGTTTTGCATCCTAAGATACAAAAAATAACATCTGTACAAAAAATAACATCATCATGCAGTGTTGTATTAAAAAATATTTAGCTTTCGAAAATAAAAATGTTTTAGAAATCTTTTATACAAAATAGAATCTTTTATACAACATTTAGAGAAATATTGAAATAATAAGAAATGTAGAAGAACGAAAAATAAAATTTTCAAAAAAAAATATAATATGACTACGTATAAAAATAACTCAATTATAAAATATCCTGAAAGATATAAAAACATAACAATTGAATATAAAAAAAGTTTTCAAAATATTAAACACAAACTTAAAATACCTTTTTCCTAACCTTTATTTCAGCAAACTCTTTCAGTATTTGCTTGAAATCAATTTTATGACATACATCGTATTCTATTGCGAGAGTGGCCAGACCACTAAGTCGCTCTTGTGTCATGGTTGACTTTAAATAATTCTTTATTATTTTTAATTTCGAGAACGATCTCTCGCCACTGGCTACAGTTATTGGCAGCGTTAAAAGAATTCTAAGCGCAATGGCTATGTTGGGTCCAAAGTTTAATTTTATTATGAACTCTAAAACCTCTTTGGGCGCAAGTTTTTCATGTAGGAGTGTAGAGAGAACAGATAGCTCATCTGCAAGGTCCACTCCATCAATATCTGATGAAATTTGATCTGTTAGAATCAATGCAAGGTCCTTGCAGTGAGCTATCAATTCATCTTTACGCATTTTCTTTAAACCGTGAATGTCGTACAGAAATGAAAAATATGTATAATGTTCACTGATTTGCGGAAAACGTAAATCAAGGGAATTGATAGCGCAGTCCAAAGTGTGGAAAAAGATTCAATTTTATACTTTTCTTTTGCGTCCATTATTTTCTTTTGCTCGTCAAGGCTTTCATAATCAAATTGTTTTTTTTTAGATCTTGCCCGATGTCTAATTGTGTTTTTAAAACTTGCTTCAGCGTCAATCTCATCAGCTAATTCTCTAGCATCTACAAGTAATTGATTAAAAAACTCATCAGACCGACAATTCTGAAAAAAATCTTTAGTAGTCGTCTTCAGCAAATCCATTACCAAAGATAAGTCAAAGTCTAGTTAATTCAAAGTTTATTGTATACTTAGTATAGTGTCTCAGCAAATTTAGTTTTAAATCTAACGAACGCAATATTGATATTTTGTAATTGGGCGTATGTTGATTTGAAATTGTACATAAGACAAATATAAATATTTGAGATAAAGCTCGTGTAATTAAAATTCAAATATTTCTAGAAATTTCAAAAGATTTACGTAATTGCATAATACGCTAATTTATAAATAAAATAGAGTTAATTAAAATATAAAATAGCATGTAATATTTAAGATAGGAAAACATTAGTGTATATAAACTGCGAAGGTATGCAAGTAAAGACCATACTGATAATAATTTTTGGAAATGTTCTAGCGGCAACGGTGACAGTTTTATAGGTCATCCCTATAAATAGAGGACCAGGAACAACAGTCTTCAGATTAATGCGAGCCGCGACTGAAAATTGTATTTAATATTTTGTTTAATAAAATTGAGAGAAACATATACGTTCATATATTTTATTTCTTTTACGACAATAAATATAATAAGTACTCGAATCGTCATTGTCAGCTTATTGCAAGTCGACTGACGTATTTGGATATTTTAAACCTAATAATTGTCCCAGTTGATTGACCCACTTTGGGACAATCTGCAATTTCATTTCGAGTTACTCCAGTAACGAACTCCGTGACATTTCCTATACTTATATAGGAGTGCACGTGAGAGGTTTACTCCGCGATCAAGTAAAGATTTTGAGAAGAATGTAAGTAATCTTACTGAGCTACATGTCGCTATGTAACAAGAACTCTTGTATTTTGTCCATGACGTGTTCTGATGAAGCCTGATACAGGCGAAAGCTAGCTTAGGCTCGGGTAAATAGTTTTTACGATTATTACCTAAAATACTTGTGTTCCGGTGTCGTAAAATACAATACGGTATATAGTAGTAACAAGAACGTTCCAGTACATGTGTTAGTACGCGACTGGATGGAGAGTTATTTAAAGGAATAAATCAGTTTAGTTATTTCTTGCGAAGATTTAAAAATTGTCTTAGTTTTGAGGGAAGAAGGAATTTGGAAATTGAATATTTGACTATTATCAATAAGTAGGAGAAAGCGGGGTTACAATAAAGTACGATTATCTGAAGTCATTTAATTTATATATATATATATATATATATATATATATACAGTATATATATATATATTTTTTTTTTTTGTAAATATGCCGCCCCTAACAATCTGCCGCCCTGGGCAATTGCCCAGTTTGCCCATACCTGTATCGGCCCCTGTTTGTGAACTGGCGTTAGACGTTGCGGCGTCTGCGCTGCTGGTACTCGCCTCGACTTTTCGACGCTGCCTCATCCTCCGCATTCGTTCTGCTGCTGTCATAGGAACCTTCATGGATTTATCATGCATTTTTCTTTTACTTTGTAAGCGTTTACGATAGGCATTTACCTTCTTGTTCTTGTTGTTCTTCTTCTCTTCAAGGATAAGGTTATATAAAACTGTCCCGGCACCCATTCATCCTCGGACGACCCACGTCTCTTCTACCAAAGTTCAGTGCCACTTTCGGCAATCAATCCTCTGGCACCCTTTGCAGATGATCCCACCATTGTCTTCTATAAGCTGAAATAATTTCATTTATATCCTCTACTTCCAATTCTGCTCTGATACCCTCATTCCATATTCCATCTTACAATGTATAGTTTAAAGCACTTCGAAGAAACTGCATTTCAGCACTCTGAATCTTGCCACATACCTTTTTTGTCATGACCCACGCCTCACTCGCATATATTAATGTGGGTATTGTAATTGTCTTATAAAATTTAATCCTTCTGTTTTATTTCTAAGATTCTATGAATCGTACCACAAATATTCCCAAATTTATTTATCTTCTCTTTTATATCAAATTCAGATTCATAGCAGGGCCGGATTTAGGTGTCCTGCCGCCCCTAGGCACTATTGTTAGCGCCCCCCCCCCCAACAAGTAACTTATATATATTCAATTCTCCTTGACCGCTGAAAAAATTTGCTGAAAATAGTCATTTCAACTATCTCTATTGAAAATATCGCATTTGATCTTAAATCTAAAAGGGAAATGTGATGGAATTGTGAAAAAGACTACATTTTTTAACTTTTATTAGTATTTATTTACGTGTACATTTTAGTAACACATAGATTAGTTTTATAACAAGTAATATACGTAGGCCTACTTTCTTTTTATAGGTTTATTTATAGACCTACAAGGGCTGGTTTTATCATCAAACATAGTAAAATCAATGAAAGTAATGTAAATTGAATAAATAGGATTGATAGGCCCAGTGTCAATACCGTGTTATTCAATGATATAGTTAAAGGTTATTTCAAAACCATTTTTTCAATTTGGCCACAATGCAAGTGCCCAATACAAATACTGTGATTAAAAAACCGAAAAAATAAAATTTTAACAAATAATTTTTCACCTCGTACCCCCCCCCCTGAGCCTGCCACCCCTAGGCACGTGCCTAGTGTGCCCTGTGGGAAATCCGGCCCTGATTCATAGTAACTGCAGCCGAGATATTTAAAACGGCTCACTTGTTCTAAAATGCTGTTGTGTAGGCCTATAGCTACCGTAGTCCTCACTGGATATTTACTTTTAAAGGCCATGGTTTTGGTCTTTTGGTCTTACTTAATGAAATTGTCAGTGAGTACTCTCTTTTCACTTCTTGTAATTGAAACATAACTCTTTGTAAATCATCCTCATTTTCTTGAACAAGAACTGTGTCATCCGCATATAGCAGGGAACCCATACAAATTGATTTGTTAAGCTGTATTCCCGAAGTCACTCTGGATTTCCATGTTCTCAAAATGTCGTCAATGTATATATTAAACAAGGTTGGGAAAACACAGCATCCCTGCCTAACTCCCTTATTTATTGGAATGCCACCTGAGAGTCTACCATTCAGATCCAGGACTACAGATATACTTCTGTAAAGAATCTTAGCTGAATTTATTAAATGCTTTGGATATCCTCTTCTATTCATAATATTCCTTAACTTTTGACGCTCTACATTATCAAATGCTTTTTCCAGATCAACAAAAGCAAGATGCGTTTTCTGGTTGTACTCCCGCCATTTCTCTGTTATCTGTCGTAATACAAACAATGCATCCACAGTTGACCTATCTTTTCAAAAATCCATTTGCTCTTCAAGGAGTAATGCCTCTGTAATGACTCTTAATCTCTGATTGAGAATTCTTGTATATATTTTGTACGTTGAGTCCAGTAAGCTTATTCCTCTGTAATTATTTGCATCTGTTCTCTCCTTTATTATACGTATAACGAAATCACTTTTGCCGGCCTCCATTCTTTCGAAATGTTGTTTTCCATCCAAATGTTATTTAGAAAATGTAGAATTCGTAAATGCAATAATGTGCCACCAAATTTTATTAACTCAGCACTTATTCCGTTAAGTCGTGGTGCCTTTCTACTTCTCATTCAATTCATTACTTGTTGGAGTTCTTCTGTAGTTAATTTATTTAGACCTTTTCCACTGGGCTTTCTTATATATTTCTTATCATTTTCTATTGCGCTGTCAAAATATAACATTCTATAATGGTTTGTCCATTCATTTACCTCAATCATATTAACACGAACCGTCTTGTGGTGAAGATATTTTTTTGTTTATGTTGACGTTTATGAAATTTTAAGGAACATTTGTCCAAGTTCAACACTTTGTCACTGATATATTTATTAAGTTCGTTCACTATTATCACTATTTGTGTTTTAGTTTATAGTATTCGTGGAGCAATATAAAACGACACCTCAAATAACGTTCTACGCATACGCGTTCCCGCCCTATACTAATTTTTACTTCCATGTTCCTTAAGGAAATGGAAGTATGGTGATGGCAAAAAAATCGTGGTCGAGATTACTGCAGATTCTGATTGTACTACACTCAAAACATGAAAAAAAGTCATTTTTCGAAAAGTGTCTGTGTGTGTGTCTGTCTGTTTCTCTGTGTGTGTGTGTGTGTGTGTGTGTGCCTGTCTATCTGTGTGTCTGTCTGTCTATAGATTGTTTTTCTATGGCAAACGATAACAGCCGCAAATTCAAACAGAATCAAATAATTTTTTGCATCAGCCCTGATTTGTATAATACTCAAGACCTATTGTTTTTGGTGAAGATCGGTTAAGGGAAAGGGGTAGTCTACCGGCAACGTTTTTTTTTAATCAAGGGTAATTTTTTCCTTGATTACAAGGATAACATCCGCAACGATAACATCCGCAAATTCAAACAGAATCAAATAATGTTTTGCATACAGCACTGAATTGGAGAGTTCTCAAGATTTGTTGGTTTTGGTGAAGATCGGTTAAGGTAAAGGGGTAGTTTACCAGCAACGTTTTTTGTTTTAACAAGGGTATTTTTTATGGTAAACGATAACAGCCGCAAATTCAAACAGAATCAAATAATGTTTTGCATACAGCCTGGAATTGCAGAGTTCTCAAGGCCTATTGTTTTTGTTGAAGATCGGTTTAGGGAAAAGGGTAGTTTACCAGCAACGTTTTATGTTTTAAAATGGGTAATTTTTTCTATGACGAATGATAACTGCCATAAATTCAATCAGAATCAAATAATGTTTTGCATATCTTCCTGAGCTTTAGAGATCTCAATGTCTGTTGATTTGGTGAAGATCGGCTAAGGGAAAGGGGTAGTTTACCTGCAACATTTTATGTTTTACAACGGTAATTTTTACTTCCATGTTTCTTAAGGAAATGGAAGTATGGTGATGGCAAAAAAAATCGTGTTCGAGATTATTGCAGATTCTGATTGTACTACACTCAAAACATGAAAAAAAGTCGTTTTACTTCCATGTTCCTTAAGGAAATGGAAGTATGGTGATGGCAAAAAAAAAATCGTGTTCGAGATTATTGCAGTTTCTGATTGTACTACACTCAAAACATGAAAAAAAGTCATTTTTCGAAAAGTGTCTGTGTGTGTGTCTGTCTGTGTGTCTGTCTGTAGATTTTTTCCTATGGCAAACAATAACAGCCGCAAATTCAAACTGATTCAAATCATTTTTTGCATACAGCCCTGATTTGTAGAGTACTCACACGACCTATTGTTTTTGGTGAAGATCGGTTGATGGAAAGGGGTAGTTTACCGGCAACGGTTTTTTTTTTCAAGGGTAATTGTTTTATATGGCAAAGGATAACAGCCGGTAATTCAAACAGAATCAATTACTCTTTTGCATACAACCCTGAATTGTAGAGTTCTCAAGACCTATTGTTTTTGGTGAAGATCGGTTAAGGGAAAGGGGTAGTTTACCAGCAACGTTTTATGTTTTCAGAAGGGTATTTTATATGGCAAACGATAACAGCAACAAATTCAAACAGAATCAAATGATTATTTGCATACAGCCCTGAATTATAGAGTTCTCAAAACCTATTCATTTTGGTGCAGATCGGTTAAGGGAAAGGGGTAGTTTACCAGCTACGTTTTATGTTTTAAAAGGGTATTTTCTATGGCAAACGATAAGAGGCGCAAATTCAAACAGAATCAAATAATGTATTGCATACAGCCCTGATCTGTAGAGTACTCAAGACCTATTGTTTTAGGTGAAGATCGGTTAAGAGGAAGGGGTAGTTTACCGGCAACATTTTATGTTTTAAAAGGGTATTTTTTATGGCAAACGATAAGAGTCGCAAATTCAAACAGAATCAAATACTTTTTTGCATACAGGCCCGATTTGTAGAGAACTCAAGACCTGTTGGTTTTGGTGAAGATCGGTTAAAGGAAAGGGGTAGTTTACCAGCAACATTTTATATTTTAACAAGGGTATTTTCTATGGCAAACGATAAAAGCCGCAAATGTAAACAGAATCAAATAATGTTTTGCATACAGCCCTGAATTGTAGAGTTCTCAGGATCTATTGTTTTTGGTGAAGATCGGTTAAGGGAAAGGGGTAGTTTACCAGCAACGTTTTATGTTTTAAAAGGGTATTTTCTATGGTAAATGATAAGAGCCGCAAATTCAAACAGAATAAAACAGTTTTTGCATGCAGCCCTGATTTGTAGAGTACTCGAGACCTATTGTTTTTGGTGAAGATCGGATAATGGAAAGGGGTAGTTTACCAGCAACGTTTTATGTTTTAAAAGGGTATTTGCTATGGCAAACGATAAGAGTCGCAAATTCAAACAAAATCAAATACTTTTATGCATACAGCTCTGACTTGTAGAGTACTCATGAACTGTTGTTTTTGGTGAAGATCGGTTAACGGGAAGGGGTAATTTAAGTGCAACATTTTTCTTATCAAGGGTAATTTTTTTCTATGGCAAACGATAGCCGCAAATTCAAACAGAATCAAATAATTTTTTGCAGAGAGCATCGATTTGTAGAGTACACAAGACCTATTGTTTTTGGTGAAGATCGGTTAAGGGAAAGGGGTAGTTTACCAGCAACGTTTATTATCAAGGTTAATATTTTTTTTATGGCAAACGATAAAAGCCGCAAATTCAAACAGAATCAAATAATGTTTTGCATACAGCTCTGAATTGTAGAGCACTGAAGGTCTGTTGATTTTGGTGAAGATAGGTTTAGAGAAAGGGGTAGTTTACCGGCAACGTTTTATGTTTTAACAAGGGTAATTTTTACTTCCATGTTCCTTAAGGAAATGGAAGTATGGTGATGGCAAAAAAATCGTGTTCGAGATTATTGCAGATTCTGATTGTACTATACTCAAAACATGAAAAAAAGTCGTTTTCCGAAAAGTGTGTGTGTGTGTCTGTGTGTCTGTCTGTCTGTGTGTCTGTCTGTAGATTTTTTTTCTATGGCAAACGATAACAGCCGCAAATTCAAACAAAATCAAATAATTTTTTGCATACAGCCCTGATTCGTAGAGTACTCGCGATTTATTGTATTTGGTAAAGATCGGTTGTGGGAAAGGGGTAGTTTACCTGCAACGGTTTTTTTTTATCAATGGTAATGTTGTTTGTTTGGCAAACGATAACAACCGCAAATTTAAACAGAATCAAATAATATTTCGCATACAGCCCTGAATTGTAGAGCTCTATAGATCTGTTGATTTTGGTAAAGATCGGTTAAGGGAAAGGGGTCGTTTACCGGCAACGTTTTATGTTTTAATAAGGGTATTTTTTATGGCAAACGATAACAGCCGCAAATTCAAACATAACCAAATAATGTTTTGCATACTACCCTAAATTGTAGAGTTCTCAAGACCTATTGGTGTTGGTGAAGATCGGTTAAGGGAAAGGGGTAGTTTACACATAAACGTTTTATGTTTTAAAAGGGTATTTCCTATGGCAAACGATAAGTGCCGCAAATTCAAATAGAATCAAATAAGTTTTTGCATACAGCCCTGATTTCTTGAGTACTAAAGACCTATTGTTTTTGGTGAAGATCATTTAAGGGAAAGGGGTAGTTTACCAGCCACGTTTTTTGTTTTATCAAGGGTATTTTGTATGGCAAACGATAACAGCCGCAAATTCAAACAAAATCATATAATATTTTACATACAGCCCTGAATTGTAGGGTTCTCAAGACTTATCGTTTTTGGGGAAGATCGGTTAAGGGAAAGGGGTAGTTTACCTGCAACGGTTTTTTATCAAGGGTAATTTTTTTCTATGGTAAACGATAACAGCCGCAATTCAAACAGAATCAAATGATGTTTTGCATACAGCCCTGTATTGTAGAGTTCTCAATACCTATTGGTGTTGGTGAAGATCGGTTAAGGGAAAGGGGTAGTTTACCAGCAACGTTTTATGTTTTAATAGGGTATTTTCTATGGCAAACGATAAGAGCGGCAAATTCAAACAGAATCAAATACGTTGTTGCATACACCCCTGGTTTGTTCAGTACTAAAGACCTGTTGTTTTTGGTGAAGATCGGTTACGGGAAAGGGGTAGTTTACCTGACACGTTTTTTGTTTTATCAAGGGTATTTTATATGGCAAATGATAACAGCCGCAAATTCAAACAGAATCATATAATATTTTGCATACAGCCCTGAAATGTAGAGTTCTCAAGACCTGTTGGTGTTGGTGAAGATCGGTTAAGGGAATAGGGTAGTTTACCAGCAACACTTTATGTTTTATCACGGTTTTTTTTTTTTGACGAACGATCACTGCCGTACATTAAAACAGAATCAACTACTCTTCTGCATACCTTTTTGAATTATAGAGAACTCAAGGTCTGTTGATTTTGTTGAAGATCGGTTAAGGGAAAGGGGTTGTTTACCTGCAACGTTTTATGTTTTATCAAGGGTAACTTTTTCTATGACGAATGATAAGTGCCGTAAATTCAAAGAGAATCAAGTAATGTTTTGCAACCAGCCCTGAATTGTAGAGTTCTCAAGACCTTTTGTTTTTGGTGAAGATCGGTTAATGGAATAGGGTAGTTTACCAGCAACGTTTTAAGTTTTATCAAGGGTGTTTTCTATGGCAAACGATAAGAGCCGCAAATTCAAACAGAATCAAATAATTGTTTGCATCAGCCCTGATTTGTATAGTACTCAAGACCTGTTGGTTTTTTGTGAAGATCGGTTATGGGAAAGAGGTTGTTTACCTGCAACAGTTTTTTATCAAGGGTGTTTTCTATGGCAAACGATAAGAGCCGCAAATTCAAACAGAATCAAATGATGTTGTGCATACACCCCTGTATTGTAGAGTTATCAAGACCTATTGGCGTCGGTGAAGATCGGTTAAGGGAAAGGGGTAGTTTACCATCAACATTTTATGTTTTAACAAGGGTAATTTTTAATATGACGAACGATAACTGCGGTAAATTCTAACAGAATCAACTACGTTTTTGCATACCTTTTTGAAATGAAGAGAACTCAAGGTCTGTTGATTTTGTTGAAGATCGGTTAAGGGAAAGGGGTAGTTTATCAGCAACGTTTTATGTTTTAAAAAGGGTAATTTTTTTATGAGGAACGATAACTGCCGCACATTCAAACAGAATGAAATATTTTTTTGCATGCATCCCTGAAATGTAGAGGACTGAAGGTCTATTGATTTTGGAGAAGATCGGTTAAGAGAAAGGGGTAGTTTACCTGAAACATTTTATGATTTAACAAGTGTAAAGTACTTAATTTTTATAAATAAAGTATCCTGATAAGAAGCTCATAATAATCCACTGTAGAAATGTAGATGAAATATCTATAAATGAAGAGGTTAAGTGAACGGGGTGGTGGTAATTTTCTATTATTAACATTTATAGTTGAAGTTGGAGGGGAGAATTTTGTATATGTGTACTACGTTATCGGCAACAAAGAAGTAGTTCTTTGTTAAAATTCCTTCCCGGGCTGTTTAGCTTTAGTCCAATGTTTTCTGAAGAACCAGACTTTTCGGCAGTGCCATCGACTGCCATCATCAGTGAAAATCGAGTGCGAAAACGTGAGGTGGTATACGTTAGTGACCACAGTACTGTGGTTAAGGCTGAAGCAATAAGTAGAAAGAAGTAGTTTCTATGGAAATATTTCATTTCGAATATCATTTTAAATATAAATCTTAGAACATGGAAGTCATGTATGGTTCTCCATACCGATATTTTTATTTTTATGACGAACGATAACTGCCGCACATTCAAACAGAATCAAATAACGTTTTGCATGCATCCCTGAATTGTAGAGGACTCAAGACCTATTGATTTCGGTGAAGATCAGTTAAGAGAAAGGTGTAGTTTACCTGCAACGTTTTATGTGATAACAAGGGTAATTTTTACTTCCATGGTGATGGGAAACAATATTTTTTTTACTTCCATGTTCCATAAGGAAATGGAAGTATGGTGATGGCAGAAACAATCGTGTTCGAGATTATTGCAGATTCTGATTGTACAACACTCAAAACATGAAAAAAGTCATTTTTCGGAAAGTGTCTGTGTGTGTCTGTGTGTCTATCTGTGTGTCTGTCTGTGTGTCTGTAGATTTTTTTAATGGCAAACGATAACAGCCGCAAATTCAAACAGAATCAAATACCTTTTTCATACAGTCCTGATTTGTAGAGTACTCACGACCTATTGTTTTTGGTGAAGATCGGTTGAAGGAAAGGGGTAGTTTACCAGCAACGTTTTTTTTTATCAAGGGTAATTTTTTTTGTTTGGCACACGATAACAGCCGCAAAGTAATACAGAATCAAGAAATGTTTAGCATACAGCCCTGAATTGTAGAGTTCTCAAGATCTGTTGATTTTGGTAAAGATCGGTTAAGGGAAATGGGTAGTTTACCTGCAACGTTTTATGTTTTAACAAGGGTATTTTCTATGGCAAACGATAACAGCCGCAAATTCAAACATAATCATATACGTTTTTGCATACAGCCATGATTTGTTGAGTACTAAAGGCCTGTTGTTTTTGGTGAAGATAGGTTAAGGGAAAGGGATAGTTTACCGGCCACGTTTTTTGTTTTATCAAGGGTATTTTCTATGGCAAACGATAAGAGTCGCAAATTTAAACAGAATCATATAATATTTTGCATACAGCCCTGAATTGTAGAGTTCTCAAGACGTGTTGGTTTTGGTGAAGATCGGTTAAGGGAATAGCGTAGTTTACCTGCAACATTTTATGTTTTAACAAGGGTAATTTTTTTTATGACGAACGATAACTGCCGTACATTAAAACAGAATCAAATACTCTTCTGCATACCTCTTTGAATTATACAGTACTCAAGGTTTGTTGATTTTATTGAAGATCGGTTAAGGGACAGGGGTACTTTACCTGCAAAGTTTTATGTTTTAACAAGGGTAATTTTTTTTATGACGAACGATACCTGCCGTACATTAAAACAGAATCAAATACTCTTCTGCATACCTCTTTGAATTATACAGTACTCGAGGTGTTTTGATTTTATTGAAGATCGGTTAAGGGACAGGGGTACTTTACCAGCAACGTTTTATGTTTTAACAAGGGTAATTTTTTTTATGACGAACGATAACTGCCGTACATTAAAACAGAATCAAATACTCTTCTGCATACCTCTTTGAATTATACAGTACTCAAGGTTTGTTGATTTTATTGAAGATCGGTTAAGGGACAGGGGTAGTTTACCTGCAACGTTTTATGTTTTAACAAGGGTAACTTTTTCTATGACGAATGATAAGTGCCGTAAATTCAAAGAGAATCAAGTAATGTTTTGCAACCAGCCCTGAATTGTAGAGTTCTCAAGACCTTTTGTTTTTGGTGAAGATCGGTTAATGGAATAGGGTAGTTTACCAGCAACGTTTTAAGTTTTATCAAGGGTGTTTTCTATGGCAAACGATAAGAGCCGCAAATTCAAACAGAATCAAATAATTGTTTGCATCAGCCCTGATTTGTATAGTACTCAAGACCTGTCGTTTTTTGTGAAGATCGGTTATGGGAAAGAGGTAGTTTACCTGCAACAGTTTTTTATCAAGGGTAATTTTTTTCTATGGTAAACGATATGAGCCGCAAATTCAAACAGAATCAAATGATGTTGTGCATACACCCGTGTATTGTAGAGTTCTCAAGACCTATTGGTGTCGGTGAAGGTCGGTTAATGGAAAGGGGTAGTTTACCATCAACATTTTATGTTTTAACAAGGGTAATTTTTAATATGACGAACGATAACTGCGGTAAATTCTAACAGAATCAACTACGTTTTTGCATACCTTTTTGAAATAAAGAGAGCTCAAGGTCTGTTGATTTTGTTGAAGATCGGTTAAGGGAAAGGGGTAGTTTATCAGCAACGTTTTATGTTTTAAAAAGGGTAATTTTTTTATGAGGAACGTTAACTGCCGCACATTCAAACAGAATGAAATATTTTTTTGCATGCATCCCTGAAATGTAGAGGACTGAAGGTCTATTGATTTTGGAGAAGATCGGTTAAGAGAAAGGGGTAGTTTACCAGAAACATTTTATGATTTAACAAGGGTAAAGTACTTAATTTTTATAAATAAAGTATCCTGATAAGAAGCTCATAATAATCCACTGTAGAAACGTAGTTGAAATATCTATAAATGAAGAGGTTAAGTGAACGGGGTGGTGGTAATTTTCTATTATTAACATTTATAGTTGAAGTTGGAGGGGAGAATTTTGTATATGTGTACTACGTTATCGGCAACAAAGAAGTAGTTCTTTGTTAAAATTCCTTCCCGGGCTGTTTAGTTTTAGTCCAATGTTTTCTGAAGAACCAGACTTTTCGGCAGTGCCATCGACTGCCATCATCAGTAAAAATCGAGTGCGAAAACGTGAGGTGGTATACGTTAGTGACCACAGTACTATGGTTAAGGCTGAAGCAATAAGTAGAAAGAAGTAGTTTCTATGGAAATATTTCATTTCGAATATGATTTTAAATATAAATCTTAGAACATGGAAGTCATGTATGGTTCTCCATACCGATATTTTTATTTTTATGACGAACGATAACTGCCGCACATTCAAACAGAATCAAATAACGTTTTGCATGCATCCCTGAATTGTAGAGGACTCAAAACCTATTGATTTCGGTGAAGATCAGTTAAGAGAAAGGTGTAGTTTACCTGCAACGTTTTATGTGATAACAAGGGTAATTTTTACTTCCATGGTGATGGGAAAAAAAATTTTTTTTACTTCCATGTTCCATAAGGAAATGGAAGTATGGTGATGGCAAAAACAATCGTGTTCGAGATTATTGCAGATTCTGATTGTACAACACTCAAAACATGAAAAAAAGTCATTTTTCGGAAAGTGTCTGTGTGTGTGTCTGTGTGTCTGTCTGTGTGTCTGTAGATTTTTGTCTATGGCAAACGATAACAGCCGCAAATTCAAACAGAATCAAATACGTTTTTGCATACAGTCCTGATTTGTAGAGTACTCAAGACTTTTTGTTTTTGGTGAAGATCGGTTAAGGGAAAGGGGTAGTTTACCAGCAACGTTTTTTTTTATAATCGTGTTATTATTTTCTATGGCAAACGATAACAGCCGCAAATTCAAACATAATCATATAATTTTTTACATACTGCCCAGAATTGCAGAGTTCTCAAGACTTTTTGTTTTTGGTGAAGATCGGTTAATGGAAAGGAGTAGTTTACCAGCAACGTTTTATGTTTTAACATGGGTAATTTTTTCTATGACGAATGATAACTGCCGTAAATTCAATCAGAATCAAATAATATTTTGCATACCTTCCTGAGCTATAGAGAACCCAAAGTTTGTTGATTTTGGTGAAGATCGTTTAAGGGAAAGGGGTAGTTTACCGGCAATGTTTTTTTATCAGGGGTAATTTTTTTCTATGGCAAACGATAACAGCCGCAAATTCAAACAGAATCAAATAATGTTTTGCATACAGTCCGAAATTGTGGAGTTCTCAAGACCTGTTAGTTTTGGTGAAGATCGGTCGAGGGAAAGGGATAGTTTACCTGAAACGTTTTTTTTATCAAGGGTAATTTGTTTCTATGGCAAACGATAACAGCCGCAAATTCAAACAGAATCAAATAATGTTTTGCATACAGTCCGAAATTGTGGAGTTCTCAAGACCTGTTGGTTTTGGTGAAGATCGGTTAAAGGAAAGGCGTAGTTTACCTGCAACGTTTTTTTATTAAGGGTAATTTTTTTCTATGGCAAATGATAACAGCCGCAAATTCAAACAGAATCAAATAATATTTTGCATACAGCCCTGTATTGTAGAGTTCCCAAGACCTATTGGTGTTGGTGAAGATCGGTTATGGGAAAGGGGTAGTTTACCTGCGACATTTTATGTTTTAACAAGTGTAATTTTTTATATGACGAACGATAACTGCCGTAAATTCAAACAGAATCAATTACTTTTTTGCAAACCTTTTTGAATTATGGAGAACTCAAGGTTTGTTGATTTTGTTGAAGATCGGTTAAGGGAAAGGGGTAGTTTACCAGCAACGTTTTAGGTATTAACAAGGATAATTTTTTTTATGACGAACGATAACTGCCGTAAATTCAAACAGAATCAACTACTTTTTTGCATACCTTTTTGAATTATAGAGAACTCAAGAGGTCTGTTGATTTTGTTGAAGATCGGTTAAGGGAAAGGGGTTGTTTACCAGCAAAGTTTTATGTGATAACAAGGTTAATTTTTTCTATGCCGAATGATAACTGCCGTAAATTCAAACATAATCAAATACGTTTTTGCACACATTCCTAATTTGTAGAGGTCTCAATGTCTGTTAATTTTGGTGAAGATCGGTAAAGGGAAAGGGGTAGTTTACCTGCAACATTTCATGTTGTAACAATAGAAATTTTTTCATGAATAACGATAACTGACGTAAATTCAATCATTATCAAATAATTTTTTACATATGTGCCTAAGTTGTAGAAACTCAAGGCCTATTGATTTTGGTGAAGATCGGTTACGGGGAAAGGGCAGTTTACCTGAAACATTTTTTGTTGTAACAAGAGTAATGTACTTAATTTTGATAAATAAAGTATCCTGATAAGAAGATCTTAATAATCGACTGTAGAAACGTAGATGAAATATCTATAAATGAAGAGGCTAGTTGAACGGGGTGGGGGTAAATTTCTATAAATGAAAATTATAGTTGAAGGAGGAGGGGATAATATTTGTATGTGCACTACGTTATCGGCAACAAAGTAGTAGTTTGTTGTTAAAATTCCTTCCCGGGCTGTTTGGCCGTAGTCCAATGTTTTCTGCAAAATCAGACGTTTCGGCAGTGCCGTCGACTGTCATCATCAGTGAAAATCGAGTGCGATAACGTGTGGTGGTATACGTTAGTGACCACAGTACTGTGGTTAAGGCTGAAGCAATAAGTGGAAAGAAGTAGTTTCTATGGAAACATTTCATTTCGTAAATAATGATTTTAAATATAAATCTTAGAACATGGAAGTCATGTATAGTTCTCCATACCGATATTTTCTATGACGAACGATAACTGCCGTAAATTCAAACATAATCAAATAATTTTTCGCATACATCCCTAAATTGTAGAGAGCTCAAGGCCGATTGATTTTGGTGAAGATGAGTTGAGGGAAAGGGGTAGTTTACCAGCAACTTTTTATGTTGTAACAAGAGAAATTTTTTCATGAAGAACGATAACTGCCGTACATTCAAACAGAATCAAATAATTTTTTACATATGTGCCTGAGTTGTAGAAGACTGAAGGCCTATCGATTTTGGTGAAGATGGGTTACGGGGAAAGGTAGTTTACCTGAAACATTTTTTGTTGTAACAAGAGTAATGTACTTAATTTTGATAAATAAAGTATCCTGATAAGAAGATCTTAATAATCGACTGTAGAAACGTAGATGAAATATCTATAAATGAAGAGGCTAGTTGAACGGGGTGGGGGTAATTTTCTATAAATGAAAATTATAGTTGAAGGGGGAGGGGATAATTTTTATATGTATACTACGTTATCGGCAACAAAGTAGTAGTTTGTTGTTAAAATTCCTTCCCGGGCTGTTTGGCCGTAGTCCAATGTTTTCTGCAAAACTAGACGTTTCGACATTGCCGTTGACTGCCATCATCAGTGAAAATCGAGTGCGATAACGTGTGGTGGTATACGTTAGTGACCACAGTACTGTGGTTAAGGCTGAAGCAAAAGTGGAAAGAAGTAGTTTCTATGGAAACATTTCATATCGTAAATTATTTTAAATATAAATCTTAGAACATGGAAGTCATGGATGGTTGTCCGTACCGATATTTTCACAGCGAACCGGTGATTTTATACTCCAACTTGGCGGCCATCTTGTGATGGCGTGTGACGTCACCCGCTTAAGGTTAATATTGCACGACATTCTTTCGTCCTTGATATTTTGAATATAGGCCTTATTGCTTATTTAAATATGCGTTATTGTTTTAAAGGTATTAAAGTTTGTCTGGTATACACAATATCGTAACATCGACTTTCGCAAAGGGCCCCCCTCCACACCGGACCTTACGGTGTAAAACGTTTTCCGTCAAAAAACTACTAGTTTCCATGCTGAAATTACTTTAAACATGAAGTGAGATCCTTCACGACCGGTAGCAGATCACATCTAGAAGAACCCTCAGACTTCGTGGTACCCGCGGCGGGAAGAAGCTCGGGAGGCGGTACTATAGCGGGCGACGGGCTTAGCTCTTCGTCTGCACAACCCTCTTTGTCCGTCAGGTCCTAAGATGATATTGCACTTCAAAATAATATTTGAAAGAAAACTGAACTGAACAAGTTGAGTCGGAGAGTTCTATGAATAAGAAAAAAGACGATCATAAAAGAAAATGAAGATGAACCTCCGGAAATGATTAAATTAAAGTAGAATTTAATTTTTGATATCGGTTAGCAAAAAACAACTGATTAAAGTTGAATGAAGGAATAAAATTTATATACCACAATCCAAATCTGGATTGCTCTTAATAGTGATTGTTCTTAAATACGAATTTACAAATTATTCAGGTAAATGTATTAAACGCATTCAAGCCACAAATGACCATCAAACGCGTAGTAACTTCTACACGCCTTTTATTTTGCGTCTGTGTAGTGGTACCCCCTGTCTGCGATTTATGAAGAGGGAAGAATACGCGGTCAAGGCGAAATTTTTTTCTAATACAGGTATAGAGGAACGGTTAATTACGTCTGCTCCAGCAGTCCGTATGTAGTGTCTGCAACGCACTTAAACCGGTTTGAAGAAGGCCTGTTTGTTTTAATCTATTTCCCGTCTGGCATCACCGCGCTCTGCCATGGATAAAGGAACTATGCTAGGACGTCACTGCACAAAACAACGTAACACATAGAATTACTACACCGAATATTTATAGCAACATTAACGAAGATTTTGTTAAGTAAATGGTGTACATGGAATGGAATGATTGTTAATGATTTAAATCTTGATTTTCTCGGCTTTAAATTTACGAACAATCTAATTTCGCACCCATATACTGGTCCTTGTCAAAATCGGATAATACTTGCTTGTCCGACTGTTGAACAAGTATATAAGAAATTAAATATTTAAAATTTATCCTTGTCAGTAAAGTAACATGGAAGAGTCACACGGAGAAACTAAAATACGTGCACCTTGTATAAACCCTTGGTAAGGACCAACTGACCACCGCGCGCACCTTGTAAAACCCCGTTAGGACTGGTCGAGGAGCTTAGCAGACTAGTGGTTATTATGTTTGGTTACTGAACTACATTTCGTTGTATTAATTCCCGGGAGGATCATAAAATCGAGGTGACTTTTCAATTTTCAGTTCGACTCAGGCTGTGAAAATTAGTAACTGGAAAAACAACCTTGGGTAATGGGTGGATCAAGCATAGCGCTTGTCACCTGTCCACACTACCTTCCTTGTACGCTGAACGGCTTACATAAGATTGCCCAACTACACATCTTATACAACTCCTAAACTACTTCGGTGCTACAAAATGGTACATAATTTATTATTATGTGACAAGTTGCAGAATAGACACGAAATGGTCTAAACATGAATGTTGACAACTCATTGTTCACTTGTGACAGTATCTCTGATATGTATAGTTAGTTGTGGTGCACTAAACTGAGGGCTCTATACATACTGGTAAACTTCCACACAACGTACTTCACGATTTCTTGCTTGTTGGCTATTATTGTGACGTAGACAACGTTATAATTGTTGTATCAAAGTTTATTTTCCTACTTCAGTTTAGAAAATTGCAGTGTTCGCTACATTTTAGCCCTAAAAACAATCTGTTGTTGAACAATTGTGGGGTGAAGAATTTTAAAATCTTGGTAGTCGATGACCCAATGTACGTAAAAATATTTAATCTTCTGAACATATTGATACTTTTTCATCCAAATCTATTTATTATTTATGGAAAATTTTGTAACGGGGCCATTATTTTTCGATGACTGTTCGTAGTTACGACGTTCGTATGGCTCTTGATCTTTAATTAAACAGTGAGATAAATTGTTAAACGTCCGAGAAGTCGATAGTCACAAATTGAATTAACACATCTCCGTACAACGATTACCGATACAACGATAATCCTCTCTACAACCATAATATATTCTAGCCTCGCCATTGCGTCCATTAATACAATTTAATATTCCTGTCGGTTTAACGATACTGTTTTCCTTAACAATTCTATATGAAGTTCAAAGCAGCCAGGCGTAGTATGAAGAAGAAGGTGATGAAGGAACTCCGAATGAACGGTAACTACGGTAAAAGCTGTTGAATTCTTGCTGTCAGTCACTCCAGAATTTTCTTTCGCCTCTACCGTATATTCCAGAGACTCATTTGGCGATTCTTGACCCAATAAAGCTGACCGCACGCTGAATGGGAACGGAACGAATCGGAATTTTTGATAACACGTATTTCAATCGGAGCCCGAACACTGGCTCGGATCTAGACGAATAGAACAGATTGCTATCTAGCGAGTATTTTGATCGATTCCGAGCAATGTACATGAGCTGCTTCTGTGCAACAAGTCTCCCTCACCATTTTCATCTAGGTGTACGCACGTGGTTTGTTTTTACATCCCGCCTTATTTTATGTAGGGGAACGCGGGGTAGCACCGATCAGCGGGTAGCCCCGATCAGGTCGGTAACGAGAGTATAGTACGCTGTAGCGATATCTGTTGAATCCTGAACTCTAGCCAGTTGCACAGTGAACTAATTAAAAACTACCGCTAACCATTTCCACCATTGTACTTACAGTGAATTACAGAAGTGTGTTTTAGATAAATTTCTTCTTATTTCTTCACATCTTTAAAGCAACGTAATGATATTTGCACTTAAATTTTGAATTATTTAATTGTACAGACGTATTGTTAACGTTTTCAGCATTATTTGAATTCGTTATTTATGGTTTTAAACTAACTTACTGTAGTCTCAGGTTATAAAACTCAGTAGTATACGCGGTGGGGTAGCACCGATCAGGTGAGTGGGGGAATGACGATCAACTGTACTGAGTTACAACACTTACAACTGTACAATACCATACTGAGTTAAGTACTATTAAATACTAATCCGTTGCCTTTGTATGTTCTTGATACTTTCCGTGGCGTAGCTAGTTTTTTTTTGAGTTTTGTACTGATTAATAAAAACTTTTTTTTATTATGGCGTATCTTAATTTAAGAGTTACCCTCGGAGTCAAAGATTGTCAATATTAGTGTCTTTTGAATGAGAAACTATTATAATGTGTATTATAAGAAAGATTTTTAGTAGGCCTATATGGAGAAAATATACACACACAAATTAAATTGCATTATTTCCCATATAAAATACACAGGATATAATAAAAATTAGAATGTAGTAAGGACCGTTTGTAGATATAAGTAACATTCTAATGTATCTTTTATCAATATATCATTTGCTTTTTACATTGACAATTTTTTTTTTAGGTTTTTATTTTTTCCCATTTAATTTTCATAGGAAATCAACTGATCTTCATTACCTCGCGGGTGGGGGAATACCGATCAAAGCCCATTTTTTACTTTTTATGCAATAAGAAAAGCCCCTTTCAACTTTAACGCTTGCAGTGTATAACTAATAATTTGCTCTGTTAAATCAACAATTTTTTACATTTGTTTTAATTTTTAGCCAATTCTTCAATTTTTTATCGAATTTCTCCCTTAGGTGTTCGGGGCTACCCCACTCTCCCCTACTCGTGATTGTGTGATTTTTCAAAATGAGTAATGGATAAGTTAATTAATTTAGTGCAGAAATAGACAATTGTTTATGACATTTTCAATAAACATCATTACGGCACTGTCATGAAAGAAAAACTCTTGGAGTAAAACTCAAATAAAAACTCGTTAAGTAAACGATTATTCATTGGTGTTGCATAGATATTTTTATTTTCGTTATAATTGTCTCTTAAATGTCTGAAATATTTTAAATACACAGTGCATAACAAGGATTACAGTACAAACATAATAAACATATTAATCATGAAAATCGAAGAAAAATAATATGAAAAATATTTAATTGCTAATGGTTCAAGAACCAAAACCATACATTTTTACTATTATATTCATTGTGTCCCCTACAAAATCAATAATAGTTAAAGAAAACTAAATTTAAGTTCTTCTTCATTTAGTAAAAGAACCTTACTCTTTTTTTAATTATTAATAATAAAACAGAGTTTACCAAGTAAACTGTAAAGATATTCTCTCTCTCTCTCTCTCTCTCTCTCTCTCTCTCTCTCTCTCTCTCTCTCTCTCTCTCTCTCTCTCTCTCTCTCTCTCTCTCTCTCTCTCTCTTTCTCTCCCCCTGTATTCTCTCTCTTCCCACAAAACAAACACACACATCCATTACACTATTGGAAATATATTGCTTAACAGCCAAAATCAACTTTTCTTGAATTTCTCATCATCATCTTCAGGATTAAACCAAGAATGGTTTGTTCCAGTCTCAAATAGGCAAAGATTGGAGCTGGTCACCCCAGCGCTTCCTCGGACGTCTCACACCTCTCCGTCCCCTCGGCTTATAGTTCCGTAGTTGTTTGGTGATGCGGCAGTCATCCATTCGGCAAAGATGTTCCCACAGATTCAGCCGATACTGGGCGATCCTGTCGAGTATACTCATAATATTCAGTTCCTGCCGTATATCTGTGTTTCGTCTGTGATCATGGAGAGTATACCCTGCCACGTGCCTGAGAAATCTCATTTCAGCCGCTTGGATGTCTTTCGTTAAAGTCCAATTCTCAGAACTATAAAGAAGTGTGGGAAAAGCCATCACCTTGTAGAATTTTAGGCGTGTTCCTTTACTTGACTATAGGCGTGTTTATTATTTATATCTATGCCACTGACGTTTCAAAACGTACTAGATTTGATAGTATTTCTTGTGTCAAAGTTAATCTAAAATAATTTTTAATAATTTGTAACGTGGAAAATGATCTTCTCTCATCATCAGCGACAGGTAATGTTACGCTTACATTGTTGGTGTATCGGCATTGTGATACAAAATGATGTACCAGCCTGTCTGGTTGCTGGTTATAGACTAATGTAAACCGACCGACAAAGCTGCTCATTCTGATTCTGACTGATCCCGTCAGTTTCGATCCGATCCAGAGTGCGGAAATCGTAAGATGTCTGTGTGTTCCCATATCTGTAAAACATAATGTAAAACAAACTGTTATTTTACATACAGTAGTGTAAGTGTTGAAGAGGGGTAACGACAATTTACAGATGTCTGTGTTCCCATATCTGTAAAACAGAATGTAAAACAAACTGTTATTTTACATACAGTAGTGTAAGTGTTGAAGAGGGGTAACGACAATTTACTGTAATGCTGCGATAATGTAGTTCTCTGCTAATGCGAAACATACAAACGTGTCCGCTCAAAAAAACAAAACAAAAAGTGAGCTAACACTGTACTGTAGACACTGACGTAGTTACAGAGGCGATTAGAGGGATCAGTCCTCGCCAGAGCTATAAGAAACTTCAGAGAAATTACAAGTCACTAAGCTAAGGCATATTTCTAAGCCCGTTGCGTGTGTTAAAATAAGGCTTATAAATAATAGCAGAAATACAGGAAATACAATATTTGTAAACTAATAAATTAAATGTAAAGTTTTTAAAATAATGACAATCACTGAACGTTTGAAAAATAACGTACGTATATTTCCAGTCTTGAAAAAAAAAGCAATTACCCACGCCCCAGATAACGAAGGTAAAGCCTATTAAAGGTTGTTGCCCAGATACACTTCCTCTTACAGGCTTGTCTGTGGCATGACTCCTCTAGTCTAATATCTCTGTAGTTTGAGCCATTGTCTTTGCACAGGTAAACTAGCAGTTTCTTAACTTTAATTCGGAAAAATTAGCAGATTTTATTTCTGTGTTTTACATAAAAATAACGTACTTTAACACGAACTATAAGTTGTTTACAACGTTCTTGGGACAACAGCCAAGTGCGAAGGGTAATAAAACTGGATTTCGCAATATAACTTCAGGCACACTCATTTGTACTAGACTTATTAAGAATACAAATTTAGTACTTAGATTCATAATGATTTGAGATTTAGTTTCTTTAATTTGAGTAACAAATATCGAGACAGAATATTTTGAAAACATGTCTTTACCCCATGTTTTCAATCCTTATACTTCAGGTTGGTTACTCAAATCCTTTGAGACGCCAATAATTTATAAAATCATATGGGAAGCCACTGATTGTAGATAACATTGTGTGTAATGTCTAGCTGTGGGTATTATAGTTTTACTTTTTCTGTGTTGTCTGTATTATTATTCCTTTGTAAGTAACTCGTTGATTTTTGTGCAGGTCTTCCATGTAATATCTTCAAATAAATACACCTGACGTACGTTTCACAGAATTTTTCTGTATCTTCAGAGGTTTGGTTGAATTGAAGGGTTGATTCCAAAAACCAGACATGTCCAAAAATGTAAATTCTCAGGAACTGAAAAAAATCGTGTAGCTTGTTTTCTGCTGTGTGGAAAGATGTGAAAGTTTATTTGTAACTCTGGCTACTATATATCTTTGCATAAATGTTAATAAAATTGTTTTAAATAAAACAATATTCTCACAGTATATTTTGAGAAAAAAATAAAAAACTTTTGGACTTGTCTGGTTTTTGCAGAATTAAAAGATGAAAAATTTATTGTGTTTGAGTTTTATTGTTCATTATGTAATAAATACAAAAATAAAAATACATGTTTTTGATTTGGTGCTGTATATTGTTTCTAATTATCATCACAGCCATCAGAATTGTTGTCATTGTCAATCTCAACATTTTCCTCTGCGGTTGGAGGTTCAGTACTCAATGTCATGTTCTGCAGTAACAACTCGTAGTATTGGCGATGTGTAGGGTCTTCAAGGTACTGTATAAGTTTCAGCAAATCACGTTGCTTAGCAGGATTCAGTCCAGGTGGAGACTTGTACAGATTTGACAGATCAATGCTGCTAACGTCTCCATGGTAATGCTTGTTTATCACAATATGTCTTTCCCATGGCCCATAGTATGATTTCCAGAGGTAAATGTGTTTGTCTTCTTTCTGAAATAACATCATCCTAACTTCATGAAGTTTCAGAAGGGGCTTAGGTGTTTTCAAGAAGAAAGACTCCACAGCATTCTTCATTTCAATGAAATCTTCATGAGTCATAATCTTCAGGTGAAACGATGAAGGATGCTTCCTTGCTTCCTCTACTACGAAATATGTCTCGTATTTTGTCCCACGTTTCTGGAATTTCCACTTTCATGGTTGACTTTTTCTTCTTGCCAATTAGGCTAAAATCCTGGTGTCATTTGGAAGGTAACTATGCCCTCTGATGGGAAAGAGGTACGTGACTTTTTGGACAAGTTTCAGCCCGTGGACTAAGCAGTAAAGAAACTCGACCATTGTCTTGTTCTTATTTTGTCCAGGGCAACCGTCTGAAAACAAAACAAGCTCATCATACCTTTTGCTATCCGGAAGGTTATTTATTGCATCGAAGAGCATAGATGTGACTTCATTTGGTCCCTTATTAGCCTCATGCTCTAGGTACCGATAAATTTTCACAGAATCATCTGACAAGTCATGAACACCAAAAACATTATACCACAACTGTCTTGAATAGTAAACACGACCACTCTGAATGTGCGGAAGAGGGATGTTTTGCATGAAGTCGAAGGAAATGCATGTTATAACTCCTTCCTTAGCTTTCATAATAAATTTTCTTTTTTCTTTCAAAAAGGCATCGGCTTTTTTAAGTGGAGGGTTTTCTCTAAAATATATTGGGATTTTATACATTCATCTGTACCCGAGTTAATCTTTTGTTGAAGTGAGTCACATGTTGCACATGTATTTGATCTTGGGTACTCAAAGTGTATGTTAAAGGTATTGAAAATAGACCAGTATGATTGTTTTGTAGGGTATGTTTATGTGGTACAGGCCCAGAAAATGTTGATGCATGTCAGTCAAATCCTCAGGGAGGTGCCTCCGGTTGGGATTATTCCTAATCGAGTAGTGCGATTTTCTAGCTTGGTACGAATTAATGTGATGTTCTACAAGTTATTGAACACTATCAGGAAGCTTCCTGGGCCTAGACTTATGAATACCTTGTTTGCTTTTTGGTGACTTTCCAGTTTCCAATAAACTATGTTGTAATCTATTGAGCCTGTTCTTAGAAATCCCGTGGAAACTTAAGAAGGCTTTTTGACAGATAGGAATGTCTTTACCTTCGATACGGAGTTTGTATCTCTTGCACTCTTTTTTTCGTCATCTTTTTTCTGTTGTTTTTTGGCCACTCACAGTGATTATTATCTTCCATGGTTGAACAAAACTATTTAATTTTGAAGACAATGTATGTAATAAAACAAACTAACCTCACTCTCTGAATGCTACTCAAACAATAAGCTACTAGTTAGAGTAGCACAGTAATGCGCTCTACCGCACATTTCTGGAAAGAACCAGACAGGTCCAAGACTAATCTAGTTTTTGCTGGAAAGATGCTGGACTTGTCTTGTTTTTGTAGAATGCCCAATATTTTTCCACCTTATATCTCAGGACTAAACTGTTATTTGAAGAATCAAATTATACCACTAGGTAGCACTAGTCATGTAGAAGCTGTAGGTGCCATTATCACAAAAAAATCAGTTTTGGACTTGTCTGGTTTTTGGAATCAACACTTCAATTGTAATTGAATGTTTCGCTTACAATATAGTTAACGGAAAATCGATTTTAATCGATCGAACCTGTCTGCTTGCTGGTTATAGACTTATGTAAACCGACAGTGGGCGGACAAAACTGCCGATAACGTTTATGTAGTAAGCTATTTATTATATATTTAATGTTTTATTTTATTAAATCTATGTTCTTAAATAAAACGTCTTGTTTTTTTTTATTTGAATTTGTTCTTTAATTAGTAGATTATTATTACTATGTTTGTAAATATTAATATGTTCCCAGATATTCACTTTGTTACCTTTTTTTACGTTTTTAATTAATTTGACATTTTGAATGTATGTAAATCTGGAATATGGAAATGTCTGTGTTATGTACACGCAAATCTCGTCTCTTGTCAGAATTAGACGTTATTAACTGCATTAAAAAGGAAAGCTGAGAAGCGAGAGGAGGCATGTTTATCTAAAGATTTGCTGCACTGTTTCTAAATTATCTGTATGACGGTAACTCCGTTTACAAAAATTAATTTTTCTGGACCGTGCTGTTTCTAGTTCTCGAATCGTATTTCACCAACTTCAAAACTGAACTGACTCCGGTGGCCATCTTTGTGTACAAGGCAAGGTGGCGCAATAATATTCGGAGACGAATCGGACAACACCGAGAGCGGTGGCGCTAGAATATTGCGTCTTCCTGCAGAATACGCGGTATGTGACCAGCGTAACATAGGATTACTACGCAGTTGGCTGTGTAGCATCGGAGTTACAACGTTGGCGCGTGGTACGCTGCTCTACCAAAACATTTAAATGAATACATTAAATAAAAGTATGAATTTTAATAATCTAATGTGTACAGCGAGTCGTAACTATCGATGTGCAATTTCTGTAGTATATTTTGTACATAGTGGCGCACGCAGAAACTTATGACCAAGTAGGCCTACACATCTGATATTGGACAGTTATCTCGAGGAAACTTGGCCAACACTTGGGTACAGTTTTCATCCCA
Source organism: Magicicada septendecula (assembly GCA_034769895.1). Classification (NCBI taxonomy): domain Eukaryota; kingdom Metazoa; phylum Arthropoda; class Insecta; order Hemiptera; family Cicadidae; genus Magicicada; species Magicicada septendecula. The sequence continues at coordinate 198,062,387 of CM068369.1, forward strand.
AGTATTAAATTTGAACATTTCAGAGTGACGGAATTTTCATACTAGTAACTTCAAAATTGTAATTAAATTTTGCACTGACAGTAGTAAGCTGCCTGAGCTGCAGAACTCCAAACTTTTTTAAAAATTTTGACTTAAATTTATAGCTCGTAGTACCCCTAAAGATAATAATTTTCAAAGTATAACACTATATTTGGATTTGGATCACCATTTACCCTTCAGTCACATATCCGGCATGACATTTTACAATATTTTTCAAGACTGTTTTTATATTTTTGGGCTTTGTTGTCCTACATTAAAAAAAAATTCAAACCTAAACCCTATATTCACATTTTGGTTCAAATTCTGTTTACTTTGATACCTCACATGAATTTTTGCGGTTTTTCAAAACGTTGGTTCACTTTTGAGGCCATGGTTACCCATAGATTTGAAGTTCCTAAACCTAAATACTATGATCAGATTGTGGTTTAAAATTATCTTTATTTTGATACTCCACTTGGATTTTTGCGATATTTTTTTAACTTTTGGACATATTTTGAGTCCTGATAACACAAAACGTTTGAATTCCAAAACTGAACACTATATTCAGATTGTGGTTAAAAGCCTCTTTAATAATTATGTATCCCACATGGACATTTTGCCATTTTTTAAAATTTTAACCCCTCAAATTTTTGTCTTCTCTCACCCTATTTGGGAGGGGGGTCAGTCTGAAAACAATAAGGCTCTGTAGGTTAAAGTATATACATGCATACCAAGGTTTACAAAAAATCATTTGAGGCATTCAAAAGTCATCGTTAGACAGATAGACAGAGAAATGCTAAACCCTCGAGTAACTTCTGTTCTTACTCTGGTTAAATAATATTAACTCAGATATTTCAGAAACAGGCTGTAATTCTAGTCGTTGAAGTTAAGAAGAAGAAGATATATCATAAACAATGAGATAAGAATAGGATATTGAAAAATCAATATAATCTGTTTCTTAGTTAGAGACTGTAAGTTGTGTTTCAGTAGGTTTTTAATTCGGTTTGAGACGGTTTGTGTTGGCACACTGAATGACATTGTAGGGACACTACTAAAAGGTTGTCGATCCCTGTTCAACTCTCGCTAAGCATGTTTGGTTGATAAGAGGTGAGGATGAACAATCTGAAGTGTGATGTCACTCTTGTACACCTACGACGTTATCATGTTATCATCCTTGCAGAACACACATTATTTATACCAATACCATGCAACATTAATTACCACATTTTTTTCAGTACCACTTAAACGTTAAATTTACTCTGAGCTGCACAAGTCGCTCACTATTTTGAACGGAGTACATTTATTACATAAATTTATACGTATATTAGATAATTTTTCAATTAGGCCTACAGGAAAAATTACAAGAAATTTAACTTCTCTACTATTTCTTTATTACGACAACTGTAGAGCATACAATCATACAATAAATATTAAAAATTTGAAACATCCGGATTTGGGTAGAATTCCATTTAGTCTGACACCTTACTGGATTTCCTCAATTTTTCGAAAAGTTTTAATGTTTTTTTGTTGGCACTGGTGTCTAAAAATTTTGCAATTCCCAAAACCTGACACTGCATTCAGACTTAAAGAAAATTTAGTTGTAATAGCTACATAAATTTGTACGATTTATAAAAATTGTCACCTACTTTTTAGTTCTGGCGTCCAAAAATATTAGAATTTTAAAAAATGAACACTATATTCAGATTCTATTTAATGTGATACATCATCATGGGTTTTTGCGAGTTTCTCTCAATTTTGAGCCCTCCCACATTATTGCCTCCCACAACCCTATTTTTGGAGGGAGCAATCTCAAAAAACGAAAGGGTTTTATAGGGTAAAATGTGGACGCGCATGCCAAGTTTTATGAAAATCGGTTGACGCGTTCAAAAGTTATCGTCAGACATACCCCAAACAAATAGATAGGCAGACAAACATATAGATAGTCAGACAAGTGCCAAGCAGTCGAGTCAAAACTGAGAGATCGCTTCGCTCGTTCAGGTATTAAATGTCGGAGTCAGAGTTACAAGATAGCGTTTGGTGTGTGATAATTATAGGTTTTTGTTTGTTAAATTAACTTAATCGGTTTCATCGACAGGGTACGAAAAACATGACGTCACCAGGGATACGGAAGCAGTATGCCACAGAAGGTATCTGTAGCTTTCCACACACACCACATACATACCTACTGTATGTACTTCTCGCTCACGTTACAGTAGTGCAGTGCGGCATATGAAAAAGCAACTCGGTGTTAGCTTCCGTGTACGGTCAATGCTTTGCGTTACTTCCGCTTCGATACATTACCCGTGTGTCATTACGAAATTGCTTTCGACACTACGTGTACAGTGGAGGCACGTATACAGTATGTCCCTTAAAACACACACGCGCGCGCGCGCTCAAGCACCAGTTTCCTTATTAGTCTAAAATATATTTGGTGTGATAGGTACTGTACTTTATATCTTTACAGTTTTTATCAACAATAAAATTATTAGATCTGAACACCTTAGTTGCGCCAAAACCCTAAAGTGCTTCTCAAGACCAAACCTTAGTTGCGCCAATCTATCTGAACAAAACGTCTTCTTAGCTGTAACCTAGGAAATCGTAACCGTAATTTGTATAATATTTTCAATTAAAAACACAACAAAGGAGGAGTAATGTATAATTTAATAATGAGCAGTAGGCCTAAAAATTTAGTTAGCAATATTTGACTACAGTAGGTACAGTTTTTGTATCTAAATCTATTTGTAGTCTTTTTGTAATTACACTTCTATCTTGTGTAATTATTTGTACTTAATCTTGGATACAGAATTCTAAAACAGATGTACCATGAGCCAGAAAAATTTTACTGTGGAATTATGGCTTTCATTCTTTCTTGTACGGTCGTCTCAGAATATTAACGTGAAGGAAAACATAGGAATGTAAAGACATACAGGAACACAGTTAAGACTCGATTGGCACCTGAAACTATCGCGGACTTGACGATCTTAAGAATCGAATGGAAAGGAGTCTCAGCATTGTCGTTTAAAATCTTGTGGACATTAACATAGTGACTCTTCCATAACCAGGTAGCAGTGGCGTATCTAGAATTTGGGTTTGGGGGGGGTCCGGGGTCCGGTCAAGTCGGCTTCATACAAAAGAAAGAAAATTAAGACTAACTACTACTTTAAAGTGGCTGAAAAACGTGTGATAACATCCTGAAATCAAATCCATTAAAGTGAACGTAATAACACAACAAAAATACGCGTTACGGAAATATCGTATAGAAGATACTACTTATTGATTGAATTTGTTTTCATATTTTCATATTTCAAACGTATACTCAAATGCTGTATACTACACCTGTTTGTATACATTTAAAAAATTTACTAGGTGAAAAAATAATAAAAGAGTCTAAAAGTTAAGAGATTAACAAAATTCGTCAAATTTTTTCGACTCTGGGGTGGGGGGTCCGGTTTCGTTCATTCACCCCCCCCCCGTAAATACGCCCCTGGAAGGTATCACTTAATAACGTAACACAGTTTATCAGTAACGATTACGCAAGTGACGTTGGGTCAAATGTTTTCAAATCCTCCGGGTTTTATACGCTTTTGTGCTTTCATTGTCCTCTTTCTTCATCTGAAGAAAAACCGAGAACGTTCAAGGCTGGTACCTTGACTAAGTATAAACCGATAAGAAAGCTTCAAGTTTTTACACGTTAGCTGCAACAGGCTTGAGAATTGACGGTCATAGTGAAGAAGAGAAAATGTTGATTTACCGTTTTTATAAAATCTAAACTGTGCTTTTCCTAACCGTCTCGCTAGAGGAAGTGTTGCCTCTGTTTACTGGTAAGGATTATTTCTTGATCACTGATCAAGGAACTTTCTTGACCATTCAGTATGCTATCACTTTCTCTAAAGTGATGACTATCTAAAATGTTGGGTGCCCGTTTCCTTATCACTATTTCAAATTGAAGATATACTTTGTAAAAAAAAGGTTGAGACATTTTAACCAAATTCATTTTAATATTATAATATCGTACAACTACGCGATACAATTTCTCTCAGACGACAGAAATGTCTTCCATTCTGTCAGACGACAATACCGTCAAGTGAACTGGCAATGAGCGAAGTGTGCTTTACGCCAACCTATCGTAAGTTTTGGAAGCGGAATGTAAACTATGAAACAGAAAATCAAAAACGTGATCCATGTACGGTACGTGGAAGGAAGAAAATATTGAGAAGAATGTTAGCCTTTGTTATTGACAATAACGGGATGGAGATTAATGTATAACTGTGAAATATATCATCTATGTACACATTCATCAATATCCGAAGAGAATAGCTTAGCGTAGGTAGACCCTGCTATCGGTAGGATAGGGAAAGACAGAATTCAAAAACCGTTTCATGATGAAAGATTTAAACAAACAAACTAAAATACATAAGGAAAGACCGAAACACTGGTGGGAGTATGACGTGATTGAAGGCACCAACATTTACTCAACATTCTGTCCTGGAAGAGAACAGTTAGTGACAGGACAGTGAATGAGAGCCTCTTTTGTGTTAGGTTTTAACCCGACTTTTATGATTACATTACTCGATGCTTTATGCTGTTCAGATGTATAAAGCTTTGTGTGTTTGTACACCTGAGGACGACTACTGATTCTGAATGACTGTAGTTATTATTTCACGATACATAACGTATCGAACTTCACAGTACTGGAAGTTCGGGGTATTATTAGGTGTAATATTCGCACATATTACATAACAGATCTAAAATACATTTAAATTTAAGCCTGCCTACACCACCTCGTAATTTTTATCCTCTCATCCTTCTCGACTCCCTACATTCTGTAGTCAGTTCTTCCTTTATCTATGTATTGATCTGGTGTTTACTTTTCATCTGTTATTTTAGACTTCCTTGATTATTCAGTTATCGTCCCTTTCTCCAAACTCCCTGATATTTCAAACTGCCCACTTCATTTTATTTGCTATAAACCATGAACCTTAATTGAATTACCTGAACTGCCTTAAGAAACATTAATTATTTTTTTATTTACAACTTCCCATTTTTTCAGGCGAATTATCGTACAAATTTATTAATATATTTTTCTCCCATATTCTTAACACTCTTTTATCTTCGACACCCAGATTCCAAATATAGGCTATCTTGTTGATATCGTCCGACCAAATACTGTATTGGTTTGAAGGGGGCAACAGTTCCCCCCCCAGAGCTGTTAAAAATTTCAGAAAAATTCCGTAATCACTTAACGTAGACCTTAACAAACCAGTTACATGAGTTACAAAACTATTATTATAAATAATAATAGAAATTAAACAAATTGCAATGTTTGTAAATTAATAAAGTAAGTAATTAATACATAATAAATACTTAATATAAGTAATTAATAAAGTACAAGTTCTTGAGTATATTGTTGCAGTGTTTATCTTTGCTTAGCATATACTAGTTTAATATGTAATTTTACTGCATCTGTATGAGCATTTTGTATGATTTATAAATTAATTTTTATAATTTTTGTGGTCGCTAATGACCGATGCTGTTGCAGCGACATGATAAATAAATAAATAAAATAAAGTTATAGTTTTCTTAATAATGAAAATCTCTCAACATTTGGTAATTAACGTACCTTAACAAAAATTTGGGTTAAAAAAATTATTAGGAGGAGTCCCTACTGAAAATGGCAGTTTATTTTGTAACTTTTTAATTTATTAAGATTTTTTTATTATTTATTGTTGCACTAAATAAAGGGTAAAATTTTGTATCTGGAAAAAATGTTTTTAGTACTAAAAATTGAATTTTTTAACGTTTCTTAGCAACGTTTTTGGACTGTTTTTCAAATTGAAAAACTAGAAGTCCTATGACCTTTTGTAAGGTGTCATTTTGAAGGGAATAAAATTATCTAAAAAAAAACATATTTTTATTAGGATGTAATTAAAAACAATTTTTTTGTGAGGAAAATAGTAAAAATATTTTTTGTAATTCTTACATTTATAAATAAAAACGTATTTACTTTTTTGTAGGTAATTATATCCCAAAACCCTGTGCAAACTTTCAGAGCAGTAAGTAAGATAGTTTTTTTAGATATATTAAAAAGTATGTGTAAAAACATGAAAAATTGAATTTGCCGAAAACTCGGATTTTCAAAAAATATTCCTTTTGTAGGAAAAATAAATATTTATAGAGTACAAATACTTGATATGATTTTTTACTTCCATATTCCTTAAGGAATGGAAGTATGGTGATGGCAAAAAAAATCGTGTTCGAGATTATTGCAGATTCTGATTCTACTACACTCAAAATATGAAAAAAAGTCGTTTTCCGAAAAGTGTCTGTGTGTGTGTCTGTATGTCTGTCTGTCTATGTGTCTGTCTGTAGATTTTTTTTTCTATGGCAAACGATAACTGCCGCAAATTCAAACAGAATCAAATAATTTTTTGCATACAGCCCTGATTTGTAGAGTACTCGCGACCTATTGTTTTTGGTGAAGATCGGTTGAGGGAATGGGGTAGTTTACCTGCAACGGTTTTTTTTTTCAAGGGAAATTTTTTTTTTTGGCAAACGATAACAGCCGCAAATTCAAACAGAATCAAATAATGTTTCGTATACAGCCCTGAATTGTAGAGTTCTCAAGACCTATTGTTTTTGGTGAAGATCGGTTAAGGGAAAGGGGTAGTTTACCTACAACGTTTTTTTAACAAGGGTATTTTCTATGGCAAACGATAACAGCCGCAAGTTCAAACAGAATCAAATAATTTTCTGCATACAGCTCTGATTTGTAGAGTACTCAAGACCTATTGTTTTTGGTGAAGATCGGTTGAGGGGAAGGGGTAGTTTACCTGCAACGTTTTTTTTTTATGGCAAACGATAACTGCCGCAAATTCAAACAGAATCAAATAATTTTTTGCATACATCCCTGAATTGTAGAGGTCTCAAGGACTTTCGATTTTGGTGAAGATCGGTTAAGGGGAAGGGGTAGTTTACCTGCAACCTTTTACGTTTTAACAAGAGTAAAGTACTTGAAAATTTATTTAAACTTTTTGAAACAATGGTAATTGTTGAAAATAAAATAATTTTGTTGCCAGGCAGTAAAATTATAATTTTTTCATTTTAATGTAAATCTGTACATAGTATAAAGTAACGTCGGTCCGTTTTCTCTCTGTGTTTGAAATCGCTAATCTCAGGAAGTACTGAACGGATTTTATTCAAGTTTTCGCCAATAGATAGAGTGTCTATCGAGGAACATTTATGTGTATAATTAATACATATATGTTGTACATTAGCTTAGCTATCACGGTTTATGTCAAGTAAGTGGTATAGTTTACATCTTATATATAAAATGAATGTTTCTTTGTTTGTCCCGTATGCGTTCCTATACCATTCATCCGATTGCGATGAAACTTCGGTGAGTTGTTGTGCGCATGTCCGCGAAGGTTTCTTCCACATCTCCTCCTAAACCACTGTATCGATTTCATCCAAATTGGCACAAATATTTTACGCAACGGGAGAACCAACATAGGATAGGTGTTTTTTCGATGGGGTCCTTTTGGGGGTTCTTTGGGGTCTTCCACCATCGCCTCCTAAACCACTGGACCGATTTCAACCAAACTTGGCACAAATATTTTACGCAAAGGGAGAACCAACATAGGACAAGTGTTTTTTTCGATACGATCCTTTGGGGGGTCCTTTGGGGTCTTCCACGTCTCCACCTAAACCACTGGACCGATTTCAACCAAACTTGGCACAAATATCTTACGCAACGGGAGAACCAACATAGGACAGGTGTTTTTTTCGATACGATCCTCTGGGGGGTCCTTTGCGGTCTTAAAAAACTATTAGATCTGGTTACTATGGCAACCCAATAGAATAGATTCTGTTCTAAATATATTATCGCATTAAATTGAAGACCACGCGAACGAAGTTGTGGGCAACAGCTATTTATTTTTAAGAAGCCTACTTTAATTAAACTTTATTATTAATTAAACTAACATTTTCATTACGTACAACGTGAAACTCCGGAGCGAAGGACGGGTATTCTGCTAGTCATGTATGAGAGAAAATATATCGTTCGTGGCAGGCAAGCATATCTCAGTTATGTATTGTTTACGTTTCCATTTTATTATTATGACTACCGCAATAAAAAGGCAGGGAAGCCACACACACACACACACACAATTCGCGTTATTTCTGGCCTCATTCATGTTTATTTTCTTACATTTGCACGGTTTTTAAATGGAAAGTGCCGAACCCATACCAACATAACGCATGCAAGCCGAAAAAGTGTCCAGCGTGGATAGCGATTTGCTTCCTGTGGATCGCTGGGCAGTGTAACTGCACGTGTTTACAGAGGAACGATTCATAGTCAGACTTTTCGTCTTTAGGGAATGAACCCTCTGCAAGATGCTGAGGGTCCATGAGTGACTTCGGAGCGCTCCTTCTTTTCCGCGTGTTTGTTCTGTGAAACGTACACTGTAGATTCGCAGCTTTACTCTAAGCAACGCTCAATAGGAAATGTTGAAAATTTTTGTCCACGGTGTACCCTCATACACACTAAACGTGCTCTGATGTTTTAATTACGGACATCATAATATTAAAACTTTGGAAACTTGAGCACTACTTAATGGAGATCAATCATTAACTTATACGAGCCATTAATTTTATGCATATTTTTTATATATATGTGTACAACATTATCGGCAACAAAGAAGTAGTTTTTGTTAAAATTCCTTCCCGGGATATTTGGCCGTAGTCCAATGTTTTCTACAAAACCAGACGTTTCGGCAATGCCATCGACTTCCATCATCAGTGAAAATCGAGTGCGAAAACGTGAGGTGGTATACGTTAGTGCCACAGTACTGTGGTTAAGGCTGAAGCAGAAAGTAGAAAGAAGTAGTTTCTATGGTAATATTTCATTTTGAAAATGATTTTAAATATAGATCTTAGAATATGTAAGTCATGTATGGTTCTCCATACCGATATTTTTATTACTCTATGGGTATTAAAATAAAAAATTATAATACAATAAACAATAAAATATTTTATTTTACATTTTTAATAATTTATAGGAATAAATATCTTCTACAACTGTCCTTATCAATCTTCTCATCGAGCATGTCTCTGTAGTCCATATTTCACTTTTTTACATTGTCACTAAAATTCACCTAGTCCATATGTTAGGCTCTCTTTATTTATTACTGGAAAATAATAACAATTCAAATACAAAACTGTTCCGAATCACATCATCAACAAAGCTCAACACAGCAGGAAACAAAACATTGCAGGTTATCGTTAACACGTCAAAAGCTATTTTACAAGTCTGATTTTTTCATTGTAAATAAAACAGCTGATGTTTTATACATGTAAAATTTATTTCCAAATTAGTACTAATATGTTATATATAATATGTAAAATTATACTATATAAACTATATAAACAATATATACTATATTGTTTCGTTATAATACCTAAATGAAATGTAAATCGCTTAGGTGCTAGGTTTTTCCCAAACAATTTGTTTTTGCCTACAAAATATTTCGGAAAATTGTTTTAGTGTGTTTTTTACATAAATAACTAACCACAGAACAATTTGGGGCGAAAAATGTTTCATTTTTTAATCAAATTTTGGCCATTTTCAGTAGAGACTCCCCTTAAGCCTAAAAAAATAATAATAATTACGCACGCTCCGGAAAACGAAGGCAGAGGCTATTAATCTACCTTTATCTTCTCGTCCACACTTCTCTTTACAGGGTTGTCTATGTCAGGAACTCCTCTAGTCTAATACCTCTATGGTATGAACCGCCGTCTTTGCACACGTAAACTAGCGGTTTCTTAATTTTAATTCGAAAAAATGGGAAGACTTTAGGATATTACATAAAAAATATCGTACGTCGTTCAAAACATTCATGGGACAGCATCCTTAAATAAATTGAGAAGGGGCAATAAAGCCAGATTTTTCAAAATATCATCAGAGAGGCTCATTTTCACAAAGTTTATTAAGGATAAAAATTTATAATTAAAGTGATTCCTAATAATATGGAATTTATTAACTTATCTTTAATTTAAATAACAATTAATCAATATAGAATTTTTAAAAAGCAACGCTTTTCCATATTTTTTCAAACGTTTTACTTCACGTTGGTTCATTCAGAAACTTTGAGAAGCAAAGAATTATAAAATTATGTGGGAAGTATTTGTCCTGAAGAAAATAAGGGGGGAGCTCCAACCTTTAACCTTATCTTACCCCCCTTTCCCAAGAGCAGCTCTTAGTTACGCCACTGCACCGAACATTCATTTGTTTTTGATTACACAAGTATGAGTAGCATAGTTGAAACGACCAACGATACAGTCCTTATTAGCTGAGATACAACGATACCGTCCTTATTAGCAGAGATACAATGATACAGTCCTTATTTAGCTGAGATACAACGATACCGTCCTTATTTAGCTGAGATATAACGATACAGTCCTTATTAGCTGAGATACAACGATACCGCCCTTATTTAGCTGTGATGCAACGGTACAGTCCTTATTAGCTGAGATACAACGATACCGTCCTTATTTAGCTGAGATAATGTTTTACTTATAAGTGACAATGGCAGTTAACTAATCTTGTACACACATTGTGTGATTACAGCATTACAAACAAATAAAAAAATAATCGATCGTATCATCAACCTTTAGGACATTATTCTTATAAACAACTCACATGTTATCGAGCACCTTAAAGTATGTGTATAAAAACTGTATTCATACGTCTGTGCGGTGAAGTGGGTGTGCGTGGCTATAATTATACGTTCTGGATACGTATGAAAGGTGGAATAACAAGTTGGGTTTCGTAAAACATATTTATTATCTCGACAATTGCGATGCATGAACAGTACCGGCACCGTACACAGATAACAGAGAATTCCGTTATCGTGACCTTCCGGTTCATTTTTTCGCCAAGTTAGCAGCGCGCACTGTAAGAATAGTGGAACGGCGGTGTCGTGTTAACAGATTTCCCTCTGGTCGTCGTTCCGGACGGTGAGCCGTAGATATGCAGCTACACAGTCGTGAGCGTGGCCAGCACCGCCCGGTACTGTGCACTGGGTTACTGGCCTCTCTTTCAATTGCTTCCATGCGATCCGTGCGACCTTTTGCTCTGTTCCCCTGTCGACTGTCTCTTGGGAAGGATAGGATTGTCTAAACCGAACTGTGAATTCTTGTCTGAACGACACGTATTGATAGCGTCTGTCCAAATATGCCGCCCCAAGTCATTTCCTGTACAACCGGAAAAAGCACAAAATATAATTAATATAATATAAACTGATACGATTTTTATTCAGTCCCATATACGTTTTAATATAATCAGTTTCATTAACATGAAAGTAAGACAGCACGTAACACAGCGCATGGTAGTTTCATGGTTTACCGGTAACGCTTGTATCAATGAGCGGTTGGTCGCTGCTCAGTTTTCTCATATCTGTTAGAGTAGATTTTACTGTTCCCCTTCTTTGTTTAAATAAAATAAGAGGAAGGTTCGTGGCTGGTACCTTGACCACATAGACAACTCATAAATAAGTTTCAAGTAGCTATATGTTACCAAGTTTTAGTCGGAACGAAGAAGGAGTAGTATATAATTTAGTGTTTATAGGAAATCCTCTTCATTAGGCCGTCGCCATAGAGTATCGCCTTGGGTATTTCGGCTCACGATTACGATTAAGGATTATTACTTACAGACATTTACAGTTACCTTTATGTCTTCATTATCCTCCCTCGTGCTTCAAATTCCAAATCGAAAACACCTGTTATGTTAAAAAACGCTAAGACACAAACCAACACAATTATACAATTAAATTTAGTATTGTTGTCTTAATACAGGTGAGAGGTAGTCGATGAGCGTAGATGAAATGTATTTAATTCTGTCACCTAATCTCATTGTTGTTTTAAAGTTTCAGTCGTCTTACTTATAGGTAGGCCTATGTGTAAGCCGAACTAACCAGCTCGGGGAATCTGGTCCTCTTGTCTTGTATTCAGGTTGCCATTGTCGAGAAGCTTGTCAGTGGGTGTTGGTGGAGGCTTGCTATATGTTTAGCAACAGAAGTTTCGATCACCGTTGCAAAGTCATCGATGCCAAGTTTTCAGTGACTAATGTCACTATTACGAGTTATCAGTGAATCATTGTCTATGTTAGACCTATGTTGCTCTTTGTTATAAAAATTTGAATCCATTATGTGTGACATTAATATTCCCCTATAGCTGAATGCATGGGCGTCACCAGTGCCCAATTATCGGGGGGGGGGGACATTATGGTATATTGAATATTTCTTGTATGATCACATTTTTGAAATACTAGGGTAATTCTTTTCTATTTTTATAAGTTTTAATCTTGTAATATTATAGATATATTTGATATAATATTGTGGACATACACAATTTATTTTTATATTTTCAGGTAATTTAAAGACTGAATTAACTGTTTACAATAATATTAGGTGTAGAAATTAAGATGACTCAGATAGAGAAATCAAACATTTATTTTCTTACCAATACTTATTGTAGTAATAATATTGAGTAAGTAATAAACATTACATTAGTAACTTTTCTGTTAACTACAATAAAATAAACAGTTTGATAATCCAAAATATTCTTAGCATCGATTAATAAAAAAAAATCCAAACACATTTCTCCTAACCTCAGCAATTAGAAATAAATATTGGGCTATTTTTTTATTGTGGATGTCGTCCAATACCATTTTATGGACATTACATAAGGCTACATGGTTGTCTTGTATGATTCATAGTTGACCTAAAATAAGTCTTTAGTTTTCTATATAGTGATCGAAATTTTAAAAAATTTTAATTTCTCGATCAAGTGGCACGTTCCCACACTCGAGTTGACGGACACAAGCCCAGGTCGTAAATAATGACGAATTAGGGACACGTCAGACCCGACGCCAGTGCGAAGACAAGGAAAAAACGTCTGTGTACAGCACACAATAAGAATTTGAGGAGCGTCGTTGACAGCTCGCAGTTTGTTAAAATTTACAGCACCTAGCGAACGAAACAAAGACTTAGGCCAGCTGCCGAGTTACGCAGAAATGAAATGGAACGCCTGCTGTGGGCGTGAGTTGTAACGAGCACAAATATGAAAGGCTTTACCCAGATACAAAGGAGTACAGAGAAATCTCAACAAACATATAAACAATAGAACGTAAACTCAGTGAATACTGCAAGTACACCCTGCACAGCGTGAAAACAAACCTTTGACAGCTAACTAAAATTTACAGCTAGAAAGCGTGGGATTCGACTAGGGTCGACTCCAGCGAAGGGTTGATAATCGGCAGAACGAACAACGAATAACTTGAACAATTAACCAGGACTCTGCAGTCTGTTAACAAAAGATAAGTCAGAACCTCGACACAGTCTAAACAAAGGTTGACAGACAGCCGGGGAATTGCTCTAGTTTCTAAGAATCCGTACCACGTTCGTCACATGGAACACTCCGGGGATGACGACGACCAACCAGCGTTAAGCATCTTCTTAAAGAACTCGTGGAGAGAGTAAGAAGGGTTCGAACGACGAATCGGGAAACAGAGGACGAGATCTGCAGAGAAGTAGGAATTTAAAGAACCAATCACGGATCCGAAAGGGCGTAGAAATCTAGAATTTGGCCTTATGGGTAGTACGTTTAATAAAAACTGTTTGCGAGGACGCGGAGCGGCAGTCTACAAGTCAATCGGTCAGAAGTTAATAAGTCAGTAAGTACGACAGTAAGACGGTTGGTTATAGTCAGAACGGTAATACAGTTAGTGATTGAAATAGTTTGCGCGACTTACCGAACTTTCAACACGGTGAATTCATAAGTGAACTTAGACATACGATATGGTCTCAATTACACACAAGTCTGTTCGACAATTGTATATGTTCTGATAAACTACAGTGCGCACGGGACTTGAAACTACAACCGACACGAACATAATAACACAAGTGATTAACATTCCAAAGTATAACAGTGAGTGACATTTCAAACACTCTTACATTACAATGATTCGCTATGTTGAACATTTAAACTGAATGAACTATACCGAACACAATTAAGCACATAGAATACACTACATCCAGATAGACGGAACAGTTAACCATGAACACGCACACGGCAAACTCTCAGAGTAATTCATCTTAATGACGATATTAACATCTTAATATTTGAACTCCCAACACTCGACGTCAGCGGGGTACGACAACACCATACACATAACGAGAGTGAAAATTTAGTGAAGTGAAGTGATGTGCTCTTCATAACAGTGATTAGGATGCGCGACGAGTCCTCCAGCAGATGTCATCTCACGCCGAGGGAATATTGGATAAACACTTTCACAAGATAAGCTCTTATGTTTATTAAATCTTAGTAATATATACTACTGCACTGTCTCCTCTTTTCAAAGAGCTTCCCCGAGAGATTATATAAAATTATATAAATCATAAATCTTATAAAGTAACATTAAAGTAATTCATCATCTGAGCATAATGAACGCATTTAGGTAGGGATAAAATATTTTGATTGTTTATTGTTCGTATATGTTTTGTATATGTATATTATTTGCTGCATTTGAATGCACCATATGTTTGTGTTTTCAGGAAACTACGTACGTGTTGTATTTTGTTATTATGTGTTTTTCATTATGTATGTATTTGCAGGATATAGTAACTTACTTAAATAACAAGTATAATAAATAAGTAATTATTTTATATTTAATCTTGCGTTCATTATTGCAATTTACCTTGATTATTAATTTATTTCATTCTAAGCATTTTACAAAGAGTCTCAAAAGTTATGCTAAGTATCAATGGACATAACAGACTCATAAATCATATTGATTTAACAACTGTGTTGAGTCTAATCTGACGAATATGAACTACTTTTATATGTGTATTAAAGTTAACGTCCATCATAACTCTGTTTAATTAGTACACGAAGTTAATGAGACACAATTCACTAATTCATAATTGGATAATTCAATAATACTTACAATTAGCATAATTACGCTCAATATAAATGGTACGGCAACCTAATTACTTAATTAATTGCCACTCCCGTTTATATACACTAAATATAAATGGCGCCCATCGCATGGCAAAAGAGAGCAGGCAGTAGTATCTAGATTAATTAACATAATATAATACATAAGATAATTAGCGTGTAAGGTTAGCTTGACTGGTAACTGGATGATAACGCGAAGCAAAGCTAAAGTGGCTAGCGGCAGTTCAGACAGCATGGACTTTGACGTTAACAACCAGTTAGGCGCACCCGACAACGGCGAAGAAAACTCATCGGTCGAACCAAATATGACTGAGGAGACGTCAGAGGTCAGAGCGCGGGGACAGGAGTCACAGCAACCACAGGAGTCCCAACAACAAGGAGAAGTCACATTACAATCATTGATGGACTTCATGAGCAAGAAATTTGAGGAGAACAAAAGAGAACAGAACGAGAAACTCGATCAGCAGAAGAAAGAAATTAAGGAAGAAATCAATCAGAAATTCGATAAAATTAACGAAAATTTTAATAATCATAAAGAAGACGTCAAGCGACAGATGGCCGAACAGCTCACGCTTATACGATCGGAAATGCGTGGCTATAAGACCAGCTGTGACGACAAGATAAGCGAAGTCTTGAAGAAACAGGAGGACGCTACAAGAGAAATAAAAGATGACACCACTAAGAAGTTTCAAGAAGTGTGGGAAACCCGAGAATCGGACCGTCAAGAGGTCAAGAACCTTGTACAGAACACACAATCCAGTATAAAGAAGGTTCACAATAAGTTAGAACTACATATCAATAATAATCAGAAGAAACAGGAAGAACTGAAGACCGAAATATATCACACACTTCGACAGCAGCAACAAGAGAGAGAAGACGACCCACATTCAAGAACTAAGGTGTCAAGTAGAAAGACTGCGGCGACAGATCACCGATGGGGAGTCTGGGCCTAACAGGACAGTCAACGGACAAGTACAGGTGGAGCTGAAGTATGACGGAAACGACAGATTCCCGATGGAGTTCCTGAAGGAATTGTCGGAGTTTCAAGAACCATATTACCCAAACAGTGACATCAAATGGATCGGTAAGCACCTAGAGAAGGACGCGAGTATATGGTGGCGTGTAATCCGGGACCAAATAAACATCTTCGAAGAATTCAAGGAGGCGTTCACATTGAAGTATTGGGGGTTGGAGCGACAGGACATTATCCGTGACAACCTCGAGTACGGAAAATTTGAATTTCACGGACCGGTTACGGCTATCCAATATATTGAACGAATCCTTTTAGAAAGCCGACAATTAACTCCCGCATTGACCGACCGCCAACTGATAAGGAAAATCTCGAGGCACTTTGGGAGGGATTTGCAGATCGCCGTTATCACACGCGGGATCGTCACAATACCTAATTTTGAAGCCTTGATCACTGAATATACGAGCATCCAGTCAAACAGTGCAGGCAACAGGCGGACGCAATATCGGACAACTAACGAAAGGGAAACCGGAACTAGCGAACGACCCAGTGGGAACTTTGTAAACAAAAACGAGGGTGAGAGAAAACCAGTTTGGCAGGGAAGGCCACACGGCGGTAACCGTTATGAAGGTAAACAATACGGAGGGATGAACACTGTTGAGTTTATTAACTCCAAGCCCAGCACGAGCCAGGCTGCCGACGACAACAACTCAAGGTCGAATAATGACCAGAATAGCAAAAAAAAAAAACACCCCTGCACAGCGAACGACATAGTTTTTGACAACAAAAACAACCCCACGAATAATGTCAATATCTTATTACCAGACCTGAGGGATGACCTGCTGCATGAATACGACGAGGACATTACTAAACAGATATTAAAATGTCCCGAAGTACTCATTAAATTTAACAATAACATTAAAGTTTTGGCACTTATCGACACCGGCTCGGTTATTAATGGGTTATCAGAAGAGTGGTTCAACGCAAACAAAAGGGACATTGAACCATATGAAATTTTACCTATAACGAATTCTCTAATCATTAGTGCCGTTTGGAATAAGTCCAAACTAATCAGAAAACAAATACTGTGCGACATTGAAATTGACGGGATCAAGAATGAATGTGTCTTTTTAATTATACCTGACCTTATTAAGCAATGTATATTAGGGATAAGTTTTTTACAGGAGGTGGGATGTCGCATCGACATCGGTAATAAGAAAATAGAATTAACGAATGCAGCTGATGAAGAGGTGCACGCCGTACCCATCATGAACATGGAACTAATGGATAATGGAGAAGAGGAAGAAATCTTGAGGAACATCGACGAGAAGATAGCGAGCATGGACTGTCAAGACGAAGAAATATTGGAAAAATTAAGGGAAATACTTATTAAGAATAGAAGAGTGTTTAGGGAATGCCCGGGGAGGATAGAAGGATACGAGCATGAGTTTCAAGTTACGGACAGGACGCCCTACTTTCAACGGGGTTGGCCTGTACCACTCGCTTATAAAGAGAAAGTAAAGGACGAGATTGATAGGATGCTGCGATACGGAGTGATTGAACGATGTACGAGCCCGTTCATAAACCCACTCGTCACACTCATCAAAAGAGATGGAAGGGTCCGTTTATGCCTGGACGCAAGAAAGATAAACGGCGTTACAATTCCCGATTATGAAGGCGTTTCCCCAATAAACGAAATCTTGGCAAGATGTAGTGAGATGCGCTATCTATCTACCGTCGATTTGTCCAGCAGCTTTTGGCAAGTGCCATTGAAGGAAGAGTGCAGAAAGTATACCGCGTTCATGTATGAGGGAAGGTGCTACCAATTCACCGTCACACCATTCGGCCTTAGTACCAGTTCAGCGGCACTAACACGCGGATTGGATACAGTTTTAGATGAAAATGTTAAGAAAAACACACTAATATACGTAGACGATTGCCTATGTTATTCTGACGATGTTCAGACACACTTAGCACATTTAGAAGCATTGTTAAACAATCTTAACGAAACAAACTTGACCGTCAACCTAAATAAGTCGCAGTTCTTCAGAAAAGAAATATCGTATCTTGGATACCAACTAACAACACGCGGCATCCAAGCTACGGAAGAGAAAGTGAAAGCCATTATGGATTTCCCTAAACCCAAGAATCAGAAACAGTTAAAGGGTTTCTTAGGCCTCACTAATTTCTATAACCGCTTCACAAGTAAATATGCGGAGACCACGCAACCCCTCCATGAATTATTGAAGAAAGATCACAAGTTTGTATGGACGGCTGAATTAGACGATTGCTTTGTCAGAGTCAAAAACCTATTTGTTGACGCTGTAGTTTTGAGATTTCCGCGCCCAGACCAGAGGTATTACATACAGTGTGATGCTAGTGATTACGCATACGGAGGACAACTTTACCAGCTCGATGAAGACGGGGAGATTGGCGTAATTGCCTTCACTAGTAAAACGTTCAAGGGTGCTGAGCGGAACTACTACACTACAGAAAAGGAGCTTTTAAGTATCGTCAGATGCTTAGAAAAATTCCGCATATATGTTCTCGGACAACCGTTAACGATAATCACTGACAACAAGGCGTTGACATTCTTAAACAAATGCCATCTGAATAATTCACGGATTACGCGGTGGATTCTCGCAGTGCAGGAATATAAGTTCGACATAATCCATTGCAAGGGCAAGGATAACATCGTAGCCGACATCTTAAGCAGGTACCCTGTAATAAATTAAAAAAAAATGATGTTGTTCTTGATGATATGATATTGTGAAGTGTGTGAGACTCCGATGCAATCAAGCCCCACTCTTTGGGCTAGCCAATTTGTAATAAATTAATAAATAAGTTGTAAGTTGTAATGTGTTTAATTGGTGTGGCTCTCGACGTCTTACTGGCTTGAAACACTTCCTTAAGTTTCCCAGCTGGTCGAGTCCCAATGGTAGCAAGACCGGTCGAGTAGCGTAAAGTTGATGAATGAATATATCTGATCAGCTTCGCCGAAAGTTTCAAAACAAAATTTATTGTTTTGAAGGAAATTTTAAAAAAATTATGTTTATAAAAAAAATAATTAAAAAAAAAATTTTTAATTTTATTAATTAATTAATTATGATCAATTAATTAATATAGGGCTGTGAAGTTTTAAACAGTGTAATGCTCTTCTGAAAATTTTTATTAAAGTTTTAGTATATTTTAAATAATCTATCACCACTCATAAGACTGTCTGTAAACCAGTCGATACTTGTTTACCTTTTTATTTTTTAGGTTATCTTCACTTACGGGTGGTAAAGTCCTTGTAGATTATCAATTAGAATTATATTATTGGTAATTAGTATTATTGAAGAAATAAAGAACTATTAAGTATTGAAAAGTATTAATGTTTTTTATTAAGTAATAGCAATATTGACTCTTATCGATTAGTATCGATTCTCAGGATATCGAAAAAAGTTACAAGTATATGATATAAAAATTATATAGGGTTCTTTAAACAGCCAGTTATTATCAAAGTCAGAGAAATCGGGCTAATATTTAAAAGTATAACGTTACATCAAATGAATAATTATTACTAAACACAAACATTGAATAATAATTTGAAAAATTAAAATAATTGATTTCACCAAACAGCTGTGCTGAACAAAGAGAAGGCACTGGGATCGTCAAAAGAAAGATGGCTGCCGTCAAGTTGATCAAAATGTCGCTCGTTCCTGCTGCATTCCAAATAATGTATTTTCTGGCAATATTCCTGTTCTTGTGTCTGCAAATCTCTTGTTAAATGTTGTGTAGTGACTGGTGTAGTGATTCTGGGTTGTATTTAGTATATCTGTGTAATTATAAGTCAAAACACTTTTCCCAATTCCGACACTAATTTGGTTAATGTGTTATACAGTTTTCTGGTGTTTTGTGGTGTTTTTCAGAGTAGAAATGTATTGTTTAGTGTTAAATAGTGTTTCTTGATCGTTTTTGTCACAATGTATATGTTCTGGAAAGATTTTATAATTCACTCTCGACTTTACCGTAACGTACTGTTCGCCACTTATCTTTAACGTTGTAAAATAGGTTAGATCGTCACAAAACTCTCGTTTATGTTATCCGTTCAAATACCAATAATCAACTAACTGTTTCCTTCAGTTTCAATTAAACTCTTAGCCCATATAATATTATTCTTAACATTGTTCAAATATTTTTCATATCCTGTGCACACTTTAATATTTCACTATATAAATACCTAAACTTGGGTTATTTATCAATTTTATTCACTAGATGTTATTTAAATTAATCTTTCAGTTCATTCAGCTTATTTTCAGATTAAATAATGCCGTTTTATAGTGTTTTCTGTCCAAAAAATAGTAATTTTACTTTCAGTTTGGTATACTCTGAAAAGTCAAAACATCAAAATTTACTTCCTGTCATTATATAAATTCAGCCATTTTATCAGTTATATTTAATATTAATAATCCTATATTGTATTAAAAGGTTCATATTCCCTTATTTTCTGGTAATTAATTGAATTAGTTGTATTCTGAAACATTATTCAGGAATATATGACTCCCATGTCCAAATTTCTGAGTTTAGTCATTTTCATTTTTATTTATAATTCTGAATATATTTATTAAAATCTCTCTGAATGGTATGTGCAATTATATGGCTCGATCTCAAGTTTATTTTGTCTTAACCCCTTTTGTTTATTTGCATTTAAATGAGCAATTTCTCTGTTTTGATGAAGTTTGGTTTCCATTCTTTTGGCCTATGATTTTTTAACAATTTTTCTTACAAAATATTTTACAAACAATATATGATGTGGGATACCCTCTCTGACTTTTACATATAGTATTATAAATTAAACATGTTTTCAAATTACACAAAAACAATTAGTATTGTTTACAATACAAATAATAGTTAAACAAAATAAAGAATATTTTTTTAAATAAATGGTTGTCTTCAAATCAGACATTTTGCAACAAAATCCTTATTTCTAAACATGGAAATATGGCTTACAAAAAAGGTTTTTTACTAACTAACATCTTAATTACTCTCGACTATTTACAAGTAGTAACTATTTTTATAGTTCTGATGTTAGTTGTATCAGACCCAAACAAATGGCCTTATATCTAAAACATTTTTAAACATTCTTGTACTATATACATAAAAACCTTATATTTATATTCTTATTTCTAACTATTATTATAAGTAGGATTCTACAGTTTTTATACCGTCTTTTATACATTGTCTTTGGGGAATTGTACCCTGTCATTAATAAATAAATAGTATGAATTGTTCAAAAAGTATCATGAAATCTGTTTTTCTTTTTTCATGTAAAACAAAATGTTATTTTAAACAGATTCATGTCTTATGAACAACATATTGTCACAGTACACATTTTAAGTCATTGAAAAATGCATATTTCATTGCATCCAATGTTTGTGATTGCCAAGAATGAAACACAAGGTTCATTTTTTATAATACCCAAAACTATCACTGGTTCACTTTGCACTTATATATTATGTTAATGCTAAATGGTCGTATAGTCTTATTAACATAATAAATTGGTTAGCGTTTTTTCAATGGAGATTTGTTCCGTGGGTACTATATTATTGTTTCATCTTAGTTCACAGGCAACTTTTACTTTATACACTTCTCTCTCTTAAATTTATATACATGTGGTTTTTATTTCGTTATACTTTTTGTTTTTAGATATTTATTTTGGGGATATAGGGATTTGGGTGTCTTTTATAAGAGCATGACATCTTCTTCAGGATGCTGCCTTCTTCTTCTTTCATCAGTCTTCTTTTCTCCTGCCTTCTGGGACTGGTATCTTCTCCATCTTCTTCTTGATGCCATCAGGTTTCTTGGGATCTTCTCCATCTTCTTCTTTATTTCAGAAATACACCACCTGTATTGTTTGATCTTGGCTTATTTTAGGGTTTCTCTTCTATTTATTCTTCCTCGTTGTGGGTTTGGTCATATTCTGTACTGCTTGGTTATTTACTTTTTTACCTTCCTGGGTTATACCTTGAAAACCTTTGGTTATGAGACTGGTCTTGGATGACTCATCACTAGTAACTCCTTTTATTTGAACTTGTATTTTCTTTATAATAATGATTTCTTTCCACAGTTGCTATGAATTAATCTTTTTATATTAAACTTAATGCTTTCTTCCAAATTTAAATATTATAACTTCATTATTCTAATGATCAATTGCCATTCAATATTATGCTTATATCTGTCACGCTACAACCCACACGATACAAAATTAGAAGAGTTTCACGACAACACACATGAATATTTAGTCAATCACATCACCGTTAAAATGAAACTTGAAGTGCGGAAATTTATCCAAAATATTGGAAAGCACCAGTTAGAAGATGATAAGCTTAAAACAATCATCAATAAAATTAAGGAGGGAAATATAGACCCAAAGTTAAATAAATTTTATCAATATGTTAACGACAAATTATATAGGCGACAGCGGAATGAATGAAAGCTATATGTTCCTAGTAACATATCTGGGGACATAATCGCTGAAATCCATCAAATGTTCGGACATTTAGGAACGAAGAAGTGTATGAAAATGCTCCAGGAACATTTCGCATTCGACCGGATGTTAAAGAAAGTAAAAACTTATATTAAAACATGTGACGTCTGCCAGAAGTGCAAAGACACCAACAACAAAGAGCTATTTGGTGGCACACGCGCTGTGATACCTACAGCCAAAGGAGATCTGGTAAGCGCAGATTATTATGGACTCCTACCGACAGGAACGGGTGGTGTCAAATATTTATTAGTCATAGTGGATAATTTCACAAAATACGTCAAATTATTCACCCTTCGAAGAGCAACAACCACTACGACGTTGCGGAGAATAAAAACGTATTGCGAACAATTCGGACGTCCAAGGGCCATTTTGACGGACAAACGGGACACAGTTCACCTCCAGAAAATGGGTCAACGGTTTAAAGGAGTTGAACATCCAACCGAAGTTTACCGCAATACGTAACCCATGTACTAATCTTGCCGAGCGGATTAACCGGCAACTTGGGAACTTGTTTCGCATTTTCGTAAGTGACCGACACACTAAATGGTCCCAATACATAAAAACAATTGAAGCGTGTCTAAACGAGGTGTACCACGAGACAATCGAAATTACCCCTCATGAAGCACACCTCGGCGCGAGACCTACACGAGCATGGGAGTAATGCTTGGACAAGGGGATCATTAGCAGTGAAGGGAAACGCGAAAATAACATATTTGTGAAGATTAAGGAGAAGAGGAAGAAGCACGCGAAACGCTGCAATGAGAGAAAGAAAATAACAAAATTTCAATTGGCGACAAGGTATTGGTGAGAACATACCACCAATCAGACGCTACATTGAGGAGAATTGACAAGTTCTTCGAACTATTCTCAGGACCGTATAAGATCAACCGCATCATCGGCGAGGCCACATATGAGCTCGTGGAATGCGATAGCGGAAAGATGAGAGGGAGATTTAACATACGGCAAATTAAAGCGTATCATGAACCGGCGGAAGAAGTACGGATAACACGAGTTGGTAGCAACGACTCCGGCTGCTAGACACTGCAAAGCAGAAGACGTAAGTTAGGTAATTTGCTCGCGCGGCCAGTCCAGCTAACCAAATAATGATGTACATTTTACCATACTGTGTTTAGTTCGTATTTCAATATTAATCGTGTTTATGATCATCATGTATTCGTCATTCATTATGTTAATTAGGCATGTAAACATCAAAATATATATATATATAGTGATTGATAACGTGTACCATGTGTCAGAAGGACATTATGATACTATGATACAGGACGCTAAAGACATTAATAATTATGAATGATAATAACGTGTTAAAATGTAGAGATTCGAATAATTTGTTTATGTAATTAATAATTCAAAGATGAACAATCATTGTGTAACTTTAGGAGTAAGCGTTTGAGTATACATCATGAAGTATGATGATTCCTCAATTGTTTAGTTAATATGTATATTTCATTTATCAATGTAATCGTTTATAATATGTCACAAGTTAATCATATGTATATATTTGTTTGTAGCAACTATAGTCTTGAGATACTAATAACAAGTTTAAAAAGTATTTTATTGCTATATAATTCATCGACATATGATCGAGTAATTTAATTGTTAGCTAATCTGCAGCTAACCTACTACATTATATAGGTAGAACGAAAGAATGTAAACGATAACTAAACAAACTGTCAAATGGGCAGATGTATATGTCTTAATTCAATTATTTACATAAAATCATATTGTATAATCCGCATATAGACGGATAGAATGTAGAAAATGCGTTCATTTCACTCAGATGAGCGACAATAAATTCATATGACCATATAAGACGCCAAGATAGGGAATAACAATTAATTGCTCCCTATAAGAGATATATGTCATTCAACCATGTCCATTCCAAAGCAGACGTCCACGACTGGGACAGAGCGCAGAAATTGGATCAGATGTCTCCTGTAATCCAACATCCAATCCAATTTGGGGACAATATAGTGATCGAAATTTTAAAAAATTTTAATTTCTCGATCAAGTGGCACGTTCCCACACTCGAGTTGACGGACACAAGCCCAGGTCGTAAATAATGACGAATTAGGGACACGTCAGACCCGACGCCAGTGTGAAGACAAGGAAAAACGTCTGTGTACAGCACACAATAAGAATTTGAGGAGCGTCGTTGACAGCTCGCAGTTTGTTACAATTTACAGCACCTAGCGAACGAAACAAAGACTTAGGCCAGCTGCCGAGTTACGCAGAAATGAAATGGAACGCCTGCTGTGGGCGTGAGTTGTAACGAGCACAAATATGAAAGGCTTTACCCAGATACAAAGGAGTACAGAGAAATCTCAACAAACATATAAACAATAGAACGTAAACTCAGTGAATACTGCAAGTACACCCTGCACAGCGTGAAAACAAACCTTTGACAGCTAACTAAAATTTACAGCTAGAAAGCGTGGGATTCGACTAGGGTCGACTCCAGCGAAGGGTTGATAATCGGCAGAACGAACAACGAATAACTTGAACAATTAACCAGGACTCTGCAGTCTGTTAACAAAAGATAAGTCAGAACCTCGACACAGTCTAAACAAAGGTTGACAGACAGCCGGGGAATTGCTCTAGTTTCTAAGAATCCGTACCACGTTCGTCACATGGAACACTCCGGGGATGACGACGACCAACCAGCGTTAAGCATCTTCTTAAAGAACTCGTGGAGAGAGTAAGAAGGGTTCGAACGACGAATCGGGAAACAGAGGACGAGATCTGCAGAGAAGTAGGAATTTAAAGAACCAATCACGGATCCGAAAGGGCGTAGAAATCTAGAATTTGGCCTTATGGGTAGTACGTTTAATAAAAACTGTTTGCGAGGACGCGGAGCGGCAGTCTACAAGTCAATCGGTCAGAAGTTAATAAGTCAGTAAGTACGACAGTAAGACGGTTGGTTATAGTCAGAACGGTAATACAGTTAGTGATTGAAATAGTTTGCGCGACTTACCGAACTTTCAACACGGTGAATTCATAAGTGAACTTAGACATACGATATGGTCTCAATTACACACAAGTCTGTTCGACAATTGTATATGTTCTGATAAACTACAGTGCGCACGGGACTTGAAACTACAACCGACACGAACATAATAACACAAGTGATTAACATTCCAAAGTATAACAGTGAGTGACATTTCAAACACTCTTACATTACAATGATTCGCTATGTTGAACATTTAAACTGAATGAACTATACCGAACACAATTAAGCACATAGAATACACTACATCCAGATAGACGGAACAGTTAACCATGAACACGCACACGGCAAACTCTCAGAGTAATTCATCTTAATGACGATATTAACATCTTAATATTTGAACTCCCAACACTCGACGTCAGCGGGGTACGACAACACCATACACATAACGAGAGTGAAAATTTAGTGAAGTGAAGTGATGTGCTCTTCATAACAGTGATTAGGATGCGCGACGAGTCCTCCAGCAGATGTCATCTCACGCCGAGGGAATATTGGATAAACACTTTCACAAGATAAGCTCTTATGTTTATTAAATCTTAGTAATATATACTACTGCACTGTCTCCTCTTTTCAAAGAGCTTCCCCGAGAGATTATATAAAATTATATAAATCATAAATCTTATAAAGTAACATTAAAGTAATTCATCATCTGAGCATAATGAACGCATTTAGGTAGGGATAAAATATTTTGATTGTTTATTGTTCGTATATGTTTTGTATATGTATATTATTTGCTGCATTTGAATGCACCATATGTTTGTGTTTTCAGGAAACTACGTACGTGTTGTATTTTGTTATTATGTGTTTTTCATTATGTATGTATTTGCAGGATATAGTAACTTACTTAAATAACAAGTATAATAAATAAGTAATTATTTTATATTTAATCTTGCGTTCATTATTGCAATTTACCTTGATTATTAATTTATTTCATTCTAAGCATTTCACAAAGAGTCTCAAAAGTTATGCTAAGTATCAATGGACACAACAAAATCGACCATTGAAATGTCCGATTAACAGACTCATAAATCATATTGATTTAACAACTGTGTTGAGTCTAATCTGACGAATATGAACTACTTTTATATGTGTATTAAAGTTAACGTCCAACATAACTCTGTTTAATTAGTACACGAAGTTAATGAGACACAATTCACTAATTCATAATTGGATAATTCAATAATACTTACAATTAGTATAATTACGCTCAATATAAATGGTACGGCAACCTAATTACTTAATTAATTGCCACTCCCGTTTATATACACTAAATCTAATACCACTGAAGCTTCTTTCTGCCTCACAACTGGAAGCTGAAGACCCAACCAAAAGACGAGCCAAACTTTCTACATTCTAAAAAGATCTCTGAGCTCTTTACTTATCGAGATCAATGCTATCCTCGCATCATGTAGACATGTCACCTGGTATTTTTGTAGCAAAGTTCTATATCTACTTTAAACGATGATGCATCAATTTCTGGATAAGGAGCTAATCTTTCACATCCTTCCTTTTGCAACAGAACGTTTTTTAACAAAATCTATTTCTTCACACCAGGCTGATTAAGAATTCAATTTTGAAGCCCTGCTAAAACCGTGTCTTTGACTTTAAAATATGCTTTTCTATAGTATTCTTAACATGTTTGACAATTTAAATATAGGCTAGGTCAGTTGTTCCACAATTCTTTTTGGTCCTTTCTTTTGTTTAGGTAAAGAAAGCAAGCTCTTCCAAACCAAGCTCAGAAATCTTATCACTGGATTCTATTCATTCGTCCTCAATACATTAATGATGTGTTCAACTAATTTATAATGTCCTGCCACAGTTCTGTTACTCCCCTGGAAGCACTTGATTAAAATTTCTGGAAGTATTAGGTCTCGTCCCATGATCAAAGCAACAAAGCAAGGTATGTAGTTCCATTCTCAAATACTAAGTAGATCACCAGCTCCGCCACATCCTTGTTCTGTTAGTTCAGCCAGTGCTGTAATTAGCAATTCATATCTGTTCAAAATTTCCTTTATTCGTAACCGCCAATAAAGCCATCTTGGGGGCAGAAGTGAATCTTCAGGGCAAGCAACGCAAACAGTGTTTGCCCAAAGAAAATAGTAAACAAATGAGCACATAACCAACATTAGGCCTATTGTTGTAACAAAACACTGTTTCACGCGCCTTCGTATTATTTTGACTACGCGCCCTCATCTTTTGAGAATCTGGGGCGCATTTATCGCCCATCTTCCAGTCAAAATGATGTTGATGACTTGATTCAATCGAAGTCATTAATTTCACTTCGCTTCCAGTTCTGTGCGCTGTTTTAACAGCTGACTAACCGCTCCGCCCCCAAGGCAATCACTTCAAAAAAGTCTTCCTTTTTAAATTAGGCTACAGTTAGAAATACTCAAAATTGTAACAATGGTAAAAATGTGGCAACTTTTTTCTTGTTTATTGTTTTGGTTGTCAATGTTTGAGATTAACTCCCCGCGGTGTGTCCTGGGTACTTGCCGTTGAAACCATAATTTTTTTTTTAAACTAGGAAGTAGAATCACAGCTTGCTAACTTTTTAAATCCTCATACTAATTACACTTAATGCACAGTGTCATACTAATTATTTTTCAAACAGCGACACAAACAAGTGGGTACCTGAAAATTTTGTAATGATTTTCTGTTATTGGTATTTTATGTGCACGTACTTATATTGTGCTTAGGATCGATGCTTGCCCATCTGATCAGGAATCGCCACCGCCGGGACACAGTGGTTTGATCTTGCCAGTGTTACCAATGGGATTCTTGATTACTTTCTCATGGATATGCGTAAACACAGATTTTGCTTTAATGTTTGAAAACAAAATTCCTAATTGATGGTCCATCCCATAGTATTTTGTTGCTGTTCTAGAAGATTCGTAACTTCCTTTCGTGAATAAATTGCAGCAATAAGCACCGCAGTGCACATAATCAGCCAAGGGCTGCTTCTACGTAGACTATAGTTGTATGTACGCACTCTATTCCTAGCTCTGTTATAGATCTGTCCACGAAAATTTGCCAATGCAAGTTGCAATCTAAGGAGAGCATCATAAATGAGTGATGGTATGCCTGAACCACAATAATGCCAGTTTTATATAAACCCACCAAAACTTCCTTGAGGTTAGAGGTTATCATCACACCAACGAACACAGATACTCTCTTGTTCATCTCTTAAAATATCTTCTACACCATCATAAATCACTGAATACATTAAAGGATTTGTTAACTTGATTTCTTTAGTGACATTAGCAAGTATTTCATCACCTAGGATTTGGATAATTTCATTTTGTAGGGTGTGAATGTATAATTCTGTCCTCTTTGGAACTACTCCCCAAAGAGATGGCTTGTCCTCACTGCGAACTTTCAGCAATTTCATGAAGTTTTCTTCAATACTTCTATGACCTCTAATAGCCTGTTCCTGTCTAATTAAAAATTTAAGAGTATTAATAATAACCATTAATGACTCTAAAGCTACCTTTTGCTCCTGAGTTTTAATTTTTGGCAACTACCTTTCAACAGGTGATTTTGTTGAATACAGCTAAATATAGCTTAGGCAAGAACAGGACTTTTATCATGGATTTATACAGTTGTTAAATCCTTTCCTATTAAAATTCACGTCTGCTTTGGTTGTGTTTTATCAGGACTAACTGAACATATGAGTACAGTATATTACTGTACTAACTCGTACTTTGTTCATTACAAACAGCTTACCTCATCAATCCCAGATACGTGCAGGCACAGAAATTTTTTGTACCGGTTTTATTGAAAAGCTAATACTCGTCCCATGACTTTTCAATAATCGGAAAACCATCAGGTAAAATTTTAGGCTGGTATGGAAGACATTCAGTTTCGGATGTATTTGGCAAGCTTTCAAGAAACTTTGAAATTCGAGATTCATCGCCAATAAGTAGAAATTCATCATGTGATGGCCCAGGATCTGAAAATAAAGATATTGGACTTGTGGTTAAGAAAATTAGTTAATTTACGAATGAATATTACGAGGGATATTCGAAACAAACTCCGTGCTTTTGCTCATTGTCGTCATGTCGTCTTCACTCAAGTTTAAGTTTAGGAACTTACCATATTTCCGCACTAGCTTTTGCCTCGTCAAAAAATCTGCCGTCTAGGTACCTAGTCAATAGTTGACGCCATCAATGAGATTTCAGATCCCTGGGTTATTAGCCATACTTTCATCCTGATATCAAGACAGCATCCCTTCCCAGATTAGCTTCGTACTGTACCGGCCTCGCTACGGTCACCAACAATGCACGCAAAGGGTTGCCCGCAAGTTCCCAAGTATGAACTTTCCTGAAAGGGGGGGCTTTTGAGTAAGTGGAACCTGCCATCCACAATTGTCAGACCCGTGGCGGCGGGATCCGGGGGAAAGGGGAGGTCGTCCGTCTGATGTAGACACTTCGGCGACTTAGTACCCTGTACTAACGTGATCCGATGGTGATTGGTTGGGATGTCCGCCGTCATATCGGGTTGTTTGGGGGACGGTTTTTCACAGACACGGCAGCGGCCAGACGGACTTGCCCTCGCGTTTTAACCTATCGAGAGCTCCTCGTCTGAAGTCGTCGATCCATTCTGAGCACAGTAGGCCTACCAAACTTACCCGGCAGGAGACAAAAGGTTTCATTAAATAACACACCACACCTGGCGGAAGAGGTAATGGCAAGGTCTATGTTTCGACGGTCACTACTCGAAAACATACGTATATGGTCCGCGAATTGGTGTGTGAAAATGCAAAAAGATTGTAGTCGCAACTTCGTATGCATCGTTTTGCTATTGCAAAGTTTTCGTGTATACCAGCCAGTCGGAGATGAATTATCGAATAGCTCTTGTACGTTCGTGTTCACACTTTAATGTCATACTTCAGTTTTTGTCGTTTTACAGGAAGCTGGCAGCCCATTTTGGTTCCTAGCTCCTCATAAATTTACTTCCTTTTAATACACAGACACGTACACAGATTTACGAAGCTCAAGACCTGAATCCTGATTTAATGATCAAATAGCATATTTTACTAGTCGCAAAATTTTATTCATTATATAAAATATAGATTTTAAAATTAAAAGTATGGGCTCGATATTTATTCGGAACAAAGCGTTTTAAAATATTTACAAAACGTTTTGAAATTAGAAACAATAATATCCTTTATGATTCAAAATAAGTAACTCCCCGTTCGGAAATATCGAAACGGTGTGTTCGAATAACCTTCGAAGCGCTACATTATACATTTTTTCGCTTTATAAATAACTATAGGGCTACTAATAATTTTGGTTTCACTTACCACTTTTCTGCTCTTCCTGTTTATTCAGTGTCGGAAGCTTTCTCTTCTGAGTTTTACATGCCGATGGAAATAGGACATAAGTTCCGATCCAAAAGTGCCAAGACAAAAGTTCCAATTTAAAATAATTGTTTTTCATTACTATTTTGTTTCCGAGTCACGAACTGTAATGTCCGATTTCGAATTGGCCATCATTAATGCGGCTCAAACTCACATTGGAAACGTTCCCGCGTGTTTATTTCATCTATGCCGAATATTTCGAAGTGACATATGTACGTGGTAGACCAGACAGAGGTAGAAGGAGAGCGATTCCTGTACGTTATGCCCCAGAACTGTGAAATCAATATGATGCTGTTCTTCAAAGAATGGCACGAACCAATAATTCATCTGAAGGGTGGCATAATCGCTTTCAGGTAGTGGTGGGACGGTGCCATCCAAGCTTATATAATTTTCTGAACGAGCTACAACATGAACAAGGTGACACAGAAAGCATGATCGACAACTCAATCTAGGAAAAAAAATAAAAAATCCAACGTCAGCTCGTCGACGAAATTTTGAAGAAAGAATTTTCAACATTATTCAGCGACATCAAGAATACGTTGAAAATGATACAATCATAGATTACCTGAAAGCTATAGGCTATTATTTACATTTTTAAATTTATTTGGAAATTTTGTACTTTTGAAACTTTATGCTAATGGAACTTTGTGCAATTGGAAAAATAAAAATTGAAACTTTCGAATTGGAACTTTTGTCTTGGAACTTTTGGATTGGAACTTTTGTCACCCAATCCATGCCGATGTTTTCAACAAGACATAACTGAACCCTATTTCTTGAGTTCCTCTCTGCCTTTTCATTGCACCAATACAATACACAATTAAACTGAACTAACTTAAAAAGTAAATTAGAGTGAGTAACAAATACAAACTAATTGAAAAACGAAAAAATAATCTTAAACCCTGTGACAATTATTTCTCAAATAACGAGACTTTGTTGTCGATGTTCATAGGCGATAAGCTCATCAGATAATCACAGAGACAAAATAAAACGGCTAAGCAACACATAACGGACTCCGAGCAGCCGAGTCCATACACACCGCTTCGGTTGGGTGGGCGTTATTGTTTTGCATTGTTTTTACTTTTTTATGGGAGTTTCAAAAACTGTCGTAACCCGCGGTGTAGCCGTAAGCATTACTTCCGGGAACCTATCGTCTCTATAAAATATTGCAAATAAAATAAATCATTGGACCTCAAATTGGACCGTCAATCGCACTGAATTAAGTTAATATTTTTATTCAACTAATAATTTAAACAAAAATTAATTCGAATAAAAATTATTCAGGATTTAAACTGCCCGTGACGCCCGTGGCTGAAGCCACAAGTATATAACATTACTAATGTACTAACATGTACATAACATAAACTGTCTATCAACAGTTTATTGTATATGACATATTTTATTTCAGTTTACCAATATAGTTTGCTATATCTTATGGCCAATTTATCTATTTCCTTTTTTTACATGCTTTCTTCATATTAATTTGAAGTCAAAGGTTATGCAAACATACTTCACATTATTTATATGAGGAATTATATGGAATGATACTGCAGTTGATACAAATCCATAATTGGTGCCTTAAATGTTTACTGATAAAACTGATGTGTACTAATCTCAAACTAAGCTCATTTCATTTTATTCTTCAAATCTTCGGCTATCTCTCCCGCTGTATGTACATTAATCGTAACTTCCTCTATATTCTTTTATATCTATCATGCTTCTAAATTGTAGTATCACTTGGATAGTAGCTAAGGTTTTTATTTTTGATATGTCTCTCACATAGGACTATAAAGGATAAAGTACAGAGTCCAATCAGAGTTCTCATTTATTTCTTTTAGATCAGAATACTCAGCTTGATTATGTTATTAGTAACATACGATTTCTGTAGCAATGTGTCTTGCAGTGTTTAGCTTCTGGACGAAACCTTTTTGCCACACTTTGTTTAATGGCTTGTAAATTATCAAAAAAGGCAATTGAACAAACCAGGTATCTGATTTACATTAATGATTCAATTAATAAAACTCATCTCTAATCGAATGTTTGTGTCTAAACCCAAAGTGGTATTTTGGAATCCGCTGTGGCCTATGCATGAAAATGAAAAAAAAGATATAAAACTAATTACAAGGTTTCTGTAAAAGTGCATATAGTTACCAGAAATTAAATTTGTTTTTCTCTGATAATAATAATTTGATGTTCCGTAGTTTGACTAAGGTGGACGATGGTGAAAGCCAAAACACATTGACTAATAATGTTCCACGGTTGTCTGTTACGAAAGTCGTAAATGACGTTTTTTGTCCTTCGATACGATTTAACCGCTCTTCATGAATACAGACCACGAATGTTCCCACGTTAATGTGTTACTCACATAACACGTGGTGATCTCACACGTGGACATCTGAGTAACCACAACTACGGACTTAAAGTATCCAATATATAAATAATCTTGGTTTTAACACATCCAGTATACGAATGTTAAAAAAAAAAGATTTTGTAAGAAGAATTCAGGAGCTAAAGAATATATGAGTGGCTAAATTTATATGTGTATACGAGAGTATCGATATAGCTCCATGTGAAATAGAAGAAACATTAAAGTAGAAGGTATAGTAAAGTTAATGAAGGGCCAAAGAATATGGTGGCATGGACGTGTGTGCAGAAGGTAAGAAAACTAATGTTTAAGGAAGATCACCAACTGAAAACCAAGTGCAATAGCAGGAAGATGGAGACCAAAAAGGAAAAAAATTCGATGGAGGGACTGAAAAGTATTGAGGGGTGTTGAAAGTGGACGGAATAGGGAAAGTTTAATAAGGGTTTTGATGAAGTGAGAGCAAGTGAGGTTTAAGTCATTAACTTATACAGAATTAAACAAAAGAAATATGGAGTGAGGTCCCACAATAATGGATCTAACGAACTCTTGAAACTGAGTAGCTACTATAAAATAAGGAATGTATGGTCTTATTATTGTTTCATTATTAATTTATTCAATATGTACACTTGTGCCCCCATCCAAGAGTTCTATCATCTGACTATAAAATTAAACCAAATTCTAGTGTACAGCCAGAATTTCAAACCATTTCAAAAAAGTTGCCAAATTAAAAAAATTTCAAAATATTTTGTTATTACAACACTATATAAACGCTGTATAGAAGTGCAGCCATCATTTGTCGATGCGTATCTAAATTGATAGTTTAAGTTTCGTATCCTGACAGTTCAGTAAGACGGTTAGAGAAGTTTATCATTTGCCACAACATCGTGGGTCGCAATTTTGTGGCGACGT
The DNA here is from genome assembly GCA_034769895.1 of Magicicada septendecula. Lineage (NCBI taxonomy): Eukaryota > Metazoa > Arthropoda > Insecta > Hemiptera > Cicadidae > Magicicada > Magicicada septendecula. The sequence goes on from CM068369.1 coordinate 198,096,571, forward strand.
ACGCGCTACTAACAGCCAGACATTTGCCAAAAGCCAAATCTGAACAGATTTTTTATATTAATTAAACCGTTTTGTTTGGATAAATGTTATATATAATAGCTTATGCGAAAAGTACAGAAAATTAGTTGAACGAGCGAAACGAGTTCTCAGTTTTGACTCGACCGTTTGGAATTTGTCTGTCTATTTGGGGTAGGCCTATGTATCATGCACAAATCAACCGATTTTCGTGAAGTTTGGCACGAATGTCCATACGTTTACCCTACAAAATCAATATTTTTTAGATTGATCCTTCTAAAAATAGGGGTGGTGAGATGCAAAAATTTGGTGGAGGGGGCAAAAATATGAAAAAATGGCATAAGTCCATGTGGGATATCAAATTAAAGAGAATTTAAGTAAAAATCTGAACATAATGTTTATTTTAGACAATTTGAAAACTTTTGAACTCCAGGCCCAAAAAAGTGTGAAAAGTTTGATCAAATCGCAAAAATTCATGTGGGGATATCAAATTAAAGAGATTTTAACTACCGTTTGAATTTGCTGCTAAGAATTTCAACATTTTTTGATCTCAAAGCCAAAAAAAATAATAATAAAAAATTTGAAATAATTGTGAAAATTCAGCACGGTGTCAGACTAAAAGGAATATAACCAAAATTCGAGTGTTTCGAATGTTTAGTGTTTATTGTATGATTGTGCTACAATTGTTATATTCCAACTTTCGGTGTCCCCACCATCTTCAGGTCTTAAACGACCAAGATGGTGGAGACACCGAGACGCCTCGTCAAGAACGAAGTATTTAGCAATGTGGCAATAAGTAGTGACAAAGTTGGTGTTACGATGGCTGCTAATAAAATTAACAAAACTGGAATTGTTATATTATAAAAAAAACAGTAGAGAACTCAAGAAATTACATTTTGTAATTTTTCCCATAATTGAAAAATTGTCTAATACCGAAAACTATGTAATAATAAGTGTAGGCCTACTTCTTTCAAAATAGTGAGCGAGTTCTGCAGCTCAGCGAGTATAACCTACTAGTAAATAAAAATACAAATAGCAATAATTTGTTGCAATTTTTCTATTCAAGTACCAAAAACAAAACAAAAATATGTGTATGAAGAGCCCGCTCTTTTCAAACAAAATTGAGCAGACAAACTTTAAAGTTTGTATTTGAGATTGTCAATGTGAAAACAGGAATTGGTAATGTTTTTTATTGGAGAGGTGGTCACCAAAAGCCCACCTCGCCCGGGTGAAAAGCCAACCCTGTTGTTAATGGTGTAACATACAAAACAAGTTGTCAAAAGTCAACAATTTAGTGGCATTGTAATAACGTTTTTCATTATTCGAAATAGTGTAACTAATGTAAGAGGACAATAAGGTTTCAGATTTCATTAGAGTTCTTCCAATAATGCTGAAGCGGATGCACACGTACATAACAGGGATAGTAAATAGTTATCTGCCTAACTACGAGTGATCATTCCTCAGTTTGTGCAGTTGGCTACATTGTTTTCTTTACCAAGTTCGCCCGACTACGTTACCATCGTCACGTCCGCGAGACAGCGATTTATCACACGTACGTCGGTTTTGCTGCAAACCCGCAAGTCGTGATACAATTCATACTGTTTTGTGCTGTTGTGAGATTTCTTCCGCATTTTCAGTGTTTCACTGTGTACCTGCTGGATAATGTCTTGGAAGCTGGGTTATTCGAACCTATTTTAGTTGTTAAAGCAGCTTCACACGCTTGGGTCATTCGCTTTCTTTGAGTTTTCCACCGTTCACATGTCATCTTCCTGTCTATTTCTTACTTAGGGTTTTCATAAAGCTAAATAATAATATAATATGGTACGTTTACAATACAATCCCAATCCCAGTCATAACGAGAGCTGGTTTACATGGGAAAGTTTTCGCGTGGAAATGCAAGGATTCCTAAGATCGTCTTATAAGGTTTTCTTGGGAGGTGTTGAAACTCCCCCTGAATTTTTTTATAAATTTTTTTTTGCCCAGGGGGGCCGCCCCTACAAGTCACCCTCACTGGTGACCACCACCTACTACTACTGCCACTCACATATCCACGCCCGAAGGTCAACAAGGTACTACTGACCTTGATATGCGAATGCCTACCTACTTTACGACTGTCCACCTCGTGGACCGATCACGCATATGCAACACAACAAGGTAACCACCGACCTTAACATATGCATGGCCAACTTCCCTACTCTAGGGAGGACGGCCCAGATTAACTAATCAGAGGAAGACCACGCGGAGGCACGCGAACAGCAATCTCTCAATCTCCCTTTTCTAATAGTCATCTCAATACTTGTGGAGGTGGTGATGGGGGGGGGGGGGGAAACCTCCCTGCGGACGGCCTACACTCAGCAATATAACAAACGCCCAAAACAAAACTGGGGACATCAACCCGGAATGCGGCATGGAACGGGCCAAACAATAATTCAACGTTAATAACAGAGCACATTTGTCAATAATGGAACAGCTGATGCAAGAGAAAACAAACTAAGTGGGTCATGAATTCAGAATATCAGTAATGCAATAATTATACGATACCTTACAGCGGTCTATCTGATAAAGGGAACAATGATTGAATTCCGCTACCCGTGCGGCTATCAACTGGCCAAGGGTCATCTCGCCTCAGTCTACATCGCATTGCAAACTATTATATTATTCTGGTTTAATAATTCCACGTATACTTAATTTTAAAATATTTCTCTCGTGCACAATTACCATTGAAACTTCTCCTTCAAAAAACGGGGCATACAAAATCCTACTGGTCTTTATTTTAATTATTTCCTCATTTCGAAACCCACTCTTACTACTACCTGGACCGACGCTCCATATGATACCACCCAAAATCTAATTATTGTCAGCCATCAACTTCAACCTAATTACAACAACACATTACCACAATTTCACACAACATCACAACAAAAGAAGAGGAAAAACTGAGTCGCATCAAGTGGCTTCAGGGTTCTCAAGTGGCTTCAGAGCTCCCTAACGAAGCGAGAGGGAAAGGGGAAACGAAAGGCAGAGCAATCTCCCCAACACAAGAAAACAAACGACAACATTAGTACCAAATGTACATACATAAATAACACCACACGATACAAATTAATAGAACTAGAATAAATAACATTTGTTAAAAAACATACATATTGTAACGTAACAAAGTAAAGGTTCCCGACGTTACATAAAGAAATTTGTCAAAATAACTGAAAACAATGCCCAAATTATGCCATAATTAAGTACAAGAGGGCCAATCTCACCTAAAAAATGCATTGATGATACCTAGTAAGGTTACTAGGTAATAAAACATTGAAGGTGTACCTAAATATAAAATATGTAATGAGCAGTGTAAGATGTAAACTATAAACACTGTGTCTAATGGGATGAGTTTACTGTGTAGGAGTTTGAATATAATATACTGTTCAATTAATATTTAGTGTTTTATAAAATGTACTTGTTGTTGTACTGTATCATGATATAGTGTTTACATGATATTTATTTTATGTTTTGTGTGTAGTAAGTGTGGAGCCATTGCTTTAAGAAAGTACTAAGTAATGGGTACTCATTTCATTCATGTTAAACTTGTATTTAAATAATTAAATACAAGTATATTTATTATGTATGGTATTATGTTAAGTGTATTTACTTTAATTAATTAATGAAGATGTTTAAAATAATATTTGTAAACTTGGCCAGGAAGACAATAAGTGTTAATAAGTTGGCAAGTGGTCATTATAATTATGTTAAAAACCAATGAAGGGTTCAATGATGAGCTAAATAATAATAATGAATTCAAATCAGGAAATTAAAATCGATATAATTGGCCATAAGCCAGTGACTCTTTGTACAGTAGGTCAGGTAAGAAAAATTCAATTAAAAACAAAAAATTATAACACCTGTAATAAAACTAATAGGCCTAAAAAATTTCCTGTTTTGTAAAATGAAATTAATACCTTTTAAAATAAGTCAATTAAGAAGAAAATACAGTAAAATGTATACAGTTTAATAAGGCAGATTAAGTGAAAGTTTTATGTGATTTAGTGGAATTTCGAAGCAGGGAGTATTTTATTAAATAAGTGTAAGAATATTTCATAATTCTGGCTCTAGGATAACAAATATTATCCAATGACAGAAGAAGCAATGGTTGTTAAGGCAACAAAATGCAAGAAATCTTGTTGATTTAGACATTCAATTGTTATATGTAAATGAGGACAGTTCAGTCATTAAAAATCGCTAGAAAACCACAAAACCTCATGAATAAAATTATTACAAATCAATGTTAAAATATAAACACTAATTAAAAAGACGGATTGGACGACTTCCTGAATTATCAGTTTGAGAATAAACAACCTATCTACAAAATTCACATCAAAAACCTTAAGAAAAATGAACTAAAGTTACCACCAAATGAGTTATAACAGAAACCATAAATAAATGAAGATAATCCAGACTGGGAGAAGTCGAATTGAATAAATACCATACAACAAAAATTAAAGAGAATTAAATTTACCTACTGAACCTCACTTTTGACTGCAGAGCAAGAACTTAATACTACACTAATTCCATCGGGACCTGTAACCACAAGAAACGAAAAAATCAGCGAAGATCAAGAACTGAACTTTCCATTACATCCCGGGACACTAACAACAACTTTTATTGAGAAGCTGGAGTTGGAAATATTTTCGCCATTCTTCACCACTCTTAGATCTGACATCGTTAGTGGAACACGGCCTGGATGAGTAGCTTATAAACACTTGGTAAAAACCTGCTTATGTTAATACTTTATATAATAAGATTTTAATTTAAATTGTAATACCTAGTAACCTGAATTTGCATTACCTGGCCTTACTAATAGTTAAAAGAATTACATGTACCCTGGGATAAGAGATAAACTGAAAATTATAATTAAATTGTAAAATAAACCACGAGTTCAATAACAAATCGATTCGGTATTGTATGATCGATATGATGCTTTAATAACCGAAGAAAGCAACTGTTGGAAATTTAAAATAATATAAAATAAAGAATCCTTCTTGTATTTGACGAGTCTGTGTTATTGTAGAATAGTTATTGTATTTCGAATAGGGTGTAATTTACAGGGAAAGAAAGTGATAAAAGCGTCAAGTGGAACAACTTAACCTATAAGAACGGGTCATTCGCTAATAACAACGCTCGACTGCAGACAGCTGGTGAATACGGGAGAATAGAGAACTAACTTATTCTCTTCACACTCCGCTCTTTTCAATTTAGATAATACATAGTGACTAGGGTTGGAGAAAAATACTGAATTATTCATTATAATAACCATAATATAGCGTTTTCCCTGGTAAAACACTTGAGAACGAATTAACACAGGTCTATAATCAACAACCGAATAATATCCACAACATAATAAATATTTTTCCTTATAAACAGATTGAATTGGTAACAAATTGGTGAATTCAACGTGGGCTGAAATAACTATAAACCCGCAACAGCATTAAACTACATACACGAAGTTAGATTTGTAACAAATTGACGCTCACAACGTGGGGCTTAACGTTGATACACGGGAGTCACATATAAAGAAATAAACGTAATCGTTTATTTAGATTACAATATATATGTGTTGCGGAAGCAACATTCATGACGGAGAATCGCAAATAATTCACACTTCAAAAATGACAATACACAAGTGACATATGTGGCCCGACCATACCGCACTCTGCAATATTAATTTGTAATTTATTTTATTTTTATTTCGAGCAGAATAACTCCGTAATATGGAAACAAGCAAACGATCTGTCGATCACGCAGACAGTACAATCATATCGACTATACTACAACCCTTCAGGTTAATACGACACGTTCTAACAAATCCCGACCAACTCCAACAGGTCTGACAGCGTTGGGCAATGTAAAAATTTTGATACCCTAAACATGCTCAAAAGCCCACAAGAAAACCTAGATACTCAACGAATCGTGTAAATGAGTGTGTGACCTTGACATAGTTACATACATATATACATGTTGCGTCAGGTTTACATACATAAGATTCATATACACAAAACCACCTTAACATTTCATAAAACAATTAACATGAACAACACCAATAAAACTTTTCTTTCAACTCATTTCCTTAATAAAATCTCAACAGTGTACACATTATTGCACTCTCCCTTACTGTCCCAGCATCTATCTCAACTGCCCAAATTACTTGCAAGTCCTGTCACCCTTCAGCCCATCTATCTTAACCACGCTCTGCTACCATTGAAACTCCCTTTATTTTATTTTTTTTTTTAATCAGGGGTCGTTACTTAATTCTTAAAACTAGACTCCTACACTCATTGTCTAGCTGGAAAAGATGCGCTGAGCCCACCGTGACAGGACTTGCAATGAAACACTTGCATAACGATAACAGCTTTTATTAGTGTTCTTTACTTTTATGATAATACATTTTAATACAATATGCACGTTTAAATTCTCAATAGTCAGAATAATGACCATTGCCATTAGTAACAAGAATTAATTCTGAACCATTACACAATCAACAACAACAAATTTTTCAAACACCTTTTCGTGCATTGTTTCGATATAAATTAACATTGCTATACATTGATATTTACTCAAATAACATTTATAGATCACAGTCTCAATAACAATTATTACGTTAGAATTTAGATACATTATGAATTAAATTTACACTCGAATAATGATCACTGTCAAGAGATATGTAATATTTAATATTTGCCAACTAATTAAAAAATTTGAATTGTACATTACAGGAGTAATATAAATACATATAGATACATCTTAACATCACTGCCATATTCTTACAAACCCCAGTTGCCCATAAAATTGAGTACTAATACTTGATACTTATTCTGGCACAATACAGTAACAGCCCAAGATAAAGAACTTGTTCACACAAGAGCGTTCAGAAGGAACTACTCCCATAGTTATTTGTCAATGCATTCAGTATAAGCTTGTTCATGAGATTTGATCTTCATACGAAAGTTAATAAAACTGACCAAGAAACAGATTTAAATTTTCCTTGCTAATTACCCACAGCTAGAAGGCAAGTGGCGTCCTACAAAATACAGCAGTAATGGACACATTTAAACAGGCAGATTCTTTAACTCAGTTAATTACACAATTCACTAAATGTCCATAAGGACATGTTACAACAGGGGGGAAGTTACTGTTTATGAAAATGTCTTTAAGTTCATACTTTAAATCCCGTAAGTTGCTGTGTTCGTGTATTAAAATATAAGGAATAGTGCCACCTGTATATAGAAGATTACTTTACTCAGTATGCACGATGATATAGAACATGGTGACGCAACTGAAGAATCCGAAATTCCAGGAATTCATTTCCTCCTCCGGGCAGTGGTTCAGGCTGGGAGTATGGGGATCTCTAGAGGTCTGACGGCATTGGGGTGTTGCTTAGATCTTCGGCCGATGAAGACTGATGGTCTGTCTCCATCCTCGTCTCCCCTTCCACCTCCCGGCTATCCGGGAACCCTGGAAACATTTTTATCTGTAGACTGCCGTCAGGAAAATACCGTCACACAAATCTTTCTCGCCCCAGTAACACCAATCACAGACACACACTGTCACCATTCTATTCCGTGAACTAAATGTGAATAAAAATATTACTCCTCACAATTCTCAAAATAATCTTTTCTAGGATTCAATTTACGTTTACTTTTAACTTTCCTTCTTAGTTAATTATTATTTCTACATTTGAACTTGATTGTAACAACAAAATCTTCGATTAATTTTAATACAGCAAAAGGCCAGTCGGCAACATGCTCTCAACTAACCAAGACACAACACACACAAAAAATACATACATATAATATAAAACTCGCATAATCCCTGAATTAATCAAAATTAATACCATACTTTTCCTCACCTGAAGCTCTCTAATGACTCAGCAACTCATTTCAAAGATAATAGAACAATAGGTGACGCCGCCAGACCAGCGTTTTCCTCGAGTGCAGAACCAGAAATGAGACCGAATGTCGGTGCCTGCCAACCCACGCGAACAGAGAATTTAACAAATCAGCTGATCGGAATGGCAGACTAGATTACAAACACACACAATTATCGCACGTCACGGTCAAGGTTAAGCGATATAGTCAAGCAGTGGAGCAGGCTGCTCCGCAATTCTTGAACCCGCTATAAAGACGGCACTGTATCTGCGACGCGCGCGCCGAATAATTTAATGCTTAAATTACATCGGCACAGTGTTACCCTATAGTAATCCCAGTAGAATCGACCGGTTGTCCCTGTGTCTTTGTATGGGCACATTTGCATGGAAATTATAAAAAGATTGACGAAAGAGGTCACTATATGTAAAATGTCTTTCCACACGTATTTGTCAGACTTTAAATCCATGCGAGTCATAGTTTTTTCTCCTGTTCTGTCGTTTATACTGTAATGCGATATTTGCTATATTAAAAGTTGCTGAAATATCAGAAAAGTCAAATATTACTGAAAAGTTAATGAAATACTAAAAATTGTTAAAAGAAATAAAAGAAAAGAAGGAACAATTACGATAGAAGGAAGGAATGAAGAGAGAGACAGAGAGAGAGAGAGACAGAGACAGAGACAGACAGAGAACACAGTGAAATTAATGGTTGCTTCCATTTTATGACAAATGTGCAGTTTTGTGATTATAACATCAATGTCGAGACAGAACAATGACGGAACTAATAGCAAATGAGAAAAACTTTGTTTTATGTAAGTTTTTGTTTTGTTTTCAATAATGTTGTGCATTATCGCGTAATGGAATGTATCCGTTGTTAATCTGATTATTGAAGGAAGTAAAGAAATTAATAACGCTACTTTTATAAAAGGCTTTTTTATTAACAAAAATTTACAACCTTCATGAGTATGACGAGTGAATCAGCCGTACTTGAAACTGCGTCGTGTCGCTTACAGCTTCAAGTGACTTCCGGTACACTTTACACTTTGTATTATGATTTTTCTAAACATTCCATATTTATCTGGTTTTATACGTCTTCATAAAATAATGAATTCTGAATATTGTTTAGAATTTATAGGATGAATGATTAATGCCTCTTTACGTAAGTTGGGGGTGCTACAATTTCAAACAAAAGAACGATTTATGGCGCATGTTTATACTTCAAACCGTAGCAAAATTAATAGCAATAGCCTATGTTTCATATACAAACTTAAAATACGTTAATATCACCCCCCCCCACACACACACATTTGCAACGTTATTCCATTCAACAGGGTAGGGTGGAGACGAGCGTTAGAGGGTGAGTCCTACTGGAATCGTTCTCTTCTCTGGACATCTGGACCATCTAACACTTCTTAGTGGTGGCAATTCACTTAGGTTTCGTTATGCACGAATTGTCTCACATTGCCTTACCTTTGACAGTGGTTGTCTAACAGAGGAGGGAATTGGTTGGAGGATCAGTGAATATTACACAAACAGATACCATCTTTGGCCATCTTTTTTGACATCTTATTCTACCAAATTAAACAAGAACTTATTGTACAAGAACAAGTACAATCGGATGAATCTGAGGCTCCTTAAATCAGTCATTCCGTTATATTGTTCTGGAGCGTGACATCTTAAGAGAAGATGGAACAAAACGGGCGTGGCCAATATACCAGTGGAATGAGGAGATTTGTCAGATCTGCATTCGGTTTCACTGACAAAACAAAAGAAGCGGGCACGTGGTAGAAGCTGCTCTCCAGATAAATCTAAAGAACACACGGTCACTGTTGAAGGCAAACAAACAGAGCTGTTGAAGGGAGCTGTGCACCGCATTTGACGGCGACCCATAGGGAAGGCACTGCAAACAGCGATGGAAAAACTTAAACGCCACAAACCTACTCCTCCTGTGTGTGCCTAACTGTGGCATCACAAACCTACTCTATTCTCCTGCAGAAGATCGTTGCAGTGTTGTCCCCCGATGAAGTTGAATGAAAATGTCCCTTGAAGCAAGCTGTACAGGAAGAAGCTAATTTCCACTGAAGAACTGAGAGAAGCTTGTTGTAGGGTAGGAACAAACAAGGGCCCACACCAGATAGAGTCCACAACATCGTCCTCAAAACAGCTTATGATTCTATCCCATACGTGTTTGTAGACAGAGGCAGCGATAAAGCTCCCACAGACCCCACGCCGCGGGAGGCCCGGTTTCTAGGGACCCTAGTCTTAAAGTAAGTCCATTCGCATAAAAATAAAGAGTAATGTAAACATGTCCACTCTTCTTATAAGAATCGATTGTCTTAGCTGGTCTTTTCTTAATGTCTTTTTGTGATACACATAACATATATTTATTTGGGGCATCCCGTAGATAACTTATTCTTTAGGCAACTTTTTCGTAGTAAAAAAAAAGGAGTGATGTCAAATTACCTAATGAAACTACACAATGAAGATTTCCGGTTAGATATTTAAGCATTTCAGATACGTGACACAACAAATACGTCGAAGTATATTGTATGTTTTTGTTATAAGACTACTCCATGTCTCAATCAAAAGTTGAATAAGGGCCCCAAAGACCTTAGCGCCGCCACTGTTTATGGAAATGTACAGTGTGTGTCTTCGCGAGAAAAAATCTTCCCGGATTCATGGAAGAGACAGAGATTGGTTCTTATATCCCTAACGCACCATCTTAACGAACCAGTAAGTGTCCACTGTGTACGTTGCACACCAGTGGTGATCTTAGAGCATATTGTGTACAGTAGATTGTAGGAAGTCACGGACCATCGTCTGTCGGATCATCAGCCTGTTGCAGAACGGGTCATTCAACACTTGATTGAATATGGTGGCGAACATCGCTAAAGAGGAAATATCGCTGTGTCGCTGTGCCGTCGTGACACTGAACATTAGGAATGACTTCAATTCAGCCAGATAGGATTGTATTTGGAGTCACTGAATGACTTGAGTATGCTCCAGTACCTCAGGAGACAGTTGCGGACTATAGAACCCGCATACAAATTACATATGATGGCCTTCATTTACATATGTCGTCACAACTCTCCACAGGGTTCGGTACTCGGGCCACTTTTATCATGACGGACTACTCAGGCTGGTGCTTCCTGAGAATGTCACGCTAGTAGAATTGCCGTAGTAAACGTCGCAAATAAGTAGAAGAAATTACGATTCTTTTTTGGTGAAGCTATAAGTGTCATATATCACTGGATGAGATCAGTTGGTCTAGTACTGACAGAAAGTAAAACAGACGCGGATGTACTAACTGTAGGAAGAAGACGAAATATTATACCTGAAGTTAGCAATCACGCAACTAAGTCTCAGTCCTACACCCGCGTATTTCGGAGTGATGATCGATCTGTAAGAGTCATACTGAGTATGTTCTCAATGAGGTTGCGCCAACTAGAACGGCTAATACCCAGTTCTGAAAATGCATGAAAAGCAGGAGACTGCTGCTTGCCTCAGTACTGCTGTATGGTGAGGCATAAACCTGATGAGGCATAAACAAAGAAGATGGCTGCGCTATATCCGCTTCAATGCTCTCACAGTGACTACCGCATTTCGCACTGGGTCGGAGAATGTAGTGACATCTTGGCAGTGTTGGTAGCAGAGAGGCAAAAGATGTATGACCAACCGCTTGGCAACACAGGAGGGGAAGAGGAAGGCCGTGACTCTTTGGGAGGGGAAGCATAGTGTTGATGAAGAATAGTAGTGATTAGATTGGAACAGCTACCATAAGGGTAGATGGACTCATCACACGATACGAACTCTAGAAAAGTAGATAAACAAATCTCACAGGGAAGTTAACGTTTACACAACACAGTTTTTTTAGGAGCAGAGGTGCTTCCGAGTTTATTTGGAAAAATCTTTACATAAACAGAATTCAATTTACCCAGGAATTCAGTCACTGTCAGGATGTGACTGACGATATGTGTAGAATAACGTGTCCGATGTACGCCGACGCAAAGGCCCTGGGCATGCAGAGACCATGGTGAGAGAGCTTTGCTCAACAACTACACCTTGTGGTAGATGAGGATTGGAATAAGAAGATGTACGCCGGCGCGTGTTCTTCAGTCCCCCCTCATTTACAATAAAGTACGAGGAAGAGTTTAGGCACTATTGTCACATGGTGACATATGGAATGCAGTGTATGACTTTGCTGTAATTAAGTAACTCCGTGAGCGAAAAGGGTACGAAGAAATCCCTAGAAAAAAAGCCTGTGGTTTTTCAGTGAGATGTCTAAACGTCATTTTGAAAATTACATTAAATCCTAATATAATTAAGGTCTGTGTTTAAGGAGAACGTTTTTATTTGCTTGACGCACATCTGGGAGTGTCACATTGGCAATGAGTACGAACTTCCTGCACATGTCTAAAGTAATTTTTACTTTCTTCCTTCACACGACAAAAAAATCACATAATGTTGTTTATTAAGAAATAAGAGTAAAATTATGGCAACACCTGAATGATTTATAACCACGAAGTTGTCTGCCATGCCATTAAGGTGAAACTTAGCTAAAATAGGTGGATAAATGTACTGTGCTACTGAATTATGTTTACGATAACGGGTTCGTATACACGCACATACTGCGCACCCGCCCGCAAATGGGTGTTCTCTGACTGTTGTATAATTACACAGTTTGCAGTTGGTAATGACAGTCAGACGGACCACGATACCGCCGTCACCCGTCACCCGTCACTGATCCGCTAACTCCACCTCCACAAACTCTTGCACGTGCACAACATTTTTGCGGATGTGTCGGCCTTAATTATGACCTACTATACAGACAGAGGTAACGCATTTGGAAGGAGGGAATCTTCTGTTATAAAAGACTGTTATACTTTTATTGCAGAAGTATTTCTAGGTTAAGTCATTTATAATTTGAAGATGTGTGTGTGTGTGTGTGTGTGTTTTGCATATTCCAAGCATAAGTTACATAAGTAAGAACTTGATGTGAGTACCCGAAGGACCATCTTGGCATCAACGTTTTTCGTGTGAGATCCTTTCGCAGTCGTTGTTAATGGTTACGTCTTCAACTACATTTGGGCACTCAGTCGGTGGTCTTCTCAAAAAGTCTAGCTACCTTTGTCTACATTTTCTTTGGTTCTTGAAGTGGACAGGCGTCCAGGTCATTGATAGTCTTCCAAGTTCCAAGTTTTGACACCCTTTTGTACCACACGTGTACTAGATAGTAAGCCTCAGTAAGCATATGGAAACATTCTGATGGTGTTTTGTTCAGTTTTGCTAAACATTTCAAATTGACATGTTGCTCAGCTTTTAAACGTAGCATTATTCTGGGACACAACAGAAAACACAACTACACTAAACGATGACTCGCAGTCAACTGAGCGGCCAACAGTAGAGGTGGGCCGATATACCTGTAATAGGTATTTTGGAACGATATTTTTATGGAACGGATGTAACAGTGACTGAAAAGTTGAAATACCTGTTATTCGCGGCGACGCTGTTCCGAGTCGAGACACGCCGCCCTCGCTGTTCCAAGTCGAGGCACACCCCCTACGCACCCACACAGACACACACATACAAAATGTACGCAAGATCACGTAAACCAAGGCCAAATACTAGGCGTACAAAAATATCGCTGGAACGCAAGGAACAGCCAGTAACGGGTATTTAAAATACTAGGTATTTCAAATACTAGTGGTATCACCGATACACAAGGAACAACGCGTTCCAGAGTAACAGTAGTATTTTAGTAACACCTAATATTTCAGGAACACCTAGTATTTCAGGAACAGGTAGTATCAAGCATATTTCGAGTAAGAACTAGTATGAGCCACTTTTTCGTCCTGTATACTTCATTCTGCGCAAAGAGACGGAGCTGTTTTTAATAAAGGAAATAATTTATCCTGCTGTTACATTTATTCTCGTGTGATATGCAGATATATAATACAGATTATATGCTAATAATTATATATTATACTAGTCACCAACTTGTAACTATAATCGGTTGGTAAAACTTTGTTTTTACTAAAAAAAAACTTTATGTTCCGATCGTTAGTGAAATAGTTGAATTTAATTATATCGAGTTATAACCTATAGAGTGGCTGATGTTGATAAGCTATATTATATACTTTTTATTAATGTGATTTTAACTTCACTACACACCTCACGTAAATGATGAGATTGTTGTAATGGACATTTATGCACTTTATCTAGTTCTGTTCCTTAAATATCTGTAATGCATTTAATTTACTTTTGTTGTTGCTTATTATTTATAAATTTTTATTTATGTATTTATATTTATTTTATTACAATTTGTTTTTTTATTTTTATTTATAAAATTTTGTTTATTCTCATTCACTCTTGTGGCTTACTGTTATGTTTTTATTATACGTTTCTGATGTTTTTTCACATTATTTTTCGTGGTATTACGTGTAGGCCTACTCTAAATTATTTAATTGCCCCGAGTTTCGCAACTGATTTGTCTAACCAATGTTAGTTTGTTTACTACTAGTGAAAACTTAAATTGGTATTCCCAAAGGGAGATAGGCCTATAAATTCTCTTGTTTCTTATTTTCATTTAAACAGTAATAGTTTAATAAAGTCACAGTGTAAAGTAACACTGTTAATACTTTTAGTTTCAATTTATTTCTTATAACAAATTATATAGTATAGGTTATATAATATCTTCAAATAAATACACAGCAAGTAGGTTTATTAATATATTAATAGGTTTATCTAGGTGAAAATAAACCTACTTGGAGTGTATTTATTTGAAGATATTACATAGGAGACCTGCAGGAAACTCAAAACGAGTTACTTACAAAGGATAATATAGGTTATGTATATATAGTATATAATAACAGGTATTTGTACCTGTTATTTTTTTGGAACGGTATTTTCATACCTAGTATTTTAAAATAACAGTTTAGCCCACCTCTAGCCAAGAGTGTTGATTTTTGTCGTGCAGGTTCAGACACGTCCTAGTGCACAATCAGTTCTCACTCCCACGTCTCTTCTATCAATGGCTTTATATACTTCAGCGTCGTTTTTGGCAATCGACCCTCCGTCATCTTTTTCAAATGTCTTTTATAAATCAAAATGATTGTATTTATATCTTTTATTTCTAATTCTGCACTTATATTCTCATTCCTTCTTCTATCTTTCAATGTATAGTTTAAAGCATTTCGAAGAAACTGCACTTCAACACTCTGAATCTTGACGCATTCCTATTTCATCATGACACACCCCTTACTTGCATATGTCTATACGGTTGATATGTCTTATTGGAATTGTCTCATTGGTATGTCTATCTCTATTACAATTGTCTTTTTTGATACGTCTATGTCTATTGGAATTTAATAAAATTTAAAAATTTAATTCTTCTGCTGTGTCTTGCGTTATATCCACGATTTCAATGAACCGTTCTACAAATATTCCTATATTTATTTATCTTGTTATTTATCCTATGTCAGATCAGACTTATAGCTTACTTCATATCCGAGATATTTAAAACGGCTGTCTTGTTTTTTGTACTGTTTTTGTCCTCAATGAATATTTTCCTTTAAAAGCCACGGTTATAGTCTTTTTCTCTGAAATGATCAGTGAGTACTTTCTTGCAACTTCTTGTAACTGAAACATGGACGAACCTATGTAAATAATTCATTATCGTCATCATTATTACTAAATAAAAATTTTGGAAAACTGCTTCCGAGTATCTTGTTACTTCCAAGTTCTTTAGCCGTCTACTTTACTAATGGGACTCGATTGCATAAAATATCAACGGGCATTAGGAATGAACTCGTGAGGAATGAACTGCAAATATACAATATGATCGACTGGATAGTGGCTTACCGACACATGTGGCAGGAGCAAGTGCAAAGTCCCGAGTCCCTAATGTAATCTTCATATAGGCCTACAACCCGATAGGCAGAAGATGCGTGGGGGACATGGCTGGAGGTTGGAAGACGGAACAAGCCAAGGGCCATTTCCCTAGAATGGAAAAATGATTAAGTTATGGTGATTTCAACTTACAAAATTCGTTGTAACACTAAAAAAGTTGTGGCTTTTAAAGGAGAAGAAAATAAAAATAGGAATAAATGATGAAACAGAAGAACAGGACAACAAACGCAGTTTCCTAGGCTAAAGAATCACGTTTAGCCGCGAAGTAGGCATAAATAGAAAAGTAGTAATATTTAATTGCTTTAACGGAAAGTAACGGGAATAGTTCCGACTAGAAGACAAGGTGAAATGTTTTACATCACTAATACCAAATCTCCAATTAGGGTTTTGAACACATCACTCCACCAATCAACAATGTTATCGTATCGTATCATCTCTGCAGTATACACATACAACAGGAGTGTAATGAAGTTTGGCATTCAAATCTCGTTTATAAAATTAGAACGCGTACATCAAGTGAATATTTTAAGTATTTTAATCATATTTTTCGGGAAGACATTTTTAAATCAAGCGTGGAACCAAATACTGTGTAGTGCCAGAAGAAAATATGCTTACTTCTTTAACACACACGCGCACGATAACATTGAGTATTTCAACTGTAACCATTACAGACTAATATAAAGTCAATATGTAAAAATACAGGCGGTACAGAAAAGAACTGGTCAATCAAATGGGCGACAAAAGTAAATGAGACAAAATTGGTCATGTTATATACACTCGAAAACGTTCTGAATGCCCACCAGTACAGCTGAACAGTGTAGGAATGTTATTCACCTGGAGAACGGAAGAAGCTCGACATTTAGTAGTTGACCTTGAGAACAACTTTTAAAGTGAAAAACATGTAACTTAGAAGAGGAAGGATAACATTTAGAACAGGAACAGGAACATTAAGAATACACATAAAAATGAACAAAGTGCCCTTGCTATTTTGAAGGAGATTATTTTGTTGCTGGAAATCAAAATTATACTAAATTAGATAAGACTTGCTACGAGCTTGTCACCATCTTTAAGTCAAGAGTTATTCACAGGGAGAAAAAAATGCTCATATACAAAACTATCATACGACCCAACCTATGTGAAATAATAACAAAGAGAAATTGAACGCCTGAAGATATTTGAAAGGAAGCTCCTAAGACGGATCCTGGGCCACATATATAGAGATGGGGAATTGAGGGGACGGTACAATGACGAGATACATATTGTCACTTGAACGAACCAACGGTAGAAGTGTACGTAAAACTGAGGAGGCTACAATGAGTTAGCCATGTCGTAAAAATGGGTGACAAACGAACACCTAAAAGAGTCCTTATGGGAAGTATGGATGGCAAAAGACCAAAAGGCCGTCCAAGGAAAAGTTAAGAAGATTCTGTCGCTGTGGATGCAAGAGAGATGTTGGGAGTGGGAGGATGGAAGTCCTTTGCTACTGATAGAGAGAGGTGGAGGATCAGGATAGAGGAGGCCAAGGCTCGAGTTCGGGCTGTAGCACCATAGGAGGAGGAGCTGGATAAGACTTGCTCAGGAGAGAAATTATTGGAGATTGCATACAAAATTACTGGAATAGAGAAATATATTCGATCAACAATGGGAAGATAAGTGTTATCATTATAATGATGACGGAATTTATCAAGTGAATTTGTGCGTCTGTGCAGCATTACATTGTACACCGTTTATATAATTAGGAATTTTCATAGTACGAGTGGAATAAATTTTACGTCAGTATGTCTATATGGGAAGGTACATACGGTATAAGTAAATAAAGGCACGAACAAATATCTGTGTTGTACGCACGTGTCATGGTAGGAAGCTGATAATCTAATGACGCTTAGTAAATATTATTTGTTTAATTTTAATGATTTATCGGGCGTATCTGGTTTGTCTTGAGGTCAATATTTGACAGAGAGAGACCGAGGGCGAGATAGCTATGTCTGGAATGTACGAGTACATCGGACCGACCCCGTGTGTCTCGCTCGCTTTCTCACTCTTCTTTTGAATTACTCGAACACATTTAATTACTCGATATTCTATTCCAAAACATCTGTTTACTAATGTACGATACCACAAATTGTGATACTAAAATACTTTATGTATATTACATTGCATTATATAAATTACTGTCTCACACACACACACACACACACACACACACACACACACACACACACACACACACACACACACACACACACACACACACACACACACACACACACACACACACACACACACACACACACACACACACACACACACACACACACACACACACACACACACACACACACACACACACACACACACACACACACACACACACACACACACACACACACACACACACACGTGTATACATAATATAAATACACGAATAGAATATTCATATATATTAATACGTTCAAATAAGAACATGTACAATTGTACATTTACAAACATGAACATCTACGTAACATTCCCATAACAGCACGTTGGGTTGCAAAACATTGATATGTCGTGTCTTACTTTCCAGACCATTGTATTTTCACCCGTTCGGATTCCATTTCATTACAATTTTCTTCTATTTATATATCCTTTATTCTTAGATGTACATCATCGTTCCTAGTGTTTTCCGTCCTTACGTTGATATTCATTTCCAGACTATAACTCGTTTTACCATTATCCATTTTTATTATTTTTTATTATTTTTATTACCATTGTCCATCTTAATTGTTCTTTTCATTTACACCCCCAAGTACCTGTGTTTCTACACTTCTTATCTGATCATTCTCAATTCAGTCTCTCCTACTTACCCCACCGCTCGTAATATACATTTAATTCTCTCGTGTAGTAGGCCTACACAAAATTTGTTACTGTGTGTAAGGGTACGAACATACATATGCTTTGGTAACTATTGTTTGACAATATAAAAAGTTTTTAAACATTTATATGGACCCATGAAAGAATTGCGTGCACTGCAAACATTGTGTGTAACTTATTTTTAGTTTTAATAAAGGTTAGCTTTCTATGGTCATCGTGGAAGCATGGAGCAAGAAAAATAGCAAACAAGAACCTTTCAGGAACAGAGAAAGACACAAGTCACATGGGTGAAAGAAGTCCATTAGGATCTAAAAAAATATGGAATCAGGAATGACGTTTTAGGCAACACAGAAGTGTTCAGAAGAAAACTTGCGAAGGTAAAGTATCTTTCCGAAGGGAAAACAAGTAGAAACAAAAGGTGTTATCAGAACGAGCAAGGGCGAACCAGGGAATGAAGGAATACTAGCAAAGGAAAATAGACCTTCAAAAAGTGAAGGAATTTATGTAATCGCATTCTAAAAATGGCTAAAACGAAAAAGAAAGGAAGGTTAATCATGTATTGATAGGAGCTTACAGAAAATACTACTTTATGACGCCCGCATTATAGTGACACGAACTGGCACTACACGAGCCCAATTGATTTGTTAGCACTAGCTGCGCGCTCTCGTAGATCCTCAGTTTCTAGAAAACGATCGTTCTCATTGTAATCTAAAGTCAGCACACATTGTACGCGGTAATTTCTACGATTTCAAGTTCAGCGTCTTTGATGAATTTTATGACCATAAAATTATGTAGTACAAGATACAACTACAGGACACGCACAACTACACGATAAGTTGAGAAATCCATACATGAGATGAGTCTTAAACGACTTCTTAAAGTATTTTCTTACTTCATTAAATGCAATGTCTATACTAAGTGAAATTAATTAAAAATGAACACATGGATACACGATTAGATACACAAACACGCCGTAATTACACGAGGTAAACAATTGGTAAACGTTTTTGTATTAATTACATAATAATTAATCGTTTAAATGGATAAGGCGTAATTATTTTTTTTATTTTCTGGAGTATATAGAAGAGACAGATGGGATTGGATAGTATTATAGTCATTTTACGAGCATCGCTTGTCAGTAAATTAATTTTTAACGAGCTTCGCTAGTGTACAAAGATAACGTGCAAGTTAAAAAACTACTGTTTAAAATTTTATTTTTCTATTTAGACCATACAAAATTAGCAATTTATTGCTTTTCCAATACTAATCGTATTACAATTTTGTAGATAAATGTTACAAATATATTTTCCATGTTGAAATCTATAGTCATGTGATAGAAAGCTTTCCCAATTTTAAGACGGAAGAGACTGGCACAGAGAAGTGAATGTTAGGAAACCCGCAGAGGTTTATGTGCATGTCCTGATAAGGTGGTCTATTATTCTCATATACAGATGGTTAATGTTGAGATTTAAGTCGGTAATTTGTTAGTAAGGACGTAATGTATAATGTTTTAGAATTTTTTAAGAGACGAAGACGTTAGGTAGACACAGTTACGTAATTTTTAAATATTATGTAAGTGTACACTTACAATAATGTTATAAATAAATCTGTATAGACACATATAGTTCCGATTGAATCCACCAGTCGACGTTGATTTCAGTACATGAATCGAATTGACGTCCAGTGAATAGGCATAATGGTCAAAGGTCAGTGCTATCGAATTGATATCAATAGTGACTCGGTACCCGTACTTGACAATATGAAATTATAAGAAAGACAATGGCAATGGCTGTCAGAGAGAATGACACATCGGTCAAACTGAGGAAAGACTTTGTAGGTTATGATTGTAGCCGTTTCTTAAATTGAATGTGCTCCTGATGTTCTGGTTTTATTTATATTTGAAACAGTCCACTCAAGTTTTTATTGCGCGCTATTTTATTATTTTACTGATTGTGAACGTTGTGTCAATTGAGACAACAATACAATCATTAAAGAGCACCAAAGCGAAGAGACATTCACGGTATGTTACGAACACAGTCGGCGACACATCAAACAAACTGTCAAATGTAAATTGTTTCGAATGTTTCTAAGCCTGGCAGTATTACAGATTTTTTTTTTTACAAGGGAAACTGTAGAAAACTAGTGTTTACCGCAGGGAGGTCCGCACTCCTACGGTGCGTGGGACTCGCACCCACCTAAACCACAAACCCTTTTGTCCGTGGCATGGATCTACCTCGGGACTCAGGTTTCGCAATAGTTCAAGGTGGTGCCATCTGTACTTCGTCCTGTGGACGTTCATCTGTTTTAAGCCTGCAGCGGGTCCACGTTACCTATTTTTTGATATTCTGTCAGCGGCCTTAGCAAGATCTTAACCGTATTAACACACAGTTTTTAACTCATAACTATATTACACTCAATGGAAGGCGACATGTTTTATTTCTGACAGAAGAACGAGCACAATTAGACTAAAATTTGCTACGTTAAAGACCTGAACGGACTAATTAACAAAATACAGGCCCATTAGTTTCAGTAAGTCAAGGAAACTGGTTCACCATAATGAACCTGATAAAAGTCTGTACTGTATGTTTGCATGGCTCTAAGGTTACTTTACGATTATCGCAAAGTCGTAAAGTAGACAATATTGAAACGTATCGTAGAAGGCGGATTCTACAGACAGCTTGGTGAACAACAGTTTTCATTCGACAACTTATAAATCAGCATGATATATTTTCTTACGTGCTTATGACTTGTAGTCAAGTTTTTGAACACTCTTTTGTGAGACAAGCTATAACCTGGTTCCTTATTTGTTTCATGCGATTATATAATCGTTTTTATTATGTCTGAAAATTAACTATTATTTAATAGAAAATTACTGTTATTACTGTTAATTTTTTACAATTCCCATTATTTACTATGATAAATAATATAGTTTACTACTGTTTATTTACTGCAATAAGCAATACCGGTACATTTTAAAGAGACGTTTAGACGTTTGGCTTAAATACGCAAGTTTTGTGTTTGTTTCGGGGATGTTTTACATAAGTCTCTTTACATTTAATCTAATTTTCTTTTAGCTTAGGTTTAAAAGTAAATTAGCAAGGCTACATGTGCATAATTTTTTACAACTTACAATTAAGAATATTTTAAAGGTTAAATATCGGCAAACTTTATCACGTTTATGATAACGTGTGTTGCTCATTTAACAACGTTTACGTTAACAACTACGACCATTACGTAATACAACTTCATTGGGCACTTCCTATTCTTGTGGGTTGCTGCGAGTACTTTACAGAGAAAGCCTGGTCTCGTCTTAAATATACAAGTTACACTCGTGTTTAGCCGTGTTTCTGGGTAATCTTCGTCTTGTGAACCCACATACCTATCATAATCATAGAACATATCATAACCCCCCCTATCATAATCCTAGCCAGTAATAACCAAAGAAACTGTAGCCTAAGTAATTTAAGTTACTAAATTACTAACAGATAAGTTTGATACAAACAGTCCTCATAGAAAGAATGTCAGAAAATGTTGTAAAAGACAATACTACAACATAATCTCTTGGGAATAAGAAGTATGAGGAGACCTACGAATCAGTGGCAGACCCACTAATGTTTCAAAATAATTAAAAATTTTGAAGACTGAATAGCCAGTTTACCTAATACAAAAAGCGCAGGAGAACTAAAAGAGGAACAGAAGAACAGAAAAAGTTCGGATGTAAAAGAAAATAACAAAAGAATAAAATCGAATGATAAAGTAATCAGTTGTAACAAAATTATTTAAATAGCATGTAGAAAAAACGTTAATTAACTAAAAGACGTCCAGTACAATGGAAACCTGAAATCGTTAAAAATTTTCTTTAATTGTTACATACATAATGTAAAGACTTGAGGACTGTGCATACATCATAGCTAACTCATATAAACGGCTACGTATGTAATTGGACATATCGAAACGTACCGGGTGGCAAGCAATAATACGTGCAAACCTTACAGAACAGTTGGTTTACAGAAC
This sequence comes from Magicicada septendecula, assembly GCA_034769895.1. Taxonomy (NCBI): domain Eukaryota; kingdom Metazoa; phylum Arthropoda; class Insecta; order Hemiptera; family Cicadidae; genus Magicicada; species Magicicada septendecula. The sequence goes on from CM068369.1 coordinate 198,119,270, forward strand.
ATTCAAATGAAACGGGGTTATCAAACCAACAGGCGATTTCTGTTTGGCGTTTTTGATTCTGCGAGCTGACAGTAGGAACAAATGACGCTGTTCAGGGGAAAATTACACTCCTCGGCAGGGAGAGGTCGATAGGAATGAACATATTAGAAGAGAATATCTACTTAAAAAAGATGAGTATGTGGAAATGTGGCTAAATATTATAACGTAACAAAAATACACCTGAAAGGAAAAACAATGTACGATCAAAATTCACGGTAAAATATGCAAAAACGCAATCCATTTAAGTAATCAAAACAAAAAGAGAAATAGTATAATAACTAAATATTTGGGAAATAGAGAATGAAAACTCAGGTAGTAAATAATTTAATGACTGTGACAAACAATGACTGACGATGACCAAAATACCCAGAAGTGGAGATCAAATGACAAAAAAAATGTACATAGTAATTTATAAATAGAAATATAATACATAAATGTGTAAAACTAGAACGTAAGAAATAAGACATTGTGAATAACCTATTTAACTGTGAGGAGGTCTGTGCACCTCAGACAGTTATTTTGTATCATGGAATTACAGAAAGTGAATGATATAAAATTTTACAAATATAATAAGATCAAAATATAAGTATAAAAGTTGTATAGTGTGACAGTGCGTGAAAGTGAGAATAACAGTGAAAAGGTAAAAAGGAAAAATTGTGTATAATGAAAGTGATGAAACAATTATAATGAGCATTGAAGGGGATATATAATCTATATGAACCAGTTATATAACCCATATAGTGAAATCAAACCAAGTAAAAAGTTAAAAAATAGAAAATCTTACGTTAAAAAAAAGTTATAATAATATATTGACGAAGAAAAAATAAAGATCAACAGAATCAAGTGAATTAGAAATTGTGAAACCGAACCTGTGACCCATAACATATCATAGCCAAGGCCTTCACTGAAGTAATTAGTGTTTTGGTAAAAAAAAAAGGATTGTTGTTGGAAAAAAATCTAAAACAAGGCAGAACATAAAGAGATTACTGCTGAACACTGATACAAATTAATGACCGATGAAAGAGGATATGATCCATGAAAACCATTCAAAAAACTAGAAGAATAATGTTATAATCGAAGGTACAAAAAATTTGAAGTCCAGGAGGGAAGAATTAAGCAATAAGTGCACAAGAGAACTACCAGATTGGTGAGATTGCTCCAAAGCTAAGCCAGATATTTGAACTACATTACTACATTAATGATCGAGTTACAACCACATAATATGACCAAAACAATATAAACACTATAAAAATGAATGTTTTTTATTTGTACACTTGTATACGATAGTTATTAGTATTAAGAATTCTCTTTTTAATTGTTATTTTGTATGATCCAAAGAACCTACCATTATTCTACAGACATTCACAACACATAATTACCAAATCTCATTCATAAATATTATATTTTATGTTATATTTATAACTTGTACCATACCTTAACTATACTTTTACGTTAACCCTGAGATTCAGATTGTTCATGTTCTACAACCTAATGAGCCACCACTATTAGAAGAGGACTTTGAATGTCCATATGATTAATCAATGTCAAAATAAAAGGAGTAAAATAAACAAATAATTGAGTTTGAGAAAAAACGAGAATAAGGAGTTTGACTATTTATTTTAACAAATAAAAATATAAAATCAAATAGTTAGGAAGATAACTTCCTTTCATTGCAATTGTATTTATTTTTACCTAAATTGGCACACAAAGGTGGGCTTAACAGGAATCTAAATAATTGTTAAAAGAAAAAGAACATAAAGAAAGTAGCGAGTAATTATTTATATTACAATATACATAAGCGCGCGCTCGCGTTCTTGAAATTATTTTTTTCTTATAGAAATACATTTTGTATGCCTGGCAAAAAGGTGTTTTTTCCAGGCGTGCACCCTGTAAGAACTAAAATCGTAGTAAACAACAAGACGAGGCAGCAGCTCTAAATATTTAAGGTGTATCAATCGCCCTATTTAGATTATTACATTATCTAAGTGGGCTAACGATATACAACTGAATTTCGAAGGATATGTGGAACAATATGTTAAACTCGTAAAACAAGGAAAGACGCTCGTAAAGTTCTGTAAAACTACTGTGGTTCCAGTCCATATAGAAGCGAAGTATGGACAATAACAGAAAAAGATGAATAATGGAAAAGATAAACCCGTGAAGTGAAATTCCTGTGAAGAAAGAAGGTAAGCAAACTACAGTTACAGAATTGAGAATACAAGAGGTTTACATTTATCGTCATTAATAGAATTAAGTAAACCAAAGGAATGAAAAGGATACTTGATAGATTGGACAAGAGTCAGTTACCTCTTACAGCAATGAATGCTTCTTAGTCGAAGATTGGTAACGTAACAGACATACGTGCTTACTACGTAAGGCGAAGATTAAGACAAGGAAGATCTGAAAGCCTGAAATGTGAATTATAACTGTTATGTTTATTTATAGGGCTACTCAGAGATAGTAATTCTTAATAATTATTAATACTATATAAATAAACGAAATATGCTATTCTGTGAAAAGAGAGCATGCAGAACCTAACGAAATACAACGTTCACTTAGAATCGCGAGATTAAGGTGAAAGCTAACGAAAACGTAACAGTAGTTTCAAGATTACAATTGTCAATGAAAGGTTTCGGAACAAATATTTGTCTCTGTTCTGCTCAACTTATTCTTGTCAATAGAGCTACGACTAAGTCCCGCTCTCACTTACTTTTCGTGAAATAATTCACGCTATTATTGTTGGCGTTTCTCGGAATGAAGTTATTTCGCCACATCATATTACAACGCGCCCCTTCACCACTGTTCGTTTTAATGTAAAGAATTTTTTATCATTATTTAGGTATCATGATTTTTCAACATTAATTACTTTTAGAACGACTGTTAATAATCGACAGATCTACGTGGTTCTTGATGCGAAATAAATGGTCTGATAAATTAGATTGATTTATTTAGTAATCTGAATTAAACTGCTCAAGTTTTTCAGGTTTCAAAGCGTATCCGTAATAACTTACAATAACTTCCAATTATTATCCTAATGACTTATTACAAATTCTTCCAATTACTTATTAAATTAATTTTACTATATAAAGATGAAGATAAGGAGCGCAACAGCCAAAACAATGACAATTTCAACATTATCATAAAAAACAACAAAAAAATAAAAAAATAATAACAATTATTAATATGGATTAAACTGATGACTGAGGAGGAGAAAGATGATTTTTATGACTTGCTGGAGAATGCGTATGCTAGCAGCCCTAGACATGACATAAAAATAATCATAGGTGACTTAAATGCCAAAGTGGGAAGCAGCCATGCCTGTAGTAATATAGGAAAGTATACTTTACACTCTGAACACTCAGACAATGGTTTCCGACTATTGAACTTCGCAGTTGGTCAAAATATGATCATAGGAGGGGCTTTCTTCGACCACAAAGACATACATAAGGGCACATGGATCTCTCCAGACGGGAGAACGGTCAATCAAATAGATCATGTCCTATTGGATGGCCGCCATAAGTCAGACTTACAAGACGTTAGAGTTTATAGAAGTGCCAACATGGATAGCGATCACTATCTCGTAGTTGCAAAACTGAGTGCTAGAATCTCCAATAATAGAAATGAAAAAGGAATAAAGACTGTTAGATACAATACAAAAATATTAAAGGAAGAAGAAATAAAACGGAGGTTCGAGGAAGTTACTAATGAGAAAATTAGACAGTGGAGACTTGAATGCCGTGAGGAACAAGATATAGAAAACCACTGGCTTAATCTAAAAAACATGTTAGTGACCACGGGAGAAGAAATCGTTGGTTTGAAGAAGAGACATGGGCGAGATGAGTGGTTTGATAAGGAGCGTGAAGAGGCAACTGACTTCAAAAACAAGACATACAAATTTATGATCCAAAGGAAATGCACTAGGGCTGTTCAAGAGGAATACAGGAAGGCCAGGCGGAGGGAAAAGAAGATTCATAGAGGAAAAAAGGGGGAGTATATGAAGAGACAGATGAAAAAGATAGAGGAATATAAGAGTAAACGGCTGAGCCGAGATATGTACAGGAAGGTGAATGATATGAGACAGGAATTTCAGCCTAGAGCAAATGCCTGTAGGGATAATAATGGTGGACTTGTGAGTGATAATGCTGGCGTAATCAGGAGATGGACAGAACACTTCGAAGAGTTGCTAGGCTCAGTTGGGGAGGCTTCGATGGAGGCATCTGAGAATGAAGAGGAAGCAGGAGAATTCGAGGATGATAGAGAGGAGTTGGTGCCATCCTATGACGAGGTGTATGAAGCTCTAGAAAAGCTTAAAAATAACAAGGCAGCAGGTTCCGATGGTTTACCAGGGGAACTATTAAAGAGCGCAGGAGGAGATTTCATAAAGGAATTTGCCCATCTTATAGAGCGAATATGGCTGGAGGAGGTAATGCCTGATGAGTGGAACAATGGGGTGGTGTGTTTAATACATAAAAAGGGTGATCCGCTCATATGTAAAAATTATAGGGGCATCTCTCTACTTAATACAGCATATAAGGTATTGTCCAACATCATATTTTCTAGACTGCTTCCCTACGCTGAGGAAAACATAAAAGAATATCAGTGTGGATTCACTAGGAATAGGTCAACAACAGACCAAATATTTACACTAAGGCAAATCCTGGAAAAAACGTTGGAATATGGAGTGCCCACTCACCATCTCTTTGTGGATTTCCAGTCGGCATATGATTCAATCAACCGGAAAATGCTATATAGAGCTATGAAGGAGTTGAATATACCATCTAAGTTGGTGCGTATGGTTGGAGTAGTTATGTCCAATTCTAAGTGCCAAATCAGAATACAATCAAATCTATCTAACTCCTTAAAAACATTGAATGGGTTGAAACAAGGAGATGCCTTAGCGTGTCTGTTGTTCAATATAGCTCTAGAAAAGGTCATCAGGGATTCAGGAATTCAAACTAGCGGACACATATTTCACAAGGAGGTACAGCTTCTGGCCTATGCCGATGACATTGACGTCATAAGTAGGTCTGAATCTGGCTTAAAGGAAGCCTTTCAGGAACTGGAGTTGTCCGCTAAGGCTATGGGCTTAGTTATAAACCAAAGCAAAACCAAATATATGGTTGTAGGTGCCAACACTCATGCCCTGTCCCTGCGCATTAACGATTATGAATTTGAAAAGGTTCAGGGTTTTCCATATCTCGGGTCATATGTGGACTCTGGAAATGACTTCTCTAGAGATATTGAAAAACGAATATTATCTGCTAATAGGTGTTACTACGGACTGGTGAAACATTTTAAATCAAAATTAATAACTAAAGATACAAAAGCCACCCTATACAAGACCTTGATTAGACCAGTCCTGATGTATGGCTCGGAATGCTGGGTGTTAAAAAAACTAGATGAGCAGAGACTATCCGTTTTTGAGAGGAGGGTACTGAGGAGAATCTATGGCCCTGTGAGGGAAAACAACATTTGGAGGCGACTGCATAATCGAGAGTTGTACGAAAGGTTTAAAGATCTTCCGATCGTGCAACTCATACAAATTAACAGATTGCGTTGGGCTGGTAATGTGCAGAGAATGGCGGAGGATAGAATCCCAAAAAGAGTGATGAATTATTTGCCGATGGGAAGGAGAAGGAAGGGAAGACCGCGTACAAGATGGCTGGACCAGGTTGGTAAGGAGGCAGTGAGGCTGGGTGCAGCAAACTGGTGGACATTGGCCGGGAGTAGAGACCAGTGGGGAAGATTTCTTTTGGAGGCCAGGGCCCGGACTGGGCTGTAGCGCCGAGGATGTATGTATGTATGTATATAAATAAACGAAATATGCTATTCTGTGAAAAGAGAGCATGCAGAACCTAACGAAATACAACGTTCACTTAGAATCGCGAGATTAAGGTGAAAGCTAACGAAAACGTAACAGTAGTTTCAAGATTACAATTGTCAATGAAAGGTTTCGGAACAAATATTTGTCTCTGTTCTGCTCAACTTATTCTTGTCAATAGTAGGCTACGACTAAGTCCCGCTCTCACTTACTTTTCGTGAAATAATTCACGCTATTATTGTTGGCGTTTCTTGGAATGAAGTTATTTCGCCACATCATATTACATCGCGCCCCTTCACCACTGTTCGTTTTAATTGTAAAGAATTTTTTATCATTATTTAGGTATCATGATTTTTCAACATTAATTACTTTTAGAACGACTGTTAATAATCGACAGATCTACGTGGTTCTTGATGCGAAATAACTGGTCTGATGAATTAGATTGATTTATTTAGTAATCTGAATTAAACTGTTCAAGTTTTTCAGGTTTCAAAGCGTATCCGTAATAACTTATAATAACTTCCAATTATTATCCTAATGACTTATTACAAATTCTTCCAATTACTTATTAAATTTATTTTACTATATAAAGATGAAGATAAGGAGCACAACAGCCAAAACAATGACAATTTCAACATTATCATAAAAAACAACAACAAAATAAAAAAATAATAACAATATTATTAATATGGATTAAACTGATGACTGCGTCACTTTGGTCAGTCTTGTAGATTGATACTACCTTTATGGAGGTAATCTTTAAGCCAGAGGGAGTAAAATAGTGACCAGTATTATTAACCGCATATCCAAATAATTCAATAATCACTTAAGAAGTCAACAATTCTTCTTTATAAACACGTAACAAACATACGTGCTTACTACCTGAAGAGAAGAAGGAGAAAGAGAAGAAGAAGAAGAAGAAGAAGAAGAAGAAGAAGAAGAAGAAGAAGAAGAAGAAGAAGAAGAAGAAGAAATACATTTTAGCAGTAAATCAATTCTGCAACTCTGAAACCTGAAATTTAACTGTTATGTTTCTTTATGGGGCTACTCAGAGATAGTAATTCTTATTACTACTTCAGAAATAACATATAAATAAACAAGACTCAATACGCTACACTGCTCAGAATAAACAACAATAATCACCAAAATCGTTATGATTACTAAATGGTAGTTAAAAGCAACAACATAATGTCACTTGGCATAGATCACAAAGCACAAAGTAATAGCCATAAAGCAGCTGCACTGCTGTCGTATTTATGGCCGCTTAAGGTCACCAACCCATAAAATAATACCGGTACCATAGAACCCGCTCGTTTTCAATGACGCTGTGGAATGTTCTATGTTATTTATAGCTCACTGGGCATCAAAGTAATTGATTCACAATACGATCTATTGTGTACTGATGGTGCGTAACAATCGACTACGTATACAGTATCACAGTGGACAGTGGACTAGCTGGTATTGGGTTGTATTCGCTTATTTTACTATTCGTGTCGTAGCGCCAATTCAGTATTAGGAAGGGCATAGCTAGAAATTGCAGATTTGTAAAACAAATTATTTATATTTTGTACACTTAACGTGTATTTGTTACATATTACTTGCGGAAATGGAATCTTTACTAGAACGTTAGAAGTGCTTACAAAAGTAAATATAGCAATAATTTAGTTGTTGTAAATTCCAAAGGCGTAACAGTATAATATAAATGTAAAGGTAATGTTAGTGTGATTAGTAATACAGATATTTAAATGCGATAGCCACTTCATTAGTGGAACTAATGTAAAATAATAAACTTCATTGTGTTATAACAAACTGCACAATTTCGAATTGAGTCAGAAAGTACTAGTACAATTCTAAGGGTATGGGCTACTATTATTCAAAAAGAGGTTCTAAGGCTATGGGCTACCGTTATTCAAAAATTTTTACAGCGACGTTGGCGTACTCATTTAAAATCTTTCGATTCGGATGATATGGGAATTAGCGTAGACGGAAAATATCTGAGCCATTTTAGACGTGAGCGAACGATATTGTCTTTACGGCTGTCAATATCGACGAGCAACAAAAGTGATCAGGAAACTAAGCGAAGCTGTAGGAAATAGGTAACACTAGTAGTGAAATAAATATAGAAAAGACCAAATTCATGGTTAACCTAGTATTAAGGATAAAATTATATAATGGAAAACGTGAAAATTTGGGCAAACGATCGCTCACGTATATAATGGATACAAACATTAAGTTCACAAAACAAAATTAATAAGAGACAATCAGTGACATCTAGAGAGGAATCGGTGTGGGATGGGTGACTGTTAAAAACTTTCTAGATACGTTCTTAAGTAAGTAATGGGATATACAAATACGATGTGAGAAATTTAGTGGAGAAATAGTATTCAATCGGTTTAATTAGTGTCATTAGAAGCTTATGTGACAACACGGTAATTATAATAAATATTGGAGAAGGAAAGTCCGAGCTTATGTTGTGTAACAGAGGGATAATGCAAGGGTGTAATCTTTCATCTATAGTGTTTAATGTATATTTAATGGATAAGATCAGGCAGTGGAAGATTTTGATCAACTCGGGATTAAAATTACGTTATATAAACTGACTTTGTCGCTCGCTGATCATCAGTTCATACTTCAGAAAAGTGAAAACGCCCTGCAAGCGTCTGTACACCGCTTGAACCAATTGTGTGTTATGTGGCACAATAATTTTAAAATATCCCATAAGAAGACAAAAGTAAATGGCCATTAGAAGAAAATTTGGAGTACGTTTCAAAAAGCTAGTGTGACCTCCGAAAGAGCAAACAGAATCCAAAAACGACACAAGATATTCGAAGGGAATAAAATACGAGAACAAAGTAATTGAGTGGATACACTGGTAGTTTTTTTTAGGCATACACGGCACTTGCGGCACTTGTTGATGCTGATTAATCATAGATCTATAAAATTTCATTGCTGAATTTTTTTTATAACCAAATAGCCTGTAAACAGTTACATTAAAGGGTTACATTTAAGGGCTTTTAAGTATTTCCACATTATTTTCGGTTTTCTAAGCTTTGCAATATATACGAGGGTCAGTTGAAAAGTTCGCGGAGCGACATCTATAGATCAGCGGTAGTATTAAAATTTTTCGTGTGTTGTAAGATTCATATTTCGTATAAACAGCTGTTATTTCTAACTCAGTTTGTTAATTTATTAATAAATTACCAGCTGTTCGAAATTTACATGTCACACGAGTTTTAAAAAAATGGACAAAATCAAGAATCCTTTTTTAAAAAACGTCTAACGTCAATGGAAATGCCGAACGAAATGGTAAACATGTTAGGAGATGGTGCGCCTTCAGAAACAATGGCTTGTTAATGGCACTCGATTTTAAACGTGATGGCCGACGCCCAAAAGTGGAACAACTCTAAATGCGGCATCCACAGTTTTTTACACAAAGTTCGTGAGTATAATACACACGCTTACGTGAGATGCCTATGATCTCAGAAATGTAATTCACTCACCGTCGCTGGTCTTCGAATACCGTGTATGAAATTTTTAAATTGATATCTGGAGTTGTTGAATTTTTTGGCGTCCACTGAGGAAATCATCATCTTCAATGCTCGCACGACCACGTTTAAACTCGAGTACCCACTTACAAATTATTGTCAATGCCCGCACGACCACGTTTAAACTCGAGCACCCACTTAGAAATTATTGTTTTTGAAGGCGTAACATCTCATGACACATTTGCCATTTCGTTGTGAAATTCAATTGGCGCTAGACCTTTTTCAACAAACACTTCGAACACAGCGAGATGTTTGATTTGTCCATTTTTAAAAACAAGTGTGGCTTGTAAATTTAGACTTTTCAACTGACCCTCGTAAATATGCTACTTTGAGGTGATAGGTAATGTGTGACATATGCGTTGTAATTACGGACATCTGTCGATTATTCGACATTACTGGGATCCAGGTCCTTACACCACACAGGCGAAGTACAAAAGCACCACTTCCGAAGCAGAGAGTGTTCAGTTTTGGTCCTGCAATATTGATGTGGGTTATCAGAGTTTTGACTTGAGGTTTAGTGCAAAGTGATTGTTATATATTACTTAGTGCGACACTGTTAATAAGATGACATTTATTGTTAGTTACACTGCTGTGTGTGAACAATCTTCGGCTTGAAGGATTGTATATGGGTGTCTTTTTATTTATGCAATTAAACTTGTAATTAGCGACTTCATCTGGTGTCAATTATTCTGTATCCACTGTACAACATGACGCTCCGTGCGACCTTGGTATCAAATAAACATGAAAACACACATACACACACACACACACATTCAGGTATAGATGCCAGTCTTTCACTAACTAAAAATGCCAAACTGTAATATATTTCTTCACAATGTAATACGTCTCACCTAGAATCCATGATAAACATAAACTGAGAGAATAACGGAAACTGAATTGGCAATCGATTATTAAACATCTGTATCGATAGAGCGTGTGGCAGACCGATTTCCTGATGCATTCACAGATCCGGCGTTTGGCACAGATAGGACTTCGTGTCACGACAATCTCTGCAAACGCAGAGACTTGTACGACTCCATGTAACGGTACATTTATGATAAATGCAGGACAGAATAGGAAAGAGAGCGGCTAGAGGCTTGATAATAAGGCGGATACATTCTAATGAGTGCTTTCTGCGAAACGGAGGAGACGCTGGGGCCCCCCTGTCACATCAATCATGTCGGTAAACATTAGAACACTAATATCACCTTCCATTGTTAGACTGGGCCTTACAAGTATGGTAACGACGTCTTTATTGAAAATCGACTCTTTATTGACTAGCATCTTTAGGGTAAGAATATAATTTATGGACTTTGGTATTCAACTTCTCCTTCTCCGAGGATTACGCCTTCTGTCCAATTTCGGACTCAATTTTATCCTTTGTCGATTGCCTTCCGTTCCTTTAGCTTTACAATTTAGCGCATTTATTGGACCTCGTCTCGTTCATTTAATATTTTTTTTTTGGGGGGGTCCTTTAACGTTTTGTACGTCTTGTTCTATACTTTAGCTGTTAAGAAAATATTTAATTTGTCTCTAATTCGTACATTGGAGATTCTGTACGTCCACCGCATTCTTAATTGTGTTTAGCGTGATCGCAAATGCAATCTCCCTTCTTCATTATCTTTGATTTATATTGCTTATTAAGCTGAGAATATACAGAAGTTTATAACACTTAACTTTTTTATCCTACCCGAGATTTTTAATTTTTTCGACACGTTATTTGTTTATTTTTATTAAGTCTTACTTTCACTTTGTTCCGTTGTTTCTTTATTTCATTTCATATTTTTTCTAAATAGTGGTGTAAGCTGTTAAAACCTATACAATTTTAGTTCGTACCTCTAGTATTATGGAAAGTGACAATTCTGCCTAGGCACTTGAAATAGTGTATTTACTCCAGCATCTGGTTTTCAGTCAAAATTTGTTGTATTTGAGTCTTTCAGTTTGTATTTCAGTCTTGATAGTACATTTGTTTTGACTAGATATTGTTTAATGTCTTTGAACTATTAATATTTTTTATGCGTAACATGAAATGTTACGAGAGTAGATGTAAATGTTTATAAAGCAACAACCACATTGCTTTGTGGTTGCGAAGCGTAGCCCTTATATAAAAAGAAGAAGAAGAACAGATGGTTTCCAGGAAAACTTTCTCAGATCATCGAAGTAAAACACAAGATTAGACTGCGTAAAATGTACAAAGATGAAGAACGAAATGTAAGTAGATGTATACTCTATGCAGTATTAAAAAAAGTTGTAGAAGAAGGGGGATTATTAGAAGGAATGGATTTGTAGAGGATTTATCAGAAGGTGATGGAAGGTACTACAGTACCAGTCGAGTTTCTGTATGTAGATAAAAATAAAAATGCTGGCGGGTGCACTTGAGGGGCAGATGTCCATGATGGTTTCAAACCATGATGATTACAAGAAGAAAAGTGGAGGTTAAATAATTTGTAAATCTTTCGACAGAAAATTTATAAAACAAGTAGAGTTCGTATCAGATCGTGTCAAACAAAACGTATTTGAAAGGAAGACAATTAAAATAACCGTTGCCATAGTTCCGTTAATAACGCACGGTAGTTGAACCGAGTAATTACAAGTTACTAATTAAAGAGCGGATTAGATGCGGCACTGATGTCAGCCGCTGTGTAACCGCTGACTTCACGAATTTCTGCCATAATACAGTTCTAGCAGTTTAGAGCATGTTGTTAAAAAAGGAAAGAAAATCAAACATCAAATTAAAGAAAAACACTTGTGGAGGTAGAATTCGGCACGCTACGCTGCAGTCTAAAGATAAAATATTAAAATATACTGTTGCCCCTCAAAAAACAAAAATAAGGTCTTTAATTTAATGTGTTCTCACATTTATTTATTAATAACAAGGTGACCACATTTATAAAAACAAATATGGATAAAATATTGAAACACTATGTTCAATGGAAAAATGAACACATAAATTTGTAAAGCTATTATATTATTAAAGTCATGATCTACTTATAAAGCTATTATATAGAAAGAAGTAGGTGAAGTAAAAATACAACAAACGCTGACGTTAGAAAAAGGTAGTAAAATTAAAGTAGAATTTAAGAAGACGTACTACACCATCGAGCAAAACGTTGGTGTAGCTGGAGTAAACACGTTATTTCCTGGAAGCCTTGGAGTATGGAAGACGAAGAGGAGGTCTCAGACGAGGCGGGTAGGTGATTAAAAAACTTCTGGGTCTAAATGGATTGATAAGAATGAAAACGTCAAGGGGAGGCTTATGTCTGACGATTGAAGGAAACAAAGGCTACAGAATGATAATATTAAGCAAGGCTTTAAAGTAAAGACTGTCAGGAAAGCAAAACTGTGGCAGGGCACTGTTGACTACAGAACCGTTTAGACCAAGATTTTGCATCAGGGAAAATCACTCGAGAATGATAAGGGATGACAAAAGCTAATGGTGGTGATACTCAAGATAATGATTAACTTCGTCGGATTTATTTTGTATCGAATTACTTAATTTAATTTTTAATTTTTGTCGATAGATTCATAAATTGGAGAGATGATGTATGTGTTACAGAATAAGAAATAGTCAAATAATGTAGAAAAGTGTTGTAAAGGAACGTACACACACAATATTCGTTTTACAGGTAATAGGCTAATTGCAACCAAAAGACGCTATAACACTTGGAAATACTTTCAAATGAAAATTACTTTATAGTTCAGTAATACAAAAATTGATTTGTGTGTGTGTAACTCAAAGTTTCTTCCAGAAATTATATAATTTTATGATATTATTCAATATAGTTTCTTCTGCAAGTAGTGTATTACGTTTTTGTCGTTTCAATACCTGACGCATGTTTCATTAAAACACATCAGCATCATCAGAGGTTTGTAAAAAAAAATTATATGTAATTACCATATTCTCACTAATAAATGACTATTTATACTATTGCTAAATTATAAACTAAAAATCAATATTATTGTTTAATGCTGTAAAGTCGGTATTTACTGATTGTGTAATTCAAATTATTCAATAATGCACGCAAATTGGGGACCACGTACTTACATGATTTTACTCACGATTGTTAAAAAGATTGAAATCGTGAAATATGTGGACGAAGGGCTTTTCGGCATTATGGGTGGTGCCAATGCTCGAAAATACATGAGAAATTGTATGAAGCAATTTCCTTTTTACTTTTTCCTTTTTACAATTTCCTTTTTTTTTACAAACCTCCGATGATGCTGATGTGTTTCAGTGAAACGTGCGTCAGACATTGAAACGATAAAAACGTAATATACTACTTGCAGAAGAACAGAAGAAATTATACTGAATAATATCATTATATATGTATAATGTCATTATATATTATATATATATAATTTATATATATATAAATTTAACGAGTTAACTGAGCACTTTATCTATAGCTTTAATAGTTTCTATAATCAGTTTAAAAACTGCGTTATAGAATTAACGCGGTTTACCAAACGCGTTATTCTACTTTTTAAAGACTTAACTACATAAAACATTCGTAACGTTGAGGGTAGATGAACGAAAATTTAATAAGAAGGAATTTTATGTTAATACTGTTGAACATGAAAAATAAACACGCCTGCTTCAAAGTTACATAGACAAATTAAACAAAATAATTTATTTGTTTGCTTTGTTTACGGGGCAGAGCGTACATTCCTCGACACGGATCTAACATGAAATAGCCTGTAAATACCGACAGGTTTAAAATGGAATATTTTTACAAGCGGGGACTTGCTTATTACGGCGTTTTCCTAATACTAATATTATATTTTATAATTAAAACTCTATTTATTTGTTCACAAATTCAGAGTGAATAAATTTACGCATTTTAGCAAGTTACTGTTAATTAATTAGCAGATAGCACACAATAATTTTTAGAACAACAATAGCAAAGTATTAACAAGGTATTAGCAAGCAGCAGTGGCGCATTTTACAACGTCTCTCCTGTTAAGACATTATAACATAGGGAACCAGTTTAATTTGTTGCTGTTAATTAAACTAACTGCCGTAGTTAGTAAAGATTACTTACCAACAAATTAGGACAATGTATATATCAGGAATGTGTCCAAGGTTACATAAATTTATTCACTCTCTGGATATTAGCGAAAACATCTCTTTATTATTGTATCTTAACTACGGATTTAAACATAATACCTTTAATGGTCATCTTTTTGTTTTTACTTTACTTTAAAAGAAAATTCTTATAGATTCTGCATCAAATACTCTTTAAATTGTTACTCTTATTATCTTAAAATCATACAGCTGTGTATTACTTTGATTACCACGGATCCGGGTTCTAACTTTATAATATTCTAACATACTTCAACATCATCCAAACTATTTGAAGAATAGTCTGATGTAATTTCATATTAACTTTTACCTTCAACCATCATCAGATTACTACTATCTCATTACAGAAACTACAAACATTAATATGCTAATATTTATGTGATTTAAATGAGTCTTTACAAGAAACTTTACTGTTCTTTTTTGTTGAGGTTGATCCCATACTCAACCTTAGATTCTTTCTTAATTCTAATATCTTATACTACTGAGACAAGCGGAATTTCACGAAAGTAACATTTATTTTATTTTAAACACTCTTATGAAATTTGAATTCATATAAACACACACATATATAGATAATAAGAATTATACTAATTAATCAAATTTAAATTATCTAAAATCAATTCAACTTTATGTACTTCTAGCAATTATTTGTCGAGACAAAGTGATAATATCTTTTTATAGTGGAAAGAAATTTCACACGGAGAGTTCATTGTATTTACACTAGCACAATAGATCAGCTGTTGGGGAGTCTTATTGTATGCGTTAGGGTGTCTTATTGTTTACCCTGGCAATGTGTTGTTAACAAAAGGAGGGTGAATTCGGACAATCGGGAACACGATTATTTCCTGTTCAGGTCTGTCGTATGTTGTCCACTTGGGAATGCCATTCAAATAACTTATTTTGTCTAAATAGACAATAGTAAACAAAGATGTGACGATTTAAAGGCAATTTAAATAGCACAAATAAATTTTTGTATTCTTATAACAAGTGAGAGTATAATCCAACCTCCTTCTGTACCTAGATACCTGTATCAACTTGTAAAAAGGCTAGTACGAACATGCAAAGTACACTGTTATTAAGCGAAAACTAATAATCATTCTATTTAAATAAAAGACGTAATAATAATAAATGAAATACCTAACTCCTAACTAAGAAAAGGTAGGATAATTTATAGTAGTTAATTAATGGACAATTAATAATAATAAAAGTACGAACTACTTTTCTCTCGGCGTGTAAACTGCGTCCGCTTCCCTATTCTCTGCCGCTAAACTAACGCCAGTCGACCGAGAATCTCTGACATGTAAGCAGCTTGAAAATGTGTCGTGAAGTTAAACTTACGTTTATGTTGCTAAAACGATGTAAGAAGAAGTTAGTGTTTCTCATTTACATAATCCACATGTAGCTAAAACGAAATGAAACTTAAAACTAGTAATGTAGTTCAGATGTTGGGAAAGTATTATAAATAAAAAAAAAACTTAGCCGACACATCTCTATGAAAAGTAAATGGTAAGATATGCTCCATACCATGTAAAAGGTAACATTAGTGCTGTTTAAAAAAAAATTAAATGTGAAAAGTGAACACCAACGTCAGGAGTGAAGTTACGACTACAACTGTGCGAGCTCCAAGTAGCAGAATCCCAACGTCATGACCTAGATCACAATTCTGAAACAACAAACTAAATGGAGGAACAATTATTTGTCGAGACAAAGTGATAATATCTTTTTATAGTGGAAAGAAATTTCACACGGAGAGTTCATTGTATTTACACTAGCACAATAGATCAGCTGTTGGGGAGTCTTATTGTATGCGTTAGGGTGTCTTATTGTTTACCCTGGCAATGTGTTGTTAACAAAAGGAGGGTGAATTCGGACAATCGGGAACACGATTATTTCCTGTTCAGGTCTGTCGTATGTTGTCCACTTGGAAATGCCATTCAAATAACTTATTTTGTCTAAATAGACAATAGTAAACAAAGATGTGACGATTTAAAGGCAATTTAAATAGCACAAATAAATTTTTGTATTCTTATAACAAGTGAGAGTATAATCCAACCTCCTTCTGTACCTAGATACCTGTATCAACTTGTAAAAAGGCTAGTACGAACATGCAAAGTACACTGTTATTAAGCGAAAACTAATAATCATTCTATTTAAATAAAAGACGTAATAATAATAAATGAAATACCTAACTCCTAACTAAGAAAAGGTAGGATAATTTATAGTAGTTAATTAATGGACAATTAATAATAATAAAAGTACGAACTACTTTTCTCTCGGCGTGTAAACTGCGTCCGCTTCCCTACTCTCTGCCGCTAAACTAACGCCAGTCGACCGAGAATCTCTGACATGTAAGCAGCTTGAAAATGTGTCGTGAAGTTAAACTTACGTTTATGTTGCTAAAACGATGTAAGAAGAAGTTAGTGTTTCTCATTTACATAATCCACATGTAGCTAAAACGAAATGAAACTTAAAACTAGTAATGTAGTTCAGATGTTGAGAAAGTATTATAAATAAAAAAAAAACTTAGCCGACACATCTCTATGAAAAGTAAATGGTAAGATATGCTCCATACCATGTAAAAGGTAACATTAGTGCTGTTTAAAAAAAAATTAAATGTGAAAAGTGAACACCAACGTCAGGAGTGAAGTTACGACTACAACTGTGCGAGCTCCAAGTAGCAGAATCCCAACGTCATGACCTAGATCACAATTCTGAAACAACAAACTAAATGGAGGAACCAGAACGACAACGAACTACATCCAGGAAAACCTACTGAAGAGGATCATCAAGACGACCAGCCGCAGATTCACGTTATACTCAGGTGACACTAAACCGTAACTTCTGTGCATATATTGTTTTTAACAACCTCAACAAAAAAGAACAGTAAAGTTTCTTGTAAAGACTCATTTAAATCACATAAATATTAGCATATTAATGTTTGTAGTTTCTGTAATGAGATAGTAGTAATCTGATGATGGTTGAAGGTAAAAGTTAATATGAAATTACATCAGACTATTCTTCAAATAGTTTGGATGATGTTGAAGTATGTTAGAATATTATAAAGTTAGAACCCGGATCCGTGGTAATCAAAGTAATACACAGCTGTATGATTTTAAGATAATAAGAGTAACAATTTAAAGAGTATTTGATGCAGAATCTATAAGAATTTTCTTTTAAAGTAAAGTAAAAACAAAAAGATGACCATTAAAGGTATTATGTTTAAATCCGTAGTTAAGATACAATAATAAAGAGATGTTTTCGCTAATATCCAGAGAGTGAATAAATTTATGTAACCTTGGACACATTCCTGATATACACATTGTCCTAATTTGTTGTTAAGTAATTTTTACTAACTACGGCAGCTAGTAATTAACAGCAACCAATTAAACCGGTTCCCTATGTTATAATGTCTTAACAGGAGAGACGTTATAATACATGTTCATTAAATGATGAAAATTGAGGTTTAATGTATCAGCCTCGGCAGAAGAAGAAGTATTTACACCTGAGTCCATAAATTAGTTTCCTATGCTAAAATTCTAGCTATAATAATAGATTCTCGATAAAGACGTCGTTATCATACTTTTAACGTTCAGTTTACAAGCAATGACAATGGAAGGCGGTATTACTGCTTTTATATGTATCAACGTGATTGATGTGACGGGGGCCTTAACGTCTTCATCGCTGTCGCAGAAAGAACTCATTAATGATAATGAAACTTTCACTAGTTTTAATATTTATTTACTAGTAAGCTCCCTGAGCTGCAGGACTCCCTCACTATTTTGAATGAATTACATTTATTATTACATAAATTTCAATATTAGATATTTTTTTTCAATTATCGGAAAAATTACAAACAACCATTCCTCTACTAATTAGTTAATATAACAATAACAATTAATAATATTGAAATATAACAATAATAATTGTAATATAACATTTATTATTAATAATAAAAAACTTTTAACAAGAATATATTTTTTAATCCGTAGATTGCAAACGTTGTGATAGTAATACAACTATCATTATCAGATATAATTAATAAATTCAGAACTTTTAAATCAATTGTTCAAAACTGCTGTTTTATATGTACACTAAATTTAATGTTTTTATATGTGTATATTAAATAAGTTATATAATTAATTGTAAAATATAATATAAATATTTATTATTTTATTAAATTAGTAATTTTGAAAATATTGTCATTTTTTGTATTAATTTAAATTTGTTATGGTATTAATTTATTACTTGTTTTATGTTTAAATATTTCTAAATTTTCCCATAAGTTCGTTTTTTGACCTTTGGAAATGAGTTTTAATAAATTGATATTATTTAAATTTGGAAATGTGCGTTTGTTTTTTATTGAGTGTGTAGCTAAATTTGATTTATTAGGACGAGCGAAGCGAGTCCCTATACTAAGCAACAATTGGTACATTTTTGTGGTACACTTTACGGAAAAACTACTGAACCTCTACACTTGAAATTGAACATAATTATTCATATTCATGTCTAGATGTGTTATCAATCATTATTTTCATAAAAAATTAATTTTGACAAGAAATTATTATTGTAATAATTTTTTTTCATTTATACACGTGTATATATCTATATATATTACATTTAATATTTATAACGAATTTACCTCAAGATTTTTTTTTTTCCTTATTAGGAACATGTTTCGGGTACCATCTTGTACCCATCTTCAGCCTTCCGGTTTTTGTGTCTGGTGAAGTACATATGATACTCTGGTGAGAGAAATGGTGTATGCCTTCTTCTAAGCCTCACGTTGGAGTCGTCAATTTATATTAAATAGAGAAATTGTATGTCGTGTTGTTCGTGTTATGTTTTGTCGGGCGTTACACTCCGCGCACTTGCAATACTTACTGATGACTGGATCCTCTGCGATGATGTCGTTCTGCAAACACAACTTAAACTACTATTGTATGTGGGCGCCACTTGGAATCTTTTGTTCCAAGAAATTGTTATTAAAATTAAAATTTTGATTTCTTAGCAGTTAGTTTAATTCTATGAAAAAATGTGAACAAGACAGTTTGAGTTTGAAAAAATAACGTATGTTTTAATGAATCTTAAAAAATCGTCTGAAGGACTAACATTCGTAAAAAAAATAAAATTGCAGAGTTACAAAAAATTATTATTGACAAGCTTTTTCTCCAATCAAGTATCGGCTAACAAATATTTTATTTTACTCAGTTGAAAAGCATGAGTTTAGTGTATGAAAAATCTTTATACTCAGGACGTGACTCCTTTGAACTACCAAGACAGTTCAATAAGATGCTTTACAAAAATTAAGTGATTTGAAGGTGTGTGGCATGCGTAGTACAACTGTGTGACAAATGTTACCAGGTAAAAATGACTTTAACTTTGAACAACTCACGTTCCGATGGGTAATTATTTCTCGCACTGGACACTTCTCTCGGGTACGTTTTCAATCTCGCCTCTTCGTGTTGACGTTCCTTGTGCACTGATATTATTTAAAAGTCAAAATAAGGTTTTTTTAAAACTCCGCACTTTCGTAAAAAAGTTTGGCAGTGAATTTACGCTTTGAATAGTGCCGCTGACAATCAGCTGTCCGCGTGGTTTCTCAATTAGCCGCCACAGCGCTGATCTCTTCTCACAGTTGAGGAATAGGCTTTGTGTACGTAACGTTATTGGGATTTTTGTCAAAGTCAGTTTGTCTTAGCGAATACAGCAGAATTGATTCTCTATTAAAATTTTGGTCCTTTCCAGGGCCGCTGATATTCTGGCTGCGTGCGTTCTATTAAATGTGTCGTGTTGCTGCTTTATTTCAGCTACACATTGGCGTATACTCTTGTAGAGGTTAAGTCAGTCTTTTGTCAATGTACGGGAAAAGCCTTTCTGTGTTCTCACGTCGACTTCTCATTCTTCGGTTTCGCCTCGGGTGTGATGATCAGTTTCGTGGGTGATGTGTCTCTTCTGGATTCAAAGCATAAAGTGTTTTCTGGTCGAATTTCGCCTTCCTTTTATACTCTGTAAGGCTCATTGTTTTAGCTTTTTGACATGAACTTCCGGTGTATTTGTGTAAAAATTCCTTCTAGAACGTTCGAGAATAATCAAATGGAACATCATGGAACAAATTTGACTTCCGTAGAAGCTTTAGAACAAAAATTTCTTATTCTTCACACTAAGGATATTACAAAAATTATTCTGGTATTTGTCAAACAATTTTACATAACTACTTACAATCTGCATGCCATTACTATATTTGGATTCTCTGCTTTCAACTGAATCTAATGATACTAATTACGATTGGTTTTGAATAAATTAACTCTAATAAAATAACATAAAATACAACTCTTACCTTGGAATGATTACATAAAAATTCAATTTTCTGATTATAAAATTGTTGTGAAGTTGTTTGGTTTCTTCTACAACATTAATACATAATATTATCATCTTTCTATAACAAAATAAATAAAGTTTAACACATATAATATATAAATAAGTTCAGTTTTACATGGTCCATGCCTATGGCCTAAGTTGTTGTCACTGTTAAAATACAATAATTAGTCTTTTTTCCTTATTATATATGGGATTTTTCGAGCATACACTGAGAGTTTATTATATTGTCTATCTTTTGTGATACCTGGTTTATCCTGATACATATTATTTTTATTGTAAGCTTACTTAGCATCATATTGGTTTGCATAAGTGGTTCATTTTCTTGGTGTGACAAATTTCACTCTCATAAGTCAAATTCTTTAATAATTGAGCTTGTTTTCAACTGAGTATGTTTGTTTTTATAGTACACTACAGGATTGTACCCTTTTCTTTTATTTTTGTTAATATTTTGCAATCATTTTGTCAAATATGACTGTTTTTTGTGATGGGTCCTTGGCTTCAGCCATATATGGTATAGGTAAATAGTTTCCTAACTCGACTACTAAAGTGTTTAAGTTAGTCAGATATATTAGTATAGTCACATTATATTGTATTTCAACTTTATAATGCAATTTGGTTGCATTTTGTCAATATTAAATTCATAAATATTACAATATTATAGGTCTACTACATGTTTTCAGTTAATACTGTTTTTGGCTATTTTAACTGATTTTTATTCACTTTACAGCTTTCTTTATTTAAGATAATTTGTTCATCTTTGTCTACTTGACAATTACATATAGTTTTTATCTTAATTCTATAATAACTAATTTTTACATGAAATCTGAGTGTAAAATCTAAACATATATTTTTTGTCATAACATTTATATATTTTTTATTTTAACTTAGATCCTTTCTAATAATGTATTCAAATCATTTAATACATTTATTTTATTTACTTTACAAAGTATAATAATGGATCTTGTCCATTAATTCACAATAAATAGTTTTTTATACCCTATTCAGAGTTACATTACTTAATAATTAATGACCTTATTTTGGTTGTTTCTGATATTATTTGTCTCTATTATAGTATATTATTGGTTTTACACTGTTCTTCACTTAAATAATATATATGGGGTTTGAGTCTTAGTCATAGTCTGGTCGTTTTTTCATGTTAATGATATTAATTATTAGACAATATTACAAAATTTTTAGGATTACTTGGGTTCGATACTGTTCACCTCACTTTCCTCTTATGATAAATTACTATGCAAATAATTTCCTTTATGGAACGTTCTGTGACGTTACAATATGTGTTGGTTGACTATTATTATTGTGGCTTCCTGTTAGCTTCTGGTACTTCAAATTAGTTTTATTGTGTGTGATTGTGGTGTATGTGTTAGTTTTTTGTGTATTTTCGATATTGAGTGCTTTGAATATTGTGTTATGTTTTGTATTTGTTCAGGTATTAGTTTGTTTTGTGTTTTATGTTTGTATATTTGTAAATTTTCTCAAATGTTGATTATGGTGCCTTTGTGTGGTATATGTTTTATTAGTGTCACATTGGTTATGTCATTAGTGATATATATATGTATGTAAATGGTCGCCATCTGTGGGATTTCTTTAATATTACTATATAATCTGTTACTAATGCGTTCCGTGGTATGTATGTAAAGTGTAACCATCTGTGTGATTTCTTTAATATTACTATATAGTCTGTTACTAATGCGTTCCGTGGTTTTAGACAAACAGTGTATATGTTACAGTGAATGTTGAAGTTTCAGTTAAGGTTGACAGTAACTAGTTTTGGTCGACATTCACTGAACGGGTTAGTGAAAGTTGAATACTCATATTACAATATCATTCATAATCATCTTCCACTAGTGAATGTCGACTTTTACTAGGGAATGTCAACCTACCCTACTGCACCTTAGGGAACGTGTACCAACACTAAAAATAATAAAGGAATAAATTAGCACTTACTGTCGGAATAAACAAAAATATACTTTATTTAAGGTTGACGTATACAAGTATAACTATGTACTTCAAAATAAAGCAGCAATGTTCAACATTTTAACACATCTAAACTCTTCATTTACAATTTGATTTTATTTATTACAGCATGGTAATGCATTATGGCACTTAGAATTACAAAGTACATTATTTTCCTTGCAGGCACATTTTTTTTGATTGACATTTAGTTCGGCAAATGCCCTTAAAGAATCCTTGGCCACTTCCAGTTGATTGCCTGTTGCAATGGTCCGTAAAGATAGTGTTTTGTCCAGTGGTACTTCACTTTCATTAACAATGTTTGTAGGACAAGCACTAAATTGTGATCTGCAAAATTGAAATTATCTGTAGATTATAAATTTATTAATTAAGTTCGGTATTTGTATGAGTGTGCATGTGGTGTGGCTGTGCTGTATTTTTAACCCCTTCCATCCCCTGTCTACTTATGTCCCTAACAATCTCGTTATTTTAAAAGACCTTACCTAGTATAAAAACTAGTTTTACTAGAATAAAAACGTATCTATCATACGGCTGCTTCAGCACACTACATCTCTGGTTCCAAGTCGCTAAAATGTATCATCCACTGTGTCCAAGACGATACCGAGAACTGATCTGGAATCTCCTCTTCCACGGTCTACATCGGGAACTGGAATTCGTACAGTACAACCTTTATACACCTGTAGTAGATTCTGGTCTGATGTATGTTTCATCCGGTTTGCTTGTTTTGTTAAGCAGTTGAATGCCTCCTCTTCTCTTTGTTTTTTATTTCTAGTGTTGATTGATCGAGGTCGGTTAAGCTGTATGAAGTATCTTCTAGCCTATTTTCATGTTCTAAAAGCAAGCTCACATCTTGTTCCATCCTATCGGGAGTCTTATCTTGTTCCATCACATCAGGGCTCTCATCTTGTTCCATCACATCAGGGCTCTCATCTTCTCCTACCTTAGTTTCTTCTGTTTCATGTTCACCGCCAACATTAATTTGCCTAAATACAGCTTCCAGGTCCTCTTCAGATTCCACGTTAGATAAGGATTCAATAGGTATGTTCAAAGAAGCTAATCCATGCCTAGGTGGACAACCAAACATCGCTTCGTATGGTGATCTTTTTATACCACCGTGTAGTGCACTATTTTTCATGAGTTGAACGAATTTCAAACCATGCCTCCAGTTTTGTGATATTGAATCCACGTAGTAAGCATGTTTTCAACGTCTTGATCAGCTCTCTCGACACTTCCTTGGCTTTGACCGTACCTAGGTTTGCCGTGGACAATTTTAAAATTAGGCCACAAAACAACTGATTTATTCATAATTTTGTTTACAAACGTCCCGCTATTATCAGACTGTAATACTTAAGGTGTACCAAGCAATGTAAAAATATCTATTACATTTTCACAAACCTCATCAGCCGACTTGGACTTGAGCGGTCTAAGTACAATAAATTTTGTTAGGTGATCTTGGTATACTAATATAATTTTATAATCACAATCCGGTTGCGATTGAAAATCAATTAAATCAACTTGGCATCTATGATTCAAATCCTTAAATAGCATTGGCTTTACTACAATTCCTTTTTTCTGGCTCTTTTGCTTTTACAAGCAAGGCTCACAAATATTTAAATAAATCAATATATCTTTGTAGGTAATATTTTCGTATTTATTTTTTAAATGTTTTAGCATATGGTCGCGACCACCATGACCACTAGTAATATGAGCGTCATTCCACACTTAAAAAGTTCTTCATCATATACAAAATACTTGATACTATTTTCTTCTGTAACTGGTGATATTAATTTTGTGATTTCATTTACTTCAATAGTATCGTACCTTTTCAAAAATCTATAATTGTTCCATTCCTTATTAGGTTTTGATTTTACGCTTTTAGCCTTATTAATTAGAAATTCATACTTAACCTTATCCATGGATACAGAATTCACTTTGGACAAGTTACGTTCACTTTTAAGTTGTTCATAAAATTGCACGGATTTAGACATAGTTACAAAAATACACTACACACACTTAACAATACACACTTTGAACAATAAAAAACACAAGCTCAACAACTCAACGAACAATAACCTACAGCAACTGCATCAAAACAATAAATAGGCGGGAAACAAGTCGTCAGATGGTGGGGATGGAGACCGAAGACACACACAACCGAACTACTGTACTAACACAAGCTGTGCTACCGAGACGCCTTAAGAGCGGGGGATTTACTGAATGATAACGCGTGCTTGTGTTGGTGCGGTATTACTGGTTCTGTAAATATTGTTCAGTAAGCTGTATGCAATTAGAAATACCGTGCGAGAGACAGTGTTAAACGTATTTTAAATGTGTAGTAGTACCGTGATAAGTGCAGTGGAATGGTAAACGTCACCGCATTCCTTGTTGGGTTGTAGAGCTTAACACATGATAGTACTTGAAACATTCCCTGCAAACAGCTGGTGAAGGTCGACACTTACTAGAAAGTGTATAGTGTGAGCTGACAGCTCAATTTTACTGTCAACTTCCACTGACCAGTTTAGTGAATGTTGACAATTCCTAGTCATTGTTAACCTTTACTAGTTTTCAACATTCACTGTAACATATATACCGAATATTCTAGCGTTTTTCTTGAATGAATGATACTGGTGTGCTGTGTTTTTTATAAAATATATTTCATAAATCATAAAACATATTTCATAAATCCAAGATTCATTTTTCATGTATATTTTTTTTATCAATATAGGCAAGTGAAAATATTTTTCGTATTTTTATATTTGCGTTTGAGGTTAAGTTACATTGTTAAAAGAGATTTTTTGTATGAAAGATAAATTTTTTAATTTTTTCAATCAAAAAATATATACGTAATTATTTAATATATTATTATTGGATAAATTAAATTAAATAATAATCGATACAATAATTTAAGTCCCTATATTAATTTATATTAGTGTAGTGAATATTTTTGTTTTGTATTTTTCATGATTCGTTAATGTTATAATTTGATTTAATAATTAAACAAATTATTAAATAAATTTAATTAAATAATAATTGAAAAAAATAATTTAACTCTCTATATTAATTTATATTTAGTGTAGTATTTTTTTTCATTATTAATGTTATAACTTTATTGTATTTTAAATTTCTCATGATGTATGAAGATAGCAGATTTGCTCAACATCCAAGATTTTGATTTTTTGCTTTTAACAGCCTGATGCGTTGGAGAGCTTTGCAGAATGGGAATATTTGTGTTAAAAAAAATTCACGTTTACATGGTATTGAAACAATCGAACAACTTCAAGAAATATTACAAAGCGAACCAACATTGTATAAATCAACTTTATCTTACAATGCTAATCTAAGGTCATCAAGCTCTTATTGGTACATGAGGTCTCGAGAATTATTGGATATGGTTGAAGAATTAGGAACGCCTACTGTTTTTATTACATTAAGTGCAGCTGAATTATATTGGCCAGAGATTTATCGTATTCTTGATCCTGATTATGATTATGCCAATCTCAATCAAAATACTGAATTCATTCGTATATCAAAATGATTGAATTCTAATCCTTTAATTGTTGCCTATTTTTTCATAAAAGGTTAGAATTTTTTATGGAACATTTTTTTAAAAATATTTCAAAGTCAAAGATTTCTGGTTTCGTATTGTATTTCAACATAGAGATAGTCCTCATGTGCATGGTATTTTCTGGCTTGAAAATCCTCCTGATCTCAATAATCTTAATCCAGATGATATTTTAAGAATACAAGAAATTATTAAGTATTTCTATGAATTTATATCTAATTGGCATCCAGATCCTTCTCAAACTTATGATGTACATCCATCAAAAATGCATTTTACTGACCTACCTGATCAAGATGTTGATTACAATCATTTAATACGTGCAGTACAAATGCATAAATGTTCTAAAGCTTATTGTCAAAGAAAGAAAAAAAATTCTTCTGAAACTACTTGTCGTTTTAAGTTTCCAAAAGAATGTGTCGACGAAAGTAAGATTCAATTTATTCATGGTATATTAGAATATATTTCAAAAAGAAATAATTCATATTTAAATGGCCATAGTCCACAAATTCTGAAAATTTGGCTAGCAAATATTGATTCACAACCATCGTTTCTATTCATGCTGTGTATATTGCTGAGTATGCTAGCAAAGCTGAACCAAGATCGGAAGGTATGAAACATTTCATTAGACAAACAGTGCAAGCGTCACATAGTAATGTTAATGTTCAACAAATAGTTCAAAAGATTTTGATAAAAATGTGTGCTGAACCTGATTATTCTGCTCAAGAAATTTTTTGGATTTTAATGAGTTGGCCTTTGTTTCGATCATCTCGTCAATTTTGTTTAATTAATTTATCACATAAGGTATGGGAACAACTTGATATGAATAGAGAGGATGGAAGGATTTCTATTTCAAATTCTTTGGACAAATATCAACAGCGATCAGCTGAATTTGAAAATGTCTTTAAAAGATTTTTTTACAAAAATTTATAAAAGAGGTGCAAATTATAGTACTAAAAAAGTACCTTTTATTCTTAGAGTCATACCGAAAATTAAATATGATCCTGGTGTTGAAAACAATGAAAATTTTTACAAGCAACAAGTTTTATTACATATTCCCTGGCGACAACTGAATGATCTGAATCCACATAATAGTACTTGGAAGATTATATAGGAGCAGCATTTTGGGAATGACGATATTCTGAATTATGATTTGGATTATATGCCACAAAATTTGGAAGACGAAGAAGATTTTGAAGAAATAGACCAATTAGAAGTAGATCAACCATATGATTGGATGAACGTAGCTGCTGGACCAAATACTATTCAGGAAGAAGTAGATCTAGGTAGAAGAGAAATTGATATCAGATATAATTGGCATTCTATTTTGAATCAACAAGTGTTGAATACATTAGACAATTTTATTGAAAATGAAAAAGTAATAGAAAATCAAAGAAATGACATTGTTAATGTTCAATATAATCTGCCAAATATTGTTTTCTCTGATGAATAACAAGAACTGACAAATATTATTTGAAAAACAACTTAGTTATCTACAAGGTAACGAAGAAGAACTTCCGATTTAAAGAATTGTTATTCAAGGAAAAGCCGGTTCTGGAAAGAGTACTTTAATTAATTATTTCACTTGTCGATTGAATCAAACATTGGGATCATCTTCTTATCAACTGTTTGCATCAAGTGGTGCTGCTGCTGTTAATATTAATGGATCAACAATACACTCCAAACTTTTATTAGGAGTACATAAAGTATTTAGAGAACTCAGTTCACACTCACTTGCTCAATTTCAACAGGAAATTCGTGGTTGTAAATTTCTGTTTATAGATGAAATGAGTATGATTGGGTGTAGTCTTTTGAGGAAAATTGATTTAAGAGTACGCAGAGCTATTCCATCAAGTTAAGATGAACCGTTTGGTGGATTATTTGTATATTTTTGGGGGGATATTAATCAGTTACTTCCTGTTAATGACAGACCACTTTACAATGATAAAATTGAAGGAAGTGAATTCCTGTTAGAAGGAAAATTATTATTTAGATCAAGTATTCAAAAGTATTTTTTTTTATTGTCATCATTTCGACAAAATGAATCTCAACAAATATTTTGAGATATACTTGATCGTGTTAGTAATGGTGAATGTACAGTTCAAGACTATGAAATATTAATGACACGTAGTATACAAACTTTTTCACAAAATGAACGTCATTTTTTCAACGATGCAATTAGGCTATTTGCAACAAATAAAAATGTAAAAGAATTTAATCATCAAAAGTTAAAAGAATTTCGTCAACCAATTGCTTATATTCCAGCTACTCATAATTGTTCTAAAGTAAAATCACCAAGTGCAGAATTATCAGGTGGACTTGAACCATTTATAATTTTATCAATTGGATCTAAAGTTATGTTATGTTCTGATTTGTGGGTTGAAAAAGGATTAGTGACGGAGCTTTAGGTTACGTTGAAGATATTATCTATGAAGAAAATCATGGTCCACCTGATCAAATGCCACGAGTGATAATGGTTCGTTTTGAAAATTATTTTCATTCAACTTATGAAAATAGTGGTTGTGTTCCAATTCCACCTATAACTAAATTTTGGAAAAGTGGAAATATTAGTTGTTCAAGGAAACAATTTCCGTTACAATTAGCCTTTGCAATTACAATTCATAAGTCTCAAGGTTTAACCTTAGATAGAGCTGTTGTAGATAGTGGAGAAAAGGAAACTTCTATTGGTTTAACATATGTTGCGTTGTCGAGAGTAAAAACTTTAGAAGGTTTAGCATTAAACAGAACATTTTCTTACGATAGATTTTGTAATATTAAAAATTCACATATGTTAAAGTGTAGAAAACAAGAAGAAACTCGAATGAGAAATTTTGTATCTGATTAAAAATGTATCTAATTACTGATTTAATTATTAATAGCCATAAAATTATTTCGAAAAACCAAAAATTACTTTTTTTTAACTATCTAAAAGCATGGTTTGATGGTGATTCGTGAAGCTCAAATATAAATATTGTGATTATTTATTTGTACGTAATATTGTTTGTTTTTTATTGAGTGTGTAGCTAAATTTGATTTATATATATCTGGTTTTAAATATGAATTGTGATGTTGTATATATCTTTCTATTAAACGTTTTTTAGCTTGGCCAACATAACATTTGTTACAGTCAGGGCATTCAATTTTATATACTCCATTTAAATTATGTAGGTTATTAATTTATCTGTTTTAGGTTTGATTCTATCAAAATCTGTTTTATTAGGTATACTGTTATAGGTAATTTTTATATTTTGGGTTTTAAATAATTTTGTAATTTGATGATTAATATTGCCTATGTATTAATAATAATGATAATATTAAATTAATTATATTAAAACAATGATAATATTTTCTATTCTGTTATACTCCAGTTGTAAACTTCGGAATATCCGTCCTTTGCGTGGGAGCACGTAGCAATATACTTTTGTCACTGGTTAACCTCTGTCGTTCTCGAGAGACTAAGGCTTCCGAGAGGCTATTCGTATCGTCTTCAGGAATAGGTTCCGGCGACCGCTGTCGCACTCGAGTTGCGTTTTTCTACCGTTGCAGTGCTTCTCCGGACAACCGTTGGAGTGTCCACGGATCTATAATACGTGGTCACCTCCCAGTGTCTGTTTCCCGTCTGCACGCTGCCACTGGTGCGTTTAGTGAACAGGATGTGTAGTGAAGGACACAGCAGCGCAGTACACATAAAAAACTGGCGTTGTTAGGCTGCCTCCCAGAAACCGCGCAGTATCCGGTGGAACGTTAGTCAGACAGTAAGCAATTTGCCGTGTTTGAAATTATATATATTATTTCGCTTTGTTTCACTAATTTGGTAACTGCACTTTATAATGCATTTGTATAGGAAGTATATAATTTATATATTTTTATAAAATATTTCTTCTCTAAACGTAGAAAGTGGATTGGTTTGGAACATTAACTAACAAGTCAGAAAAACGTAGACTGAAAGAGGTGGTAGTTTATTGTTTGTATAAATTAACCAGTAAATTATCAATAAAATTTATTGTCTACCGTTTGATTTGAATTTGTTGCGTTATTGAAAATGATAGTGAAGAAGGGAGACAGGGAAACTCATCACTTTTAACACATTTGCATCTAATTAATCCGAAAAATGTGTAAACGAAAGCAGACGCAAATTCAGACAATGCTCATTAGACGCAGACAAATTCAGACGCAAATCCAAACTTTGCTCATTACAAACCTGGAAAGATTTCCGTAGTTTGCAACAAACTGCGTTTGTGAGTACTAAAATATCGACAATTCAAGAGCCAGGAGGGACTGTTGCGACGGTCTTTGTGGCGATTATTTGAATTACGTAATAGAATGCGACGATGTACGCACATGTCTGATTAATTTTCGAACCCGCAAATTAAATAATAGCTAGCTGTAATGACAATTGATTTGGTCTGTAGTTAACGCTGATTGTCACTATTGTCTGTCACGTGTCTCCACCAGCGCAATCACTGTAGACCCAATTCGTCTTCTTCCGCATCCCACACTCCGCCACTCCGCGCTGTGCTATTTTCACCATGCCTGTTGTCATATCCTTTATTAAAACACGCTGATTCAGTCCTCCTAATTGACTGCAACTCTCTATCTGTTGGTTGCTGC
The DNA here is from genome assembly GCA_034769895.1 of Magicicada septendecula. Lineage (NCBI taxonomy): Eukaryota > Metazoa > Arthropoda > Insecta > Hemiptera > Cicadidae > Magicicada > Magicicada septendecula. The sequence continues at coordinate 198,150,298 of CM068369.1, forward strand.
ATTAGACTCTTCGTTCTAAGCGTAATAATAGTGCAAACTTACGCCACATTATACGTCTATATCCACTGACCAGAAGATACCTATAGATATTTATAGAATTATTTAATAAAGGCTGTTTGAATTTAATAAAATCTTGCAGTTTATACACAGACAGTCAAATCCTACGGGTATAAAAATGTATCTCATACTCACATGCGAGCGCGTTAAACATGAAAGTATGATAAACGTATAATATTAACTATTAAGTAAAATGTTAGTAGTATTTCTTGGCTAAAAGGATTGTTTGCCCTTTAAACCTACTAAAGGATTAACGCTGGACTGTTGGCTTGGCTATTTATTTAAGATTAAAAGAATGGAGTAGTAAAAATTTTGGGTAATGATTAGAATTGTTGTAAGTTGAAATTAATAGCGATTAATAAATAGTATTATTCATTGAAGTATTCACCTTATATTGTTCATGAACGTATTACTGTATTGGATGACAAAATTAAACAGGTTGACAGACTGAAGGCTGACTTAGATAAAATTAAACATATGAATAAGAAAAATAGGAAATTCACCCAGTAATGATGTAAATATGAATACTTAGGCGAATTATTTTCCAAAAAGGCAGAGAGTAAGAGTTATAATGTTTGCAGGTTATAATACAAACTGATTATTTCGTAGTTAGATGTTTTACACGGTATTTAAAAATATTATAACGGTATATGAAGCCGGTATAAAAATCAGAATATAGGCCGCACGGGCTTTTGAGTGTTTGGAAAATGAATGATTAAACCAGCATCAACAGATGCTATAAAAATCATTTCTCGAAATACCGGTATTTTCCGCCTCCAGTACCTTCCAAACACAAATATCAGAAGATTAATGACGGATAACTAGGTAAAAATCGAAGAAATACAGTCAAGGATATGTGCAAAGAATTACAGAGCAGGTGCTTCTAAAGGTGTTTAAATGATTATCTGATGGTCTCCGAAGAGAAGGAGGGTTTAAATAATGCCACCTGAAAAAAGTAAGAAACGATATTGACTGTTGACGCTTAGTGGGGTGTATCTAAAATGTTTTTTTAAACAAATTCGCTCTTGTGTACTGTGCATGTAAACAGCTCACTCCGAATGTTTGTTTTATTTCCTTCTACATTTTACGTACCATGCAATTTTTACCTCACTGATTAGGCCCATATCTTATTAGGTTTTGTTTAATTTTAATAGCATTGTGGTAGAAAACCGCAAGACATCTTTGTTATCGATAAAGTCGTTGACTGCGATAATAATTATTTCATTTTATACAGAAACATATGATTCTATTGACGAGTAGCAAAGTAAGGCAGTTATCTTATCTTTGGGCAGCGCCCTCGTATTCTATTTGTTTAATTTTATTCTGTTTATTGTATAGATTCTATATTAATGTATATTTTGTTCTATTTATTCTATAGAATGATATTGTTCTATTTATTCCGTCATTAATTTAAATGTTAAAGTCTAATGTTAAAGTAAAGGATTGGCTTCATTCCTCAGACGTCAGACGTTCTTGTATAAGTATTGGGTTGTTGTAAAGCACCTGCCGTTTCCACAGCTTACTGTCTTGTGTTTCGTTGTCTGTTTCGTCTAGAGTTTGTCTCCATGTCCGTCTCGATCTACCTCTTCTTCTTCTTCCTGTAACACCTAATCAAATATATTTCGAGGAGGCTATCTTGTTTCGTGTAGCCTGATTCTCCTGAGGTGAACATACCATATTCTCTTTACTTTTTCTATTCCATCTACGATACTCTCTTCAACATTCATTCTTTTCCTGTTAACAGTGAGAGGTACGTGTTGAAATTTCTAAATTCGACAACTTCTTCTCAGGGTATGTGTCTCTTGGAACGTTTCCTAACATCTCCTAACATCGTAAGGCAGTCTTTCCTTTTTACTGGCATGTATACAGGATGTCCCAGGAGGAGAGGGAAATAATTTGAGAAATGGTTCTATAGTGTAAAAGAAGAAAAAAAGTTCATATAAACATATGTCCGGAAACGCTTTGTAAGCGAGTTACGGCTAGCGAAAGATTTTGCCCGGGTTTCGGTTCCCCCGGGTAAATGAAGACTTTCTGAAATTCTGGGAAGGGGCGAATTCTGTTGTTTCTTATGGTTTTTGACCTGAAAAATCGAATAAAACAGGTCGCAGAACTGTATCTCCCATACGTTTCATGATATCCGACGTAAAACAGAAAAATCTTTGCCTAAAAACAAATTTTGGAAAATTGGAAACAATTGGAATTTTTTGTTTATTTTTGTTGACTTTATTTACACCATTTTCCTCAGAATTAAATTCTTTACAAGATTTGTTTTTAACTTTTATGCATTTATTAATTATTTAACAAAGTTAGTGTACTTCTAACCTAAAAACACGTTTTTTAGGTTAGAAGTACAATAACTTTGTTAAATGATTAATAAATGCATAAAAGTTAAAAACAAAACTTGTGAAGAATTTAATTCTGAGAAAAATAGTGTAAATAAAGTCAATAAAAATCAACAAAAAATTCCAATTTTGGTTAAAAACAATACAATACGTTTTTAGGCAAAAGATTTTTCTGTTTTACGTCGGATATCATGAAAGTTATGGGAGATACAGTTCTGCGACCTGTTTTATTCGATTTTTCAGGTCAAAAACCATAAGAAATAACAGAATTCGCCCCTTAATTTACCTTCACAGAATTTCAGAAAGTCTTCATTTACCGAAACCCGGGCGAAATCTTTCGCTAGCCGTAACTCGCTTACAAAGCGTTTCCGGACATATGTTTATATGAACTTTTTTTCTTCTTTTACACTATAGAACCATTTCTCAAATTATTTCCCTCTCCTCCCGGGACACCCTGTATATTTACTTTACAATATTACATCTAGCCGTTGAATGTCTCTCTTGTCGCTTGATTTATTATATTTTTTACACACCTTATACAGCTTTCAAACTTTGGAAGTTTGTTAAATACGGATCCACGGTATTTATGTACTGTACACCTTTGATAAAGCTGTCCTTGATGCCTAGGTATTCTCTTTTAGCACTCACTGCGAGACACTCCATTTTTTTCAAGGCTCATTTATAATCGTCAGTCGTTCTTTGCCTCCGTAAACCTTGCTCTATCTAATCGCCTTGTGCATTCCCACATGTTGTTTGAGTCCCACAAGAGCCTTATTTTATCTAATTTTGGAGTCTGTTCTATTATCGTCATTGTCCATACGCTGTCTGCCATCCGTCTAACGTGGCCACCAACTCGTTATCTAACCTGCGTGTTACTGACTAGGGGAATCTTATACGCATTTCTGTTGTTCGTATTGTAGCGATGAAACCCTATCGAACAGCCGAGAGCGTCCTCTGGACGAGCAGCTGTAGCGTCAGTCAAGGCCGCACTTAAGTAAGTTCCAGATTGTTCCGGAAAGCACTTGAAATACCCATTATGTTGGCAGCTGCAGTAAGGATGGAAAGCTGTTCTCGAACACTGCGCTACGTATAAGGGATAGGGGCTGGCTTTTCCAGTCAGTTATGTTGAGCAATTTTCTTAGTGCGGATCGAGTGGTGGTTGAAGATTAGTGGAAAGTGTTTACTGTGTTATAATTAGTGTGGGACTCTATTACTTGACATTATTATTGCGTGTGGACAAATTTAACTTAATTATTGTACGAGCATAATCTTATTGAATTAATTGTTGATTGCAAACTGTTATTTGTGATTTAATTAAAGCTGGTGATTAGTGACTTCATTGGTGTCTGTATTTGTTTCCACTGTACCATACGACGATCAGTCAGACCGTCGTAACAGTATTTTATTTCCATAGCTCACATGTAGGCGTATTCCTATGATGTAATGTAGTTACATAGTTCCGATTCTACCGTATAAACGTTGTATCATACGACCGTTTCTGCTCCGAATGTTTCTGCGTTTTCAGTTATATTGTGAAATCTGTATCTTCGTTTCTTGACTAACCCCAGTGGCGGTCTGGCTAGGTCGGCTGGTCGGCGATCAAATCTTCAAAGGGCCCCCAAAAGCGGATTCGTCGAATTTTAAATAAGTAAAAATCGAAGAAATCCGTAATTTCTTTTAATTTTTGGGCGATGAAGCCCAAAATGTGAACTTCAACATCATTTGCTTTTAAGCAAAAATAAAAAGAATACATTTTTAATTAAAAGATATTCATTGAAAAGGAGGCTCAAGCTTTTAATTTTCATAATTTGTAATCTCGTTTAATTTTTACGCATCTCGGGGCCCCTATATAATGTAAGCTTAAGAGGGGCCCGAACACCGCCAGCCAGCCGCTAGCGGCTAGTCCTGTTTTTAACATGGAGCTCAACTTAAAATCGAATTTTATAACACTTAAAATATGATTTAAAATTAAAATGTCACTACCGGAACATTAAATAGTCAAAGTTGTAGTATTTCAGCCACTAAAGAACTGGTTAAGTAAAAAAACGTATTTGTAAAACGAAAAATTAGAAGTATGATTGTCCATAACATACATACATACATCCTTGGCGCTACAGCCCAGTCCGGGCCCTGGCCTCCAAAAGAAATCTTCCCCACTGGTCTCTACTCCCGGCCAATGTCCACCAGTTTGCTGCACCCAGCCTCACTGCCTCCTTACCAACCTGGTCCAGCCATCTTGTACGCGGTCTTCCCTTCCTTCTCCTTCCCATCGGCAAATAATTCATCACTCTCTTAGGGATTCTATCCTCCGCCATTCTCTGCACATGACCAGCTCAACGCAATCTGTTAATTTGTATGAGTTGGACGATCGGAAGATCTTTAAACCTTTCGTACAACTCTCGATTATGCAGTCGCCTCCAAATGTCGTTTTCCCTCACAGGGCCATAGATTATCCTCAGTACCCTCCTCTCAAAAACGGATAGTTTCTGCTCATCTAGTTTTTTTAACACCCAGCATTCCGAGCCATACGTCAGGACTGGTCTAATCAAGGTTTTGTATAGGGTGGCTTTTGTATCTTTACTTATTAATTTTGAATTAAAATGTTTCACCAGTCCGTAGTAACACCTATTAGCAGATAATATCCGTCTTTCAATATCTCTAGAGGAGTCATTTCCAGAGTCCACATATGACCCGAGATATGGAAAACCCTGAACCTTTTCAAATTCATAATCGTTAATGCGCAGGGACAGGGCACGAGTGTTGGCACCTACAACCATATATTTGGTTTTGCTTTGGTTTATAACCAAGCCCATAGCCTTAGCGGACAACTCCAGTTCCTGAAAGGCTTCCTTTAAGCCAGATTCAGACCTACTTATGACGTCAATGTCATCGGCATAGGCCAGAAGCTGTACCTCTTTGTGAAATATGTGTCCGCTAGTTTGAATTCCTGAATGCCTGATGACCTTTTCTAGAGCTATGTTGAACAACAGACACGCTAAGGCATCTCCTTGTTTCAACCCATTCAATGTTTTTAAGGAGTTAGATAGATTTGATTGTTTTCTGATTTGGCGCTTAGAATTAGACATAACTACTCCAACCATACGCACCAACTTAGATGGTATATTCAACTCCTTCATAGCTCTATATAGCATTTTCCGGTTGATTGAATCATATGCCGACTGGAAATCCACAAAGAGATGGTGAGTGGCCACTCCATATTCCAACGTTTTTTCCAGGATTTGCCTTAGTGTAAATATTTGGTCTGTTGTTGACCTATTCCTAGTGAATCCACACTGATATTCTTTTATGTTTTCCTCAGCGTAGGGAAGCAGCCTAGAAAATATGATGTTGGACAATACCTTATATGCTGTATTAAGTAGAGAGATGCCCTATAATTTTTACATATGAGCGGATCACCCTTTTTATGTATTAAACACACCACCCCATTGTTCCACTCATCAGGCATTACCTCCTCCAGCCATATTCGCTCTATGAGATGGGCAAATTCCTTTATGAAATCTCCTCCTGCGCTCTTTAGTAGTTCCCCTGGTAAACCATCGGAACCTGCTGCCTTGTTATTTTTAAGCTTTTCTAGAGCTTCATACACCTCGTCATAGGATGGCACCAACTCCTCTCTATCATCCTCAAATTCTCCTGCTTCCTCTTCATTCTCAGATGCCTCCATCGAAGCCTCCCCAACTGAGCCTAGCAACTCTTCGAAGTGTTCTGTCCTGATTACGCCAGCATTATCACTCACAAGGCCACCATTATTATCCCTACAGGCATTTGTTCTAGGCTGAAATTCCTGTCTCATATCATTCACCTTCCTGTACATATCTTGGCTCAGCCTTTTACTCTTATATTCCTCTATCTTTTTCATCTGTCTCATCATATACTCCCTCTTTTTTCCTCTATGAATCTTCTTTCCCTCCGCCTGGCTTTCCTGTATTCCTCTTGAACAGCCCTAGTGCATTTCCTTTGGATCATAAATTTGTATGTCTTGTTTTTGAAGTCAGTTGCCTCTTCACGCTCCTTATCAAACCACTCATCTCGCCCATGTCTCTTCTTCAAACCAACGATTTCTTCTCCCGTGGTCACTAACATGTTTTTTAGATTAAGCCAGTGGTTTTCTATATCTTGTTCCTCACGGCATTCAAGTCTCCACTGTCTAATTTTCTCATTAGTAACTTCCTCGAACCTACGTTTTATTTCTTCTTCCTTTAGTATTTCTGTATTGTATCTAACAGTCTTTATTCCTTTTTCATTTCTATTATTGGCGATTCTAGCTCTCAGTTTTGCAACTACGAGATAGTGATCGCTATCCATGTTGGCACTTCTATAAACTCTAACGTCTTGTAAGTTTGACTTATGGCGGCCATCCAATAGGACATGATCTATTTGATTGACCGTTCTCCCGTCTGGAGAGATCCATGTGCCCTTATGTATGTCTTTGTGGTCGAAGAAAGTCCCTCCTATGATCATATTTTGACCAACTGCGAAGTTCAATAGTCGGAAACCATTGTCTGAGTGTTCAGAGTGTAAAGTATACTTTCCTATATTACTACAGGCATGGCTGCTTCCCACTTTGGCATTTAAGTCACCTATGATTATTTTTATGTCATGTCTAGGGCTGCTAGCATATGCATTCTCCAGCAAGTCATAAAAAAAATCATCTTTCTCCTCCTCAGGCTTATCATCAGTTGGGGCATGCACGTTTATTATAGTATAATTAAAGAAGATTCCCCTAAGTCTTATTTTACACATTCTAGGTGTAAGGGGTTTAAAATCAATGATATTTGCTTTCATTCTACGGCTTACCAAGAAGCCAGTTCCAAGCACATGGTCCCAGTTCTGACAGCTGTAATATACCGAGTAGTCCCTTCGATCCATGATTCCAGCACCAGTCCACCTCATCTCCTGCATAGCCAAAACATCTATCTTATATTTGAGAACCTCTCCTATTAATATCTTCAAGGCTCCAGGTCTGTATAAGGAACGCAAGTTCCACGTCGCAAGTTTAAAATCTTTGTCCTTTTTCCACGATCCAGTCCCAATTCCATTAATCCGTCCGGCTTTTCCTTTTTCTCTTGGTTTCATAACAATATTATTTTATGGGGTGGGTTGTTAACCCTACGCCCAACCCCCAACCTGGAGGATCAGGGGTTTTATGTTTAGAGTTCCCGTCTCTTAGATGAGTTGCCTTCACTGAGCTAACGAGTCTCATCCATCCGTCCGCAGTAGACCATACTCACTAGATCTACGGGCGCCGCCGTTGACATATTTATGTTCTTCCGCCGCCAACCCCGCCATGCATCCTGCTGCCGACACACTACATCTTGGTAAGCCGGGTCCCTGATTACCTCAGGGCCACCTCGCCCAGACCCCCATCTCTCGTTGGCTCGCCGACCCAAGCTGCCGAAGGGATTGGTTACCACAACCTTAGCATGGGTTGCTCGACTTAACAGGGCCAACCGCTTGTAGGTGAGAGTTGGAGTTGGAGAGGAGAGGCTAGTGACCAGCTCTTGTATGCAGGCCATATATTACGCATCACTCCCCCATTTGAGCCCCATGATTGTCCATAAGGAAACGCTAAAGTTGTATGGTTATTTTATTAACTCTTTAAAATAAAACGCAACTGTGTAAAATGTAGAAACTTATACCATATTAAAGGGCGTTTCTATAGCTTTGTTCCTGTAGTGATGGTTACCGTATTTTCTTACCTGCATAGTTAAAAATATTAAAAATATAGACATTGGCGCATATATATCTATAGACACCCGCGCACTAAAAGGCGATACTTCAATTACGGTCGGCCCCCTCTTAAGTGGCTACGGGGGTCACACTTATAAATATGCAAATAATAAGTCTCTGCTTTCGATGCCTTAAAACCTAAAGCTTGCAATAAATAATATGTATTTTGATTTATGAAGCTTTAAATTATTAAACTAGCGCAAAAAAGGTCATTGCTCGGGGATTTCTAAATTAAAATGATAGTAAATCATCAATGTTTGTCGAATTTTGCTGTATCTCCGTACTGCGAGACAACAGCGCATGCGCGCGGTTATTTGTTATGTTGGCAATATAGATATTTTGATACTTTCCATTGTTAGCAATATCATCCAAAGCCTGTATTTCTTAAAGAACTACCTTAAATCATCGTTAGATAGATCGCCTAACCTAAAAAGTGTTCTTCATTTAGACTAACTTTATTTATTTACTCTCTTTTGTGACTACAAGATATTTAAAATATGAAACGCTCACGAATTTACGAAAGTGGTGCTCAAAAGAAAAAAAAGTATAAAAAGAGAGCTGCATCGACAGCCAAAAGTGCAGCGAAATTCTCTTCTTGGCTGTGTAATTCAAACAATGAGACAAAAGGAGCTCAGTCTAAATCAGATGAAAGTGAAAACGATTGCAATCAAGAAGGTAAGCAAGAATTAGTATATTACACACCTAGGGAAGGTAAAGAAAGAATGTCTATTGCTTATATATATTATCACCCGAGGCGAAGCCGAGGGTAATAAACATGCGGTTTAAGGGATTCTTTTTTACTTCCCGAGATGTATACAAGTACTATTTTTCATCACACGCCTGCCGAAAGTTCCCCGAAATGTGCCTGTTTTGCGATAGGTAAATAACGCTTTGTTTTATGATTATGACCGCGTGATGAGAAATAGTATACGTCATTCAGCTGGCACCCTTCTACTCGACGAAAACGTTGCATGAAAATTGTTGTACGATTGAGGCTATTCCATATATCATTAACGTGAGGTCGTGAGTAAAATCTATTTCAACTTTTTTCCACCAGCTATGATGCATCACTCGAAATAAAATGTTTCAATTTATGATGTAAAAAAAAAATATTGTAGGTAATTCAAAACTTTAGCAAAAAACCATTACAATTTTTCACAAGTACGCTACTCTGGCACTGGAAACATTATTCGCCCTACATTTGAATTACTTTGTGTAAAAAGGAAATTGGTTACCCCAGATTCCTTAGGTCATAAAGAGAAGTATTTAATTTATTTGCAGTCAATTGACATTGCATTTGAGACAAAAAGTCTAAAACTTGCCTTAAACTATGAGCCTGTTTTTCGGTAGCTATGATACTAAAAGCAAAGAGTTGCTAGAGCTAGTAAAACTAAGAAAGAGATAAAAATGATAAAATCTAATTTCCAATTGCGATAGACATTGAAAAACGGTAACTCAAGAGTCGCGTTTCGCGCGTATTATGTTAAAAAATGTGGTTCGATACGCGTGTGAAATTTTTTTTGTTTGGACTCGCTTCGCTCGGACGACAAACTTCGCACTCGTCACGAAAGACATCTTTTGCACTTATATTGTAACAAAATATAAAATTTTGTTTGTTAACCAAAAATAATAAAATTTGGTGTTTTTGTTTTTTGAAAAATATTGTTTTAATTGTTTTATTTGTTTAGTATTTAGTAAATAATTTTTGTAATTGTTTTGTGTAAAATTTTAAATCTTTTATTACTGTTTCTGTCAACTATATCACTGTTAGTAGTTAGGATTAATTTCTGCGTTAATCGTATTATCTCCAGCATTAATCGATTGACGATTCTTCTTCTTTTTTATGTATACTCCTTCCACTTTGGTAATGGCCGCCTTTCGGATAGTCCGTGATCTCAATTTTTTCTATTTTATTTCTATTTATAAATTTTATAAATAAACAGAAACCAATTTTACAGAATTTCAATATTTATTAACAATTTTAATTATATATCGATTATTCCACAGCTAGAATCGACTCGTTCTCAGGGCGATCGATTATTTTTTACATACATTATTAATATTAATTATCAGGTTCTTTTAACGGTTATATTATATAGTCAGAGAAAGGGTAAGGTCAGGAAAGTGACTTAATTCAGGTCATTAAGGTCAGGAAAGCTGTTTAATTCTTAAATAGCTTAAGAATTAAAAATTACAAAGTCATGATTTAATATATAATGTTTATTAAAGTAAAATTCGAACCATTGTTGTCTTGACGACTCTACTGGCAGCGCTCGAAAGGAATTGTGGGACTCAAGATGGCGGCTTCAGTACTGCATATGTTAAAATGAAGTCGGCTCGACGAAAATTTCTTCCAATAAATGTTGCCTTTTCAATGTTTCCTCGTCTCAGCAGTAGTGATTATTCTTTCTGGTGTTAGTGGAGTGGTCCTGGTTCAGTTTTCTGTGATTCACCTCGATAAAATGTGTTGGATAATGTTTTAATTCACTTTTGTCAATAAGGTCGAAAATTGCAAAGTTCGTATCGTTATTCAGAATTATTGGTTTTATAGGTTTAAATAATTAATTCACTTATTTTCTGTTCCGTATTACTTTAGTTTAATGTTTGTATTGGTTGTTTTCACTGAGTTTAAAGTTTAAGTTAAGTTTTTCGCAATTCGCGATTTTCACCGTAGACTAGGCTTAGTTAACGAACGCCATACTTGTCTTCGCTATAGGTTAATATTTAGCAAGATCTCGTTCAAGTGTGCTTGACAAAGTCTAATAATCAACTGTTCTAACTTCCTTCGTCATCTGAAAACGTCTTAGCCAATTTAATATTAGCAATACATTGTTTTAAATCTTGTTCGTTTCCGTTACATGTATGAAATTTACATTATATTACTGAATATATTTTTGCTACTATTTAATTTTATTAAATACTAAATACATAATCTATTTCTTTAGTTCATTCTGCTTGATTTGATATACCAAGTAACCAAAGTAATACCAAAATATATAACCAAGTAAGACATTTTTACAAAGTTTTTTCCTTCAAAAGCCATATATACTGTATTTTTAAATGTAGGCTTTAAAAATTACTTCCTGTTCTTCTCAAAATGTTTGCCATTTTATTTGTTATACCGTATATATGATTGTACTAAATCTCAGATTGAAATAAAATGTTTACCTTCCCTTAATTTCTTGTAATTTTTTTAGTTGGTTATCTTTTTAAATATTATTCATTAATTTGTGACTCCCCCCTTTGATATTTCAGTTATTACATTTGCATTTTTTCCAATAATTCTTCCTATCTTTTTACAATATCTTTCTAAAGTATAGTTTCAGTTATAATACTCTGTGACTGATTTACCTTATATAAATTTCATCAGTTTAACTAGTTTACTAGACTTAATTCATCAATTATAAGGTTGTTGAGATTTACCATTTGGCCTAGATTTTATCTGTTTTAACATACAAAGTTTTTGACTAATACTGCTTGTTTATACCCATTCTGACCTTCTATTCTAATACAATATTAATTAAAATTTCCTTACTTAACTATAAGAACATTTAGTATTGAATTCATACTATTAATGCATAACAAATATTTGAAATTAAAAAAGTGGTACTCAAACTCAGATATTTTAGTCTTGATCATTACTAGTAACACGTAATAAATATTTTATAATAAAAGAATGGTATCCACACTCAGACATTTCAGCCTTGATTAATACTATTAAACATAATAAATATTTTAGAATAATAAAACATCATACTCTATTTCCAACATTTAAGTATAGAGTTCATTGACTTTAATAGAAACATAACACATCTGTCCCTTCGTTTTTAACTTATTTCTTAAAATTAATTTTGTGCAGTCTTATCTGTTTTTATTTTAGATTAGGGATGTATCCCTTGTCACTTCACTTATTAATTACCTGCTCTCAATTTATCTTTCTCATTTTAGTGAATGTTGTTAGACAAAGAGTGGCACTTTCTTAGAAACATTTGTATTTAATTTTCATAATACTATTCTACCAAATATTATTTCTGAAGTTAAATTAAAAACTTTAAAGTTGTTCAAAGGTAAACATTTCCTTAGTTTAAGCATTTACTACACTTTCTTGAAGTTTATCTACTATAATCAAATAACTTGCACTGGTTATTTCTTGATATTATCACTAATCAGTTTTATAGTTTTATATTATCAAGAATTTTATTTATAGAGGATTTTAAGATTTGTTTTTTTTTCATTATAAAATAACTTTCATGGGCGCACTTTTACTTATACCTCTAAACACTTTTGTTTACATCTACTTTACATTAGTTTCTGTTTTTGGGTGTTATACTTTCGTTTGTGACTTTTAATCTCTTTTGGGGTTTTTATTTTCTTCTTACTGGGTTTCCTTTGGGTATTTCTTGTAGTCTTCTTATCCTACTACCTTGTTTCTTCAAAATCATTCCTTTTTATTAGGTATTTCGGTTTGTTCAGGGTATTTACTTCCTTATTCATATCCTAGCTTGTTTCTTGAAAAACAGTCTTTATTTTAGGGGTGTCGGTTTGTTCTGGGTTTTGCCTTACTTACTGATTCTCATTCTTTGTTTCTTCAATACAAAATAGTTTTATTATGTACGTTGGTTTGTTCTGGGTATTTTCCTTACTTACTCCTACCCTACCTGGGTATTTCCTTACTTTATTTTAGTTTTTTGGTTTATTTTTCATTACTCATATTTGTTGCATAGTTGTTTTTTCTTTATTTTTATTTCTTCAAATTATGATTGTATTTTATTGTGGTACCTATTTGTTTTTACTTGGATTTTTCCTTGATTTTATTTTAATTGATATTTATTTATGATCATTTTTCATTCATTATTAAGTGGATAATCTGTCATGCTACAATATTAAAGTGTATTATTTCTGTTCCATTTTTTTTTAATGCACTGTAGAATTGGACGTTTTTCTCAAGTTATCTTTTATATATGAAATATATACTAGTTTCCATTATCTTTCTAAAAAGTCCATTATAAATGTATACATTTTTTATTATTATTAATGTTTTCCAAAAAAGTGTGTACAGTTAAATTTTGAAAGTGCAACATTCAATTTGATATGATACGTTTTAATAATTAAAAATTCATATAATGAATGCGTACATTTTTTACACAGAAAATAAAAGCTGCTCATCAGTACCTTCTATTGATCAATGCTCAAATGGTTCTGCAACTTCGAAGGTAACTGCGACTGAACCCAGTGAAGTTTCCACAGGAAACCACTTTGGAAATCGAAAACGCAAACTACCTCATTTTCACCAGTAGCTTCTACAAGCAAAACCTCGAATGATTTTACAAATGTTGAAAATCTATCACAGAATCTCCTGATTTTCTCACAGAAGAAGTGTCTTCTTATACTCTGATTAGTAATCGTTCACCAACTTCCTTAGGTTCTAAAGCCACGTATGAATACAGTTTTGATACTCCTCAAAAATCTTCAGCTTCGTTAGATACACATATTCCTCGCGATTTATCCAACACCAGTTCAGACTCTGAAGAATCTGAAGCTTCGAAGGAAGAACATAGCCATCAACAATCGTATCAAACGTTTTCCCAGCTTGCATGCTTCGTTAGCCCTAATCAACATGATTCAATTGTAATTAAAAAAGTCTTCATGGAAAAGCATCCGATTCAGTTTAATGGGGAAGGTGGAAAAAAAGCTCCGTTTGAACCGTCAAAGCTTTACTATAGAATTTTGCCTAATGGAGAAAAAATTCATAGGAAGTGGCTGTCCTATTCGATCGAACTAAATAAAGTATATTGTGCCTGCTGCATGGCTTTTGGAAAACAGATGTCAGTAATATTTCTTTTATTTCTGGACACGATGTATCTGTCAAACATATATACAAAGCTGTAGATAAGCATGAAAATTCACAAAGCCATATAAACGCAGTGACAGCAGCTTTTCAATGCCTTTGGGGCTTTGATATTGCGACTTTTAAGAACTCAAATTTGTCAAAAAAAAGATTAAAAGAAATAGAAACTAGACAGTTAATAGTTATGCGAATAATTGACATTATATTATTTTTAGGTAGACAAGGCATGTCCTACAGAGGACACAGATCAGAAGGTGCAAATACTTTAGACTCCTCTGAAAATCATGGAAATTTCCTTCAATTAGTATTGTTAGTTGCAAATTATGACCCCATTTTACAAAACCATGTACAACAATGTATAGAAGAAAGCAAAAAAAAAAAAAAAAAAAACAGGGAAAGGATAATAGAAAAAAGAGAAAAGAGTGGGAAACCTAACAAAGGCCAAATTGGTCGGGGCTCTCTACTAACTCTTTTGCCAAAAAACTTTGTCAATAAAGTGATACAAATTATTGGAGCATATGGTCGCAATAAGATTTAACAGATATTCATAATAGCATTATTTTTAGTTTAATGGTAGATACTACGCAGGATGTTGCCGTAATGGATCAATTAACTATTTGCTTTCCGTACGTATTAGAAGGAGCTGTGTATGAACGATTTTTAAATGTAACCATTGTAGAGGATACTAGTGGCGCTGCGCTGTTTGAGCATATTCAAACGGAATTATCAAATCTAGGAATTTCAATTTCTAAAATAGTAGCCTGTTCTTTTGATGGGGCAAGCAATATGAAAGGCTGTTATAATGGGTTGCAAGCCCACTTAAAAGAAGCAAATCCGAAAGTAGTTTTTACGCATTGTACGGGTCATGTTTTAAATTTAGTTTTGATGGATTCTACATTTAATATTCTTGAAGCAGAAAACTTATTTGGTTTAGTAGAAGAAAGTGCTGTATTCTTTGATGCTTCATGCAAAAGAACATCTATATGGGAAAATGAAACAAAAAAGGAACATAAAGGTCAAGAAAAACTACGCAAGTTGCATACAATCGGTGCCACTAGATGGTGGAGCAAACATAAAGCTCTTTTGGAATTATAGATGAAGAATTTTTAGTCGATGTAAATAAAAACTCGAAGGTAATTCATGTTATTAGGGTTTTATTAGAAATATCAAACGCAGTTTCGACTGCAAGACAAAGTTTATGGCTCGGAATTTAATAAGTCAGTGGTCAAAATTTGAAAACATTTTCATGGCATTCATTTTTCTTGATATATTTTTAGCTACATCACCCGTTTCAAAATTTTTGCAAAGTAAAGAGATAGATTATGCAACTGCTTGGAATTTGATATAAAATTTACTGGAGCAAATTAGTGATAAAAGAAATGACAATAGTTTTGATTTCATATATAAAAAAACCAAAGATTATGCAAATATAGTCAATAACTATTTTGATGAGACCACTGGTATAGAAATAGAGTTAGACTTTACAGAGAAAAGAGTTAGCAAAAAGAAAAAGATGCCTGGTGAGAAAGCCCCAGATGAGAGTAATAAAATTTCTTCTTCTCATAAATATGAAATTATTTATTTTAAGATAATTGATTGCATTCAATCGAGTATTAAAGAAAGATTTGTACCAAATGAAGGTATTCTTAAAGATTGTTCCTGGCTAAATCCAAAGAAATTTAAAGATATTGCAAAAATAAAACAATTTCAATCAGACGAATTAAAAAGTATTGCAACACTATCAAATGTTGATAGAAGTACACTGATAGTGGAACTGCGACAATTTGCAACTCAATATCCAAGTCTAGTCAAGGTAGAAAAAGACAAAGTATTAAGGAATAAAACTGATCTGAATTTTGATGGATTGGCAGAAACCGAAGATCTAGATAATATTGAACATTGTTCGATGTTAAAAAAGTGCTTTGAGTGTTTATCTTGTGCGTTTCCTATAATTCATGAACTTTCTCAATCAGGATTATTTACTAATTTATATGTAGCTTATAAATATGTCTTGACACTTCCTTCTACGCGAGTTACTTGCGAAAGAGTATTTTCCAAATTAAAAATTATAAAAAATAGATTAAGAAGTAATTTACAAGAAAAGTTACTGTCAGACTTTTTGTTAATGAATATAGAACGGGATATATTTTCAGACTTGGATAAAAATTTAATAGTAGATAAAATAGGAGAAAGCAGTCAAGAGTTAAGAAAAAAATTATTAATTTAAAATAAATGTTTCTATTCATAATAATTATTAATTTAATACTAAATATATTATTATAAAAAACTTTATTGAAACAATAAAATAAGTAGCTTAAAATCTTAGATTCTTATACCTTTTTACCTTACATTATATAATTTCTTTTAAAATAATTCGACTCGAATCTAATATATTACATAGAACTTCTCATTTTGGTAAATAAAATGTATGTTTTCAAATAAAGTATTAACAATCAATCATTTTTTAAAATACATAGAAAAAAAGGGAAAGCATGTTTTTAGAAGAGGGCCCCCAAGTCAATAAAGGGCAAGGGGGCCCTTATAATGATAAATAAGGGGATTGATGAGAGCCGACCGATTTTACTAATGCTAGACCGCCACTGACTAACCCTTTTAGTTCGGAAACGTTCATCCTTAAAAGACAAAGTTAATTTTAATTTTCTCTCTAGTAAAATATGATAAATATGATATGTTACGGTAATGCATTGCGACTAAGACTATCAGACGTCATAAAGGACTATACGACCAACAGAAGAGACGGCAGCTGGAAATAAAACGAATCTTTCACGCATTCATTAGCGGCCAGTCAGATGTGTCGAGGCGAACACTAAGCAGAGCGGAAATCTACCTTCAAGGTTACCAACTCTGGTAGGTCAGTTAGAAAAGAAACACCACTGATAATTATTTACGCGCCGCGTTCAGTCATTGCGATGAGAATAGGCAGGCAAAGCATTCAACCGAGTTTGAATTAAGTCTCAGTATTGTAGTGTACTTCATGAAAGGCAATTCAGACTTTTCTGAAAACCTTACTCGTTTAAGATTTCTTTGATTATGTTTTTGTATCATTATTTTTAATGATGTAATTCTATAACATATAAATATAAAACTTACAAACATTTTTCACATGACGTTTAAAAAAGCATACCACGTCTTTGGAGCAATAAGTCTATTCCTCACTGTTGTCAAAATTTAACTTAATGTAAGCCGTTTTTAGGAATAGGCCTAAATAACATCTAAGAAGAAAACATGAAAAAATATCGCAAATAATAATTGCAAATATTAACAAGCTCACAAGAAAAACTACAAATTTTTTGTCAGAGATAAATCTATTTAAAAATAATAGAGGACGAGTACATGTCGTCTAGAAATATAAACAAGAAATAAACACAGGGTATACTAGCTGCAAGCCCACGATACGACTAACGGCCCATAAGATAAGACACCACAAGAAAAGGCGACCATAATACCGTCCCTACCTTCAGTGGCGACAGTACAGTCTGTGAGAATAAGCACGTGTATTGTAGCAATAAATGAAATATGTTTCAATTAAGAACTTATTCACTGATTGCTTCAAATGAGTGGAGTGTACATCGACAAAACTGAGAGTGGACATCAAAGATTTAAGAGGTATAGGATATCAAAGAATACCTAGTTTAGACAAAGCTCTTTCCTAATAATCGGGGGACAATAAGTCATGTAAAATTAAAGTCATTATTAGTTAAAGTCTGCACTAGTAATTAAAACAATATTCTTTATTTGAAAATATCCAGTAACAACGGAAATCGCGATACGCTTTAAAATTCGGACCGGGGAAATAAGTTCTCTAAATAATTTGGGATATAAAGCGAGATATGGTCAATGAAGGACAGTTTAGAACAATAACTTGACGCCAACTTTGTCACTACTTATTGCCACACTGCTAAATACTTCGTTCTTGACGAGGCCTTTCGGTGGGAAAAGATAGAATCTTAAACGGCCTGAAGATAGCGGAGACACCGAAAGGCCTCGTCAGAAACGAAGTATTTAGCAGTATGGCAATAAGTAGTGACAAAGTTGGTGTTAAGATCGCTGCTAATAAAACTAAAAAAACTGAATGGCAGGTCGCACAATGCATCCGCTCCGGTCCGCTCAGATCAGAACCGGCGTCTCCGCTCAGAACGCGTCCGGCACTTTTCTCACACACTGCATCCGCTCCTCTCAGAACAGAATGTCTGTCGAGCTCAAGGCTACACTGTCCGGTTGAAGTGGTTTCGATAAAAGTTGTGACTTGTACAATTGTCGGTTGTCGGTTGCCCTGGAACTCAGGTCGCTAATGATACTCCAAGTAAAGTATGCAACCACAGACATTGTCGTACTCACCGTATTGTAGAAAGTGCTTTTGGTATTTTAGCCAAAAATTTCAGGGTGTAGGCCTACTCCCAAAAGCTCCAAGTTAATCCAGCTCACGCTGACATCATTGTGTTAGCAACGACATGTCTACATAATTTCTTGCGAGGAGATGATGAAAATTTATGGCGACCTGGTGAGCTTGAAAAGCATGAGGAATTTTGTGGGTTGCAGCGTCTGACTAAGACCGGTGGGAATGCGGCATTAGAGGCCTTTGAAATAAGGGATGGATTCAGAAAGTATTTTAACTCACGAGAGGGTAAAGTATCTTGGCAGGAAGATATGATAAATATAGGCAGGAAGGACACTTACCATAAGGACTCTTTCAAGCCACTCAACCATATCAGAAAAAAACCTAAAGTAGTAGGCCTACTATTAGTAATTAAGCGATGTTTATGTATTTAGTTGTAGTTATATATTTTATATTTCGTTAGTTAAAATTCCGTACGACGTTTTGTTTTACGATAACGAATAGAAAATTCTTTCAATGAAAATAACACAATAGTGTTTTACACCTTTTGTTACTTTTTTATACGTTCCGTTAATTTTAGGAGTAGTTGTCTATACAATAATTGAAGGTTGCATACGTTAGTTTCTGTAGAAAATGGTTTTCTCATGATTTAATAACAGATGGTTGAGTTTATATTTGTAAAAAAATTATAACATCTTATGTCTACGTACACTATCGTCTGTTTAGATTTCTGTCTACTTTTCTTGCGTTTTGGGAATTAACATGTTAATTAGGCTTATCTATAGTCTTACCTCTGTACAAAAGAAATCTTTTCTTGTCTTTCAAGCGCTGTAACGATAAATGAACTGATTTCTTGGAATTCTTTCAAAATACATTATGTTTATCTAATAATATTGATTTTATCAATTATATTAATGAATAATTATTATTAATAATTATGTTGTGATTAATTAATTGCACGCAGACGCACACTATTATTAAACTATTATAATTATTATTAATAAATTTTAAATATTATTTTAATTATCACTTTCATTCAAATGTGGCAAATGTAGGAAATGATATTTCTTCCCAGACTGATTTCTACATTGTTATATTATAATAATCTTTATGACTTAAGTCATAGAGTACAGGATATTGTTTTACCATAACGATTAGTTTTTCGTCTGCACATGCCATACTGATGCAATCCACTATTTCAAAATGCCAAACAAACCCAAACACACGACAGTGCGTGGCGGGGTACTGCTGAGGAGCTTAGTGCGCATGCGTGACCCTTCAGAACGCTTCCGAATTTGAACAAAATTGCTGATCTGAGCGGAAGCAGTGTGTGGAATTTCATTTAAATACATGGCTTCCGAATTTTTCTGAGCGAATGTTCTGAGCGGAGCGGATCCAGTGTGCGACGTGCTTAACTTGACGATACAGAAACGGACTTTTGGTGACAAGATGCAGAAAAATTAAGAACTGAGAAAATACGAAACACCAGGAAAAGAAATAATGAATGCACCACACACACACACACACACACACACACACACACACACACACACACACACACACACACACACACACACACACACACACACACACACACACACACACACACACACACACAAATGGAAACTGCCATGGATATTGAAACGTGGTACACCACTGAAGAGTTGGATAGAAGACATTAAACTTGGACAAAATCAGTGGTTGGCTAAAGAGGACTAGAATTTGGTTAATTGGAAGGCAATGACGGGTGCTATAAAATTGCTTAGGGAAAAAGAGAAAACTTGCGAAAAGATAGAATCTCCTTTGCATGATGATCTTTCTGATATTGACGCGTGGAAGCTACGTATGAGGAGACAATAGAAATAATAGGTTATGAATACCTCCTGAGATGAGACGCTTTCAAGCTGTGAAGGTCTGTTCTATCCAACAAATATGATGAAAATATTCTGAAGGAACATAATGTTTTCCGATACTTAATAATATAGAGGAAAAATGAAAAGCGTAAATACATATCTTTTTAAAATGTCGTATACAAAACATGAGATGAAGGAGGTCGATGACAAAGGTTGCTGTTACAAACTATTTACAAACGATTTCTTAGTCGGAACGGGAAAACTCGATTCACGAAATGGTAAATATTTTTGGATTCCTTAGACCACTAGTTCTGGAGCAGAGTAGTAATAATAGTGTGAAGGTCACAGAGCTTAATTTGATTAGTGACACCAATAACAGTCAGTTCACTACCAACACTCGTTAACGGTAATCAATAATCTCCTCCACATTAATTTCATGTTACTCTTGTTTTTGCATCCTCAACCCAGAGATTGATAGATGATAGCCATATTTTGAAGACGTCAGGATTCTGATAATCACTTTTTGTTTAAATTTCCCGTACCTTCAGTTTTTAAATTTCAAACCCATTTCTTCAGTCACTTCGTCAAAGAATTTCTTCTTCTGTTTCATGTAGTATATAGTCGATCAGTCTTTCTTTGTATTACAATAGTCTATTGTGCCTAATCCGGTGGCATCACCTCCCGGTGAGGTTTTCTACAATATTTTTTCTCATGTGTTCTCTTAAACTATTCATAATCCTCCACATTAACTTTCCACAAAACCTTACCATTTTCTTCCGGAACATGCATCAGCGTTCCTCGTCAATAATAATTGTCCTTTGTTTCATTTCCCAATAACACATGTGTGAAATCAGCATAGAACCACGCGCATCGTAAAATACTTTATGATCTTTCCTTGTTTTGAGTCTTCGTTTTCCTGTTTTTTCTCAGTGTTGGCGATCTCATATTTTTCTAAAAGTTATAAAAGTAAATACCTTTGCAACACTGGTATGTCGTCCGTGGATCTCCTGCCCACTGAGAATCTGTTGCTTATGTATTTATAAGTAGCCTATTTACTATTTACATTAATGTTGATGATGAGCGTCTTATTCCAAGGTAAAGTTTTGAGAATGGGCAATTGGGGAACTGTATGGGATACTCAGCAAGATACTTTTTATTAGTAGTTTCAGTTCTAACGTTTAATTTTACTTCTTCAACTGCTAGTCGTTATGTACGATCGAGGAAGTTTGGTGTCTCCTCCGTTCTGCGGTCCTAACCCGACTTCTCAACGACAGAAAGATCTTAAATACTCGTCAGACACGAAGCAACCAGAAGTTCGATTTCGAGAAGTTTACAACGTTGGCCGAAACCTTAAGACGGATCTCGACCACGATTGTGGTAACAAACGTCGATGCGTTAAACAAACGAGTTTCGTGATAGAAAATAAGGCTTCATGTTGTTTGTTTGAGACTAGGTAACAGCCAGAAAAAAGTAGGAAACGTATAACTAAAGACACAGCACATCACGCCACAGCAACAGCGAAACACACATGCAGTCGCAGGTGCCAAACCAAGCAATTACTGCTGTTGTGTCCTTTTTTTGGCACGTCTGATTACTTCCGACATCTGAAACAAACTGTTGATGTAACTAAACATAAATTCACGTTGAAGTCTACTTATTAATTTAAAACAAATTGCTTTTACAATGAAAAGATTGCAATGTTTCTAGAAACTGAAGTCTAAAAAGTGAACTGCTTTTGTGTTTTGTTTTTTATACCGTGACATATTAATTTATACGAATTGTATAATCATCTATAACTGACACGAATAGATTACAGAAAAAATCATGATTAACAAAATATGTCTTTTAAATATCGATTAGAAGTGAAGTTTATAATATACGTATGAGTTGCTTTATTTCGGTTTCATCTATAGGACTACATCCGCAGTCTGCACGACATCCTGACGTTTAAGTAGAACGCTAGACGAATGAAGATGAATCAGTGTGGATCGTACACAGTCGCGTATGGTTTGTACACGGTACGATACGAGTTAATATGTTTAAATTGAATCGGCTAGACGAGACTACGGGGTGTGCACACTTGAAGGAAATCTGCTATTAATGAGGACGTGCAACCCGCCGAGGAATTCGGTCTTATTACTCAGCTTGAATTATATGATGCACGCTATTGTCTTTGTCAAAAACATTTTCGGACAAATGCCTTTCCAATTATCATGCATAACTGATGTCTGTTTTAGAAGTCATCTCGAGTTAGTTAAGACATAAAGCGAAGAATCGGAATTCTAACAAGAACGTACAGCTATTGCTGAAGAAATCGCGGACGAATTTCTCTCATTTCATTACATAACAATAATGTCATAAAATAATTAACTAAGTTTACTTATATCGTAACTGAATTATGCAGTTTGAGATTTCTCATTATTAAGATACACGACAATTCTCATGCGTCGTTCAGTTAATAATTTCGTGCTAGTAGGCCTGTTGATATTAACAAAGAAACAATAGAAGTGAATACAGTATAGTGTTCACTATTAAACGAAGAGAAACAATGTAGTGTATTTTTACACTTTTAAATCTTCTTTAATTTTTTAAGTCCGTTCAGGCCATTCGCAGTTCCTTACTATTCTTTTTTAACTTTTCCCAGGCTCATTATCCCACCATCTTTTCTACGGTTTTCCGTATTAAAAGTAATACGGTACAGTTCAGTTACACTTTTACAGTAACATCAGCCATTCTTTCTATCTACATGACCAAACATGTTCTTCTTCACTTTGTCACCATATCAATTTTTCGGTCATTATATAAGGTATACATATTTTTAACGTCGATAGATAATATCAATATTTTTATAACTTTTCTATTATTAAATGAAGTTGACTTTGTGGCAACATACATGAGCATTAAACCAGAGTAGGAGGTACCGCAGACTTCTCTTTTGTACCACACGCATCCACGACGCATGTGTGGACCCAATTCAGAGATCGGGTAACTAAATTCTGCTGAGAAACCAGTAGTGAAGGGTGTAAAGCTTTATTCTTATCCATGGTTATGGAAAAATACCACAATGGCATCGAAGGAGAGGAAGAGACGCTTCGGTACGGCCGAGCTGACGAAGATGACAGCCCTGTTTTGGGGAGTTGTACGTATAAAAGCAAAGGGGTACGTGGGTTCCTGTTCAGAAACCATCTCGCCTCGGAGAAGGCACTCTGATGTGAAACTTTGGTTCTCCAAGTTAGTGCATTTGCGGAAGTCTGGCTACCTACCTAGACAAAAAATGAAGAGATAAGAAATGATTCAGATATTTTTGCAGTTAATGAAAGGATTAAAGAATACAGAAGAAGATGCATTCAACACATCAATAGAATGAAAGAAAGTAGAATACCGAAGATGGCAAATGATTACAATCCTAGCGGCAGAAGAAAAGTTGGTAGACCTAAGAAAATGTAGACTATGGTATAAGAACAGGCCGCTAAAGCATAACACCGTTAAGAAGGTGATGATGATGACATTTGTACCTCTTGAAAATACAATTTTCTTATATAACACGATTATTAAACCCTTGCAATTGCTTAGAGAGACGTAACTAAGGCAACAATGTATCGTCTTTAGAGATTAATAGCGATAACTGAACTTTAATTAAGAAAGTTGTGTCAGTGGTTATAATCACAAACAGAATTATCACTGTTGCACACCACTATAGAAACAACAGAATTTCGACGAAACCGAAACATCCAAGCATGATAATGTTTTTAGGCTTTTGAAACGTATAATGTGCATAAACTGCAGACTTTCCTGTTCAGCGATGTTCGTTGAAAATAAATAACAAATATTTACTATATAACAAATATATTTACTATATAACAAACATTATCATGTTAAAAACGACAGACACCGAAGATTTCTAGACTGTGGGGAATCGAAAGTGTGGAAAAAAATATAGTGTTAACATCACCTGGAGCGTTACATTTTTCGTTGACGTTACACATTTTGCATCACGCATTTTGTGGAATGGCCCCCAGCCTAAAAACATTATCATGTTAAAAACTGGCAACTCGTAAGCTTCAAATAAAGTCTCAGATCTTAGCGGTCGACGACTAGACGGTTAAAAGGTTAAGAATACCCGAAAAATGGGTATGATGACAACAGTTACAATGAATGTTTCGGGATTAGGAGCAAACGGATCCGAATTGTTTGTACATAATTGTACATAATGGTGAAAAGAAGCTGAAAGGTATGAGACACTGAATTGCGTCACGATATAAATGTGTACTGAAAATAAAAAAAAAGCTCTAGCGGAGTAGCGGTATTGATTGATAAACGATGAATATGTTTTACAGGAATAAATACAACGGCTTGCGCGTATTCATAAATAAATAAATGGATACCACATAATCGAAAGTGAGAGAAGCACACAGAGCATCGTGGGATTGATTTAATTATAAATATTAACTGTTTCTAATGTTTGTGTGGTTTTGTTTTAATTAAGTCGAATATTTACATATGTTTGCTAACTTATACGTGTATCCACTAATTACACGTACTATAAATTTCCACATTTTAGGACACCGTGTTCAAAAGCTTTATTTGTTTATCACCATAATTCTTTATAGCTATAGTGTATACCATCCATGTCATTCATCTATACCATTCTAATCATTTTTATAAAACTTTATCACCTTTATTTTATATACAGTATCCCTCCATTTTACTACTCTTCATTGTTCCACGTCCTTCTCATTATGTTCCAAGTTTTCTTTACAACTCAAAATCTTTAAGTTTCTTAGATAAATATTGCCGTTATTAGTCGTACGACCATTATATTTGTGGGCTTCATAATGGTCCCTCAACTGAATGATAAGTATTATGCAGTCAATTATAACTAATAAAAACAAGTGATTCTTTTTGTAATTTCCTCGTCTCTTTTTATTTCCCTCTCTGAAAATTAATTTGTATTCAATTATTTTTATAGAAGCCTTTAAGATAATAAAACATTTCATGTTCCTATGCCAACACGCAAATATATTTTTTTATTTTTATTTTTTTATTGTTCACAATAAAACTACAAAGTCATAGAACTGTATAAAATCCACATGCATGGAACTCTTTCCAGCAAACCAAACAAATCAATGCCTCTTCTGTGGTTTCTTTTCATTTTTTCCCTCTTCTCAAAATATATTTACATAATTCTCTCAACACAATTATTCTGTCCACTTATCCTACTATGTTTCATAGAATGTAATGTTTTTTATGTCACTCATAAAATAATTATGGCGATTACTCCATACATGTATTTTACAATCTACTGACTTCAACACGTAGAACATTTTAGTCGGATTCTCTACAAATTTATTTAAGTTTTTGTTGGATACAAAACTGGGCCAAAATCGCCAAAATGATATCAGCTTGTGCTAGTGTATTATGATTAACGTAAAAGAGCGCGAGCGAGCGCATGTGTGTGAATATATATTAATATATAATACATAAATATATATAATATTCAATATACTGTGTGTATGAGTATACAGATACAGTACAACATATACTTCAGTGCAGTACTACAGGTTCAGATACAGTACAACATATACTTCAGTGCAGTACTACAGGTTCAGATACAGTACAACATATACTACAGTGCAGTACTACAGGTTCAGATACAGTACACTGTATGGATATACAATGACGAATTAATAGTACATGTATATATAAGTATCTATGTATGCCTGCATGTATTATAATTTAAAAACTATCATGAAAAAAGTATCAGTAATAACCGTATAATTACTATAGAATTGTTTACCAACATGTCAAGCGACACAATGCAAACATTTAAAACGTAATAGACAAGCAACGCTGGAATCTTGTAATACATCTTCCCAGCTTCTGTGACGTAACTGATTGAATTGTTCCAAAATGAACTCAGTATTACGCGTACCGAGAAACACGTATACGGTGACTGTAAGAAGATCAGATGTGCAGTACCAGAGTAACTGACCGAAAAGTCGAGAAAACCAACAAAAAGAAACGTCAGTCAAATATCTACACCGTTGTGATGACTAGCCTCTTATAAACAGCTAAGCGCTGTTTATTCTCAGTCAGTAGCGAGCGTGTTACAGCGGTGTGTGTGGATTCTGAACGACCGGATGTTAAGCGATTATTTGTTAGTAACTGCGTCTTAATAAAACAGGTGATCAGGTGATTAAATAATTATTACAGGAGAACGGTAAATAGTGCGTGTAATTATTACGTGAATAGTGCGTAACGAATTATTGTATTTGTGACTTTGCATTGTCACTGAATTATAATGAATTTAATTCGATTTCATATTTACATAGAAATAATTTTTATACGCATTTCGATCAAATGCTCTCGTTGTTTTCAGAACGTTTTAAATACACGTGTCTTGATTCGAAATTAGCATGATACTGTAACGAGTGTCTTTTAAAGCATGTCTTTTAAACTCCTACCCCAATGATGATGTCCTACTAATATTTCTGAACACTGTCGCTATTACTTCACATTAAGTTTGGACCTTTCAAATCTAATTATCTAATTACGTCTTAAAGAATACACACAACAGCGGTCGCCACGTTTTGTTGGCTGTACTTCCGTCTTTGGACTTTGGGTAAGTACTTTCGAATTTTATTTTCTGTCAAATACAACGGATCCAATATAATGTGGTGTGTGTGTGTGTGTGTGTGTGTGTGTGTGTGTGTGTCTGCTCGCACACACGCGTGTGTTTATTAATCAGAAAACTCTGTTGTGTTTTTTGCAGACTACGGTTGTTGTACGCGTATGTGTTTATATAACTTTTGTTCTTTATCTGTTTATACTACTTAATTTTATTTGCTTGAGGTATTTTTCTAAAGACCCCATAAGGTTTCAAGGCCTTAAAGGTAAATTTTTCCATTTATGTATACTGTTACAAACTATCAAGCAATTTTATTCTAAAATCTGTGTAGCAGTGTCTGGAATGTGCTCCCATTGTCACAGACCTCACATAGTTTTCACTTCGTTCAAGTGTGGTATTTCTTCAAACACTTCACTTTCCTACACAAGTTCAAAGGGTTTCTGTCTCTACAATCGCCGAACAATTCCAGCATTATCAAGAAGTTGTAGCATTTCATTACTTTGATGTTTATAAAGCCTTTGGTCACATTTAACTGCAAATCGTTTGATTTCATAAGTGACCATAGGTATTTTCAAGTCTCCATGGATGTCATCGTTCCTTACATACCACGGCGCATCAATAATATTGCGAAGCACTTTATTTTGAGAAGTTTGGATTATTTCAATGCTGGTTTTGTTTGCGCAACTACAAAGTTGCACGCCATAAAGCCACACCGGTTTCAAAACTAGTTTGTGTAATAACAGTTTATTATGCAGTGGTAGTTAATAGTGTCTTACAGGTAGCCACCACATTTTCTTGAATTTATTCAAACTTCTTCACGTTTTTTTCTTGACACGTTTTTTCCATCTAAGTTTATCGTCTAGAACAGTGGTTCCCAAAGTGGTGTCCGCGGACCCCAGGGGGTCCTCGATAATGTTTCAGGGGGTCCGCGTACACGTTTAGTTTAAGAAAAATAGAATATAGGCCTACCATGAGTTTCTCCGATTTTTGATAGTCTAAAATCCAAGTTTTAGAATCTTAAAACAATTAGTAGAAGATTCCAGTATTTTTTTTTTTGTTCAAACTATTTGTAACTGTAAACGTCATTTCAAACTAATGGCTTTAATAATGTCTTTAAATCATATCGTGTAGCAGGTCTGTTTGTCAGCCGCACTGACTAGAGCACCGCATCAACGCAGAACTGATTGCGCTGTTCTAGTCCACGTATAAGCACGGTATCTTGCGTATAAGCACTGTACCTAAACATAACGTTTTCCGTGTAGCTGGTTTTACGCCTAAGTAGCTGGATTTCGACACGTGTGGCTGGAAAGATAGAGCCGAGGTTGGTAAAGTTAAGAAATAAACCTGATGTCGAGAGTGACTTAATATTGAAAATATCAGACATTACCTAATATTCCAGAGCTAATTGTTCAAAAGCAGCTTGATTGTTCACATTAAACTGTTTGATATCATTAATATTATAATTTTGCAAGTTAAGAGAATTTTGTTTTTAATACATTTTAATTAAAATGTAAGAGTTTGTATCGTATTTACTGTTTGTTTAATTTCACAACTCAGACGGAGTCCGTGAAATTTTTAATTTTTTGAGGGGGTTCGCGGACTGAAAAGTTTGGGGACCACTGGTCTAGAACCATGGCTAAATACTTTGCCGAATTCGCATGTGGAATTACTTGACGATTGACTAAAATAAGTAAGTGCTATATTTTCCTGTTGGTGAAGTTGACATGAGTAGATTTTGTCTCATTCAGTTTAATACGCCACATTACTATGTTGCTCTTTTATGTTGTTACCGGTGCGATGTCGTCAGGAAGCGTAACTGTTGTCATCCTATCGAAATTCAGAATATCTCCCATGTACGACAAGTGTAGAATAGGTGCAAAACACCTCGTTGCGGTACCCCAGCTGAACTATTTTTCAACTAAGAATAATCACTATTCTGAATTATCGTTCTGAGATATACGATTCGAGGATTTGGTTCATCTGCAAAGTAGGCTTTTGATATGAGACCCTGGTGCCAAACTTTATCAAAGGCTTGGGCCACATCCAGAAATATTGCTGTGCATATTTTCTTCTCTTCCAGTGATCGCTCACTGCATCAGTAATACGATTCATCTGCTCAGTAATTGAGTGTTTGTTGCGAAATCAAAACACTGGGTTGGAATAAATTGCTTTTCCTCGATTACTGGTCTGAGACGTTTAAGGAGCAATTTTTTAAACAATTCAGCTATAATTGACAACAAGGTTATTGGTCGATACGACGACTTAAAAGTCAAATGAAATTATAATAAAGATGGTGAGTGTGTGAAGTAAGAGAATTATTACGATTACTGCGATGAACGCAGCGGAGGACCAAACAAAAGCTGTATAACGACGCATAGGCAGGAACGGGCGAAACCGTGATAGTAAAGAAAGCGCGGCAAACGGACTGTGAATCTTCTTTTAGAACAAGCGCTGTCTTAATACTTTTTATTAATTGCGGCCCCTAAAAAGATGTCGCCCACACCAAAATTTTACAGCCAACGGTATCTGGGTTACGTTCTCCCGCAGCGAACACACCGCTCACGTTCTCTGCGCATACGTTGCAAACGGGACTTGTAATTATTTTGAGAGTCGCGTAGTAGCCCTGCGTGTTAATGCATTAATGACGCTGTAAGAACGTGTCTTGCTTACCCCCGATGTATTGTTGATGAAGCGATGGAGAGCTGAGTGCATACGGGCGCGCGCGCGTTTGTTTGCTCGCAGACACAACTGTAACACTTGTAGTATAGGCTACTATGTAAAACTAGTCACGGTGGCGCAGACCTCCTTTCGTTCGGTGTTAATTCTTGTTTTCTGTTTTCCATTATTTGATATGAACCGCGGGCACTTTTTGACATTCTAACCCACTGACCTTTCTTAACTACATCTCAGCAGGAGAAGATTCCCATCCGTCTCGTTCGAACTATAAATGGTCTGCTACAGATTTTGGACTTTTCGACAGTGTGGTTCACCAGCCAGTGGTATGTGATATTACATTTTGACTTTGATTTGCATTTTCGTCCTTACTCTGGGCTTCAAACACTACTTATGTTATCTACTATTTGGTTAACAACACAGCAATTCATTTTCTATTTGATTACCACATTTCAAAATCGATTTTAGAAGACCTGAATTAGTCTTCTGCGGATAAAATTTGTTTTTTTTTCTGATTAATGAACAGACTTTTGTAGCAAACAGCTAACCTCTAATTGGTGACTCATAGTCAGACAATAAGTTAGTCCTTACCATAAAATAATTCAGTTCTGATAAACTAAATTAAGAAAATCAACATACATTCTTTGAGATAATAATCCATTTTATGGCATTAACCGTGACTCCTAAGAATGTTTTGGGGCGTATTAAAATGTTCTTCATTCATCAAGTTTGAAGAATTTGAGTGAACGGAACTTCAAATCAAAATGATATTGAACAACTGACTGGAAATGATTTTTGAGCAATAAACGCGTACAACATACGAAGAAGGTTTGTCGACAGAGTGAATGGGAAACTCAAGAAAAGAGACAGTATTCGAATAAAACGTGCCGGTGAAGAGACGCGTGGCTCTTACACTGCCACCTGGTCAAATAATAAGTATCTGTATAGGAAAGTAAAAAAAGTGAAGTCGTAGTGACTATTTTTATCACTATGAGATTTGTGATTACCCGTGAGCGCGAGGGCAGTGAAAGGTAATGGAGAAAGGCGGCTCTATGGCAGTACAAAATATTTGGAAGTCCTACTAGACCAGTCGAAGTAGAACGCACTTTATCAATGAACAGGTATGCTAACATACTGTGAGTGTGAGTGACCCGCGTGAACAGGTTGTTTACGTCTACGGCCGCCGACGGCTTTAGCGTAACAAATTTTGTTATAGATGTTTGTCGCACTCCACAAATTCTGAGACATTAATATGTAGTCTGATATTCCGACTCCTATGCCTACTTCCCATTTCCCGTATCGCAGTATTAATACAGCCTGACGTTAAACATTTTGGCTCACACAGAAGATACATACATTTTTAATCATTTGGTACAGCAAACGTTTACAAGCAAGATTTCTTATACCGTTCACAGTCTTTGTTGGAGTTTGTTTTAATTAACGTGAAAGCTACATCGGCGACATAGGACGGCGCAGGGCCCTGATTTCTCAGAACTCCTGCGTGCGTGTGCGCACGTGCCAGTACTTTGGGTCAGGTGTTTGCTTGCAACAATATTTATTGTCAACAACCATACAAAGCGGTTGCATGAAAACTCATTAAAGCGCTTATGAATACACGGCGCAATTCAATTTCAATTCGCCAGACGTGATTAGCATACATACGTGTAACGGTTCGTGTAGAAGGCGGCAAAGTGTTAATGACTCATTGGTTCCGCACCGGATATTTACAATGGACAGCAAAGTGTATTTGGTAAACCCGCCTTCGACCGTAATTTGTACCAAACATTGCTGAGGTAAGACTTCTCTGCACACAGTTTCCCACACAGTTCAGTACTTCTTCACGTATCAGTCTTTACACATCTCTCCATCCTCTTCTTGACAATTCTATTCAGACCATTTCCTGTTTAGTCTTTCCACCAGCTCTTCACTTTTAATCTGTAGCTCATTTGTTTCCTGTATTAGGCCTACCTCTTTATTAATTCTTCCGCTTCTGCATATTACAACTACACTTAATCAATCAGCGTTAGTTTACATCATTCAGTTACTTTATATCTGCTTAAAAAAAATTACATTATTCTCCTCTATAAACACTGTGTCTCTAATAAAGGATTTGTAAAATGACTTGTCTGTTGCCTTATGTACTTTCAATCTAAAAGCACTGAACTCGAAGCTCTTAAGCACCAGTTTCACAGATACTTTTTTATGCTCTCCATTGCCTCGTCTATGCTATTTCCATGTTTATCGTGGAAATGGTGGAGTCATGTTTAACAAGTTTCGTCCTCGTCCATGCTGTGGCTTTTATATATGGTAAAGTTAAGGTGCTGATGTAGGCCTACTCCTGTGATTCTTTCTCCGGTTGCGTTTTGTTTGATGGCGTTGTTTAAATCAGATGGGGTGTATCCAGTTAAAAACAGTGTCTCCTTCAAAGTGTTCACCTGTTCAGCTCTCGTTACATAATAGGAAGACTTCTCGGGTCTTTTGCGTTATACGACCACAAAGCTTGGCATTGGCATTTTGTTCATCTTTCATTAAACTGAGTATAGTTCTCAGAATTTGCTATCTCTGTTTACTGATTAGTTAAAATGATATTCTCTCATTTACACATTTACACACTCAGAAGGTCGAGTCAAATGTGGTCGTCAGCCAAGCCTCGAAATAGGAAAGAGTGCGGAACTCATAGGGAAATGTTAGACTCTTACCTGTGTGAGTTTATGTGGCGGAAGCGACATGCAGGCACTGACTTATTTGAACAAATTATACAAGACATCAAGGCCTTTTGGCCTCCTGAATTATAAACAATAACTTTCCAGTTCGTGAAATTAGGTTAGGTTACGTTAAGTGTTTTTGGTGTATAAAATTTGTGTCTTTGATGAATAAAATATAAAACTACTTCAAAGTCTTCTATGCAGATCTACATCATTATTTTGGTAAGTTTTCACTATTATGATATTGTTAAAAAACAGAAAAGACCCGCTGACTGCCTTTACCATTACTCGCTTTTGTTTCTATAATCAACTTGTATAAATTACACACACACACACACACACACACACACACACACACACACACACACACAGAGGCGAGACTGGACGCAGCTTTTAACTAATCAGTAAACAGGGACAGCAAATTCTGAGAACTATACTCAGTTTAATGAAAGATGAACAAAATTCTAATGCCAATGATTTGTGGTCGTATAACGCAAAAGACCCGACTTCTCAAGAAACATCACATCTGGACAACATTGAACACGCACAAAAAACATCAACACCTTTCTACAAAATCCAAAGGACCGCATACACTTAGAGGGACAATGTGTATAACAAATACCGTGCAAAAACTGCGACCGATTTTATATCGGCCACTCTAGAAGAAATATCCGTCAACACTCCGCAAATACGAATTGTAAGCAGCAAAACAAACAGACGACACATCCCTAACGAAACACACCAAAGAAACAGGGCACACTTTCGGTTTCAAAAATATATAAATGTTAGCACAAACTAACAATAAGAAAATCAGATATCGAGAACAATAAGATAAGGCATCGAGATCTACAGGAAGAGAGAGGCAGCGGTCAACCGTAGAAATGAATATACTAAATTAGCGAAAGCTAGGAAATTCCTAACTGATAGTTCTCAAATTAACAGACAACATATGGCCATAACACACTTACCCCAACGCTCGAACCCTCCCACGGCAACAATCACAAGGGAAGCAAGATATAAAAGACGCACAGTAGATAAATCGTCATCAGTACGCCTTGAAAATGTTTCGGAATTACGGAACGAAACGTCGGCATTATAAAAATCACATACACGGATGTGCCCAAAAACCTGCTACAACAGATATTCACCGTGAAAGCCTTCTTACGATCACACACACACACACACGCACACACATATATTATAATACAAGTAATACTGCTTGTAGCCTATATGTATGTGGAATCTCTGGTTTTGTGGTACCTCTTGTACTTTTATTTCTAGACAATGATTATCGATACCGTTGTAAATAATTTTGTGTGATTTGTATTATCCTTTCATATAGTCTATGGTGTTTGCTTTTTCACATGTGTGTTGTCTACGTATTTTGTTTTGGGTTTCTTGTGAGGTCGTTTAGATTCATAATGTTAGACATTATATTATATTGGATCCTTCAGTCTTTCGACTGGTTTGTATCCTCCCCGTAATATACCCGTGGTGCGTGTGTTACGGAGTCACTCACAGGTATATGGAACCTAAAATTTAACGCCGGATCCGAACGGCATAGTTGGGGAGGGTTTATACTAGGAAGGGTACCTCTCGCTGGTTTGCCATCGCCTTGCGAGGGGGAACGGTCGTATCTAAATCAGATGGCCCCGGCGGGAATCGAACCCGCGCCACACGCTAGCCACTACGCCACGACCGCTCCAATTAGACATTAGAAGTTCAAAATGTCAAGTCAAACCGTACTGTTTTTAAAAATAATATTCATGGTTTTTAATTCCGTCTGCCCGTGTTTAATGCCTTAGAGATCCACACATACCTTAGAGGTCCTTCATTTATTATTGTTTTGACGAATGACTTGAATATTACTAAAATTAAGACATGCAATGGTGCAGTAAAGCTAGTAGTGACATTCACAGTAGAAATCTTACAAAAAAAAAGAGGAGAATATATATATATTAGTTCGAAAGGAAAGAACTTCTATGGTCAAAACAAAATCAGGGAAGAACATACAAAGTTAATGTATGCAAAAACATATTAAATATTAACGGAGGAGAACATAACAAGTGTTACTAACAGGTAAGTTTAAGGTAGCTTAAGCTTTAGACAGGAAACAAGAGAAATGTTAAAATTACAGAAAATACACTAAAATTGCAGAGTGGTAACAAGTACGAGAAGGAGAATACCAAGGGCTTGAAAGACCGAGTCATAATGAAAGTGAGAAAGAGGAGGCGAGAAAAATTAAAAAACAAGAAGAACCAGAGAGAAATTACTCACAAAACAAAACTACACACCGATCTCTAGAGCACAAATTAAGGGTGAAGAAAGAAATGTGATCAGCTGCTGAGAAAAAAGAATCTGAAGAGCTCACTCAAGAGAAATAAAATTCATTTGTGGAATATAAAGACAAAAATACTCAATCGTTTAGTCATCTGTAAACAATAAAATACTGTTTTCGAATTTCATAAAGTACACAATGCTAATTCCACGGATGACGCTGTTTCCAGCGTAATAATGTAACTCTTGCACTCATTATTGAATACATTAGGCGTCAATTAAATACCGGTATAATGCATAGGTATTGATAATATAGATAAGTGTTTTACGTACATGATCGAGAATAGAAGTTTTCACATAAGTTATTTTGTCTGAAAGGTATATGGACCGAGTAGATGGACAGACGATGTGTTGTGTCAGCAAAGAAAGATTCAATGACAGCTCTGTGCTGTGTTTGGTAGTACTGGTGACCTAGGCTGTGACAAAATAATCAGAATTTCAGCAATCCATCAAAACTCTTTACAAATATAGTTACTGAGCATTATATTCTCATTATATTCTAACGTCTTCAAATGTCGTAAAACTCTTGCATTTTGACGTGCGGTTAGCAGAACGACAGTGCTGGATATTATATAAAAATCCGTAATTTTTATAATGCTGTAAGAACATTTACTACAAAACTTAAATTATTACCGGCGGAAATGAGTAAATCCTTAGAATTAATGTTAGAGGATAATTAATAATTGAAACACTTTTTTAGTGTTTCTAATCCTTCACCTGTTCTCTGTGAGCTCAGCAGCAGCAGCACTCTTTCATAAATTTACTCTTCCAAACTGTTTCTAATTTCTTCCAAGAACTTCACTTTTATTACGTTGTCTTTTGAACGACGCTGTTTATGGAGAGGGTGAAGATATTTTAATAAAGGGTTGACTTAATTTTTCCGCCTCTCTCTCTCTCTCTCTCTCTCTCTCTCTCTCTCTCTCTCTCTCTCTCTCTCTCTCTCTCTCTCTCTCTCTCTTTCTCTCCCTCTTCATCACCCATCTTTCTCTTTTCCATGTCCATAAAGGTTAGTGCTTTCTTGCGTGATTTTACACACACATAAATTATGTTTTATAAGGAATGGTCTCCATCTGGTGGTTTAAATAAGATAATTAATCTTCCTGTAGTGGTGGTGGAGTATGAACTCTCTAGGTGGTCAACGACTTCATTTGTAGTCTTAGATAGCTACGTACAGTTACTGTCGATTATCCTAATACTCAGAAAGCCAGCGAAGGAGTAATGGCTTTCTTGAAAAGTAGATAAGATATCATATATGTATAATGACATTTGAAAAATAGATAAATTTAAACTACAACAGACGATGGCATTTACAGAATTAATTAAATGAAGGTTGGCAGGACACGTATCTTGTTGAGAAAATGTCGGGAGGTCTTTAAGGACGACATTAGTCATTAAGAGGCCATGACCCTAAGATAGAGAGAGATGGACTATTCAAGGAACATTAAATTGAATACGATATTTTCAGAGCATAAATCACTAGAACAGAATTGGAGAGTCATACACTCAGCAGTGAACAGAAAAATGTTAGATCAAAGTGTATACGGTCTACTAAAATGCAAAACTGGATTCGGGAAGAGTTAAAGGGTAGTTGGAGTAGGCCTACTATAACTGTTCCCATTTATTCAATTCGTAAAAAGCTATTTTGTGACTTATACTACACTATTTATTTTCTATAACTACGGAAATACACTTTGTTTCAGAATAAATTGTGGAAGAAAGCAAAGAAAGAAATATGTTTAAAATATTTTTTAGTTTAGCTGGAGACAGTTCTATCGTGTCAGTATGTTCTGAGTGCACTTATAAAATCGTCTGATAGTTCGTTTTATACACCTCCAAAGCCCACTCTGAGAACAACGGGACAAACTTATACGACAAATCGTACTCAGTAAAATTTCAAAACTTCTTGTGCTGACGTAGACAGTATTGAATACTGCAAAGTTTATATGTGCTGCATTAAAGTAGTTGCAATGTAGGTTTCTTTGATTCCTATTATGATTCGAAATATCTTTTTCCGTGCATTTGTTAATAATATTTAACTTTACTATAGTAATATTGTCCACTACTTTTTATTAAATTAATTCTTCTGAGGCGTAGTTCGCCCAGGTGACCTTGAAGTACTCGATTCACACCGACGCGACGCCTGGCGTAACGTATCGATATTCTGACAGACAACAATCGATCATTGTAACAACTACCACACAAAAGGCATGTCACGGCCAGCCTAGCAAGCGCCTTGGCTGCCATAATGTCTGTCGGACAAATTACCAAAACTATAGCTATAGTACAGGCTACGTGTTACATCAACATTGTCCGGTAACACCGGCGTTTACGGAATAACCTGAATGGCGTCTTTTGTTGTTGCCATACAAAAGAAAGAAAAAAAAAGATTAAATGAAGACGTATAAAATACCGAAATGAGTAATTCAGTGCAAGGAGTTTATAGAACTTATGCTTTGTTTAGTACATACAATGACGGTAGGTATACTGAAGGTACATAAAATGGTAAGCATTTAAAGTCTCCTGACAAGCATCTAGAATCTAGATCGTTCTGGTAGCTGACACTCAGCTATGTCGCCACTTGCTTACAAGTAGAGGTATACGTTTAGGTATAGGTAAGCTACTAAAGTTAACTGCATGGAAGTAGTACCGTCAAGGTCACACCGCTTACCTACAACTTGCCACTAAGGAACAGTTTCCCTTTCTTCCGAAAAATGGTACACTAGTAAGTAGGCCTACTTAATGTAGAGAATATAACAATGTGATTTTAAATTGAATGTTTACTTTGTTGTTGTCAATGAGGCTTCCATTAAAATCACAATTAAAATAATTTTTTGTACTTTAACTGTTGAAAATTCTAAAATCAATGACAATAGAAGACTGAAAAAACAACGACACATTTTGAAGGTTCATAGATGCCTACAGCAGGCATTTTATACATAAATGTAATGTTATTTAAAGTAAAAAATATGTTAAAACTAAAACCTTACGAGTAACACACAATTGTTCTGATTTTGTAAGATAGTGTAATGTAAGATATTTTCGCTGGTTAACTTGCGTTTTACGTAACATTTTTCAGTGAGAAAGTTTCTAATACATTCATTAGAATACATTGTTACATTGTTAATAATAATTACATCACAATTAATACATTGTTAATAATTAATTAACAATTAATTTTCATAACTTATACATAACATTCAATCCAACGCGTCAGCTATAGTTTGTTTGAACGAATTTTCTTACGCATCCTGTGTCTTAAGCTTGCCCCGTTTAATTATTGAAGAAACACCGTACTATTCGTGACTCCGAAAAATATTCTGTTTTTTTTTTTAATTTCCTGCGCTGCTGTCATTAATAATTAAGTAAACAAATCAGAACTATAGTATAAGACGTTACATGCACAAGCAGCATAAAAATAATAATATGTATAAACCTGAAAACGAATTTAATTTCTTAAGAAAATAAGGATAATATTATTAAAAAAATGCGAATTCCTTATGAAATAAATTATAAATTCCTTATTCATATATTAATATATTATAAATATGGGGTACATATATGGGGTACTGCAACTGAAATGGGATTGGCTTTTGCCACAACAGCGACAGTTTTGTTTACAGAAATTGCTCAGTCCTATTTATCTTTGTGCAACGGAAGAAAGGTTGTAGCGCGGCCAGTAAACATATACAGTGTTGAGGGGAGTGTAAAAATGACAAAGGCATTCATAAAAGTGTCAGACATCAATACTTGCCGAAAAGACATGCCGACAGGGTATACGCAATTTACATACCAAACGTTTGCATATACCTAACCACGTACCTAACAGAACCTCCGAACCATATGGCTTAGGAACGACCGTGCAGAGAACAAAAACAGGTTCATTTACAAAAGGGAAAAGACCGTGAGTTTGAAAAATTTAAAGCGACAACAGCAGCCAAGGTGAACGTTCTCAGACAACTGTCAGTCTGTAGGATAACCGCCATGAAGAAAACTTTAAATAAGTAAGTTGACTGTACGGAAAACTGAACTGTTTTGCTAAAACGCTACACAATGTAGTAGCCGGCAACAATGCTTGGCGAGGGGCGTGGAGGGGACAGGGAGAAGCAGTGAAAGTGAGTGACCTTGACGGGACTACTTCTATGCAGGGTACTCTAGTGTAGTTACCCTGTGTAAAACAACGTGCTTCCTATAAAACTTGGAAATATTCTGATACCACACATGGCTACTCTAACTTAACATCCTATTTGAGGATGACGTATTTGTAAGACTAATCGGTACTTACCGAAGGACGTAATCAAATATTACGTAGTGTGTAGTCACCAAACATTGACATGCAGAAACCTACATCCACTAGAAAAATTTTTATTCTGATAGCGAGAAATTAAAGAATAGCCGAGCGTGGCAAAAATAAATAAAATAAGAACTAGTAGAACTACTTAATGAAGTTAACTCTTTGTACTTCAATGATTCGGTCCTACCCTCCAAGACAGCCTGCGGTAGCAGCCTGTATGGACGAATCTCCTTGCAAAGTTAATTGCTGCCTTTCTTGAATTGCTCCTTTCTAACTTCCATAATCTTCATCATCCTGATCATGAACTCCTCAACGTCCCAGTTGCTCGCGACCCCCACGATTGCCGCTTGTAACGCCTTATGTTGTAGCCGAGTGTCGTATTGCTATATCGTATTTTGCGCGAACGTTGTACTCAAGTCCGAAAGGCAACTACACTCACACAACAACTATACCCTACCAGCTTACACCATATGTCCTACGGGTCGTTTAGTGTCAAATAACGATCCGCCTATGGCAAAACCGTCATCGTAATTCATAGTTATTTACCTCTGTCGACAGTCTTCAGAGCAACCAAGTCGAAGCGACGGCGGTCGTCAACACCGTATCGGACACTGAGCTCCGGCTCGTATATATTTACAGCAGTCATGGATCGGTGCCAAATGCTGAGAAGCTAGGCGCGTTCCCCACCATACGAGTCGCACACGAAGTGCAAAGATCCATCCAAGAACAGTCGCAGGACTAATCCTTGGTGCCTGGTGCTACGCTAATACGCCTCGATCAGGTCTGATATCTACTAGGAGACTGCACAGACAACGCTCCTACACAGTCCTAGAGCTCTGTAGGAAATATGAACATCCGGAACACGTTCTACACGCAATCCAAAGGAGATCCTTCTCAATGCCTGTTAATCTGAACTGGAACCCTCAGTGTCGTTAAAAAAACTGATCTTGTGTCCGCTATCTTTTGCTTCAAAGACAGCCAGAACTTGGATAAAATAGATTGAATGCCTCCGTAAATACACCCCACCTGTTGTGATAGAACACATCGTAGACTTGTTTAACTCATGTATCTGACTCAACTAGTTCTCAAGCCTGTAAAAAATAATCAAGATTATCATGACCTCTAAATACGGAAAATCTCAAATATACCCGAGAAACTCTGTTACCCTTCATGTCGAAGATTTTCGAGCGCCTGCTGTATCACTGATCGATGGTTTCATGTGCAGCGAGCAGCACTGCTTTCGCAGGGAACTCTCGACCGTTTTCAAATGGGTCATCATACGGTTCTTTGATGCCGTTAACAAGTGACATCACATAGTAGCTGTCTCTAATAAGGCCTTTAACTGTGCCTAACACGAAGTGTTACTGCTCTACACTGGCAGTTATTTCAATTCTACCGTGTACTGTACTGTGAATGATTTGGTCGTACCTTTGTGGCCGATCTATCCACATCAGTTTAAATACATGAGGCGCTATCTACACAGCGCTGCGTAAGAACTAACCCCAGAAGGATCGGTCCTCGGCCCATTTCTGTACCCACTGTACACGAACTATCTACTGATTTGTGACAAAGACACTGTTTCCTTCTTTACCGAAGATGAAGATGATTATGACCTCCCAAAAGCCAATTTGCTGGCGAACTTTTACAACACCAACGAGACCATTCTAGCTGCAAAAGTATCGCGCTGCAATCAACGCGGGGAAATCCGATACGCTCTGCATCACGCGCAAGCGGATCATCGAGATATGAAAAAGATCACGTCGAAAAAGTGTGAAAAGTATTTGGAGTGACTATAAATGTCGTCACAGCTTTCCAATTGTCTCATAACATGCCGTCTCCGAGTCAACAAAGGTTTACCATTCCCTCTATCTATCGTTATTCAGGTCAGAACTGATACGCGACTACTTCCCGACAAGAACTTAACGTATTTTGGAACAATTCTAAAACTCATAGCCTGCATCCTTATCAGTGCCCATGGCTTGTTTGTAACGAGACAAATGGGAGGAATCCAGTCTGCCAAAGCGGAAGAAGTTGTGTTCAGATAATGTATAGCCTCTTCTTCGACTCGAGACTTCTTGACTTCCGTGAATTCGCCAGGGCTAAAAATCTCCCTCTGTCACATATTATTCAGAATTATGCTGGAGGACCCACCATAACCCTTCTTTCATGGCTTGAGATGGAAATTTCTGTCAGGTGAGTTAGCCATTAGCATCGATGATCACAATCCCGGTGGTCAACTGGAGTTGTGCTGGAGGCAGCAGTGTTGCAACTGGACCTATAGCCCTTGGAATTTATACCTTTACTATTATTGTGGTTGTATCACCATTTGTTCACTCCGATGAGAAAAATCGTACAACCATAAACCAGCTGAGCATCTGTCTACTCAAGATCCTCAACACCATTGGATTTATTCAGATTGCGCGTCTTTTAGGAAAAAGTTACTACATTCCTAAAACTTGATACTTAGCTATTGTAGCAAAAATTTATCTTAAAACTGTTGAATGAACTATGTTCAGTTATGAAAGTGCTAATTACGAACACTTCAAAGTGTTCAACAAAGCCGTACGTGCGTACACTAACTGTGATGAAAATGTTTTCCAGTTATCAAGGATTTGCTGCAAGTGTTGCTTAACTTACCAATATCCCAGCGACTGCGAACGGAGTTTCTCGACTCTCATAAAACTCAAAACTGCATGTTGTAAAGAATGACAGAAGGGCAGTTACTGACCGTACTACATAAACAATACTTTCTCGAAAGGAAGCATAAGGAACAGTTCTTGAATGTGAGGCATAGACAATTTGTCAATTATATGGCTAATGGACAATGCTGAATGCTTAAATGACTGGTGCGATGATACGGAAGCTTCTCTGGGGTCTGTATTGGTCAAAAGAAATGTTAAATGGCTGAAGTTCGTTTGTGAAGTTTCTTCGATGTTTTATTTTTTGCGTTTTGTAAAATCCATGTGGCGCCTAACACAGAGATATCGCTACTATGCTTATTATTTTGATCGTGTTGCATGGTTTCATCTTTTGTAGACTGAATTTAGTTGTTTCAAGTCAATGAGTTGTTTAGTAGTAGTTTGACAGTACATGACAGTA
The DNA here is from genome assembly GCA_034769895.1 of Magicicada septendecula. Taxonomy (NCBI): domain Eukaryota; kingdom Metazoa; phylum Arthropoda; class Insecta; order Hemiptera; family Cicadidae; genus Magicicada; species Magicicada septendecula. The sequence continues at coordinate 198,192,239 of CM068369.1, forward strand.
AACTCCTCAAGCATTGTTTTAACAGTGGCCAGTTTTGAAACGCATGGCGTCATTAAACACTTCGCTATCGAAAGGTTTAACTGCAACCTAAATAAAAAAGGAACTAGATTCATTGTTAGGGATCTCTTCTACATCGAATACAACAGTTAAGTGTTAGGTAGCTGAATTTAAAATGGGTTGGACAAGGATAACTGGCGACCCATGTGTTAGACGTCCCAGTAAAGTGACTACACCAGAAAAAAATAGAAAAAATGTACAAAATCGTTTTGCTAGACCGTAGAATGAAAGCTAGTGAGATAGCAGAGACTGTTGGTATATGAATGGAACGAGTGAGTAGTATCTTACACGAACATCTGTGTAATGACAAAGCTGTGCACTAGATGGGTGCCGCATTTGCTAACATTTGACCAGAAACAGTGTCAGAAGAATGTTTCAACCGACTGTTTGGCATTACATACGTGCAATCAAACCGAATTTTAGCGTTGATTCATAACCGTTGATGAGACTTGGGTACACCACAACACTCCTAAGATCAAACAACAGTCAAACCAACGGACCGCGAAAGGCAAACAAACTCCAAAGAAGGCAAAGACAATTCCTTTTGCTGGGTAGATTGGGACGCAGGTAGATAATGTCAACTGACTACCTTATAAAGGGGAAACAATTAGTGGTGAGTACTATGTAAGCCTAGTGTACCTTTTAAACGTCGAAACCAAGAAAAAATGGCCACATTTAGTGAAAAAGAAAGTGCTGTTCCACGAAGACAATGCAATATCTCACACGTCAATTGTTGTGGTGACTAAAATGAAAGAATTTAATTTCGAATTGCTGCCTCGCCCACCTTACTCGTCATATTTAACCCCGAGAGACTTGTACCTCTTTTCTAACCTCAAAAAATGATGGCTCGGTGGAAAAAGATTTACTGACGACAATCAAGTCAGCGATTCTGTAAATGGATACTTTAAGGACCTCGACAAATCGGCTCATAAGTCTGGCATAACCGCTTTAGAACATCGTTGAAAAAAGTGTATAAAGCTAAATGGAGATTATGTTGAGAAATAGATGCATATCAAGCCAAGAAGTGTTGTTTTCCTATTCAGGCCCGGGACATTTCACCCTACCCTCGTAGCTCAACGCTTTCATCTAATTAGTTGTTAACTCTGACAATAAGTGAATTGTAGCTTAACGATTTTTATAATTATATTATAATTATAATTATATTTTTATTTCCTTATAAATATATATATATATTGCGACAAAACAAATGTAAGGCATAGTATTAAAAACACAATAATAACAGAGTCTTTTATCTGGAGTAAGTTATATATTTTAAACAAATTTAAAAATGTTCTGTGGTTGACAAAAATTATTTATTCTACATTTAATAATGTCTATTAATTATTTGAAAGTTTTTTCCTTAAATGTCTATTTTACTTGGTCGTTGAATTCCTTTTTGGGAAACCGTTGAACAGCTGCACTGCCACCTCTCGCGGCCTGTTGCATCTGCTACCTCTCGCTGCCTGCTGGAAACTGCTGCTCTGATGACACGTGGACTCTCCGCTCGCACTCACGCACGCCGATACACCGATAGCGTTTCTCTCTTTACTCAGGGCTCGATAATGGGTTGTAATTTAAATTAATATAGTTTCGGTGTATTGTATGTACACCTTCCCGAGTCTTGATGTGTCCTCGCGTTCACACAGATGTATTCCGGTAAATACACCTGCCCTATGAGGAAATCTTGACTCTCGCGAGAATAGCGATATTTAAATTAATAATTTTATTTTATTATTTGAGTTCTAGTACCCAATAGGATTTGAGCAAACGGGCAACTCTTTGCTAAGATTCCGCACTCGTAACCCTTATGTAGAACGTATACTGATACGAAAAACTCGCACAGAGAGAACGTCTGTTAAGGTCAAGCTGTTAGGGAGAACTAACTAAAACTGCCTTCGCGGAGACCCAAACTGAATGAAAATAGGGCGCTCTGATTGGTCAAAACCCCTAGCACGTGATTGGTGGGTAAGATTGATAGACAGAAGTTCTGATCAAATTTGCTGAAAACTGCAAAAGCAGGTATAGATTTTATCAGAAAGCTTTATGACTTTCAGAAAATAAGGATTCTTTAGAAAGACGAATTCTGTTAAAAAATACATATTAAAATAATATGTTTCGAGTCTTTAACATAAGAAAATTGTAGCGCTAATTTAGAAGTATGAACTGTCCAAGTCTCAATTCAATACGTTAATTTAAACCAGAGTTATTCATGTAAATACGAATAACACGCGCACTAAATTCGCACTTGACATGACAGAAAATAAATTTATGGGCATTTTGACACATAACATTTAATTACCCATTTCTTAATTCAAAACTTATAGCTATTTTACAAAATTTAAACAAAATCAATTTTCAACGTGTCTATAACGTCATAAATTGGTATAAAAGCATGTAGTCCTAGCTACAAATACCCTTTCTGCGATGTTCCATTGGAATATATATATATTGTTTCCTTCTTCAACTGTTACCTTGGGATGGACCTGGACAGGAGACTAACGAGGAAGAAACACATAACCTCTAAGAAGACTGAACTTAACCTCAAGGTCAGAAATATCTGCTGGCTGATAGGCAGAAAATCGCTGTTAAGTCTTGTCAACAAACGTTTAATATATAAATCAGTTCTTAAACCGGTATGGACTTACGGTATTCAACTTTGGGGTACTGCTAGGACGAGTAACATCGAGATTATACAGCGCTTTCAGTCCAAAAATTTAAGATCAATAGTCGACTCTCCATGGTTTATCTCAAACAATTATACACACCGAGACCTAAAAGTTCCTACTGTAAAAAAAAAAGAAATCGTGCGCGTTTGCAGGAAACACATATCTAAATTAGAATACCATCCAAACACCCTACCAATTTATTTTTTAGATAATAGTGAAGACATTTACAGTCTAAAAAGACATAAATTGTTAGACCTACCCTTTCAACGAATAACATGTAATCTGTATTATCTGTATTGTAATGTCCGTGTTATCTGTACCTTTTGTGTTCATGTCAACATTAAGCGTTAATGTCAACTAGTATATCTGCCTTATAGCCACAGTGTTTATTATATTGAATTATTGTATCATGTCAGCAGCAAATGGAAGTGCTTTTGTTCAGTTGTTTACATGTTTTGCCATTTTGTCTTGTAATTTGGGTATGTGTTAAATCCGTAGACAGTATAAGAGGAGCTGTTACCTCTTCATAATCATGTATGTGTTTTGTCAGTTAATTTATTCAATGTTCACTAGTCGAACAGATTACAAATTTACAAAAAAAACTCACTTTGTCAGTTGAAAAGTTGAAGGTATATAACAAATAGATAGCAAAGTTCATCAATGAACTGTTAAAACAGGTCTCTTAAAAAAATAAATGAACATGTAAACACAAAATAAAAAAAGAAGGTGGTCTTGTTGGTCCTTGGACTTTGCCAGTCTAACTATAATGTACTTACGCTCCTAGTGCTGTGTTACAACGTACCATAAAGACACTCAGGTCACTCAGATCTGGTTACATAAATAAGAAAGGTTGAGACGTATTTTATTGGCGAGAAAAAGATTAATCTAAAATCTCTTCTTATACAAATTAATACTTGCATTTCGACATGTTCTAGAAAGTTTGTTACTTTTAAAAATGTCTATAAATACAGTTTTTAAACAAATATTTATGTTACAAAAATTGTTCATATTACAGCGTTTTCTTTCTTGTATTCTCTGGTACTATGGAAGAAATAAGAAGCTTCTCGAAGTCCTGACGCGTTGAACCTGACTCAGATTCCCCTGATCCTATCAATCTCAGTCTGTAGACGTACTATATCTTTTTATAGAGCAGATTTCAGTATAGTGAAATCGTTGACTTATGCCGATGTCCTCACATAGAGAGTATTTTGAGGGACACTAGGTTAAAATCTTGTTGTTATCGAGACTAATTCATAGAAGGATTAAGTCTTTCAACCTTATAACAATATATAATTAGTTCTTATAAAACGTTACTATTCTATGTTCAGCGTTTCTATTGAAATCTATAATTTTGCTAGCCTAAACTCGACAAAGTTGATCTAATTCCGAACGAAATTTTCGCGAACGAGTACTAAACTTTAGTCGTAACATGTGCCCACCATATAAGTTTCTTAAAAACTCAGGAAGCTGAATAACGCTTCTGACTATACGTCAAACTAGACACATTCTAATTCTAATGTGAATTTTGCGCACCTGTTTTCCCTTCTCTCACGTTCTCGAATATTCTGTTCATTTTACGCTACGGATCTTTGCGGTCAGTGAAACTTCACAACCGCATTCTCCAGTATTACACGGTACAACTAAATACAAAAATGAACACTCCGCGCCCTGAAACACTTTTACACGTTTTTAATATAAAATAACAATGTTGCTAAATAAAATATTTTCAAATAACTATTCCACATAGGCTATAACTCATGTATATACAGATAACCTGTTGTTAATCTCTACACTGACGTAAGCTCGTCTTACAATTTCCTTTACGATCCACTCGTTGTTTTCAGTATGTATATTGCAATATGTGGAATTTGGATATAAAGTAGTTATTTAACTCTAAGGTTATGATAGCATGTTGCAATGAAAATTTGTCTAAGGACTGCAAGTTCAGACATTGTATAATAGACAATAAGATGCATGTTAAATTTGTTAGTTTAAGTTAAAATTTTGAAAGTAAAAAAAAGTATAACTATGTTACGGAATAATTATAAAAAACAGATTAAATAAAATAACGTTTGTGAAAATAAAAATTCTGACATTAGACTTAAACCAGAATACGCATAAATAAAAGACCTATCAAGTGGTAATAGGATATTTGTTCTTAAATTAAAGAACTAAATATATGAGTTTTTTTATAAAGAAAGTTTTATAACCCTAAAGAAAGGTAATAAAATAAGACTGGTTTTATTTGCAACCTTAACTTTGTCCGTAGACAACCTTTTGCAGGAAGAACGTTATCTTTACTGAAGATGCAAAGAAAGGAAATTTTTCAGCCAATGTACGCTCGAGATTTACCTAAAATCTCATTTGATTTTATTCATCATAGCATATAATTCAGTCTTGCTCTGAACTCAATAACGCGTGGTCGTTGCTGCTAGTCTAAGACGATTCCTCTAAAAGCGCACAAGCACAAGTCAGAAAGTTAGCGAGTAGATTAAATACCGAGTGCTAATACGGTATATTACAAGATTGTCTGCATAGGCATTTCCAAGAACACTTCAAGTTTACTGGAGTATTGTGTATATTTAATATACAGAATAAATCACAATTAAAATTTAATTCACTACAAATTGTAGAAGTACCCAACCTGAGAACGACCCTGAACGCCGGACAACAGGAGGAGATCGCAACAATATCCTGAACGTTGTACAATAAAAAAAAATAATTAATTTTTATAAATGTCAGTTTGTATGTTGTAGAGCCCCAAGTTGTTGGTGCCAAATATGTAATACCAATTATCTTTTGTATATATATATTTTTTTCTTTAACGCCTTACGTTGTAAGCGTCAATTATATAATGTCAAATATGTACATCAAAACAAATAAATAAATAAATAAAAAATAATTATTGAATAGGCTGGGTGTAATGGATAGGCCTCTAATTATGATCGCCTATTAGCTAAAACACAAAATTGTTTTCTGCATTAATTAATGAACTCCCTTATTTGTATTAAAATCGAGTCCCTAGGCCTCGTTGTTAAGTCAAATTATGTAAATAAATACTTTAAAATAAATTAACAGTTAGTTTCTTTATTATTCTTAAGATATGTCAGTTCTTCGTTAATGCTTCACTAGGCGCTCAGTTTTGAATGCACTGTTTCTGTTTTTTAATATCACTGGTATAGAGATACTTACGGATTTTTATCTTTATTATACAAATAATTAATTCGGTTTTTGTTTCTTTGATATAGAATTAAAATAAAATTTGTTTAAAAATGAACAATAATTAAAATAAAAATATTATCATTGCTCTCCTGGAAATACAAATTTACTCTTCAATTTTCATGAACGCCAGCACTCGTAATTTGAGACATTATTAATTATTAGAAATAATTACACTGGCACAAAATCAATTCTTTTCAATATTTTTTATTGAGGTTTGAAATCCTTTCTTTTTTAAATTAAAATAAATAAGTAATTCTTAACATGAATTACCCTGGCTTGGTATATTAATGGTCAGCGGTTGGCACTATTGAAAAATTCCGATCTCAGAATGGTTACCTGTTTACACTATGTAAATATAACCACGTGTGTTCTTTTGACTACAATAATTATTGACAAAATGTCATTAGTGAAGTACAAAACATAACAGTTTAAAATTATGATATGATACAACAAAATAATAACTTATAAGTATAGTACTGAACAGTTCGTGAGTGTCGAACAGTGTCTTTTTAAGTTAAGGATTATTCCATTTCTTTAAAATTAAACACAGAAAAATAATTACTTAACCACTAAAAATACAACACTGTTAATGTTTGATAGTTCAGTGTTTGTGAAAAAATAGTTCACTAATGTATATAGTGTTACAGGTTGGTTTATAACAACTGTTAAAAAGTTTTTTTTTTCTAAATTGAATTAATATCACAATACTTTCCTTTTTATGTTCACACTTTCTTATTCCTTTTTGGTTGTTTTCACTATATAATTCATTTATTATTATTTTAATCATTCACTATAGATTTATCACTCGATTATAATTTAACTCAGGTTTCCTGAACACCTAACCTGTCTGATGTTCGAGTCCGATTGCAATTTCCTGTCCAAAAGTATTGCAGAGGCTCTGATCTTTACTAGTCGAGGTTTAACAATCAACTAACTAGCTTGGGTTGAATTTTGGGGCTTTCTGGTGCAAAATATGCGAAATTCCCATTGGCTGAAACTCCAAGCATTGTCATCTCATGGCGTCGGTTTTTCTTGTCAAAATTACATAAAAATATTAATTTTAACATACTTATCTTATGCTAGGTAGGCTACAATAGTAATAAAATTATTACAATGAAATCCTCTTTCTCTACTGATCATTTTGAGATCTCACAATATAGGTTTTTGTTCAGTATTTCTCAAAGTGACATTTTTTAATTTTGGCCTAATATAATATTTCATGTTTGAAAGTATTCTTGTTGATACACACCCCGTTCTCTTTACTTTAAATATGATCTTAACTGTTAACAAAATTGATTTTAATACTAATTATAACAAATGTGAACATTAATTTCTTATAAAACATATTGATTGTACCATAGACATATATTGTCTAGTGTACCCTTGAACATTAGCTATTTCTTAATGTACAAATGCTTATTTACAATACATAATAATATTAAGTATCTATTCTTTATCCTTTATACAGTTCTTTTTTACTTTCCCTGAAGTAAATGCAAGTTCTGTAAAAATAACATCGAATCAAACAATTTTAACTTATCTACTACCAATAATCATAATGACCTATTACCTAATATAACTACACATTCTAGAAAATAACATCTTACTGAACAAATTCTCAGTTAGTCTATTACAAATAATTATTATTACCTATTCCCTAATATAATAGGTCAGTTCATGTTTCATATTTCTATTACTACAAATATTATATAATACTATTAATTACACCTTGGTACTTCTTCAACATATAATAATGGTCATTCTGACAAACTGGATTATAATAATTAGTTTAAAAAATATTACAGAACATTATTAACTACATCTTGTTAGTCCTTTAAAACATAATAATTGTCATTTTGACAACTCAATACTATAATAATTAGTCCAGCAAATATAACATAACATAATTAACTATGCATCTTGGTAATTCTTTAAAACATAATCATTGTCCTTTTGCTAACTCTAAATTATAATAGTTTAATGTAATAAAACTTTATTTACACATTTAGGTAATACTATTTTTCCTCTCTAAATTGTCTATATGTTCATTTATCATAGGTAGATACAACTACCTAATCCAGTCATCCTGTTTTTATTACATTTTATACCTACTACTAAACAATCATTATTTAAGATAACTGATTGATGGATGTACACACCTTCACTTCACAGTCCAATGTTAATCAGCTATATTTGATATTATAGGGCTTTTACCTATTCTTAATATAATTTACTATGAAGTCTTTACTTGAACTAGTGGTTACAAGGTTTTAACTAGACATGTTTAGTATTCTTTTATTATATTCTATCATTATTTAGTCTTGACTACACCTATTAGTACATATAATTTACTATATAAGTTTATTACTTCTCTATTGTTCTGTACTTCAATATAAATGGGTTTCAAATCTTTATTTTAAGGGAACCGTCACGTTCAACGTCAACCCAGAAGGAACAACTGTAGCCGCTTACCATCGACATCGCATCGTCCATCGTAAAGGGAAGTAAAATTATTTGTTATAAACTTATTAAAAAACACTTATAAACGTAAAGACAAAAGAACTCGTATAAATTATATCTTTATGTAACTTAATTAGAATATACGAGAAAATTATTTTAAATTTCTAAAAAGAAAAGGTCAACAGAGACAGTTAATTAATTTTATTTTGTTATCAGAAACAATATTAAATTATTAGCACAAGTTGAAAACAGTCGTTATTAAATTCGAAACATTCCAATATTCGATATAACCGAATACTTATTCTATGCGACCACTGTACATGGCAATGGCAACATACCGGTACTGTATAAGAACGTCTATAAACCTAACGATGATGCTTATATATAGACATTCTCATTAACAGACGAATGTGTTACTAATACTAATTGAATAGGATTTCACGCGTTATTGAACAATCCCAACATTCCTATGCTAATTGGCATCTGTATACCAATCTGAACCTACTGATTCATGCGTTCAAACACTGACTTAACGTGTTTTTTTCAAAGCTGGTTGTACAGGCGGAAGAATTTTATTTAGGTTAGACGTAGGTGACAAACATTTATTGAAGCCGCTGTGCTTTAAATTGATTATCTTATAAAGAATTTCTTTTCTGAAACGATTTTACGTATAGACCAAGAGAGTAATATCGAATAACGCAAGCTTTCATCGATAGGGTTTCTCTCCGACAGTCAGCCTGCCTGTGATTTATCGTGGTTCACATTGTAACAGTTTCTTGAAATCACTGGACCAAGTGACTGATAAAGAAATTGAAACCAGGCATTTCACTTAATTTGAAATATTACTACGCTGAGGTGATAAGACAACACCGTGACATTTTGCACGCGTTGCGGAAGCGACAGGATTACTCAGCGCTCTCGAACTTTCCACGCCTCCCAGACATTTGTCGATTATTCGGTCGGCATCCAGATAAACCTCGGCACATGCTACGTCACACAAGCACGTTTCGGAAGCGGCGAGTGAGTGGAGGCTGTGATTGAGTGCCAGTGTAAAGTCGTTATCGTGAATGTATTATTTAGTGAAACACTATAAAGTAGGCCTAAGTGGCATTTACCGTGTGTTACAGCAGTGTGTGTTGGAAAACTGTAAAACTGAAGCACTGTTGTATACTAGTATTCTTGTTTATTTAAACTGTCATTAAAGTGTTAAACAGCGATTTCTCCGTGTTCAGTAATTCTGTTTCCAGTGTCCGTGCCACCGTCGCGTCGTAACAATACAATACTTATCGAAACAAATCACATACGTACAATATCGGTGGCGTGGAGTAGTTATCGAGACGTGTAAGCAATTTATCTTACATCCTACGTTTTCACTTCCATGTTCCATGAAATGAAACATGTTCCATAAGGAAATGAAAGTACAGTGATGGCGAAAAAATCGTGTTCGAGGTAAGGGTTGATTCTGATTGTACTACCCTTAAAACATGAAGAAAAGTAATTTTTCGAAAAGCGCGCGCGCGTGTGTGTGTGGAATGTTTTCTATGGCGAACGATAACTGCCATAAATTCAAACAGAATCAAATAATTTTTTGCACACATCTCTTAATATTGTGGAGGACTCAAGGTCTATTGATTTTGGTAAAGTTCGGTTAAGGGAAAGGGGTAGTTTACCAGCAACGTTTTATGTTTTAACAAGAGTAAAGTACTTTATTTTGATAAATAAAATATCCTGAAAAGAAGATCATAATAATCCTCTGTAGAAAGGTAGATGAAATATCTATAAATTAAAAGGGTAGTTGAAGGGGTAGGGGTAATTTTCTATAAGTGAAAATGATAGTTGAAGGGGGAGGGGATAATTTTTTATATGTGTACTACGTTATCGGCAACAAAAACGTAGTTTGTTGTTAAAATTCCTTCCCGGGCTGTTTTCTGCAAAACCAGACGTTTCTGCAGTGCCATAGACTACCATCGTCAGTGAAAAGCGAGTGCGCTAAGGTGAGGTGGTATACGTTAGTGACCACAGTATTGTGGTTAAGGTTGAAGAAAGAAGTAGTTTCTATGGAAATATTTCATTTCGAAAATGATTTTAAATATAAATGTTAGAACATGGAAGTCGTGTATGGTTCTTCATACCGATATTTTCATTTGTTAAAGAATACTGAGTACAAGAAACAGTAGTAGGTAACAGTCATGAGCAGTGGATACGTTGTAATATAAAATACTTTGCCACGTATATTGGTTATGTCACTATACAATAAAATAGTTTTACAAATTATTACTAACACTCGTTTACAGACCACCCCCCACACACAAACAATGCAGATGTTACATTATATAATATACCATCCGATATATAATAATTATTTTTTACCTCTTTGTGAGCGATAATGCCTCTCATTGGGTAAGGTATTTCCCCACAAAAACATGAACTAAAAAATACAACGTCTTTATCAAAATATTACATTTTAAACCATAAGTATTTGAAGCTTACATATGTGAATTAATATTAAAAAATTACGAGATTGAAAATGCAACTCCCACTGAACGATGTCTAATATAGTTGAAGCTTTCAATGCCACGAGGAAAAAAATGTTTTTATCTGATTCTATTTTTTACCACGGACCACGGATAAAGAATTCAAACGTATGAGGTAGGCTTATAACGGAACTTATAAGACGCTAAAATTAGTATCCAGACTTCCCCCTCGCATGTACACGTATATTGCTCATTCCCACCTGCTTGGTAGCCCCACTTGCTTTGCAACCGAGACGTCGCTTTGTAAAAAGTGAACGTAAAAGAATATTAACAATAAAGAATCGTCAACGACAAAAGAAAAGGTTTTTAAAAACCCTCAAATTCGTAGTGACCGTCAATCAATGAATTTTTTCGGTGAAGGGTTTGTGAGGATCGGTCAAAAAATATAACACAAATTTTAAATTATTTCTGTCGACGTTTGAACAATGTTTATTGTCATCAGGACAATAAACATTGTCGAAACGTTTCCGCTATTAAAGCATATGTTAGTCATTATGATTAAATTCATGGGTCTTTCGACTGAAATTGCAATAGCACTCTACAATACCTGTGTACAATATGTTTACGTTTGTAAAACGTAAGCACTCTCCCACTGTAAGAACAGAGATATAAATTGTTTTTTGAAGAAAGAATTCAAATATTGTATGAATTGTTTTTGAAGAAAGGATTCAAATATTTCTGTAGTTCGAAGGAATCTAATTAGAGATATAAAAACACACCAATATTATTATTAGAAATAAAAATTCTACGCGAATATACTACACACAATGAATAAATAACAATTTATTTATGAATTTAACAAAATTATTAAAACAGATAATATTATTTATTATTAAATCATTTAATTAAATCTAATTATTTTAAAATAATTAAATATTATTTAAGTCAGTATTTAATAATATTATTTAAAAATAAGATTATCCTATAATACTTAATTAATCAAATTATTATTGTGTTATTTAAATTAGGTTATATGTAGATAAATTGATTACAAAAAAAGAAGCAATCTTCCGATTATTTAAGAATGAATTGTATTAAAGCTTCCACAACTATCTTTAGTGATTTTAAATGCTAAGAATAAAAATGTAAATGTGTAATCAGACACGAAGCTTAGCGTATTCTCAACATTCTGTTACAGTTACAGCCTACAAAACTGGACTTAACAAAGCATCAATTTTACGTTACCAGTAGAGTACTTGTGTTTGCACAATATATTAGCATATTATACATAGGCCTACAGCACACACACACACACACACACACACACACACACACACACACACACACACACACACACACACACACACACACACACACACACACACACACACACACACACACACACACACACACACACACACACACACACACACACACACACAATGTATACATTCGCGTATGTAGTAGTAGAAAGACTAAAATACGAGAGAGTGCGAGGAATTTGGGGAGGTTTGTGTAGTCGATCACACATGACATACAGCTAATTTATAATGAATTCGAACACAGAACCCCAAACCGTTGTTGAATTGGCAATCCAAATGCATTAGGAGAAAGGCAGGCCAAGGAGAAACTGCAGAGAATGCATAGACAAGGACCGAAAGGTGAACATTAGAAATCTGAAATTGTCAGATAATATTAATTGATGACTCGTTGGGCACTTGGTGAAACATATTAATACAAAGGTTTTGTAAAATATATAAAAACACTTGGTAAGTTTCACAAATTTTGTAATTAACTCTGACAGCTGTTTCGACTAACTTAAGCCATTGTCAAAGAGCGAGTGAATGAAATTACTGAACACAGGATGTTAGAGTAGTGTAGGTGGTAAACATCTGTTTAGGGCGTATCTGGAACATCTGTGTTGTGATGGCGAGGGGTCCTCTGAAACATCGCATTTCTGAACATAAGAAGGCGATTTTAACCAATACATCTAATACAGGTTTTGCAGATCATTGCTTACAACACAATCACTTTATAGACACAAAAAACATAACACTACTCCACAACATACAAAAAGGTAGAAAAATGGATTTGTTAGAAATTTTAGAAATTAAAAAAGCAATAAAAAATAACAAAAATTTAACCAATGAACAGACTGAATTTTGTGTATCCCCTTTATTAAAATCTGTTATTTAGTTTAGTTTATTTTATATTATTTTGAATGTTCATCATTATTTTAAATTTTGCATTCAGTTTATATTTAGTTCAGTTAATTTTATATTTTGCATTCATGATTGTATTTAGTTTTTTAAAGACACCAGACCTTCCCTTGTCTCATGCACACACTCCCCACCCCTCGCCATCACAACACAGATGTTCCAGATACGCCCTAAACAGATGTTTACCACCTACACTACTCTAACATCCTGTGTTCAGTAATTTCATTCACTCGCTCTTTGACAATGGCTTAAGTTAGTCGAAACAGCTGTCAGAGTTAATTAAAAAATTTGTGAAACTTACCAAGTGTTTTTATATATTTTACAAAACCTTTGTATTGTCAGATAATGTTGTAAATTCATTTATGACGATTATTAGCATATTGTTAAACCTGTTTCTCGTTTTGGAGTTACCTTTTCTTGCCTAATTCAAATTGTTATACATTTACTGAACGTAAATTTAGTTACCGTTAGTTACGTCATTTGGAGAGTTAAAACGGCGGCTACGTATTTTCACAGCTTGTCAGACTGGGACGGATTTTTAAAATACAGTATGGACCATAAGTCGCTTGACAAAAATGCAGTTTTTATAACTTCCAGTGACGAAAGATTTCCTGAGATTTGTTTACAGACTACGCACATTTGTGTCAACGATTCGAACAAAATTTTTGATTTATCATCAGGACCTGTATACAGGCAATTATGTATGATGTTGAAACATAGCCAGTGACCATAAGAGAAAAAGCTTGATATATCTGATCTGATGATGAGCTGTGAAACTTGAAAGCACTAATAGGGAATTTTTACTGTAGTGGTGTGCAACAGTGTTATTTCTGTTTGTGATTATAACCACTAACACAACTTTATTAATTAAGCAGAAATGGAAAATACTCAGATCGAATAACTTGAATGTATTCGGTAAGGAACAACATAGTAAGAGGAACAACGAAAGCAGTAGCGATATCGAAGAAGATGTAAAAATTGTCCAAATGAAAACAAGCTACCAGAAACACCAACCCCATATGGAGTGGGAAAATATGTATAGAGAAAGAAGAGGAGGACCTGTCTACAGACAGTACAGAAATAATTAATATAATTAGTTTTAAATGTGCGGAATATTAATAGAAGAATAACGTATTTTTATTAATATATTATAGCATGACAGATTATCCACATTGTTTTAATTTAAAAAAATAATCATATATATAATAAAAATGCAACGACATCAATGAAAAATACTATAAAAGTTAGTCAAAGACCACAAAGTATTGAAGTAATAGTTCAAAGAAATAAAATAAATTCAAAACAACCATGCAATATATAAGAAATTATAGAGAAATAATGATAGGCCGAAGTATAAAGTAATTATACCCAGGTAGTATAGGAGCAGGTCAGGAAATGCCCAGTATAAACAAACATCCAAAATAAATGAACAACTGTTAGAAAAACAACCACAAGTAATAACATTTAAAGCTTCCAAAAAATAGGAGCAAGTCAGGAAATGCCCAGGATAAACAAACATCCAAAATAAATGAACAACTGTTAGAAAAACAACCACAAGTAATAACATTAAAAAACTTCCAGATAATATGAAAATAAATAGGAAAAGTATAATGCAATAAAATAAGAGTAAATGTGAATTAGGTGTAAGTGAAGGTTCTAGTGTGATCCGCTCATCACCCATGACGTCATAACAATTTTTAAACTTTCCAAAACTGACAACCGAAAAATAAATTTCAAAAAACCACAACTTACCTTGATGACCGGCTCACCATTTCACTGAACTAGGAGTGGCCTCCTACTGGAAGAATATCCACATGCTAGGTCCATTGGGGAATTGGACGAATGAGGTGACCTCAATTTTACAATTTCAAAAATAACAAGTTTATTGAGGCTATCTTTTTTTTTTTTTTTTTTTTTTTTTTTTTTTTTTTTTTGACAATGAAATTTCATACAAAAACACAGGCTGTAAGTTATTCCATTAGAATTATGGAAAATGTGTAAATATTTAAACTATGACAGGGTATTCAAAATTTAAAAGGTAAAAGTATTCAATATTCAATATTCAAGAAATATTCCATGAAAATCATACAAAATATATAAAACATTTAAAAACTCTTACAGGCCATACTGAACACTATACAAAATATATAAAACATTTAAAATCTCTGACATGCCATACTGAAAACTATGCAAAATATATAAAACATTTAAAAACTCTTACAGGCCATACTGAACACTATGCAAAATATATAAAACATTTAAAATCGCTTACATGCCATACTGAAACTATTAACATGCAGCTTTCAATAATATAACCAACTTTCTAAACCCTTTCACAAGCAATTCTATCGTACAACCTCAGTAAAGCCACAACAATTTAAACAATTATAAAAATAATAGAATAACAGTTTCCAATAGATTTTTGCAAATAGTTTTAACAGGTTCACAGTTTTAAAAATATATTACACCCTTCAACATATTCATTAAAAATAAATAAATTTTACTAAATAAAGTATATATCAACAATTCATAATAATTTAAATATTATAAAAATCACAATGTTTGTTTAGTGTAAAACTCCCAAGTTTTTTTTTTTTTTTTTTTTTTTTTTTTTGTCTGGGCTTTTATTTTTATGAAACAATATCATTATTCATTGAGATGTAATGGTATTATAAATCTATGCCATATTATAAATCTGTGGCAACACAGGAATTACTGTTATAGCACAAGAGAATGTGTTGTTACAGCAGTAGGTGGACTGAATCTCTTTTCACAAGCAGATTTACACCTTCCGATTAAAACAGCCACCAATATAAGTTCCACACAGATTACAAGGAAAAACTGTACTCAACATTGCATGCGTATGTGGACAACACAAGACAATTACATGCACACACGGAATAAGAGCATTTAAGTAACTCAGCTGAATTTTGCCCCACTAGGCCAAATGAACACCCTGGCCAATAACTAACACATTTTCTTAAGTTTTATTTTGTGTTTTTTTTTGTTTTCTCTTTTTTATTTTGTAAGAAAAAAAAATGTTCTTTCTCTTTTTGTAGTGTTAAAAAAATCAGCCAGACCCCCACTCGACCCATAAAGTCCCAGGGAAAAATTTAATAAATTTTATTTCTCCATACCTGTTCATAGTGCGTGCATAATCACGCGTGCTGTGTCCCTCAATACTTACACACGTATATCACACAATTTAACATCCCGGTCTTCACATGATCACGGACGCCGGCCCCCAGGGACCCCCTGGCACACTGTTCCCTCAGCCAGACATAATCATTTCAAAAAAAACGCCGGCATAAAAAAAACCACAAAACTTTTCAGCTCTATACAATGAGCCCAACACGTGGTCGTCATCAGCGCCGATCAGAACAGCCGACCGGAACCAACCCATCGAGTCAAAAACGCAACTCTCCACTCAACGAAAAGAAAACCATAGGCCAACCACTACTTGAGTCCGAAACAAACTCACTCCACAGCTCACAGATTTCCCAAAGGCGCCTATAAATCACGACGAAGTTCAGCAGACTCCCTCTAGCAGACGGAACGAAAGATACCGTAGTTCGAAGTTACCGTAACGTCTCCTAGATGGGGTAAGATTCGAAATAACAAACAGTCGCCGTAACGTCTCACAGATAGCGAAGTGAACCTGTCCGAGGCGAACTACCTAAATGCATTAAAATATCGCCCGGAATCCGTATAACCACTACTTGCCGTACACCTAGGTACGGCACACCCCCACAACAAAAGGAGTCCAACGGGTTGGACGACACCGGGACTGCCACCCCCGGAGGAAAAGCGAGGACTGACTAAAAACCAATAAAAAGAAAACCAGGCGGAAGTTGAAAACGAAAGGACACCAGAAGGAAGGACAAGGTGTGTGTGTGTGTGTGTGTGTGTGTGTGTGTGTAGCTGAGTGTGTGTAAGTGTGGAAGATACGGGGAGTGTGAGCGGCCGCGGCCTAAAGCAATAGAAAGAAGAAAGGAAAGGAAAGGAGCTAAAATACCGATAAAATTTGAAAACAATAAAACGCTAAAAAGTAAAACCATAAAACACAATCCCTCCAGCGAAGCCCCCCGAAAACCAAACCGAGGACCCTAACTAAATCTAACTGGGGTGAACAATACCAATTTACCTCTCACGGAAGCTCCATCTGCGCACACGCCTTCAAATGGGACACATGGGCCACCCTCACCTTCATCCCATCCTCCGGATCCACCAGGCTGGCAGTGACGGGCGAGTCAAACTCAGAAATCCGGAAGGGTCCCAACCATCTATAGCAGAGCTTGGCAGCGCGACCCTCCACCTTAGAGCTGAGCGGGTGGTTCCTGCAATAAACCAGCTGGCCCACCTTAAAAGGGTTGGGGACTCTCCCAGCATTATAGCGACGCCGCACGCGCTCGTGCGATCGGAGCAGGGCTCTCCTCACATCTTTCCACCTGTGGACGACCCTAACTTCGTTAGGCAAATCCGGGAGAAGATCCTCCAGTTTCCACAAATTACCAAGGGGATGAGCGGGGGAGAAACCAAACATGACCTCAAAAGGCACGGCACGATGGCTTTCATGAAGGGACGAATTGAACGCCATCTGCAACTACTGGAGATTCTGGTCCCACGTATTCTGCTGCTCCGCGTGATAGGCGATAAGAGCGGATCTCAGATTGCGGTTGAATCGCTCAGCGTGGGAAGGTTGCGGGTGGTAGGGGGAAGTGGTTACATGCCGGATGCCGTGCCTGAAACACATGTTTCGGAATTGCCTCGAGATGAATTGCGGGCCATTGTCTGAGACAATGATGGAGGGAAGCCCGAAATGCTGAAAAATACTGGTCTGAAGGGCTACGATGGTATTGGCAGTACTAGCCTGACGCAAGGGAAGTAGCCAGACATACTTGGAGAAGGCGTCCACACAAACAAGGAGGAACGAATTCCCGGCCTTGCTACGCGGGAAAGGACCCACGTAGTCGATGAAAACCTTCTCCATCGGTCTGCCAGCCACCTCAGAAGACAGCAACCTCAACTTGGTGTTCTGAGCGGGCTTGCTCAGACTGCACAGATGACAACACTTCACCCGGGTGGCGATGTCCCGGTCCATGCCTTTCCAGATGAAGTTTTTCCTGATCGCGGCGATGGTCTTTGAAACACCCAAATGGCCTCCAACCGGGGAATCATGGTAATATTGGAAGACCATTGGCACCAACTTGCTCGGCAGCACTATCTTAGGGACCCGTCCTCTACGTTCCCTGCAGCAGAGGACGCCCTTGGACAGATGATATGGAGCCTTCATCTCGCCTGATTTGATTTTATCGATGATAGGACCCAACACCTCATCATCAAGCTGATGAGGGATAACTTCCGTGAAGGCGAGGGGGAACTCCAGGAGTACGGCGCATGGTTCATTTATTGGCTCCTCACTGGGTAGGTGATACATACGGGACAGAGCGTCGGCAACAACATTTTGGGTCCCCCTTATATGTTGTGCCCGAAACTTAAAAGAAGAGATCTTGACCACCCAGCGGCCAAGTTTACCCAGTTGACGGGGGTGCGCCAGAAGCCACGAGAGAGCCTGATTGTCCGTCTCTAACAGGAACTCAGCGTGTTCCAAATACCTCCTAAACTTGTCAAGGGCGAAGACTACCGCCAAACACTCTAACTCGTATACCGAGGATTTCTTTTCAGGGTTGGTAAGGGTCCTGGATACAAATGCAACTGGCTGCCGAGCACCATCCACCTCCTGAGAGAGCACGGCCCCGATCGCCACGGAGCTGGCGTCGGATTGCACAATGAAAGGCTTCGTGAAATCGGGCATCCGAAGCACGGGCGGCGACAAAATGGACTCCTTTAGGGACTCGAAGGCACGTTGCTGCGCGTCTCCCCACACGAATTTGGCCCCTTTTTTCCTTAAGGAATTTAGGGGAGCCGCAATCTCAGCAGCCCCCGGGATGAACCGCCGGTAAAAATTCACCATGCCCACGAAGCGGGCCACCCCTTTAGCATCCCGAGGAGGAGGAAAATCCCGAATTGGCTGCGTCCTCTCTGGATCAACCGTGACCCCTTTATGAGAGACAAGGTGACCGAGGAAAGAAATTTCCTCCTGGGCAAATTTCACCTTGTCGGGATTCACTGTAAGCCCCGCGCGCCTCAAGCGACACAACACCTCACGGAGATGGTTCATGTGTTCTTCTAGAGTGGAGCTGTAAATGAGCAGATCGTCCAGATAATTAAACACATACTGGAATTTAATGTCGTGGAACACAGAGTCTAATAGACGGGTTAACGTCTGCGCACCAACCGCCAGTCCCATGGGGACTCTCTTGTATTGGTACAAGTTCCACGGCACGCAAAAGGCAGTGAACGGCCGAGAATCCTTGTGTAAGGGTATCTGGTGGTATGCTGAATTCAAGTCGAAAATGGTGAAATATCGGGCCTGCGAAAACCAGTCAAAGGCCGAATGCAGGTCCGGGAGGGGCACCGACTCAACTTCAATATTCTGATTCAATTTTCGATAATCGATGACCAGACTATGCTTCCCTCCCGGTTTAGGCACCAGGAATGCTGGACTGGCATAGGCCGACGTGGAAGGTTCAATAACCCCCTGGTCCAACAATTCCTGCACCTTCTCACGCAAGATGGTCATCTTAGGCGGAGCGAATTTATACGGGTGCGAACGGACAACCGCGGAGTCGCACAGGCGGATCCGATAATCCAAATTGTGAGTGAGTCCGAGGTTGGCGGTCAGCACCTCGGGGAACTCATCACACAATTTACGGAAAGTGGTCTGTAGAGATGGGCTTAAATTATTAATGTACGCCGGGGGTTGAAGTTCTTCAAGACCTTCCCCCGCCTCATCCCGATGTCCAAGAAAGGGGATGCGTACGGCACGGTTGAACTTAAAGAAGCATACGTGCCCCTGGATATCGAGAACCATGCCACTTTTCACAATAAAATCCGCACCCACAATACAGTCCACGCTCAAGTTCGGAGCCACAAGAAACTCCCAAACCCACGAAAAATAGTTTATTTTAAATTTAAAAGCCACCAATTTGGAGGTCGGCAAAACCTCCCTCGAGGCCGTCCAACATAGCACCGACGAAGGAGTATTCGACCGGATCAATGACTCCCGGACCAACTGCTGGTAAACACGGTAGGAGATAAGACACCGTGCCGATCCGGAGTCCACCAGGGCCCTAACCCGGCCCTTCCCAACCTCCAGCTCCAAAAATGGACACACGGAGAGACCCGGACGAATCGGCTTGGGAT
Source organism: Magicicada septendecula (assembly GCA_034769895.1). Classification (NCBI taxonomy): domain Eukaryota; kingdom Metazoa; phylum Arthropoda; class Insecta; order Hemiptera; family Cicadidae; genus Magicicada; species Magicicada septendecula. Next base: position 198,212,603 of record CM068369.1, read on the forward strand.
CGGCCTCCCCGGATGGGTGTCCCGTCTCTACTGCACATAACGGGACCTGGGATGCGACATCGCTACCAAACGTGGGGAGGGACCGGCGTCCCCTCAATCCCCCCCACGCAGGCCGTTTTTTGAAGGACGGTTTTCCCGCGAGACCTCCGATCGTTTGAGAGGGCAATTCCGGGCCAAGTGCCCCATCTTCCCACAGGAATAGCAGCGGACTTCCCGCCTCTCAGAGTCGCTACCACGTTGCTCTTTCCAAGGGTTGCCACCACGTTGCTCCCGGGTAGGCCGCTGCTGACCAGATGAGGAACAGGGGACAGGGAAATCGGAACGGCCGGAGCGAGCCTCATCGTTCATCTGGATGGTGCGGGCGAAGACACAAGCTCCGCTAAGATCAGCGAAGCTGCGCGGTCGCTCCAAAAACACCAACCTTGTCCTCTCCTGCGGATTAAGGCCCTCCAAGATAACCCGCACCACCTCAGCCTCCGACACATCCACCCGCAGCACACGGGCAGCACTTTTGATCGAGTTTATAAATACGTTCAACCGTTCCCCTTGCCCCTGAACTCTGTAGAATAATCGCTCCCGCATCCGGTCACGCAGCCTCCCGGGCATAAACAGTTCCAAAACATCTTTGTGGAACGCCTCAAAATCCCCGCCCGCGCCCAGATGCCAGACCACACGATCCAGCAGGGGCGCCCGACAATACGGGTAAATCAAATTTAACAGGGCAACGCCGGTCACCCCAGGGACATCAAAAATGCCGAAAACCCCTTCAAGGAATTTGACAAGCTGGTCAAGGTCCAAACCGTCGACCACTGGAAGCCGACGGAGGAGGTCATAAATGGGGTTCGGCAACGATTCGTACTTAACACTAGCAAGGGCTGTACCCAACCCTCGAGGGACTTCCACATGCTCCCCCTGAAATCCCTGGGGGCGACTGCCCACCGAAATAGACGAACGTTCCTCCACCAGAGCGCTACAAGACTCCCCCAGGAGACCCACCCGCTCAGGGGCCACGGTCTGGCGCATGGGCATCTCCTTAAGGTTACCAGGGCTTTCGGGAGCCTCCCCAGGTAGACCAATCTTTGACTGGAGGGCCGACGCCGTCCGCCTACCCTCCTCCTCCAGATCATCCTGCAACAGCAAATTACTCAGGCGGGCGGACAAGTGGTGCATCCTTTGGGTCACCCGCTGCCAAACACGGGTGGAACTCCCCATATATTCTGAGTCCTCCATCAGGGTGGAGAACTCGGTCCACTTGTCCTCACACACGGCCAGCTCCTCCTCCAAATCCTCGATTTCGACTCTCCGGGTGGGAGCGTCACCCACCAGCAGTTCCCGCAGTTGACGCCGCTAGGACGCCACGTCCCTCTGGGGAACCCCACCCCGCAAACGTATCTCGAACAGGAGTTCGTCCTTCGTGAAATATTCGGGCACCAGACCGCGGCCTTCACGACTCCTACTCTGCCCCTGCTCCGCCATAGTATCCAACAACAAGAGACTGAATCCAACAAGAGCTGACAATCAAAGTGCCTCAGGGTCCCCGACGCGGCACCGGACCAACAATGAAGACCAAGATGAAGTGCGAGAAGACAACCAAGACAACAATGACCACACAAGAACACAAACAAACAGATAAACACTTAAGAACACCCCAAGACCATCAGAAATCGTCAGGCTGTGCTCAAGCCCCCCTAAGGGTCCCGGACCGGCAGCCGCACCCAAAGACCAAGATTTACAACACTAATAACATATCACACTTGACTGAACAAGTCCAACAAAGATTTTGAGGTCACCTCATCCATTTTCAAATTTCGGGTCAGAGGTGGCCAGGACTACGTCCAACCACGCTCTGCTACCATTTGTGATCCGCTCATCATCCATGACGTCATAACAATTTTTAAACTTTCCAAAACTGACAACCGAAAAATAAATTTCAAAAAACCACAACTTACCTTGATGACCGGCTCACCATTTCACTGAACTAGGAGTGGCCTCCTACTGGAAGAATATCCACATGCTAGGTCCATTGGGGAATTGGACGAATGAGGTGACCTCAATTTTACAATTTCAAAAATAACAAGTTTATTGAGGCTATCTTTTTTTTTTTTTTTTTTTTGACAATGAAATTTCATACAAAAACACAGGCTGTAAGTTATTCCATTAGAATTATGGAAAATGTGTAAATATTTAAACTATGACAGGGTATTCAAAATTTAAAAGGTAAAAGTATTCAATATTCAATATTCAAGAAATATTCCATGAAAATCATACAAAATATATAAAACATTTAAAAACTCTTACAGGCCATACTGAACACTATACAAAATATATAAAACATTTAAAATCTCTGACATGCCATACTGAAAACTATGCAAAATATATAAAACATTTAAAAACTCTTACAGGCCATACTGAACACTATGCAAAATATATAAAACATTTAAAATCGCTTACATGCCATACTGAAAATAGATTTTTGCAAATAGTTTTAACAGGTTCACAGTTTTAAAAATATATTACACCCTTCAACATATTCATTAAAAATAAATAAATTTTACTAAATAAAGTATATATCAACAATTCATAATAATTTAAATATTATAAAAATCACAATGTTTGTTTAGTGTAAAACTCCCAAGATTTTTTTTTTTTTTTTTTTTTTTTTTTTTTTTTTTTTTTTTTTTTTTTTTTTTTTTTTTTTTTGTCTGGACTTTTATTTTTATGAAACAATATCATTATTCATTGAGATGTAATGGTATTATAAATCTATGCCATATTATAAATCTGTGGCAACACAGGAATTACTGTTATAGCACAAGAGAATGTGTTGTTACAGCAGTAGGTGGACTGAAACTCTTTTCACAAGCAGATTTACACCTTCCGATTAAAACAGCCACCAATATAAGTTCCACACAGATTACAAGGAAAAACTGTACTCAACATTGCATGCGTATGTGGACAACACAAGACAATTACATGCACACACGGAATAAGAGCATTTAAGTAACTCAGCTGAATTTTGCCCCACTAGGCCAAATGAACACCCAGGCCAATAACTAACACATTTTCTTAAGTTTTATTTTGTGTTTTTTTTTGTTTTCTCTTTTTTTTTGTAGGAAAAAAAATGTTCTTTCTCTTTTTGTAGTGTTAAAAAAATCAGCCAGACCCCCACTCAACCCATAAAGTCCCAGGGAAAATTTAATAAATTTTATTTCTCCATACCTGTTCATAGTGCGTGCATAATCACGCGTGCTGTGTCCCTCAATACTTACACACGTATATCACACAATTTAACATCCCGGTCTTCACATGATCACGGACGCCGGCCCCCAGGGACCCCCTGGCACACTGTTCCCTCAGCCAGACATAATCATTTCAAAAAAAACGCCGGCATAAAAAAAACCACAAATCTTTTCAGCTCTATACAATGAGCCCAACACGTGGTCATCAGCCCCGATCAGAACAGCCGACCGGAACCAACCCATCGAGTCAAAAACGCAACTCTCCACTCAACGAAAAGAAAACCATAGGCCAACCACTACTTGAGTCCGAAACAAACTCACTCCACAGCTCACAGATTTCCCAAAGGCGCCTACAAATCACGACGAAGTTCAGCAGACTCCCTCTAGCAGACGGAACGAAAGATACCGTAGTTCGAAGTTACCGTAACGTCTCCTAGATGGGGTAAGATTCGAAATAACAAACAGTCGCCGTAACGTCTCACAGATAGCGAAGTGAACCTGTCCGAGGCGAACCACCCAAATGCATGAAAATATCGCCCGGAATCCGTATAACCACTACTTGCCGTACACCTAGGTACGGCACACTAGAATAAATGTAAAAATGTGCCAGTGCAATTTAATCTTATAATGAAAAGTGAATCCTGATGATCTAATATAAGTGATATTCTTTATCCTATAATATCAGACAAAATGACAAAAAAATGATATAAGAATATATAATACATAAGTGGAGTGATCAAGGGTAAATCCCTAAAGGAAAACAAAAACAACAAGGATTGCATGAAAATTAATTTTAAGAAATATTTTAGTTGATGAAAAAACAGATGTGTTTTGTTTACATTAGTAGTTTATTGAACTCAAGGCTAAAATGTTTGAGAATGATGTAATTTTTTTTTTGTTATAAAATATTTATTATGTTTAATGATATTAATTAATAATAAACCTGACTGTAATTAGATGAGGGTATTTTCGTTAAGATTTTATAAGAATAATATGTCAAAAAGGGTATAAGCAAGCTGGAATAATAATAAACATTGTAAATGAACTAACATAAAATCTAGGCCAAATGGTAAATCTTACAAACCTTGTAATTAAAAAATAAGTAAAGGAAATTAATTAAATTAATGAAAATTACATAAGGTAAATCAATTACTGTGAATTATAATTGTAACAATACTTTGTAAAGGTATTGAAGAAATATATGAGAGATTATTAGAAAAAATGCAAGTGTAATAACACTAGAATCTAATAGGAAAGCCTAAATTAAAGATAATAGGTAAATTAGTTAACTAAATCATAAAACTACAAAGAATTAAAGAAAAATAACCATTTTAATTCAAGCAATGATCTTGTTCAATGATAACTATAACATAATAGAAATTGAAAACCATTTGAGATGACAGGAAGTACAGTTAAGGCCTACATTCTAATATACAGTAAATTTGAGTTTTCAAGTTAAAAATAATATAAAGTATATCATGTTTGGTATTAAATAACGTAGAATTAACTAAGGAAAGTAATCATGTAATTAGTATTTAATAAAATTAAATAATAGTAAAAATGTAATTAATCATATAATGTAAAAGTCAATTATTTTGGCGGAAATGCCATCTGTTTAAAAACTATGTAGATTTAATATTAATTCAGCCAGGACTGATGGTATAGAGGAAGAAGGAGTTAGTTGATTGTTATACGTTGAGATGTACACTTCGAGATGAGATCAGGCAAATAAATTCATTAATAAAAAGAAAAGATAATTTTCGGTCATAACCCAACCTATAAAAAATAACCCAGAGAAATTGAAAAATATGATTAATATACAGTGAGTCAACCTGGAATCAACCAAATTAATTTAATGGTGAAGATTTGAAATAGTCATTCAGATAACCGAACCATATGAACGTGAATTCAAAATAATATCGACACAGAATTGGACCTTGTAACGTTTCACCTCCATTGGAACAAAAAACACATTGAACACTGATTGCCGTGCCGGACAACTGACCACGACTCCCGAATAATTACACAGTGATGAAGAATTATTAACCACTACTACTTGGAAGAGGAAAACACCAATAACCAACATTTATTTGAGGGAATTATGGAGTGAAGACGTCTTGTATACACTCAGCACGTGGGCGGCCATGATGGAATAATCCCAGAATTCTTTGCGACCTTGCGGGACTACATCTCAAGTCTGGTTCGAGAAATTTATATTACTAACATTGACTATTCAATAATATTTGTAGTTTTAGAGATTTAAGAAGTTTTTTCTTGTACGCTTTCCAGCTTTGCCCTTTTTCTCTGACTATTCTAATAACAGTTCAAAGAATCCACAAATTAATATTATTATTTTATATATGTAATTTAAACGCCCTGAGAACGAGTCTGTAATTGTCGATTGACTAATCGATTCAAAATCGATTTATTATTATTATTATGTTAATAAAGTAGTTGAATCTTATAATTTTGGGGTTCTATTTATTTGTAATTGTATAAATAGAAGCATATTAAATAATATTTGATACCTGGACTACAAGAAAAGCAGAAATTAACCACGCTAAAAGAGTACACACTTAGAATAACGAAGGACCGCTAATCGATTATTACAGGAGATAATCTTATTAACGCTGAAAAACAATTCTGGTCATTCTAAGCGAATAAACTAATTAAATTAATAATTAAAAGAAATAAAAATACATAATTACATAACAAATAATTAAATAAATAAATAAATAAAAAATATAATTTTTTTCTCTTCAACAAAGTTTTTTTTATTATATCATCATTTTTTGTAACTTAGAAAACAAGTACAACACACGATACGTTTTGTTACAATATGAATAATAATGTATGTCTAACTATGTGTAATACATACATACACATTCATTCACACAAAATACTCATTATAATTCACTATACATACAGGCTTATTAATTATTTCTGTATTGTCCGTATGGAGATTCTGATGGGGACAATAAAGAGTGTTGAAACGTCTTCATAAGTGTTTTAAAATTATGTAGGCTTATATTTAGTGTCTGAACCTCACAAACGATCCGATATTATGTAGGCTTATAGTTAGTGTCTGAACCTCACAAACGATCCGATATTATGTAGGCTTATAGTTAGTGTCTGAACCTCACAAACGATCCGATAGGCTTATAGTTAGTGTCTGAACCTCACAAACGATCCGATATTATGTAGGCTTATAGTTAGTGTCTGAACCTCACAAACGATCCGATATTATGTAGGCTTATAGTTAGTGTCTGAACCTCACAAACGATCCGATATTATGTAGGCTTATAGTTAGTGTCTGAACCTCACAAACTATCCGATATTATGTAGGCTTATAGTTAGTGTCTGAACCTCACAAACGATCCGATATTATGTAGGCTTATACTTAGGATAACCCAAAAGTAAGGTCTCCAAAGGACTAGAGCCGCAGGGAAATATTTTGGGCGGCAGTTGGCAGCACTGCTGTGTGCGGCCATCTCCCCTCTTTCAAACAAGTGGTCGCTGAGATCTCTCGGTCGATTAGTCTTGGCTTGGCAGCCGTTAAGAATGGAGTTCCCAATCGCTGTTCCCGCCAAGTGCGGGCTTCGCGAAGTCATTCGATTTCTTAACGCAAAAGGTGTCAAAAACGTCCGCAAGTGGTGTAGAGAGTTTAAAGCTGGTCGTACAGAAATTCATGATGACGAAAGAAGCGGGAGACCGTCAGTGTCAGACGAGACGATCAGGAAACTTGACGAAGTCGTGCGTGAAGATCGGAGGATCACTATCCACGAGCTCTCTTGTTTCCTTCCTGACGTTTCGAAATCCACCATTCAGAGGATTGTGACTGAAAAGTTGAAATATCGGAAGGTGTGTGCAAGGTGGGTTCCGCGAATGCTCACAGAAGACCACAAACGGCAACGCGTCGAAGCTGCCCGCGAATTTCTTGAGCGCTATGCAGACGAAAGAGACGACTTTTTTAATTCCATTGTCACAGGTGACGAAACGTGGGTTCACCACTTCACACCTGAATCCAAACGACAATTACTTGAGTGGCGGCATCCAACTTCGCCAAGGCGGCGAAAATTCAAACAAACAGTCTACCGGCAAGATCATGGCGACTGTGTTTTGGGATCGGAAAGCTGTATTGTTGATCGATTTCATGCCTACTGGGACCACAATAAACGAAGACGCATATTGTGAGACACTCAAAAAACTCAAACGGGCGATTCAGAACCGGAGAAGAGGAATGCTCACCAAGGGCGTGTCCATTCTTCACGACAATGCTCGCCCTCATGTCGCCCGCGCAATCGCCGATCTTCTGAACCAATTTGGATGGGACATAATCACCCACCCCCCTATAGTCCGGACTTGGTACCTTGTGACTATCATTTGTTTACACATTTGAAAGAACATTTGGGTGGAATGCGATTCGACGACGATGACGAGGTCAAACGCTATCTCAATGACATGGCGGCGAGTTTCTATGACACTGGCATACTAAAACTGCCACAGCGGCTCGAAAAATGCATTGAAAGTAACGGCGATTATGTTGAAAAATTGTGTGTTCTTATGCTTCACAACCATGCAAAAAGTTTTGATAATAAATTTTTTTTTCTATTTTAAAAAAATATGGAGACCTTATTTTTGGGTTACCCCTCGTAGTTAGTGTCTGAACCTCACAAACAAGCCACTGTCTATACAGACTTAACTTCCTACAACTTGGTATCCAATAGAGAAACGAGCAAGTCATAATTTCGCCCTGACGTAACTATTTTTATTTATTTTACTTCTTCCTGTTTTCTTATCCGCAATACGATTTTGCCAGTAAATTGTTCCAGAAACATTTGGTCAATATCTCTTCACATCTTGTGACACGTGATACAAAAGTTTTCGTTTACGGCTCATACAGAACGCGACTCAGTCTCTTACATATATTATTCTTGTACAAAATTGTCTTTTCAGTGGAAAAGAATTTTATCAACGGTCTGGAATTTTATCCAAAATTTCCATTCTGGTCTATACGAAACATTTTATCTTGCTTCACCCAGCTAGCAGGGCTTAGGCCTATGTTTCTGTCGTTAATAGCAAATGGCAGTCGTCTCTTCGCCTTTATCACTCTAAACATTCTACTTCTCCTAGTGTTTATTTATTCACTAAAATGCTGCCATCATCATCATCATCGTCGTCGTCGTCGCCGCCAATATTACTATTACTATTATAACTGCTACTACTACTACTACTACTACTACTACTACTACTACTACTACTACTACTACTACTACTACTACTACTACTACTACTACTACTACTATTAAAATTAGTATTATTATTATTATGGTAATTTTTTACGGCCGATACCATCTCTTATAGTTTCCATCTTTACTGTCGAACCAATCATGATCTCGACAACCCTCTTACGTCATGTTTTACCTCCATTTGATAGTTGCTTCCTTCATGTTCTTTTTTTAATGCGGTCTTCGGTCTACCTCTTTCTTCTACTTGGAGAGACACATTTGTTTCTCTAAAAAACCTGACAAGTTTTACCAGTTGATGAAACAGAACGCAAAGTGCAGAACAATTAATAAGCATACAGTTGTGCTGAATCTGTCTTAATTACCACAGAAATAATAATCCTTGAAAACGCTTGAAAGCAATCTATAAAATTGTTTTACACTCTTCTTTACGAGATAAATGGTAGGTGACATGTTTATTACATCTGTTACTGAATCTCATTCCTATCTGTTTAAATCGTAAATCGTAGTCGTAACAACATGACCATAATTCCTATTCCTGTTTATTTCAACTTATTGAATGCCCCAGATTGACAGATAACCACTATATGACTTAAGTGTGTCTTAATAAAAATCTGTTTACTAAGAAGGGTCAATAATTGTTTACAGCGTATGACAGTAGAGGGAAAATGAGAGTTCAAAGCCACAAAGGAATGCCGCCTTTCTTAAAAAACAATAAAAAACGATAAAAAACATGATCTAAGAGATGACGCCGCCACCGCTGGACCCGCAGCATCCCAATGGACCACAGCACCGCGAATTTCCGCGAATAAATTTTTTTATTTTTTTAATTTGGTTTTTTTATTTTTTTAATTAAATTGATTTGGTGGGATGAGGTTCAATGGACCACCAGCATCCGTGAATATAATTTTTTATTTTTTTAAGAAAGCTGATTTGCATATCAGTGGGTGGTGTTGGGTGGGAGGTTTTTTTTATTTCATATCAGTGGGTGGGGGTGGTTCCAACTCGATGCATTATAGTGTATATTAAAATATACGATCAGGTGTACCAACCTTTGCATGAGTTCAAATTTGTCGTGTGTTATAATGTATATTAAATCTATATGATCAGGTGTACCAACCGTTGTATTATTATTATAGTGTATAGATATTTTATATGAGCAGGGTTGTCAACATTTTCTGCGACGGGGGGAGGGAAATTCAAATATGTGTTATATAGTGTATATATTAAAATATATGATCAGGGTTACCAATCTGACATTATTGTGTGTGTATAGAGCAGATCTGCCAACATTTTTTTCTCTTCTGTGGTGGGAAATTCAAACTATATGATCATAATTGTTACTCTCTCTCTCTCACATTTGAATGTAAGTAAAACTATCTCTCTCTCTTGTTGTCAAACGTTATGTTCAAGCCGTTTTCTCCTCTCCCTCTCTCTCTCTTTCTCTCTATCTCTCTCTCTCTCACTGTGTACATTGAGTAAATAATTTTAGCTCTCTCACTGGTTGTGTATGTCTCTCTCTCTCTGTGGTCAGTACCGCGCGCATGTATATGAAATTAGAAAGTTTATATTTATTCGACAAATATTAACGCCCTCTCTCTCTCTCTCTCTCTCTCTCTCTCTCTCTCTCACTCTCACTTGTTTCAACTGTGTCAACAAATAGTAACGTCCTCTCTCTCTCTCTCTCTCTCTCTCTCTCTCTCTCTCTCTCTCTCTCTCTCTCTCTCTCTCTCTCTCTCTCTCTCTCTCTCACTCTCACACGTTTCAACTATGCAAGGTTTCATACCCTTTCTCCTGTCTCTCTCTCGTACATTGAGTAGTCGGTGTGATGAGTAAATAATTTTAGCTCTCTCTCTCGTTGTCAAAACGCCGTCTTCATTTTCCATGTATCAAATAATTAATTAATAGTTTATAATGCAGTCAGTGTGATTGATCCTTGTTAGAAATATATATATATTTGGCAAATATTAACTATGTATGTGTGTTGTTGTCAATGAACTACTTACCTGTGTGCTGTTACAGATGACAAATCCATACGTTAACGGCGTAGCAATCTTCAATACGCTCTTCTTCATGTGGTACAATACTTCTGTTTTATGATTGCAGTTTACACACACACATAGGTTCAGTAGTGTATAGCGAAATAAATTAAAATTATACACACACATGAAAACGGTGGTTGAAATTCATACAAATCTTCTGATGTAACAGTTCACAAAAATAAATTAATTGTACACATGTTCAGAGGTGTAGAGTGAAATAAAATAAAGTCATAATTTGTTTAAATGATTAAATATATTTTAAAATTCATAATATAAAATTCACAATTCATAATTAAATAAATACATTATAAAATATAAAATTCACAATTCATAATTAAATAAATATATTATAAAATTGATATTTTTTCGAAAGTTTATATATAATTGTGTCGTACTTGTAGGAGAAGCAACCTGCAACATAACAATACAACAACATTAAAATCATGTTAAATATCACACACACACACACACACACACACACACACACACACACACACACACACACACACACACACAGATATAGTTGGCAGAATCAACGCTTTACGCGAGTAACTTCTTAAATTATGTGTCATTCTCTCTCTCTCATAAGTTAATGTCCATTCATCAAAACTTTGTAAATTAGAATCTGCACTACATTCAAACACACGCACACACAATGATAAAAAAATCATTCTCTCTCTCTCTCATAAATTAATGTCCATTCATCAAAACTTTGTAAATTAGAATCTGCACTACATTCAAACACACGCACACACAGTGATAAAAAAATTGTTTATTAAAAGTAGTTTGATACCTTAACGAGGTACTATTTCCACATGCACTGTTTGATTCCTCATCCCTCGAAACACGAGATGTAGGTCGCTGGGGCTTATATGACGGAGCTCTTCATCCGTAAAGACGTAAGCATACCTCTTAGGTAGATATACACGATAGCGTAGCTCACCATCTTCCAACGTTACAAGCACAGACTTCCCATATCTTGTGTCCACATGCACCATGTTAACAATCGGATACTGCTTGTTCAATGTTAATTCTGCACACCGTTTGTACTCAATAGCAGAAACTGCATTGAATTTTGTGATAAACGACATTATTAGAGTGAAGACGTCTGTATCAAACGAGGCGGAACTAAACAATGACTACAAAGAAGACTAGTGGAATGTAATGGTGGTGGTGGTAGTTATCAGGAAATTTTTCATCCCCTGAAGCTTTGCATGTACATACATGCAGAATTATGGCTGTTACATAATATATATATTAGGAAAGCCCACAGAAATAGTTATCGCCTGCAGGCATATACAAGTTTACTAACGAAATTAACAATGCTATGAGACACTCACATTAAAAATGTTTGTATAACAGAAAAATCATTAATTATCCACTCTCTAAGTGCGTACACATTAAGATTTGTACACTGTGTAGAAGAAGAAGAATTGCAATGTGTAAGACATTACGTACCGGGAAATAGATATGGTATGTCTTTCGGGCAACCAAAGTCATCAAGATTTATTATATGATGATGAATTATTTTCGATTCTAAAAAACGTTTTTTCTCAAGACCCTTCACAAACACATATTTATATATGTTCGTATACGTTGTTAACACTGAAACAAGATTGTCGTACGGTGTCTCTCCTTCACCCCATCTCAGCCCATGATAGTTTGTTGATAACCAACAGTTGGTTCTAGTGTATTTCGAATTCGTAACGACTGTAGCAGGCGGGGCGAAAATCCAATGTCTGCATGCAAAACGTGTTACGTCCATAACCGACAACTCCTTTACTATATAATTGCCGTCGTCATCATAAAAGCAGTGAAAGTCAATTATTACAGCAGCGTTTTCCATTATACTATAAAAAAAAAGAAACCACACATTACAAACTAATATTTATAAACACAAAGATCGTTACAATAATGATAATAATACACAAACTTACGTTTACTGCCGGCCGAACTGAAGCGTGGAGAGAGAATAACTAACGATATCACAGTGAGAATTCTTTTGTTGTTTTTGTTTTTAACAGGTGGTGTAACGTGGAATTTTAGCAGGAGGGGGAGCAGAGTCGCCGTCGGCAATTAATTTGGCACGTACGCGAGATTTTAATAAAACTATTATCAGTTTTAAATAATAATTTTCGGAAACAACACACGACTTAAAAAATATAGTTTACCTTGTGGTATAAAATTCAAACTATTAAATTGTCTCTCTCTCTCACACACATTTCTGATTACTATACAACTAATTGCATGTATGTTCAGAGGGTTATACCGAAATAAACCAGTGTGTATTCGCTAAATCCTCCTTTCACTTTCTAATATGACACATGACACTCATTAGTGGCACCACCGCAAGTAATTATGGATTAGAAAGTATTCACTTCCAAAACAAACACCGGCTTTCCCCTACCACCAGAGACCAATATATACTCAACAAATTTAGCGATAATTTCTCATTGACTCGCTTGCGTGCACTGATAAATCTATCACGACATTTTTAATAGTTGGAAGACTGTTTGTATTATTGTGCATCTCAGTATACGCAAGTTCCTGTGTGTAGTCAACATACGCTAGTCTTGGTGAGTGAGCATAATTTATTGTATGTACAGATTTTATTTAAACGTAAAAATTATTTGCATTAAAACATTATTTAATACATGTATGTGTATGTTCAAATCACAATTTATGAAATATATTCTTACCGTATTTTTTATATTACACTTCTAATTGAAGATATATATTTGAATTTAATACATGTGTGTGTAAGCGTGCGCGTATGATCAAATTACAATTTTCTGAATATATTCTTAACGTACTTTTATTCTTAACGCACTTCTAATTGAAGATATTTATTTGAATTTAATACATATGTGTGTGTGATCAAATTACAATTTTCTGAAATATATTCTTACTGTACCTTTTATATTACACTTCTAATTGAAGATATATATTTTTAGGTATAACTGAATTTTATCGGTTTCACACTGACTGCTTGCGTGCGTTGATAAATCTATCACAGCAGTTTTTTTAATAGTTGAAAGACTGTTTGTATTATTGTGCGTCTCAGTATACACAAGTTCCTGTGTGTGTAGTCAACATACGCTAGTTTGGTGAGCATAATTTATTGTATGTACAGATTTTATTTAAACGTAAAAATTATTTGCATTAAAACATTATTTATTGAATTTAATACATGTATGTGTATGATCAAATTACAATTACTGTATTTGTTATATTACACTTCTAATTGAAGATATATAGTTGAATTTAATACATGTGTGTGTGTGTGTGTGTGTGTGTGTGTGTGTGTGTGGGTGATCAATTTTCTGAAATATATTCTTACTGTACCTTTTATATTACACTTCTAATTGAAGATATATATTTTTAGGTATAGCTGAATTTTAAGCGTGCGTTCTTGAGTTAAGCTGTTGTTGTAATCATAGGGAAAGTCATAATGTTTACCGGTTCGTTTGTTTTCCTACTCTCAATCACTTTTACTCAAATAATTGATATTTCTTTGTATTCATACAGTCTTTTTATATTCAAACTATTATTATTATCTGAAACAGAACGGTATATATAGATTCGAGTGGTGTGTAAGACGCTGTTATATGTTACTAAAATCATAGCAAATATTTTCATTCTAAGCATTTTTACTGTTTAATAATAATTACAACCCAACGAATGATATATATAGTTTGATGCTTTATAAGTTTGTGTACATTGGTTGTATATTGTAAGCATGAAAGTATTATTTAAATCTGTTATCTGCTTCTGTATGGAAGTCATCTATAAATATCAAGTCAGTGCGACACAACGTAATTGGACCTAACATGATTCATGCCAACGTGTGCGTTCGTTGTGTGTGCGTGTGCGTCTGTGTGTGTTCGTGTGTGCGTGCGTTGCGTGTTTGGTTACGTTGCGTATGCGTCTGTGTGTGTGTGTGTGTGTGTGTGTGCGCGCGCGCGCGCGCGAAAATAAACTTAATTTTCTCGATCTAGCAAATAGTTGGTCTAAGCGTACATGTATTATGTACAAATTGATATATAAATCGTTTAAGATACACTAACATAATACCAGCGTTATAACAGTACCTTTTGTTTTTCAGTATTCATTCATTCTCACTCTCTCTTGAAGATCATGGCTAACCTTCAGCAGGAACGTGGGGAGGAGCAGACTGAACAAGGTAAAAAGTTCAATACCAATTGTCACAGTTAAGAAATTATTTTTGTAATTATGTAGCGTGCAAACTTGCTGATGCGAATTAACGTTTGAGTCATACTATGTCTATTGGTGTGTGTATGAAAAGTCTCACTCTTAACATCGTTTAGAAATTGACATGTAGATGAAAATTTTTCATGTTCCTTCATAGGTTTGTCACCTTCTTTCCAATCAACTAATTCAATTCCACAACAAAAGCATTTAACTCTATCGTCTACGAATGACATACTATGCCCACAAACATCGAAATTTCTAGGGTAGAAGTAGAACCCCGCAAACGCTAACTCGTCGGGGCTGATAAACGTCACTTCCCAATACTTGAACGATTTTATTCTTTCACTTTCGATACTAAAATCAGGAGTAGCCGACATCTTTACGGTTTGTAATAAACTGACATATTACCCCGACGAGTGTTATTTATTTACTACAAACATGAATTTGTGTACACGTTATTTATCATTCCTATTGGTTACTAATACTCATGTTTCTATTGTTTCAGTTGTGACTCGGTTTTATATCGAGAGGAACAGTAGTGTCCGAGGGTGCATCACAACTTTCGACTACCTTCCAGTGAACGTCAACGCGTCGGATCATGACATAGTATTCGTAATGACTGAGGCACGTCCTTTATTGCTTGAGGATATTCAGGCAGAGCAGGCACGTTTACGCAATATCAAGTGGCATATTGCGTGCAGGATACGTTTTACCAAAACCGTGGTAGATGGTGACAGTGGTGAGGAGAAAGAGGTAACGAAAGACGCCGTCTTCCACGGACGTTGTCGCACGTTGCTCGCGGACGACAGCGACGAGTTGAATTGTCTACTCGATGAATCCTACGATAAAATCTTCAATAGCATATCTAATTTTACCCGTGACGGGAGCGGATGGTCGGTGGATGCTGTACTGAAGCTGGAACTGGTTGTTGGACGGTACCAGCCTCTAGCAGCGTCCTCCTACCTTCCAACCCCGCGAAAGCTCTCACACACCAGGGCAGTAGTCAACATCAAGAACCCCCACGATGAAATGTGTTTTCTGTGGTCTGTTCTAGCCCACATACACCCTCAACAACAACATAGAGACCGTGCTTCAAACTACATCCCATTCATAAACACATTAAATATGTCCGGTATCGAGTACCCTGTTTCGTTAAAGTCCATTTCCAAATTTGAAGCACAGAATCCTAACATTTCTATAAACGTTTTCGGCTATGATATAGAAGACAATATCAGAAATGAATCAAAAAATGAGGTTTACCCTCTGAGAATTACCTCGAATAAGGACAGGTCGCATCACGTTAATCTTTTGCTTCTGACCGATACAAATAGCCGAAAACATTACTGTCTTATCAGTAACATGAGTAGATTGTTATCATCCCTAACACAACACAACGGTCAATCATTTTACTGCGACTACTGCCTGCATCGTTTCACCACAGAACATGGTCTGTCCGATCATCTCCCCTACTGCACACCTTACGGCGAGCAGAAAACCAAAATGCCCACGGAGGAGGAGAAGTTTATGCCCTTTAAAAATTACGCGCACTGTCTTAAAGTACCCTTCACCGTCTACGCCGACTTCGAGTCCCTCATCACTCCGCTTCAATCGTGTTCACCTGGTAACGACGTCCCGACGACAGTGCACGAGTTAGGTGAATTCTACTCCGTCGATAGCAGCGGTGCCCGTCAGAAAATAACTTCTCCTCCTGTATCGTCCACATCATACGAAGCGATGCATATTCCGTCAGGTTTCTCCTATGCTATCGTCGATCACACGCACAGCCTTTGGAGAGAGGCTAAAGTTTTTCGAGGTGAAAACGTTGTAGACACGTTCTTCTCGTGGTTGATGAAAGACGTCGAGGATATGATGAAGGTGGTACGACATAACGTACAATTAATTATGTCCGATGATGACAATGTTGCGTTCACTAACGCCACCGTTTGTCATTTGTGTGAGCGCCCTTTGACAGACGATGACAAGGTACGCAATCATTGCCATCTTACGGGGAAATTCTTGGGAGCAGCCCATAATAGCTGTAATCTGAGCTACAAGATGCCTCGTCATATCCCCGTCTTCTTTCACAACCTTCGTGGCTACGACTGTCACCATTTAATGCAGGGTTTGGGGAAATATAAGGACGAACGCGTATCCTCCATCGCGACATCCAGTGAGCGTTACGTGTCGTTCTCCCTGGATCCCTTGCGTTTCGTAGACTCATTTCAATTTCTTAGTCGCTCTCTGGACACACTCGTTACCAATCTGTCCGCGTCCGGGAGCCAATTTCCTTTGCTTAGAGAGGAAATGCTTAGACGGGGTTTCGATGAACAGACCAATCTGCTCGTACGCAAGGTGGTATACCCATACGAGTACGTTGACAGTATTGATCGGTTCAACGAAACAAGTCTACCCGCTCGTGAACACTTTGATAACCGGTTGATGGAATCATCTATTTCGGACGCAGATTACGAGCACGCACAAAACGTGTGGAGTGCATTCAATCTGCGTACGTTTGGAGATTACCATGATTTGTATTTGTTGACAGACGTAATGCTGCTGGCCGATGTCTTTGAAAGTTTTCGAGACATGGCCTTACGCGATTACTGCTTGGACCCATGTCATTTTTACTCGCTTCCCGGACTCGCTTGGAACGTGATGCTAAAAATGACCGGGGTCGAATTAGAACTGTTGACAGAAATGAATCTACATCTGTTCGTCGAGTCTGGGGTCCGCGGAGGCTGCGCGATGATATCCAACCGTCATGCAGTCGCTAACAATCCTTTGATTCCAGATCAGTACGATGTTTCGAAACCGACCTCCTTCATTCTGTATACAGACTGTAACATTTTATACGGTGCAGCCATGTCGCAACCACTCCCTTACGCAGACTTCCGATGGCTCGATCGTAACGAAATCGAGTCCTTGGACGTACGTAATGTGAGTGATGATGCTGACATCGGGTACATCCTCGAAGTCGACCTACACTATCCTAATACCTTACACGACCTGCATTCCGACTACCCGCTTGCACCTGTGCGCCAGCGCATAACACACGATATCCTTTCTCCCTTTTCCAAACGTTTACACGAGAGTATATACAGATCATCGTATAACGAATCAGGGTCATCCGTAGAGAAGTTGTTAACAACTTTGGAGGACAAACAAAATTACGTTCTCCATTATCGAAATTTGAAATTGTATTTAAGTCTTGGTTTAGAGCTGAAAGCGACTCATAGGGTGTTGTGTTTTAAGCAAAGCGCTTGGTTGAAACCGTTTATCGATTTCAACACCCGCAAGAGGCAAGCAGCCGTCAACAGCTTTGAAAAAGACCTTTTCAAACTGATGAACAACGCCGTATACGGTAAGTCGCTGGAGAACGTACAGAAACATATAGACTTTGAACTAGTCTCGGATGAACGACGGCTTCAAAAACTAGTTTCCACACCCAGGCTAAAACGTATGATTCGTTATACGAACGATCTGGTGGGGTTCTCACTCCGTAAAAAATCCATTGTTCTTTCTCGTCCCGTGTATGTCGGCTTCACGGTGCTTGACGTTAGCAAAACAATAATGTACGACTTTCATTATCGTTATGCTGTCGCCAAGTACGGCCGCAACGTTAAATTGTTAATGACTGATACAGACAGTCTGATGTATCATATTCAAACATCAGACTTGTATGCAGATATGAAGAAGGACTTGCACGTTTTTGACACCTCGGATTACCCCACGTCTCATCCTTGTTATAGCCTTAAGAACAAAAAGGTTGTCGGGCTGTTCAAGGATGAAACGTGTGGTCGTCCTATTAGAGAATTCGTAGGTCTCAGAGCGAAATGTTATTCGTTCCTTGTGGCCCACGAAGATCCCGGCAATGCGTGTCAAAAACGTGTGTGTAAAGGTGTGCCTCGAGTTGCTTTTAAGAGGAGTCTGCGACACGATATGTATCGCAAGTGTCTCACTGATCATTGTCGGTTTTCCGTCAGTGCGTTGTGTTTACGTAGCGATCATCGTACGCTGTACACGATGCGTGTAAATAAGCAAGCGTTGTCACCGTATGATGATAAGCGCTATATATTAGACAATGGTCGTGATACCCTTGCGTACGGTCATTATCGGATACGTGCCGACGACGATGACGACTCTGCTCCTACACCTGCTAAAATTCCCCGTTACACCACCTGTTAAAAACAAAAAAAAACAACAACAAAATTCTCACTGTGATATCTATAGTTATTGCCTCCTCACACTTCAGTTCGGACGGCAGTAAACGTAAGTTTGCGTATTATTATTATTATTATTGTAACGATATTTGTGTTTATACATATTAGTTCGTAATGTGCGGTTTCTTTTTTTCAGGCGATAACTATTGCTAGTAGTCTGTGGGCTTTCCTACTATATATATATTTTTTGTAACAGCACTAGTTCTGCATGTATCTCGTTAAGGTAACAAACTACTTTTAATAAACAATTTTTTTTATCATTGTGTGTGCGTGTGTTTGAATGTAGTGCAGATTCTAATTTACAAAGTTTTGATGAATGGACATTAATTTATGAGAGAGAGAGAGAATGATTTTATTATCATTGTGTGTGCGTGTGTTTGAATGTAGTGCAGATTCTAATTTACAAAGTTTTGATGAATGGACATTAACTTATGAGAGAGAGAGAATGACACATAATTTAAGAAGTTACTCGCGTAAAGCGTTGATTCTGCCAACTATATCTGTGTGTGTGTGTGTGTGTGATATTTAACATGATTTTAATGTTGTTGTATTGTTATGTTGCAGGTTGCTTCTCCTACAAGTACGACACAATTATATATAAACTTTCGAAAAAATATCAATTTTATAATGTATTTATTTAATTATGAATTGTGAATTTTATATTTTATAATGTATTTATTTAATTATGAATTGTGAATTTTATATTATGAATTTTAAAATATATTTAATCATTTAAACAAATTATGACTTTATTTTATTTCACTCTACACCTCTGAACATGTGTACAATTAATTTATTTTTGTGAACTGTTACATCAGAAGATTTGTATGAATTTCAACCACCGTTTTCATGTGTGTGTATAATTTTAATTTATTTCGCTATACACTACTGAACCTATGTGTGTGTGTAAACTGCAATCATAAAACAGAAGTATTGTACCACATGAAGAAGAGCGTATTGAAGATTGCTACGCCGTTAACGTATGGATTTGTCATCTGTAACAGCACACAGGTAAGTAGTTCATTGACAACAACACACATACATAGTTAATATTTGCCAAATATATATATATATTTCTAACAAGGATCAATCACACTGACTGCATTATAAACTATTAATTAATTATTTGATACATGAAAAATGAAGACGGCGTTTTGACAACGAGAGAGAGAGCCAAAATTATTTACTCATCACACCGACTACTCAATGTACGAGAGAGAGACAGGAGAAAGGGTATGAAACCTTGCATAGTTGAAACGTGTGAGAGTGAGAGAGAGAGAGAGAGAGAGAGAGAGAGAGAGAGAGAGAGAGAGAGGACGTTACTATTTGTTGACACAGTTGAAACAAGTGAGAGAGAGAGAGAGAGAGAGAGAGAGAGAGAGAGAGAGAGAGAGAGAGAGAGAGAGAGAGAGAGAGAGGGCGTTAATATTTGTCGAATAAATATAAACTATCTAATTTCATATACATGCGCGCGGTACTGACCACAGAGAGAGAGAGACATACACAACCAGTGAGAGAGCTAAAATTATTTACTCAATGTACACAGTGAGAGAGAGAGAGATAGAGAGAAAGAGAGAGAGAGGCAGAGGAGAAACGGCTTGAACATAACGTTTGACAACAAGAGAGAGAGATAGTTTTACTTACATTCAAATGTGAGAGAGAGAGAGTAACAATTATGATCATATAGTTTGAATTTCCCACCACAGAAGAGAAAAAAATGTTGGCAGATCTGCTCTATACACACACAATAATGTAAGATTGGTAACCCTGATCATATATTTTAATATATACACTATATAACACATATTTGAATTTCCCTCCCCCCGTCGCAGAAAATGTTGACAACCCTGCTCATATAAAATATCTATACACTATAATAATAATACAACGGTTGGTACACCTGATCATATAGATTTAATATACATTATAACACACGACAAATTTGAACTCATGCAAAGGTTGGTACACCTGATCATATATTTTAATATACACTATAATGCATCGAGTTGGAACCACCCCCACCCACTGATATGAAATAAAAAAAAACCTCCCACCCAACACCACCCACAGATATGCAAATCAGCTTTCTTAAAAAAATAAAAAATTATATTCACGGATGCTGGTGGTCCATTGAACCTCATCCCACCAAATCAATTTAATTAAAAAAATAAAAAACCAAATAAAAAAAATAAAAAAATTTATTCGCGGAAATTCGCGGTGCTGTGGTCCATTGGGATGCTGCGGGTCCAGCGGTGGCGGCGTCGTCTCTTAGATCATGTTTTTTATCGTTTTTTATTGTTTTTTAAGAAAGGCGGCATTCCTTTGTGGCTTTGAACTCTCATTTTCCCTCTACTTATGACATCTGCGTACCGAAGAGTTAAGCTTCTAAACTATCTAAAACTCCTGTTTTTCTCAGTATACCAATTTTAATTTTTTATAGTTATATTAGTGATCGAAATTTTTTTCAAATAATCTAGTAGACTTAAAGTAACATTATTTATAACGCATGACAGTATTTTATGATTATTTTGAAGTTAATTTCTCGATTAGAAAATTTACAAGTTAGATAGTATTGGCGAGCGGTTTCTCCATAAGAACAATGAATATACGTACCTATCTCATCCAGTCTCATGCGACTGTTGGGAAAAGTGTAGCATTACGACTTAAGTTTAACATGTTTTGTTAGGTTTATTTTTTCATAATTGAAACAGAACAGAACGCGTTTACTTAACAGGATGCGTATTAATTAGGTATAACTGATTTACAAGAATTAATTTATACCATTTAAGAAAGTAATCTTAAAGATATCAAAGCATGTTTTATATATTCGGTTTATGTATTTTCATTGTTATTACGCTCTACATAATTTTTATTTTTTATTATCGGAACAAAAAACGTAATATCTAGGCTTACGTTATGATTATCAATCGAATGTGAATTTCCGTATGTGCGTAAATTATCGATGAAAGTTCGGCTTCAGTTTTATTACTTATCCACATTTTACAGCCACGTCTTCTATAGACAACATCGAAACGTTTGGTATTGCGGTACTGTGACCCGATGATTTTAACATCGTACTACGTAATTCCCAAAACTAGATAGTTTCGAAATGATTTGATTATGATTATCGTTTTTTAATTTAAGTTAGTGACGCTAATTAATTTAAGTATTGGCGCTGGGATCCAAACCCCCCCACACATCCCACCAACCTGTGAATAAGCCGTTACAATTGTTCATGACACTCTGTATTGAAACCTCGCTGAAGAAGGTGTACACCACACCGAAACGTTCGAGGACAATAAGAAACGTAAGTTTTCACAAGTGAAAGTTAATTACTAATATTTTGGTAAAATATTTTTTTAAACAATTTAAAAATAAAAATCCAGAATAAACTGATAGCTGATTTCTTGTTAATTTATAAAGACTTCGGTATATTTTTTATATTATCAGTAGAGTATAACTTAATACATTTTAACTGTATTATATGGATTACCCATGTATCAACTAGATAATTGAAATTCTCAGATTCGTTATGGGGTCTAGTGAACTGTGCTTGATTTATACAAAACAAAGTCAGATAAACTGTCATTAGCAAACATATTGTATAACCCAGGAAAATAGAGATTGGCTCTATTAATAAATCCAGTTAATGTAATTTTTGTTGAAATACATCATGATTGGCACAAGTGAAAAGGTTCCAAACTCGGCAGGTTATCTCAAAAACACTATCCCTCTATCCAATTTTGGGGTTAAACAATTAAAAACAGTTTTTTAACCGCCAAAAAATTAACTTCTGGAAAAAATACAAAGTATTCACAGTTTAATTCCTGAGAGTAATCATGTTTTATTAACCCAGTCATTCAACATCACAACATTACGATTGTCAACATCTGCCCTGAGCACAGTGTTGCCATTTTTCTAATACTCCTCACGACAATTATAACTAGAAAGCCAACAGTAACTGCCTCTTACCTACATAAGAGGCAGTATTAATAATATACTTACAGTATTAATATATAGTTCCAGTATTAATAATATTTTAGTAGCTGTCAAACTGCATTTTGATGCTGTAAAATAGCACTACAATATAAAACAACCCACTAAAATCTTCTACATACTTTTTTTATTGATTAATTAATGAAATCCATATTATAAAAAAATTATACTACAAACATA
This sequence comes from Magicicada septendecula, assembly GCA_034769895.1. Lineage (NCBI taxonomy): Eukaryota > Metazoa > Arthropoda > Insecta > Hemiptera > Cicadidae > Magicicada > Magicicada septendecula. The sequence goes on from CM068369.1 coordinate 198,235,738, forward strand.
GACTGTAGTACACAAATAATTACAAGAACATATAATTAATTTTACATACACGTAAAGACTTGCAAGAGCTGAATCAAACTTACAAGATATGCCACAGAAGTATGCTTAAACTTAGCAAAACGTTTGCTAAAATAAACAAGATCACAAATTAATTTTATATTTCTGAATTTGAATGAAAACCTTTGGAAAACTAGCTAATCAAGTAATCAAACAATCGTATTGTCTGAAAAAGTTGACTGCAGAGCTGAGAACTGGGCAGATTACAACATTGCCTGGGTATGATTCATTCTTGGTCATCATTTTTCACCAGTAAGTGGTTAACTTGCTAAAAATAGGTTAAAAACTCAAGAAAATTAAAAATTTATATTTCGTGAGCTAAAGATTTTATATCCATTTAATATCTTCAAGATAATAATAGCTTGTATATTACGAATAAAAATCAGCTCACGTGTTATTCTGGACAAATTATGGTTTTAAATTGTTTAAAAAAATATTTTACCAAAATCTATTGAATTTAGTAGATTAATAAGACTTCCTCATTACTAGTGTTTTGTATTTTCAGATTGTCACTCGGTGAGGATTAAGTCTCACTGAAGGCTATCACGGCCAGAACCAACATTATTAAGGACACTAATTACTGGGCTGTGGTCGATTGCTTAGATCTTCATTTTCTCTAGATATTTCGGACTCTCCTCGAGAAAAATTCGAAAGATAACAAGCCAAACGCACCACACTGTGAAGGAATGTTTTTTCTATTGAAGATGACGTCCGGAGGTGTGGCCGAAACATGGAAAGCTAATCAGTCGACCACGGCCTGGTAGTTAGTAATCTTATTATCTTGTACGTCCCTCTAGTTATCTTTTGCACCATTTTGTTTTCTAGTAGCATGCCAATACAGGTGGGTTTTAGCCTTCTTTATGATTTTGCTTCAGCTGTCCTCTTACCACATAAACGTCAGCAGCCTCTCATTCCCATGTGCTTCAAAACATCCTCTGTGTCATCCAAGTATGTGTTCTGTGAATTTCCTATTATTTTCTTTCCACTGGTTTTAATTTTCTTAGTTGTTCTGCAGCAATGCATCCTACTTACACAATGCAGCCAATCGAATCTTCAACTTCTCAGAAACTATATCCTGTCACTTGTTCCTAAGGATCCATCACCACTTTCCATAGGTCATTTGTTGTACATCTCTGAAGGATAGTGACATATTGCATAATTATACACACAAAAATATTACTTTAAGAGGGATATGTTATCTTAGTCATGAAGAATCAACTGCTTATGTCTTTATTTTCTCTGATGTTAGTTTTATCAAGTCTTGTATTCCTTTGGAGACAGACAGCTGGTTATATTCTCTTTTTTTTTAAACTAAACACAAAATTTTAAATGTTTATTTACACAAACTGTAAATTTATAATGCATGGGACACAATATAATATGTCAATAATATAGCTTTAACTACACTTAGTACAAAGAGTAAAACATTCGGAAACAATCTTTAAAAAATATTAAAAAATATCACAAATTTCCATTATTTCACAGCAAATGCCAATAGTATAATTTAAAAATTATATAAAATCAAATATAACTGACACCTTATGTTACACACGTCTGTATACTATGGATGTAATCCTTGCTCCCAGGATGGGACTCTTCTGAAAAAAATTTAGTCATCTAAAAGAAAGGTCATCAGTAAAACAGTTTCTAATGAAACAAACAAACTCATGAAATTTTATTACTACAGCATGTAACAAAATTAAATTATGATACAATTATGTTTCATAAAAGTATTCAATTTTAGAGTTTAAATATAAAACAGAATTATGTCTTCTCCCTTTCAAACCTAACCTGCACTCTCTCTCACACACACACACACACACACACACACACACACACACACACACACACACACACACACACACACACACACACACACACACACACACACACACACACACACACACACACACACACACAGTACAACCGGAAAACAGCTACGCATTCAGAGTATATAATGCGGCGTGTTACGAAGTGCTCTGTATTTACATTATTCAAAGAGATAATAAGTTGGGATGGATTTCAAAAATAATTTTGATGTTTTCTGAACAAATCTCTCACTTACACCACGCATTTATCCCCAATAATAAAAAAGTTCTTCGCTGATCGACTTTTTGCCCTCAATACTGAAAAAAACGAGTCGTAACAAAATATTTGTATTCTCTGTTTCAGTCAATGCATTAATGTTTTTAATGGCACCGTAGTCTCAAGGATACATAGACCTGCAATCCGAATACTGACGAGTTAAGTTTCTAAACTAACTAAAACTCTTGCTTTCTCAGTATAGAAATTTTTTTATTTTTTAGTTACCGTATATTTGTAATTGTCATTTTCTTTAAAACAACCCACAAGTCGTAAAGTAACATTATTTATAACGCATGAGAGAATGTTATGATTATTTTGAAATTAATTTCTTGATTACAGAATTTTAAGTTAGCCAGTATAGGCGATCAGTTTCTCTATAAGAACAACGTATATTATCCCCACCTCGCCCATAGTCTCACGTGACTGTTGGACGCTGGAAAAGGTACTCGCGTCACACTCCATAATTTTGTTTCCAATCCTACGTATATAGCGACGTTTTGAAGAGATAATTATTTTGTATACGTTATCTGACCCAAATATTTTCAAATGATCACTTTCAAAAAGTGTCAGTAACACGTACTAATTTGTCTCGATAGCACATAGAGAAGAGAGGAAGAGGGAGTAGAAAAACCAGTGATAAAAATGCTATTTCCCGTGTGTTTGTTAGTAACATTAAGAAAGATTCACAAGAGTGACAGAGTTAGTGTGGGCTGCAATAAAGTAATTCACCTCCCTGGAAGGAGAGGCCCTTCAGTTCTGTAGGAAGTAATTAATCAAGTTTATTCAGATATAGGAGGACATAAGTCCCTAGACGAGCCATTAACAGTTGGCAGCTGTAATTGACGTTTGACTGATCGCCCGCAGGGGAAATGTTATCAATAAACTGCTTTGAAAGTAGAGCAGGATTAAAGCAAATTTGTTTCTGTAGTGGCCGTATTATTTTACACCCAGGTACGGGGAAATCTGCTGCCATCATTCACGTCAACTTCGATCCATTAATTAATCAAATATAATCAATGTAGTAAGGACTGTGTATTAATATTACGTGATAATCGATGTTCGCGTTTTAGATTACAGTTTGCGGTAAGCGAAAGATTTGTCAGCAAAAACGTTTTATTTTCTGTAAAAGAGTGATGGAAAATGACTCGTCTGTTCAGTCTAGTTAAAGATTTTAAAGAAAAACTGTTCTTTATATTTAATTTTGTGATATGCTTATGGTATGCAACCTGAAAAATAGTAGGCCTATCTTTTTTCTTTATATTCTCTTTACAGGAAAAAGATTATGTTGGGGGGGGGGGTTCGATCGAAACAAAATGCAATTTATGTATTAATGATTACGTGTAAAATACCTAAATAGATAATTACAAAATAATCTGAAAATAATTTTGAAGTCATTATGCGTTGTTTTTATAAGCATTTGATCCGTTGAGCGAAGGACCCACCAACTCTGGGTTAAACAGAAGAAGAAGAAGGTGTTACGAAGCAAGTTAGTCTTTAACACAATTGCAGGTATTAGGTAGTTACTGTGGTTGCGTCAACAGTGGCCTTCTTACAGTATGGATGGTCCGAAAGCTCACATTTCGCTCAAAAAACTCACGAGCAAATGTTCTTTAAGCACTTATAGAATTAAGACGGTCTGTATATTTGACTAGGCGAGAAGATGATTATGTAGGAACTAGATTGCGGGCTGCGATTGATAGTGTGGAGATCAGGATGCAACACGAAGGGACAATCTGGTTAAATTTTGTGCTTAATGAACTGGACAAAGATTTTGTTGGGAGTGAAAGCCATTGGTGAATGAATAATGAGGCAATGCAGGGAGGCAAGTATTAGGCTACGAAATCTACAGTGTGTCTGTGTTAACGGCGAGCTCGCAAGTGCTAATGTGCGATAATTTGTTTTTTATTTGAACTTCAGTTATTTCTTTCGGTTTTGTCATTATTGCTTCAGTCATTTTCTTACTGAAGTGATTTATATTTATTTACTCCTGATGAATGGCTTGGTACTTGTTTTTCAGTTTCATTCCGTTATTTAGTTTTTATAAGTTCATCCGATTTTTTTCAAGTCCGATGTTTAGTAGTTGTATGATTTTAAGAGGTGTGTGTTCGTTATATTGTACTCCTCCTTTCTTCCTGTGACATTTATTGATATTTTTGTGGGTGCTATTATCGCTACAAGAATAAAGCCTAGACTACATCTGTGTGTGATTCATTAGCAGACACTTCCTTAACTTTTTCTCTTTCTCTACTCACAATAAAGTCTACCTCATTTAGGCCTAAACAGTAATACTTGAACGTTTTGGTGTTCGTTTTCTGTTTTCTTTATCTTGAGTAATATAATAGTACAGATATATTTATAACCCTTGTTACGCTGCAATGTCTATAAGCCTCTTATCATCTTGCAGTTCCCACCGTTCTTTGGTCTAAACGCAATAAGGAGACAAACCTGCGAGCAAGCAAAATGTTTTTACGATTTGATCTGAAACTCTAAATCTGACAGACTCTGCACATACATGCAGAAAGATTTGGACAATCCAGGCAAGTCATTTATGGAATGACTAAAGTACTGATACGGCAATATACCTCAGTTTACATATATCGATACCGTGTTTAATTATAAGCGAGAGTTCGACTAATTATTATAGTTTTCATCTACAATCCCTCTTGCTCTTTCGTTCTTAGCTCAAAGCGTGCTTATATATGATTCAATATCTTTGAGTGGAAGCCGCTTTAAAATTTCATATGATTCATTATAAAATAAGCAAAAAGTGTGTATCACATTTTTGTGTAATTTTTACTTAGTCTAGAGTCTACCTAGCTGTTTAGACTCTTCCAACTTCATCGTGTTTACTTGCTGAACCGCTGCTTGCCACGGTTCCGGACGAGGCTTTTCAGTGTGTGCACCATATTCAAGACCTAAACCCATAGGTCGTGATTTAGGACTTGAAAATGGTAGGACCACTAAAAGGCCTCGCCCGGAACATGACAAGTAGCAGTTCAGCAAGTAAACACGACTAAGTTGGAATTACAGAGACTGTTAATTCAAATAACAAAATGTGTAGACTCCACATGTTTATTTGAGTGCGAATTAATTTTAGTGTGAATTGTGTCTACCGGTGGTTAGCATAATTTCGTTTTGGAGTAAAATTTCGATCAGTTTGCTTGCCTCATTATATGAAACTCTTGCCACTCTAGTTATTTTTATGCCAGCTAGCTAAATAAAACCTTATTTATAAATCTGAATGTGTTCAATTGTTCTGGTCACATTTTTTATTTTATGCCTTTAGATATTTTAAAATATTTTTAATATTCGTACATAAGAAACCTGAAACCCCTACTTCATTTTGAGTAGTTAAAACAAAAGAATATTTCCTTTTGTAAAGAGGGGCTACAAGTTAATTAAAACTAGGCTAAGGCCTAGAGAAGCTAAAAATTGCGCTGGATCCAGTAAGACTTGCAATGAAAACTCAAGAATTAAATAATTAACAATCCCATTTTATTATACTATCTCATAATAAAAATATAATGAACAAATAAATACAACAGTGAATTATAATTCCCCTTTAAATGGTTAAATAAAGAAGTATACCCTCTCAACAAGGCCACCTGAAAAATATTAACTAAATCCACGAAAATAATTGCTATGTCACCATCAATTAATTGAAAATTTAAAATAATCATTAACCTCAAAATAAAACTCCCATTAAACTATTTATTAAAATATAAAATTTATATCATGTGTTCCTTTTAAAATGCAGTATATAAATTAATAAAGATAAATGATTTAATTCCCAGTTACTATTAATAATTAAAATAATTACTCAACCAATTAAATGAACTTTAAAGGTGACACTTCCTATACTTTTTAAATAAAATAATTAATTTCCTTAAAGAAATGATCAGCCACGATTATTGAGAAAGAATACCTCCCTTAAAAAGAAAATGAAAAGGATATATCCACATGCCTACATGTGTTAACTTTCTGTTGTAAAAGACCCTGAATAATAAATCCCTATATCCCACCAAAAGTACAGTAATGCATAATATTTATATATATATATATATATATATATCCCCCAAAATGTACACAGAAATATACAGACATAACATGTTCCACAAGACAAATTACATTATACAATAGTATACAAATACATAAAGGTCTCTTGCCACGCCCTTTTTTATATTACCCTTCTGGTGTATATAATTCTAACTTCTTCTTTATAGGAATCTCAATTAGGATTAAAGATTTATTTCTATAAATGTACCCCCATGGTGTGGGTTAATTGCACGTCATGTGTATCATAAAGTATTGCATACAAATATCCCCAGGACATTAAAAGTTAAAAGAAGTGCCTAAGTGGCTAAGTGCTAAAATACTTAATTAAGGTGAGAAATAAAAATTGTTTAAAATAATTAACGCCCCCCAGTTACCATGATTAATATAAAGAATATATATATATACTAAAATAGGGCCAATTCATGAAAAGAGAAAAATTGCACAATATTAGCACCTTATATAAAAAAAATACATTTGTGTGTCAGAGACGGACATGTTTCTTCAACTTATGACCAGTCTCAACAAATTTGTCTCAACAACCTTGTTTCGACAAACAAGTTGAAAAGTGTTTCGACATGCATAGCTTGGTTGAAACTAATTAAAAATTCACCTACCTCCCCAGTAATCTTTTTATACAAATGACATAACCTGATTTTAAAAATAAGAGAAAATATATGTTTTTATGCATAGTACATTAAACTTGAGAAAATTACTAATAACAAAACTGACTTTAAATCTGTAGCGAAAGCCCTATAAAGAAATGAGTGGAAATCTAAGTTGGATGCTGTGTTGTAGACATGTCAGTCTCTGAACTGACAATTTACTATACATATATTGAAATTTTACAATTAATTCTTAGTGTTCACACTAAACTGTCCCATCAATTGGGGATCCAAATGAATGTTTATCTTGAAAGGTAAAAACTGATGATTATGTATAACTGGTGCCATGTTGATTCTACGTGTTAATTATAAATGGTTGTTTTTCACCTGCTTATGTGCCCAGAAGGATGATCTCTTATTTGTAACGTGGCGATCTTATGACTGGCATGTTGTTGTGGTTGTTGTGGTCTTATTCTCTTCGGTGTCGAGTGTGGAGCTTTTAAGATGTCATTCTTTCAGTCATGTAGCAGGACTTGTCTCTGTTCAGCGAACCCTGCTCACACATTATATTTTTAGTGAGAGACCACACACAAATGCCCCCACTGTTTGGACACCCTCCAAAATCATATATAAAAACAACACCTAGTTATGTTCTACATAATAAAACTTGGTAACATTATTTTGGCCAACATGCCTTACTTAAAAAAAAACTCTCTAACAATGATTCTTTATAACCCTTTATAACCTGAACCTCACTGAATGTGAGTTGCTTTTGCAATATAATAATTTATCTTGGCTATGTAACATCTTATGAACTTATTACTTTGAGTGAAATTGAGGTTACCACGTGGTGCAGAATTTATTTAAAACACATAGTTTTTTACTCCATAGAATCTGAGAATACTATTACTTTGAATGAGACATGATTTACGTTTAAAACGTGCCTGAGTAAGTTCCCAATTATATATGTATAAAGTTTTACAGATATTGTATCAAAACCTTATACCACTTAATAACGACACATTGTGTAATAGGTTAATGGTGCTCAACAGAATCTCGTTACATCAGTGTTAATGAAAGTTCAAACTTAATTATATTGTGGTTATTGTACTTTAGGTATTAAGGCCGAGATTCTGACACTCCAATAATCAAGTTTTATTGGTTTATAAAAACTTTACGAACAATTACGTATCTCACAATGCATGCCTCGACAAGTGGGGGCTTACTCAAGCTTACTAAAAAAACGTTTTCTCCCGTGAAATTTAGTATATAATTAATATAATGAAATCAAAACTCACCGCAGTCGTTTAAGAAACTATCTCATAGTTATAAGAAGTTGAAGCTGGAATTCATTCCTCTCCACCGAAGAGAAAAGCGTCCGTCAACCCTGAAGTATTTTGTTAGACGAACATTACGATGGAGTCTGCCACCGTGCTGGTTTACCTACCAAACTTCTCGGCAGAAAGCGGCACTAGGAACGTTCATGCTGTTGAGAGTCGGCAAGTGCCGCCCCCCAACCGCCGTTGTCTAAACTATTAATTTTTCCTATCCACGGGTAGAGCGCAGCGCTAATTACTGCCTTAAATTTCGTACTGCCAATAACGTCAAAACTGCCAATAAAATTACTGAACTAGCGCTGAATCTTTTGACTCAGCACACCCTCACCCCAAAAGGGCAACATAGTTGCCCCAACGTTAAAGGCCAGGAGGGTACCCTGCAGTGTACCTCTCCCCAAAAGATACCAGTGGACGTCGTGGTTGGGTTGGCTCAGCTGAGCTTGCTCACAGGAGAACAGAAATCAAAAAGGGAAAATGAAAGAGACGAAAGAAGATATGTATTATGTAAGTGTGCGGGTGTTGCATGCTGACCTGATCAGAGTCAGCATACAGCACAAGAGAGAGAGACAGCAAAAGACAAAAGAAAGATTCCTACCATGGTAGATCTTCCGATCTCCTGAGGCTCGCCCCCTTCGCCTGAACACGACTTCCACATTTAACATGGACCTCCGTCCTATCTTTACGGGGACTATCCCCCTTCGAACGTTTTGGATAGCCCCCGACAACGTTTAAGTTTGGAAATGTGGCTTGTCAACAACTTTTGTTTGTCTCCCGGTACGCCCAGCCGGGCCGTCACCGGTGACGTAAATCCTATGATTCGGTATGGCCCCGACCAACGGTAGCATAGCTTCGCAGCACGTTTGTCGGCGGCAGAGCTGAGTGGGTGGCTTTGGCAATAGACCCAGTCACCAATCCGGAAGGGGTTTGGAATACGCCCCTGATTATAACGCCGACGGACCCGCTCGTGCGCTCGCAGCAAATTCTTCCGAGCCATTTTCCATCTCTCCGCAGTTTTATTATTGGGCTCCCGCGGCAGAAGATCTTCAATATCCCATAGGTTGGTCAACGGGAGTGCGGGCGAGAATCCAAACAAAATTTCAAAGGGCACGGCCTGATGACTGTCGTGTCTGGCCGTGTTGAATGCTAATTGTAACCACTTCAGATGCTGAAAATCCCAGGTTGTTTGTTGCTCAGCGTGATAAGCAATCAAGGCGGACCGGAGATTCCGATTGAATCTCTCCGCATGGGACGGTTGTGGGTAATAAGGGGAAGTGGTTACGTGTTTGATGCCACTGGCGAAACACATACGCCTGAATTCGTTTGAAATAAATTGCGGGCCATTGTCCGAGACAATGATGGTCGGAAGACCGAAATGCTGAAAAACGTGGTTCTGTAAAGCGTTGATGGTCAAACGAGCGGTTGCCTGCCGTAAGGGCAGTAGCCAGGCAAACTTTGAAAAAGCATCTACACAAACAAGCAGGTAAGCATTACCTGACTTGCTACGGGGGAACGGCCCCACGTAGTCAATAAATAACTTTTCCATTGGTCTGCTCGCCACTTCAGAAGATAACAACCCTAGTTTGGTGTTCTGGGCAGGCTTGCTCAAGCCACACAGATGACAGTTTTTTACTCTCGTCGCGATGTCTCTATCCATGCCCTTCCAGATAAAATGTTTCCTAATACTGGAAATGGTCTTCGAAATTCCCTTGTGGCCTCCGATTAGGGAATCATGGTAATAACTGAAGACCATGGGCACTAATTTGCTAGGCAGCACGATTTTAGGTGCTCGTCCTTTTCTTTCTCGACAACAAAGGACTCCCTTGGACAAGAAATAAGGGGCCTGTACGTTACCCTGCTTAATATTTTGGATGACTTGACCCAGCACTTCGTCGTTTAACTGATGGGGTAACACATCAGTGAAGGCTAATGGAAAATCGAGAAGAACGGAACAGGGTTGCTCAGCTTGGGCATCACTGGGTTGAGAAAACATACGGGATAAGGCATCTGCAACCACATTCTGGGATCCCCTGATGTGTTGCACGGTGAACTTAAAGGATGAGATTTTCACCACCCATCTACCAATTTTACCCAGTTGCCGGGGATGAGCTAGAAGCCATGAGAGAGCCTGATTGTCGGTCTCGAGCAGGAACTCAGCATGTTCCAGGAAACGCCTGAACTTATCTAGAGCGTATACAACAGCTAAATACTCTAGCTCATAAACGGATGATTTACGTTCTTGCTGGGTCAACGTGCGTGAGATAAAAGCCACAGGCTGCCTAGCGTCGTCAATAACCTGGGAAAGGACCGCTCCGAGCGCAACCGAACTCGCGTCCGTCTGCAAAATGAACGGTTTCGAAAAGTCGGGCATCCGCAACACCGGTGGGGAAATGATGGCTTCCTTTAAGGTATCAAAAGCCTTCTGTTGGTTTTCCCCCCATGCAAACTTTGCCCCCTTCTTCCTCAGTTCATTCAAGGGAGCGGCAATTTCAGCGATATTCGGTATGAAACGCCGATAAAAATTTATCATACCGACGAATCTCGCTATGCCTTTCGCATCCCTTAGCGGAGGAAAGTCACGGATGCCTTGTGTCCTCTCTGGGTCTACCGTCACGCCCTTGTATGAAATTAAATGGCCCAAGAAAGAAATACTCTCTTGGGCGAAACGAACCTTTTCGGGATTGACAGTGAGGCCAGCCTCTCTTAAACGACCCAACACCTCTCTTAAATGCCGCAGATGATCTTCGAAAGTCTCACTATACACCAATAGATCGTCAAGATAATTATAGACGAAACGGAATTTGACGTCGTGAAAGACAGTGTCAAGAAGGCGAGTAAGTGTCTGGGCCCCCACAGCCAAACCCATGGGAACCCTTGTGTACTGGTACAAATTCCAGGGTACACAAAAAGCTGTGTATGGTTTACTTTCTTTGGCAAGAGGTATCTGATGATAGGCCGCGTTCAGATCGATAATGGTATAAAATCTGGCCCCACTGAACCAATCAAAGGCCGAATGTAAATCCGGGAGGGGAACAGAATCCACCTCGATATTGGCGTTCAACTTCCTGTAATCAATAACCATTCTTTGTTTGCCACCAGGCTTTGGCACTAAAAATGCTGGACTGGCATAGCTGGAATGAGAAGGTTCAATCACCCCTTGGTCCAATAATTCTTGAACCTTCTCTCGCAGAATGGTCATCTTAGGAGGGGCAAACTTGTAAGTGTGTGACCTCACTATTTTCGTATCTGTAAGACTGATTTTATATTCCAGCAGGTGTGTGAGTCCCAAAGTAGGAGTTAACACCTCGGGAAATTCCTCACACAAATGATCTAAAGCCGTCTCCTGGGATGGAGTGAGATGGTCTCGTGCAGAATCGGGGCAAGCTACTTCTTGGATACCCGGCTTAGCGCCCTGGTACCCAAGGAACGGAATTAAAACCTCCCGATTAAATTTAAAAAAACATTGGTGCGCTTGGATGTCCAGCACGAGACCACTTTTTGCGATAAAATCGGCACCAATGATACAATCCACTCCCAGAGCAGGAGAAACCAGAAAAGACCACACCCAAGAAAACCCATCAATTTTGATCTTAAAGGAAGTAACCCGGGAGATAGGCAAGATTTCCCGGTATGCCGTCCAGCATATAGCAGATGACTTTTCTGACCTTTTAATTAAACCCTGTCGTTCAAGGTCCGCATGTACCCGAGATGAAATGATGGATCGGGCTGAACCGGAGTCAACTAAGGCTCTGAGCTGACCCCCCTTTACCTCGAGCGACAGAAAGGGGCATACAGAAAGTTGTTGCGAGGTAGCGGACTGGACCTTGACATTTGAAGATTGGGCTTTTAACGACTGCCTGGAGGTCGACGGAAGTTGAACAGAATTGAAGCGGGGGGAAGACATCCTCCGAAATATCTTCCCCTGTCTACTTAGTTTTTTGGCGCTGGTCTAGACATAGGTGGTGCTGGTCGCGCGCGCCCTCGCATACAATTTCTCGCCACGTGTCCCGGGCGGTTACAATTATAACAAATCACAGAATTTGAATTTGTTTGCTGACGATTTCGAGCTGGCTGGGCCTGTCGGGGGAAGGTAGGCTCTCTGGCCCCTTCCGATGTCTGAGGTCTTGGTTCGGCTCGTCTACTGTTTCCGCTCGCCTGGTCGGTCATCTGCATGGTCTCCGTCATAACGCAGAGTCGCTCCAGGTCGGTAAACCACTGCGGCCGCTGTGCAAAAACTAGTCGCAGACGGTCGTCGGCAGAGACGCCGTCGAGGATGTGTTGGACTACCTCTTCCTCCGACATGCCCATTCCCAGAATACGAGCTACCTGGCGCATTCGCAGCACGTACTGGGCCAATGTTTCGCCCCGTGCCTGTACTTTATAAAAATGCCGATGGCGCAATTGCTCCATCAGTCTACTGGGTACGAACGCCCTCAGCACCACCCGGTTGAACTCATCCACACCTTCCTTGCGTCGCATTACCTCCGCCACCCTGTCAGCCATGGTACCGCGACAGTAGGGGAATATGAGTTCGAGCACCGTTCGCTCCAGCATACCCGGATAGTCCTTCAATTCAAAGACTATCTTGAAAAAAGGTAGTAGTTTGTCTGCTTCCAGTCCGTCCACGACTGGCAGTTGTTGAATAATATTGGCAAGTGGGTTGGGCAGGTGGTTGTACGTTGCCGCCCCCGAACCAGTCGGTACAGGCTCTATTTCTCTGTATGAAGAAGTGTTCACCGCTGAGATCACGGACTCCCCAATAACCGGAATTGGGGTGGATGCTCTTACCGGTGGTGACCCTTGGAGGGTCGAGGTAATCTCCTGTATAATCTCTGTTATATTATATGGTGGCGGTATTATATATGGCGGTTCACTGACTTGTGCCAGTAAATTCTGCAGCCGATGAATCAAGTGCTGCATACGTTGCCGGATCCGCCGGACAACGAGAGAGCATCCCGGTCCCTCCTCCAAACTTTCGACGGATTGAGCCAACTCCTGCAGCTCACCCCACTTTTCCGTACACCGTTCCCACTCACTCTCGGGGTCAGTGATAGTGACCCTGGAGAGCGCATCACCCGCGGTCAGCGCTTCACGGAGCAGCCGCCGTAAGGTTTGGACATTGCCTCGGGTTTCTTTACCCCGGGCCCGGAGCTCGAACTCAATTTCCTCCCTTAAAAAAAACTCAGGATTTATCGAAGTCATCCTCACTTCGCGGTCGGCACACTTAACAAAAACTTTAAAACTTATTCTAAATAACCAGAATCTGAAAAACCCAAGTACTGTTCTTCCAAAGAGTAGACTGCGGGTCCACCTAACGATGCGAGAACTAGCCCACTACCTGAACAGCTCACACTCGATTACACCAGACAAAAGGAACGCGACACACACACAACACACACAACACGAAAACAAAACACCGACCACGAAAATTTATTTCAACCATTTCTTAGGTTACCTCCGGCTACCATTTATCGGCAGAAACCGACTGCCGATCGGGCCATACCGCATAATCACAAAAAAACAACACCTCCCCAAACATGGGCAAGGTAAACTCAAACTAACCAAGCACCGACTGCGATAAGTCTTGCCCAGGGATCTCCCCTTCTAATATTTCCTACCACGTGGCACTATTCACTATGCAAGGCGGGCAAGTACATATACATATGTTTCAAACCTTAAAACTAACAAAATATTTTCAACCTTGGGATATAGGGCCTTTAAAATTTTTCTAAGTTCTATTTGAACTTAACATTGTGAAAATTCCAAAATATTTCCTAAGTTTGCAAGCCCCGTCACACCCACAGGACCCTCATCGTAACCACGCTCTGCTACCAAATGAAACCCCTACTTCATTTTGAGTAGTTAAAACAAAAGAATATTTCCTTTTGTAAAGAGGGGCAACAAGTTAATTAAAACTAGGCTAAGGCCTAGAGAAGCTAAAAATTGCGCTGGATCCAGTAAGACGGGACTTGCAATGAAAACTCAAGAATTAAATAATTAACAATCCCATTTTATTATACTATCTCATAATAAAAATATAATGAACAAATAAATACAACAGTGAATTATAATTCCCCTTTAAATGGTTAAATAAAGAAGTATACCCTCTCAACAAGGCCACCTGAAAAATATTAACTAAATCCACGAAAATAATTGCTATGTCACCATCAATGAATTGAAAATTTAAAATAATCATTAACCTCAAAATAAAACTCCCATTAAACTATTTATTAAAATATAAAATTTATATCATGTGTTCCTTTTAAAATGCAGTATATAAATTAATAAAGATAAATGATTTAATTCCCAGTTACTATTAATAATTAAAATAATTACTCAACCAATTAAATGAACTTTAAAGGTGACACTTCCTATACTTGTTAAATAAAATAATTAATTTCCTTAAAGAAATGATCAGCCACGATTATTGAGAAAGAATACCTCCCTTAAAAAGAAAATGAAAAGGATATATCCACATGCCTACATGTGTTAACTTTCTGTTGTAAAAGACCCTGAATAATAAATCCCTATATCCCACCAAAAGTACAGTAATGCATAATATTTATATATATATATATATATATATCCCCCAAAATGTACACAGAAATATACAGACATAACATGTTCCACAAGACAAATTACATTATACAATAGTATACAAATTCATAAAGGTCTCTTGCCACGCCCTTTTTTATATTACCCTTCTGGTGTATATAATTCTAACTTCTTCTTTATAGGAATCCCAATTAGGATTAAAGATTTATTTCTATAAATGTACCCCCATGGTGTGGGTTAATTGCACGTCATGTGTATCATAAAGTATTGCATACAAATGTCCCCAGGACATTAAATGTTAAAAGAAGTGCCTAAGTGGCTAAGTGCTAAAATACTTAATTAAGGTGAGAAATAAAAATTGTTTAAAATAATTAACGCCCCCCAGTTACCATGATTAATATAAAGAATATATATATATACTAAAATAGGGCCAATTCATGAAAAGAGAAAAATTGCACAATATTAGCACCTTATATAAAAAAAATACATTTGTGTGTCAGAGACGGACATGTTTCTTCAACTTATGACCAGTCTCAACAAATTTGTCTCAACAACCTTGTTTCGACAAACAAGTTGAAAAGTGTTTCGACATGCATAGCTTGGTTGAAACTAATTAAAAATTCACCTACCTCCCCAGTAATCTTTTTATACAAATGACATAACCTGATTTTAAAAATAAGAGAAAATATATGTTTTTATGCATAGTACATTAAACTTGAGAAAATTACTAATAACAAAACTGACTTTAAATCTGTAGCGAAAGCCCTATAAAGAAATGAGTGGAAATCTAAGTTGGATGCTGTGTTGTAGACATGTCAGTCTCTGAACTGACAATTTACTATACATATATTGAAATTTTACAATTAATTCTTAGTGTTCACACTAAACTGTCCCATCAATTGGGGATCCAAATGAATGTTTATCTTGAAAGGTAAAAACTGATGATTATGTATAACTGGTGCCATGTTGATTCTACGTGTTAATTATAAATGGTTGTTTTTCACCTGCTTATGTGCCCAGAAGGATGATCTCTTATTTGTAACGTGGCGATCTTATGACTGGCATGTTGTTGTGGTTGTTGTGGTCTTATTCTCTTCGGTGTCGAGTGTGGAGCTTTTAAGATGTCATTCTTTCAGTCATGTAGCAGGACTTGTCTCTGTTCAGCGAACCCTGCTCACACATTATATTTTTAGTGAGAGACCACACACAAATGCCCCCACTGTTTGGACACCCTCCAAAATCATATATAAAAACAACACCTAGTTATGTTCTACATAATAAAACTTGGTAACATTATTTTGGCCAACATGCCTTACTTAAAAAAAAACTCTCTAACAATGATTCTTTATAACCCTTTATAACCTGAACCTCACTGAATGTGAGTTGCTTTTGCAATATAATAATTTATCTTGGCTATGTAACATCTTATGAACTTATTACTTTGAGTGAAATTGAGGTTACCACGTGGTGCAGAATTTATTTAAAACACATAGTTTTTTACTCCATAGAATCTGAGAATACTATTACTTTGAATGAGACATGATTTACGTTTAAAACGTGACTGAGTAAGTTCCCAATTATATATGTATAAAGTTTTACAGATATTGTATCAAAACCTTATACCACTTAATAACGACACATTGTGTAATAGGTTAAGTGCACAACAGAATCTCGTTACATCAGTGTTAATGAAAGTTCAAACTTAATTATATTGTGGTTATTGTACTTTAGGTATTAAGGCCGAGATTCTGACACTCCAATAATCAAGTTTTATTGGTTTATAAAAACTTTACGAACAATTACGTATCTCACAATGCATGCCTCGACAAGTGGGGGCTTACTCAAGCTTACTAAAAAAACGTTTTCTCCCGTGAAATTTAGTATATAATTAATATAATGAAATCAAAACTCACCGCAGTCGTTTAAGAAACTATCTCATAGTTATAAGAAGTTGAAGCTGGAATTCATTCCTCTCCACCGAAGAGAAAAGCGTCCGTCAACCCTGAAGTATTTTGTTAGACGAACATTACGATGGAGTCTGCCACCGTGCTGGTTTACCTACCAAACTTCTCGGCAGAAAGCGGCACTAGGAACGTTCATGCTGTTGAGAGTCGGCAAGTGCCGCCCCCCAACCGCCGTTGTCTAAACTATTAATTTTTCCTATCCACGGGTAGAGCGCAGCGCTAATTACTGCCTTAAATTTCGTACTGCCAATAACGTCAAAACTGCCAATAAAATTACTGAACTAGCGCTGAATATTTTGAGTCAGCACAAACCTGCGGCATAATTGTAAAAATTATGGAAATTACGTCGGAAGGAAAGACGCATTAGATTTTTCAGAAAATATCAATATCTGTAGTCACAACACTGAAATGTTTCATTAGACCAAGATTCGTTTCGAAGTGTTTGGCCAGTCTTCGTATTGGATGGACGGGTACAACTTCACAGATAGAGTCCGCATGGATAGATAGGTTTGTGCTGAGTCAAAAGATTCAGCGCGAGTTTATTGGCATTTTTGACGGTAAGAGCAGTACGAAATTTAAAGTAATAGGAAGTGCTGCTCTCTACCCGCGGTTAGGAGAGGCTACCGTTTTCGAATTTTCACTGTTTGATCCGTGTCGCCATCTGCTAAGATTTTGCAGCAGTTTTAAAAACAGTGCTGCGTCCTGGTGAGAATTTCCTTACAAACGGACAACGAACGGAAATTTTCTGTTAAGGTTTGTCTCACAATGGAAGTCTAACTCACGACCTCGTAGAAAATCTCTTCGGTGGAGAGAAGTGTGAAAATCTAGCATCGACTTCTTTTAAATATGAGATAAGTTTCTTAACGACTGCGGTAAGTTTTGATTTCGTTATATTAATTATATACTAAATTTTTAAAGGAGAAAATGTTTTTTTAGTAAGCTTGAGTAAGCGTGCCCACTTGTTGAATCATACATTGTGAGACGTAATTGTTCGTAAAGTTTTTATAAACCAATAAAACTTGAGTATTGAAGTGTCAGAATCTCGGCTTTAATACCTAAAGTACAATAACCACAATATATTTAATTTTACACTTTCATTAACACCGATGTAACGAGATTCGGTTGAGCACTTAACCTGTTACACAATGTGTCGTCATTAAGTGGTATAAAGTTTTGCTACAATGACAGTAAAACTTTATACATATATAATTGGGAACTTACTCAGGCACGTTTTAAACGTAAATCATGTCACATTCAAAGTTATAGTATTCTCAGATTCTATGGAGTAAAAAACTATGTGTTTTAAATAAATTCTGCGCCACGTGGTAACCTCAATTTCACTCAAAGTAATAAGTTCATAAGATGTTACAGAGCCAAGATAAGTTATTGTATTGCAAAAGCAACTCACATTCAGTGAGGTTCAAGTTATAAAGCGTTATAAAGAATCATTGTTAGAGAACTTTTTAAGTAAGGCATGTTGGCCAAAATAATGTTACCAAGTTTTATTATGTACAACATAACTAGGTGTTGTTTTTATTTAGGTATTTTGGAGGGTGTCCAAACTGTGGGGGCATTTGTGTGTGGTCTCTCACTAAAAATGTAATGTGTGATAATAGGGTTCACTGAACAGAGACAAGTCCTGCTGCCACTGAACGAAATGACATCTTAAAAGCTCCACACTCGACACCGAAGAGAACAACGACCGCAACAACATGCCAATCATGAGATCGCCACGCTATAAATAAGAGATCATCCTTCTGGGCACATATAAGCAGGTGAAAAATATCCATTTATATTCACACGTAGAATCAACATGGCACCAGTTATACATAATCATCAGTTTTACCGTTCAAATATACATTCATTTGGATCCCCAATTGATGGGACAGTTTAGTGTGAACACTACGTATTAATTGTAAATTTCAATACATGTATAGTAAATTGTCAGTTCAGAGACTGACATGTCTACAACACAGCATCCAACTTAGATTTCCACTCATTTCTTTATAGAACTTTCGCTACAGATTTAAAGTCAGTTTTGTTATTAGTAATTATCTCAAGTTTAATTTACCAGGCATAAAAACATATATTTTCCCTTATTTTAAAAATCAGGTTAGGTCATTTGTATAAAAAGATTACTGGGGAGGTAGGTGTTATTTTAAATTAGTTTCAACCAAGCTGTGCCTGTCGAAACACTTTTCAACTTGTTTGTCGAAACAAGGTTGTTGAAACAAGGTTGTTGAGACTGGTTATAAATTGAAGAAACATGTCCGTCTCTGATGAAAATGTAACCCCTACTTCATTTTGAGTAGTTAAAACAAAAAGAATATTTCTTTTTGTAAAGAGGGGTTACAAGTTAATTAAAACTAGGCTAAGGCCTAGAGAAGCTAAAAATTGCGCTGGATCCAGTAAGACGGGACTTGCAATAAAAACTCAAGAATTAAATAATTAACAATGGTTTTATTATTCTATCTCATAATATTAATAACAAAAAACAACAGTGATTTAGAATTCCCCTTTTAAATGGTTAACTAAAGAAGTATACCCTCTCAACAAGGCCACCTGAAAAATATTAACTGAGTCCATGAAAATAATTGCTATGTCACCATCAATGAATTGAAAATGTAAAATAATCATTAACCTCAAAATAAAACTCCCATTAAACTATTTCTTAAAATATAAAAATTATATCATATGTTTCTTTTAAAATGCAGTATATAAATTGATGAAGGTAAATAATTTCATTCACAGTTACTATTAATAATTAAAATTATTATTCATCCAATTTAAATGAACTTTAAATGTGACACTTACTATACTTGTTAAATAAAATAATTAATTTTCATAAAGAAATGATCAGCCACGATTATTGAGATAGAATACTCGTCTACTGGTGTATATAAATCCTAATAATAAATCCCTATATCCCACCAAAAGTACAGTAATGCATAATATTTATATATATATATATATATCCCCCAAAATGTACACAGAAATATACAGACATAACATGTTCCACAAGACAAATTACATATACAATAGTATACAAATACATAAAGGTCTCTTGCCACGCCCTTTTTTATATTACCCTTCTGGTGTATATAAATTCTAAACTTCTTCTTTATAGGAATCCCAATTAGGATTAAAGATTTATTTCTATAAATGTACCCCCATGGTGTGGGTTAATTGCACATCATGTGTATCATAAAGTATTGCATACAAATGTCCCCAGGTCATTAAAATTTAAAACCAAGTGCCTAAGTGGCTAAGTGCTAAAATACTTAATTAAGGTGAGAAATAATTGTTTAAAATAATTAACGCCCCCCAGTTACCATGATTAATATAAAGAATTTATATAGACTAAAATAGGGCCAATTAATGTAAAGAGAAAAATTGCACCATATTAGCACCTTATATAAAAAAAATACATTTGTGTGTGTGTCAGAGACGGACATGTTTCTTCAACTTATAACCAGTCTCAACAACCTTGTTTCGACAAACAAGTTGAAAAGTGTTTCGACAGGCACAGCTTGGTTGAAACTAATTAAAAATAACACCTACCTCCCCAGTAATCTTTTTATACAAACGACCTAACCAGATTTTAAAAATAAGAGAAAATATGTGTTTTTATGCATAGAAAATTAAACTTGAGAAAATTACTAATAACAAAACTGACTTTAAATCTGTAGCGAAAGCTCTATAAAGAAATGAGTGGAAATCTAAGTTGGATGCTGTGTGGTAGACATGTCAGTCTCTGAACTGACAATTTACTATACATGTATTGAAATTTACAATTAATACTTAGTGTTCACACTAAACTGTCCCATCAATTGGGGATCCAAATGAATGTATACTTGAACGGTAAAACTGATGATTATGTATATCTGGTGCCATGTGGATTCTACGTGTGAATATAAATGGATATTTTTCACCTGCTTATATGTGCCCAGAATGATGATCTCTTATTTATAGCATGGCGATCTCATGATTGGCATGTTGTTGCGGTCGTTGTTCTCTTCGGTGTCGAGTGTGGAGCTTTTAAGATGTCATTTCGTTCAGTGGCAGCAGGACTTGTCTCTGTTCAGTGAACCCTATTATCACACATTACATTTTTAGTGAGAGACCACACACAAATGCCCCCACAGTTTGGACACCCTCCAAAATACCTAAATAAAAACAACACCTAGTTATGTTGTACATCATAAAACTTGGTAACATTATTTTGGCCAACATGCCTTACTTAAAAAGTTCTCTAACAATGATTCTTTATAACGCTTTATAACTTGAACCTCACTGAATGTGAGTTGCTTTTGCAATACAATAACTTATCTTGGCTCTGTAACATCTTATGAACTTATTACTTTGAGTGAAATTGAGGTTACCACGTGGCGCAGAATTTATTTAAAACACATAGTTTTTTACTCCATAGAATCTGAGAATACTATAACTTTGAATGTGACATGATTTACGTTTAAAACGTGCCTGAGTAAGTTCCCAATTATATATGTATAAAGTTTTACTGTCATTGTAGCAAAACTTTATACCACTTAATGACGACACATTGTGTAACAGGTTAAGTGCTCAACCGAATCTCGTTACATCGGTGTTAATGAAAGTGTAAAATTAAATATATTGTGGTTATTGTACTTTAGGTATTAAAGCCGAGATTCTGACACTTCAATACTCAAGTTTTATTGGTTTATAAAAACTTTACGAACAATTACGTCTCACAATGCATGATTCAACAAGTGGGCACGCTTACTCAAGCTTACTAAAAAAACATTTTCTCCTTTAAAAATTTAGTATATAATTAATATAACGAAATCAAAACTTACCGCAGTCGTTAAGAAACTTATCTCACATTTAAAAGAAGTCGATGCTAGATTTTCACACTTCTCTCCACCGAAGAGATTTTCTACGAGGTCGTGAGTTAGACTTCCATTTTGAGACAAACCTTAACAGAAAATTTCCGTTCGTTGTCCGTTTGTAAGGAAATTCTCGCCAGGACGCAGCACTGTTTTTAAAACTGCTGCAAAATCTCAGCAGATGGCGACACGGATCAAACAGTGAAAATTCGAAAACGGTAGCCTCTCCTAACCGCGGGTAGAGAGCAGCACTTCCTATTACTTTAAATTTCGTACTGCCCTTACCGTCAAAAATGCCAATAAACTCGCGCTGAATCTTTTGACTCAGCACACCCTCACCCCAAAAGGGCAACATAGTTGCCCCAACGTTAAATGCCAGGAGGGTACCCTGCAGTGTACCTCTCCCCAAAAGATACCAGTGGACGTCGTGGTTGGGTTGGCTCAGCTGAGCTTGCTCTCAGGAGAACAGAATTCAAAAGGAAAACGAAAGAGACGAAAGAAGATATGTATTATGTAAGTGTGCGGGTGCTGCATGCTGACCTGATCAGAGTCCGCATACAGCACAAGAGAGAGAGAGCTAAAGACCAAAGAAAGATTCCTACGTACGTAGATATTCCGATCTCCTGAGACTCGCCCCATTCGCCTGAACACGACTTCCACATTTAACATGGACCTCCGTCCTATCTTTACGGGGACTATCCCCCTTCGAACGATTTGGATAGCCCCCGGCAACGTTTAAGTTTGGAAATGTGGCTTGTCAACAACTTTTGTTTGTCTCCCGGTACGCCCAGCCGGGCCGTCACCGGTGACGTAAATCCTATGATTCGGTATGGCCCCGACCAACGGTAGCATAGCTTCGCAGCACGTTTGTCGGCGGCAGAGCTGAGTGGGTGGCTTTGGCAATAGACCCAGTCACCAATCCGGAAGGGGTTTGGAATACGCCCCTGATTATAACGCCGACGGACCCGCTCGTGCGCTCGCAGCAAATTCTTCCGAGCCATTTTCCATCTCTCCGCAGTTTTATTATTGGGCTCCCGCGGCAGAAGATCTTCAATATCCCATAGGTTGGTCAACGGGAGTGCGGGCGAGAATCCAAACAAAATTTCAAAGGGCACGGCCTGATGACTGTCGTGTCTGGCCGTGTTGAAGGCTAATTGTAACCACTTCAGATTCTGATCCCAGGTGGTTTGTTGCTCAGCGTGATAAGCAATCAAGGCGGACCGGAGATTCCGATTGAATCTCTCCGCATGGGAAGGTTGTGGATAATAAGGGGAAGTGGTTACGTGTTTGATGCCACTGGCGAAACACATACGCCTGAATTCGTTTGAAATAAATTGCGGACCATTGTCCGAGACAATGATGGTCGGAAGACCGAAATGCTGAAAAACGTGGTTCTGTAAAGCGTTGATGGTCAAACGAGCGGTTGCCTGCCGTAAGGGCAGTAGCCAGGCAAACTTTGAAAAGGCATCTACACAAACAAGCAGGTAAGCATTACCTGACTTGCTACGGGGGAACGGCCCCACGTAGTCAATAAATAACTTTTCCATTGGTCTGCTCGCCACCTCAGACGATAACAACCCTAGTTTGGTGTTCTGGGCAGGCTTGCTCAAGCCACACAGATGACAGTTTTTTACTCTCGTCGCGATGTCTCTATCCATGCCCTTCCAGATAAAATGTTTCCTAATACTGGAAATGGTCTTCGAAATTCCCTTGTGGCCTCCGATTGGGGAATATTCTATCTCAATAATCGTGGCTGATCATTTCTTTATGAAAATTAATTATTTTATTTAACAAGTATAGTAAGTGTCACATTTAAAGTTCATTTAAATTGGATGAATAATTATTTTAATTATTAATAGTAACTGTGAATGAAATTATTTACCTTCATCAATTTATATACTGCATTTAGAAGAAACATATGATATAAATTTTATATTTTAAGAAATAGTTTAATGGGAGTTTTATTTTGAGGTTAATGATTATTTTACATTTTCAATTCATTGATGGTGACATAGCAATTATTTTCATGGACTCAGTTAATATTTTTCAGGTGGCCTTGTTGAGAGGGTATACTTCTTTAGTTAACCATTTAAAAGGGGAATTCTAAATCACTGTTGTTTTTTGTTATTAATATTATGAGATAGAATAATAAAACCATTGTTAATTATTTAATTCTTGAGTTTTTATTGCAAGTCCCGTCTTACTGGATCCAGCGCAATTTTTAGCTTCTCTAGGCCTTAGCCTAGTTTTAATTAACTTGTAACCCCTCTTTACAAAAAGAAATATTCTTTTTGTTTTAACTACTCAAAATGAAGTAGGGGTTACATTTGGTAACAGAGCGTAGTTACGACAAGGGTCCTGTGGGTGTGACGGGGCTTGCAAACTTAGGAAATATTTTGGGAATTTTCACAATGTTTAGTTCTTAAATAGAACTTAGAAAAATTTGAAAGGCCCTATATCCCAAGGTTGAAAATATTTTGTTAG
This sequence comes from Magicicada septendecula, assembly GCA_034769895.1. NCBI lineage: Eukaryota > Metazoa > Arthropoda > Insecta > Hemiptera > Cicadidae > Magicicada > Magicicada septendecula. The sequence continues at coordinate 198,259,740 of CM068369.1, forward strand.
TTTTAAGGTTTGAAACATATGTATATGTACTTGCCCGCCTTGCATAGTGAATAGTGCCACGTGGTGGGAAATTTTAGAAGGGGAAATCCCTGGGCAAGGCTTATCGCAGTCGGTGCTTAGTTAGTTTGAGTTTACCTTACCCATGTTTGGGGAGGTGTTGCGGTTTTTTTTGTGATTAGGCGGTATGGCCCGATCGGCAGTCGGTTTCTGCCGATAAATGGTAGCCGGAGGTAACCTAAGAAATGGTTAAAATAAATTTTCGTTGGTCGGTATTTTGTTTTTCATGTTGTGTGTGTTGTGTGTGTGTCGCGTTCCTTTTGTCTGGTGTAATCGAGTGTGAGCTGTTCAGGTAGTGGGCTAGTTCTCGCATCGGTAGGTGGACCCGCAGTCTACTCTTTGGAAGAACAGTACTTGGGTTTTTCAGATTCTGGTTAGTTAGAATAAGTTTTAAAGTTTTGTTAAGTGTGCCGACCGCGAAGTGAGGATGACTTGATAAATCCTGAGTTGTTTGTAAGGGAGGAAATTGAGTTCGAGCTCCGGGCCCGGGGTAAAGAAACCCAAGGCAATGTCCAAACCTTACGGCGGCTGCTCCGTGAAGCGCTGACCGCGGGTGATGCGCTCTCCAGGGTCACTATCACTGACCCCGAGAGTGAGTGGGAACGGTGTACGGAAAAGTGGGGTGAGCTGAAGGAGTTGGCTCAATCCGTCGAAAGTTTGGAGGAGGGACCGGGATGCTCTCTCGTTGTCCGGCGGATCCGGCAACGTATGCAGCACTTGATTCATCGGCTGCAAAATTTACTGGCACAAGTCAGTGAACCGCCATATATAACACCGCCACCATATAATATAAAAGAGATAATACAGGAGATTACCTCGACCCTCCAAGGGTCACCACCGGTAAGAGCATCCACCCCAATTCCGGTTGTTGAGGAGTCCGTGATCTCAGCGCTGAACACTTCTTCATACAGAGAAGTAGAGCCTGTACGGACTGGTTCGGGGGCGGCAACGTACAACCACCTGCCCAACCCACTTGCCGATATTATTAAACAACTGCCAGTCGTGGACGGACTGGAAGCAGATAAACTACTCCCTTTTTTCAAGATAGTCTTTGACTTGAAGGACTATCCGGGTATGCTGGAGCGAACGGTGCTCGAACTCATCTTCCCCTACTGTCGCGGTACCATGGCTGACAGGGTGGCGGAGGTAATGCGACGCAAGCAAGGTGTGGATGAGTTCCACCGGGTGGTGCTGAGGGCGTTCGTACCCAGTAGACTGATGGAGCAATTGCGCCATCGGCATTTTTATAAAGTACAGGCACGGGGCGAAACATTGGCCCAGTACGTGCTGCGAATGCGCCAGGTAGCTCGTATTCTGGGAATGGGCATGTCGGAGGAAGAGGTAGTCCAACACATCCTCGACGGCGTCTCTGCCGACGACCGTCTGCGACTAGTTTTTGCACAGCGGCCGCAGTGGTTTACCGACCTGGAGCGACTCTGCGTTATGACGGAGACCATGCAGATGACCGACCAGGCGAGCGGAAACAGTAGACGAGCCGAACATCAGACACTTCAGACATCGGAAGGGGCCAGAGAGCCTACCTTCCCCCGACAGGCCCAGCCAGCTCGAAATCGTCAGCAAACAAATCCAAATATTGTGATTTGTTATAATTGTAACCGCCCGGGACACGTGGCGAGAAATTGTATGCGAAGGCGCGCGCGACCAGCACCACCTAGGTCTAGACCAGCGCCAAAAAACTAAGTAGACAGGGGAAGATATTTCGGAGGATGTCTTCCCCCCGCTTCAATTCTGTTCAACTTCCGTCGACCTCCAGGCAGCCGTTAAAAGCCCCATCTTCAAATATCAAGGTCCAGTCCGCTACCTCGCAACAACTTTCTGTATGCCCCTTTCTGTCGCTCGAGGTAAAGGGGGGTCAGCTCAGAGCCTTAGTTGACTCCGGTTCAGCCCGATCCATCATTTCATCTCGGGTACATGCGGACCTTGAACAACAGGGTTTAATTATAAGGTCAGAAAAGTCATCTGCTATATGCTGGACGGCATCCCGTGAAATCTTGCCTATCTCCCGGGTTACTTCCTTTAAGATCAAAATTGATGGGTTTTCTTGGGTGTGGTCTTTTCTGGTTTCTCCTGCTCTGGGAGTGGATTGTATCATTGGTGCCGATTTTATCGCAAAAAGTGGTCTCGTGCTGGACATCCAAGCGCACCAATGTTTTTTTAAATTTAATCGGGAGGTTTTAATTCCGTTCCTTGGGTACCAGGGCGCTAAGCCGGGTATCCAAGAAGTAGCTTGTCCCGATTCTGCACGAGACCATCTCACTCCATCCCAGCAGACGGCCTTAGATCATTTGTGTGAGGAATTTCCCGAGGTGTTAACTCCTACTTTGGGACTCACACACCTGCTGGAATATAAAATCAGTCTTACAGATACGAAAATAGTGAGGTCACACCCTTACAAGTTTGCCCCTCCTAAGATGACCATTCTGCGAGAGAAGGTTCAAGAATTATTGGACCAAGGGGTGATTGAACCTTCTCATTCCAGCTATGCAAGTCCAGCATTTTTAGTGCCAAAGCCTGGTGGCAAACAAAGAATGGTTATAGATTACAGGAAGTTGAACGCCAATATCGAGGTGGATTCTGTTCCCCTCCCGGATTTACATTCGGCCTTTGATTGGTTCAGTGGGGCCAGATTTTATACCATTATCGATCTGAACGCGGCCTATCATCAGATACCTCTTGCCAAAGAAAGTAAACCATACACAGCTTTTTGTGTACCCTGGAATTTGTACCAGTACACAAGGGTTCCCATGGGTTTGGCTGTGGGGGCCCAGACACTTACTCGCCTTCTTGACACTGTCTTTCACGACGTCAAATTCCGTTTCGTCTATAATTATCTTGACGATCTGTTGGTGTATAGTGAGACTTTCGAGGATCATCTGCGGCATTTAAGAGAGGTGTTGGGTCGTTTAAGAGAGGCTGGCCTCACTGTCAATCCCGAAAAGGTTCGTTTCGCCCAAGAGAGTATTTCTTTCTTGGGCCATTTAATTTCATACAAGGGCGTGACGGTAGACCCAGAGAGGACACAAGGCATCCGTGACTTTCCTCCGCTAAGGGATGCGAAAGGCATAGCGAGATTCGTCGGTATGATAAATTTTTATCGGCGTTTCATACCGAATATCGCTGAAATTGCCGCTCCCTTGAATGAACTGAGGAAGAAGGGGGCAAAGTTTGCATGGGGGGAAAACCAACAGAAGGCTTTTGATACCTTAAAGGAAGCCATCATTTCCCCACCGGTGTTGCGGATGCCCGACTTTTCAAAACCGTTCATTTTGCAGACGGACGCGAGTTCGGTTGCGCTCGGAGCGGTCCTTTCCCAGGTTATTGACGACGCTAGGCAGCCTGTGGCTTTTATCTCACGCACGTTGACCCAGCAAGAACGTAAATCATCCGTTTATGAGCTAGAGTGTTTAGCTGTTGTATACGCTCTAGATAAGTTCAGGCGTTTCCTGGAACATGCTGAGTTCCTGCTCGAGACCGACAATCAGGCTCTCTCATGGCTTCTAGCTCATCCCCGGCAACTGGGTAAAATTGGTAGATGGGTGGTGAAAATCTCATCCTTTAAGTTCACCGTGCAACACATCAGGGGATCCCAGAATGTGGTTGCAGATGCCTTATCCCGTATGTTTTCCCAACCCAGTGATGCCCAAGCTGAGCAACCCTGTTCCGTTCTTCTCGATTTTCCGTTAGCCTTCACTGATGTGTTACCCCATCAGTTAAACGACGAAGTGCTGGGTCAAGTCATCCAAAATATTAAGCAGGGTAACGTACAGGCCCCTTATTTCTTGTCCAAGGGAGTCCTTTGCTGTCGAGAAAGAAAAGGACGAGCACCTAAAATCGTGCTGCCTAGCAAATTAGTGCCCATGGTCTTCAGTTATTACCATGATTCCCCAATCGGAGGCCACAAGGGAATTTCGAAGACCATTTCCAGTATTAGGAAACATTTTATCTGGAAGGGCATGGATAGAGACATCGCGACGAGAGTAAAAAACTGTCATCTGTGTGGCTTGAGCAAGCCTGCCCAGAACACCAAACTAGGGTTGTTATCGTCTGAGGTGGCGAGCAGACCAATGGAAAAGTTATTTATTGACTACGTGGGGCCGTTCCCCCGTAGCAAGTCAGGTAATGCTTACCTGCTTGTTTGTGTAGATGCCTTTTCAAAGTTTGCCTGGCTACTGCCCTTACGGCAGGCAACCGCTCGTTTGACCATCAACGCTTTACAGAACCACGTTTTTCAGCATTTCGGTCTTCCGACCATCATTGTCTCGGACAATGGTCCGCAATTTATTTCAAACGAATTCAGGCGTATGTGTTTCGCCAGTGGCATCAAACACGTAACCACTTCCCCTTATTATCCACAACCGTCCCATGCGGAGAGATTCAATCGGAATCTCCGGTCCGCCTTGATTGCTTATCACGCTGAGCAACAAACCACCTGGGATCAGAATCTGAAGTGGTTACAATTAGCCTTCAACACGGCCAGACACGACAGTCATCAGGCCGTGCCCTTTGAAATTTTGTTTGGATTCTCGCCCGCACTCCCGTTGACCAACCTATGGGATATTGAAGATCTTCTGCCGCGGGAGCCCAATAATAAAACTGCGGAGAGATGGAAAATGGCTCGGAAGAATTTGCTGCGAGCGCACGAGCGGGTCCGTCGGCGTTATAATCAGGGGCGTATTCCAAACCCCTTCCGGATTGGTGACTGGGTCTATTGCCAAAGCCACCCACTCAGCTCTGCCGCCGACAAACGTGCTGCGAAGCTATGCTACCGTTGGTCGGGGCCATACCGAATCATAGGATTTACGTCACCGGTGACGGCCCGGCTGGGCGTACCGGGAGACAAACAAAAGTTGTTGACAAGCCACATTTCCAAACTTAAACGTTGTCGGGGGCTATCCAAAACGTTGGAAGGGGGATAGTCCCCGTAAAGATAGGACGGAGGTCCATGTTAAATGTGGAAGTCGTGTTCAGGCGAATGGGGCGAGTCTCAGGAGATCGGAATATCTACGTACGTAGGAATCTTTCTTTGGTCTTTAGCTCTCTCTCTCTTGTGCTGTATGCGGACTCTGATCAGGTCAGCATGCAGCACCCGCACACTTACATAATACATATCTTCTTTCGTCTCTTTCGTTTTCCTTTTGAATTCTGTTCTCCTGAGAGCAAGCTCAGCTGAGCCAACCCAACCACGACGTCCACTGGTATCTTTTGGGGAGAGGTACACTGCAGGGTACCCTCCTGGCATTTAACGTTGGGGCAACTATGTTGCCCTTTTGGGGTGAGGGTGTGCTGAGTCAAAAGATTCAGCGCGAGTTTATTGGCATTTTTGACGGTAAGAGCAGTACGAAATTTAAAGTAATAGGAAGTGCTGCTCTCTACCCGCGGTTAGGAGAGGCTACCGTTTTCGAATTTTCACTGTTTGATCCGTGTCGTCATCTGCTGAGATTTTGCAGCAGTTTTAAAAACAGTGCTGCGTCCTGGTGAGAATTTCCTTACAAACGGACAACGAACGGAAATTTTCTGTTAAGGTTTGTCTCAAAATGGAAGTCTAACTCACGACCTCGTAGAAAATCTCTTCGGTGGAGAGAAGTGTGAAAATCTAGCATCGACTTCTTTTAAATATGAGATAAGTTTCTTAACGACTGCGGTAAGTATTGATTTCGTTATATTAATTATATACTAAATTTTTAAAGGAGAAAATGTTTTTTTAGTAAGCTTGAGTAAGCGTGCCCACTTGTTGAATCATACATTGTGAGACGTAATTGTTCGTAAAGTTTTTATAAACCAATAAAACTTGAGTATTGAAGTGTCAGAATCTCGGCTTTAATACCTAAAGTACAATAACCACAATATATTTAATTTTACACTTTCATTAACACCGATGTAACGAGATTCGGTTGAGCACTTAACCTGTTACACAATGTGTCGTCATTAAGTGGTATAAAGTTTTGCTACAATGACAGTAAAACTTTATACATATATAATTGGGAACTTACTCAGGCACGTTTTAAACGTAAATCATGTCACATTCAAAGTTATAGTATTCTCAGATTCTATGGAGTAAAAAACTATGTGTTTTAAATAAATTCTGCGCCACGTGGTAACCTCAATTTCACTCAAAGTAATAAGTTCATAAGATGTTACAGAGCCAAGATAAGTTATTGTATTGCAAAAGCAACTCACATTCAGTGAGGTTCAAGTTATAAAGCGTTATAAAGAATCATTGTTAGAGAACTTTTTAAGTAAGGCATGTTGGCCAAAATAATGTTACCAAGTTTTATTATGTAGAACATAACTAGGTGTTGTTTTTATATATGATTTTGGAGGGTGTCCAAACTGTGGGGGCATTTGTGTGTGGTCTCTCACTAAAAATGTAATGTGTGATAATAGGGTTCACTGAACAGAGACAAGTCCTGCTGCCACTGAACGAAATGACATCTTAAAAGCTCCACACTCGACACCGAAGAGAACAACGACCGCAACAACATGCCAATCATGAGATCGCCACGCTATAAATAAGAGATCATCCTTCTGGGCACATATAAGCAGGTGAAAAATATCCATTTATATTCACACGTAGAATCAACATGGCACCAGTTATACATAATCATCAGTTTTACCGTTCAAGTATACATTCATTTGGATCCCCAATTGATGGGACAGTTTAGTGTGAACACTACGTATTAATTGTAAATTTCAATACATGTATAGTAAATTGTCAGTTCAGAGACTGACATGTCTACAACACAGCATCCAACTTAGATTTCCACTCATTTCTTTATAGAACTTTCGCTACAGATTTAAAGTCAGTTTTGTTATTAGTAATTTTCTCAAGTTGTTATTTTAAATTAGTTTCAACCAAGCTGTGCCTGTCGAAACACTTTTCAACTTGTTTGTCGAAACAAGGTTGTTGAAACAAGGTTGTTGAGACTGGTTATAAATTGAAGAAACATGTCCGTCTCTGACACACAAATGTATTTTTTTATATAAGGTGCTAATATTGTGCAATTTTTCTCTTTCATTAATTGGCCCTATTTTAGTCTATATAAATTCTTTATATTAATCATGGTAACTGGGGGGCGTTAATTATTTTAAACAATTTTTATTTCTCACCTTAATTAAGTATTTTAGCACTTAGCCACTTAGGCACTTCTTTTAAATTTTTAATGTCCTGGGGACATTTGTATGTTATACTTTCATGATACACATGACGTGCAATTAACCCACACCATGGGGGTACATTTATAGAAATAAATCTTTAATCCTAATTGGGATTCCTATAAAGAAGAAGTTTAGAATTTATATACACCAGAAGGGTAATATAAACAAGGGCGTGGCAAGAGACCTTTATGTATTTGTATACTATTGTATATGTAATTTGTCTTGTGGAACATGTTATGTCTGTATATTTCTGTGTACATTTTGGGGGATATATATATATATATAAATATTATGCATTACTGTACTTTTGGTGGGATATAGGGATTTATTATTAGGATTTATATACACCAGTAGACGAGTATTCTATCTCAATAATCGTGGCTGATCATTTCTTTATGAAAATTAATTATTTTATTTAACAAGTATAGTAAGTGTCATATTTAAAGTTCATTTAAATTGGATGAATAATTATTTTAATTATTAATAGTAACTGTGAATGAAATTATTTACCTTCATCAATTTATATACTGCATTTTAAAAGAAACATATGATATAAATTTTATATTTTAAGAAATAGTTTAATGGGAGTTTTATTTTGAGGTTAATGATTATTTTACATTTTCAATTCATTGATGGTGACATAGCAATTATTTTCATGGACTCAGTTAATATTTTTCAGGTGGCCTTGTTGAGAGGGTATACTTCTTTAGTTAACCATTTAAAAGGGGAATTCTAAATCACTGTTGTTTTTTGTTATTAATATTATGAGATAGAATATAAAACCATTGTTAATTATTTAATTCTTGAGTTTTTATTGCAAGTCCCGTCTTACTGGATCCAGCGCAATTTTTAGCTTCTCTAGGCCTTAGCCTAGTTTTAATTAACTTGTAACCCCTCTTTACAAAAAGAAATATTCTTTTTGTTTTAACTACTCAAAATGAAGTAGGGGTTACAGGTTTCACAACAGTCTTATATAAAAATGGTTCGATCTCAACAGATAATTTTTGTCGTTCAAGATGGCAATAAAGTTGTTGGAGTTTCAGTTTGATGCGTGACTTCTGGTCGTAATATATGGGTTCCAGTGGCGTATCTAGAATTTGGGTTTGGGGGGGGTCCGGGATCGGGTTGGTTTAAAAAAAAAAAAAACAAGTTAAGACTAATCAACTATCTTACAGTGACCGGAAATTCATGATAACATCCTGAAATTAATCCCATTAAAGTTATTGGTAATTATTGGTAATAACACAATAAAAATACGCGTTACTGAAACATTGTTAAAAGATACTTTATTGACTGAATTGATTTTCCTACATTTCATACTAGAAACGTGTACCGTACCCTAATGCTGTGTAATAGTCTGTACCTGTTTGTATATTTAAAAAAGAGTTACTACTATATTAGCGTACATAGCTTTAAAAAATAAATAAAACAAAAAGAATAAAAATTAAGAGATTAACAAAATTCGTCAAGTTTTTCAATTCTCTGGCGGGGGGGGGTGTCCAGTCCCGTTCTTTCCCACCGCAAATACATCCAGACAAGTTTTTTATCTTGTATTTGACCCAAGTACTTGATCTCCAATCCAAAGACTCCAATCGAACATTCTACGAACTATCTGGACGGCCTGCGGAATGTCAGTGTTAAGACCATATATGACGACATGCAAACCCCAGCTGGTGATAAGGAAATCAAAATGATAACGTGTAGGTACTTCGGTAAGCTCGCTTACACCGAAACCACGCAGTCAGCAGTCTACACGATCCACCCGAAGTCCCAAGATGACTGAAGAAGCAGTGGCCTTCAGACCTGATTAACTAATTATTCCAACATTGCTAAGTGTTAACTGAAAAAGTGCCATCACTGGATGGCTTATCCCTTTATACTGGACCGTACTTTCATCAGATTTAATTATTAATCCTTACTAGCAGACTGTGAATACAAATAAAATAAATTTCGAAACGAACGGCAACATTAAGTTTTTTCAAACTGTATTGTGCGTGTAGGGGGGGGGTGTCTAAGTTACATTCACCTGTCAATACGGCGGTCACATTCATCCAGGGTTAAGCGAAGTATCCGTCTGACGCTTCAGATCGTCTGCATCGTCGTGCACCACACTTACTCGTATCCGATGCTCGCGTTCATTACACGTACCACATATAAATATCGGCAACATCACGTGCAGCGTTTCTTCTGGACTGAAGACGCACAACATCGATATCATTCGAGCGGAAACGGCACGGCACGGCACGACAAGAACCTGTGTAAGGTATGTGTGACCGACCCAAGGTGACATTGATACTGCGCGACGTCACAACTGTTGTAAATTTTTTATTCTACTGAGTAAGGAACGATGTGCGTTTACCTGGAAATAGCGGTCTGTTCTGTTATCGGAATACCTTCACTACACTTTTCATCTTGTTGTATGGTGTTGGACGGTAACTATAGTAACAAAATGAGCCGTTACGTATGCCGCCATATTTTAGTCACACAGGTTGTCTGCACCTTAAGATCAAATCAAGTAATCAATAAATGTTTATGTTAAAAGCATTTTACCCTTTGATGATACAGGATAACGTAATGTGAAACGTACGTAAAGTACTTTAATATTATAGCTTGCAAAAGTTAATATTTATTTTTACAGTTACGAATTTAAAATAGTTTGTTTTAAATATTTTAAATATTCGTAAACGTTTACTTATCTCAACACAAATAGTACGCCCATTCTGCGATAATATACTGTTTAGTGAAAAATTAAAAGTGCCAAGCGCAATAGAACTGTAATAAAATCCTTAAACCTACGAGTATAACACAAGATCTTTTGTTTTGTGCACATATCAATTATAACTCTAAAAACGTCTTTGGAGTGTACTGATCGTGTATACTTTGTTCACCGAGTGTTTGCAGAAAATATTTCAAGCGAATGACATTGACGAGGGTCGGATTCTATTGTTATCGGTAACATTCCAACGCCCGTTTCACAGCAGTCCGCCAACTCATATTTCCTGTTCGTCACGTTCTGTAGGTACTGTGCGTAATCTACTGAAGATCAGTTCCTTCCTTGTTTTCACCGTTGAATAACGTGTCATTTGGGTCTGTTTTTACTGTTTAGTTATTATTAATAGCTTGGACTAAAACTGTACAATATGGAGACTCTTTCCCCAATAGCAAGGAACAAACGCGGCAAAGTTATACATAGTGCTAAGAGATTGTGTATAGTGAATAATTTTAAACATTTAAGTACAGAGAATCCTACCATAAAAAAGGACAAGGCCATGGAAAAAGTTGCTGAAATGACCGGTGTTAGCAAGCGGAGTGTTTATAGTGTTATTAATGTATATTTGAAAAACAAAACGTTAGGCTTGAGTTCACCAAAAAATAAAAAATCTAGAGTAGCGGCAGTAGATAAATTGGACGAATTTACAAAATGTGCTATTAGGAGAAAAGTTCACGAATTTTTTTTCAAAAATGAACAACCGACAATAAATAAAATTTTGAGTGCAGTTAACAACGATAAAGACTTACCGGATTTCAAACGGTCTACGCTATATAAACTGTTAAAATCATTGAATTTTAAATTTCATGAAAGAAGACGTAACATGTTTATCTGTGACAGGGATGATATAGTTGTATGGCGACGGAATTATATAGTAGATTAACTTCATTATATAGTAGAACAAGAAAAAGGAAATTACGACAAATATGTTATTGATGAGATGGCCAAGAAGGAAAACAAGACAGTATTGAGATTACCCCACTATCAATGTGAGTTAAATCCCATCGAGTTGATCTGGGCTCAAGTGAAAAATCATGATGCGGCTAACAACACAACATTTAAGCTTGCAGATGTAAAACGGCTGTTGGAAGAAGGGGTGGAAAAAGTAACTGAAGAAGACTGGAAGAAGTGTATAGAGCACGTAAAGAAAGAAGAGGCGAAACTGTGGGAATTGGACAACTTAATAGAAGAAATGGAGGAGAGTGGCCCTTTGATTATAAATGTTGGTAATGATGACAGTAGCAGTGACTCCGACTTAGCTATGGAATTGGAATAAACGTAGTTTCCATTGTTGTAAATAGCCCAATGTATGTACATACTGTAGTAGATAGGCTGATGTAAATATTGTAGTAAATGGCATGTTAGTATTATCATAGCAAATAGGCTTATTTTATAATTAATTTCATTGTAGATTTTAGTATTGTGACAGCAAATGGGCCTGCCTATGTTATAATTTTAGTCCGGGGTTCTCCGTACCACAGGTTTATGTGATCTAGGCCTGTGGAAGCCTCTTTCCCCTAGCATAAAAAGAGTGACCTCCGACAAGGTGGAGGGGTTGACGTTTCCCTCGGAGGCTTATTAATACTAACGTCCACCGATCACAAAACATCAATTTATTAGATGCTCGATAGCCCGTGCGCCCCCCGCACGTCCGCCTATGAACCGGCCTCTACCATTCGCCAGTGTCGTAATAGGCCAACATTTTCTGCAAACACTCGTTGAACAAAGTATAATGCTGGTTGCTTCAATATGAACATCTACTCCTAATGCGATAAATTGTTTCCATTTTCTTGGATACGTACTGCCTATTGGTTATTGCACTAACGACTGTTCTAATGATAGGACAGTATCAAACGTCCTTGCCTATTATAAATATTTTCTAATAATATTCCTGAACGTGCGCAAGTAGCTGCAGCCGTTCAGAAGTTAAACTATTAAATATAATTGGTAGGAGAAAACTGTCCAGCCAAGGTAACGCTGGACGTGCCGTTGCGATCGCTGACCGCCGACAGGAATATTAACATCAGAATATCTTTATTAAAACGTAAACAAGGCTGAAAGTTAAAAAACACAATTATCGCGTAATTTAAATAATACTGTTTTTTTGCCATTGACTAGGATAATTACGTGTGAGCACGTTCGCTGCACGGGGTCTGCAAACGATTAACAATTTTCTGATTCATTAAGCGAAAAGAGCAAAGAAAGTTGTTTCCTGTAATATACTGCGACATACTTCCAAAGCGCTCAGAAATATGAACTACAGGATAACAAGAAATTAATTATTTTTAGTACCTCATTAATCGTCAATTACAACAGCAGTGGATACAAATATTTCTGCTAAATATTTTCAGACTAATTTCACTTTTAAAAATCACTTTAGTTAATTGTTACCTAATAATATTCTGAATATTCTGAGTCAACGATTGTTTGCAGTTTTCTCTTATAATTTAGTTATTTCAAATAATTATCTACATTTTTTAACTATATTCATTTATATAATTATATTGATGATCAACTTTTATTCTATTTTTGTGCTGAAGCCGCTTGCTCCACTACTGTCGCTAAAAGATGCGGTTGAGTTTCCGGAATTAGGTTTACATCTATACACATCTCAGTACCTCAATGAAAAGTCGGTCTATCGTGCAGTCACCAATCTCAAGGACTAAGCCTTTTGACTCTGATGTCCGTATCCCATAATCTTCGGTATGGCTATGGAGATCGCAATCAATGTTGAAAGTTGATATCCTGATTCAGTTTGTACATGTGCTACCATTGACCTACTGAGACTAACTGTAGGAGGCTAAATCACTGTTTCTGCTATCCATTATGACTTGTGTGATACGTCCATCCATGTACAGCTACAGCCCGTGCACTAGAGGTCCAATCACCTCGTCGCAAGCCCCGTTTGTACCCATATCATCATGTATGTTTCCTTCTCCGATCTCCTGGGTCTATCCAGTTTCTCATGGGCCAACGACCATCAGGTATCCGTTCCGTGTTGCCATATCATACACTTTGTATTTACCACGTCTAAAGTCCTTTTGCCAACACAAATGTCCCTCCTGTTATCTTTATTTCTGATGCAATGGAGTCTCGACATCCCACAAGATCTTGTCCGGGAATCCATTTCCATTGATCGGATTCAACCAGTGTTTCTTTGATTTAACTGCCGTGTTTCGGAGCCATATATGACTATAGACTACTTCCTTAGACGGTAGATTAGGACTAAATTATCTATTCGATTTTGTGGGTTATTTTTCAAAGCACATAATTCAACTGCTTTATCAGCATTTTTGTGTGTGGGGTAACCTCCGCCGTTTATGACAGCTAATCGGTTTGCCTCTGAGTGGGGTTGCTGAACCCACATCAGGGGTTTCCACAGGTGGTGAATAGCGGAGCATCACTTTGGCTCCTTATGAATCCGAGTGGTACAAACTTGACTGGAGTGAACCAAATTCAGCAGCTTTATCCTTCCCATGGTACCTCCATTGCTACTTCTACTATTAATTCTACTGACTTGTACCAGGACTCTGTTCTCTATCCTGTCAGCCTTCCTTGGCTACCTCTTGCTTCTTCAACTACGACCAATTAGGTTTCCGAGGTCTAGGGAATTATTCTTGTTCATAGTTCTTGAGGGAGGTAGGGCTCCGATACTGTAGTGAAAGCAGACTAACTAGGAGAGTTAACCTTGTTAACAGATCCTGGACCTTTAGTTGGGGACTGGGACAATTGGACTGGCACCCTATTTACTTTGCAAAATCTGCTAAACGTCCTGCAGTAATACCTGTGTGGTACTACCATGTGTATCACTTCACTTGTACCCACTTGCAAATACCCAGTTCCCAATAAAATCTTCCCAAGAAACGGGGCAGGAAATCAAGTTTTTGTAGGACTTCTCGCGTTCTGAAATTAAGCCGCAGTGAGAAAGCCGAATTCGCGACTAAAAATGGAACTAAAGTTTTTCAACAACTTTATCTAAACTTTTATTTCACTGCACTACACTATTCATCAACAAAATATTTAAAGATGACATTTTTGAAGAGTTAGACCACAAAGTTCAAACAGGAAATAGTCTAGCCTTCTGCTAGAGAAAATACTGACATCAGAAGAACAACCGAAAAAAGCAGCTGCTGCAGTGATGCGGATAATAACTGGCAAGCCTCCATAGGCTAAACTGTTTACCGTCTCACGTAAAGAAGCATATTGATAACAGGTGAATAAATGTAGGCATAATCTGCTCAGCAACATAGTGCACACTATAAACAGTCTTAGCATACTTTACTTTGCTGTTAAAAGTACCAAGTGCCTTGAATAATAAATAAATAAATAAGTTAATCGACGACAAAGGAAACAAAATTATTAAGAAATAGTAAGACCAGAAGACAATAAAATTCTTACCATTTTATTGTAAAAATACTAATAACATTTCAATTTTAATACTGTAACTTCTATACCTCTCTGCGCACAAATGCCGCAGGACACCATCCACAGCCACTGGCCGCCAATTTAACTTCCTGTTAAATGTCTAACAAGCTTCGAGTCCGACTTGTCTAAATGCACAGTTGTTCTTATTTTATGAACTATTAAAAATATAGACGAACAGAAATTATTTATAGTTAATTTTAATTTAATTTATGCTTATAGCCATCGTAATAACAACTTTCTTAGCCCTAATGACTCAGTAATTAAATTTACTTGCACCCGTTTTATTTGCTCGTCCTTCGCTTGCCAAGACCAAACGTAAAGCGCTGTTACTTTTTATTTTGGGACTATTTTACTGTTTCAGATGTGAAATTAGTACTCTGAACATCCTGCACACTGGCGCGCCTATGGGTAACAATAATTCAACTTGGACCCCTGCCAGGAGAAAAAGTGAAGAATAAACTGCCTTTGAAATGGTAAAAAAACAACGTAAAGAAAAGAACAAAAATACAGTAAAACAGACCAACAGATACTAGTTTTAAAACTTTTATTCAGTGTTTTTATATTTTAATATATATCGATAATATTTATACTTCTGATTATGTTAGCCAATTTCTAATGAAATATGTATAAAAAGGAACTATTTACAGAAAAGAGAATATTCTTGAGGTAGAAATGAATATGTCTTATGTAGTCCTACTTGGTGTGTACTTAATGCCTGCTGGCTCATAATTTATTTATTAACAGAAGTTGAGAGGTGAAATTATACACACTGATTGTCACTATTGAAAATAATGTCCGTCGCACTCAACACACTTGCGCCGTCTTTGCACCCACTTCTGGAAAGCACTTTAGGAAAAGTCTGAGGAGCACCACCTGATCCATTCCCTAATTGCATCTTTTATTTCTTCTATATACTGAATCTGGTAGCATCTTTGGGTGTACCAAAGAGGTGAAACTCTGATTATGTAGTGAGGAGGGAAATCACTTTGTGCAAGACATTGGTTATTGGCTAGAGATATGTGAAACCTTGAATGTATCATGAGTCAGTTTAATGGAATGAAGATTTTTCTCAAGTCTTTTTCTTCTGATGGTTTCTCAAAGATCTTTAGATGACACCATGTAGTAATGCTCATTGTTCACTGATGAGTCTTGTTTAAGAAAATCTCGTCTTTTCTTCTCTCATCACAGAAAACAAGAACCATCTCCTTGGCTGCAGACTTCTGACTTCTCGAGGTTCTATTATTACACCCAAGCATTATCTTTATTCACAAAATTTGAAACATGTCTGTCCATTTGCTACAATCATGGACACACTCCACCCTTCTGTCTTCCAAAGCAGGTGTTAACCCACTTTCCTTAGCCTAGGTTCTCTACAATGCTTTGTACAACATCATGAGCACAATTCAAGCTTGCAACAATTTCGCGTACTGGATGGATCCACCCATATGGACAAACCATGTCATCAACTCGCTGCCGGTTGTCATCAGTGACTTGACTACAGTCGTTGGCCTTCAACTACGTGGTTTGTCGTCTATGGGAGCTTTTCCTGCCTTAAGCTTACTGACTTATTTCCGACATAGCTCTAATCCAATGCTGCCTCTCCTTTCATGATTCTGAGTCAACCATGGATGGTTACAGCTATACATCCCTCTTTAGTCAAGAATTCAATTACTACTTTCTGTCTATACTTCACATCTATTGTTCACTTACTGTGAACTCAAAAAATAGATTTATTAGTCATGGAACGAAGGTATGATCTTTCAGTAGCGTTTGTTACATACAGATGTGACCACGTGATGGAAATTGAGTAGAATTCGTGAGATCGAACCAAAGAGTGGATATTGTAACAGATCGTTTCGAAATTAGTATAGGACGGGATAACAGCAATGAAGACGATTTGCGTGGCATTAACAGTGATAACAGTGATGGAAACGTTAGTGCGGTGGAAGAACTGAGATAAATATTTGTTATTGAGTGTAAGTAATTATGTGCTAAATTACCTAAATATTTTTATTCTAATTGTTGCATTAATATTGTATCTCCTGTTCTTAATGGATAGTTTACATCTGCCTGTTTTTTAAAACACACACATAAAATATAGTTAAGATAGATGGAGTGAACATATTCTTTGCCTGGAAGAGGACTCTGCACCAAAGGCCGTATATTTTTTATGTTCACACAGGTAGTTATAAGGTAGGAAAGCCCAGATAACGATGGTTTGATTTTCGACTTAAAATATTATAAATAATAACAATTTAAATTCATAATGTATATAAGGCTTCTGGAACCGTAACAGGCGCCTACTCCTAATCCAGGATGGAAGAAGAAGAAGAAGAAGAAGAAGAAGAAGAAGAAGAAGAAGAAGAAGAAGAAGAAGAAGAAGACATAAAATATTATTCAAAATGATACAGGATTTCTGCGAGTAGGTTACATTAGTCTACTAGTTTGCTTTACGTACGTTTCGCAGATAAAAACTGCGTCATCAGAAGCTACTTGACCCAATCATTTTTTGATTTATTTGTTATTACGAACATAGACTACTTTTTTATTATTTTGTACGATATCATATCATAACCTGTTTTCAGAAGAAAACTCATATTCTCATAATTGTAAATAACGTAACATTATCACACAATATTAACACATAATAATACAATATTTGTTTGTGTGTTTTTTATATATTGATACATAGCGATACACATATCGCTTACATTATGCTGCTTACATTCCCACTAAATAGAGACGTATAAAAGTGTGTACGTGTTTTATTCAAATAACAAGCGACATTTTGTCGTTTGCGTAAATTAGACTATTTCTGGGCACTTTCCCAGTGTCTTTCCAGCGGTAGCAGTACTTTGTAAACACTGACGCTACTGCAAATTCTACTGCCACCACAATCGCGATTGTTTGCTGCTCTGGGACCGTAAGCATCTCGAAACGTCCGACGGAGTAAATTACTGAATTTGACAGAGGAAGAGTCATTATAACGGTTTTTCATAAAAGAAAACAACACAAGTTGTTAGTCCAAGAAAACGAAACATCTGGACGTCTAACAAACTTGAAGGATACGCGGATATATAAGTACGTACTCACGCACGTATAGTATGTTGTGATGGCTCGCGCGCTGTGCTCGTATGTACGTGTCTGTCCGTGCGCATAAGTGTGTGCGAGGGCGTGTGTGCATTCACATTCTCTCTCTCTCTCTCTCTCTCTCTCTCGGCAAATGCGATTACCATACAGATTATTGAGAACTGCAAACAAAAATTCCAAACTAATGACCTGCAGACAGGAAGCAGGCTGTTTACTTTGGCGAAGCTCGCGACTGGCATGCGGGGGAGACAAGCAAACAAACACATTCAGGATACAGTCACGACACGCCCGACGAACCGTGTGCACGTGCAATTGCACACGCAGATTTCTCAGGGGAAAAGTTAAGAGAATCAATGAGTCTGATCGAATCAAGGTCAAGATTTTCCACGCTCTGATTGGTCGTCGGTCACGTGCGTAACGATTTTCTACCCCTGAGTGGAGGACGCGCTATACGTATATAACCGGCGCGCGTCGGCATTTGCAACCAGTGTCTGTCTCTCGCTGTGTAACGCTTACGTTCCGTTCAACAACAACAACAACAACAACAACAACAACAAACGCCATGCCTTCACCGTGCTGCGATACTTGCAAAGGTCAGTTCTGGTGTGAATTTACGGTTTAAATTAAATATATTAATAGCTATAGTTTGTATTTTTAAAATGCGATACGTTTTATTGAACGTTTCGTTTACACACTCTCTCTACAATTACCATTTCGTTAACATATTGTGTTAATATCGTCACCATGTTCTACGTTATCATATAAATAAATATTTTATCATATATAAATTAACTTACTAATTTCATCATTTATTTACGAACTAATAAATATGGACTCATGGTAATGTTTTCACACAGTTGTTAACTACAATTTATTAAATATTTAGCAGTTTACATACTAGAGTGGGACTGGTTAGATATTTTATGAAGTTAATGTAACGATATAAGTGTCCTGTAGCCGAATAATTTATCGAGTATTGTAACACACTATTGTTCGTTACTATTGCACTGTCTGTTGTCCATTAAACTAACTTTTAAATTTCTCTTTATTACAGTAGCCTAGTTTAGCATCACAAACATGTATAATTTATTTTTTTCATATTTATAATTATGTACTTATGCATACTGAATAATGTCAAATACACACACACACACACACACACACACACACACACACACACACACACACACACACACACACACACACACACACACACACACACACACACACACACACACACACACACACACACACACACACACACACACACACACACACACACACACACATGCCTACATATACATGTATTTTGCAACTACCGTGACCGTCTATTATTAGTTAGTACTAATGCTACTATTACTATCCTTAGATTGAACAAGCTACTACGTATTACGCTACCATTTCTACTGTAGTTATATTACTGCAGTATATTAAATGTATAAGAGGCATATAAACCTTAAGGTAGACATCTTTATTACTGGTCTCAGGAAGGCGCGTGTATATATTTATTGTGTATGATAGTATATGAAAATATTAAATTTAGTTCCTTAGCCAGGTGCATAGTTTTTCGATCATTTTCGTGTAACATCACCAAAAGTTTTCAACAATTAATAATTTTTTCTTTGTTTATACAGTGCATCTGAGTATATAATTCAGGAAACGGCCGTATAGTTGTTCAGTACAATAATGTAAAAAACAAATGTGTGTGTGTGTGTGTGTGTGTGTGTGTGTGTGTGTGTGTGTGTGTGTGTGTGTGTGTAAAGTATTCTTCAATATATACGAAATATACTTATTTATATATTTATCCGTAAGACTTTTTTCTTCCTCCTTTTGTTATGCACACAATCGACAATGAAATTTTATTTGCTTCATTTATAAAGACATATTTTTCCCTGTTTAATAAAAATCTGTTATTCATCACTGGCTAACATTATCATGAATAAAAGAAGATATCTTGTACTTAACCAGTCAATATAATTTGCTTAATAATTTATCGTTAATCTTGTTTTTTATTTTTGATATTTTGTTAAAATATTTTAATCTCTACAAACAAATGACTGATACACGAAATTTTCGTAAGTGTGTAAATTACATTTACACGTTTAATGCCAAAAGTTTATAATTGTTTGTTAAAAACGTTAGTTACCCACGTACGAAATCTATTAAATATAAATTAGAGAGGAAAGTTTAATGAAATAAGACTATTTATTACAAATTAAAAATTAAAATCTGATGAATGGTGAACATAAACAATTTTTTTAAATAACTAGATATAAATATATACCATGGACAAGGCAGGGGTTCCAAAGCCTCCCGAAATTTCCAACTTATCTAGAAAACTTTATACGAATAGTCATGTCCACATCATTTTAAAGTATGTAATATATTACCTTATTTCAGTTCCGTCTTATCACTTCTAATAATCTACTCGAGTCACAAGACGGAACTGAAATAAGGTAATAGGCCTATATTAATTAAATAAATTGTGGCTTGGATACTGGAAACATGAAGTCTAAATGTTATTTATAATACACAATAATAATTAATCGTATTGTATGTATCTACGGACATGTCGTTATGTGGTGGGTCACCATCATGTTTATCACTCCAATATTTATTGAACCCCCTCCGAAATGAACTGCATACGTCAATGATGTATACACCTTTCAAAATTGCATGTATGAGTTGTTGGGTTTCAAAATAAAAATAAACTAAAATAAAATGTACCCCGAACATTTTAAAATAGAGTAGTAAAGTATTTCCGACAACTTTGGCTAAAATGAAAATAAAAATTATTATATGTATGTTTATAAAATGCATATATTTAATTAAAACTAAATATATTAAATATAATTTAATATATTTAATTTTATTTAAATTTTTTAATAATTAATTTAATTATTTATTATTAAATTAATATAAATTAAATATAATAAATTTAATTGCATAAACACACACAAACATTTTTTTATTTGTTTAAGTCGTATGTATATTACCTACCATAAGGTATAAGATATTTCACAGAATGTAAAAATATAAAATCTAAATAAACATTCACCTCCGTAACATCTGCGGTATGGTTTACGCGTAAACAACGTAATAAACATATGAACGTATGTTAGAAATATGTGAAAGACAATACTGTTTAATATATCTAGTTTACCACATTCAAAAGATTACTTTTCCTGAGAGCCACGATGCACTCGTCCTTTAAACGTTGCCGGGAACTTGGACTGTAATGTGCCTTAGAAGTTTCAAGCAACGTTCTCGTACTGTGCCTAACTTTTGCTTGTACTCAGTATCGAATACTGTATTTTGTGTTAGACACTGAAGACCTATTCTTGCGTGTATTCCAATATATTATACGTCTGTAAATAAAATTATTAGTCTACTGAAGTGACAACGTGGTGGTATTCCATCGACGGGAAGTTATGATTGTGAATACTGGCTACCATAGATTCAGATTTTCAGGGTTTTATTTAAAGCGCGGTTTTGTTGTTTTGTCCTACACAGTTTCAGAAACAATTATGACTTTGATTTTTGCTATTATGTTTATCTTTTGGTAACAAATGTAAATGTACCTGTTTGTGCACAGGTTGTACTTATATTTTAAACGTTGAAATTTTGTGCTTGTAAAATACCGATTGTATTAGTTTTTATAACGTTATTTAATTAACTATTACAGTCTTATATACGTTATAAACAGTCGTCAAAGTAATGTCGTACTTTACTTTTGACAGTTTAAAAATCGAGACTCATTACATTTTTGCGGTTTGATTAATGGGAACGAAACATTACTAAATTTCATATATTCTTTCTAATCAATCTGCGTGATCTTCGGTATTTGATTTGTTTACTATTAGTTCTATATTTTTTAGTAGATACGTCAATAATTTCCAATAGCAATTCACGTATAAAAAATTCAATTTACTATGTATAAGAATCGTTTATTTTATGCTTGATAGTTGTTATGTATTTAATGCTTGATGCGACAATTAATTAAGCTACTGAAACGTATATTAGAGCAAGCTATATCCTGAAATTGTATCAGATGTCGGTTGTAGTTATACATGAGTCCTTTTACGTCTGCCAGTTGCTTTTTAGCATTATTCGTTAAGGCCGGGAAATCTTCAATTTCTCATCTTTTCAACAACCTAGTTTGTACTACCCACTTTGCTAGTGTTCCCGCTGCCTGGGAAGATTAGGATGCTATATGGCGGCCGCGCCTATCGCTCAAGCCAGTGCGGCTTAAGTCGTGGGGATGAACCCTTAAAGGACCCATAGAACCGCTCCCCAAACCTAGAGTCAGGACGTTGCCAACAAAAATCAGATGAATATTCTTATTTGCACATTAAATCTGCATCCTTATTTGCAGTGTAGTGCATGAGTCGCAATGCAGTATGCAATTGACGTTCATCAGCCACACGCTCCAGATCCATCTGTCCGACATCTTCGACCCTCTTTATGTTTTTCGCCTTTTATTTTCTGTCTAACGATCAATTTCAGTACACAGTGGTTTCTCAGCTTTATTTGTAAAATGCTTTATCTTCTGTCACGCTTTAGTACGTAGGCCTACATCCTTGTTTGTCACTTTGACTGTACACGGTATCGTCAATCGCTTTTCGTTGAATCTCCGGTGTTTTTGTTTTTCCCTTTCTATTTTTGTTTTTCTATCGTATTCCTTCCCGCAGTTCTATATGCAGTCTGTATGTTTTTTACTATTCTCTATTTCCCGACAACGCTTCCGATACGTAAGTCACAGCAGAAAACGCGCGTCGATTAATACCGTTCTTTCCCAAACACATTTACACTTTGGTATTTATTCTTCATGTTACTGTGTATGCACATAGGCGGATACAGATAGGACTTAAGTCGCTTGACAAAAATTCGTTTGTTCAATAACTTTAAGTCATAAAAGGCTTAGTGAATTCAATAACTGATTACAAATATTTGTAACACTTGTGTTAACAACGTTTTAACAAAATTAATTGTGATTTTCATGACCTGTATATGGACAATATAGAAATAATTAATATACTCATAACGAGTATTAATATGTACAGAATATTATAAATATTTTATATATAATACACACACACACACACACATTCGTCGTTTGTGCAGACCTATTATTTACATTTGTGTTGTGTCCCGAAGATGACAATAAATTTTCTAGAAACGTCGACACAAATGTTTAAAAATTTTCTGGATTATAACGAAACCTCGACAAAAAATGGCATCATTTACTTAGGATCACTGCTAAAGTACGGATAACTTCTGGTGCCGAGCAACTTAGTTCACTCTGTACGTAGCTGATTGGTTCAGTGCGTGTACCGTATGTACAGAGAGTTTGGATTTATACACATTTGTCTTTATAAGCGTACACACGTAAACAAACACATACACATATATTCACGTACATATGCATATCAATATGAATATGTAGAGTGTATGTTCATTTACGCGCGAGCGCGCGAGCGTGTGTGTGTGTGTAATCTTAATTCTGAGCAGATTCGGCTCAAAGCGTGCGTCTTTATCGATTCATACGTGATGCTGTCTGTAGGTCTATGGTATGGATTAACAGATACCGCTTCTAGCGACGGAGGAGGTTTTTAGATAACGATAACATTCAGTTAACAGTAATTCAGTCATTAAATACACACACGCACGGACAGACAAGTTGTTAATAGTTTGTTTGAGCTACTTGAATACGTCTCCTTTCTTGATGCGGTCCCTTTGCTTGCAACTTAAAGAAACTCAGAAAAGTCGTTTCAGGTTTAAACCTCACGTAGGTAACTTCTTCAAATTCCCCTAGTTGCCTATTCATATAAAGTCCTGAAGGTACCAAGTAATTAAAAAACTTCAACTATGTTTCTTTTAAAATTTTATTAAGCTTCTATAAAGCTTCTTCATTACGTGTTGTATTCAGTTCTCCTGTATGTATGTACGAGGGTAGGGTGTAAAGTTTCGGACCTGACACGGAGGTAGCGCTACTATGCTCATTATTTTGACCGTGTGTATGGTTTCATCCTTTCTGGGCTTAGCTTCGATGGTTTCAAATCAATTAGTTGGTTATTGTTAGTGGCACAGTCCACCGCTGTAGCGCGTCGGGAATCATTGGATAAACTGGAAAATATTGCCGAAAGGATGTTTTCTATACGCGCAATACAATAAAATTTTGGCGTTGATTCATAACTGTTGATGATACTTGGTCCACCACAACACATCTGAGACAAAACAGCAGTTGAAACAATGCACCACGAAAGGCGAACCAACTACAAAGAAGACAAAGACAATTTCTTCTGCTGGTAAGATTATGGCGACTGGTTTTTGGGATGACCGTGGAGCAGTTTTCATTGGCTAGTTTGAAAAGGGGAAAAAATTAATAGACAGTACTATGCATACCTGCTGCATCTTGTAAACGACGAAATCAAGAAAAAAACCCCTTTTTTAGCGAAAAAAGAAAGTGGTGTTTCACAAACACAATGCACCATCTCGCACTGCAGTTGTTACGATGCTAAAATCAAAGAATTGAAGTTGGAATTGCTGCTTCACTCAATATACTTGCTCTGCTTAGTCCCGAGTAACTTCTGCCTCTTTCCTCACCTCAAAAAATCTCTCGCTGGAAAAGAATTTACTGATGACAATCAAGACAGCGATACTGTAAACGGCTACCGTGAGGATCTCGACAAATCGGCCTTATCAGTTTGGCACAACCACTTTAGAACATCGTTGGAAAAAATGTATAGATCTAAATAGATATTGTGTTGAGAAATAAGTGCAGATCAATCCAAAAAAGTGTTGTTTTCTTATTCAGGTCCGGACCTTTTTACCCTACCCTTGTAAGTATGAACTCCGGCTCGTAATGGCTAAGTGGGCAAGAGTTAATATTCAAAAGTATCTTTTGGTGTTATACTTAACAGTAAGCTAGTACATATCGAACAAATAGTGAACTTTACCTTTAAATTATTACGAATTATTAGTCTGTATGAAAGCCTTCGTAATCTCACAGACATCAGAAACTCATTGTACGTCCAAACACGCGCGCGCGTAACGATTACAGCAACGTTCATAACATTTAACATAAATGCAAAGCTTTTTTAAAAATACATTTACATTTATGTGTCTAAATATGTCGATATTATTAGACAAATATCTGATTATGAGAATTATCTCTATTCTAATTTGTTTTTCTTGCCCGTACCAACTAGAGTCGCCAGGATTAATCTTGTGAATTGTAACATTCACTTTTTACATGCATAGTCAACTAGTCCATTGAGCAACCTCAAAATTGACGACCAAGGATTTTCATACAGATTATCTGTCACATGTACAGAATGACTTAAAACCCCATGCACCCTGTACTTAGTCCATACGAGCCAGCTACGCTAACACACCAGGTACTAACGATATGCGCAGAATTTAACGATAAACAGAGCTACAAGTAATCCTCTCTCTGTGGTAGAAAATGTGTTAAGTTTGTACGTATTGTCAAAATGAATGTAACTGAATACGATCCAATTGGCAGATGGAAAAAGTTGAAATCGATGAAATTCGTGAAACCAAAATAGTAAATGATGACTTGTGATGACCGTGATGGCGCTAATGGTGTAGATTGAAGTGAAAATGTTAACGTAAAATAGAGCTGAATACAATATTTACTTACTTACAGATGGTCAAAGTCTAGTGTACACCGAAAAATCTGTACTTAAAAACACAGAACTGAGAACTGTTTGATGAAGCAACGCCGTGCCGTAGGAGTTGAAATTCGACGTGTCTGCGGTCACGTAACTGCAGCTTACGTGATATAGGTCCAGCCGCCTAACTCTGCAATGGCGCAGTATTGTGCAAAACCACTGTAGCATACTGACAACGTAAATTCCAATAACCAATATGTGTCTTGCTATTTTGATTATAACTTTATTTGCAAGAAACGATTAGAAATTATAGAGCCCCAACCCCATAGACAGAAATTAAAACAGCGCAATCCCCCCCCCCACACACACACACAAACACACTTTTACTCTTCACAGATTACAAGAGAATTCGACTGAATTAGCGAGGAATTCGTTTGCAGGTGAAAGACATAAAAAAAAAACGAGAAATTGAAGTTTATTAGCTAATTTTACATTTTGCTTAATAAAAGGCTAAGATTTCCTCCTCCTATGGCGCTACAGCCCAAGTCGGGCCCTGGCCTCCACCAATCTCCGCCTCCAATCTACTCTATCCATTGCAATCCTCCTCCAGTTTCTTATCCCCATCTTCCCACCTCTTCGTCGGCCTGCCTCTAGGTCTCGTTCCCTCCCATGTACCCAGCCCTTTTGGGGTTCCTGCCATCCTCCATTCTCATAACATGTCCGGCCCAACGCAATCTTTGTATTCTTATAAATTTTGAGACTGGTAGACCTATCTCTTTATATATTATAACCTCTCCTCTTGAGTTATAACGTAGGGAACCAGTAATAATTGGATGTGCCAATTATACCGGCTGCCTTCGTTGTGAAGCACTGAAAATAATCACAACAAATAAACAATTTATAGCAGGATATTAGGAAGGGGAGACTGTTGATTTATGCACTCATTTTACTCGGTACTTAGATGACATCTCTTTATTACATTTGGTGATTAAGTTCTCTATTGAAAGTTCTCAAAAAATATAGTTTACTAGATGATTAAATATATAAATTACTACTTTACAAAGGGGCCTCAAAATATGATGTACATCTTATTGATTAATTCCACGGATCCGGGATTAAATATATTAACTGAATTATGGTCACCTTGCCATGTACAGTATTGAAACTCTAACCATTTGAAGAATGGTTTTTTATTAATCTTCTAAAACAACAAAACTTTTAATTTAAACTTTACCTTTTTTGCTATAACTAGCGTTATTAGATTTTATACTACATGTTACCTAAAATGTCAGGTTTCTAAAGTCTTTAATGTTATTACAATTAAACATAAGTTTTAAAGTCTTTAATGTGATAATTTAAATTGTCTTTTGGGGTTTATAATTTTGTAACTCTTAACCATGGAAGACAAGCCTCCATGTCACCTGTGTTTTTCCTGAAGTAGCTGCAGAATTAGTTCTTCGGTCCTCCTGATGTTTCTTGAAGTTCAGTCGTTACCTTATCATACTGTGATGGTGAAGTTCTAGAAGTATGTGAAATCATTCCTGGTGTAGTACATTCATCTCCGGCGACTGTAGTTACTCTTAATAATTCTTGTAGTTAGAATACATAGATATAAAGTTTGTTTCACTGTTATACACTTCACATGATGATAGATTAGTTTACTATCACCTTCTTGGTTGTAATACTGTATTATTTACATAGTCCGTTATTTTATAATATAGAGAGATGTCATCACCACACAAATTTACTTATTTAAATAGTCATAGTATCAACCCTTTCACATTTTTATTTATATACGTAGCGAAACAACGCTTTACGCTGCTTACGGCGTGAGCGCTCCATTACAAGTGGCCGAAAATAGTTAAGGGGAGCGTAGTAATCTCAAGACAATTACTAGGCAACATAAAAGTAGTTCCGTGTTTCTAATTTTAATTAAAGGACTACGGTTGATTAAATAATTAAATCGTGATATTCTTAGTTGCAGAAGTTAACAAAGTACGTAACAATGGTCTTAATTAATTATTTAAATAATAACAAATTTACAATAATACTTAGTTTATTTAGGGGTCAGAAAACAAGTTAATTCTGGTCAGTTCTTGTTTAAGCAGGATAAATTAATAAGCTTTACCCTTTCTGTACAATTCCATTCCCTTTTAATTTTATTATTAGACTTATATTAAATATTATTATTATTAAATGATTGCCATAAGATTTAGTTTACAATGTGAGATTTTATTAAGAATTTAAAATTTCTTCGCTTATATATTATCAACTTAATTAATTAACATATTTTTATTAATGAAATCGTCACAATATTTGATACAGTTCATTGTTGTATCTCAGTCTCCATGAGCCATTTTCTTGTATTGGGCCTATAATGCGTCTGAGGATTTTCCTTTCAAAGGTGTCTACTATGTCAGCTGTTTTCTGTGTGATTGTCAATGCCTCACACCCGTACCATAAGAGCGGTCTGATGACAGTCATATATATTTTCATTTTTGTTTCCCTGGCTAAGATTTACATCCCGTTTAAATGCCAACTATGTGGCCTCGGTATTCCAACAGTTCCTTATTTCGGACGTTCATCGTCGCTTCTACGACTATACTTGACGTTTCGGCCTTCAAAATCAACAGCCGCTTCACAGTTACAGTGCCAACGGCCAGTGGGGTTTGTTGTCTGCGGGCTTCGACACTGCGTGTTTCTGAATACTACAGACCCAACTGTCAAGTACAATCATAAGAATGATAATCGAGACTTTGGATGTACACAAATGAAAACGAAGTCATTTGTCCTTCTCGGCATATCTTTATCTGTCTCGGCATTGGTAATGTACTTACTGTATTGTTTGCGTTGTTTTGTAAACTGACTACACGTATGTCAGGTATTGTTTCGAACTATTGGACTATTTACTGTGCTTACTGGTGATTAGACACGAACCATTCAAGCGCATGCGCGTACACACACACACCATCCTGACATACATATTATCTGCCTCATCCTCTTCTTTACACGCTTAAAAATATGATAAAAACAGTATCTCAATTATGAAACAATTTTCTTAATCCTTACTTAATTTTAACGTCCTCTTAATGTACTGAAACACAAACACACTCACACACACAAAACAAAAACGTACATTAACTTCTTCAAATGTACCCAAGTACTTATAATATCGAAATAAGGTATATCATTCATAAGGTTTGATCTATCAGGGACTGGATATCATCATAGCAATTATGTTATTTACTGAAATTCAGTAGATAAATATTTATTCTATTACTTCGTTTATTATATTATTGGTAAATATTAGAGGAAAAGGTGCAAATATGGGCTACCATTTTTTTTCTTTAAATAACTTAAGTTTTAATGGAAGTTGAGAAGTGCCATTTTGTAATTACAATCTCATTTATATTTCCTATAAAATATACACGATAGAACTTAAAAAACAAATTCCAGATTCAGTTAATAAATACTTTCTGTAAATGTGTAAAATCAATGATTTTAAAATGGTGGTGCAAATACGGGCTACTATAAAAAAAGTGGAAAAAATAACGTTTATTAGCAAATAATTACTTGAAAGTACCAAAATTTTTTAGCAAATTTTACAAATAGATCTATGACATTTATGGATTACGTTTATTATATAAAACCGTTACAGGTAAAACATTTTTTAACATTATTTCAGTTTATCTCTTAATATTTTATAGTCAACACGTAGAATTAAAACACCAAAAAATTTGTGATTTTGTTCACTACTTAACCTACTGACAAAAGTCATACACATAAATGTCTTTCTCAGCTCCTGAACATTCATTGTGTGCCCACATTGAACACATGACGCACTGCACCCATAGTTCACCTTTTGTGTCGTCTGAAAATTTACTTTCACAAAAAATGCACGTTTCACCTTCATCTTCAGGCTTTTTCATCCCAATAGGCAACTCCAAGTCACTGTCACTTTCAGGTAAGTTTGGATCTGGTTCATTGTTTGATTCTTCTGAATCTAGATTTAATCTCCTAGTAGGTTTCAATTGTTTCTTAAGTCCACTCTGCGATTTGCCTTTAGTCTGCCTTTTCTTACCTCGAAACTCTAGGATCTTTTTTCATTCTTTAAACTTGATTTATCCAAAGAATGGGTAAGCAAATTTTTGTAAGGGCTCCCAGTTATTAGAGCTGCACTGGTGGACTTGCGACCTCTGTTATTTGTCTTTTCTTTAATGACAGGGGGAGGTGAAATATGGAATGGGCTGATGATTCCCGACGAACTGCCTGAGAGAGTAGTCCAGAATTGCTTGTTGGCGACTGACTTTCTGTACCTGGGTTATTGGCCTTGGTCTGCTGTTCTAGATTTTGACTTAGTCCATTCTGTGCTGAAGGTGATAGTTGTGAAGTAAAGTTTGGAGTACTGCATGTCTTTAGTGCTTCAGTTTCTGCTGCGATAAAGTCCGCATCGGTGAAAATGTTCCTGTCGAACGGCATAATTCCCGTTACACGAAATCCTTTTACTGCTATGTCAGGTCTCTGAACTTTTAGGTACGCTTTACCGAAGGGTTCCATGATGTCATACTGACTGAGACAACCGTTTGAATGCAGGAGGGCGGATCTGATTTCACTGCTGTAATAATGTTTTAGAGGGCCCATGAAGGTTTTATCAAGAGGCTGCAACTTGTGTGTACAGTGCGGCGGCAATGAAATTATCTTTATATGATTTGCTCGAGCTATGTCAGTGACGTCGAGGTTTGTGACGTGACTATAATGTCCGTCTAATATCAGCAACACAGGTGACTCTGGTGTGGGATGAGTGTACTTAACGAAATGTTGGAGCCATTCTGCAAAGAGGTTTGATTGAACCCAACCTGAAGGATGAGCCTTACCAAAGGAACCAACAGGGTTACCTTTCATAAGTAGTTCCGACATATTCTTCCTTGGAAAGATAAACATTGGTGGGACGAAATCGCCTTTTGCACTCATACAAGCTAAAACAGTCATCGTTGAACCTCTTTCGGCTGATGTCAGAGCTCCGATCTGCCTCTTTCCTTTCCTGCCAATGATTTTTGGTATCTTGCTCTGTACAACACTGAGTCCTGTCTCATCAACATTGTATACCCAATCAGGAGAGTACTGGTGTGCAGTGTACGCTTCTTCCAAAACGTCAAAGAACTCAACATTTTCTTTATTGAAGCCGCAAGCCCTGGCATAAGACGTCCCTGTTAGTTTGCGAACAGACAAAACAGCTTTATGCCATTGCAGAAACAGATCTTCCCACGCTCTACCTGCTTCACCTGTTTTGGAAGGATGAGGCAAAGTATTTTTTATGGCTAACTGGTAAGCAAGACGTCTCAAATCCATTATGACAAAACCAAAAAAGCAGGATTCCATATACAGCAGATACTGTACTAACATGTCTTCTAAAGTTTCCCCTAAAACATTCTTTCTCCCAAGCTTTTTAGGGGCTGCTAATTGAGGAGTGAGGGATGTTTCCTTACTCAGTGTTTGTAATGTAGTACGAGGATCATTGAATGCTTTTGCTGCTTTTAATGTACCCATTTTATTTTCTCTTACACCAGCATCTTCTTCACTCCATTGCTTTCTTTTATTTTGTGTCACATACGGTGGTTTGTTCCTAGGCATCCTGAAACAAAAAACGGCGTAATAAGTTTTTTGTAACAGGATGCAAACAGGTGGTGTAAATATGGGCTACTAGCCCATGTTTACACCAGCTGCAGTAGCCCATATTACCACAAACACATCATATGAAAAGTTTAGCTTGTGTTTAAAAATGCTGTTAATATGTACTAATAAAATATCAACTATCTAAATGCTTATTTCTTTGACTAAACATCTTCTGTAGGACAGACGAAAATAAGCACGCATTTCTAAGAAAAAAACATGAGCAAACATACCTGTAAAAACTTTTGGCGCACGGGTAGACAAAGCAACGACGTAACACACTAACCACGTGGCGGACTGCACGCAAACTAAACAGAATGCTTCAGCGAGCTTGGGAGAACTATTCACATAACTCCCAGTAGGTTGCAGCACCTTACAGTAGTGTAATCGTGTTTGCCTATATTTACACCCTAGCCCATATTTGCACCTTTTCCTAATAAGCATTATTTGACTGACACTCCACCCGATCAAGTTTCTCTAAATACTTAGCGAAGATTTCTGTACATAACTAAGCTTATTCTTTTACTCTCCCTTCCATAACTTATTTAAATGAAGAGTAGTGTGACTGTCCAATCGCGTGGCTTTTTTCATGGTTATCCTGTAACCTCTTTTTTATTGAGCATATGCTACATATGCTATATACCATGCCTTTTCTTTCCAGTATTTTTGTCACTGTTTTATTCCGGGTCTGTCTAAGTTTTCCCACTTTCTTCACTCGCTTTGTTTTACTCGGTAAAAACGGCTCTTTACTACGCTCATCTTGTCCGTCGTCTACTGTTATCATTGTTAACAGACTTTTCAGCCGAACCTCAGTACTGAGGTGAACTGGCGAACACCGTGCCAATTGCTCGATCGTTTTTTTTACACTGGAGAGTTTTTCTATGGTGGAGCCGAAACGTCTGTGACCAATGAGAGCAGTAGACCACGGCCTAATACCCCGGCACAAAGTAATACCAACAATGTTGACGGCGGCTGTGAAAGTCTTCGTAACTCCTTATCAATGCACTTGTTTTCTTCCTGTATTCAAGCCTAGTTTGAATTTCAAAGATTTTTGAATTTCTACATTTTTCATTCCAGCCCCATTGTAACCCTGTCACATCCTTCATCTACACAACCTGTATTTTGCTTTTATGTATTTCCTAGGCACCCGAAAGTCACGTTCAAAAGTTATTGTAGATCTGAAAATTAATATAAATACCTGTATCTTCGTTTCCCTACAACTTACTTCTTACGGTGTGTAAGCTGTTTGTAAATGACGTACTGCAGGTATAATATTCTCCTTCCGCCTTTAATAACGCTTTTTCGTCTATTTCCATCCCGGACACTGCTCTAACATTATTCTGTTCATTTCAGTCTTCGTGTCTTTCCTTCTTCTCTGATAGCTATCACTTTAGTTTACAATAATACGTGTAACTATTAATTTTGTAGAGTACACTCGTTCTTTAAGTATCATCGACTTTGGTAAGACACTTCATAGAATGAATGGAGCAGGCTGTAGGCAATAATGGCAGAGTGATACTACATCACCTTATTAACCGTACATCTTTATATGAAAAACAAAATCTTAATTTGAAACAGACAGACCGAGCACACTATGTGTTCATGTTTTGATATATTTAAAATATTACTGAGATAAAGCATCCTGTTTTCACAAGATGGAGTGTGCCATACTAGTAGGCCTACCTACTGGTTTTCGCTATGCAATGTCAGAAGGCGGTGAAAGGAAAGAATCTCGTCTATTTCCGCTGCATTTCTCAAACGTTTGTCTAATACGCATTCACTATTTCCAGCCAACTGTTTATCTCTTTCTCTCCAGCAGAAAAATTAATTACAGTAGTGTCTAACGTAGAGGTGATCAATCATTTCACGGCAACGGAAATGATTATAAACAGTCTTATAATTAAAATATCCTTTCCTTATTTGACAGTGAGAGCATACATTTAAGTAGGAGTGAGGAAGGTATAATATTCCGGCTACCGATACGACGTTTGGCAAATTGCAGGATTACTATTTGTTTGCCACTACAACTGGTCATGAAAATTCATGTAACACAAAACCATACTCTTCATCAGACTATCCAACTCATTCACGACGGTGTTTGAAGTTTTCGTCCCATTTGTAAACCGCGTGTTCGTTCATGCATAACAGGTTCACCAGAAGTCTTCTGCAAAACTTCCACCGCGATAAAGCAGTTCATCTTATTCTTTACACAAAAACTTAATAATTGTCCTTTAATCTTGCATTGTAGGAAGTCAAAATAAAAAAATCACCTAATACACACAAACACAACTTACACAATTAGCTGTAAAATCTAAACTATATAGCGTATCCAATAGCCTATGGCTAAAATTTTAGACGACTGTCACTAAGGTGTACACCAACGTCACATAAAAACAGTTTTTCATCGGACACTTATAGCACAGGAAATAAGAAATTAGATGATTTTTTTTATTAAACATCTTACTAACATTTGATTTCTACAGTCGCGAATAAAGTAAATTTTTGCCTATAGCAATGACAAATCAGCTATTGTTATCCCTGATCACTTACCAGGATCAAGCTGATAGTTAATTTTAACACAATCTGTACAATGTACAATATGAAGTGAAGTCGTCACCGCCGCTCCGGCAAGCACGGCACTCAGCTCAAACATTTGACACATGCAAAGAGCAAATAACGACAAAGTGACTGTTTTGTTTATTACATATTTCTAGCCTCAGATAAGTAGACAAAAGTTTAACAGGTTGTTAGAAATAAATCAACAAGCAGTTCTTCAATCCGCACCGAAATCGTTTCTGTTGGTCAACAATACTATGAGCTCTAAATAACAGAGACTCTCTGTCTGACTTTCTCTCTCTCTCTCTCTCTCTCTCTCTCTCTCTCTCTCTCTCTCTCTCTCTCTCTCTCTCTCAGTCGTTTAAATTTACACAGAATTGTGATTTTCTCTGTCCATTATTCTGACAAAACATTTTTGTAACATGAACAGGCATTTCGCATTTCTTAATTTATGCTGAAATAGCTTTCTTTTGTTTGACTTTAATCAGACTGATGAGCACAAGGACGACATTACCTGGTGCTCGACCGTGACGTCATAGCTAGTCACGATTCATTAATGTCAGTTATAAACAATGGTTTTGGCAGTTATAAAACACTGATTACTGATTGTTGAGTTGATGCAGTGGGTATGGTTGGTACGAGTAATTAATACGAAACATGAAAGGGGCAGAATTTTTGAAAATTTATTGGAAGAATACGTGGCCCAAAAGGGGAACTAAACAGAACACGCAGAACAAGAATGACCTATGAAGACTTGTAATATGCGTTACTCTAGTTCGGTTTGTGCGACTGACACGGTTTGAACTCATATTCCGAATAGAAAATCAAGACCGTAAAAAACATAAAGTAGTAGAAGCCAAGTGGAAGAAGAAAGAGATAAAACGCTTGTGAGAAATTAGTAGGTGTGGAAAACAACTTGTCAGCTATAGAAATAACAGAGTGAAAAAGAAAGGAAGTGAACGGGATAAATGATAGAACGTCGTCAACAAATTTAAACCTATCAAATTTAAAATAAAGAGAAGAAGAACTACAAGAACAAAAGAAGAAGAAGTAGAAGAAGAAGAAGAAGAAGACCAACAAAAATAACAACAAGAAGAATTTTGATAGATTCCGGCATAATAATGTAATGTGTTCTTTAACGAAAATTAAATAATGTAAGTAAATTAAAGCAAGGTTTAGACCTAATATTTGTCTATACATTATTAATTTACTGGGTTTACCAGTTCCTGTAGATTACTCCAAATTAAATCTGAAATTCCAAAGTTCAAAGTTCACATGTCTCTCTCTATACAGATAAACATATTCCGATGCATTTATAAAGAAAGTTTTTACGCTAAAGTGTGTGTGTGTGTGTGTGTGTGTGTGTGTGTGTGTGTGTGTGTGTGTGTGTGTGTGTGTGTGTGTGTGTGTGTGTGTGTGTGTGTGTGCAGCGAGTATACGACCTTAGCGTTTTTGCTTTGCACGTTGTCACCACACCGTTCATCATTCCTGAGCGTACAGGAATGAAGATTAAAAAATGTTCAAACACTCTGCTGCATTATGAAAGCGTAAGCTGTAATTCGTCGCCTCACACTTCACGCGTTACGCGATGGGGTTTATTGAGTAACGGGTCTGTTTTCAGTCCGTTAGAACCTTTGTCGTGAAGGTTCTGAAATTCGTACGTTAGCACTTTAAAATTGTCATCTTTATTACACAAAGCGTAGTTTACTTATTCGTTGTAAGAATATATTGTGTAGGTAAACAGTATTCTTTTTTAGTTATATTGCAATTACTTCCAAAATTTGTTGATATTCTTCTTATGGAGAGAACAAAATATTCAAACGCTTCTACAGAATTTAATATGCATAATTACGGTTTGCATAAGTAGAAACGCTAGTCCCAGAGTAACATTTTTTTGTATGTCCGGTTAGATGTTTACTTTCATTTTAAATTTTCTAGTTGGATCTTTAAAATAATTTACATTACTTGTTTCCATTAGCTCTCCCATTCGATTAATGTTGATAAAATTCGAGAGAACAAAGTTTCAAGTTCTACAACAGGAAGAAGCAGCTAAGGACGATATAGTAGAGAGACGTTTGTATATAACACAGTGACATTTGTGAACTCTAAATGTGTAGACTGTGACTGTGAGATGTTAGACTAAGCTTTCGTTTCTAACTGGTAGTCTGTCAGTTATCTTGACAATTGACAATGCATTCTGGGATTACCTTGTAATGAATTTACGTAGATGGCACTCGGGTAGGGAGATGATTACTTAACTTGCCGATTTAAAAGAGAACATTAAAAGTGACGAATAAATTGGCCATACTTTTCATTAGGCACTACAAGCTGAAACTACGACAATTTCTAATGTATTCCTAAGTATTCCTAACGTCCTTAAAATAATCACAACACTAATCATATAGCATAATAAATGTTTCAGCATCATAGGTCGTCTCTTGTTCACGTGTCATAAATTTTTCGCGCTTACAGCAACTAAAATTTCCTCACACAACTGAATAAAAATCGTTTACGTTGACAATGTCTTAATTCAATGACATTTAAGAATGTAATGAGGATGATATTATTTTTAATGAGTGTACATACTATTAATGAAAAAGACTGCCTACGAAATATAAACTAGCTCCTATATAATGCAGACACACGATGACGAGTTGTTTAAATAACAAGAGTTTGAAGTAATAGCAGACGAGACAATTTCCTTGATATAGGCCTACACCCAGATAACTCTCAGTCTAGATAGACAAACGTGTGCCCGTATACAGCAGCTAGAGTCGTTCATATGCTTGCGTCTATACTGGGTGGTGCTAGAAGTCGTACAATGAGAGTAGGGTTTCAGACGTGTATGCACGACGTAACGTGCAAGGGTCCTTCTCCCACCCACATCTCAGTGGCGTATTTGAATTTGGTGTTGGAGGGGATCCGGGGTCGAGTCGGCTTCATACAAAAGAAAAAACAAGTTAAGACAAATCAACATTACTATCTTTTAAGTGGCTGAAAAACGTGTGATAACATCCTGAAATCAGTTCTATTAAAGTAAACGACAATAACACAGTAAAAGTACGCGTTATTGAAACATTATTTACAAGATACGTATTGACTGAATTGATTTTCCTATATATCATATTTCAAACGTATACGCTAATGCTGTGTAATAATCCTGTTTGCATATTTAAAAAAGAGTCACTACTATATTATCGTACACAGCTGAAAAAATAATAAAACCTAAAAATTAAGAGATTAACAAAATTCGTTAACCCTCCGGGGGAGCCTCTGGTTCCGCTCGTCCCCACCGCCATAAATACACCCCTGCCTCAGCTCTCAGTTACTTGAGTCATGTGTGACAACAGACTGGAAGTCCGTTCAGCTGTGGCAGCAGCTATCCCCGATTAACCCTCTAACTAATAATCTCCGCCTTTGGACTTCATTTTCGCTTTTTTTGACTTAAACTTCTTTATCATATGTCACTTAGAGCATTGTCAGAATAATTTCGTAAGGACATATATGTGACAGTCAATAAAACGCAGATGTTGATAGCTATTTACGAATTATAAAATGATTCGATAAATCGTATTACCATAATATGCTAAGAAAAGAAAAAAAGGTTTTATCAGGAAAGATTGTTTAATACTTTATTTAAAAATCTGAACAGCTAAACAGAAAGAGTAAGCCAAAACCTTTCGCTAAAATCATCATATCAACTCTTGTTTGCCCATTTTACTTTCCCAGTTACTTCTCTCATGAGCAATTGTTGTATAGATGGCTGTACCACAGTACTTATTGAGATTCCTTCATCATTCCTTCATTTTACAAAGTGCCTTTCCATACCTACCTTTCCTTGCCTTGCCTTACCACGTATTTTGTCCATCACTATTTGTTTTTGTTACTTTTCAAACGATATCACTTATTCAAAATTAAACTTTCACTAGCCGTATTTCAAAAATTTTTTGTAGGTGTCTGTGTTTCATCAACAATTAAATATTAAATTTAATAACTTCTGGATAACTACGCAGCAATTATCTAAGCATCATCTCCTCTTCACTGTACAAGGGCCTTATTTGGAGATCATCCAAATCTGAGATAGTTGTAGTTGTTTCCTTTTTAATGCTGCTGTCACACCCCGCCAGTCTCAACCACTTATCTTTCCTTAAAAATATTTCATGTGCAGTATAGTCTATAATTACTCCATACATATCTAAAAATTTATGACCCAAGATAACATGTTGTGTCAAATCATTGATTATTTGAACAGGCAGTTCTGGCTGTATGTAACTTTCCTTTAGAATATATACGTAAAATAAAGAAGTCTAAACTCAAAGAACATTTTTTTTATAGTTTTGATGTTTGCATTGTTCCAGATAACTGCACAAAGTGCGCTGATGACTGCAAGTGTGAAGCAGATTGCCAGTGCTGTACCAAGAGCTCTGGAGAAGGTAATATACACAGTTGTTTGTTACTGCATTAATATATTATACTTTATCCTATTCATAGTGTAACGGGGGTCGCGTGGATGGTGATTTTAAAATTATGGAGTAAATTATCGAACACCAGAGAAATCTATACAATTTTTATTTACACTTTTCTAAAACAAAGACACGTATATTACAAAAGTTTGCTTATTTATACAGTTATCCAATACTAACTACACAACAAAAAATAAAGTCACTAAGTCAAATAACTCATTAGTTCGCACACAATATCATTTGATGTCTTTCG
Organism: Magicicada septendecula; assembly: GCA_034769895.1. NCBI lineage: Eukaryota > Metazoa > Arthropoda > Insecta > Hemiptera > Cicadidae > Magicicada > Magicicada septendecula. Next base: position 198,297,837 of record CM068369.1, read on the forward strand.
CCGAAATAGCATACTGTCTGTCGTTGATGCAAAACTACGTCGTACATAATTCACTGTAACCCGTGGTATATGTCAACGTACTAAAAAGTGGCTGCGGATGGACCGTGTTGTCTTTAGATACGCAGGCAATATAGCTGGTGATTTTTAATAAAGACAAGAAAATTCGTGAAGAACAGACGCCAGTGACAAAATTTGCGGGAACGTCAGAGATTCGTTGCCATGGATGTCTCTCGGATGTCGCGTTTACTGCCGACTCGGCACTACGTGACAAGCTTCACGTGAGCTATGCGTATTATATATACCGCGTCGACCTTAATGCTCTTTACTAAGTAAAGTTCAGTACTCTCAAAATAATTCTGAGTCTTATAAAAACAGCCTCTTTGGAGAGCCGGTCTAGGATTTAACCCCTTGGTAATCGTTGAATATGTGGCATTTTTTGATTAGTCTATATATTATAAAACTCAACATATAAGATATTACATATATGCACTGTTCCATGTATGAATGGAAAATGAGTAGGCCTACTTTTCCTTAACAAGGCAAATCGAATGACTTTATTAGTTTGAGAGGGGGCTGTGCAAAACTTCCTTTACTTAGTTATATGTTTTCACTGTTTATAGTTAACTATCACTATAATCTTATAAATAGTTTAAAATGGTACTACATTTTGTATTTACTGTAGGACGATAATTCTGTTACAGGAGAGAAGCAATGTGGCTGCAAGGCTGGAGGAAAATGTGTATGTCCTGAAGGTTCCTGCACGTGCAAGTGAATGAACTGTACCAATAAGCTCTATATTTTTAATACCTTGCATTTTGATAATCCTGACACAATCTTACCAAAATATCATGTTACGAATCTATAAAAAATCAGTTATTCACATGTCTACAGTCAATAGATACTTAGTTGCATTCTAAACTTCTTTGTTCTGAAGCCATTAAGTTCCTTATAAATCATAAAAATATAATTCGCCTATTTCCATTTTCCATGTGTGCTAAATGTTAAATTTTAGTTTAGATGATAGTTATATTATTTGTAATATGTTGCTTAATATTGTAAAGTATTGTTTTAATTGAAAGTTGAAAAATAATAAATGTATAAACGAAGACTGCATTTTTAATGTGGAATAAAAAATTATAAATTGCCTTTGTACGATTTACTTCTTTTACCTTAAATACTGAAGTAACAATACTGTCTATTGTTAGCCACAGTGATGGTTTTGTAAGTAAAAATTTATAAAAAGTCACCACAACAAATAAAAATGATGGTAGCTATAAAGAAACCGTGATACACTTTTTGCTACATATGTATGAAATACGTGTCTAAGTAAACCATATTTCAAGTTTACGGAGAATTAAACGCCTATTTTCCCTGATTCTGTACATTCGGTTATCTCAGTGTTCCTTTCATTTCTCCCGTTAACCAATCACCCCTCGGATATCTGAAGTTTTCCTCTTTTTCGTGTATGCGTTCCCTAATTTTAATTTGTATTTCTCTGGTTGTGTTCTTTCTCAAGCAATCTTGTGTTATGTTTCATCTTAATTTATCTTTGGCCCCGCATCCTATGAGTTTCTTCTGTGCTTTGTCAGAAGTAACACATCATCCACTGCACAAGCCACAATCTGTGTGAAATTCTAGAAGTATCAAATTTTCATTAAGTCTTAAAAATATCAGCAAAGAAACGAAGTTACGAAGCAACTTATGCTTTCCTTGCAGGTAATACGACCTGAAAACGTAGCTACTTGGCAGTGTTTCACGGTTGGCAAAGAAAATAAGCCGAGGAGATTTCAAAGAAAGATTTCATCCGTGAAAAAATTACGAAGGTGAATACAGGAGTCTGGGTAACCAGGGAGTGTAAGAGATTCGCGTGGATAAAACATAATTAGACACATCACAGCACAGAAAATTAGGTGGTTTGATCGCTGCAGCGAAAAAACTGGTAACTTTGATGGAATGGAGAACCATGAGGTCACACTAGTAGGAAGACGCAAAGTTTTGTGGGAAGAGTAGGTAGCAGTGTCAGAGCTGTTGGGTTGTGCGTCGTGAGACGACCCAATGGTTTCCTAGTACCGAGCCTCCGGTAGGGGCTCCTACCTAGTGGTCATGTCCAAACGGAATATTATTTAATTAATTTTTAGTGGTCGCTACAACGACATGCTCGTACTAGGTCGACTAGTACAGTATTTGTCGAGGCCGTTTCCAAGAATCACCTGGACGTGTTCGGTACTCGCCAAGGCCAGCTATGAGAGGATTTGTCTGGGTCCTCGCAGCTCGGACGTAAAATTTACGTGCAAGTCGCCTTGCGGTGTCTTCCAAGAAGCGGACACCGAGTCCTCTTCTCAAAAGACGAGAAGAAAACCGATAGGGGACTTTGGCCGCTAGCCGAAGACCTCTATTGAGAACGCTTTGCAACCTTTTTTAATGAACGGTCGCGAGGTAGCCCCAGACGGGAATAGCATAAGTAATGATCGGCAACAGATACGCGTTGACGATCAGCTTACCCAGCTTGCGGGTCATAGCCTTGTTAACGAGTATTGGAAACAGTTGCGCGAGACGAGCGGACGCTTTCCTTCGCATCGTTTCAGCGTGGGCACGCCAGGTGAGCCGACGATCTAGGTGGACACCGAGGTACTTAACTTCTCTCGACCAGGGCAAGTACGTTCTACCGAGTCTCACTCGGCCTCATGGTTCTTTCCGGCGCTTTGTGAATAGCACCGCGGAGCTCTTGGTTTCGTTGACGGCAACTTTCCAGCTTTCCGTCCACGTCGAATACGCATCGAGTGCGCGCTGAAGTCGTGGGATAGCTCTGTCAGCGTTCCGATCGGCGGTATAGACCGCCGTGTCGTCGGCAAACAGAGCCATCTGGACTCCAGGCTCTCTGGGTGCGTCGTTGACGTACACGGAGAACAGAAGAGGCCCTAGCACGCTACCTTGAGGTACCCCGGCTGTATGCGTCTCTCGGAAGAGACATGGTCATCTATTCGCACGCAGAAAGTCCTCTCCGTCAGAAAGCTAGCAATCAAGCGAAGGTAGCAATCTGGGAGCTGGATTTTCCGGAGCTTGAACAAGAGCCCGTCATGCCAGACACTATCAAATGCCTTTACCACATCTAGGAAACAGGCGACAGTCTGCTCTTTCCGACAGCCGGCGCCCGTGATGCATTTCACCAGTCTCATCAGCTGATGAGTGGTCGAATGCCCCACACGGAAGCCGAACTGTTCGGGGACCAGTACATCGAAATTTCGTAGATGGTCTAGTACTCTCCGTTATACGAGACGCTCGAGAACCTTTGACGTGGCTGACAGTAGACTAATGGGCCGGAGGTTGCCGGACCGGGAAGCATCCTTTCCCTGCTTCGGGATCACTATGACCGTCGCCTTGCGCCATTTCTGGGGAAAATAGGCCAGTCGTAGACACGCGTTGAACAGCGCAACCAAGAAAAGTACTCCTTGCTCCGGGAGTCGAGTAAGAGCGGCGTTCGAGACGCCGTCCGGGCCAGGAGCTTTTCTCGGTACGAGTTCAACGAGCCGATCTGTGACCTCTTCCCTAGTAATGGGTTCGGGCTCCGCAGTGATCGGAAGAGACAGAAAGTCTTCCACTTCGTTCTCGACTTCTTCATCGAAGTCCCAGTCCATGGGCGGGTTAGGTGCGAACTGTCGCTCAAAACACGCGCCCAAGTACTCGGCCTTCAGCTCCGGGCGAGCCAGGATTTGACCGAAAGTTCCAGCAGTGGCTGAGATGCGAGGTCGGCGCCTCTTCCTTACCAACGCCGAAGGTATCCGGTAAGGGCTATTTTCGTCCGATCCGTCCCCTGCTTGGGCCACGGCGAGTTCCCAACAGCGTATCCGGTAGGCCTGCATTTCACGACGTAAAATGCCGGTCGCCCGGTTGTACGCTGCCTTGTCGGCCGGATCACGGATCCGCTGCCAGCGTCTCCGGAGGCGATTTCTCTCGCAAGCGAGAGCACTCGTCTCCTCTGGGATCCGTTTCCAGTGGGGCGTGACGCCAGGCTTCATCCTGGAAGACGCGTCGATCGCAGATACGACAGCCTCGTCGAACGCGGCAACTACCTCGTCGACTTGGCGGACGGTTTCGAGTGGTCCCGCCTCTGGCAATCGGCGACTTAACGCTGGGCCATAGCGGTCCCATTCTACCACCTTCCTGACATCTCTGCGTACGACGTGCTGGGTAGCGACGTGTATCAAGATGGGCAGATGATCGGACGATAGTTCCGTTAGCGCGGACACATGGACCGGACAGTCAATTTCTTGGATCACCGCTATGTCCAAGACATTGGGAGCCGCATGGCGTTGTGAGGGGTAGAACGTAGGTTGGGTAGGCCCAATCACTGTTACCCTGCGGGAATCAGCAAACCTGCGTAAACGTTTCCCGTTTGGGGCAGTCAAGCGACTGTTCCAATCGCGATGTTTACAGTTCAGGTCGCCGGCCATGATGACCCTCCTGTGTGCATCGAACGCGACAGCTAGATCGGGGTGAAGGAGCTCTTTTTGCGGCGGTTTATACGCCGCGACCATCAGTACATCGCCTAGAGTGTTTAACATCTCCACAGCGGTGCCTTCGAGGTGAGTCATTGCAGGCAAGATGACTCGGTGATGCTCGAGATTGAGCCTCACCGCGACGGCAGTACCGCCACCAGCAGTGCCCGGTCTGTCGTTTCGATAGCACACATAGTTGGCCAGTCGGAACCGATTCGCAGGGGTCAAGTGGGTCTCATTGAGAAGCACTACATTGGGTTTGAGTCGGGCCAGTAATTCTTGGAGTTCCTGGATCTTGTTGGGCAACCCGTTGGCGTTCCAGGAAAGAATTGAGAGATCACGTTTGAGGACCCGACTCATAGAAAACCTACACAAGTGGCGGCTTCCACCAAGAGCATGAATCTCTCGGTTGTATCGCAGTCTCCAAGCGGGAGCGGATGGACCTGAAGGTCTGGGCAACTTTGCGGGAGGTCAAATTCCGCAAGGAAGTCTTTGACGACCTGGTAGTCGTCTGGTTCGGTTTTTGAGGCAGAGTGCCCGGAGACTGTATGCGCATAAGAGCGCCGAGTCTTGTCAATCGGGGGATTGGTGGAAGCCAAGGGTTTCTTAGGGCCAGGTGTAGCGCCTCTAGCGGAGGTGCTAGGAAGAGAGACAGATGCGAGTGCGTCGGTCTTCGCGCGCTGTGCAGGCTGTCTGGGCTGTGCGGCCGGGTTGGCAGGAACCCGGGAACGAGCGCCACGGGGCTTTCTATGCCGCTTCTTTTTGCCTGCGTTAGGAAACCGCGGGGGCGGGAGGTCAGGCGAGGCTGCTTCTAAAGCAGGGGCAGGATTCTCCGGTGCTGGGGAGGGTTGAGAATTCTCAGGCTCCACAACCGAGATGTTTGACAATGGCAGGTCTATCTCACTTAGTTTAGATGCCGCGAGGTTACGGCGCTTTTTCGCCATAGGCGGGACAGGGGCCTGGGAAATAGCCTGAGTTGGAGATGCCTGTACCACAGGTGTCTGCTTCGGGCCTTTACTGCGTTTTCGTTGCTTATTAGCAACTGCGGCGAAAGACACGGCAGCCGTAGCAGGAGGCGAAGGGCCTGGCTGCTCGGTTGCAGGTCTTGAACCAGCTTCCAGATGCCTCGGTGGTGGCAGGCGCCCTTTCGGCTTTCGCCGCTCGAGCTCCCGCTGAAACACCGGACATGCCCGGTAGTTGGCGGGGTGACTTCCGCCGCAGTTGATGCACCTTTTGAAAGCAGGTGCATCGCAGTGTTTACTAGCGTGAGGTAAAGAGCACCTCACGCACGCCGGAGCGTTAGAACAAGTCTCTGAGTGGTGCCCGAAGCGTTGGCACCTGTAGCATTGAGGCAGACCCCGGGAGCGCGTCTTCTTTCCACTTTTACGCGGAATCGAAAAAGCCGCATAAGAGAGAGTAGGCTTGCGCCTGCCTCGCTGTTCTCAGCCATGATGCGGACCAGGGGAATTGGACGCCTAGGTCCGGCAGGAGCAAATACTCGATGTACCGCGCGAACCGGATAGCGCAGCTCGTCGAGGATTTCCTCGAGAGGAGAGTCCACGTCTAAGCCTCTGAGCACAAAGGACAGAGGCTTCACGTGTTTCGGGGTACTGGAGGTTGGCGGATTCTACGAACGCCATGACGCTGCGGTACTCGTCCATTCCTCGGACAACGATCTTGACAGTGTCGCCCCCAAGGAGCTTCAAGTCTACGTTGGCCGGGGAAAGTCCGGGAGCCACTATCAGTCGCCGGTAGAAACCGGTGACGTTGTTCACGCCGTGCACGAAAACGGGCGGGATGCGACGAGTGGCCGGCGGTGCGGAGGCAGCCAGGCTGCCTCCGGCGGTAACCATGGACCTAGGGTCCGGCCCGAGCCGGATCGCAAGCGGGACAACTGGAACGCTCAGGCTTTCTACGAGCTGGGCTAATGACCGGCTTCGTTAGATACCTCTCCTTACCAAGAGAGGTGTCCACCGGCCTCTTTACCTAGGCGATATCCAAGCTCGCTTACCACTGGTGGGGGCTCGCAAGGATCGCCCTAGGCAGCGCTACCTAAGAGCCTGAGCGTCAGTGGGCAAGATGCGCTGCGCAACCTTAAGCTCTGGCAGGCTGAAAATGCTTCCTCTTCAACAGCAGTTGGTGGTCCTGAAAAGGGTCGCTCGGCTGGTGGCCCTTAGAAGGTCCGACGAACTCAGCTGTGTGTGCTAGCTACTCAGTTCACCAGCCAGCTGAGTTGTAGTCTTCTTTCTTCTAAGGCCTGATGAAATCCAGCAAGCAGGGCAGCAGATGTAGTATGTCTGTCCTCTTCAAGTGAAGGCAGCAGCTGTGCAACAGCGAGTAGCTTCCGCAAACGTCCAGTGAAGAGCTGATCCAGAGAGGAGGTCCTTCCTATTCAACAAGCTGAAGCACACGTACGTCGTCTCGTCTCTACGTTCCATGGACGACGCGGCGAGTAGGTACAAGAGATATTATAAGTTTGTAAGGCCACAACTCGAGAGGAATGATAGAGGAGAAGGAAGAATAGAATGTAGTATTAACGAAATTAATAACAAGTCGTAAAATTTATAATTAAGAAAACTGACCGTTGAAAAATGACCTGAAAACTGAAAGTTGAAAAGTGACCGTTCTGCAGAACACACTTGTAATTAGAATTGTAAGTATCAAGGCGCACAGTTTTGTAATTTCCTGTAATTCTTGAGTGAGTCCACTAGCATGTAATTATAGATTGATTTTTAAAGTCGGCGTAGTTTTCGCAATGTATTAAAGCAAGAAGTGCTAGTTTATCAACAGCTGAAAATTTAGCAGTAATTTGGCCTTTCAGAGTGTTAATTATTTCAAGTAAATGCGTCTGTAGGAAACGTTACATCAGCATAATAACCAGTTTATTTACTCGAAATTTTTTTTAACATGATGCTTCTTCTGGTGCATGTAAAGTTTTTACTTTTGCCAGACTTCATCAAAACTGTCACGCATTCTGAAATAACCAGCTACATGCGCTTGTGTTTCGGGATCCCACTCCTCACACTATCTTCTCCCATTGATTTGTAAAGTCTGGACAGTTCGAGTTTACAATTAAAAATCACGTCAATCATCCTGCTTCTGTAGTTCCAATTAGTATTACACACTACCGGATGACGCTTTTTAACTTTGCGATCAAGAGTGTTAGTTCTATTGGAAGATTTTGTAAAAAACGAAGAGAACCCTAACACTGTTTGAAAAAAAAAATATATTTTACATACTTTTTTACATTCATCAAATTTTCTTAAAACTAAATTAAGTATGTGAGCAAAGCAATGTACAAACAATGTTTTGGAATCCGATTTATTTCTCTTTTACGAGAGTTTATACTCGTACACCACTAACTGAACCAGATACACTAGTGCACCATTGTATGTCTGTGCGACTAGTTTGTCACTGCACTGGAACTGGTCTACGTACTCACATAACAAGAGAACCGAGCAGACGTCCATTGGCAACTGACATCCAAAAATCCTAAAAGTGTCTCCTCAACTTTTCATTTCAAAGTTACATAAGGAAAATTGATGAAAGTTGGGATTTAATCAAAACAATAGTTGTTTCTTCCATAACTACAGCAACAAAATTAGAACAGTTCACTTCTTTAATTTTGTTCATTAGAAAACACGGTATGCACTCAATGATGTCATTGTGAATTACAATATACGTACCGGAAAACACTGTTGCAGTTTCAATCAGTACTGGTGACAGTTTATCATCAGTTTCAGCTAGTTTCATTTCTACGTAGTTTCATTAGAGGACATTAAAGGATTTCTTTAAGTACATTAGAGGATTCCTGATCACTTTTAAACTGCAATTCTTGTTGAGCTAAAAACACGTACCATTTATTAAGCGTTTCAAAATGTATCTGTTACGTTTCATATTTTTATTATATTGATCTGTCGTTTGCTTAAAAGCTTTACTTAATTAAAAAGTCAACTCTTGAATAACCAAACTTGGATAAAGCACACATTTAAAGATATAATTTCTACGAACTGTTTTAAAATTATCCATGTTATGGACACCATCACTATTCAACGCACTTTCTTCTCTTGAAAAGAAAAGACATGGCCAGCAGAAACGTTTCATCAACATAAGACACCCATATAGCTAAGAATCTTACATATTCCTTGCAGCGTTAAAATACCGATCATTACCGCCAGATGATTTAGATTTTAAATTCTTTAGATTAGGAGTAGGTCTCCCGTTATTAACACTACCACTCTTGTCCTTAAAAATACGCAACCGAATGTTTTTTTAGTATATTTTCTATTACAAAATTACATTCGGTGGCGGAAGAAGGGTCTGGTTCAAGGCTATCTGAAGCCATTGTACTTATACAAAATAAATCAGAACAAAAATAATCGAATTAATAATAATAAAGTAACACAGAGAAACACATAACTAAGCGAACGAAACAGAAGTAAGTGCAAGTAGCAACCGGTACGCATCGGTTTTGAAAACCAAGACAGCTGCCAACTAAGCGTTTTGCCAGTTTATACAGCGGCAACACATTGGACTAACGAACGTGTCCCCTACTATGACAACTACTGCGAGGTCAATGACCACAGGCTGCTGCACATTCCACTAATGTGGCCGATGTTTGAGACGTTAAAAACACAAACATTTAAAATGACAGTTCAAACGCTCATCAGTTCTAAAGCAATATTACACTTTTCTTCAACTTTCCCTACAAATGTCGTTCACATTTCAAAATAATCAGTGAGTAAAGTATTTACTCTCTGATATAATTAATTCCATTTTCTTTCAGTTCCTGTACTGTTGCCGCCGGCAACAGCGGTTATATGGACGCCACGCTACTGATACCCAAGCATTATGGATAATCCGCCACTGCCCGTACTGTCATTTTGTACTTAGGTTGCATGTATTTTCGGTTTGCCAGGTTGTATAACAGGCCGTATAACCTTGCTAATGTTACATGATGAATAACAACTTCTTCTGTAATAAAGGCAACACTCATAAAGGGAATGGGAACAATCTCACTCTAAAACCACGTGCTCGTCTCGGTGCAGCGAGGCACAGGAAGCGGACATGCCGTGAACTAGCCGCTTGGTCGACGAGTTTCAGAACAATATAGTTAACGACGTGTCTGGACTGAGAATCGTACGAGTCTCCAACCAACAAAGCGTCAAAGAATTTTCTATCTCGGTCATCGAGTACTCGTGAAGTCGTCGTCGGCTCGTTCTTCTACGTAAGCTTAACTTTAAATAAGATGCCACTAAAGAAGTCCAAGAGAGTAAATCACGGACAGGTCAGCAACACAAGTAGATGTTTCAATAAACTTCCCACATCCGATTTAAAAATATTATTTAATACTACTGCGATACCGTTAGAACGAGTTGAGGTACACATCGATCAAGTAAAAGTCGCCCGAGTGGACTTGTGAAATTGTAAGTGAAATTGTGGATTAAAATACAGTTAATTGTAATAAAAGGTTTGAATTTTATAAACAAATACAAAAATAATTCTCTTCCATTACAGATATAAATCTGAGAAAATAACAAAAAATTATATTAAAGATAATATGATCTTTGCTACTTAGTGACCGAGGATCAATAAATGATGAAATGTTTTGTGAGTTTTGGTCAACGAGTAGACACGGTTTCTGAACCATCTGTGTCAACGTTTCGATAATTTTGATTGCTATCATCAGGACAATTGTAGATGCGTTTTATGACACCAAACACATAATTGTTCATATACATACCAGTTTCCAACATTTTTGTGTTTTTATGGCATAAAACTCATCTAAAATTATCCTGATGACAATAAAAATTGTTGAAACGTCAACACAAATAGTTTAAGAATTATGTCCACTCATTGACCGAACTCACAAAACATTTTATCATTGATTAATTAAAACAACGTTAGTTCTTAATTTGCCTTAAGTTTTTTTAATGTTTTATATCTGTTTACCTTTTGTTTTTCCCCTATAATATGAAATCACTAGGCGAGCTACACACGAAGGATAAACAGACCGCGGGAGTCAGATTGTTAGCCTCGAGGCACTATTCGTTGGTATAACTAATGCTCATTCAACGTAATAAACGAGTTGAAGATCAAGTTATGAACGTTAAACGCGCGCGCGCGCGCACTCACAAACACACACAAATAGTTCGTAAATGTATTTTTTAATTATTTATAAAAATATTTAATTTATAATATTGCTATCTACTGATAAAATAAATAGGCCTACTTATTATGCTGGCCAAATATTACTGGCAAACGGTGACACTAGTGCTTTATTTAACATACGAGTTGACTGTGTGTAGCACCAGTTTCACTCTGTATACGAGTTGAGCGGTTTTCTCAACGACTGAATTATAAACGCAAACATTGCAATATTGAAAGAATAGTTTGCATCCAAAGTTGATACATCTGGGTATACATAGCCGGATCGAGTTCTGTTTCTCTGGAGATCCGATGTCTCCACAGTCACTGCAGGATGCTAGGGCGTCGGCCGCGAGGCTTCACATCGCTGATCACTAATGGACTGCATTCATTTCTTTTCGCTAAAGTATGTGGCTTGTACATACATTTTAAAATAAATTTTCTCTTAGGTCAAAAAGAAATGTATTAACAATATGAAGATACTGGTTGTCATGGATACATATTAGTCGACCTAATTAAAGTTAGATATAACGCCCCTACTGTGTGTGTACGCGCGCGCGCGCGCGTGTTGTGAGAGGGAAGATATGAGAGTTTGGAAGTCTTCTGTTTTTATGTGTTTAGAAGTCTTGGTTGACTCTGCGAACGTGTACAATTAACGAGACTACATTGGAATTGAAAAATTTAATTACTATGATAGACAGCAGAGCACAGTAGTAGTATTTACAGAGACAGATATCGTAACAAAAATAAACATAACATTTTGTCCTAACATCCTGTGTAATCCGAGAGATAGAAATATTGACAGGTGTTAGCTGTGACTATGCTGCGGTTAACGTAATGTTGCTAATAATACTGAACATACGATAAGATCCTCCTTACCTTTTTGTGTTATTAGTCTGTGGCAATAGAAAAGAATGGTACTGACAACTACTTTCAAAATCGAACTAAAATCAATAGCAATTATTTTAGAGACAATTATTTTCCACATTTCTGAGCGCGTATCTAAACTTTTACTGGACGGGTCTCAGTGAAGCTCTTTAGTAGGAACATTTCACTCTCACCACCAAATTAAAGAAAAATAATTATTACGTTCTTAAAATAATTCGTAGTCAGATTTAGAAACAATTCCGTCACGTTACGACAATTGCGATATCACTTACCACTAAATACGTATGTAATACTAAATGCCTGTTCAAAAATGTAGAATTTCTCCAATTCTTTTTTTTTAAGTAAATCTACCTCTGCTCGTTTACTAATTTGAAAGTTAGGAAAAAAAAAACGAGACAAAGAACAGAACAAATCAGTTTATTCGAAGGTTTAATAATCATATTTTTACTAACAACTGTAGCCTTAAAAAACTCGAATATTTTTTACACCCCTTAGTACAACAGTATTTCAGCAGACCCGCTAAAGGAAGGGACTAACAGCAGAAAGATTACACAATATTACAGCCGCTATCGGCTTACCATGTCACCTTAGATTAACATTTAGAATAATTCCAAACAATGTGTTTATAACCCTTATTGTTAGACTAAAATATCCGCCAAACTATTAAAATTATTCGACAGCTTGAAAAAACTTAAACCTCTAAATTACGCGTAAGCAAGAACAATTGTCTAATTGTTCGCGTAAGACTTACTAATTATCTACAGGTAAACTACCCCTTCCCCTCAACCGATCTTCACCAAAATCAAAAGGCCTTGAGTTCGCTACAATTCAGGGCTGTATGCAAAAAATTATTTGATTTTGTTTGAATTTGCGGCTGTTATCGTTTGCCATAGAAAATTACCCTTGATAAAAAAACGTTGTTGGTAAACTACCCCTTCCCCTTAACCGATCTTCACCAAAAACAACACGGCTTGAGTACTCTACAAATCAGGGCTGTATGCAAAAAAGTATTTGATTCTGTTTGAATTTGCGGCTGTTATCGTTTGCCATAGAAAATACCCTTGTTAAAACATAAATCGTTGCTGGTAAACTACCCCTTTCCCTTAACCGATCTTCACCAAAAACAATAGATCTTGAGAACTCCATAATTCAGGGCTGTATGCGAAATATTATTTGATTCTGTTTGAATTAGCGGCTGTTATCGTTTGCCATAGAAAAAAATCTATAGACACATAGATAGACAGACAGAAACACACACAGACACTTTTCGAAAAACGACTTTTTTCATGTTTTGAGTGTAGTACAATCAGAATCTGCAATAATCTCGAACACGATTTTTTTTTGCCATCACCATACTTCCATTTTACTTCCATATTCCTTAGGAAATGGAAGTATGGTGATGGCAAAAAAAATCGTGTTCGAGATTATTGCAGATTCTGATTGTACTACACTCAAAACATGAAAAAAGTCGTTTTTCGAAAAGTGTCTGTGTGTGTGTCTGTCTGTCTATCTGTGTGTGTGTGTGTGTGTGTGTGTGTGTGTGTGTGTGTGTGTGTGTGTGTGTGTGTGTGTGTGTGTGTGTGTGTGTGTGTAGATTTCTTTTCTATGGCAAACGATAACAGCCGCAAATTCAAACAGAATCAAACAATGTTTCGCATACAGCCCTGAATTGTAGAGTTCTAAAGACCTATTGTTTTTGGTGAAGATCGGTTAAGGGAAAGGGGTAGTTTACCGGCAACGTTTTATGTTCTAACAAGGGTATTTTCTATGGCAAACGATAACAGCCGCAAATTCAAACATAATCTAATAATTTTTTGCATACAGCCCTGATTTGTAGAGTTCTCAAGACCTATTGTTTTTGGTGAAGATCGGTTAAGGGAAAGGGGTAGTTTACCGGCAACGTTTTATGTTTTAACAAGGGTATTTTTTTAACAATGGTGATGGCAAAAAAAAATCGTGTTCGAGATTATTGCAGATTCTGATTGTACTACACTCAAAACATGAAAAAAAGTCATTTTTCGAAAAGTGTGTGTGTGTGTGTGTGTGTGTCTGTCTGTGTCTGTCTGTGTGTCTGTCTGTAGATTTTTTTCTATGGTAAACGATAACAGCCGCAAATTCAGACAGAATCAACTAATTTTTTGCATACAGTCCTGATTTGTAGAGTACTCAAGACCTATTGTTTTTGGTGAAGATCGGTTAAGGGAAAAGGGTAGTTTACCTGCAACGTTTTTTTTTAAATCAAGGGTAATTTGTTTATATGGCAAACAATAACAGCCGCAAATTCAAACACAATCAAATAATATTTTGCATACAGCCCTGAATTGTAAAGTTCTCAAGACCTATTGATTTTGGTAAAGATCGGTTAAGGGAAAGGGGTAGTTTACCAGCAACATTTTATGTTTTAACAAGGGTATTTTCTATGGCAAACGAAAACAGCCGCAAATTCAAACATAATCAAATGATGTTTTTCATACAGCCCTGTATTGTAGACTTCTCAAGACCTATTGTTTTAAGTGAAGATCGGTTAAGGGAAAGGGGTAGTTTACCAGTAACGTTTTATGTTTTAACAAGGGTATTTTTTGGGGCAAACGATAACAGCCGCACATTCAAACAGAATCAAATAATTTTTTGTGTACAGCCCTGATTTGTAGAATACTCAAGACCTACTGTTTTTCGTGAAGATCGGTTGAGGGAAAGGGGTAGTTTACCAGCAACGTTTTTTTATCAAGGGTATTTTCTATGGCCAACGATAACAGCCGCAAATTCAAACAGAATCAAACAGTTTTTTGCATACGTCCCTGAATTGTAGAGATCTCAAGGACTTTTGATTTTGGTGACGATCGGTTAAGGGGAAGGGGTAGTTTAACAGCAGTAAATTACTTGAAAATTCATTTAAACTTTTTCAAACAATGGTAATTGTTAAAAATAAAACAATTTTGTTGCCAGGCAATAAAATTATAATTTTTTCATTTTAGTGTAAATCATGTATGAATGAAAATATATCGTTCGTGGTAGGCAAGCATATCTCAATTACGTAATGTTTACGTTTCCATTTTATTATTATGGTTACTGCAATAAAAAGGCAGGGAAGACACACACACACACACACACAAAATTCGCGTTATTTCTCTCCTCACTCATGTTTATTTTCTTACATTTGCACGCTTTTTAAATGGAAAGTGCCGAAACCCACACCAACATAACGCGTGCAAGCCGAAAAAGTGTCCAGCGTGGATAGCGATTTGCTTCCTGTGGATCGCTGGGCAGTGTAACTGCACGTGTTTACAGAGGAACGATTCATAAACAGACTTTTCGTCTTTAGGGAATGAACCCTCTGCAAGATGCTGAAGGTCCATGAGTGACTTCGGAGCGCTCCTTCTTTTCCGCGTGTTTGTTCTGTGAAACGTACACTGTAGATTCGCAGCTTTACTCTAACCAACGCTCAATAGGAAATGTTGAAAATTTTTGTCCACGGTGGTACCTTCATACACACTAAACCTGCTCTGATGTTTTAATTACGGACATCATAATATTAAAACTTTGGAAACTTGAGCACTATTTAATGGAGATCAATCATTAACTTATACAAGCCATTCATTTTATGCATATTTTTTATATATATATGTGTACTACGTTATCGGCAACAAAGAAATAGTTTTGTTAAAATTCCTTCCCGGGATGTTTGGCCGTAGTCCAATGTTTTCTATAAAACCAGACGTTTCGGCAATGCCATCGACTTTCATCATCAGTGAAAATCGAGTGCGATAACGTGAGGTGGTATACGTTAGTGACCACAGTACTGTGGTTAAGGCTGAAGCAGTAAGTAGAAAGAAGTAGTTTCTATGGTAATATTTCATTTCGAAAATGATTTTAAATATAAATCTTAGAACATGGAAGTCATGTATGGTTCTCCATACCAATATTTCTATGACAAACGATAACTGCCGCATATTCAAACAGAATAAAATAATTTTTTGCATACGTCCCTGAATTGTAGAGAGCTCAAGGCCTTTTGATTTTGGTGAAAATCGGTTAAGGGGAAGGGGTAGTTTACCTGCAACCTTTTACGTTTTAACAACAGTAAAGTACTTGAAAATTCATTTAAACTTTTTCAAACAATGGTAATTGTTAAAAATAAAATAATTTTGTTGCCAGGCAATAAAATTATAATTTTTTCATTTTAATGTAAATCATGTATGAGAGAAAATATATCGTTCGTGGCAGGCAAGCATATCTCAGTTATGTAATGTTTACGTTTCCATTTTATTATTATGACTACCGCAATAAAAAGGCAGGGAAGACACACACACACACACACACACACACACACACACACACACACACAAAATCCGCGTTATTTCTGGCCTCATTCATGTTTATTTTCTTACATTTGCACGCTTTTTAAATGGAAAGTGCCGAAACCCATACCAACATAACGCGTGCAAGCCGTAAAAGTGTCCAGCGTGGATAGCGATTTGCTTCCTGTGGATCGCTGGGCAGTGTAACTGCACGTGTTTACAGAGGAACGACTCATAGCCAGACTTTTCGTCTTTAGGGAATGAACCCTCTGCAAGATGCTGAGGGTCCATGAGTGACTTCGGAGCGCTCCTTCTTTTCCGCGTGTTTGTTCTGTGAAACGTACACTGTAGATTCGCAGCTTTACTCTAACCAACGCTCAATAGGAAATGTTGAAAATTTTTGTCCACGGTGTATCCTCATATGTGTAAGCCAATAATTTTACGCATATTTTTTATATATATGTATACAACGTTATCGGAACAAAGAAGTAGTTTTTGTTAAAATTCCTTCCCGGGATATTTGGCCGTAGTCCAATGTTTTCTACAAAACCAGACGTTTCGGCAATGCCATCGACTTCCATCATCAGTGAAAATCGAGTGCTATAACGTGAGGTGGTATATGTTAGTGACCACAGTACTGTGGTTAAGGCTGAAGCAGTAAGTAGAAAGAAGTAGTTTCTATGGTAATATTTCATTTCGAAAATGATTTTAAATATAAATCTTAGAATATGGAAGTCATGTATGGTTCTCCATACCGATTATTCCTTAAGGAATATGGAAGTAAAATTGGCATTATTTATGTAGTTTGATAAGTTGTTCTACAACTTATTACACAGCAGTGAAGGTTACCAGTAAACAAACGTACAGTAACCGTTCGTTACAATTGTATACTACTACGCAATTACGCAATCTTTAAATTCCTTAAAATGCAAACTTCCATCATTTCCTAAATATGCCGATATTTTATAGTACACTCGGTACTTGTTTCCTATAGATTAAATAATAAACACTGTTTCGGGGAATACAGACATTCTCTCTCTCTCTCTCTCTCTCTCTCTCTCTCTCTCTCTCTCTCTCTCTCTCTCTCTCTCTCTCTCTCTCTCTCTCTCTCTCTCTCTCTCTCTCTGTCACTTCACGTAAAGATCGTCGGCTGGCGCACAGAGAGTGCGAGTAAGGAGATAGAATGTGAATAATGAAAAATAACTTTCTGCAACCAAATAGTACACCTTGCAAAGCAACTACATACAAAATGTATCGAGAGGTGACTGTTTAGTTATTCTTAACAAATATGCTACATTCTTGCCTGGAAGGAAAAGTAACATTAAGAGTTATAAGAAGTGTACCCTAAAAGTTAAGAGTAACGTAATTTCCATAACATGCATTATAGGAATTAGTATACACGACCACTCATTCAGGTTATATGTGTAAATTTATTCAGATCTGATTACCGGTTTAAATTTCAACATGCGATAAGCCTGTCAGTGTGTAGCTACGAATAACATAAACATTTTTATTTTATCATCTACAAAAAAAAAAACTAATTGCCAAACTTGAATTATAAAAACTCCAAAATTTACACAAGTCAAGAGTTGGGAATATACTTACGCTGAATATTCGCAAGCAATGTCATGTAAACCTCCTTATGAACCGCGTTAATACATATTAAGTTTGTCTAATATAAATAAAATATTTGATAGTAATAACTGCCGTCATGTAAAGGAACTCTATTATTATATTATATTTTTGTTCTTTGTTGACGTATAAAAAAGATATTCCTATTATTAAAGTTGGAGTTATTGTCGTTGCAAATTGTGCTTGTGAGATTAGATGGGACACCAGAGAAATTAGAATACATAGAATATACAGTCTATAGTATGCGAATACTTGGAGTTCACGTAGTTTGGAAGCAGTGTCAGACAGCATGAACGAAGCAGAAACGATAGCAAAAGCACATTAATGCAACCCAAGAGGGTTTTATTCGAGAAGAAAAATTTGTTGTTACCAAATACTGGTTCAGGAATTAAGAAGATATGACTGAAGTTATGTGTTTGAAACATTGCACTCTACGAATGTGACACTTGGGCAGTTGAAAAGGCTGACAGACGAACAACAGAAGTGTTTTAAATAAAATGGATACAAGGAATGTTCAATAAAAACACGTTTAGAGCTGTAAAGCATTTTTTATTCAACGATTTAAAAAGAAGTCTCCATTAACATTAAGACATGAGTCCCACTGTTGCACTAATCTGTAGATTCCCTGCGAGTAAAATTCTTACGGCTGTTTTCGGAACCATTCACTAACAGAAAAACTCTACCTCAGCGTCCGATTTGAACCATCGTCCTTTTAGTGACTCCTTAAAAAAATTTAAGGTAAGATTTTTGCCTACCCATTCATTAACTACTAGCTTCGCCACTGATTATAACGTCAAAAATCTGAGTTTAATTATAACGTTTGTAATCTGTGTATGTTACCTGAAATTACTTTCCTTAGGGTCAAAACGTAAACGGTACCCTAGAAAACTGTATGTCTGCCTGCGGATTGTCCAGAAAAGAAGTGAAATACTTTCCCAAGAATAACACGCAGAGGGATTCTGATTAAACAATCACACACATAACCCAAAAGTTAAACAACTTGATTTGCAGAATTAAGAAATTAATGGAGATGGGTAGGTAACTTGACCAGGCGAGCAGATGGCGGACGATCACGAGGTTGCCAGAAGAGCAAAGGAAGTTGAAAGACCACGATGATAACTTTTTTAACAGATGGCTGTGGTGGATTGTAGACATCTGAATTTGAATCAAACTATATATTCCCAGGAAAAATACAAATGCGACGTTTACAGGTATATTATATTTACAGGCTACCTGCAAAGGTAACATCGAGTTTGTCCTGAGCAACAAGTAAGTGACAACTTGATATGATCCAGGAGATAAGACACGGAATTCTGAAGAATAGCTGGGCAGTCAATTCGTTCCGATTATGTACAGGATCCAAGTTGGTTCAACGCAAACCAAAGCTTGTAGACTAATATCCAAAAATATGGTGCCAAACTACGGAAAATGATTCTACTCATTAAGCTGAAAGAAAAAGTCCAATATACATGTGCCAAAATGCGTCGTTTTCCGTCTGCGTGTCTGTATGTGCTAAAATAAATTAATTACTGCTGAACGGAATAAGTTCTGGAGTTGAAATTTAGTAGCACTATAAGTGTCCTATTAGTTATAACTACAAAACAAACTAAAAGATTATCTTCAAAACGTTTTAACTGGCGGCTGATTAAAACTTTTAAGCAGAATGATCACTGTTGCACACCACTATATAAAATTATCTCGATCTAATATATAAAATTATCGAGATAATTTGATATAGTGGTGTGCAACAGTGATCATTCTGCTTGTGATTTTAACCACTAACACAACTTTCTTGATTAAAAATTTTAATTCTGCGTTTTACTAAAGTCGGTACTTATAACAAAAACGTTTGTATTGCATAAAAACTTAGTCTTTTTTTTCTTAATCCAACAATGTTTATGGAATTCGGATCAAAAATAACGGTTACTACATGTCCTTCCTGATAAACATTTGGCCGAGTTCCCTTATGAGTTGCCATATAAGCTAAATACCGTATTATTCGGTAGAATTAAAAATTGTTAAATCATGATATTGCCTACAACCTACAGCAACTTGAAACAAGTAGGCCTACTCGTGCAACTAATCACGGAAAAATGACGTAAATACAAATACGCGGTTCTTAAGAGGAAAGTAGCCCAAATGATTTATTATGAAAGAAATGTAATGTCTCCATCATTTTTTAATCCGAATTCCGTAAACAAGATACCACTGAATAACAAATAAAAGGCTAATTTTTAATGTAATAAGATATTTTTGTTATTTCTAAGTAATGATTTTTATAAAATTCTGAATTAAAAATTTCAATCGGCCGCCATTAAACAATTTTTAAGATAACATTTTGGTTTGTTTGTAATAATATGTAGTAGTAAACGTACTATTGCACCAAATTTTAACCCTGTCTCATCTCGTTCGGCAGTAATTTTTGTTTTTAACACAGACATACTGATTGAAAACTAAACGTTTTTCGGCATATGTTTACTGGAGAATTTTCCTTTAGTTTAATTGGTAGAATGATTTCCTGAAGTTTGGCACTGCCTTGTGGGAACACTCTGTATAAGACGACAATACCACCTCTTGTCACGTACGGATGCAAAAGTGGGACGCTCACAGAGAAGACTGAAGATATTATTATTCCGGCTGTACAATGTTTACACATTTTCCGGAACCAAAGATTACAGAAGTGATTGAATTCTCATTTACCTTTATTGAATCCATCCGGCTGCAATCTATTTGGTTTTTTAACTTTTCTTTTTTCCAATGAATGGGGAGTTGGCCCATTGCATTAACCCCCAACCTGGAGGACCAGTCAATTTTTAATCAAGGTTTACTTCCGTTAGCCTTTGATAAACCAATATCCAACTACAAGGCAGCAGTTGCTAGTTTTGGTCCGCCCCGGGCATTTTATTTCCCCGGTACCTACCATATCTGGTGAGCATACCTGGAGACTGAAGACATGCTGACATATATGAGCGTCGAATCCGAACAGAGTCAATTATGAATGGCGCTTCAGGTTCTATCATGAACTGTGACAACTGTACAGAGAACTGTAGACTACATTAGACTACTAAAACTTCTAAGGTGAGACAGGACAGCTAGAGCGAACGAGGTCGAATAACCAGAAAAATAACGAAGAGAGAAAAATGATGGGTAGGTACCAGACGAAGGGAAAGACTTTGAACCTGTTGGCGTGACAATGTTGAACAAGATACTACGAAACTGGCATGCAGACTCAAGAACTCGGGACCGTTGAGTCAGAGTCAAGCCTCCAGTACAAAGTATGGTACTACGAGAAGGATATACAGTGAAAAGTTAAGTTATGCTTTGGAGAATACCTGGTGGAAAGGGCACCGCTCAGCAGGGTGTCCGAACGGTGATGATGATGATTATGATTATTATTATTATTATTATTATTATAAATTCAACCGGTAACATTTCCCGTCAGAGAAATTTATAAATCACAGTTAAAATTATTGTTGATGTAAATCAGATGTTACAATTTTCCTGCTACTAAATCACACACATTGATCTCACTTCAAGTAGTGCCGTGTGCAAAGCTGAGTGCAAAACGTTGTCATGGGAACGGCGTGCAAACTCCGGGCGCAACACACTGTTGTATATATACCGCTGACACCTTACGAAGTCCATATTACGCATCTCCATACCTTGTTACGTAGTAACACCTGTTGATTCCGCAACTTCACCATGCCTTGTGACAGACCTTGCTGCGCACAATACGAAAGTGAGTATCCATAAAAACGATAAAAAATTAGTGTGGTAAATGAAACTGCTAGATCAATTGATATTAATGAATTAATAAAAACTTTTGAATTTCACAGTAAGTTCGCAAAAGTTTCAAATGAAAGAAAATTATATTAAAATTACTTGAATTTCACATTCCTATTTTTTTTATTGTACCGGTAGTAATCACAATGAGATAATATTTTTATTACGTCTTGTAGAAGTCTTTAAATTAGGCCTAAATTTTTAATTACAAAGTAAAGGTTTGAAATTAAAAAATCCTATTTTTGCAAAATAAATTAATTTTTTGCACATTATAAGGCTATAATACCTAAATAGAAAGTTTAATAAAAGATAAATAGTTTTTTGGTTTGTTTAAAAATATGAGATTAGGTAATAAAGTATATATTATAAAATTTAATATAAACATTCACTGTCTTCATGAATTTAAATTTAATAAAATTTGTACTTATTTCAAGATATACAAATTTCTGTCAGCTTCAATAAATGACAAAATTATAACTGCCCACTAGTGGCATGTGTGATTTTCAGTATTTTTTTTACCTTCATTGAAGACAAAAATGATACTAAATAACAAATCAAACTATTTATTGAAAGAAAAGTTATATTTTATTAATTGAGTGCACATAATACAAGAAAGAATAGTTATTCTGTTTATGTTATATAATTTTAATAGTTGCTACAGCTATAAGGAGAGGTTAGTATTCCAGAGGGAACAAAAACATGAATTAAGGGAAGGCAAGTGAGGGGGAAACTTACGGAGGGGCCCAAAAAGAGTTATGCCACTGGCCATTGTATATAATATATAAAAGCAGCCACTATCCAGTGAAAAATCAAATTTACGTTTTAGCAACCACAGACTAGCACCCAAGTAATTCTTGTGTAGTGTACAAGACTATAACATACACTAGCAAACAGTCTTTGTGGTAGCATCCAAACATAGACTAGGCCAAGATAACAAAATTACAATAAATTCAATTCAAACTTTGCTTTTTATCAGACATTAGGACAACACAGTGCATCAACGATACTAATGTAAAAAACTGATATACAAAAAATTCCATGTATGATTTAAAGAAAAATTCCATATTAAAGAAAGTGTATTATATAGAATTTTTTTAATATGTATAAATTCTTGTTTACAATGTTTTCATGAACTTAAAATATTAAAAACTGTCTCACATGTTTGTTTTCTAATATCATGCATGAACCTTATTTTTACTGTTAAATTCTTGCCTCATCCTAGAAGCAGATCAGAAATTACAAAATGTTTGTTTACATTTTGTGAAACACAGCTTAAAATTTCGCTACAAAATTCACATGACATAAAACATAACCTGAATTTCTCACTCAGCAGTAAAGTAGCAGTGTACACTAAATTTTCATGTTTAGCCATTTCTCGGGTCAGTTGTATTGTTTATAAGCTCTGGGAAATTATATTTTATTGATTATTTGATTGAAGAAAAGAAATTGGTTTTATGTGACTGCTAGCTAAGTGCACAATAAAGTACTTCATTTACTTGGCTGCAAATTAATTATGATATTAGACTGTTGAAAGGATTTGTGAATTGAATTTCCATGTACATGAAAATCAATTTTTAGCTTTCTAATACACCATTTAGAGTGTAGTGGCTTAGACAGAATGGATTTAATCAACATAGACTGTGTAGAGATGAATTCAATCCATTGTTATAAATTTACACAGGGTTCAGTTTATATAAACAAATTTGTATTACTATATTCACTTATAAAAAAAAATTGTATTTATGTGATGTTTATAATTTCAGAGGCTGCTGCAGGATGTGCCTGCAGTGCTGCTAAAGACCGCAGAGAGGGTGGTGACAGTGGTGCTTCTGGTAAACCTCCTTGCTGTGCACGATGCTGCTGCTGCTGCTCTTGCTGTAATAAGAAGTGAAACTGAATGGACACACATTGAATGACAAAAAAATACTGAAAATAATGAAACATCAAATTTATTATTTCACTAACATGTACACTACACACTTCAGTTACATGCGCAAAATTTTAATTACATGAAACTTTTTATGCACTTAAAATTGTTTGTCTCTCATAACATAAATTTTGATCAACTGAGCACTGCTTAATTTTTTATATATTTATTTAATGTGTTTTCTACTTATTTTGTATATTAAATAAATGCTACAATTAACGTAAGTTAAAGTCTGACATTTATTTATTCAGAGTAAAACAAAATTCATAGATTAAAAACAATAATGGAAAGAAGAAAATCAATTGGTTGTCACAAATAAGTAAGGGAAATTATCAGGTTATTGAGAAATAAAACAGTGCATGTTCGTAATACCGTACGTCCTAAAAACTTAGGGTGTATAGTGTCAACTACAGGGAAGTAGGAATTGCGCTATTCACCGAGATCTGTGCCATTGGTGTTTTGACTGTTAATCTGATATCAGAGTTAAGGCAAGGTACTGCAGTAACTGTGTAAAAAAACGTGTAGTGCCTTAAAAGAATGTCAAGGAGATAAAATTTATATTAATTTTTGTATGCACTGTCCACTCACAACATTGTTATTGTTATTAGATCAGAAATCCATTTTTTTTGTGATGAACAATTTTTAAATATAATTGTATCACTACCAACTCGGAACACAAAGTTTTTTTATAGGTAAAAACTTAAAAGTTTTACCTTATAACCTGAACCGGTTTTCACTTTTCACTTTTAAAAACTTCTGCTCACTTTTAAGCAGCTTTTTAAAAGTGAAAACTGGTTCAGGTTATAAGGTAAAACTTTTACGTTTTTACCCATAAAAAACTTTGTCTTCCGAGTCGGTAGTGATATAATTATATTTAGTTAAGTATCGGACACGTCATGGACAATGAAATCCAAGAATTGAACAATTTTTAATATACGTGTTTATTTCAAATAGTTCATATTAAAAATTATTATCGGTCTTTAAAGATAATTCTAATTTTCTGAATATTTTTACAATTTTTTTGTTACACTTTTTACAACAAGGTTTGGTAACTTAATCCTTTTCCTTTCCTTACACATTTGGCTTTACATGGCTTTAAATATTTCATCAGTATATACTGTAATGCTCATTATTCCTTTATAAGTAACTCGTTGAGTTTCCTGCAGGTCTCCTATGTATAATAGGTTTATAACTACTTGCAGTGTATGTATTTGAAGATATTGCATTTTGTAATGTTTATTATTATAGACAGTTGCTGACTGAACAAACAAAGGTTATTTATGGATTAATAAAAGGAATGAAATAATCTTGATAACCTTTACCAACAAATACCATAGTAATAATGGACACATATGAACCACTAAATGATTAAGCTCCATGTGGCTGTGTGACTGTAATTTCATCACACCATTTAAAACATAATGCAATAGGCCCACTATAAAACATTTTTATATTGAAAAATATCCTGAACTTGGAGACCTAAAATACCATATAAATTCTATGATTAAGGTTGAAAGAGTAAAAGTTTGAACTGCTCAGGTAATTAATTACCTTATTTCAAATCCGTCCTGTGACTTCGTTGCGTTGTTTTTGTTGTTACGCATTTCGAGAACTATGTCCCATCATCAGACGTATCACTCAGGTAAGTAGGCCTCTAAATTCTAGTGACTAAATTTTTAAAAACGGATGACTTGTTAATTTATTAAACTTAATAAGTAAACTTAATGGTAAATGTTATTCTTATAATACCAATGTTGGTAAAGTTTGACATATCAAATAAAGCAGTGATAAGAAGTATATCCTCTTTATACAAAATATCTGTTCAATATTTATATTTAAGCAATCTGATATTAACACAAAGTTATAAAATTTTTCATTGCAGATATAAATACTTTATACCTAATAAAGCTTTCTGTTGGTTGACCTTGCTGAAGATTTAGACCATCCATCAGAATGACAAGATCTAAAAATATTTTCAGTGCTGATCACTGAATGCTAAAATATTAAACAGAATTCCCATAATATTTGTAGTTTTATTGTTGTTGTTTTAATTAGAAATACTTTAGTGTTTAAACAATACTTATAAAGCTTCCCTTGACTGAAGTTTCTTTTGTACTAGTGCTTTCATGAACCGCTCACTTCATACTTTAACAGTGGATATCTCTGACATTTACAAATAAGATCTGAACGAATCTGCATTTTGTCATCATATAACAAGAAACATATTCTTACAACGGTCACGCAGATTATCATGTATAAACATTGAAAATCAAATAAGTGAACACTAGACAGAGAGTTCATAAACTACAAATGTAATGGGAGTTTAAGTAGAAAAAACAACTTGGTCACAACTATACACATTCATATATAGTAAATGATGCAAGTGACCAATTACAGGTGTCCACACACAGTAATCACTTTACACTAAACCACAAGTGACAATAAGAAAAAATCCAACAGTGCATACTGAATTGCAAATCCAAAACTGACTAGTTAGCCACTTATGATAACTGTATTTATTCCCTGCTGAGGTTCAAGACGAATCTACTGCTTTCTGGGTCATGCGTTCAGAATAATTGTGTAGTTGAAGGCACCTAGATTTGCAATAATTATGAACCTAAGTTTTCGTACTACATTATTGCTGACTCTGTATACATCCATACAATTCACGTGCCACACAGGTTGTCTATCTGATTAGAGTAAGAATATATAGTACACATGTTAAGGATGTTTTTATATTTGTAGAAATCATGATTAACAAATAGCTTGAAACACTATAAACATTTTCAAATTCATAGTGGATAAACCCAGAACAGTCCTCTCTAAGAACAAGTAAAATGAATTTGAATAATGTAATAGTACAATTTAATTTGACTTTGTGGTTATAATTTAATGATTTTTGGAAGGAACATATTTATTTGAGAATTCAAAGAGAACGTTTGGAGAACATGCACATGTGTAGAGCACTGCAGTAAACACACGTTTTTTTTGTAATATTTCTATGAGTTCAGTAAGCAGTTAGTGAATATTATTAAAGAGTTTATGTGGTTGTTTTACAATTGAGCTGAAGGGTCTTTCTAACACATAGTTCATTATTTAACACAGTATATCAATTGAGTAAAGAATAATCCAGAGGAGTCCCATTTGTAAGCTTTTTTGATTTTCATGAAGCCTGTTTTAGTTTTAGTAACACTAAAACATTTTGCAACCAGTACCACTGTTCTATTAATAATCTAGAATAATATAGAAACTCAGGAAAGAGACATACCTTCTCTTATAAACAAGAAGTATTTAAATACTTTTGAATTTTTTAAGAGTATTGCTCTAAAAGATTTTAGATTATTATTTTAATTCAATGAAGGAATACCAAAACATTTTATTAAATTTACCATTTGTTAAATATCTCAGAAATATCAAGAATCATAATTTTCTTGAGTCTTCATTGCATTATGTCAATTAAAATAATTGTATTTCTTAAGAAGAGTATGTACATATATCACTTTACCATGTTCAGATTCCCAAATAATGTGCTATCAGTTGTTACTGTAGGTTGCGGTTTTGATTTATTTAAACCTTCCAACCAGGAAACCATGGGAGTAGGATGAACATTGTGACTTATTGTGACCTAAAGTGTTTAAACAGTAGGAAAAAGTTGCTGTATATCATGTTAAGAACTTCAATCAAAATTTTTTCCTCTTTCCATGAAATCACACACTTATGTTATAAAGGAAAATACGATATTTCTGGTCTAGTAAAGCATACAATTTTCTACTATATTTGTTAATATTGAGATCCTAAAGAAAATGTCCTTTACCAAGGTACAGTATATGGTTCCAAACAACAGAAAAAATAAATTATACTTTATCAGTAAATAACAAAATAGAAATAATCATCAGGAATAGCAAAAATTGTGTTTTGGTTAAGCAAAACAGTAAACTAAAGAAAAATAAATACCTAGGTTATACAGAATTGACATTAATTGTAGTACTGTTAAAATTATTACTACAATACATTATAATACCCATTCCCCCAACAGTGTATTGATCTGGCCCCATGGTCTTATTATGCTACAAAATGTTTTGACAGCACTTTTCAGAAGATATAGGTTAAAATAAAGAGGAAATGTTAGGAAAAATTTATAAAAAAAAAATAAATTATGTTTGAGTACCTAAATCTTTTGTGTGGCTTTGCTTATAAAATATAAATCAGAGTTTCAAGAGCTTACTCACTGCACACAAGAATAAAATGATTCAGTGTAACCATGTTAGAGTATAAACTGGTTGCCACATTACCTAAAGGCAACCTAATTAATGATACAGAACTCACACAGTCCTCATCATCTGCTACTTGAGAGTTCCTTGACTGAACCTGGTTCTCAGACTTACAGAAAGGTTGAGTAGGCTTAATCAGTGTCTTATAACTAGCCAAAAGTCAGGACTGCACCAAGAGTAAATATGAATTAGGAGTCTCTTCCAGTGAGATTGTCATCAATTACTCTACCAACTACACAGCTACAGAGAACTTGTCTGCCATATCATTGAAAGTTATTACCACGGGTGCAGTTGAAACACTTGCCTGCAATTCAAGATGCACCACTGGTCCATGGCCTAACAGCCCAGAGAGTTTCACAGCAACTGATACCAGCTACAAAAGGTTACATTCATTAATGCAGATTGCATTGTCTTTACTACTCACTGAAATGTGAAATTATTTTCTGCCAGTCCAATGCAATGTGTCTTCAAGCACTTTTTGGATTCCTATATTTGTATCTTATTCAATCAAAGATATAATTTGTATATTTCCTATTTTTTTAATCTTTTTATTCAAGTCATTCTAAACTTAATTTCTGTAACATATTTAGTAGCATTACAACTCTACTTACAAATGCCATTATTGCCATTAAAACTGGTACTTCACAACTTTGTGTGGCATTGATGAATTAAAGTTAATTTCATATTTATTTGCACTCACTTAATTGTGTAAAATAACTGTGACTTACAAAAATTTTGTTTGGTTGACAACGACATTTTATTGATTTTATTTTAACATCAAATATTTCTCACATTCTATGTGTATCATTCTCAGTGATAAATACACTGATGCATCAGAGAATGGCAAAATGTTTGTTGTTACTTGTAATCCAAAAGAAGTGTTGTTATTTTTACAACTTTTACTATCCAGAATTTAGAACATTAGCATAGAAGCATACTATCTTGTCCATATTCCATATTCCAAACTACATAAGTTTGTACTAGTAATTTTATACAAACCACTATGTTGTATTTGGTATTGACGAGCGCTTTCAGCAGTCAAGCCATCTTCAGGTCATTTACCAACCTAGTGGTTTGTATAAAATTACTAGTAGTAACATAAATATGTTTAAGCTCTTGAATATTTGTCTCACGTTCCTTTTCCAAAATCAATTTTGAATAAATTTACTATAATTACTTTTACCAATAATATCACAAAATTTTGTGGCACACCCGTTGAGAACCACTGGTATAGAGCAATAAACACAAGCGGAAGTTACCCCCATCCCCCACCAAGCTTTTCCACGATAGTTGAAAAACTGGATAATCAAAGAGCACCATGAATGAAGATCACAAGAAACTTTATAAAGTGCGTAAAAAAAAAGGTTGGTAAATGACCTGAAGATGGCTTGACTGCCGAAAGTGCTTGTCAATACCAAATACAAATAGTGCTTTGTATAAAATTACTAGTAGAAATATTTGAGACCACTAACACTCCAAAATAACAATACATAAGTTTGAATTTAAACTGTAGGACTATAAGCTACTTATTCAAATCACCTTCTCTCTCCTCTTGTTAAATGAATTTTACTTACCCAAAATTTTCTAAAGGTAAATGCAATCCATGTCTAATTAACTCAACAAGAATGTAAATAAAAATACACACACACAAATATACTCAACAAATACATTAAAGTGAAGAACGGAAGATAGAACAATTTGCTTACATGTAAACACAGTTTTTAGTATATAAATTATGTAACAGAGATCAGGTGCATTCTAAAAACTGATTAATATGTGTTGGGAGATATAATAATTTTTCATAACAATAGAATTAATTTTTACATAAATTACTATATTATTAATAAGGAAATTTAAGGACATATTTTACAGAATATGTTAGAATAACATATGTTACAACCAACATCTTTGAAAATATTGATGTGATTAATATTGAAATTAATAAGTCTTCATTGGTCATACAGACAAATCCCCCTTCAAGCGCATCACAATCGGTTAAGTTTTTGGAAATTATTATGGTTATTATGGGCTAAAGGCCATTTATAAACAGAGTTTTCTCTGTTTGATCAGCACTAAAGTGAATAAACCTTGTCCTCCCACAAAGAGAAACAATCTCTGTAAAACTAATTTGCCGAGTTCTTTGAGTATTATTGACAAAACCTTTGATTTTCCATGGGAACATGTATAACACATCTTATACACACTCTCTTGTAACACTACGATTTTTATTATTAAGAACTACAACGTTATTTTTGGATTTACTAGATATTTTGATTTACATTGAATATTGAATACACTTTATGATAATATGCTCTCAGTCTAAGGTGATGTTGTTTGGTAATTTGGTATTAGTAAAAAAACAGTGTTGAAGCCAAAGGGAGTTACAACAATCCTGGTAGGCCACACTACTGGGTAGGCCACCAACGAGGTCTTGTAAGTAAAACATATATGTAGTAACTACCAGCTTACCAGTTTGCTAGCAACCATAATATACACAGTGAACTTGAAATGGTGAATTCCCTATTACTATCAACACTATGAGTAACCCCATTATCAACATCAGTAGCCCATGGAAAAACTGTGGTGTACAATAGTGTATAAACCCTCATGGGTCAGTAACCCTTCCTTTAGAAAATTCCTGGCTCTGCTACTAAATTCAAACAAAATGTGAGATAAAAAATGGTGGCGAGTGTTTATTCAGATGAGCTTTTCATCGTTATCAAGATTGAAATTTTAACTATATATATACGTACATCAAGCAATGAATCTTTTAATTCCTTTTTGTTTAAATAAGAAACTATGACTTCAAATTTGGCATAATAATTCCACTTTTTGAACACAAAAGCAATGATAATAAAACTAATACCAAATTCCTGAATTTAATTTAACTTAATTTATTAAACAAGAATGCACAGGAAAAACACTTTACTATAGTTATAGAACAATCAATGCTAGACATTTATTAAATGTTAAAGAAATACAATATTATATTTCACTTGCCTGTTAATTAATTTGACATTAGAGACCCAAAGGCTGAACTTGGACTTTACTTCTGTTAGTCTGAATTTACTAGAATTTTAAAAAGCTGTCCAAATATAAAATTAAAATTCTTTAAAGATTTAATTTATCTGAAGGAAAACTATTACCACTCTTGTCACTTTGGAGAGGCAGTTACCTTCTGAGAATTTGTGGAACCTGGGGAAAGTCATGACTAATTGACAACTGTGTTTTGAATAAACAAAGTGTAGCAAGTAACATTTATTAATTAACAGAAAGCTCACAATGATTTATCTTATTGAGTCCAAAGAAACTATAATTTCTGGTGTTACTATCCAGAACAGACAATCAGGACAAGACAATAGTTTAGACTGAGACTATTGAGGATGGGCTGCATCAAGGCTTGTGAGAGGTAAGGGCAAGTGATATCCTATTCTGAGCTTAAGTTGGGCTCCCATAACAGGGACAGGAATAGAAAACGACTGCAGTCAGAATATGGGTAGAATTGCTAAAATATTTAAAATAACAAAAATAAATATGTGTTTAACCTAAAAACAGAGTTCTTTTAATAAAACACACAAAAGCGTGCACGCATGAAAGTTTGTGTATAAAAATAAGTATTCTCTCTATAAACCCGCAGAAGAAATTCGTTTATTTAATAAAAACCGTTAAATAAATATTTATTTGGAATATCAGACATAGGACGGGACGTTCAAGAAACGGTAAAACGGGTCTTTTATAATTTGTTAATGATAGTGATACATCTAAAAAGAAAACTATAGCGTAGGCCGAAAAACCTTAATGCAGTGGCGGCCGTGAGTTGCTTGCCGCGCTCAGTCATAGCACCCACTCCTGACTCGTTATTTAACTCTTAAGTATGGGAGAGCAATTTGCTTTTTACAACGTTTGTAAGGTGTGATCAATTTACTTGTTAGCCTTCAGCAAATCATGTAGTCTTGTTTGTGCTAGCCAGTAAGCAGAGGCAGCAGAATAACTTCTAATTTACTCCACTACCGCATAGCCATTTGTATTGATCGCACCATGACGACTGGGAAATTCTAGTTTGGTTTTTGTTCCTTTAAAAAAATAAAATTTTCGCGTAGGTCGACCACTTTTCAGTATTTCATTTCTCTCAAAGTCATCCAACCGGGAAAACGGCTTATCCAGTAGTGTTGTACAGTAATAATGCCTTTGTTCGATACTACAATACCACTTTCATTTTCTTCTGCTAAATCCATTTTATCCTCGTAGTAGAGATCACAAATACGCCAAGAAGAGATATGTACACGCACAAGGAGCACGAGAACGTAAATACTGCGTTAAACTAACACAAACCACATTAAACGGTAGCACGAGAGGCTAATTCACTCGTTGCCTCCCAGAGACACACTAGTGTCCTCCCACCACCTGCCGGGCATAGTTCTCACGTAGCTGTACTAGTACTACGGCGGTGACTACTCAGATCCCTGCCTATGCTGCTATTCTGTGCTATTATTGATAAGAAGAGCCAGAGCTGTTGGGTTACGCGTCGTGAGACGACCCAATGGGTTTCTAGTACCGAGCCTCCGGTAGGGGCTTCTGCCTAGTGATCTTGTCCAGACGGAATATTGATTATTTATTGAGGCCGCTACAATGGTATGCTCGTACTAGGTCATCCCAGTACAGTATTTGCCGAGGCCGTTTCCAAGTATCACCTGGACGTGTTCGGTACTTGCCAAGGCCAGCTGTGAGTGGGTTTGTCTGGGACCTCGCAGCTCGGACGTAAAATTTACGTGCAAGTCGGTTTGCGGTGTCTTTCAAGGAGCGGACACCGAGTCCTCTTCTCAAGAGTCGAGAAGGGAACCGATAGGGGGCTTTGGCTGCTAGCCGAAGACCCCTATCGAGAACGCTTTGCAACTTTCTTTTATGAACGGTTGCGAGGTAGCCCCAGACGGGAATAGCGTAGGTAATGATCGGCAGCAGATACGCACTGACGATCAACTTACCCAGCTTGCGGGCCATAGCCTTGTTGACATGTATCGGAAACAGTTGCGCGAGACGAGCGGACGCTCTCTTTCGCATCGTCTCAGCGTGGGCACGCCAGGTGAGCCGACGATCAAGGTGGACACCGAGGTATTTAACCTCTCTCGACCAGGGCAAATACGTTCTACCGAGTCTCACTCGTCCTCGTGGTTCTTTCCGGTGTTTTGAGAATAGCACCGCGGAGCTCTTGGTTTCGTTGACGGCAATTTTCCAGATTTCCGTCCACGTCGAATACGCATCGAGTGCGCTGGAGTCGTGGGATAGCCCTGTCAGGGTTCCGATCGGCGGTATAGACCGCCGTGTCGTCGGCAAACAGGGCCATCTGGACTCCAGGCTCTCTGGGTGCGTCGTTGACGCACACGGAGAACAGAAGAGGCCCTAGCACGCTACCTTGTGGTACCCCGGGTGTAATGCGTCTCTCGGAAGAGACATGGTCATCTATTCTCACGCAGAAAGTCCTCTTCGTTAGAAAGCTAGCAATCAAACGACGGTAGCAATCTGGGAGCTGGATTTCCCGGAGCTTGAACAAGAGCCCGTCATGCCAGACACTATCAAAGGCCTTCTCCACATCTAGGAAACAGGCGACAGTCTGCTCCTTCCGACAGCCGGGGCCCGTGATGTGTTCCACCAGTCTCATCAGCTGATGAGTGGTGGAATGCCCCACACGGAAACCGAACTGTTCGGGGACCAGTACATCGAAGTTTCTTAGATGGTCTAGGACTCTCCGTTGTACAAGACGTTCGAGGATCTTTGACGTGACTGACAGCAGACTAATGGGCCGGAGGTTGCCGGGACGGGAAGCGTCCTTTCCCTGCTTCGGGATCACTATGACCGTCGCCTTACGCCATTTGTGGGGAAAATAGGCCAGTCGTAGACACGCGTTGAACAGCGCAACCAAGAAAAGTACTCCTTGCTCCGGGAGTTGAGTTAGAGCGGCGTACGAGACGCCGTCCGGGCCAGGAGCTTTTCTCGGTACGAGTTCAACGAGCCGATCTGTGACCTCTTCCCTAGTAATGGGTTCGGGCTCCGCAGTGATCGGAAGAGACAGAAAGTCTTCCACTTCGTTCTCGACTTCTTCATCGAAGTCAAGTCCATGGGAGGGTTAGGAGCGAACTGTCGCTCGAAACACGCGCCCAAGTACTCGGCCTTCGCCTCCGGGCGAGCCAGGATTTGACCGAAAGGTCCAGCAATGGCTGTGATGCGAGGTCGGCGCCTCTTCCCTACCAACGCCGAAAATATCCGGTAAGGGCTACTTTCGTCCGATCCGTCCCCTGCTTAGCCACGGCGAGTTCCCAACAGCGTCTCCGGTAGGCCTGCATTTCACGGCGTAAAATGCCGGTCGCCCGGTTGTACGCTGGTTTGTCGGCCGGATCACGGGTCCGCTGCCAGCGTCTCCGGAGGCGATTTCTCTCTCACGCGAGATCACTCGTCTCCTCTGGAATCCGCTGCCAGTGGGGCCTGACACCAGGCTTCATCCTGGAAGACGCGTCGATCGCAGATACGACAGCCTCGTCAAACACGGCAACTGCTTCGTCGACTTGGCGGACGGTTTCGAGTGGTCCCGCCTCTGGCAATCGGCGACTTAACGCCGCGCCATAGCGGTCCCATTCTACCACCTTCCTGACATTTCTGCGTACGATGTGCTGGGTAGCGACGTGTATCAAGATGGGGAGATGATCGGACGATAATTCCGTTAGCGCGGACAAATGGACCTGGCAGTCAATTCCTTGGATCACCGCTATGTCCAAGACATCGGGAGCCGGGCGGAGTTGTGAGGGGTAGAACGTAGGTTGGGCGGGCCCAATCACTGTCACCCTGCGTGAATCTGCAAACCTACGTAAGCGCTTCCCGTTTGGGGCAGTCAAGCGACTGTTCCAATCGCGATGCATACAATTCAGGTCGCCGGCCATGATGACCCTCCTGTGTGCATCGAACGCGACCGCTAGATCGGGGTGAAGGAGCTCTTTTTGCGGCGGTTTATACGCCGCTACCAAGAGTACACCGCCTAGTGTTCAACATCTCCACAGCGGTAACTTCCAGGTGAGTTGTTGCAGGCAAGACGACTCGGTGATGCTCTAGACTGAGCCTCACCGCGACGGTAGTACCGCCACTAGCAGTGCCCGGCCTGTCGTTTCGATATCACACATAGTTGGCCAGTCGTAACCGATTCGCAGGGGTCAAGTGGGTCTCATTGAGAAGTACTACATCGGGTTTGAGTCGGGCCAGTAATTCTTGGAGTTCCTGGATCTTGTTAGCCAACCCGTTGGCGTTCCAGGAAAGAATGGAGAAGTCACGTTTGAGGATCCGACTCATAGAAGTCCTACACAAGTGGCGGCTTCCACCAAGAGCATGAACCTCTCGGTTATATCAGCAGTCTCCAAGCGGGAGCGGACGGACCTGAAGGTCTGGGCAACTTTGCGGAGGTCGAATTCCGCAAGGAAGTCTTTGACGACCTAGTAGTCGTCAGGTACGGGTTTTGAGGCAGAGTGCCCGGAGACTGTTTGCGCGTAAGAGCGCCGAGACTTATAAATCGGGGGATTGGTGGAAGCCAAGGGTGTTTTAGGGCCAGGTGTAGCGCCTCTAGCGGAGGTTCTAGGAAGAGGGACAGATGCGATTTCGTCGGTCTTAACGCGATGCGCAGGCTGTCTGGACTGTGCGGCTGGATTGGCAGGAGCCCGGGAGCGAGCGCCACGGGGCTTACGATGCCGCTTCTTTTTGCCTGCATTAGGAAACCGCGGAGGCAGGAGATCTGGCGAGGCTGCTTCTAAAGCAGGGTCAGGATTCTCCGGTGTTGGGGAGGGTTGAGTTGTTGTCTCAGGCTCCACAACCGAGATGTTTTCTATAGGTTGGTTTGTCTCAATTTTGAATGTCGCGAGGTTATGGCGCTTTTTCGCCTGAGGTGGGACAGGGGCCTGGGAAGGAGCCTGAGTTGGGGTTGCCTGTACCACAGGTGACTGCTTCGGGCCTTTGCTACGTTTTTGTTGCTTGTTTGCAACTGTGGCGAAAGACACGGCAGCCGTAGCAGGAGGCGAAGTGCCTGGCTGCTCGGTTGCAGGTCTAGAACCAGCTTCCGGATGCTTCGGTGGTAGCAGGCGCCCTTTCGGCTTTCGCCGCTCGAGCTCCCGCTGAAACACCGTGCAGGCCCGGTAGTTGGCGGGGTGACTTCCGCCACAGTTGATGCACCTTTTAAAAGCAGGTGCATCGCAATGTTTACTGGCGTGAAGTAAAGAGCACCTCACGCACGCAGGAGCGTTTGAACAAGTCTTTGAATGATGCCCGAAGCGTTGGCACCTGTAGCATTGAGGCAGAGCCCCGGGAGCGCGGGTTCTTTCCACTTTAACCCGGAATCCAAAAAGCCGCGTTAGAGAGAGTAGGCTTGTGCCTGCCTCGCTGTTCTCCGCCATGATACGGACCAGGGAAATTGGACGCTTTGGTCCGGTTGGAGCAAACACTCGATGCACCGAACGAACCGGATAACCCAGCTCGTGCAGCTCATCAAGGATTTCCTCGAGAGGCGAGTCCACGTCCAAGCCTCTGAGCACAAAGGACAGAGGCTTCACGTGTTTGGGGGAGAAGGTGTGGAACTGCATGTTGGCGGATTCGACGAAGCCATGACACTGCGGTACACGTCCAGGACCTCGGGTAACGATCTTGACTGTATCGCCCCCAAGGAGCTTCAAGTCAACGTTGGCCGGGGAAAGTCCGGGAGCCTCTATCAGTCGCCGGTAGAAACCGGTGACGTTGTTCACGCCGTGAACGAACACGGGCAGGATGCGACCAGTTGCCGGCGGTGCTTGGGCATCACTGGGCACAGTCGGCCCCGTGCCGGATTCGCCATCGGCGGGGACAACTTCCATGGCGGACGCCGAGGAAGAGGTAGAGGAGGACCGGTTCCGCCTCGGTTTCTTAACCGGGCGCCCCCGTGGCCCAACCGCCACGAAAGCGTCGGTCTCGTCACCGGGTAGTGGGAGTGTCCGGGGATCAACTTGGTCCGCAGCAGGCATGAGCGGAGAACTCAGCGAGTCGCTCGAGTGGGGCAGGGCAGTGGCGAGCGACTGCGTGCTCGTTGACTCGCCCATACCGGGCATGTCCGTCAACGAGCGGGAGGTTCGCCGACCAGAGGCAGCCAGGTTGCCTCCGGCGGTAACCAGGGACCTTGAGTCCGGCCCGATCCGGACCTCGAGTAGGGGAACTGGAGCGCTCAGGCTGTCTACTAAAGCTGGGCTAATGACCGGCTTCGTTGAATACCTCTCCTTACCAAGAGAGGTGTCCACCGGCCTCTTTACCCCGGCGATATCCAAGCTCGCTTACCACTGGTGGGGTCTCGCAAGGATCGTCCGGGGCAGCGCTACCTAAGAGCCTGAGCGTCAGCGAGTAAGATGCGCTGTGCAAATAGAGCTCTGGCAGGCTATGCTTCCTCCTCTTCAACAGGCGAGATGTTGGTCCTGAGAAGGGTCGGCTTGGCTGGTGGCCATTAGAAGGTCCGACGACTCAGCTGTTCTTGTGCTGGCTACTCAGTTCACCAGCCAGCTGAGTTGTTGTCTTCTTCCTTCTTGAGCCTTTGGTGTAGAATACACGGCAAGCAGGGCAGCAGATGTAGTGTTGCTGTCCTTTTCAGCGCAGGCAGCAGGGCAGCAGCTGTACCACAGCGAAATCACTTCCGAATGCGTCCAGTGAAGAGCTGGTCCAAAGAGGAGGTCCTTCATGTTCCAGAAGCGGAAGCGAAGTGTGTCAATTATTGATAACGGGCGATTCAAAAGTTTTTGTAAATAATCAGATAATTTAAAGCCAAAATTGTGATTACATACAATAAAAAGGTTACAATAAAAAAGAGCCTATTATTAGTTGCTTATGTTTAATATGTTTCTAAATTTCACTCGGGAGGCTTAGCCTCATGACCTGATGAGCCGTCGCTGCCTTGGGCAGGGAAAGCCCTCATAGTTTATAAGTCGATACAAAAAACTTAAAAGCCGATCAAACAATGGAAAGATTTGGCGGGTCAAAAATAGAACACTACCACATAAGCGTTAATGCTTAATTTATTTGGGGCCCACAATTAAGAGGAACAAAAAAACAAAAGTCTAAAAGATGACGAGCTTGTTGAGCTGACGCATTTCTGCAAAGGATGGACGCAAAGAAGAATATGTGTAGGCTATGTAGGCTAAGTTGATTTTGTTCGTTTCTACGTCGAGAAGCTTTTGTAATCAAGTGGTAATACAAATTATATATATATATATATATTTATATATATATATATTTATATATATATAAATTAAAATATAGAAATTATTTAGCCCCAGGGACTGAATTCTACACAATATTCCGTCTTCCGTCAACTGAATACGTAATTCGTATTATGACATAAGGATTTCCAGATAACAGAGTTTTGGCGAACAAATTTATGTAATTCGATTGATACTTACATCAGCTTGTAGGCCTATATGTACTTGAAATGTTAGAAGCGGGACGTCCAAGGAACGGTAAAACAAATTTTTAAGAACTTGTTAATTAGGCTATATTTATTGATAAAAAACAGGGCGCAGTGCTATGAAGATGAAAATCCTTAACTTAATAAAAATTGGACCAGGAAAAGCTAAAGAAAATAAAAACAAAATTTGTAAGGTGACCATTTATTTATTTTAATTTCAATATCAAAGAATTTTATACGTATTAGCGACCTATGTAAGACGAGTATCTTGTAATATAAAACTGTCAACTTCAACTGACTAAGAATATTAAAAATATTTGGTGATGGTTAGTCTACTGTTTCGATACTAAACGTGAATAGGGTACTTATAAAAGAGAATGTGATAAAACTTCAGGCTCTAATAAAAAGACGTGACATAACTACGAATGCTTAAAATTAAATAGACAGATATAATGTCCAACGTTAAAATACTAAGAAGACTTAATTTAGAGCACTTAAAGCAGCATGACATATGTAGCCTATTACGTATAGCAAATAATACTATAACTGTGATGAATGAAGAGAACTTCTCCCATATCGTTGAATATGGTACCTAGGGGGAGGGTTTCTATCATCTCCATGGTTATGCATGAATGAACAGAACGCAGGCCCACGGTTATGAATGTTAATAGCAGAATTCATAAAACGCAGACCCGTAAAAATTAAATTAAATACATCTTTCTTTATCCCTTTTTTCTGAACGGAACGCTGTGATAGGCCTACACAATTAAACCGATTACACTGCAAAAAATTATAACACAGAAAACAACGTAAAACGTTATGTTGATGTTAACTGTAATGACATTTTCATAAGTAAATATTCTTTTTTTTTTTACATATGCCGCGTCATGGTGATCGTGTGAAACTTCCACAGTTGCACGCGACTCAGGCGGTTGGTTGGTGGGGTATCGGTGCCGTGTGCAAAACTAAGCGGTTGTTAGCGTCGTGGAATGGCGCGCAAATCAAAATAGCGCCGAGCGCATCACCCAATATATCCTATATAATACATTGACAGTTCTTGGAGCACGAATTCTTCAGTGATATCAACGGAATACAGCCTGAAGATGCCTTGTGACAGACCTTGCTGCGCCCAGAGTCAGGGTATGTAAATTAAGAATCTATGCATTTTTTAGTGAATATAAAAATTAAACAAATAATATTAATACACTTTAGAATTTTCTCAATTTTCAAGTTTTACAACAAATAATTTTAAGAAACAAAATATAAATTACAAAAATTACTTTAAAATTTATGAAATTTAATGTTATAATTAGAAAAAAGTTACAAGTTTGTGTAAATGCATGACAAACGTTTTTAGATAACATTATGTTTTTTTTACTGCATCATTCCACTAATGTAGCATAGTAATGTCTTAAGCACCAATAAAAAAACCATAAGCGGTTCAATCTATATTGCAAAGTGGAACCATTTTTATAACAACAGTGAGAAATAAAAACTGTTGAAAATAAATGAAATTTAAAATTAACAAGAAAGAAGGAAATAGTAATTTTTTTAATAATGTAATTATTTCTTTGGTACTGTACTGGTTATCAATATGCGTATGTAGTTGTCTGTTTTATACCAAGTAAATGTATTTGACCAACCAGATACTAGCTGTTATATAAGTAGACATACTGTTTGTTTCAAAACATAATGTGTAGTGGTATATGCATATTCAGTAAACATAAATTGATTTATATAACTAGCTAGTTCCTGGCAATGCAGAATCAATCTGTGAAAAGTACAGAGACAAAATAATAAAATATTCACTTGCAGAAAAATTGTTTTATTTTAATTATCATTTCAAGAGTGAATTATGTCTAATTCTAAATTTGTTATTTTTTGTGTTCAATATACAACTATTTGTTGTATTGTTTCTTTTGATATGTACATTTTGTAACAATGGTGTCTAACATTTTCAGAGTTATTTTCTGTGGATAATAATTATAACAGAAAATAACTCTGAAGGTGTCAGGCAATGTAAATAAGAAAAAAGTCAATAAGCAAACTATACATGCATATTGGAAACAAGCAACATTTTCTCTTTTTTTCTCTTTCTATCTGTCTTTCACTCTCTCACTTTCTCTCTCTCCCTCCCTCCCACACACACATACAAATGTGCTTGTGTGCCCGAACACTGTTAACATACATTGGTGTAATACACCACCACTGTGTAATTCTTTTTAGTACATGGTCGGACTGAAGGAAGAAGGCAGTTATATAAAAGGAATTTTATATCTATTACTTGTATTACTGTTGTTACTTTATTATGTATATTTATATATACATGTGTTTATATAGTAATATATTTTTACCATCACACACACACACACACACGCGCGCGTACATATACATGTAGAGATACACTTATCGATAAATATATAAAGGTATATAAAACTGTAGAATCAGTATAACTGTCACAAATGACTACTGACTGTTCAAAAAACTGAATTTTTTTTTTAATTGGGCATAGGAGAATTTCATTTTGGAGGAGTTGGAGATTGATAAAATATTGTGGTCACCCATCTCCTAACAACAAATCTGCAAATCACGCAATTGATTAAATACTAAAACAATACTAAAGTTGCTTTAGATGTATAATAAAATGTAATAAATCATACTATGTTCTTTTAACTGAGTGGGACATTTAGAGGGGAGGGTGAACCTCTCAAAAGACACTTCTGGCTATGCCCATGCTTGACAATATACATAATTTTATTTAACAAATAATAATTCCTAGACATCCCTGAGCATTGTTAAGACAAATTAAATGTTAAGGATTTTGGGTCTGTAATTTAATTACTGTAGTTTACAGAGGTACATTCTGCAAGGGTATTGTGTTTGGAGAAAGTAGGAAGTAATTTATAAACATAAGGCACATTATGTCAAAGTGAGTAAGTGTAGTACATGTAACAACCAAATAAAAACAAAAAGTGAAAATAACTAATTTTTCAACTAAGATTTAGATTTATTGTATGTAGACACATTGACTGTCATTTACACTTATTGATATGGGAGATAGGTTATGTCAACAAAAATTTGATGTTTATCAGACATGATAGGCCATATAAGTTAACATTAACTTATATGTAATATACAGTATTTATAGTTTTAATGTAATTGAATAACATAAATGATATTTGCGTAATGTATTTATATATAAATGATCTTTTAGTTTTTATAAATTTAAATATTTGATTTATATGTTCCAAAAGAAACCAATACAGTAATTGATCAATTGACTGATTAACTGATTTTGTTGTGTACATTAAAAATGGAATAAACAAAATAAGTAAAACTCATAATTATATCTCTCTACACCATATGAATGCAGCATATTAAATCAAAATAAGGCTATATGTACTGGTAATAGAATACATGGTTTTAAACTCTTCTTAACCGATGAGATATAAAATTAATGTGAACCATATGTATTCATAATGTCTTCTATACTGAGACTTGAACAGTTATAATAAATAGACAAATGCTTACAGGAACTACCACCAGATGTTGCTGCAGTGGTAGGAAGGAGAGTGGAACTTCTGGTAGCAGTGGGTGCTGTTCCAGATGCTGTTGCTGTTGTTCATGCTGTGCCAAAACTGATTGTAGATGTTAACTAATACATTTTACATCAGATAATATTGGAGAAGGCAAAGAGAATATTGGGAATATATCTGTATCTAGAGGGAAAAATGCATAATAAATAACTGGAACATTTATTGCCATTTACTTATTAAATCCTTCAATTCACTAAAACATTTGGATTCAGTCAGTTTGTTCTCTGTTAAAGAAAGGTAAATTATAAAGAAAAAGAGATATTCTTTTGTTAAAAATACAGCATAATTTTTTAGTAAATCTTGAAACTGACTAAAAATTATGCCTGGAAAGATGATGTAATCATATTTCAGTAAACTGTATTATTTTTACTAAGAATAGCACAAATGTTTAACCTAATCATCTTCATCTTTACCATAGCCATTAGCAAGGTTTAATTTATAAAGCACTATGGACACTACAACAAAATATCATAATACAGCAGGCCCACTACAAAGTGAAGATATTTGCCTTATTGTGTCCTGCCTCTTAGTATTTATTTTGATCTTAACTTTATCAGTCTGGGATAAATAAGCTTACTGATTTGCAATTACAGTTCCACGTTTTTTAACATTGAAAATGTTTATAAGGACGTGCCGCACATTTGAAAACGACCGCTGGTGCGTGATCAAAAATGGGAACAGGTGAGTATAGTATAAATCCATAGAAACTAATTCTTTGTTGTCAGTAACGAAGTACACATATAAAACTTCGCTTATGAATGCAACTATATTTAACTTATAATCTGTACATTGGTAAATGAAGAATGAATTCATTGATTGATGAATGAACATAAATATATATATATATATATTTTAGATTTATTGAAGCATTTTAAAATGCCCTTCTCTGTGCATTGCACTTGTGCAATGCCTGTAAATTTTTTTTATAACTTTGCTCCATATAATTTTCTCAGTGTCAAATATATACTCATGGGCTTATATTGCTACAAAATATTTTGATAGCACTTTTCAGAAGATATTGATGAAAATGCCTCATTTTAAGAAACAAATGGTAGGTTGTAAATAAAATAAATATGTTTGAGTAAATCATTTGTGTAGCTTTCCAAATGAAGAAGCTGGAACAAACACCAGTCAGTAACATAAATATTTACTCTAGTGATATACACTGAATCCTGTTACACAATTTTGTTCCACACTTGAATGTTGCATGTTACTGTTAATTATAAACTTGTAAAATTGGACAAACTTTTGAGAAACAAATTAATGAATAATTTTTTTATCTACTGGACAATAATGAACAA
Source organism: Magicicada septendecula (assembly GCA_034769895.1). Classification (NCBI taxonomy): domain Eukaryota; kingdom Metazoa; phylum Arthropoda; class Insecta; order Hemiptera; family Cicadidae; genus Magicicada; species Magicicada septendecula. Next base: position 198,340,623 of record CM068369.1, read on the forward strand.
AGCCATTTGGATGGTCTGGTTCGATGGTTTTCATATGATATAATGTACTACTTAATAAAAGTTTGTGGACTCTTTCTTTTCCACATTTCAGTTATTCTTTTAAACCCGCCTAAAAATCCAGTATCAAGTGTTCTGATAATATCATAGTATCATGATAATATCCTGACATATCATGGTAATGTCTTTTTGACATATCATGACTAAAAGACATACCATGTTCGAAGCTTTTTGCCAGTGATTCCAAAAATTATGTGCTAAAAATCTGAAGATGCCTCAACATTTTCACAAAGGCATATGAAGTGTTTGAGTTAAAATAGGTTAAAACAGAAATATTGTGAATAAAAATGTATGCAGTAACATTTAATTTTTATCATGTAAAAATGATTCTAATTTAATTCTTATACACTATAATATCTTACAATTTAACTTTATTCCACATACTAAAGTAAATATAAAATAAAGCCAGCAGTGGTTAATTAGCAGAACTCTAGTTTTAACATTATTGTAGTGTTTCTCACAATACCTACTGAAAAGGTGTCAGGAGACCAAAATATTTTGGGATCATTGGCATAGATGTTTACAGTACTGGTATAAGTGCTTGAATGTTCATGATTTGAAAGATTAAATACTAAACCATTAATTGGTAAAAATTAGTACAAGCTACAAAGATTTTCTTAATATGATGGTCACTTATATGAAAATTTGCTTTACAAATTGTTTGCTTATGGATGTATGCAGATTTACATATCACATGAGGGTTCAACAAAAAAGAAAAAAAAAATGGAGAGGATAAATAATATAATCACACATAACTACTTTTCAGTAGATACACAGAATTATTATTGCTTATTATAAATAATATTTTATGTAACTTTAAAGAACAAAAAAAGGACACACATTATGGTAGCTGAGTGAAATATTTGAGGGGTTACAACCCCTACCACCAAATATCCCAATGACTATGCCCATGTCTGCTGAATTGTCTCCTCAAAAAACAGAAATTATATTTTTAACATATATTAATAAAATACGAATTATGTGAATCCCATTTATGTTTCCTAAATGGGGAGTATGTAAGTGTACAAGGTAATATTATTTAAAGACTCCTACTATTATGCACCTGTTTTGTAGTCCAGTATAATTCACAAAAACTGTTCATACATTTATTTATAATCTTTATTGTCTGTCTGTCTGTATGTCTCTCTCTCTGTCTCTCTCTCTAAACGCACGGGCGCACACGCGCGCGTGCACACACACACACACACACACACACACATACACACATTTTCTCTTTTCCCTCACTATTGTATGCAACTTCTGTTCCAAAACTGAATAACTTCAAACACTCCTTTTTATCAAGACAGAAAGAATTAATTGAATAATTCATCTGACTGATAACTGAAACAAAATATTTTAATATTTAATAATTTATCACCTTTTTCTGACTATAAGTTATTTGAAACAATATAAATTCTTTTAACTAAAAAACTATTAATAAACTACTTTTGTACAAAAATCCTTCACTCATTGTTATGTATTAACCACTATTTCATAAATGTGAACAGAATAATTTTTCACTACAAATATATACAATAAGAAGAGGCTGAAGCAATTGGATTCATAAAAATAACAATAACTATTTTGATTATAGGATTCCTTGAATTACTGAGAAATTATTTTTAAAGGATGCATAAAACATAATAAACTCTGAAAAAGTAGATTAAAATCTATTTAAATGTTTATTTTAGAAAACAATGTTTATTGTTATTAACTAGAATAATAGTAACAATAAGTTACTAAAAAATGATTACAGTGAGAATAAGTAAAAACACAGCCAAATGAATACTTTAAAGTAGTCACTTGAGCACTAGATTGTTTATGCAACAATCCATGCAGATAATTGTTATGATCTGTGAATTTTAACTTTGTTGTTTCTTAATTATTGTTCTGCTTTATACATCATTGAGACACAAAAGAAGAAAAATCATGCATACAATTGGCTGCTTGTATTATCCCCATAAACAGCACATGTTTTATAATATTACCATATACAACAAATTATGTTGAGTATTTAAATAGTAATACACCACATCCCAAATAACTTATTACCGGTACTTATAGCACTTAATTATAGCACTATTCTTACACAAATTCCCTCTCTCTCTCTCTCTCTCTCTCTCTCTCTCTCTCTCTCTCTCTCTCTCTCTCTCTCTCTCTCTCTCTCTCTCTCTCTCTCTCGTGATTGGTAATTAGGTAATATTTATTGTTACTATGCATTATTTTCATGTAGTAACTTTCTATAAAGATTTTGATTCAACTCACTGTTAAGCTTGGAATTATATTTGCCATTTGATCATTTTGCAAATGATTATTCATTTTTAATATGAATGTGAAATAATAAAAAATATCCTATTTTTAGGAAACAATGTCAGTAAACAATAACCTTAATGTTTGTATTAGCAACTCAACAATCTTAATACTTTCTTATTAGTCCAATGTTTCTGCATGTTGTTTTATCTATAATTTTTATGTTTATAGATCTATTATTTCTTGTGATAAGGTAATACATTGTTTTTTTTTATACTTGTATACTGGGTACCAAAAGTGTAATTCATGTTTGATATTTTTACTTTTAAACAAAATTGTGTAGTCCACTACATACATACTCCAATTTTTCACATTGCTGGTCCCAACCATTAACTCAAGTAATCAACATGTGATCATGTTACATAAAAGATACTTCCTCTAACAATATTTTAAATAGCATTTAAATAGAGTTGGCATCAATTCAAGCAGCTTGTTTCAGTGCATCTCGAATCACTTGTGATAGACCATTTCCACCCTTTTCATTTGCTTCTTCATAACCTTTCATATTTTTTGCACACAGTACCATCCAGCGAACAATATTTATATGTTTGGAATCTAGTGGTACATATTGCTAAAACAAGAAAAGTCCTAATCAGATTCAAAAAAAATTAATTTAAACATTTTTTACAAATAATACATATATTGATTTTTTTCATTATCATTACTGATCTTATCAACTGTTTTTTTATTATCATTTTTAAAATCAAAGTTCCTACTATACAGTTAAAGCGTTTTTAAAAGTCTTGAGAATTATTATTAAGAAATCAAATGTTTCAGTATTTTTCATTAATTCTTTCACGTTTGCACACACATACATTTTGTCATCAGAATTCTTAAATACTGATGACAAAATATAAACAACCACATTATTCATTTTTGTTACAGAACCAGTACCAATTCGTGAAAAATGTTAATGTTCTGTATCAGATACATGTTGATACTGAAAATGAATAGTGAAGATAGACACTTTAATACATTTCTTAAGTGAATGAATATAAATAAGGAAACTGATTGTAATTTAATGGGCCAATAATTTCACTTGTAATGGGTACCTAATGCATTATGAACACTAACTGCCTTAATGTGTTAGTACAAGCAGAATCATATGTCCATTGACTTCATGTGGCTTTATTTGCAGATTGTTTGCAAAATATTTTTCATGATAGTCATGATAGTCGAAGATAAGCAGTAAATGAAAGTTATGACACTTAAACACATCTATCCTGAAAGTGCCAAGTTTGTTGTTAAAATTAAAACGGATATCACTCTTTAAGGATCTAGATTACAATATGTCTAACAGGAAAGATAAAAAATAAAATTAAAAAGTTAAATTTTTGGAGTCATAATTTATTGAGCTATACTTAAAAACCTCTGCAAGGCAACATATTCAATAACTGTACCACCATTGTTAACTATCATGCTGGACACCAAGAACCAAGTCAGAAGCAGGAAAAAACATTATATATATATATATTTTGTAACAATATCTTGTGGTTACAAAATAAAATCTGTGTGATTTCTGTTAAAAAATTTGAAATAAAAAATTTTATTTTATTTCCAAAAAAAAAAAAATTTTGTTGTTTCTGTAAAAAAAAATATTCGTTGTGTAATTTATATTCCTAATATTTAAAAAATAATCGTGGTTAATGTTTGTGGTTAATAATTGAATGTTATTATGTTTATTAGTGTAGTAATGTCACTTTCTGTAAATTCGCTTTAGGACAATCTGGTTAACTCCAGGCCTAGTCGAAAAATGGCTCTCTTCTTCTTCTTCTTCTTCTTCTTCTTCTTCTTCTTCTTCTTCTTCTTCGATGCGTTCATTATTTCTTATGTACCGCCTTTCGGTTAGTCTGAATTCTCTATTAATTTCTTAGTTAAGTATTTCAAAGAAAAATTAAATCCAAATTGCATAAACGGAAGGTTTATTAACAAATTATTGAAGTTATCGATAAGAATCGATATTACACAGCAGTATCCACTCACTCAGGGCCGGTCGATAAAAAAGTTACATTGATTATATATAATAATATGGTTCTTTGAACGATTATTTAAGAATAGCCAGAGAAGGGTATGGACAGGAAAGTATAACACTTACAGTGATAAATGCCTTAATACTAATAAATACAATGTTATAATTGATAAATAAAGTTTATATAATAATTATTTCAAACCAAATGCAGTCTAGAAATTCGCTGCCTTGCTGGTAAGAACGTCGATGAATCAAAATGGCCGACTGGCGCATGCGCAGTGGAGACGTCTAACCTCGATGAAATATTTGTTCAAATAAAGATATCTTTTCTCCGTTTAAATGGTCTCAGCAATTGTGTATATTGGTTCTGGAGTTAATTGAGTGTAACTGGTGTATTGTTTAATAGTTCACTTGGTGTAAATTGTTGTGATTATGTCTATCTCACTTTGTCTATATGTGTCGGGTTTAACCTGGTTTGTTCGTCTACAAATTTTATTGTATTGGTGTTATTTTAATTAATTAGGCGTGTGTGGTTCTGTTTATTGGTGATGCACTGTTCATAGTTTAATTTCACCGATTCACAAGAAAAAAAAAACTCAAAATCAAAATTTATAAAAATTTTCACCGAACTCGGTTTACTTATAGTTCGCCATTATAGGTTATATCGAGCAAACAATCTCGTTTAAGTACACTCTTCAACGGATAATAATGAACTGTTCTCATTTCCTTTGTCTCCTGAAAATCTTAGCCAATTTAATATATATTATACATTGTTTCAAATTATCTTAGCTTCCGATACATTTTATTTGAATACATTATACTCGGAAAATATTTTCGTTATTAATTAACTGTATGAAATACTAAATACATATTCGGTTTCTTTATTCTATTCTGCTTATTTTGATACTAATAATATAGTTTTACAAAGTTTTCAATAAAAAAATTATATTTCTTACATTTTGGAAGGTAGGCTTAATTTTGTATTTCCCGTTCTCTAAGCAGATAATAGCCATTTTCTCTGATATAATTATTATACTATTGAATCTGAAATTGATATAATTGTTTATTTTTACTTAATTTCTTGCAATTTAGTTTATTAATTATTGTTTTTAAATACAATTCATTTATCTATGACTCCTCCTCTGATAATGTTGGTTAGTCCATTCCATTTTTATTTATAATTTTACTTATCTGCTGACCCTATCTTTATAAAGTATTATTTACATGGTATTACTATATGTTGGGTTTATCTTACATAAATATTATTAGTTTAACTGGTTTATAGGACTAGATTTGTCAATTATTCTGTAGTCTAAATTTACTATCTGGCCTAGATTTGATCTGTTGCTATTTGCAAAGTTTTTACTAATATAGTTAGTTTGTACCCTTCTCTGACCTTCTATTCTTATATAATTTATTAACAATTTGTTCCTTGACTATTATAACATTGAATATTGATTTTACAATTAAAATATAACACTTATTTACTATTAAATCTGGTACTTTGAATCATACCTTCTTTTTGTGTACTGATTACACACAGTAACAAAATAAAAACATTTTATAATATAGAAATGGTATCTACATTTAGATATTGCATTCCTAATTTAAATTAATAACAAAATAATATTTTATAACAATAATACTGCTTAATACTAAATCTTATTTATCTAGTTAATATATGGAAATAGGAACATAACATATTGGTTCCATTAAATGGTTAATACCTTCTTAAAAACTATTTATTTACAGTCTGATCTGTACTTCCCAATTTTAAGGATGTATTCCCCGTTACTTTATGCTAAACACAAGCTATCTGTTTATTATTATTCATTCTATGGAATGTTCTAACAAACAGTGGCATTTCATTAGAAATATTATTCCTTGCTCCTTCACCATATTACTTAAGTAACTATTATTATGATACTGTTCAAAAACACTTAAAGTTATTTACTTGCACGGTAACTCATGTACCTTTTCAAAGTTTATTGATTATAATTTAATAACTTGCACTTGTCCCTGGTTATTTATTGATATTATCACTAGTCCTTTTATAGTTTTACAATATGAAATATTTAACCATGGGGGGACTGTTAAGATTTCTCTATATAAACTATATTATAACTTTTTTGGGGTGCACTGTTACTTATACTCTAAACACTTTTGGTTTTTATCAGTTTTACATTAGTATATGGTTTGATGGGGTGTTATACTTTCTTTTGGGACATTTATTTATTTTTGAGGTTTTTTGGTTTTCTCCCTATGCGGTTTCTATTTGGTATTGGTCGTTTCACTTCCTTTTTTCTAGTTGATCTTCACTGGTTTCTTATTCTTCAGTATATTGGTTTATTCCAGATCTCTTCTTTCTTCGTTCTTGGTTCTTCAGTACCATTTCTTTTTATACTCTTTTGTTTACTCTGGTCTGTTTTCTTTGTCAGTTCATTTGGTCTGGGTATCTTCATTGCCTGCTTCTATCCTACCTGGGTAATATTGTTATTCACATTTTAGTTTTCTGGGTTTTTAATTTGTAGTATAATTATATTAGTTGTAGATTTTTTCTTTATGCTTACTTTTCTTGTTATTATAATAAATTTATAGTGCTTTTTAATTGATTTTCATTTGGATCTTTTTGGATATTCCATATACTTGAGTTTTATTAATGATCATTTAGTAATTGATTTATGTGGATTATCTGTCATGCTACAGATTGCTCTCTTCCAGAAGTGATTAGTTCTGATCATACTTGGTTTGTCTGAAATAATTGCTTATGAAATTTTATTCTAAATTATATTTCTTTACTTCCTTCACATTTCTAAATTGTTTCTTCTTTATTTTTGAGCTTATCTATATTTCATTATTAACTGGATTTTTCTTGATAGTAATAGTCCTCTTAGGTTCGTTATTTTTTATTTTTCCATTTTTTCCTTAACTTGGTTCTTTATCCTTGGGATATTTATTCCCTAAAATTCCCTAACACGTTATCTGGGGCAGTTCAGAGGAGCACTGTAGGCTACACTACTCTGCTGGCCATACTACGTCATTTATTGATTACAGAGGCACATCATCTCTGATCAATACATAATAATACTGCTGGACTTATCTACAGACAGTTATTAATAAAAATTATATAAGAATAGTCCACCTTATGACTATAAAAAAAAATTAAATATCTTTGCATACTTAACTTCGTATTTGAACAGATCTATTAATATTTCTATCGTAGTTAATTTCTATCTCAGTTACTTTTCTCAATGGTTAGCTCTGCTGGCATTTTATTCCTTCTTATGGTTGGAAGCTGGTTTAATATAATTATCACTTGTTATTCAGTATAAAGTTTTTATTTATTTTAGTTCTCTGTCAGACCTTGACTGTTATTACAATTTCCTTCTGGTCATTGGTAACATGTATTTTGTATTATATTTTTGTTTTTTTCTTAATTCTTATGAATCGTTCCACTAGTTTATGTTCTTGCAATTACTCTTTTAATTGTCCTTCTTATAATTGACATTTATTTTATGATCATATTTTTCTTATGGATTTATTTATACATAGTTATTTCTTTCTTTTTCAAAATTTTATTCTGCTCTTGCTTTTTATCCAAATGCACTCTTTAATTATTAATTCCATGTGGTTATTGTCTCTGCTTATTTTGCTTAGAAGTCTTATTAATTTTATTTCACAATAAGTTTATTCATTTTAATTGTATCAGTGGTTTTTACTGCTATTTCTTTATTCTCAAAATTTTTTCGTAATTGGTTCCATATATAATTGTTTGTAATGTGAACTTACTCTTCCTTTTGAATGTTGTGGTTATTCTACAAAATTCTTTTTCTTTTCTTTTATATTCCATGATTTGAGCTTCATAGATGTTTGGTAGTAAGTTGGGTTTTTTGGTTTTTTGAATTTGTTCATTTTTTATCAAATTCCGCTTCCTTTTTATTAATTCAAAAGTCGTTTCAATTATTAGGTAGTAAGTTGTGCTTACTTTGTTTTTAAATTTTGTCATTTTATGTCAAATTTCCTTTTCTTTTTTATTTTTCCATAAATAGTTCATAAATCGTAGGTAGTAAGTTGTGCTTACTTTGTTTTTTGAATTTAGACAATTTTAAACACAAAATTCACTCTTCTATACTTTCAATTACTCATAATATTTTTTAATGGAAGCCTGGTTATATACACCCTTTATCCTTTCTGAATCTATTTCCTTTATTTCATAAGTATTATTATTTTTTACATTGGATATTACATATGGTCCAGTGTATAACAGCAATAACTTCTTCGTTATTCCTTCCAGTGTGCTAGGTAGTTCACGATTTTTTAATAAGATTTTTTCTCCCTTTTCATAAATTATTAATTTACCACTAGCCTTTTGATACTTATTTTGCCGTTTTACCTGGTCTTCTGCCACCTTGTTGTAGAATTTAGCTTTGTCAAATTTGTACATATGGTTTGTCGGGAACTCGAGGATATCTGCGATCTCTCGTGGGGGTGATTTTTCGTACATAGCGGAGTATGAGGTTATCCCTATAGCTGGATGGTATGCCAAGTTGAGGAATTCCTCCGTGGCTTCTAGATAGTCTTGCCACCTTTTCTGTTGATGGTGACAATAAGTTCTTAGGATCCTCCCCACTTCTCGTAACACCCGCTCTGCCGGATTACTGCTCGGGTGGTAGACCGAGGTCTTGTATGTACGAATGCCCATTGACAATAAGGTATCTCGCCATTTTCTACCCTTAAACTGGGTTCCATGATCAGTAATGATCGAAGATGGTTTCCCCAGGTGTGGGATATACTGTTCCGTTAATATCCCCAGAATTTTCCGGGTAGTCGCTCGATTAGTAGGGTATAGCTTAACATACTTTGTGAAGTGGTCCATTATGATTGTTAGGTATTGATATTGGTGTCGACCTCCACTACGGGGAAATGGTCCGCAAATGTCAAGGAATACCTTCTCCAATTTTGCTTGGGAGGTGATAGGAATCATAACACCTTCCTTCTTCTCATTATTTGTTTTTACAAGCTGACAGATTTTACAGCTTTTAATATACATTCGGACCTTCCTATTTATTATGTTTTTTATCTGACAGCTCTCCTCCAGAGCTTTTATTACCTTTAGGGCGCCCATATGCCCGTAACGTATGTGGTAGTTTACGATTAATTCCCTTTCTATCTGCGTTGGAACAACCACCTTCCAGGTCTCCTCCTTCAGGGATGTTTTAACTAACAAGATCTGTTTATTTAGTTGGTAATATTGAGCAACGGTTTCGTCTCCTTCTTCTAATCGAGTTCGAAGGTTTCTCAATTTCGGGTCCGCTTGTTGGTGGGTGTTCATATTTGTTAAGATTGTCGTTAAATCAGCTCTGGTGCTAAGAAGATGGTATATTTTTAGCACGCTTTCCTTCTCCCCTTTGAAAGTTTGTTCTTCCACATTGACCCAGGATAACACATCAGCTACGACATTCTTTTTACCTGGGATGTATTCCCATTTTAGATGGTATTCTTGAAGGGCAAGTATCCACCTCGTTAGTCTGCCATGGTTCAATTTGCAGCTTTTCAAGAACGAAATAGATTTATGGTCTGTTCGGACTGTAACAGGGTATCCCAAAATGTAAGTGCGGAACTTACCGCAAGCAAATACTATGCTCAGTAATTCTTTTTCAGTCACCGTGTAGTTTTTCTCGCACTGGTTCAAAGATCTGCTCGCGAAACTAATAACTTGATGTTGACCCTTCTCGTCTTCTTGATACAGTGTCGTTCCCAGACTGATGTTGCTGGCATCGCAATTCATGAAAAATGGTAATTTAAAGTTTGGGTGGCGAAGTATTATTGTTGCCAGAAATTTGTCTTTAATTTGTTGGAAAATCATATCCTGTTCTCTACACCATACCTATTTATTTTTGGATGACAATTGAGGTTGAAACCTTGCGGTTAATTCCGAATATTGTTCCTGGAACTTTCTATAGTAATTACAGAGTCCCAGGAACGACCATAATTGCTTCCTGTTTTTGGGTGCCGGGAATTTCTGGATTGCTTCCACCTTTTCTGCCGACGGTGAGATTCCTTGATCGTCCAAGTTAAACCATAAAAATTGCACTTCTCTGGCAATAAACTTGGATTTTTATAACTTCAGCGTGACGTTACTGACAGATAACTTTTCAAGCACGTGTTCCACACGGTAGCAGTGTTCCTCCCACGTTTCGGATGTTATTAGTAGATAATCTACATACACTGTGGTAAACTGAAGTGCTTCCTGTCCCAATATCTGGTCCATGTAGGTCACAAAGATGGCAACTGAGTTTACCAATCCGAAGGGCAATCTTTTGAATTGGTAATTGCGTCCCTCGAATATGAAAGCCAGATATTGGCGACTCCGTGGGTGTAACTCTACCTGCCAGTAACCGCACACTGTATCCCAGGTACTGAAGTACTTGGTACCGTGGAAATGTTTCAGGATTTCTTCAGTCTCACCGGGCGATGTTCTATCATTTATTATTTTTTTGTTTATTTCCCGTGCATCCAAGCAAAGCCGGACTTGGCCGTTTTTCTTGGGAATAGCGACAATAGGGCTGGTGTATGGGGATTGGCTATGTTCTATAATATCGCTATTAATCATTCGGTTTATTTCCGCTCTCACAGCCTCCTTTCGTGAATGTGCAATAGGGTAGGATTTTCTATTAAATTCCACTGTATCTCTGAACTTAAGGGTACATTGATAATTTCTTACCTTGCCTGGCTCATCTGAAAATACTGAGCGGTACTTCTCATAAATCCTTATCAACTGATTTGCTTGAGTAATGGGCAATTTCTCTCTAGTAATTCCGCTCTGGAAATCCCTTATTTCTTGTATTTTTTTTGGACCATAAATCTTCGTCCGTGTTGTCGTATACTATGGTGTTAGAAATGGTGTTATTATTCGTATAGTTAATGTTACGAATCTGCTGGTGGATACTGCTGGGAAGTGTTATCTCGCTACCGACTAAATCGGCCGTCCAGGTCAGACCTCCGGTAAACAGCGATACTTTCTCCGATCGTAAATCAATGATAGCAGAGTTTTTCTCAGCACATCGCATCCCACTAATATATTGAAAGGTAATCCTGCTGCAATTAGGAAGACCATGTTTATACCCTTACTAATCACATTCAACGACACTTGCTTTCTTATTGTTTTGTTTTGGCGACCAGTGGCATCGATTAATACTATGTTATTGATAGGTAAAGTCGACAATAATTTACCACATTTCTCTTGGATCCTCTCCAATTCTGTTGAGTTAATTATAGATACATTCGCACCAGTATCAATCATCAGCTGTGCGAATGTTCCTTCTATTTCAGCGTTAATATAAATTATCTAGTTATTTATACTATGGAGGCGAGTGTCGTCCTCCTCCAGTAGTTCATTTCGAATGTTTTTTAAATAGTTACAACGAATAATTGTTATTTTGTTGTTATTATTTGCTCTTGGCAATTCTCTTATATACCCAGGCGATAGAAGCAGCAAAAGGTCCTTATCATTTATTACTGCCTCCTCCCGTTTAAATTCTCATCATCCTGGTTATTATTTGGACCAACAGAGGCATCAGTTGGGAAACCTTGAGTGGATTCCAGCCGTTCCGTTCGCTGTTCGTATATTTGTTCCCTATTTGTTTGCCGCTCTGGGTCATCTAGGCTGGTACTTCGCCTTGGCGGATTATATCTGGAATTATCCCGTTCTCGGCTTCAGCGTCGATCTTCGTACTCGTGGAAACTGTTCCGCCGTTGATGGTTATACCTGCGTTTGCTGTTTCCTTCTGCACGTATAAAATTTACCCGGGGTCGGGAGAACCTGTTGTTGTTGTTATTGTTATTACTTGGGTAACCCCTATTGTAATTATAAAACCGCTCGGTATTATTGGTATGGTTGCGGTTTCTCTGGCTATTTACATTATTATTTGGGTAATAATCATTTCTATTACCGGGGAATCCGTTATTATTTCGGTTAATGTTTGGATTTACATTACCGTGGTTATTGTTGTTATTATTACCGTTGGTAGGGTGCTGATTATGGTAATTTGGATTATACCGGTTCCCTTGGTACCCACTGTTGTTCTGTTGATTACTATTGTTCGGGGACGGATTATTTCGGAATTCTGGCCGCTCATTCCTTCTTCTACTTTGCCTGTAATACTCCTCATTCTCATAATTTTCCAAAAGCTCCGTCATTGCCTGGATGGTCTTTATCTGGCTACCTCTTCATGCTCTTATGACCTCTTCGTCATAATGGTAGGAAAGCTTATTAACCAGGCATTCCTCTGGTATGGCTGGTTCCAGGTGCTTGGCCAAGCACACCTTCCCAAGGAAGTACGCGGTCATGGTATTGCCAAATTGGGTTTTGTATCGGCCATGGCAGATGTTGTCCCTTATTAAAATCTGGGTGGTCTCCGATCAATACTTGGCCTTGAACAAATTTTTAAATTGCTGGTAATCATTTATCTCGCTCCAGTTTGCCATCCACCAATTGTCCGTCATTTCACGGAATGATTCGTCCAATAGTTCTCGATTATTTGACCATCTATTACTTCTATGTTTGGTCATATATTCCTCAACACGGGCCAAGAATTCCATCGGCTTCCTTTGTATTGGTGGAAGTTAAGCCATTCCCTGTTTTCGTTGATGGGGATATTTGTGAAGCTGGTTGGTCGGTTCCGAATTGCTTCCATTTCCTCCTGGCTCTGCCGCACTTGACCAGTGATGTTAGTCATCACTACCTCCATTCCGTCACATCTTTCAGTAATTTGAGTCCGTACTTTACTGAGTTCTTCCTGGCTTTCCTTTCGGTTCTCTTCTGCCTTCTTGTGACTAGATTCTTCGAGATTTGTGACCTTGGTGTTTACCACTTCCTTGAACTCTTGTACCTCCCCTTCAGTTAGCCTACATCTTTCATCAACTTCTCTTATCTGTTGATTTATAGTTATTTTTTCGTCTTCCAGCCTTTTAGTCATATATTTCTTATTATCTTTGAGTTCTTTGTTCTTTTCCTTTCTTAATAATTCCATTCGTTCGTCTAACTTGTCTAGATTCTCCTGGTTAACTTCCCGTAATTCTTCCCGTAATAATTGTTTATCCTCTCTTAACTCTTCCAACCTTTCTCCCATCGTCTCTTCCATCTTCTTATTATTTTCTCTTAATTCTTCCCTTAATTGTTGGTTGTCCCTTTCTATTTTCTTAATGGTTTCTTCCATTTTTTCTTCCATTTTCTTTTCCACCTTCTTACTGGTTTCCTCAATTCTCTTATTGGTCCTTTCGATCTTACGGCCCAATTCTTCCTTTGTGGATTGGTTGTCCTCCTTCAATTCTTCTAACTTTTTGCTGGTTTCCTCCATTTTCTTGCTTAAATTTTCCTCCATCTTCTTGTTACTTTCCGTGGTGAAATCCATTTTCTTTTCCATCTTCTTGCTGCTTTCTTCCATTCTCCTGTTATTTTCTTCCTGTGTAGAATCCATTTTCGCCATTATCATATGGAACATTTCTTGCGTGTCCTCCTTCTCGGTTCGTGTTGACTTTTCTCCCGGTTGCTCCCGGACATTAATTTCCCCTGTTTGTGTGGGCATTTCCGGTTGTTCCTCTGGTGGTGCTGGTTGTTTATGTTCCACCGAGGTTAATATCGTTTCTACGTCCTCCACTGGGGTCGCCTCCTTATCCTCCATATTAAGTTCTTTTTCGGCCTCCGCCGCTCTTTTCTTTGATGTGGCACGACATTGCATCTTTCCTGTTTCTCTGGCTGGATAACCGCTGCCAAGCTGAATTAGAAATTGGGCGAGTTATTACAGCCTTTCAATTCCTAATTACAGCCCTTTAGTTGGACGCCAATTTTGTAACAATATCTTGTGGTTACAAAATAAAATCTATGTGATTTCTGTTAAAAAATTTGAAATAAAAAATTTAATTTTATTTCAAAAAAAAAAAATTTTTTTGTTGTTTCTGTAAAAAAAAAATATTCGTTGTGTAATTTATATTCCTAGTATTTAAAAAATAATCGTGGTTAATGTTTGTGGTTAATAATTGAATGTTATTATGTTTATTAGTGTAGTAATGTCACTTTCTGTAAATTCGCTTTAGGACAATCTGGTTAACTCCAGTCCTAGTCGAAAAACGGCTCTCTTCTTCTTCTTCTTCTTCTTCTTCGATGCGTTCATTATTTCTTATGTACCGCCTTTCGGTTAGTCTGAATTCTCTATTCATTTCTTAGTTAAGTATTTCAAAGAAAAATTAAATCCAAATTGCATAAACGGAAGGTTTATTAACAAATTATTGAAGTTATCGATAAGAATCGATATTACACAGCAGTATCCACTCACTCAGGGCCGGTCGATAAAAAAGTTACATTGATTATATATAATAATATGGTTCTTTGAACGATTATTTAAGAATAGCCAGAGAAGGGTATGGACAGGAAAGTATAACACTTACAGTGATAAATGCCTTAATACTAATAAATACAATGTTATAATTGATAAATAAAGTTTATATACTAATTATTTCAAACCAAATGCAGTCTAGAAATTCGCTGCCTTGCTGGTAAGAACGTCGATGAATCAAAATGGCCGACTGGCGCATGCGCAGTGGAGACGTCTAACCTCGACGAAATATTTGTTCAAATAAAGATATCTTTTGGATTCACTAGGAATAGGTCAACAACAGACCAAATATTTACACTAAGGCAAATCCTGGAAAAAACGTTGGAATATGGAGTGCCCACTCACCATCTCTTTGTGGATTTCCAGTCGGCATATGATTCAATCAACCGGAAAATGCTATATAGAGCTATGAAGGAGTTGCATATACCATCTAAGTTGGTGCGTATGGTTGGAGTAGTTATGTCCAATTCTAAGTGCCAAATCAGAATACAATCAAATCTATCTAACTCCTTAAAAACATTGAATGGGTTGAAACAAGGAGATGCCTTAGCATGTCTGTTGTTCAACATAGCTCTAGAAAAGGTCATCAGGGATTCAGGAATTCAAACTAGCGGACACATATTTCACAAGGAGGTACAGCTTCTGGCCTATGCCGATGACATTGACGTCATAAGTAGGTCTGAATCTGGCTTAAAGGAAGCCTTTCAGGAACTGGAGTTGTCCGCTAAGGCTATGGGCTTGGTTATAAACCAAAGCAAAACCAAATATATGGTTGTAGGTGCCAATACTCGTACCCTGTCCCTGCGCATTAACGATTATGAATTTGAAAACGTTCAGGGTTTTCCATATCTCGGGTCATATGTGGACTCTGGAAATGACTCCTCTAGAGATATTGAAAGACGAATATTATCTGCTAATAGGTGTTACTACGGACTGGTGAAACATTTTAAATCAAAATTAATAACTAAAGATACAAAAGCCTCCCTATACAAGACCTTGATTAGACCAGTCCTGATGTACGGCTCGGAATG
Source organism: Magicicada septendecula (assembly GCA_034769895.1). Taxonomy (NCBI): domain Eukaryota; kingdom Metazoa; phylum Arthropoda; class Insecta; order Hemiptera; family Cicadidae; genus Magicicada; species Magicicada septendecula. Next base: position 198,356,384 of record CM068369.1, read on the forward strand.
CTGGGTGTTAAAAAAACTAGATGAGCAGAGACTATCCGTTTTTGAGAGGAGGGTACTGAGGAGAATCTATGGCCCTGTGAGGGAAAACAACATTTGGAGGCGACTGCATAATCGAGAGTTGTACGAAAGGTTTAAAGATCTTCCGATCGTGCAACTCATACAAATTAACAGATTGCGTTGGGCTGGTCATGTGCAGAGAATGGCGGAGGATAGAATCCCAAAAAGAGTGATGAATTATTTGCCGATGGGAAGGAGAAGGAGGGGAAGACCGCGTACAAGATGGCTGGACCAGGTTGGTAAGGAGGCAGTGAGGCTGGGTGCAGCAAACTGGTGGACATTGGCTGGGAGTAGAGACCAGTGGGGAAGATTTCTTTTGGAGGCCAGGGCCCGGACTGGGCTGTAGCGCCGAGGATGTATGTATGTATGTATGTATAAAGATATCTTTTCTCCATTTAAATGGTCTCAGCAATTGTGTATAATGGTTCTGGAGTTAATTGAGTGTCACTGGTGTATTGTTTAATAGTTCACTTGGTGTAAATTGTTGTGATTATGTCTATCTCACTTTGTCTATATGTGTCGGGTTTAACCTGGTTTGTTCGTCTATAAATTTTATTGTATTGGTGTTATTTTAATTAATTAGGCGTGTGTGGTTCCGTTTATTGGTGATGCACTGTTCATAGTTTAATTTCACCGATTCACAAGAAAGAAAAAACTCAAAATCAAAATTTATAAAAAATTTTCACCGAACTCGGTTTACTTATAGTTCGCCATTATAGGTTATATCGAGCAAACAATCTCGTTTAAGTACACTCTTCAACGGATAAGAATGAACTGTTCTCATTTCCTTCATCTCCTGAAAATCTTAGCCAATTTAATATATATTATACATTGTTTCAAATTATCTTAGCTTCCGATACATTTTATTTGAATACATTATACTCGGAAAATATTTTCGTTATTAATTAACTGTATGAAATACTAAATACATATTCGGTTTCTTTATTCTATTCTGCTTATTTTGATACTAATTAATATAGTTTTACAAAGTTTTCATTAAAAAAATTATATTTCTTACATTTTGGAAGGTAGGCTTAATTTTGTATTTCCTGTTCTCTAAGCAGATAATAGCCATTTTCTCTGATATAATTATTATTCTATTGAATCTGAAATTGATATAATTGTCTATTTTTACTTAATTTCTTGCAATTTAATTAATTAATTATTGTTTTTAAATACAATTCATTTATCTGCGACTCCTCCTCTGATAATGTTGGTTAGTCCATTCCATTTTTATTTATAATTTTACTTATCTGCTGACCCTATCTTTATAAAGTATTATTTACATGGTATTACTATATGTTGGGTTTATCTTACATAAATATTATTAGTTTAACTGGTTTATAGGACTAGATTTGTCAATTATTCTGTAGTCTAAATTTACTATCTGGCCTAGATTTGATCTGTTGCTACTTGCAAAGTTTTTACTAATATAGTTAGTTTGTACCCTTCTCTGACCTTCTATTCTTATATAATTTATTAACAATTTGTTCCTTGACTATTATAACATTGAATATTGATTTTACAATTAAAATATAACACTTATTTACTATTAAATCTGGTACTTTGAATCATACCTTCTTTTTGTGTACTGATTACACACAGTAACATAATAAAAATATTTTATAATATAGGAATGGTATCTACATTTAGTTATTGCATTCCTAATTTAAATTAATAACAAAATAATATTTTATAACAATAATACTGCTTAATACTAAATCTTATTTATCTAGTTAATATATGGAAATAGGAACATAACATATTGGTTCCATTAAATGGTTAATACCTTCTTAAAAACTATTTATTTACAGTCTGATCTGTACTTCCCAATTTTAAGGATGTATTCCCCGTTACTTTATGCTAAACACAAGCTATCTGTTTATTATTATTCATTCTATGGAATGTTCTAACAAACAGTGGCATTTCATTAGAAATATTATTCCTTGCTCCTTCACCATATTACTTAAGTAACTATTATTATGATACTGTTCAAAAACACTTAAAGTTATTTACTTGCACGGTAACTCATGTACCTTTTCAAAGTTTATTGATTATAATTTAATAACTTGCACTTGTCCCTGGTTATTTATTGATATTATCACTAGTCCTTTTATAGTTTTACAATATGAAATATTTAACCATGTGGAGACTGTTAAGATTTCTCTATATAAACTATATTATAACTTTTTTGGGGTGCACTGTTACTTATACTCTAAACACTTTCGGTTTTTATCAGTTTTACATTAGTATATGGTTTGATGGGGTGTTATACTTTCTTTTGGGACATTTATTTATTTTTGGGGTTTTTTGGTTTTCTCCCTATGCTGTTTCTATTTGGTATTGGTCGTTTCACTTCCTTTTTTCTAGTTGATCTTCACTGGTTTCTTATTCTTCAGTATATTGGTTTATTCCAGATCTCTTCTTTCTTCGTTCTTGGTTCTTCAGTACCATTTCTTTTTATACTCTTTTGTTTACTCTGGTCTGTTTTCTTTGTCAGTTCATTTGGTCTGGGTATCTTCATTGCCTGCTTCTATCCTACCTGGGTAATATTGTTATTCACATTTTAGTTTTCTGGGTTTTTAATTTGTAGTATAATTATATTAGTTGTAGATTTTTTCTTTATGCTTACTTTTCTTGTTATTATAATAATTTATAGTGCTTTTTAATTGATTTTCATTTGGATCTTTTTGGATATTCCATATACTTGAGTTTCATTAATGATCATTTAGTAATTGATTTATGTGGATTATCTGGCATGCTACAATATATATATATACCAGGGTGGGCGTGGGAACTTCCTTTTTTGAAAATGAAATAAAAAACTGTACATATTTCAAAACTCTTTATTCTTATTTTTCACCTGTCACATAACATGAGAGATTTGATTTTACACTGTTTTAAAAAGAATATCTTTTAATTGTCACCCTCCATTGTCAATACACTGATTCAGTCGAATTCGGAAATTTCGGTCCACTCTTTCAAGCATGTGGACCGGTATCTTGGCAATTTCGGCTCGGATGTTGTTCTGTAGGTATTCCTGGGTTTGTGGACAATCGTTATAAACCACGGATTTGAGATAACCCCACAGGAAATAATCACAGGGGGCTAAATCAGGTGAACGCGCAGGCCAGTTTATGTCCCCTCTCAGGGAGATCAGCAGCCCGGGGAAGGCTTCTCTCAAACAATCCATTGAAACCCTGGCTGTATGGGATGTGGCCTCATCTTGCTGAAACCACACATTATCCAGTTCCATTGCTTCAAGAGCAGGCAAAAAAAAACTCTTGGATCATTGTCAAATAATGATCTGAATTCACAGAAACAGTACCACCGTTTTCTTGAAAAAAGTAAGGGTCAATGATCCCTACTCTTGAAATTGCACACCATACCGTGACACGATCCGAATGAAGGGGTCTCTCATGAAGTTCCCTGGGATTTGTTTCACTCCAGTACCGCATATTCTGTTTGTTAACACAGCCACTAAGGTGGAAATGTGCCTCGTCAGAGAAGAACACAAGTGCGTCGTTGGGTAAGGTGTCAACCAGCTGCTCACATGATGTTTGTCGGTTTACATAATCACGTTCTATCAGTTGTTGGGTCACAAGCACTTTGTATGGGTGCAAATGGAGGTCATCGTGAAGAATTTGATGAATAGAACGTGCCGACATGCCAAGGGCAACTGCATGTTTACGTGCAGAGCGCTTAGGAGACCGCAGCATAGCCAAATGAACTCGTTCGACATTTTCAGGTGTTGTAACGTTCCTCGGAGGTCCTCTCTTTCTTTTGGACACATTCTCCATTTCCCTGAAGGCGTCCACCCACAATAAAATCGATTTCCGATCAGGAAAATGGCCTCGTGGGGGAATTTTGAAGTGATGATGAAAGGCACGTTGCACCGCGATGACCTAGCGGCTGTTAGAAAAATACGCCTCTACAGCAAAAGCACGATGCTGCCTCGACCAAAGCATTGTTGCGACTGAAACGGGTGGGGACACAAACCTCCCACCCTGCCTCTTCAATTGAGACCTCCCCACCACTCTGTGACCCCCACATAACTTCACCGCGCCATTGTCAAAAAAGGAAGTTCCCACTCCCCACCCTGCATAAAATATTAAAATATATATAATATATAAAATATTAATATTCAATGATAATATTAAAAAATAGTAAACATCAAAAACGTAATACACAACTTGCAGAAGAAACCATATTGAATAATATCATAAATTATATATATATATATATATATATATATATTGTAACATTCAATTGTATTGGTGTTACAAAAATTATAAATATGAAAATGTGAAAATTTTGTTTAAATTTAATTTAAAACATTTTTTATTTATTTATTTATTTATGAATTATTTATCAGTTTATTATTTATTAGATTATCCCTCATTATTTATTAATTCCCTTCTTATTTTATTTTCTTTGGTTGTTTATTAAAATTTTGTTGAACGTGTTAAATAGATTATGAAATATAATAATCGATTAGTTGTATTTGGATATTTAGTGATTATACTCCTTTGCGATGTTATTCTCTTCTTCCTTGAAGTCCAGGTTTCAAGTGCTACCTGAAATTCTTCTAAATATATGTTCACAAAGAAATAAAACTCAAAAGATGGAATGTTTAACTGAATTAATTTATGTTTAATGTTTAATGGAATTAACTGAATTAATCTTGTTGCGATTAATCGACTTTGAGTCGAAATACTGTTTTGCAGCTCGAAAACTCTTTATCTCAGGGTTTATCTTATTTAAACTATTAACATTTAATTACTCATTGGTTCTTTTAACTGTTATCAAAAGTCAGAGAAAGGGTAATGCTGAAAGGTACAATACTTACAATTAAAAAGTTCTTAATGATAAAATAGAAATTAGATTTATTATAAAAATGTTATTAAAAATTGAATTGTTCGAACCAACAGCTATGCATAGGCTGACGTCATCACAGCTGATTGAAACCAGTCACTCGAGTAGTGTATATGATTAAAGATGGCCGCCTCCTTGCTGCGTAATTCCACCAAGATCTTCTCGACGATTCGCCTCCCAATAAATGTTTATTCTTTAATTGTTCCTCATCATAGTAATAGTTACTATTACTATTACTATTTTCTTCCTTTTAGTGTGGTTATTCCGTATTAGTGATCCGTTGTTTGGTTCGGCAATAGGTGTTTAAAAGTGTCCTCGTTCAATTATCTCGTCCCGTTTTGTAATGGTAATATTCACATCGGCAAATTCTGAATTAGTGCCTGGATTGTTCTAATATCTTGATTACTATTTCCAATCTTCCTACATGTAATGGTTGGATTTCTTTTATTTGACTTTAGTGTTAATAAATCATATTTTAAATTTCTTTTTTTTTATAGGTTTAGTTCATGTCAAATTATATTTTTTATCTTTTTTAGCTCGATTGTTCTGATGTGTTCACCTCGACGTTTAACAATTAACTCCCAGTTTTTCTTCTTCATCATACAAAAGGTCCTGGCTGATTTAATAGTAAATTTACATTTTTTCAGTCAGCTGATTGAAGCCTCAAGTTTGGTTTTGTACAAAAGAATTGAATTTTACATTATATTATAAATTACATTTTGTTTATTATCTATTCTTATTTTATTCTAAATACATAGTCAATTCCTTATTTGATTTTGAATAATTTAATACCATACATGATATATTTTATAGTATTTTTTAACTCAAAAGTCACATTTACAGTATATTTGGTTGTAGGCCTTAACTATTTTACTTCCTACCACAATAAATGGTTTACAATCTATGTTATATTCTAATTATTATTGGTTGAATTCTTATTATTTGGTTTCTCTAATTCTTAATAATTTTATGATTTACTTATCTAATTTGAATACTATTTTCAATTTAAGCTTTTCTTTAGACTCCAGTGTCATTACACTTTCATTTTTCCTAATAATATCCTATACAGTACATTCCTTCATTACTTTCACAAAGTGTTGTTACATTTATTATAAATGGTTAGTGAGTTACATTTAACAAGATTCATTCATTTAATTAGTTTCATTCTTATTTACCTTTAATTTATAATGTTGAGATTTATATTTTGGCCTATATTTTTTTATTTTAGTTCAGTTACAAAGATTACTATTCTTTCAGCTTGCTAATACCCTTTCTGACATACAATTCTAATAAAATCTTATCAATTAAATTGACCTTACTCAATTACAATATTGTTTTTGATTTACTGATACCATTAAAACATAATAAAGATATCAATTGAAAAATAAATCCAACCTCAAGCATTCAATGCTATGAGTTCAATGAACTGCTAACACAACAAACAAATCTATTTTTATTTAAATAGTTCCTTAAAGTTAATTATTAATCAGTCTATTGCTGTTTTTGTTTTAATTTTGGGATTTACCCTGGTTTACCTTTCTATTCACTATATTCCCAAATCTGATTTCTAGTCATTTTATCTAGTCATTGGGGAATAAGGAACATCACTTAAATGGGATTATTGTTAGTCACTTTTTCACAATCAAAATAAATTATCTTTGTACACTTTCCATCATATATCTAACATTTTTACTTAGATTTAATTTACTTAGTTTTTATTCTACTGTATTGTACTTTTTCTATGTTATGGTATACTTTTTTTGGGGGTTTTATTTTTATGTGGTATTTTTTTTTTACTAGTTATTTCTTTAGTCGGTGGTTTTGTTTATATATGGTTTTTTCTTAACTGCTCCTATTCTACCTGGGTATATTTACTATATAAGTTGGATTATCACTTAAGTTGGTTTTATTGAGTTTGACTTCTTTGAATCTAGGATTTCAGTTTACTTTTGTTCTTGATTAATTATTATAGTACTTTTTCTTTTTGCCAGTTTGGTTTTTTTATTCTATTCTTGCTTATTTTTTGACTTATAATAAGATGGATTTTCTGTCATGCTACAATACACACACACACACACACACACTACATGACTGTAGAAGACAGGACAGAACTTGTAACAAAATTACGTAGATGATATTATAAAATGATGAACAATGTACAAAGATGAACAAAGTACAAGAAAGCAGACTGAAATAATCATGGGAACTAACTGTGAAGCACACCTGACAAGAATGCAAGAATTTGGATCGACTTAAACTGTGACAATGAAGGTCTGAACAGTCAACAAAGTCCAGAAAGGCATGCAATGACAACATGAATGACAAACATACTTTTTGTGAATATGCTTGCTTCATTTAAGTCCCAAAATAACTTTTTGCTTAATCTCATGTTTTTAATTTAGATTTAAGAAAAATTAAGACAACTGATGTTTCCTTAATTTCAGCATTCAGTAACTGCCTTAGCTGTAATACTATTCAGTATAGTGTTAAACATAAAAACTGATACCAGTAGTATTTCTCTTCATGCTGTTTACTTTATTAACTTAAATTTAAAAAATTAATTTTAAAATATTAACTTTAAAGTAATATTAACTTTAAAAAATATTCCAAATTAAGTAGCTTTAATATTATTCATTACATTATTGTCTTCTAAAAATAATGACTGTACAATAAACAGTGAATAAACAAATAAATATAGAACAAGATTTTGAACAGTACTTACAGGAAGTGAAATAAACATAGCTATATAACTAAAGTCAGCAATTGTCATAGAATCACCAGCTACCCAATCATTGCCTTCAAGGTACTTTTCAACAATATCATAACATTCAGTCATATTTTTTGCATCTTCTGCATCCAGTGTTTGTTTCTTTTGTAATAGTAATGCACGCTAAAACAAATACATTTTTATGTTGTAAGACATGCTTGCTTTTGTACAGCTGTTGTTAATACTGATGTTTTTACTATGTACTGAGATTGTGTATTTCTTTCATACACACCACAAGGATCACAGAACTGATGCTAATTTTCTAGCATTCACTTGATATGGTTACATGATGAGTGAATAAATGTTTGTTCTTTGTAATATATATATTTATGTATTTTAATATAAGTGAGTAGCTCGGCAGTATTGTCTCTAGTTTATCTTACCAGTTTACTTTTATAAATTTATAATTTTGACATATCATATACAGTACTTTTGACAGGCTTATAAACATGATTGGGTAGAAATAGCCTAACAATATAAATAATGTTATGCTGAGACTAAACATGACAGACCATGCCATGTGCATTATGAAGCACAATGTAAAGCCTGGCTAACAAGTTAAACTTTGTTTATGGATTTTCTTGCTTATCTATGATTTGGCTTCAGTTGAAATCAGTATATTTACGTAATTTCCAAGAAAACATCTGAAGTTCTTCATGAGTTGCAACTGAACCCTTAACAGTGTTAAAAAATGAATACCATTTTTTATAAGTGGGCCACAAATAAATGTCAAATACAAAATTCTATAGAATATAGAACTTTCACTTGTAAAACTTACTTGTTTTTTTTTTCCCGTATGCGTTTCGGCATGATGTGCACCTTTGTCAGCAGTTTGAGACAGACTCAAGTAAGTTTTGAAAAACAAGTAAGTTTCAGAAGTGAAAGTTCTATATTCTATATTATTTAGTACTGTGATAATAGAAGATGAACAATCAAAACAACAAAATTCTAATATTCGTCACATGTTAAAGTTATTTATTCTGTGAAATAATAATTTGTTCTTGGATTTCATTGTCCATGATGTGTCCATTACTTAACTAAATATAATTAATTTACTACCGACTCAAAACAAAGTTTTTTACGGGTAGTGAGTCGGTAGTAAATTAATTATATTTAATAATTTGTTAAAATGCAGACGTAAAAAACCAGTGGTAATTCCTGACCCGATGGATAGGGCAAGCATCGACTCTAAGCACAAGACAAGCACATGTACATAAAATTCAAATGCTAGAAAATCATTAAAAATATTCAGGTAAGGACTTGTTTGTGTCACTGAGAGAAAAATATTCATCAAGTGTAATTAGTACCCATATGGTTTAAAATAGTCTACTTCCTATTTTTAGGAAGCTGTGAGTCTACTTCCTAATTTTAAAAACATTATGATTTCAACAGCTAGTAACTAGGACACACCACTGAGAGGCACACCACATGTGTTCTGCCCAGTCCAGCCTGACTAAGTGGACCAAAAGAGAAAATAGGAAAAAATATTCTGAGACAATTTTTGGTTGGTAGAAGAGCTTTTCCAGTATGACTAGATATAGACTAGAATCACTGCACAATGTATTCCATCCTTTCTTGATGAACAAAATCTGGGACTTGCCTTGGCTTGAAACTTGCAATCCAAAAGTTAACCTCAAATATCAATAACCGTAACAATAAACAAGAGGAAAAAATGCCTGAATTTTCACAGAGCAAGGACACTGTTAGCACTCCAAGTGGTTTAAAACACTACTAAAGAGTGCTTGCTTTTTGCATCTTCAAGAGCCAGGTGCTGTGCTGTGTAGCGTTTACCTGTCTACGTAGGTACCAGCAAACCATTATACTTATAGGTTATGTTGTTATAAGTCTGAGTATTTCTAATTGTAGCTTAATGTAAAAAAGAATGGTAGATAATGAAATCGTAGTTATGAAATCCTAAATAAATGCTAAGATTTCTGAAATTATGGCCAACTCAAAGTTAGTGCACCAAAGCATTTTTTGAAGTGATTGCCTTGGGGGGGGGGGGAGCAGTCAATCAGCTGTTATAAGAGCGCACAGATCTGAGAGCAAAGTTATAGTAATAACTTTGATCAAATAAGGTTATCAACATTATTCTGAGTGGAAGATAAGTGAAAAATGCACCGCTAATTTTCAAAAGATGAGAGATAAGAAGGGATGTGAAACAGTTTTTGGTGAAAATATTAATGTTGGTTACATAATCATTTATTTTCTTTGAGCAAGCACTGCTTGCATTGCTTGCTCTGAGGTTCGCCTCTGTAAAAAGCATACCTAAGGTGTAATGTTATTTTTATACTTTTAAGATAATTTAAAATGTTATTGTAAAACATTTCACTAAATAAAATGTCAGCCTCTTGAATCCTGAAAACTAGTCACTTCCAAACAAACAGAATCATAGAAACACATAGAAACAACATCCTAAATGAACAGACACAATTTAAATCATACATACTATTTGAGCATATTACACAATGCACACACATTGATCTTTTGTATGACAGTGCCCTCACCAAGAACAGGATGGACAGTGCTACTAGTAGCAATCTCTGAGGAAGCTTGTAATGAGCAAAAAGTGGTTCTGGCAGTGAGGTAAAAATTTTAAATATTTTTGTCTATAATAATTGTGTTCCATGTCATAATAATATATTTCAGTTAATAATAAGAAAGCAAAGTTAATGCAAAGATTTTTAAAAACAAAAAATACCTGTCATCAATGGAAGGAAGACAAAAAACTCAAAAATGTATAATTAAAAATATATTTTGAAGTAAACTAAGCTAAATATAGACCTTATTAGGGTAAACTACATAAGTCATCTGTTCATGAAGTTCTGTTTACTGTATTAACATCAAGTTTAGAAATAAATAATTTGATTCATTTGTTCACACTTGTAAACTATATGTGATTATTTTATCAACTATAATGTGATGTCTATAAATTAAGCTGCACAGTAGTAATAAAATTAATTACTGAATGGTATCAAAATGAGGAAGTACAACATCAAGTTGGGGTACATGTAAAGTTTTAAACTGATGCAATTTAAATTATCATGACCAATACAAATGAGTACTTAATTTTAAAATGTTGCTAATATCTAAGAGTATTATATACTATAAGTTGTTAACTTACTGTCATTTTTCTCATAGTGAAAAATATATCATTGCTGTAATGAAGTCTTTGATCCACAATGGCTCTCTTTTGAAGATCTTTTGGATACAAAGGATCATCACTTTTTCCATATTTTGACACAAGGTACTGGTTAATAGCATGGCTACAATCCAAAAAATCATAATATATTTTGTAAAGAAACCTAATCATGTCTTGTATAACTGAATTTAAGTTTTAAAAATGTAGGGGACACCGGGGATAGTTTGGACACGGGGTTACATTGGACATGTTCATAATTTCCGCCACAGTACCGTAGTTGGTACAACTTGTTTATTAATTTTGCTACTTTTTCTAGTGTAATAAGCTGACATTTGAATGGCATCTAGAGTGAACAAGAGACAAGGTAAGTCAATTTTTTAAAATTTTGCATGTTATTTTATAAAAAGGTTAATGATGTATTCTTGTGATTTAGGTTCTTTACTGTGAAAGAATTTTGCTGTAATTTATTTGAGGCATTTCTAAATATGTTTAGAGTAATGTAATAATTATCAAACATTAAAACATCCGTTTTGAGGTTAGGCACAAATAATTTTGTTTTGTTATGACATAAGGGGTTACATTGGACAGGCGTGGGGTTACTTTGGACAAGTGTCCAATGTATCCCCATTTCCGTCCAATACATCAGTTTTGCTTTATTTACAAACACATTTGATAATAATTGTTATTAATACGCAAAAGCTATCAATTTGGTGATATAGTCAGTTTTAATTTGAACCTACATATTTGTGTTACAATATTTATAAAATTTTTAATAAATAATAATTTACAGTAGGCCTATTATTTATTATTCTTTTGGCATATTATTTTTATAAGGTATAGAACATGTGAATTAAAAAAAAAAGAAGTATGTATTAAAATATTATGTATTGGTGCCGCTTTTAAACTGCATTTTCGCATGTGGTTATATTAATTAACATATAATGTCACTTTATATAACGTCCTATTTCACATCTGTGTATATTAACTAAGGCAGTTTATTATTATAATGGATCAGTTATAGGAATGTAACTAATATTTATTGGTTTTGTTTTATTTTTAGATGGTTTGAGTTTACAAAAGGCGAACAGAAAGGCATTTGGAAGAAGGGGATGCGAAATCTGCGGTTGAGGATGTGATCCAGAGGGGTACATCATTGCGTACTGCTGCGGCCCAACATGGTGTAAAGAAGTCTCGGCTGGGATACTTAGTGAAGAAAGCAACAGAGATCGGCCTTGAAAACATGGTTTACAGTTCACACTTTAAAAATAGACAGGTATTTCCAGATGCAATGGTGAAGTCGCTCGGTGAGTACTTGTTAAAATGCTCAAACATGTTTTATGGTTTAACTCCAAAAATTACCAGAAAATTGGCTTACCAGTATGCAAAAAAGAATGAATTACAAGTTCCACCAACTTGGGATGAGCGAGAAGAAGCAGGTGAAGACTGGTTCACAGCCTTTATGAAAAGACAACCCAGTCTTTATTTACGGACTCCAGAGTCAACAAGTTTGGCTAGGATGACTGCGTTCAATAGGCATACTGTAAGCAAATTTTTCAGTAAACTTGAAGAAGTTCTGAAGAGGCACAGCTTCCGTCCAAATGAAATATTTAATCTGGACAAAACTGGCACAACCACAGTTCCTCGTACTGAAAAAGTTGTTGCCCAGAAGGGGCGCAAACAGGTGGGGCAGGTCACCTCTCAGGAACGAGGAGAGCTTGTCACACAAGTGGCGATGCCATTGCCACCAGTGTGGGTTTTTCCTCGGAAGCGCTTTGATGAAAATCGTATGATGTCTGGCACTCCCGCAGGTGCTCTTGGGTTAGTGCACCAGTCAGGATGGATGACATATACAAAAGTTTTATAATAGTGCTTGCATTTTTTAAAGAAAATGTACGGTGCTCTAAGGAGAGACATGTGCTCCTGTTAATGGACAACCACGAGTCTCACCTGAGTATTCAGGGTTTAGACTTTTGTAAAGACAATGGGATTGCCATTCTGACACTTCCCCCACACACATCCAACAAGCTTCAACCATTGGACCATTCTGTTTTTGGACCATTTAAAAAATTCTTTAGTTCGGCTGTCAACTCTTGGATGAACACCAACCCAAACACAATGCTAAACATTTATGCACTGCCAAAATTGTGCGCATCTGCCTGGGATGGATGGATGTTTCTGGAGCAGCAACTCCGGAAAATGTAAAATCTGGTTTTAAGGCTGCAGGCATTGTACCCTTTGACAGGGACATCTTCTCTGATGAAGACTTCTTGCCCTCCGAAGTTTCAGATCGTCCGTTGCCAGTTGGTGGGTCTATGGAACAACCACTTCCTCAAGCAGTTTGTGAAAGTCCAATAACAGCAGGAAACTCAGTGGTGATTGCTGGAACAAGCTGTGCAGCAATGGATACTGTCACCCCAGAAGACATAAGGCCTCTTCCTAAGGGAAAACCCAGGGTACAGTCTAATCGTGGTCGTAAACAAGGTCGGTGCATGATCGCTACAGACACTCCTGAAAAACCCAGGAGCTTTCTAGAGCTGGAGAAGAGAAGTAGAGGTCCGATTGCCAAGAGGAAAATTCTTGTATCATCATCATCCTCCAGCGAAGAAGACAATGAAGACTTATGTGAAGAATCGGGAGAGTCCCCTTTCTCGTTTTCTGAGTCTTCTGAAGACAGTGATGCTGAAGATGATGGAGGTAATGAAGACACTAAGGAGGGAGATTTTGTGGTAGTAAAATTTCCTCAGAAAAAAAACTGTGCTGCACTATATTGGCAGGGTAGTAACAGTAATCCAACCAGGGTTTGAGTATGAAATCGATTTTCTTCGACGGCGAGGAACGGCTTTTGTTTACCCTATAGTAGAAGACAAGGCTGTCATTAGATTTGAAGACATTTGTAAAAAAATACCATTGGTGTCAATGAGAAGAGGAAAGCATTATTTTAACTTAAAATTCTTAACAAATTTCATTAACCAGGGCTTGTATTAGACATAAAGTGTGTTTTGTGTTGCAAGTGAACACTGAAAACTTTTTAAATTTTGTTCAGTTTTCTTATTTGATTATTTAAATAAATTGTATACTGGTTTATTATTCATTGTTATGTATGTCATTATGTATGTTATTGTTATCATTCACTTATTATTTTCTATTTATACTAACTTGGAGATCATGTATCGTTTTATCATTTTCTCCATCTGTCCTAACTATCCCCTCTCCTTGTCCAATGTAACCCCACTAGTGGAGATAGTTTGGACAATTTGCACCCATGTGATTTTTTTGCTTTAAAGTGTTTCCAGGGCATATGAGACAAATTTCTTCGGGTCAAATGAATAGCCCACATTCTGAGCTATCAAATGGTGCCTAATACCCAATTAGTCGTTAATTGTTTCTGCTAAAAATTCTTAAACAAAAATTGTCCAAACTATCCCCGATCTCCCCTAACATTATTTAAAGTAAATATTTATTCAGCTTTTAAGCCTGATAAAATCATTTTATTTCATATTACCTCACACTGCATCAGTTGTAGCATTTATGATTATAAGGAGTATATACTATCTTGCCAATAAATTTCTGTTTGAAGCAGTTACCACTAACAGATTAATGTATAAAGGCCAAAGGATCTAAATCTTCTCTCATATAGAAAAACACATTTCTCTCATAATATATTGTTCACATACATGGTTAACATGAAGTATTAAATTGGTTCTGCAAACAATGCAAGTAACTAGTTACAATAATAATGCCTTGAAGTGGTAAGATAATAATAATAATTATTATTGTTGTTATTTGCTTTCCTTGAAATTTTAATAAAAGAATTAGTACAGGATCTCGTACAAAGTTTCTCATCAAGAGTGCCACTTATATTCATCAGCTGCTTTTGCCATTATTCATAAACTTGTGAGTATTGGGTGGGACCATGGCCACCTATCTTTTTGTTCCCTTCACGGGAGTCACTGGAGGAGAACATAACTTTTATACTAAAAAAAGTGTGCCTATTGTTCAGAAGGTTTGGAGTATCCACTATGGTCTACTGTGACTAAGGGACATTTTTATCAGTTGGTTAAGCACTCTTTATGTAATACATAGTGTGTATGTGTCTATGTATGTATACATATGTGTAATGTGTGTAATCAAACATAAAATTATAATAATTAATCATTATAAAAATAAATAAAATATACATAAATTATATAATAATGACATAATGATAAAAAGTAACAAATAATTATTATATAAGAAAATGTTTCATAGGAAAAATGTATATGAAGGTAATTATGATGTTAATCATTCTAGGTGTTAGATATAAATTGTGAATCATTTACACTGTTTGAGGTAATTGATGTTCCAATAATAATTTATCTCATATACTAAAATTTTGCCAGAGAAGGTCCTTGATTCTTACTTATTGTAGCATCCATTTATTTACAATTAATATAATTTATTTACAGTTATTACAATTTGTTTACAGTTACTACAATTGATTACAGTTACTACAACAATTTATTTACCGCTAATCTAACTACACTCCCTTCTTCAAGAACAAAAATACTTTATTCTCCTTAGAAAATTAAAAAAGAGCCCTAGCCTGGTAGAGTACATGTTTCTCCAAACCCACTGCATTGGATATGACTCAGAGGATATATATCACCTCGTTGGTACATGCTGCCTCATCACCATTTTCATCTTTGACCAATGGCACTTATGTTTTGTGTGCTAATATTCATATCACTGAGGCATGCAAAGTTTAGTGAATGGCTGGGATAGAACCCAGTATTCTCAGTCCACCCACATCAGTAATCAGTCTTTTCATGTCTCTATAACACCAGTAGTGCCAGATTAAAACATTTTGTACAATGACACTGAGCAAAGCTTTATTTATTCTGTTTATTTACAACTCTCTGACCACACACTGAATCTTGTTCAAACACCCCTTTATAATTTCTGTTTTGCCAAACACACTCTTGTCAATTTAAATTGATTCACCAACACTTCCAGTTTTTGTACTATACCATAATGCCCATAACATAATTAATATTTCTCTAAATTTACTAGTTAATTTTCTGATTGTTACTTAGAAATTAATTCTCTGGTAATTTGATCAACTTTTTGATCACTGAAATAAGAAATTCAAGAATCTATGTAAACAAAATGCAAAGCATAGTTTTTAATGGAATCCATGCTACACCAAAAACACAGAATCTTGTACGCTTGTTTTTTACCTGTATCAATTTTCATTCATCCTTCTGTTGATGCACTTGGAACAACCAAAGGCTGTACATTCAAGTCCATTTTAAATAACGTCTAATATGCCAGGCAGTTCCTTATCTCATTTTCCTCAGGCCTGGATTTCCTACTAGGCACACTAGGCACGTGCCTAGGAGCGGCAGGCTCAAGGGGGCGGCACGAGGTGAAAAATTATTTGTTAAAATTTCATGTTTTCGGTTTTTTAATTACAGTATTTGTATTGGGCACTTGCGTTATGGCTAAATTGAAGAAAATGATTTTGAAATAACCTTTAATTATATCATTGAATAACACGGTATTGATACTGGGCCTATCAATAGTGGTGGTCGGAGCGGAGCACAGTCGTATATACTCCGACCACTTGCATCAAGGGTGAAAATCCGAAAGCACTTTTTGTACTTTGTTCAGCACACTCTCTTAATCTAGTAGGTACTTGTGCTGCAAGTTGTTGTCCGGAAGTATGTGCAGTTTTTAACTTAACTCAAAATGTGTATCTACCAAGAGGTGGGAAACTTTACTAAGTTTTACTAAAAGTAAAACACTCAAGAGTTTGTCTGATACCCATTGGAGTGCTAGAGAAAAGCCTGTAAGAACCTGTGCGGGAATTTAGAAAGTGTGATACTGACTCTGGAGCATTACGAAGATGATACTAATGAGAAACCGTTAGTAAGGAGTGAAGCATCAGGATTATTGAAGTCTTTGAACAGACTTGAAACAACATTGATGATGGAACTGTGGTGTGACATTTTGGACAAATTTGAGAAAGTGAGTCAAACTCTCCAAAAAGTTGATACTTCACTTGAAAAAGTAGTAATACTCTATGAGTCTTTAATCACGTGTATTGCTTCGCTGCAGGAAATGTTTGATGAATATGAAAAACGAGCAATGAAACGTTGTGAGATGAACTATGAGTCATGTAACAAACGCCAAAGAAAAAGAAAACTGCAGGGTGATGAGAACAATGAGTCTGAAGTTATTCTTCATGGGAGAGAAAAGTTCAAGGTGGACACGTTTTATACAGTACTCGACCGATTAGAATCTGAGTTGCATACAAGGAAAAATGCCTATGATTCAATAGCAAAAAATTTTATGGTTTTTAAAGAACTGTCTACCACGCCATCTGCAACTGTCATTGAACGTGCTAATATACTTCGATCTTTGTACAAAAATGATCTTGAAGAGTCATTTGCTAATGAATGTGTCCATTTTGCTGGACTAATAAAAAATGCTAATAATTAAGAACACTCCACTGCATATGATGTTATTCATGGGACAAGAGCAACTTCAATCAATATTTCCAAATATTGCAATAGCTCTTTGTATGTATTTGTGTACAGCTATTGTAATGGTTCAGAATTGTGTGTTAAAAAATAATAATTCAAATCAAGCTTAATTCAAAGCAGTCAGGGTGCACCTTTGTGGAACCTCGTTTTTAACCAACCATACATACAATGTTATCACTAAACACTCGTCTGTGTTTATGTCTAGACAGCCCGGCTAGATGTATGACGTAACCGCTGGCAACTTAGTCTCTCTGTGAATTACAGAGGAACACGTAATCGCCCCAAGCCAGTTTGCATCAGGAAGTCACAGTAAGCAGTCGTTGATTAACAGCGAAGTCATTAACCAACAGTGAAGTTGAATAGCAGTCGGCAAACAGAGCGGACATAAAACTAACCGTAGCCTCGGATGATTTTTTGGTACACTGAAAAGTTCTAAGTAGGTCTACCAAAATGTGAATTTAAACCGTATAACAGCAAACAGTTTATAATACTGCTGGAAAAAATGTTCAGAAAGTGAATGCGGATAGTTCCGTGAAGAAGACAAAAACAATATCGTGCACTATAGTTTAAACCATGTGCCTCTAAATACAAGGAGGAGATAAAGTTACAAGTTCGTTTATTTTTGGCCAGAAGTGTGTCGGTAAAGAGAAGTGGTAATGAGCTCAATAAACGGGGTTTAAAAACAAAATGTAAAAAGAATGAGAGAGTGAGGGATGTAATAAAGGGGGAGAAAGAAAACATTAAGGAGAGTACTGGTTCGTATAATATATATAGAATTTACATATTTTGATATTGTAACCTTATTAACAAAATTATAGAAAAAGTAAAGAAGGAAAAGAAAGAAGTCAATTTTTATGGTAAATAAAATAGTATTTGAATTATCATGAATAAGTGTTAGAGTAAGTTATTACGCAATTACCATTTCCTATTCTGTCCTGAAAACCTCGTCTAACATTCCGGGGAATTTTCTGAAGTAAGGGGAAGTCAGATAGTGGGATTATATTAAAGTTTTTATAAGGGCAAGAGTGTAAAGGTTTCGATATTGAACCATAAAATATCGTGGCGACCCTGAAGTTTTTTTGTGTTTAAAAGGTAAGTTTAATGGGATTATGATGGTAAGTAATATTCTGGCAGCAGTGAGTTTTAGTATTATTATTGTATTATTTTAAATGGTAAAAGGTGTAGACCGCTACAAGTGGCGACCCTGCCAGGATGTTTGTATATATATTATACGAATTAGACCTGTTTTGAGGCACAGAAAATAGGTTGTGGTAATGGCGTATGTGTGAATAATTATTGTAGTTTTTATAAAAGGGTATTATAAAAAAAAAAAAAAAATTTTTCATTAACGTGGCTGAGGTAAAAGAAACCGAAATAAAAGGGCATTCAATAGCTGACGTGTACCATCTTCTGAAAACAATGTTTGATGATATGAATACTAGATTTGCCGAACTAAGAAATGATATCAAGGGATTAAATAGTGATATGAAAGAACGAAATGAAAATGGGAAATTAGAGACAGATAAATTAAAGGAGAATAAAGAAAGTAACCTAAACCAGGTACGTAGTTCTGAAAGTGGAGGTAGTAATGATGATACCTTTACAAACAATAGTGACAGTTTAAGTACAGTGGAAACAAAAAATGACGAGGTAGGTGAGGCTAATACAAGTGATACTCAGAAAGAGGTTAGTTTAAGTGCAAACAAGGTGATAATTGACAAGGTAAGTGGAAATAATAGTGACAACTATAAATAATTACGAATCATAATGGGTTAGTTTAAATGTAAAACAGGCGACAATAGACAAGGTGAGTAATAACGTTAGTTATGATGACGTTAACAAGAGTGAAATATTATTGAATAAAAATAATGGTGATATATTGAGTAATAGTGGTGGTGATAATGAGAGTAGAAAGTTAGTTGAGGTTAGAGGATTGGTAGTTAGTGTTTATGAGTTAGAAAGTTAAGGGAGTATAGAGATAGTTTAAATGAAGAGGGTGAACAGGGGGCAAATTTTTTTGGGGTTAAATTTGGAACAAAGACTTCACAAGTGGTTTATGAGGATAAGAGATCCTCATTAGGACATTTGGGCGACAATGGGTCGGGAAATGGTCAAATAAGTTTTTTGTGTGTATCTGGTAAGGCCAGATGGTGTTATAATAAAGTGGTATTGCCCTCTGTGTGGAGTGAGAATGTGAGATTGGGTTGGGAAAGTGATCACGAAGAGAGAGAGAGAGAGAGAGAGTGATAGAGATATTTAAGTGGAATAGAGGTTATAAAGGGTTAGTTGAGAAGTTAAATAAGGAGAGAATTACTATAAATAATAGAGACTTACCTTGTGTAGTAGCAAACGATGATTATATTGAGGTTAATGATAATATACACTTACCTGTGGTGAGGAGTACCGTACTAGTAGCAAATGATGGCTATAATGATGAAAATGTAAACTATTTAATTGTGACAAATGATACTGACGGGGAGACTTAACCAAAAATATTGATGTAGACATGACATATGATAAAATAATAAATTGGGATAACCCTGGGAAATATTATTATGGTATAATGGAAAAAAAATTTATATGGTCATTATATTAACAATAGTAATATAATGAATTTAATTAAAAACAAATTGTGTATGTTCAACATAAGACTAATTTTCGATGATGGTGGTTAGATAAACAGGGAATGAACATTTAATTATTTGAGTTAATGGTATAAATACTTGGCTTATTTATTTAATGAAGTGTGGTAAACAATGAAATGATATGACGAAAATTTGTAAATAAATTGGTATGGGTGTTAGATGTATTGTATATTAGGTTCTATTGCTGGTATGTGTATTGTTTGTTTTGTGTGACCAATGTTTACAGTTAAGATGGAATGGACAACAATAATATTTTGTTTTGATGAATAATTGCCATAAAGAATTTCATGATGAAAAAAATAATGCAAGAGGTAATTAAATGGAGTTAACCTTTTGGGAATAATATAATGAAGAACCTTAGTGTTTTGGGTTATAATGCAGTTAAAATTTATGTGAGAGGATTTTATTAATGTAGAATCATTTTGAACACAATATAATTAAAGTAACTGAAACTGTTTTGAACAACTGAGGTAATTAAATGAAATTTGAGTAGGAATTAAATTAATTTCAAATGCGAGTGTCAGTAATGAATTTAAAGTTATTTTGATTGCAATTGTAAAATAAATGGTAACTGATTAAACCGTAATGACTAAAGTATTTATTTAAATGGAAAATTGATATTACAATGGTAATGTTTATAACTTGTATTTAAATATAAAGGAGAAATGTGGGTGTTAACTGTAACATGTAATATACAGTAAGATTATTATGATGTATTTGTATTTTAGGTAAAAAATTTGTAATTTTGGTGGGTAATAGTGTTTGTGGACATTATACAATTTGTAGGGGATTTTTATGTATTAAATGTAAGTAGGCAGTAAGTTTATGTTGCCATGTAAACAGTGTATTTTCTATAGTCACACTACAGGTTTAAGAGCAATGAATGTAGAACAGAGGTATTTGTACGAAACCAGTACTTTGCAAAGTCAAACCAGTACTTTGTTAATGACATACCAGTACGACTAAGGGGAAATGAATCAGTTGGGGATATGGAATAATGGAAGGGCGTTTATTGATATTTTGATTGAATGTTTCAGAGTCAGGTGATACTGTGGTGACGTGCCTGTCTGATTTTATGGTGTTGGGATCTCGAGTCAAGAAGTCCAGTAAGGTCGGATACGTGCAGCCACAGCCACCGGACTAGGGGAGTAAGTACACATGATTTTAGTAGAGTTAAGGGGGGTTGTCGGCTCTATATCCTCACTGGTCCTCTTAGGTTTATGCAATGAGAGTTTTTATGCTTCGGCATAAAACCTCTCATTGGGGGGGGGGGTATTGTAACGGTACAGAATTGTGTGTTAAAAAATAATAATTCAAATCAAGCTTAATTCAAAGCAGTCAGGGTGCACCTTTGTGGAACCTCATTTTTAACCAACCATACATACAATGTTATTACCAAACACTCGTCTGTGTTTATGTCTAGGCAGCCCGGCTAGACGTATTACGTAACTGCTGGCAACTTAGTCTCTCTGTGGATTACAGAGGAACACGTAATTGCCCCAAGCCAGTTTGCATCAGGAAGTCACAGTAAGCAGTCGTTGATTAACAGCGAAGTCATTAACCAACAGTGAAGTTGAATAGCAGTCGGCAAACAGAGCGGACATAAAACTAACCGTAGCCTCGGATGATTTTTTGGTAGACCGAAAAGTTCTAAGTAGGTCTACCAAAATGTGAATTTAAACCGTATAACAGCAAACAGTTTATAATACTGCTGGAAAAAATGTTCAGAAAGTGAATGCGGATAGTTCCGTGAAGAAGACGAAAATGATATTGTGCACTGTAGTTTAAACCATGTGCCTCTAAATACAAGGAGGAGATAAAGTTACAAGTTCGTTTATTTTTGGCCAGAAGTGTGTTGGTAAAGAGAAGTGCTAATGAGCTCAATAAACGGGGTTTAAAAACAAAGTGTAAAAAGAACGAGAGAGTGAGGGATATAATAAAGGGGGAGAAAGAAAACATTAAGAAGAGTACTGGTTCGTATAATACATATATAGAATTTACATATTTTGATATTGTAAACTTATTAACAAAATTATAGAAAAAGTAAAGAAGGGAAAGAAAGAAGTCAATTTTTATGGTAAATAAAATAGTATTTGAATTATCATGAATAAGTGTTAGAGTAAGTTATTACACAATTACCATTTCCCATTCTGTGCTGAAAACCTCGTCTAACGTTCCGGGGAATTTTCTGAAGTAAGGGGATGTCAGATAGTGGGATTATATTAAAGTTTTTATAAGGGCAAGAGCGTAAAGGTTTCGATATTGAACCATAAAATATCGTGGCGGCCCTGAAGTTTTTTTTGTGTTTAAAAGGTAAGTTTAACTTCTTTGATTTCATTGTCCATGACATGTCCGTTACTTAACTAAATACCATTATTGTATTAACGACTCGGAACACTAAGTTTTTTATAAGTAAAAGCATAAAGTTTTACCTTACAGCCTGAACCGGTTTTCACCTTTAAAAGGCTTCTTCAGAGGCTGCTGATGGTAGCGCTGTCCGTCCTGTTGTGGGCGACAGAATTGAATTTTGAAATATCGATGCTGTGTGTGTGGGGTGAGATATGTTCGAATAATGCGTGCGATTTGAATTGTGTCTGTTCGTTTAGGATGTCGTTTTTATTTGTTTTTGTGTGTTTGTATATTTCCAATTGTTCTAGAGTGTCTAGTTTTCGGCCTTTTGTGTGTATGTGTAGAATGTTCATGTTATTGTCGATGTTTTTATATGTGTGGTTTGCTTCAATGAGGTGGTTTGCAAAGATGGATTCTGTAGTGGAGTGGAGTGCCTTTGTGTGTTCAATGTATCTCTGTTTGAAGCTAAGTCCTGTCTGGCCTATGTAGAATTTATTGCAATTTGAGCAATTTAGCTTGTAAACACCGGGTAGATCGAATTTGTTTTGTGCTTTGTGTGTGTGTTTTGATAGTGTGTGTTCTGTTTTGTTAGTAGTTTTGTAAGCGATTCTGTATCCAGCTTTTTTGAATTTGTGGGCTATTTTTTCAGTTTGTTTGTTGATGTATGTTAGTGTTATGAATTTGTTGTTTTCTGTCTTTGTTTGTTGTTTGTTTTGTGTTTTGTGTAGGAGTTTACTGACTATTGTTCTGTCATATCCGTTAGATTCTGCTAGATATTTTATCGAAGATAGATATCTAGCAGAATCTAATGGATATAACAGAACAATAGTCAGTAAACTCCTACACCAAACAAACAACAAACAAAGACAGAAAACAACAAATTCATAACACTAACATACATCAATAAACAAACTGAAAAAATAGCCCACAAATTCAAAAAAGCTGGATACAGAATCGCTTACAAAACTACTAACAAAACAGAACACACACTATCAAAACACACACACAAAGCACAAAACAAATTCGATCTACCCAGTGTTTACAAGCTAAATTGCTCAAATTGCAATAAATTCTACATAGGCCAGACAGGACGTAGCTTCAAACAGAGATACATTGAACACACAAAGGCACTCCACTCCACTACAGAATCCACGTTTGCAAACCACCTCATTGAAGCAAACCACACATATAAAAACATCGACAATAACATGAACATTCTACACATACACACAAAAGGCCGAAAACTAGACACTCTAGAACAATTGGAAATATACAAACACATGAAAACAAATAAAAACGACATCCTAAACGAACAGACACAATTCAAATCGCACGTATTATTCGAACATATCTCACCCCACACACACAGCATCGATCTTTAAAAATTTGATTCCGTCGCCCACAACAGGACGGACAGCGCTACCATCGGCAGCCTCTGAAGAAGCCTTTTAAAGGCGAAAACCGGTTCAGGCTGTAAGGTCAAACTTTATGCTTTTACTTAGAAAAACTTAGTGCTCCGAGTCGTAATACAATAATGGTATTTAGTAAGTTTAACGGTAAGTAATATTCTGGCAGCAGTGAGTTTTAGTATTATTATTGTATTATTTTAAATGGTAAAAGGTGTAGACCTCTATACTATCTCTAACTGTTCGGCAGAATGTACGTTTTCTGTTTTAAAAAGAATTAAATCATTTGTTAGATCTACAATGAATGAGGAAAAACTCAACTCACTCTCAATCCTGCATGTTGAGACAGAACTTTTAAACAGTAAATAAATGAACTTTGAAGGCCTTATTGAAGAATCTTCACTGATCAAAGCAAGACAAAAGCCAATGTAAAAATCAAGCCATTTGTGTAATTTGGATCTTATTCAATCAGTCTTAAATTATTTGTTCTATTTATCCAATTTACATTACTTTCATTGATTTTACTATGTCTGATAATAAAACCAAACCATGTAGGTCTATAAATAAACCTATAAAAAGAAAGTAGGCCTATGTATATTACTTGTTATAAAATTAATCTATGTGTTACTAAAGTGTACATGAAAATAAATATTAAAAATGTTAAAAAAATGTAGTCTTTTTCACAATTCCATCACATTTCCCTTTCAGATTTAAGATCAAATGAGATATTTGCAATAGAGATAGTTGAAATGACTATTTTCAGCAACTTTTTTTCAGCAGTCAAGGAGAATTGAATATATAGAAGTTACTTGTTGGGGGGGGGGAGGGCTAATAATATCGCCTAGGGAAATCAGGACACCTAAATCCGGGCCTGATTTTCCTTAAATAATTTCTAAAAGAATTAATATTTTTTAAACTCATCTTAGTAATAAACAAACTGAAATCATAAAATTTCGACGAAACTGAAACATCGAAGCATGATAATGTTTTTAGGCTTTTGAAACTTATAATGTGGATAAACTGCAGACTCTCCTGTTCAGCGATGTTCGTATGGATTTCTGACCAATTCACAACTACATACCGGACACGGGAATCGAAAGTGTGGAAACGTCACATTTTTCGATGACATTACACATTTTGCATCACGCATTTTGTGGAATGACCCCCAGCCTAAAAACATTATCATGTTAAAATAGATTTAAAACTTCAAGCATAAAAGTAGCTCATTCCAATGCATTCTGAATTGGACATACAGCACTTGTGCTTAAGAATGGTGATGCTGATTGGTAACATTAAGAAAGATGGATTATTTCTGCTTGACAATTTTACTGTTGATAGAAAATATGTCTAGTCAGCCAGAGAAATGTCATCATTTTACATATACATAGAAACAAGAATAAAACATGCACTTTTAAAATTATCATAATCTTCTGGTGACAGAAAGGAATATCGGTATGGAGAACCATACATTACTTCCATGTTCTAAGATTTATATTTAAAATCATTTTCAAAATGAAATATTTCTATAGACACTACTTCTTTCTTCAGGCTTAACCACAGTACTGTAGTCACTAACGTACACCACCTCACGTTATCGCACTCAATTTTCACTGATGATCGCAGTCGATGGCATTGACGAAACGTCTGGTTTTGTAGAAAACATTGGACTACGGCCAAACAGCCCGGGAAGGAATTTTAACAACAAACTGCTTCTTTGTTGCCGATAGCGTAGTACACATGACATATAAATAAAAATTATCCCCTCCCCTTCAACTATCATTTTCATTTATAGAAAATTACCCCCACCCCGTTCAACTAGCCTCTTCATTTATAGATATTTCATCTATGTTTCTACAGTGGATTATTAAGATCTTCTTATCAGGATACTTTATTTATCAAAATTAAGTACCGGTACTTTACTCTTGTTACAACAAAAAATGTTTCCGGTAAACTACCCTTTCCTCCTAACCGATCTTCACCAAAATCGATAGGCCTTGAGTTCTCTGTAGTTTAGGGATGTATGCAACAAATTATTTGATTATGTTTGAATTTACGGCAGTTATTGTTCATCATAGAAAAATTACCCTTGTTATCACATAAAACTTTGCAAGTAAACTACCCCTTTCCCTTTACCGATCTTCACCAAAATCAATAGACCATCAGTCCTTCAGAATTCAGGAATGTATGCAAAAAATATTTGATTCTGTTTGAATGTGCGGCAGTTGTCGTTTGTCTTAAGAAAAATTACCCTTGTTAAAACATAAAGTGTTGCTGGTAAACTACCCCTTTCCCTTAACCGAGCTTCACCAATATGAACATATCTTGAGTACTTAACAATTCAGGAATGTATGCAAAAAATTATTTGATTCTCTTTGAATGTGCGGCAGGTATCATTCGTCATAAGAAAAATTACCCTTGTTAAAACATAAAATGTTGCAGGTAAACTACCCCTTTCACTTAACCGATCTTCACCAAAATCAAGAGGCCTTCAGTCCTCTACAATTCAGGGAAGCATGCAAAACATTATTTGATTCTGTTTAAATGTGCGGCAATTATCGTTTGTCATAGAAAAAATTACCCTTGTTAAAACATAAAACGTTGCAGGTAAATTACAACTTTCCCTCAACCGATCTTCACCAAAAACAATAAGTCTTGAGTACTCTACAATTCAGGGCTGTATGCAAAAAATTATTTGATTCTGTTTGAATTTGCGGCTCTTATCGTTTGCCATAGCAAAAAAATCTACACACAGACACACACAGAGATACTTTTCGAAAAATGACTTTTTTTCATGTTTTGAGGGTAGTACAATCAGAATCTGCAATTATCTCAAACACAATTTTTTTGCCATCACCATACTTCCATTTCCTTATGGAACATGGAAGTAAAAAGTAGATGGCTCCATCCCATAAAACAAACTTTACAGTACATAATAATTGAGTATTTAATGTATACATTATACTGTAGACTGTATCTATTATTGTGTGTCTCACAATAACTACTACTTTTATATTTGTTATATTATATTATTAGTTTTTGATAATAATACAAATTAAATTAATGTATATCTATCTTTCTTGCATCTACCTGTCCCATAGAACAAATCCATCTTCTTCAACAATTACAGGTATGCTGTGTTGGTGGTTAATCTAAAAAAGAAATTAATTCAAAAATTAATTATAAAATGTATTGGTAAAAGTATATGACAGTAAAAAAATAAATAAATTGAAAAATAAATTATTTTATACAAAGAAAGTATGTTTATATTAACAACATTTGCACATTTTCTACAAAATTATTTAATGTGATTTATATGATGATCAAGTATAGAAAGTATTATTTATATTAATCTCCACTCAACAGACAGCATTGTGACAAGTGTTAATATGTGTATTAATAAAGAGATGATACGATGAGACTTTTGATTAAAAATCACTTAATCCACTTCTTTACAATGTCAGAATATAATTTTTAATTGACATTTTGAGGAGCCATTGACAAAAGTAAAATGCTTGAATTGTTAACCAGAACAATGAGATATGAAATCCAAAAGGAAATAACTTTACATGTAATTCATTATAGCACTATAATATAAGGTAATAATTATCTTACCTTTGGAGAGGTAATTACTATGATACACCTACCTTGTAATGTCTTCTATTCTTCCTGCAATTGTTTGTTAGAAATATTAAAAAAAACACTTTCATAATATAATAACTATTGACAAAACTTCAGGTTTTTAGTATGTATTCATAAATATTACTTATTTTATTTCACAAAACAATAAAAAAAAATCAACAAAATCTTTAGTGCTATTATTTTTATAACAACATTAACCTTTAGCTACTCGCACCATAAAATTATACGTTAGTACTCGTGCGGTGTATTTTGTACACCACATGACATTTTATAAATTTAAGTTATAATACCAGTGCCCAATAAAAGAGAAAAAGGTTATTTAAGGTTCAAACATGTTTATTAACATAAAGAACATACCATAAGTAAACAAAGTGACCAGTGATTTATTATAACAATAATATTAGAAAAAATTAGGTAGCTCTACTACAGTACTAACTCTACTGTTGGCTAACTCCAGGGCCGGCCCAAACCTTTAGGCCTGACCGGGCCGAGACACAATTTTGTGCTCTCCCAAAAAAAATGGTGATGCTTATTTTTTTATCAGTACTAATTTAATAACATTATACGTTAAAAGTTTTATCATGACTATTTTATACTAGTGGCAGCGGTTAAGCCCTGCACATAAAAAAACCATTCTGTAGGTCTACATGAAATTATTACAAAAACTTAAATTTTATACTATATAACTTTTCAAATGTTAACAAATTTTTTTTATATTTTTCTTGAAACCCATTAACTATCACTAAGGCCTGTTTTTAAAATTTAACTTAATAAAGCTGTAACTTGACTCACCTATATAAGTGTTTCAACATGGGCACTCAATGCGAGTGGAAAACATCAAATAAAAAAAATCAATTTCAAACAGTTTCTTATAATTTTAATTCAGTCAGTGTACATTTCTTCTTATTATAAGAATATGTACAGATATTATCAAAACACAAATGTCATTTCACATGTAAAGTTTATTTTTACTAAAAATGTCACACCAAGATTTATTGCATAAAATGTTTCTTTAAAAATAAAAAACATACTTATTTTTGTTTTTGAAAGTTTAGTTAAATTTCTTTCTTCTTGCTTCTGCTTCACCAAACCTTTTAACAATTTTCGTTAAATCTAACTGGTTTGCAATGTCATTTTCAATAAAAATTGTTGCTAGAGATGATAGGCAGCCTTGTGTCATTGTAAAGCGTAAGTTTTAATTAATTTGAGTTTACTGAAACTGCGTTCTCCACTAGCAACCGTGACAGGAATTGTTAAAAGAACCCTCAATGTAGTCCATATACTAGGAAAACAGTCAATCATGTTACTTTTTGAAATAAGTTGCAAAGTTTGAACAGGAGTTTATATCTCAAGAGTTCTTCAGAAATACACCCAGATGTTTAAGCTCATTGAAAATATGGTTGCCATCGATGTCACTTTCTCCTAATTTATCTTCATCTTGAAGAACTTTTTGAAAATTCAAACATTTTTGTTTCAAGATTTCGGATTCTGGAAGAGTTTGCACGTTGTACAAAAAAACCCCAATGCTGGTTATGAGACTCAAGTTGTGTAAAACACTGTTCGATGGATGTCAGAGCCTGATCTATAAGCGGGTAAGAGACAACATTGTTTTAAACAACAGCTCTGGGGCTTAGTCTCACGACTCATAATCAAATTGCCATTTTTTCTTTCTCTCAGGCTGCTTCTTGTAAACAGCTTCAATTTCCAAGTCTATAGCTATGTCTTTGGCTGTTGCTACAGCACCTGCATATCCAGTTTCACGATATTCTTTTAAAAATGTTTGGCACTTTCCAAGAAGATCTGTAACTGTTGATAAGTCACTGTTGGCATTTTGCATAGTATTGCTGACCAAGTTTACTTAAAACAATATATCATGACAAACAACAAGAGAGACAATGAAGTCAAAAGATGTTAAATTGTTTTCCAATGATTTGACTTCAGATGTCACTTTTGGATTAATGAGTTTCTCTTGCATTGCCTGTAGCGCTTCACAAACTTTAACCGTTTGATGCCTGACTGCCTTTACGCTGTTAATTCTACACTCCCATCTAGTTTCACAGACTTCTTTGACAGTAAGAGTCAACTGACTTTCCCTGAGTATTTTCCATCTTTTAGAAATAGATGATGAAAACGGGATGTACAGATGTTGTAAAACTCCAAACAAAGAAACATTTTTTTACAGATGAAGCAACAGCATCTCCAATTACTAGGTTAAGTGAATGACATCCACAAGGATTGAAAAAAACTTTAGGAAACATTGACAAAATTCTTGACTGCACTCCTTTATATTTTCCAGTCATGTTGCCTCCATTATCATAATCTTGCCCCTTCAATTTTTCATTTCTTTCAAAAGGGCCATTGTCAAACCTTCTCGAGTAGTGTCATCAATAGGAAAAAATGACAAGAAATGCTCTTTTACTTGAACATCTGTTTCAGTACATTCAAAAAAACTAATTGTAAATGACAATTGTTCTTGGTTGCTGATATCGGGCGTACAGTCTAATATTAGTGAAAAATACTTGGCTTGCTTTGCTCTTTCAATTATTTCATTTTTTATTTCAGACCCAACCAAACTAATCAACTCATTTTGGATTGTTTTACCCAAGTAATGATCATGGATTTCATTAGATATAATTTTTCTAATGTGTTCAGTCATAACTACATCGTACTTTCCAATTAACTCAACAAGTCCCAAAATATTCCCTTTTGAAAAAAATAACTGGTCATTACTTCCTCGGAATGCCAGGTTATGTTCAGGTAAAAATACCGTTATTGCAATTAGACGTTCTAAAACTTTTTCCAGGGATCTACCTCTTTTTGTAACAATTTTTCAACTTCACTATCAATACCCGTTTGACAACGAATATTTTTTTCTGCATCAACCCATTTGCTGTAATATGTGTAGTGTTCACTTGAAGTTTCATGAACTTTTAAATAATCCCCTATATGTTTCTAGTTGTTGATACTGTTCTGCCCTAATTGAGAGTGCGTATTCCCAAACAACTTACAACTAAAAACAATAGACTTTGTTCTTTGACTCAGAATATTGCAAATATCTCTGATAAAATTTTCCATTCTTGGGCAGTTTCCTATTGCAGTGAAACAGTGAGAATTTTCTGTTTCTCGATCCTTTTGGATTGGATTTTGTTAAGTCAACAGGAAATCTTGAATCCGGACCCTCAATTTTTTTTGGGCCGTTTTTAATTATTTGATCCCTTATGTGATGAGTCAAGGTAGGTCATTCGCCGATATCGTCCAAATTACACTAGGTAACGTCACTGTGGGATAAAAGGTGAACTTCATCTTCATGTCCTTCTATTATACGGTTTGATGAATTAATCGTAACATCTTTGTCAAGGGAAAAGTCATTTCCTTGGCGGCTTGTCCCAGGTTGTTCAGTTTCCTTCATCTCAGTCTCATCATTAGTGTCTTGAACATTGTCATCAAAAACTTGTTCTGACTGTCTAGCATTTCAAAAATCAATTTTGGTTACATCTTCTTTTGGACTATTTTGATCAGTGTCCATTTCTAAACTTTGAGAAAGAAAACCACGCACCTTGAACTTAGCACCTTGTATATTTTCATTGAATATTTTATTCTTCCTCTTTCTGTTTTGAGCTCCTGAAAGTCTGTGGTTTGAAGCCATTTTCAAAAGTCTTTGAAATCTTAAACTGCACTCGTATATGTCAAAAATATTCAGAATACTGAAACAAAAATTCAACGAAATTTTACAAACCGAGTTAAAACGAACAACATTGTAAGTTTCTTTTTTTTTTTTAATTTATTAGGCTTTACTGTTCTTTTTTCTTTTTGGGGTTATAAAACGATTAAAAAGATGAAAGACCTAAACAAACCATCGATTGAATGGCCATCCTGAATGCTGTACATACTAATAATTAAACTGTATAAAATCATAAAATAAGTTGACTTTCACTGCCTGCCATTTAAAAACATTTTCTCTTATTGCTTTGAATTTCTAATTATTTAAACTAGGCAGCTTACTAACAAAATGAAAACAATAAAGAGCATACCTACATTACATAAGAAAAATCAAACACTTAACGCGCACTTAAAAATACTGTACTTTACACTGTTATTTGCACCACTGGCAGTTGCACGGTGACAAGTCACAACAAAAGAAACAACTGAAACAAAAGAAGGATGAAGCGTGAAAGGTACGATGTTCGCGTGGAGGAGGTGGGGGAGCTGCCAAGATTACCGAATTTATACGATCTATTTCGAGGCATTGTACGCATCAGTGAGCGAAGCGCTGTCTTGCCTATCTTGTCGCCGTTTTGTGGGTGAGCGTGAATGTCAAAATACGTCAAATAATACCGCTTTGTGAAGATTTATATTGATTGTCTTATTATGTACCAAACAGTGGCATTCATTTATAATAGAGTAAACTGTTTAATCTGCTTGAGGGAACAACTTCATTTATTAACAATCATTAAGGAAAGAAAAACGTGATTTTTTAAATCATTATTTGGCGCCATCTAAAAATCTGCACCTGGCTAACTCTGTTCCTATTCTCTCAAGGCATTATAGTAGTAAACATAATAACAAACAAAAATGAAGTGAGAAGCAACATTTTAGGATAAAATTGTTTTACAGTAGATTCACTGGCTTTGGACTTGTGGCATGTAATAACACTGTCCATGTCTTGTTTACATACTGATCTGTTACAAGTGCTACATGTTATAGTAGTAACTCTGTTCTTTCTTCTTCCACAGATGAAACTCTCTGCTTCAGTTGCCCCGTTTTTGGACAGAGAATGTTTTATATCTGTAGCAACGTCATAATTATAGCTTGGTCAGAAAGATGTGGTTTCATCAAAGACAAAGAGAGTACTTTTTAGAAATTCCCTCTATATATGTGAGGGGTATCATAATGAGTACCATTATACAATATTTTGACTATTGATGCCTGCTATATTTAGCAACTGAAAAAAATTGCCAAAGGCCATCTTTTTGTTTGTCTACATACAAAATAGGTGTTACACATTTTGTCCACTGACACAACCTCCGCTTTTGTAGAGCTGTACTTTATTATAATTTCAGGTTTGCTGGTATGTGGATCTATGGTAGAATTATGGTGAATTGTTGAAATCATAGTCATGGATCTGTTTTTCTGGGGTACATAAGGCACTATCATCACATCCTTCTGAAAGCCAAATATAGATGAACCAACAACTCTTTTCTTATTGGGCAAAAACTCTGGTGGTAGCTCCCGTTTATTTTTCTTTATGGTTCCAATCATTGTGATTTTGTCTTGAAAAAGTTCTTTTGTCAAGGGGTAGCTTGAGTACCAGTTATCGCATGTCAGATTTCTTTTATTTCCTTTCACTTCTCCAAGGAAGCGAATTGTCGCTGTCAGTGTATTTGCTTGGTTGTATTGTCTATCTGGATATTTTCCACATTATACTATAAATTACTAACATAAAAAGTTTTTGCATCACACAGAAGAAACACATTCAACCTGTATTTTGGAGGTTTATTCGGTATGTACTGAATAAAACTGCACCGTCCTCTGAATGATGTCAACATTTCATCGACTGTCAAAAATTCACCCAGCTAGTAGATTCTTTTGCAGTTGTTTACAAAATTGTTTATAATATACCTTATTGCAGCCAACTTGTCGCATTTTTTTCTTTCATTGCTGGAATTTTTGTTGTTGAACCAAATAACAGTAAGCAAAAAGAGAATCATTGGTAACTCATGAAGGTTCGGAATACTTCACATCCTCTCCCATCCTTTGTCCAAAGTTATGAAAAGTGAATATTGTTCTGCTTCTTAGACCCTGATAAAAGCAATAAAATTATGTACACTAAAATTTCTGTTTTTGTAAAGTCCTTTGAATCTTTTTGTCGATCACAATTGGGCAGAACTCTTGCAATTTCCACGTTTGTACATTGAACAATATGTTCAGTATTGTAATCACTAATTATTTTCATAAAAGCATCCATCTCATTAGTTATGTCTCGTGCAAACTGTTTTGGTCCAGGCAGTATTTTTAATCAAATTTGTTTCACTAATTTTACTAAATTTACTTTTAATGACAGTACTGTGCCAAACAGTTGTTTTTAAAATCTCTTTCCACATACTTTTCTCCCTTTTCAGTTGATTCCTTCTCAAAATTATCTTAGTCACTCACTTCTTGTTCTGAGGCTGAATTATGTTCATTTTCCTCTAAAACTTCGTCTTCTGAAGTATCTGTTTCACCTGGTGCCCCTTCTTCAGAATTTGTATTGCATATAACTTGAGCAAGTCTTTCCAACTCAGCATCTGTCAGGTGATTTGGGTTTCTAGTTTTCACTTAATCTCTGAAAGAATGCCATAGTCCTTAAATCTAATTGACTAAAATACTTTCACAAACACACACAACAGAAAAAAGAGTTTGTTGCAGAGAATTTAAAAAAAAAAAAACACTTTCGAATATACTTACATAGTTCCTCGCGTTGGTGTATTCTGTACACCACAGCAAAACTTGCGCAATATCTCACTTGTCTTAATAACAATAAAAACTCTACTGCATATATTTCAACTGCATATACTTCTAGGTGACATAATGGCTGTAGGTTACATGGCTCAGCAAGCGTGGGGATAACTTTGGAAAGAATCAGTAGCATTCGGCGCGATTTTGGTGTAGTTTTTACACATGTGTGAGTAGTTAAAGGTTAATGTAATTTAGTAGGATTAGTTGGCAAAAGTCAATACTTTTGGATGTTATTATTGTTATTGTTAATACTATTGTTGTTGTTATTATTATTGCAATTAGAACAAACAAAACTTTGAATACCTTGTTCACGCCATCTACAGTAATCCATGCAAAGTAATTTAATTAAACTGCCTACATAAATGGCAGCATTATGTTAAAATTACATTTAACATACAATGAAAGGAATAATGAAAAGAACAAAGTACTTATATAATTTGCATTAAATAACAGATTGTATTGAATAAAATCCTTAAGGAAGTCATGGAGCTACATCTTAGACATGGAGTCAGACTGGTGCAACCACAAAGTTGTTTTTATTTTCATGCCAAATCATGCAAAGGGACTATTGTCCTAACATCCTTTTGCTGACCAAGCAGTACTGTAAACAACTGGCATTCATCCTGCCTTTGCAAGGAATAGAATTTGGAGGGAGTAAAAATAGTGTAAAAAACAATTATTATCATATTTAAATCTGCAGATAATAGAGTGGCTGAGACTGAATGTAGGCTATTGTGGAAAGGGACATTTGTCAGTTTGATATTAAGATGACTGCAAAGAAAGTAAAAGTGATGATAAATGGAGATGATGCAAGTAAAATTAATATTAAACTTGAAGATGGTTGAGTTGAGATTAGCAAAGACTTTTAAATATATGGGCAAAATATATTTTTGCACGAATGTCTACCATAGACTAGGATAGCTTATTGTGATTAAGGTCCTATAAAAAAGGAAACTGCTAATCTCAAAAAATATTTCACTCAAAACATAAAAATGTATTCCATGAACTCAAAATTTACACTCAAAATACATAATGTATTTTAATAGAGACAGCTCTGTTTGATTTTGAATAATGACCATTGTGAATTTTCTTTAAAATTTGCATTCAAAATGTGTTCACACAGGCTTTTGAAACTACAATTTTTTTGCAAAATTAGGCAGCACTATGATGCATAAAAGGAGACAGTCAGAAAAGATTGTGGACAAATCTTACAAAAAGGATATATTATTAGCTAGAACACTTAAATATCACATTGGCTAATTAGATTATTCAATTCAAGGGAAAACTTCATTGAAAAAATACTAGAGGAAACCCATGGTGAATCTTGTGGATCAATTGAATGCAGAAATGAATGTGAAGATTACAGATATTTTAAACAGAAAATAGTCAGGATATGTCCAGCCGCCACTGCACAGACTGAAACATTAATAAGAAGAAGGATGAAATAATGAAAAAGTTAGATGATTACAAGAAAGGTCACTGTGTGTGTGTGTGTGTGTGTGTGTGTGTGTGTGCGTGTGTGCGTGTGTGCGTGTGTGTGTGTGTGCGCACGCATGTGTGTGTGTGTGTGATGGGGAGTTGTCTACCTATAGTTACAGTCAGTTTCATGGCATGTGCCTTTAGTATTCATATACAGACCAATTGTTAAATGAAGTTTGAAACTGATCAACCACATGAAAATGAATGTAAATATTGTAAATCTTTATTCAGTAATCTTATTAAATTCTGATGCATTGATTTCACTCAAAGTTTACAAAGTATAAATAAAAAAATTTGCAAATTAATGAAGTAATTAACCATATAAAAGCATTCTGCAACATGCCATGCAAGAAATTTTACTCTCGAATTTTATGTTTAAATTTGATATGCGTAAACGTTTTCCACTTTACTATTCATACGTTTTTGTAAATACAGAACACATTTATCTAAAACTATAAATATAAATTTTATTGTAATGAATAGGCATACATTATATACAATCTTTTATAAAGTAATAAATTATTTTACAATTTTTTCACAATATATTACAAGCAAAAAATTCTTAATCTAAAAATAATTTTTTAAGTTTACTGATTTTTAATGTAACAGAAATATATAACTAATAAAATAGCAGATATTTATATGCATTATAATTCATTACATAACAAACTATTTTGTGATAACTTCTTCAACTTAGAAGCTCGAGATAGAAGCTATTATAATGTATCAAGGCCATGGAGAATGCACCAGAGAGGCTATTATCCACTTACAAATATGGCTTATAATACCCTGTGACAATTACAAACAACAGATAATTATTTATGATTAGGTATTTACTCTTAAACTTGATTTTAAACCATTATGGGTTAGTTAAACAATTTGTACACAGATTTGCATGAACAAATGTTTATGAAAACAGAACATACATACATTGATAATATTATAGTCAATCAATAAAGATACTCAAACAAAATACAAATGTACAAAAACACCTGAGCATATATAATATATAAAACACAATATAACTTTCATTATAACACATGGTGTAATACTAAACATATTATTTTATTTTTACATGATCATATTCTTTAACTTAAACAAATATTTCATCTCCTTACTTGATAAAAAGTTGCAGAACTATCTTAAACTATTTATACTTCATTGGCAGAGACACATGTAATCACTGAACACTCATCATCACAACATTTCAAGAGACCAAGAATTTTGCTGATATAGTAAACTGATTTGAAATTGCTTGGAACCTGCTTGTTAAGTCTCACTAACCTGCGTACCTTCTAGAAAGATTATAAGTGACTTCTCCATCATAATACTGATCATCATCATCATCATCTTCTTCTTCTTCTTCCTCCTCCTCCTCTTCTTCCTCTTCATCCTCCTCATCTTCATCATAATCTTCATCTTCTTCTTCTTCCCCCTCTTCCACTTCTTCCTCCTCCTCTTCTACTTCCTCTTCTTCTCCATCTTCATATTCATATTCATCATCACATTTCTCCTCCTCTTCTCCCCAGTATTCATTTTCTTCTTCTCCCTCATATAGCTCATCATCTGATTCTTCAGTCTCAGTTTCTAGCTGTTCATCTTTTTTAGTGTCCTCTATTTTATATTGTGTATCCACTAGAAGTTTTTCCGTTTCAATCCCAACTCCTCTTCCTTCACCAGCTTCTTGTGTTGCCTGAAATATTATTTTTACTAGTACACCATCATTTCATATTATTTCCATATTAAAAGGATATATTCATAGGCTATCTAAGAACTTAAGGGTTATGCAAAAGTTCTACATATTACAGAATGTTATAAAATAAAAAAAAATATGATTTCTAAAATGATACACTAGAAATAAAAAATACATGTTAACAAAGAACATATTAAGAAATTGATAAACAATCAATATATATATATATATATATATATATATATATGAGTGTAATCTATATATATTGCAACAAAACACAGGATGATGATCTATGAATACGTATATCAGAGCATGGATGACGGACATTAACATGTTTTAAATTGATTTATGCAATTTTTGTCAATTAGCTATAAGTTTTGTATTTAGTGATGGTTAAGGACTTGTGTTATACCAAATTCTTGTCATGTACTTTGTTTGTGAATATGTGCGCGCTTTCGCGAGTGGTGAACCTTCGTTATTATATCTTCCGCATGAGTTAACCGATCGGCTTAAGACGTGGACAGTGAAGTATTTATGAAAATAGCTACATTTTCTATATACTCTGTTGTTCTCAGCTGTTTTTTAAATGTGGTTTTTTAGTAATTGAAAACTGAACTTTTCACGCGTATCAATTGAAGAGTAATAAAATTTTTAGATCAAATCTATGCAGGCTCTCGCAGACTTATACAAAGATTCACCTGCAACGCATCTATCTTTTGTCCAATCTACCACATAGACAGTCGATTGACCAATCAGAAGCCCCTAATTTCAGTCAGATCCGTCTGTTGTCATGTGTACTTCGAGGCAGTTCATCGGAAGCCATTGCTTAGTGAACATGTGTTCTTTGTCAAGAGTTTTTCTTTTTCGAACTGGTTAATCTAAAGTAACTCTAAATCTTGGGACTCTTTTCGAGTTGGTCGACTAGAACCAAGCGAGTGAATTACCTGTTATAATGTGTATTAAGTGCTATTACGTGTTAGTGGAAGATTTTCCGCTTAGGGAGATTTATCTACCAGGGTAAATCCTTATTAACGAGGGACACGTCAAGATAGCCGGAAGGTGTAAGCATTAGACACCGCTTTTATAATTATCACTCATTATCACCCTCAGAATCAGTAATTAATAACGATCAAATATTAATAATAATCAATTCCGAGCGATAAAACTAACGATTCGGATAGTGACAATTTGTGTGTGAAATCTGAATTTAGTGTTATCAGTTGTTCGACGAACCCCAGAACAGCGAGCGAGAGAGAGAGAGAGAGAGAGAGAGAGAGAGAGAGAGAACAGAGCGGCGATCAGTACAGAGAGATCGTAGTAGTGGCGGAGTGAGTGACGTCACGCCGAGTTAAAGGAATGCTACGTATCAAGTAAAACTTATTCAAACTGAACTACGTATATAGACTCTTTTATACATGAAAAATATTAAAATATTTAATTATAAAATATTATAATTAAAAATTATAAAATTAAAAATTTATAATTTAAAAATATTAAAAATTATAAAATATTATACATGACATTTGTTTAATTTTAAATATATCATATAAACAATTATTTCTTTGTGTGATAAATAAATAATTATTCTAAACCTCCAATATAGACTTGTGGATAGTTTATACACACAAAACTATCCTATGCAAAAATATTTATTTGTATCGTAGCATATATAAGCGAAATACCACTGACTTATTCATACACTCACTCATCACGAAATCTCCATAACTATAAAGCCTACAAACTTGAAATTCGGCACATATGTTCCTCTTGGCTTCTAGGTGCTCGCTAAGAAAGGGTTTTGAAAACTTTAATGCCTAACAGCGAAAAACCGCTAAAAACTGTGACACCGATACTGCAGCTTTTTTTCAACTGTACGCTTCCTGGAAGTCTAATGTTTACTTTTTTACTTTGTTTTAGGCTGTTAGGGAGTTACTAAACAGTATTTTTTTCATCTAACCTATAACCACGAGGATCATCTTCAAACCTATTTCAAGCTTGATCATCTTCAAATTGATCGAGCTTAAATAGCTTAAATAGTTTCTCTTAATTTCAAAATACCGGTATCTAAGCTTCACAAATAACCTATTTCTTTTTTGTGATTTCACATTCCGTTTTTCTGATAATCACCGTAGCGAAGTACGGGTATCCAGCTAGTTCAATTATAAAACAAACTACGTAAAATAATGGACAAATTAATAAACTTTCAATAGAGTGGTATTTATAACATTATAATTAATAGAAAATTGACATTGGTGTTTTACTTTTAATATAGTTTTTATATTTATTATATAAAATCAATAAATAAATTAATTAACAAACAGTTTCTAAAAACTTTTAAGCATTAAAATATTTAACAATTCCTCCTGTAATGTTAATATATAAATGTTGAGAATGGTTTATTATTTTATTTAGTCATGGTAGTTATAATAAGAGCCAAATTAAAGATTAATAACATAACTATAAACATTATAATTAACCCTTTTTGTTATTAAATAACATAGTAACCAGACAGGATATCAGGCAGCATATCTTTAGATGCTATGTTCTTAGCATAGCATTTAAATGCAAGATTCTTACCATAGAATTCAAGTTATCTGTATCAACTACAATTCCTGTATAGTCGACAATCAATTATGTATAAATCAGTTGCTTGACAAGTGATTCTAAATAATACCTGGTTACTAGGTAATTATCAGTTTTGAGAGAATCAATTTATAAAACACTGATTTGTTTTCAGGTAATGGTGGTTGTTAGATAATTATTGGTTACTACAGTTGCTAGGTGATGACCATAGTATTGGAGGTTATCAGTTCAAATCATTCTTAAGGAATTGTCTGGTGTAAAAGGTCCATGGTAAGGATTCCAAATATCTTCACTGATTCCATAGAGTGGATTATAGAAGTGGTTTCATAGTGTCCGTAGTGGTTTCAGGAAATCAGTGTCTCTGGTGGCTGTCCCTGTTAGAGGTCCTATAAAAGGAAATCAATGTCTCTGGTGACTGTCTCTGTTCGAGGCAGAGGCGGATCCAAAAGTTAATGTCGGGAGGGGCAACAAAATGGCAGTCGGGGGTCCCCCCCCCGAAACTTTTGTGTAAACATAAGTCATAAAATCACAATGTATTGTCTACTTATACATATTAAAGTCATGTATAAGCGTAAACTTTAACTTTTATGACATATATTACTTTTCTTTATTGTCTAATACAAGTGTTACACAAAAAGTGTAGTATACTCGTATGTTTGGCCTTCATAATCTTACTCTTCAGTAAATTCGCACTCATTTTGTAGATCACGGTAATAGCTTAATTGGTTATTACCTTAAAAATTACTTTTAGAAAAAATATAAAGTATGACATACTTAATAGCTATAGAATGGGATGGAATGAATCATAATAAGTTCTATTCAATAAAAGAAGAAATATCGTTTTTTATAACAATATTATTACAATTTTACAGATACAAAATTACTATTAAATGGATGATGAACATATTTTTAAAAATTATAAAAATCAAATACAGTGACCACAGTGTGATCACAGTTACTAGTACTGATTTATTCCTATGCCATTTAATCCATTTAATATTCTTACCGCTTGTTAGAATCAGCCACGTAATAGAATCAAAGTCATTGGCGGCTACTGTATATGTGTAGAAAATGCATTTTAAAATATTTTAACATTATAAGATATCACGCATATATTAAAGTTACAGTGCAGTGCTTGTGTAAACAACCTTTTGGTTAGAAGGTTACCAACCTACTAAAAATTTACTATGTGTAAATAGGGCTATTGTTTACCAAGTAAGATTCTGGGGGGGGGGGGCAATTGCCCCCTCTCTGGATCCGCCCCTGGTTCGAGGTCATATAAAAAGTATTCCCATTGTTGGTGGATCTGAGGGAGTTCTCATTACAGGGTTCCTTGTATTACGCATGTTTTGTATTAAGGGGAGAGGGGAAAATAAATGCAGTGAGAGGTCTCTTAGGAAATGGATTGCTGAGGATGCTTGCTTCAAGGATTTTTGGATAAAACTTATGCTTTGATTTGAAAAATATATTGTACCAACGTTCAAAATTGTTTCGTGATCACCTAATTTCCAACAAGAGCTGTAAACATAAATTAATTTAATTTTTAAACAGTGTTTAGAAATGACTCAATATGTTATTTATCAAGAATTCTGTATGGTTCTAAAATCAGTTCAATGAATATAATATTTGTGAGTAAGAATAAAATTATGCAGTGTAGTGGTAAGTGTTATAACCAGTGGCTGTTGTGATTAATAATTGTGTTTTTTCATTTCAACATTTCAAGTTAACATTAATAAGTTAAACATAACCTTGCTTGAATTTGTTATTTCCAGCTTCCAGAATACAACATTTCCAATCAACTATACACAACACAACAGTGGTGGCTGGTGGTTCCACATTTTGGTGGTTGCAGTTGTAGGTTGAGTGGAGGGGGAAGGGTAAAAGAACACATTAAACAAAAGGCAGATGTACTACATATTTATGTGCATCATACATAGTGCTGTCGTACAGAAAAAATAGAAAATTTCTGTTTTCCAATTGTGTGAGCAATTAATCTGTGGGAAATTCCAAGTAAGTTGTATCAAGACAGTTCAGCTAACAAGCATGATGCAAGCGACAGAGCATTATGTTTAGGAGGAGCAATGAAACCCCAGAATCTTTCAACCTGTTCGGTTTTTATTATATAACGATACACTATGACCATTTGAAAAACATTAGCAATCAACATCAGTGGTCTCAACAACATCAGTGGTCTCATCAACAATTACAACCAAATAATCCGCTTCTTGTATCTTATTTTTTTCATGGCATATTTCTAACATTATATTTAAAAGTTTACTTTGAATGGTTTTTTTAGGCGCCCTTAAATACAGTTTCTTCCTCTAAATGATTTTCAGTGCTGTGTCAAGCTCAGATATGAAACCAATTAAGCATCTAAATATACCAGGATCTGATGAAGATTCAAACTAATCATGACCCCGCAAAGCTAATTCAAAAGTTCCACAGAAGTGGATTCAGTTTATTATTACATTTAAGACGTAGTGACTGCTGCTAATTCTTTCGTTGTGTAAAACAATATTTCGTCTATATTCACTGCCTTGCTGCTGTGCTATATTAACTATACCAAAAAGAGAAAACTGAAAATCATTCTTTATATGTACACTTGATGCCTGACGATTTCTTTTTTTCGGCTAGTTGATTAATATCTTTTTTCCGAATTTTGTCCAGGGGTCCTCTCCTCCAAACAATAAACATGGAAAACAAAATAAAGAATTTCTTTCGTCACAACCACTAGTATTTTCGTTATATTCTAGTTTAAATTATCGATTAAATTGTTGACCACCTGATTTTACAATTTGATTTACTGTTAAGGGAAGCATTTGGTGTCCTAGTCTATTGGTTCTTAACGCTATTCATTTTAAACTAAAAAAAAAAATTTTGTTTAAAGCACACAGAAACTCCAAAAAGCACAAACACAAAAGCGCACAGCGGCGCTAAACAAAGAAAAAATAATACTTAACACACAGTTTAATTAATATAAAGTCGATTGCCAATTTATTATCACAATCGCAGTTATACAAAATTATTACTATAATTTCTTTAATTCAAACACTGGGAAACATTTACTGGTATCTCTGATACACTCATGTGCTGTACTGCACAGCAGCGCTTGCAGTGGCGGTTTGCAGTACTCTAATGCACCAGCTGAACCTATTCGTAACCTTCATGTTTTCTATCCCTACCACCGGTTTTGTCACTGTGCCGTGTTCAAGCCGTACCACAACGATCGCATTTACTGGTTTGCAGAGCTCAAACAACCAGCCGAGTGCAAACCAACTACTGGCAGCACGCTTAATTTAGTCGTCTGTGATGTGCCGTGTTAAACATTATATTTCGACATTTTCCCAGCTGTAGCAAAATAAGTTCGTTTAAAAAATAACTGTGGAAAAATAACATTGTTTTAACATAAAAAGTTTTGTTGTATCACTTAGTCTATAATACACACACTGTCATGTTAGACTTATAAATACTGGTGGTTGTGCAACCTTACAACCTTAACACCAGCCACCCCTGCAACACAATCAACTATATTTTCTCCTAGAATGTTTGCTTTTAAGTTTTATGATACGAAGTAATTTTAATTAATTAGTTTAATTAGTGCACATTAAAAAATATATTAATTATTTATCAATAACTTTGCTTATTGATGATGATCTTTGACTAACACCTTCATCCTTATTATAAGCAAAGAGGCAAAGGGGAGTAA
This sequence comes from Magicicada septendecula, assembly GCA_034769895.1. Taxonomy (NCBI): domain Eukaryota; kingdom Metazoa; phylum Arthropoda; class Insecta; order Hemiptera; family Cicadidae; genus Magicicada; species Magicicada septendecula. The sequence continues at coordinate 198,399,744 of CM068369.1, forward strand.
TGATGGTGTAAGTTAGAATACAATTTATTTTAGTGAGAGAGTATTATGTTGTTGTTGTTTTTTAAGAACCTAGACTTTGTAAGTTTGATGAGTAGTTTGTGATTGGAAAAAGTACACAGAGTTTTTAGATGTTTAATAATTAAGTTTGATTGGTAATGCTGAATATAGCATGTAAAATAAGGCAAAGATATGATTGATGTGTGAATAAAACATGTATGTCTGGAAAAATCTGTAAAATAACAATTGTTTGTACATGTATTAGCCTATTTGTTGTTGTAGGCCAAATGTTATATACTTTCAAAACTAATTTTTTTTTATTATATAAAAATTCAAAAATATTTAAAATGTAACTGCTTCTTTAAAAAATGGTTTAATAAATATCATATTATATTTTTTATAACTGAGCTTCAACAGAAATTCAGTTTTTTAATTATTAAAGAAATATAATATTATATTTACTTGATTAACAGAAACTTGTGTTAACTTAATGCAGACTTGTTTCATGACATTCATCATATTGTCAGTATGAAAAAGTTACTGCCTGATCCCTGGTGTGCTCCTGATGCTGGTTGTGGGGTATCAAAGTTATATTATTTTTTATGTATTATTTGTATAATGACAAATAGCACCTTGCCACCATCACCAGAAGTGCAGCGTACATCAGGACCAGGCAGTAAACGTTCCACATTGATAATGTGACGAACATCACAAAACACATCTGTGCAAGTTAAAAATAAGTTTCTACTAATCAAGTAAGTATAGTAATGGTACTGTGAAATACATAAAGCAACACTTAATTTTAATAAAGAAATTTTTGGTAAAACTGATACTTAATTTGCAAAAAACTGTAACAACATTTGATATTGCTTAAAGAACAGCTTTGACATTAAAACCATAGTTGTAAAAATAAAATAATTTAACGTTTTCAAGGGTTTTCCTAAAATAATATTAATATGCTGCTTTTCAAGTGTGGCTTACAATCAGTTCAGCAAGTATATTTTTAGTATGAATGAGGTTAACATCCAATTAGTGGTAACTGGTATAACCAATAGATGTTGTGATTAGGAATTGTGTTTATTCAATTCAGTATTTAATAAATCAACATAAATAAGTCAAGCACACCCATGGTTGAATTTGTTTCTTCCCAACCTCCAGCATACAGACTTTCCAATCAACTATACACAAATCAAGATTTCACTCAACTGAACACCATTGTTGAGTAATAAAAGCAAGTAAGAAATATAATGCTCATTTACATATGTGTAAGGTTACATTAGGAAGACACAATCATATACTTATTGTAAATTCAATTTTTTTCAAATGTGTGTTCTCCCAGTATAAGGGATGAAAGATAAAGTAATGTTAGTTTTTGAAGGCGGATACGTACGCCGAAACGCGTCCAACGAAAAACAGTAAGTTTCACAAGAAAAAGTTCATTTTTAGATAAGTGTTAGTGCTGTGAAAGAAGAGATGAATAATCAAGACAACTATAATGTTAGTTTGTTTATAAAAATACTGTACGTAATGTTACACAGTAAGCAAACCTTATAAACACATATAATAATTGTTTAATACATTTGTGTAGATATTAATATTATAATACCGCAAATTTTATTTATGTAGTAAATTAAATAAATATAAATTATATTTGTATACGTATATTACAAAATGTGTAAAACTGGATACAATTTTTCTGATAGTATCAAATTTTTCTCTATACCCTAATCTGAAGTAATATTATCTTTACTAATTAAGTAACTGTAACTGTATTAAAATATATGAGGGCTGATAAAAAATTAAACAAAGTTGTAGAGGAATTTCGGTGTTGTTAAAAGTGGTAACACTGTTTCAACATATGTTTGTTCACATTTTTTCATACAGCTGACTGGAAATTATAACAATTTGTTTAGTTATAAATAAACTGTAGTAAGTATTATTTAGCTTCATTTGTGATTGCATACCAGTAATAATGAGAGCATTGGTACAGAACAAAATTTTGATGCTATTAGTGAAATCAGTGACAGACACATTTACTTTGATTCAAGAAGCATTTGAGGAAGAGATCTTGCTAGTGTTTTCCAGTGGTAATTTAAAGAGAGGTGAGAACTTGTCAAAAACAAATAGTGTAAAGAAGCAACCTTCGACCTCCCGCACAGAGACTGTGGTAAACAGCTTTGAAACTTAAATGCAGCTAGCATCTTGCATTTCTTACTAAGCAAGAAGATCAACATATTAGTTTTTGAAACCTATCAAGAATGTTAAATGTGTCATGGCAGTGCCAAGGCTACTTTTTATGTAAGATGTAGGAACAAAACTTGCCTCATGGTGACAGATGCCTTGTTTACTGTAACCAGACCAAATGTAGTCTTGCATTAATGTCTATTAAGAGCTACAAAAAGGGTTCAAAAAGAACAAAACTGCTTTATCGATACCATAGTAACTGCAGATGAGTCTTGCTTGTTTCACTATGACCCAAAAACTAAACAGCAGAGTTCACATTAGAAGTCAACAATTCACCACCCTCTCAAAAGTGTTCATGTTAATACTTGAAAATTGATGATAAAAATTTTCTTTGATGATGAAGAATTTATTTACCATCATACATTACCACCTCATACAATAGTGACTGGTTGGTATTATTTGTCAGTTCTACGCTCTATGTTAAATCATTATTGAAATAATGTCTACATAGGCAAAAATATTGGTATGGAGGACCATACATGACTTCCATGTTCTAAGATTTATATTTAAAATCATTTACGAAATGAAATGTTTCCATAGAAACTACTTCTTTCCACTTATTGCTTCAGCCTTAACCATAGTACTGTGGTCACTAACGTATATCACCACACGTTATCGCACTCGATTTTCACTGATGATGGCAGTCGATGGCACTGCCGAAACGTCTGGTTTTGCAGAAAACATTGGACTACGGCCAAACAGCCCGGGAAGGAATTTTAACAACAAACTTATACTTTGTTGCCAATAACGTAGTACACATAAAAATTATCCCCTCCCCCTTCAACTATAATTTTCGTTCATAGAAAATTACGCCCACCCCATTCAACTAGCCTCTTCATTTATAGATATTTCATCTACGTTTCTACAGTGGATTATTAAGATCTTCTTATCAGGATACTTCATTTATGAAAATTAAGTACTTTACTCTTGTTACAACAAAAAACGTTTCAGGTAAACTACCCTTTCCCCGTAACTGATCTGCACCAAAATCAAAAAGCCTTGAGTGTTCTACAACTCAGACACATATGTAAAAAATTATTTGATTCTGTTTGAATGTGCGGCAGTTATCGTTCGTCATAGAAATAATTATCCTTGTTAAAACACAAAACGTTGCAGGTAAACTACCCCTTTCCTTTAACCGATCTTCACCAAAATCAACAGATCTTGAGTACTTAAAACTTCAGGAATGTATGCAAAAAAAAAGTATTTGATTCTCTTTGAATATGCGGCAGTTATCATTCATCATAAAAATAAAGTTACCCTTTTAAAACATAAAATGTTGCAGATAAACTACCCTTTTCTCTTAACCGATCTTCACCACAATCAACAGGCCTTGAGTAGCCTTACTCTATAATTCAGGAAGGTGTGCAAAAAGTATTTGATTTTGTTTGAATTTATGGCAGTTATCATTCGTCACAGAAAAAATTAACCTTGTTAAAACATAAAACGTTGCAGGTAAATGTTCCCTTAACCGATCTTCACCAAAAACAATAGGTCTAGAGAACTCTACAATTCAGGACTGTATGCGAAACATTATTTGATTCTGTTTGAAGTTGCTGCTGTTATCGTTTGCCATAGAAAACATTTACCCTTGTTAAAACATAAAACGTTGCTGGTAAACTACCCCTTTCCCTTAACCAATCTTCACCAAAAACAATAGGTCTTGAGAACTCTACAATTCAGGGCTGTATGCGAAACATTATTTGATTCTGTTTGTATTTGCGGCTGTTATCGTTTGCCATAGAAAAAAATCTATAGACAGATAGACACACAGATAGACAGACAGACAGACACACAGACACTTTTTGAAACATGACTTTTTTTTCATGTTTTGAGGGCAGTACAATCAGAATCTGCAATTATCTCGAACACGATTTTTTTGCCATCACCATACTTCCATTTCCTTATGGAACATGGAAGTAAAAGCAATTTTATGTTGCCAATGTAGGAACAGACTTTTTTTTATTAAAAAGAGCATATCTATAGCTCCTCACTTAATCTGTAGTCAAGAGGCTGCTTCTTGTGATTTTTGGTTGTTTTCAACTGTCAAGAAAGAATTAATAAGGCACTATTTTTTATTGAATGAAAACGTAGTGTAATCCATGAAGAAATCTGCACACATCTTTCAGCAATGTGGCTGGATTTTATGTTTGAGCAATGGTAAATATGATGAAGAAAACACAGATAAACCTTCTGCCACAGATTGGCTTTTCATCATAATATAATCTATTGTTAAATTATGATAACATTGTATTACTATGGGGGCAACTTGAGAGTAGATGAGCCACATCAGATAGAAATCATCTACCGTTAGGAGTTTTAATGATGGAAAAAGAGTATATAATAATAACAGGAGATTATTTTCAAAAGGAATGTGTAAAATTAGTTGACTGAATAAATACTCTTTGTAGTTCAATTGTCTGATCACGTTTTTGATTAGTTCACAAAATTTTGATTAATTTAAAAGAAATCATTAAAAACAATTGTTTCTATTGGCACTTGAATAACAAAATTAGAAAAATGTAATTAAAAACAAGTTAATTGTAGGTAAATCAATAAAACAGATAAACACACAAGCAGTATGAGTATTTAATCACTTGAAACAACATAAGTTTATTATTTAAGCAATTTAATTTGTTCTTTTCTTTAAAATTATTTTAAATTTGATTTCAATTTAAAAATTATTTAGGGTTTTATATTAATTTTCTATGAAATGTAAATACATATTACGGTAACTTCTGTTTTATGTGCTAATAAAAACATAATTTTTTTTTAATTATCTGTAAAGTACCTTTACAAATTCTGGCTGTAGTTGTTCCCTCTGAAGCAGATCTACAGTTTTGTAGTCAATGTTTATGCCAAGTGCATGCACTGCCAAGTTAACAGCACGACACTGTGGGCTCATGTCGTAGTAATACAACGTTAGAGGCATCCTGGATCTGTACACACCAAATATAAAAGTAATTATTACTTTAATACATATAGTTACATGCATATACATGAAATATTCATTTAAAGTAAATCATCATCGTCATCACCACTTCCCGGTGTAGGCTTATAGCCTATTCCATCTTCACTGCAGCCATCTCTTCCAGGGCCTACCCACAGGTCTTCTGCCAACTGGTTTGTAGTCTGCAGCATGGTTTACTAGCCTCTGGTGGTCAATTCTGTAGACGTGCTCCATCCACTGCTGCTTTTGTTCTTCTATCTTATAATTGATGGAGAACATACCCAGTTTAGCCCTTATATGATCATTACACATTTGATTCCTTAGACGATAACCACTTACAAGTAAATTAAAATGGAAATAATAGACAATACTGACAACAGATTTTTACAAATGGGGGGTGTCCAGTATCTAGTTTAGTTTGTTGAAGTCTTTTAGGAGCAAGTCTTCATTTAGGCTTGCAACTACCAATTATAATATCTAAGTTGGTTTTACTACCAGAAAAGCTAAATATAATTTATGTGTGTGTGTGTGTGTGTGTGTGTGTGTGTGTGTGTGTGTGTGTGTGTGTGGCATTGTAAGGTAAAGACATATGAAGTAATAACATGTTCAGTAAAACAAGTTTTAGCACAGAGGGTGACTTTGAGGTTGTAAAGGTAAGAAAATATAAAGAGACTAGCCATATGTAAGACCTCAAAAATTGATTTTTATAATAATAATATAATAATATAATAATAATAACTCAGAATAATTATTTATTCATTTGTAAAATATTTAACTTGGAAAAATTAGGACAGCTGGAAGTCAGTCTATATATTCTTATTTCAAAAACATTTTATATTTGTATTTAAAATGCATTAAATATGTTACAAACATGTATTAATAAGAAATAAATGTAAATGACGTAGGGGTTCCAGCAATTGTTTGTGCTGAGTTAAAGAGAATTATATAACATTTTTGGCTCAGATCTTAGTATTGGCTTGGTCATGGTTAACTGTAATGTTATCCTGTTATTTGATTGATTCAATGTTGGACGGGGCGGATTAACCATTAGGTTGACTAGGCTGTAGCCTAGGCGCGGCACATTGAGGGACACAAAATTTTAGCTAAAAAATAATATAATTTTACACCTAAATGTAAAATTGGTAATAAATTACAAGGATAAAAATTTGAGTTCATTTTGAACACAGGCACCTGTTTGCGAGAAATTATGGTAAAACTGTACATAAATAATAAAAGTGCTTTCCAAACTGTTTTGGAATAATGACATAATAAGACAAAAAGCTACTCACCTTCTAGAAAATTATGCTGTTGACTTGGATCAGACATTTCCTGATGAGTATGTGCATTTAGCTCAGTTTTTAAAAGACTATGGTCCTGTCAACCCAGAACAAGAAGGAGAAGAAAAGAAGAAAAAGCGATCTGAAGCAAAACCGCAGTTGAAGTTTTTGAAAATGCTTAACTTAGAATCAATGTTTCCTAATGCTGAGATAGCTTTGCGCATTTTCCTTACTATGCCCGTCACTAACTGCAGTGGCAAAGATCTTTTTCAGCTTTGAAGAGGGTGAAGAATTATTTATGCTCAAATTTGCGCCAGGATAAACTGACCAGTGTAGCCCTCTTGTTCATTGGAAGTGACTTTCTGCAAGGACTTGATTTCAGTGAGGTGATTAAAACGTTTGCTCAATCTAAAGCGAGAAAAAAGAATTTAGCTTGAACTTTACATGAGTCTTAACAAATCCACAAGATATCTAACTGATTGTCTTCTTTGTGTAAATGAAGTTAAATGTACCCTTAATAAAACTGTTATAATTATGTAACTACTTAGTTAATTTTTTCCTTATAAAAGCCATGGAAACTACAAATGGTTGAAGGTGTAACTCTAAAACAATCTCTGAAAAATAGCCTGGGTTTTCAATTCTTGAGACTATTTCCGAAAACAGTAAGATATTTGAAATATTCCTAACTAAGAAATATATTGTAGGGTGTTTAAGGCTTTATTCAGCCCCTTGGAAATAAACGTAAGAGTAGCCTATGGGAGGTGAGGGGGCACTAAAATATAATTAGCCTAGGGCGCCAAGATACCTTAATCCGGCCCTGACGTTGGATACATAGTTATAATAGTAGAATATAATTGTTTAATATTCATCATTATTTTTGTAAATAACTCTTAAATATTTCTTGCACCTTTCTATAGTGTAAATGTTCTTCAAATGTTAACTACTTCTGGAAGTAAAATTATTATTTTATTTTCTCTGATGCACATTTCACTGATAACATTAGTATCATCAGAGGAGATATTAAATATAATAAATTATTTATTAAATTCGATTATTTGTTATTTTCTGTATCAAAATTGAATCAATTCAATTGTTTATTAATTCATTTATGATTCTCTGACGTTATTGATGTGATCAGGAAAACGTGTGTCAGGAGAAAATAAAATAATAATTTTACTTGCAGAAGTAGTTAATATTTGAAGAACATTTACACAATTGATTAACAGTGTTAGAGCAATGTACTGTATTGGCGTGTGACAATATCATAGTGTGTAATTGTATTGTTACGTTAATAAATGCGTAAGAATAACCTAAGAAAGTCCAAAACCATGGCCTTTAAAAGTAAATATCCAGTGAGGACTAAGATAGTTATAAACAACAGCACTTTAGAATAAGGGAGCAGTTTCAAACATCTCAGCTGTGTAGTAAACTATGAATCTGAATATCATATAAAAGAGAAGATAAATAAATTTAGGAGTATTTGTGGTACGATTCATAGAAATCTTAGAAATATACAAGGCACAGCACAAGGATGAAATTTTATAAGGCAACTGCAGTACCTACATTGATTTCTGCAAGTGAGGCATGGGTCATGACAAAAAAGGAATGCACCAAGATTCAGAGTGTTAAAATGCAGTTTCTTCGAAATACTTTAAATTATACATTGCAAGGTAGAATAAAGAATGAGGATATCAGAGCAGAACTTGAAGTAAAGGACATAAACAAAATTATTTCAATTTAGAGAAGACAGTGGTGGGATCATTTGCAAAGGATGACATAGGATTGATTGCCGAAAGCGGCACTGAACTATAAAGCCACTGGTAGAAGAGACGTGAGTCGTCCAAGGATGAGATGGGTGCCGGAACAGGTTTATATAACCTAATCCTTGAAGAGGAGAAGAAGAAGAAATTATATACATGATGAGTGATATTATGTTTTTTTAATTTATTTTTTAACCTACATTATACTTGTAAAACTTGTTGACTACCCAAATTCCCACTGTAGACCTAAAAATCATTCAAGAAAATTTGATTTGTTTGGAAAATTATTTTCTGCTGTTACATTCCTTACTGTGCATAGCACAGTGTTAAATTTATCAGTTTAGTCAGGTTACCACTGTAACCATGTTTTACATTTCATGCTACATTCTGAAAGTTTGTTTAATTCTAAGGCATTATAAATTGATACCATAGCAAACAAAATATTACTATGAATTTCCACCAGCAACTATTTAAGAAATACAAAATCCTTATGTGTATTCAAGGATTGTAAAATTTAATAAGTAAACAAATTATTTATAACACAAATCTTTTAAGTTGCCTGAACATGGGCAATCTGAAGATTCTTTTAGTTTTTGAATACTATTAAACTTCAGGCAATTTATTGACATTGATATTTATGTATATGTGCATAAGAGAATATTTAATATGATGAAAGAATAATTGGTAGCAAAAACTGAATAACTGCAATCTATTCAGAGTAAATGTTTCATTATTCATGAAACAAATTTACTGCCAGATAAAACATTATAGTTTATGCAAAACAACATGATTTTTTATCATTTATTATTAATTAAGTGTCCAGTATATTACAACATTCAAACTAATAGAAAACTGTAAATAATAACAATGTATCACTATTATCCAATATTTAACAACATGAAAATAGTAGTAATACAATGATTCAGTTACAAAGCAATTGATTTCTAAAACATAAAACTGATATGAATGCTATGCTTATATAAAATTTTGAAAGAATATGAATAAGCATTAGTGATGTAAAAGAAGGTTGTTTTGTACTTGCTAGTTTTTTATACTTGCTTCCTTTTAATGTAAGTAATGCTCACACCTGACTTACTTTCCACAATCTAAGCTCATAAACATATCATAATTGAGCATGTTAAAAAGAATACTGGTATTTAAAATATACTTTCATGTTGACACTACCCTTTTTGGTTTTTAAACCGCCTGGTTTTTAATTTGTGTTATTTACTCTATTTATTAAAGTTGTAAACAATTTAATAATATAACAACTCAATCTAAACTTGAAGTCATTGTAAATTTTTAGACATTGTCATTCTTGTCAGTGCCAATTGGCTACAACTCTTAATGATACCTCATAGATAGTTTGCTAGGCAAAAAAAAAAAAACAAATTCAAGTTAGAGGTATAGAATTTCCTTAACTACATAGTTCAGTGTATAAAAGTATAATCAGCAAGGACCTCAACATTCAATCAAATGTTTGTTAAGCACAACTAAAAATAATTAAATATTCTTGGATTTTGTTGTCCATGACGTGCCCGTTACTTAACTAAATATTGCTACGACAGCACAGAACAATCTACGCGTTTATCGAATATGCCAGAAGGATCTCGATGTAAGCGTGTGGTGTACGTGGTGACGCATTTGCGAGAATTTTCTCGACTGTGCCAGGCTTCGCTCGGGCGCTCGGACTGTGTCAAGGCCGTAGCAATTACGTAGTTCACGAGAGATAAGACGCAGTTTGGAAGCTTCCGGTGTGTGAGCGTGACTATAAATATATCGGGTAGCAACCTTAGTTGTTGAGTTCCATGCGAGATTTTTGACTGTGCGCTTCGAGAGTATTAGTGCGATATATTTACAGAGCGGTTCGGGTTATTACTGTGTACGTGCAAGTAGTTATTAGTGAAGTGTTGCGTTTTATATTCGGACGGTATAATTGTAATACAGTTGAGTTTTAATATTAGTGGACATTTTATTGCGTATGAACAATTTTCATTTGATTTGTTGTAGACACTGTGTTGTTAATTACGAACTGTTTTACTATAACAATTAAAGGTGTGATTAGTGATTTGATTGGTGTCTTGTACTTATTTTGTTTCCACTGTACCGTCGTAATAGTGGTGTCAGAAGTGGGATAGAACGATTAACAGTGGAAACAGTGGATACTTTGTACAAGACGAGTGTTATTCGTAATTAATCGAAAAACAATGGATGCCAGTCAGATGATGGAAAATTTCCAGGCGCTGTTGTTGCAGACAGAAGAACGACGACGACAGGAGGCGGAAGAAGCAGAAAACGACAGGATGAGAAACGCAGGCAGGAGGCGGAAGAAGCAGAAAAACGACAGGATGAAAAACGTAAGCAAGAAGCAGATAAAACGGAAGCTCTCTTTGGAGTTATGCAGAAGCAGATGCAAGAACATACTACCGCAGAATTGGGTCTCCTACGTGGTGACGTAGGTGAATTACGAGGTGAGCTCAACAATCAGATTACCAGAATATCTGACGTAGAAGAATCCATGTCAAATAAAATAGCTAAAGTAGAAAAATCTGTCTTGACTGTAGAAGAAGTTATGTCAACAAAAATATCTGCAGTAGAAAACTCAATGGCAAACATAAGAGAACAAATTAAAATTGAAGTTGAACAGTGCATGAAGATTCAACCAAAACAAATTTCTGAACAGACTGTAGCAGTGATCAAGACAGAAAAATACACAGAAAATAAGTTAACAGAGAAAGTCACTTTGCCTGCAGTAGGGACAGTTCATGTCAAAGCTCCAACCTTTGACGGAAGCACTCACTGGGCAACGTACCTCCGCCAATTTGAAGCTGCTGCATGCGCAAATAATTGGACAGAAAAAGACGAGGCTGTTTCACTTATTCTTGCATTAAAAGGACCCGCGGCAGAACTACTACAGAAAGTGCCACCTGACAGCCAGAACACCTATGCCGAGTTGATAAAAGCTCTGGAATTACGGTATGGTGATAAACATTTGCGAGATGTGTACTGCACCCAGTTGAGAGCAAGGCGACAGCATTCCGGGGAAAGTCTTCAAGAGTTTGAAGCAAGTATCGACAGACTAATTAGACAGGCCTACCCTGAAGCGCCAGAAGATTTTCGAACGCGTTTTGCGATGCAGACATTTACTGCCGGTGTCCGAGATAACGAACTACAGCAAGTGTTACGAATGGCAAGACACCAGAACAGTGCGGACGCCCTGGTACATGCTTTGCAATTTGAGGCCGCCAAATCAGCGTTTGGTTGGACAAGTCATAAAGTGCGCGAGCTAAAAGATCGCGACGGCACAGACGATGAGGAAGAAGAACAAGGAACAGAGACTCGACGGTCGGCGCCACAGAATAAAATAAGAAAGGATGGAAGACCGAAGTGTTATCGATGTGGGAAACCTGGACATCTACAACGAGATTGTCGGGTTAGAATTCAGCAGCAGGGAAACGAGCAATAGTCGGTGCAACGGGGCGTGTGCTGACTAACTGGAGGAACGAAGCCCCTAGAGAATACGCAATTTCTACGCTACAGAAAAACGCCGGGAGCTTGGTAGTTACCGGATTTGTTCAAGAAAGGCCAACCTCGATTACAGTTGACACAGGCGCAACAGTTTCTATTGTGCGCCCCGACGTGGTGAAAGATCTCAAGCCAATCTGGTGCTCTTGCAGCTTGCGAACAGCTACTGGACGGCCTGTAAAAGTGTATGGAAAAGTGGAGATACACCTACGCCTCGGTAGACTTGAGTTTAATCATCAAGTACTTGTTGCAGACATTGTGGATGAAGTAATTCTTGGTGTGGACGTTATGAACGCATACGGATTTATAGTCGACTTCAAAAACAATGTCTTGAGAATCGGAGGCGAAGAGGTAATGCTATCAACAATGACGACAGCAGAAAAATCGATGGACGTCATAAACCAAGTGGCCGTAACTGTTCCGCCAAACTCCGAAAAGATCATCATGGTTAGAACTGCGGTAGATACTAGGGGCAATCAGTGCTCTATATTCGAACCCCAGGTAGTCAGCACACCGGGCATACTAATTGCCAGAAGTTTAGTAAAACCTGACGAAACCGGAAATGTACCTATTAGAGTGGCGAATATTTTGGATTAAGCTATCACTTTACAAAGCAATACGCTCCTAGGCAAAATGACTCCTGTGGCCTGGGTAGCCGGAATAACGCAACGAATACCCAGTTCTTCGGATACTTCTAAATTACCAGAGGAACTGCAAGAATTATTGAACAGATCTTCTAACGACCTCTCAAGTGGTGAGGTAAAAGAACTCGGACAGTTTTTACACGAATTCAAAGATTGTTTTGCAGTTCGGGGACAGTCAGTGGGAAGAACCTCTCTTGTGCAACATCGCATCAATACCGGGGACACAACACCGATACGCCAACCTCCTCGAAGACCTCCATTATCTAAACAAGAGGAGATGTCTCGGTTAGTACAGGACATGTTGACAGAGGGAGTAATTGAACCTTCGTCAAGTGCTTGGTCTTCCCCTGTAGTGCTGGTAGCGAAGAAGGATGGTGGATTGCGTTTCTGCGTAGACTACCGGAGGTTAAATGACGTTACAAAGAAAGACTGCTATCCATTACCTCGCGTTGACGATACACTCGACACGTTGTCCGGAGCACAGTGGTTTTCCACATTGGACCTGAAGAGTGGATATTGGCAAGTGGGTCTTCATCAAGAAGACAAGGAAAAGACCGCTTTCTCGACCCCAAGTGGCTTATTCCAATTTAACGTCATGCCATTTGGACTCTGTAATGCACCGGCAACATTTGAGAGATTGATGGACCTGATACTCCGAGGCCTGACGTGGAAAACTTGCCTTGTTTACTTATACGATGTCATAGTGATCGGGAAGACTTTCGAAGATCATTTGGAAAACCTTAAGGAAGTTCTAACTAGAATTCACGGTGCACAACTGAAGCTGAGCCCGAAGAAGTGTTCTCTATTCCAGAAGGAAGTACAGTATTTGGGCCATCTGGTTTCGGCAGCGGGCGTTAGCATGGATCCTAATAAAGTAGACACCGTAAGAGACTGGCCAGTTCCGAAGAATAAACACGAAGTTCGGAGTTTCCTGGGGTTATGCTCATATTACCGACGTTTTGTGAAAGGCTTCGCTACTATTGCTAAACCACTACATGAGCTAACGGAAAATAAACGAAACTTCCAATGGTCGAGAGAGTGTGAACAAGCATTTAGAACGTTGAAGATTGCATTATGTTCGCAGCCAATTCTCGCTTTTCCAGCTTCCGAAGGGAAGTACATCGTAGACACAGACCCAAGCAATACTGGTCTAGGAGCAGTTTTGTCTCAAGTGCAGAACGGTGAAGAACGAGTAATAGCGTATTACAGCAAGACGCTTTCTAAACCAGAGAGAAATTATTGTGTTACAACAAGAGAGTTGTTGGCAATTGTCAGAGCTTTGGAGCACTTCCATAAATACCTCTATGGGAAAGAGTTTTCACTACGTACCGACCATGCTGCATTTGCATGGCTCTTGAGATTTAAAAATCCGGAAGGACAGTTGGCAAGGTGGCTCGAACGTCTGCAAGAGTACAACTACAAGGTACAACATCGGCGGGGGCGCCTGCACGGTAATGCAGATGGCTTATCACGAAGACCATGCCCGGAAGACTGCCGACATTGCCACAGAAAGGAAGAACAAAACTCAAGCGAACATGTTCAAGCCATCACTGTAAATTTCCTGGCTGATGGCTGGACAACACAAGACTGTCGACAAGAACAGATGACTGATGAAGACATTGGACCGATCTTGACAGCAAAAGAGGAAGGTCGCCGCCCGGATTGGCAAGATATCTGCCATGGTTCCGAAGTGCTGAAGGGCTACTGGGCACAATGGGAATCTCTCACCTTAGAAAACGGATTGCTGAAAAGGGCTTGGGAAAGTGCAGATGGACGAGGCGTGGTCATGCAGTTGATAGTTCCCCGAAGTAAAGTGCAGTCTGTTTTGAAGGAGATGCATGATGGAACATCTGGAGGCCATCTTGGCGTTAACAAAACCCTTGACAAAATACGGAAGCGATTCTATTGGCTTCATCTTCGCCACGACGTAGAGGAATGGGTTCGGACGTGTGAAATATGTGCTGCTGGAAACAAGGGCCCACAAACCAGAAGCAGGGGAAAAATGAGACAGTATAACGCTGGACAACCTTTCGAGAGAATTGCCATAGACATTGCTGGACCATTCCCAGTTACTGACGATGGAAACCGGTACATCATGGTTGTAGGTGACTACTTTACTAAGTAGGTGGAAGCCTACGCAATTCCAAATCAGGAGGTTACCACTGTGGCAAAGCTGAAATACATACATATTTTATAATAAACAAAGATATATCTTAATATATGCTGAAACAAAGAAAACATACATACATATATAAATCAAATGATGTTACAATTCAATATTCTACTTATTTAATGCGTTCATTAAATCCCAAATAAGCTTTTGTTTATACGTTCATTAAATACTTTATCAGATTTACTCATTACTTTTCTTAATAATTTTCTCAGGTGTGAATTCTTTGAAAGAAACCAGGTCAGTAGAAGTTACAAATTAGAAGTAATTATAATAATGGTTACTTGGTTAGTGAATATCCATTAGTTGTTGATGAAGTCTCGTTCTGGTGATGGAGATGGCTCGTAGATACATTCCGTCGTACGTTGTTTTATCACTCCCACTTATCACTTTATTCTTCCGACCGCTCGCGTAGGTGTTTGTATATGTGTGGGTAATTGAAGTTCAGTGTTCAATCAATGTTCTATCTTACTGTGTTTGCTGTGTGTTCGTTTTAAAGTCAATATACATGTCTAGTTTCATTTGTCGCTGCTTCCACAAACGATCCTATAATTGATTAGTTTGTTTAATGTTTCGTGTTCATTATGTTGTTGATACACAATGCTAAGTTCCAATAATTTGTATATCGTTTAGTGATGCTGTCTGTTAGTGTAACGGTCTGATTGTTCACTTGGTGTAATTTTCACTAAGTCCGTTACTGCGCACGCTGGTAAAGTTCACTACCGCGATATGAATGTATTATTACGTTTTAAGTTCCTTGTTATTTATCTAACTTCCGAATGATTTGAGTAAACAATAGGAAGTTTATAATATACCGTCTCTCGCACTTGTAGTTAAACTACTTGATAATTGAAATGTAAACTGTCTGAAAATTCTAACTGTAAAAACTTTAGTATAACTATTCAAAATTTGAGTGTTGACTGTCTAAAAATTGAGTATGACTGACCTAAAAAATTGAGTATGACTGCCCTAAAAAATTGAGTATGACTGCCCAAAAAAATTGAGTATGACTGACGCTCCGTCTTCCTGGACAGCTAGTTTTATTAATTCGTCCCTACTCAAAATTTTGTTTCTGGCGCGCTTCACGCCCACTTCTTTTCGAGATTGGTCAGTTTTTGATTTTCTCGGAAAATACTGTCCCACTCTGTCAAAATCCTACGTCATAGTTCTTCCGATAGGTTCTTCGTCTCAGTTGCTATGGAAACATCCCTCACCATCAAATTTCTCGCTGGCTGAAGGTCTCTGATAGGTCCTTAGGTCTCCCTGCTCTCTGGCTTGACGATCGTTGACCCGCTTCGAAGAAACTACGGCTATAAACATCTTGTCTATCAGCCTATTGTCTGAGTAAACTCTGCGTTTCTATAGATTCCCATTATCTATACTTACAGTCTTCCTGGCGTATTGTTCTATGCTCTTACCCCTTTTTTCTGGCTATTACTAATTTCGAACATCTGCTGGTCGTTGAAGTCACCCCAACTTTCCCTTCGTAAATTCTTGTCTGTCAATTAGACGATACCTCCAGCTGTGTAACATGACTTTAGTTTTTGTCAGCCTATCTTCCAGTATTGTTACTTAAGGTGCAGCGTATCCGTTTCATTGTAGTATGGAGCATCACTTGTTTTTGTCGCTTATCGTCTACTGACGTAACACGGCCACATCTGCTACAATTCTTGGTACGGGTGTGAATGTCCTCACTTACGTTGTTACAGCTGCGGAGAGCAATAATTCTGGACGAAACTTTCCCTGTCACCTTACGCCACCAAATTCTATAGTTGGATTGAACTTAATGCGTTTCTATTGTCAAGTCAGCAACGCTTCACTGACACCTTCTCATTACTCCTTATTTATTGCTCCACCATAAGTCGTTGACACTTGCCTCGTGTGAACGTACTCTGCCGAGGTGAAAATTTAAAAATTTTAAAATTTTCTGCTCGTTACAGTGTCCTCAATTTCGATTTGACGATGTGACCTCTGGGAACAACTCAAATCTAAATTCTGCGCCCTGTACGTCGCCTCGTGTCCATCTTCTTCAGGGGAAGGTATACACAATAACCTACTTTCAAAAGCTTATATGACCAGTGGTACACCCCCTTTTGGTTTTAATTGGTTCTCTGAATTTTTTGCCAGCTATTTGGGATAGCTGAACGCATTTCACATTGTCGAATTTACATATAAATACCTTATCTTTATAATTATAAGATAAATCATAAATTCCATAAGCAATTAAATAATTTCATCAATTGAATAAAATTTTACCTTCTAAAATATCATATTCACAAGATATTATCAAACAGTTAAGCGGTTCAATGTAACCTTTACATGATATCAAAGAAAATCTCCTATACATATACACCTTTTGTGCATTACTAATGACCTTACCAATAAAATCTTTTAAACTGTTATTTTAAAATTAGATTGTTAATTGACACAATCGCTACGTTAACTGTAATTATCTTAATAAATAACATACACGTATTACATTTAGTTTTAATGATTTACCTACTTCATGATAACATCATTTATAATCCTAACCTACTAATTACATACACTCATATTAATAAAGTTCATTCACTATCTAGTTCGTTGAATATTATCACTTATCTGATTTTAAGTGTCCATTTTTCACTTTGTCCTTTTAACTTATTACCATATAAATCAAATAATAGCAATTAAATGTCCTTTGCATTCACTGCAATATTTTATAAAATGTCACACTAAATGTTAATTTATCTTATTATCTAACATTTAATTAGTGCTTAATTGACTAAATACATTTTTGATGTTATGTTTCAACAATTAAAGTACATAACTTTCTTGGATAAGCCAGCTTGAATGATATCATCGCGTCAATTACCCTAACGCAGTTGATTCATCAGCATCGGCTAGCTTCTTACGACATCTTCTTCAATTTCTTCCTCTTCCATCATCTTCAATTCTCTGGTTCATAGTATTTTTTCAATTGTCTGGCATTAAATTTTCCACGGAGTTTCTTGTCATCATCGCAATCAACGAGTAGATAAGTAGCTTCTCCGAGAATTTGATGCACTTTATATGGTCCGCAGTACAGTTCGCAAAATTTTTCAATTCTTTTCTGGACCGCGTCCGATTGATGATATGTTCTGATTAACACTTTCTCACCAATGTTGAATCTTGTAATGGTTTTAGTCTCATTACATAATTTTGCTTGTTTTTCTCTCTTCTCCTTCATTTTGATAAATATTTGGTTATGATCTACCCCTTTAACTAGGAGCATATCCTTGTTGATGTATTTTTCCCACGCTCTGGGAGGTTTTCTTCCGAGCTGAGCTTCGTACGGTGTTACTTCTATCGTCTCGTGGTACGTTTCGTTAATACAACTCTCGACGATTGGTACGTAACGCGACCACTTTGTATGTTGATCACCAACAAAGATCCTAAATAAGTTCTCAAGCTGTCTGTTGATTCTTTCAGCCAGATTCGCACAAGGGTTCCTTATTGCGGTAAATCGTGGTTGGATATTTAGTTCAGTTAATCCATCTAACCATTTTTTAGATGAAAATTGCGTTCCGTTGTCTGTGATAATCACTCTAGGAGACCCTAGTTCTTCACGATATTGGTGTACTCTCCTCAGTGTAGCGACGGTCGTTGCCCTTCGAAGTGTGAAAAGTCGTACGTATTTGGTAAAGTTGTCAACCATAATAAATAGATACCTCACCCCGCTGGACGAAGCAGGTAACGGTCCGTAATAGTCCGCGCTCACAAGGTCACCCTTGTGTAACGGTATTATGGCTTTTGTTCCTCCAAACGAGCTTCTGTTGCCGGAATCCTTTTTTTTCTGACAAGTGTCGCAAGTCCGTACGTAATTTTTCACCCTCTTTAACATTCCGTCCATGGTAAAGTACTCCTGTAATAATTTGATACATCTCTTCGCACCGGTATGCCCATACATACGGTGTATTTCAGCAATTATTTCGCCAGACACACTGTTCGGTACGTATAGTTTCCACTCTCCTTTGCGTAATCTGTACAATTTCTCATCGACGAATCTATAAAATTTATTTAATTTCTTATCTACACAATTTTCCCTAATCTTATCAATAATATACTTAAGCTTATGGTCTTGAATTTGGTGCCTTCCAATATCCATTAGGATCTTGCTTACCTTCTTATCCATTTTGATTGTCAAGTGGTTAATTAAATATTCGGAAATATTGTCACTAATTACTTCTGGTGTGGCATCTTCTGGATTTCTGCTCAGAAGATCGGCAATAATATTGTCCTTACCTCTACAATGGACAATGTCAAATTTGTACTCCTGAATACTTAAGATCCAGCGTGTAATACGCGAGTTGTTTAAATGACATTTATTCATAAAAGTCAGTGCTTTATTATCAGTAATGATGGTTAACGGTTGTCCTAGTATGTATATACGGAACCGCTCAAGATATCTTACAATACACAAAAGCTCCTTCTCCGTAGTGTAATAATTTATTTCCGCACCCTTGAATGTCCTGCTGGTAAAAGTTATTACTCCAATTCTTCCTCTTCGTCCAATTGATATAGTTGTCCGCCATATGCAAAGTTGCTGGCGTCACATTGCATATAATATCTTTGGTTTATTCGGGGAAACTTTAAGATGACTGTTTCTACGAATAACCTTTTAACCTGCTGAAAACACTCATTTAATTCCTGTGTCCAGGTGAATTTCTGTCCTTTCCGTAGCAACTCCAGTAATGGTTTAGTAGTTTCCGCGTATTTGTCTGTAAAACGATTATAGAAATTTGTCAATCCCAGAAAACCTTTTAATTGTTTTTGGTTCCGAGGTGCAGGGAACTTCATAATAGCATCTATCTTCTCGTCCGTTGCTCGTATTCCTTGCGTTGTTAGTTGATAACCGAGGTACGCGATTTCTTGTCTGAAGAACTGCGACTTCTCCAAATTGATGGTTAAATTTGCCCTTCTTAAATTAGATAATAATAAGTCTAAATGTAACAAATGCGTTTCTAAATCTTCTGAATAACACAGGCAATCGTCAACATAAATAATGGTATTTTCTTTTACTTCTTCGTCCAATACTGTGTCCAATCCCCTGGTCAGTGCAGCAGAACTGGTACTCAGACCGAATGGTGTAACTGTAAAACGATAACACTTGCCGTCGTACATAAAAGCGGTGAAGTTCCGGCATTCCGACTTCAGTGGGACTTGCCAGAAACTGCTAGTTAGATCTACGGTAGATAAGTACTTCATCTCTCCACATCTCGCCAAAATGTCGTTTATTGGAGGGGCACCCTCGTAGTCCGGGATAGTCACACTGTTCACCTTCCTCGCATCCAAACACAATCGTACGCTACCATCCTTCTTGATTACCGTAACTAGTGGGTTGATATATGCGCTGTTGCATCTCTCAATGACCCCATACCGTAACATTTTCCGAATCTCCTCATCTACCTTCCCTTTATAGGCTAATGGGACAGGCCATCCTCTCTGGAAGTACGGTGTCTGGTCGGTGACTCGGAACTCGTGGACATACCCATCGATTCTTCCGGGGCATTCTCTGAATAAACTACAATTTCTTATTAGAATCTCCCTTAACCTTTCCAACGTTCCTCTATCTCCGCATTCTATACTTTCTATCTTCTTGTTAATGTTTCTGATGATCTCTTCTTCTTCTTCTACGTCCACCACTTCTATATGCATCATAGGCACCGTGTACGTCGCTTCGTTATCCTCTCTTCTTATCTCGACGATTCTTCTTCCCATGTCAATGAGACACCCTGTTTCTTGAAGAAAATTGGTTCCTAATATGCATGGTTTTATCAAATCTGGTATTATTAGGAAAACACATTCATATTTAATTTCTTCAATATAGATATCACATAATATTTGTTTTCTGATTAGCTTTGATTTATTACCAACTGCGCTAACTATTAATGTGTTAGACATCGGTAATATTTCATAAGGTGTAATGTCCTGTTTGTTTTGGTGAAACCACGACTCAGATAACCCAGCTATTACAGATCCAGTATCGATTAACGCTTGTACACTAACATTATTATTGAACTTGATATTTATCTCTGGACACCTGATTATTCGTTGAGAAATTTCTTCATCATCATTACACAATAAATCGCTTCGTAAGTCCGGTAGGATAATATTCGTTTGGTAGTCATTTGTTTTGACGGCTATCTTTGTTAATGGGTGGAGGGATTTTTTTTTTCCTCTTCTTGTTGACGATTTCTTTTAGGTTGAGTGCCCGATGCACCAGCTGTCGTGTTTGTAAACTCTATTGTGTTGACAGCGTGCCGGTCCGCGTTACGGGGCAGGTTATTTATGGTGGGTCTGTCACCCCATGTTTTCTTCTGTATACCTCCCCCTTTGTTCGAGCCGCTTTCACTTTCCTTATACGCATTTCTGCCCTCGTTTGCCGCTGCATAGTTCGCTTCTCTATTAATTCTTGGTTGAATCTGTGAATACTCGATGATCAGAGATTCGAAGTTTGGTATCGTCACAATTCCTCTTGTGACCACCGCAAGCTGGATGTCCCACCCAAAGTGACGAGATATCTTACGTATTAACTGATAATCAGACAAAGTAGGTGTTAACTGCTTACTTTCCAATAAAATCCGTTCAATATATTGAATAGCAGTAACTGGTCCGCGCCAATCAAATCTGCCAAACTCCAAATGGTCCCGGATACTGTCCTGTCGTTCCTGGCCCCAATATTTTAGAGAGAACGCTTCCTTGAATTCTGCGAAGTTTGATATCTGGTCACGTATCACTCGCCACCAAATTCCTGCGTCTAACTCCAGATGTTTGCCAATCCACTTGATATTGTCAGCGGGATAATACAACTCTTGAACTTCGGACAATTCTTTGAGGAATTCCATAGGGAATCTGTCTGTGCCATTATATTTGAGATCATTGTGGTTAGGTCCGTTAAATCGATTTAATATTCCACAATCACCTTCCATCAGTTGTCGCTGTAACCTTTCTTGGTTTTCTCTTACCTTATTTAAATGTCCTTTTAATTCTTCGATCCTAGTTGTCTTTTCTTTCGTAGTCTCGTCCAACTTCTGTTCTGTTGAACGTTGTCTACCGTCTACGTCTTCTAATCTTTGTATAATATTACTATTTGTTCCTTCTTGCTCCTGTTGTCTCTGCAGTATGGTATTGTGCATCTCGGCCTTGAGTTCTTCGTGCTTCTTATTGTAATCCTTAACGTGAACATCGAACTTGTGATTAATCTTTTTAACGGTCGTCTGGGTAGAGTGTACCGCCGCCATCCATTCTTGTCGATCGTTATCTTGTTTTTCTTGTATTTCTACGTACTTCTTGTCGGCTTCTTCTCTCAACTCTCTCACGACATCATCTTGTTTTTTCTGTAATTCATCAACCTTTCTTTCCCAAGTCTGCTGACTTTCACGTATCTCCGACCTTATTTGTGTAATCTCTTCCTTATGCTGGTCGAGTTTTTCATTAATTAATCTACTGTTTTCTTCTTGTTTTTCTAATTTTTCATTAATTAATCTATTACTTTCTTCTAATTTTCTGTTAATATTTTCTTCTAGTTTCTTGCTTCGTTCCTCTTGTTTCTCGTCTCGTTCTTCTTGTTTTCTGTTACTTTCTTCGCTAATTAATCTAATATTCTCGTTCTGTTTTTCGTTCTGTTGGCGGATGAACTCCATCAACATCTGTATAGTTCCATCCTCTAGTTTTGATGTCTGTCCTCGCGCCCTATCTTCTGGACTCTCTATCACGCTACTTGGTTCACTAGGTGTAGTGTTGTCCTCGGTATTTACTGCTCCTAATTGGTTATTAATGTCAAATTCTACATTGTCTGAATTGCTCGCCATTTTAGCCCTATTGCGCGTAATCATTCAAACTGACTTACACTAATAACCCTTATCTTACTTCTACTTCTATGACACTACTTTTTCTACTACTTCTACTGCCTGTTCTTTACCTAAGCCGTACGTGTTAACAATCTGTGTTAATACGTATCATGCCGTGCGAATGGGCGCCATTTATAACTTTCAATTAAATTATAAATCTATTATGCCACGCGTTGGGCAACCATTTACAACATGATTTTTTTTAAATCTATTAATGAATGGGTTATTTATTATATATGTAAATTTATATCTCTGACATGTATGTGTATAATTTAATCTTAATGATGATTCTAACTATCTATGCTCATCAACACATACGTGATATCATTTATTTAATTGAACATAAGAAACTCTTAAATCTATTTGCATTCTTTCAAACTTTAAGTTAATATTTGGGTTGCATTGGTAATAATGAACGCATGTTTCTGGTTAACTAAAATACTAGTTTAATTATCATTTATGACATATTATAATAGTACATAGGTTACGTCGCTGTACCTGAAATACATACATATTTTATAATAAACAAAGATATATCTTAATATATGCTGAAACAAAGAAAACATACATACATATATAAATCAAATGATGTTACAATTCAATATTCTACTTATTTAATGCGTTCATTAAATCCCAAATAAGCTTTTGTTTATACGTTCATTAAATACTTTATCAGATTTACTCATTACTTTTCTTAATAATTTTCTCAGGTGTGAATTCTTTGAAAGAAACCAGGTCAGTAGAAGTTACAAATTAGAAGTAATTATAATAATGGTTACTTGGTTAGTGAATATCCATTAGTTGTTGATGAAGTCTCGTTCTGGTGATGGAGATGGCTCGTAGATACATTCCGTCGTACGTTGTTTTATCACTCCCACTTATCACTTTATTCTTCCGACCGCTCGCGTAGGTGTTTGTATATGTGTGGGTAATTGAAGTTCAGTGTTCAATCAATGTTCTATCTTACTGTGTTTGCTGTGTGTTCGTTTTAAAGTCAATATACATGTCTAGTTTCATTTGTCGCTGCTTCCACAAACGATCCTATAATTGATTAGTTTGTTTAATGTTTCGTGTTCATTATGTTGTTGATACACAATGCTAAGTTCCAATAATTTGTATATCGTTTAGTGATGCTGTCTGTTAGTGTAACGGTCTGATTGTTCACTTGGTGTAATTTTCACTAAGTCCGTTACTGCGCACGCTGGTAAAGTTCACTACCGCGATATGAATGTATTATTACGTTTTAAGTTCCTTGTTATTTATCTAACTTCCGAATGATTTGAGTAAACAATAGGAAGTTTATAATATACCGTCTCTCGCACTTGTAGTTAAACTACTTGATAATTGAAATGTAAACTGTCTGAAAATTCTAACTGTAAAAACTTTAGTATAACTATTCAAAATTTGAGTGTTGACTGTCTAAAAATTGAGTATGACTGACCTAAAAAATTGAGTATGACTGCCCTAAAAAATTGAGTATGACTGCCTAAAAAATTGAGTATGACTGACGCTCCGTCTTCCTGGACAGCTAGTTTTATTAATTCGTCCCTACTCAAAATTTTGTTTCTGGCGCGCTTCACGCCCACTTCTTTTCGAGATTGGTCAGTTTTTGATTTTCTCGGAAAATACTGTCCCACTCTGTCAAAATCCTACGTCATAGTTCTTCCGATAGGTTCTTCGTCTCAGTTGCTATGGAAACATCCCTCACCATCAAATTTCTCGCTGGCTGAAGGTCTCTGATAGGTCCTTAGGTCTCCCTGCTCTCTGGCTTGACGATCGTTGACCCGCTTCGAAGAAACTACGGCTATAAACATCTTGTCTATCAGCCTATTGTCTGAGTAAACTCTGCGTTTCTATAGATTCCCATTATCTATACTTACAGTCTTCCTGGCGTATTGTTCTATGCTCTTACCCCTTTTTTCTGGCTATTACTAATTTCGAACATCTGCTGGTCGTTGAAGTCACCCCAACTTTCCCTTCGTAAATTCTTGTCTGTCAATTAGACGATACCTCCAGCTGTGTAACATGACTTTAGTTTTTGTCAGCCTATCTTCCAGTATTGTTACTTAAGGTGCAGCGTATCCGTTTCATTGTAGTATGGAGCATCACTTGTTTTTGTCGCTTATCGTCTACTGACGTAACACGGCCACATCTGCTACAATTCTTGGTACGGGTGTGAATGTCCTCACTTACGTTGTTACAGCTGCGGAGAGCAATAATTCTGGACGAAACTTTCCCTGTCATCTTACGCCACCAAATTCTATAGTTGGATTGAACTTAATGCGTTTCTATTGTCAAGTCAGCAACGCTTCACTGACACCTTCTCATTACTCCTTATTTATTGCTCCACCATAAGTCGTTGACACTTGCCTCGTGTGAACGTACTCTGCCGAGGTGAAAATTTAAAAATTTTAAAATTTTCTGCTCGTTACACTATGTATAAGGCTATTAAAAGCTGCCATCTTTTGTGATATAGGATGGAAAGAATCAGCATGTATAACACCATCTGTTGCAGTGGGTTTCCTGAATATTTTGTACCGAAATTTATTATTTTGTTTTATTAATGTTAAATCTAGAAAATTAATTTCATTATTCGACTCTATTTCAACCGTAAACTGTATACAGTACAACCTGTCATATCCGGACTAATATGGCGACTGGCCGATCTGGATGTGGAAAAATCCGGATATCACAAGGTCATTTATAAATAGCTAGAGGGCCAGAAATAATGAACGCGTTTGTTGTTGAATGTTTATTTTAGACGTTTCTATTGGTTTAGCATTTGTATTTGTACACTGTACTCTTTAAAATACAAAAAGTAAAATTGGTTAAAAAGTTTTACTTACAGTACGCCTACATCAGTTTTTGAAAAAGTTTGTGATTTTCGGCTGCTTCACACACTGCACACGTTTTTTGGAAGCCATGTCTCTCAACCTTCTTAAAAGCATCACTTCAGTTTCACTTGTTTCATCTTGATGTTGAACATAACTGATCAGAGATTCGATGGTCTTGAATGCCTCAGAGTGACTCGTTATAGGCTTGTTGTCATCCTCTTCGGGTTCAGAGATTTTCTCATCGCTATTGCACACCATTTCTATAATGTCACTGTTTGTAATTTCGTTGACTTCATCTTCACTTAACCACTTCTTGACTTCATCGTCATTGATTTCTTCACATCCAGGCAGATTTTTTACAAGCTCTGCAATCTGACTCTCTTCTTCATTGCAAAGAGTTTCATTGATTTCTTCTGGTTCCTCCCCAGTCCATTTTTCAGTTGCTTCGTGATCTAACAGCTTCCTCCATGACCTAACCAGTGTAAACGGTTTTATTTCATCCCATGCTTGGGATACCAACATCACCACATCTAACATGTCCACCTTTTTTAAGGATTCCATAACACTTTCACCCTCGTCCATTCCAGCAATCAACACAGTCAGTAACTTACGGTGATAGGTACGTTTCAGTGATTCAAGCACACCTTGGTCCATAGGTTGACAAAGGGATGTCACATTTGGGGGTAAAAACACACATTTTATGTCACCATTTTTCAGTTCATCTTCACTTGGGTGTGAGGGTGCATTGTCTAGTAGGAGCACTGCTTTTCTTGGCAAATTATTTTTTGCTAAATGTTTTTCAACTTGTGGCACAAACTGCTTGTGAAACCAATCACTAAATATTTCACAGTTCATCCATGCGCTGTGATGGTTTCTGTATCAAACTGGCAGGGAAGACAAATCTTTAAAGTTCTTGAAAGCCCTCGGCTTTCCAATAAATCCCAGTGGAAGTTTGTGAACTCCTGTAGCATTGCTACAAGCTAAAATGGTCACTCTCTCCTTTTTCTTTTTATACCCTGGTGCACTATCTTCTTGTTTTGAAGCCAAAGTGTAGGTCGGCAGCATTTTATAGTTGAGCCCAGTCTCGTCACAATTGTAGAGCTGTTCTCCTGAAATCCCATGTTCATCTACAAAGCTGTGTAAAAACGTTTTGAAGTTGTCAACATCATCTTGGTTAGCAGAAAGTTTTTCACCGCTGATCTGCAGTTTCCGCACACCATAACGATTTTTCCAACTTTCTAACCATCCCTCACTTGCTTTAAACTGTCCATCAGCTCCGATTTCTTTATTGAAGTGCAAAGCTTTTTCTTTTAGCAAAGGACCTGAGATAGGCAATTCTTGCTCTCTTCTTTGGGTAAACCAAAGATATAAAGCCTCATTAACTTGGTTGTTAGTGGCTTTCTTCATCATTTTCAGTTTTTTTACACCACTTGTTGAAGCTTGCGATGAGCACCACTTCTCAATCTCACTCCTCGTTTTTTTCCAGTCACTCACAGTGCTCGTTCCTACTCCCATGTCAGCAGCAATCTTCTTAGCTGTTTCACCAGCATCCAACCTCTTCAGAGCACGAAACTTTTCATCCATTGTCACAACAGTTTTCTTCCTTTTTTCCGCCAATTTAGCAAAAAACAACGATAAAGAATAACAACAATAAAAAATAACAACGATAAAATACAGTAACAATGGTTAACAATACTGTAACGATAACAACGGCAATCACTTCTGACATACAATTTAGAAACTCACTTGCAAAACAAACTGTCACTTTAAAACGCAAACACAGACTGCGGGTAGCAAGTGGCAGGCAGACGGCAGCCGAGGTTGAGAATAAAGGAATGGGTTTCCGGGAAAGAGCCATTGACCGAGTCAAGGCCACAGCCCCGCTCGGAATAGACTAGGCGCGCAAACAACATTCCAGCTGCAACTTTCACTTTTCCATCCCTAACCATTTCGCTAACCAAAATTGAAAAATTAGTTTGGAGATACGTCCGGATATGGGAGGATCCGGATATCACAAGTTCCGGATGTGACAGGTTGTACTGTATTTGTATTGATATTATTCATGTAATTCAGTAACGTGTGTATTTGTCCCGTGGTACCGTTGAAAATGACAAAGGTATCGTCAACATAGCGTTTATAAAATTTTATCCTGTTATGTAATTTGTTGTTCGTTGAAAGCAAGTATTTATTCTCATAATAGTTAAGATAAACGTCCACCAACAATCCAGAAAGAGGAGATCCCATAGCCAGGCCCTCTTCTTGAATAAAAAATCGATTATCAAAAGTAAAATAGTTCTGCTTTAGTATGACCTCAAGAAGAATTAATAACTCATATATTTCTTGTGAACTCAAGTTACTGGTTTTTTCCAAATTAATTTTCAGAATGTTCATAGTTGCCTGTATTGGTACACTAGTGTACAGGTTAGTTATATCAAACGACACAAATTTGTGCTGGCTACTAATATTCATTTCTTTAGTTAGATTTACCAATTCAATACTATTTTTTATGCAATGATTATCATCCAAAACTACGTTGTTTTTTATTATATTGACCAGTTTCTTCGAAATTTTGTACCCTGGTGCCGTGGTGTAATTTATAAGTGGCCTTATTGGAGTGTCTGGTTTATGAATTTTAGGTAGTCCGTTGAATTGTGGGGCATATGCTGTCATAGGTTTTAGATGACGGCGTGTGGCTTCATTAAAGAGATTTGTGCACTTATTAATTGCATTATTAAGGTGTTTCATGTATTTCTGAGTAGGATCTGAACCTATAGATTTTATATTGTTGTTCTTGATAAAATCATATACTTTTTGGTGGTATATGTCTCTTTGCATGATAACAAAGGTATTGCCTTTGTCGGCTTTTGCGACTATTGCATTCTGTTCTATTATTTTATTGTTAATCTGTTTTAAAACTCTTATGTCGTTTGCATATTTTTGTTTAAGATGTCAAATATATCATATGTAGAATTTAAATATGGTTAAACAATGTATGTACAATACGCATGCGCGTATTATTATTGTTATAACGGATGTATGTATTCTAGCAAATTCAGTTCAAGGAATAAAGTCTTTTCTAATCAACGCGGTGTCTAACTGTATTTGGCAATATAATTCCAATAATATCTCTCACAGGTTATGGGCTAACACTAGTAATTTGGAGATATATAGATGTGTGTTAGTTGTAATTACGTCGGAATTATTTACAGAGAAAAGTTTGTTTACATATACAGGCTCAAAGTGAAAAAGTTCACGTGCTTAACCTAAAATGGGTACGTCTACAGTTCCCTTTCCCCTGCTAAAGGCAGATATTTTTCCACTTGGAAATATAGAATACGTCTTGTTCTGAATAAAGAGGGTGCACTCGTAGCATTAGATAAAACAGACACAGAAATCGCAGCACTCACAGGTGCAGATTTGACCAGTTTCCAAGCTAAAGACGTAAAAGCTCAATGCATCATCGCACAGTCAATATCAGAAAAGTATATTGAATACATAGAGAGTGCACAAAGCGCCAAAGAAATGATTGCAAATCTGGAAAATGTCTTCCAGAGAAAAAGCGCATTATCTAAGATGTTTATAATTCGAAAGCTATTGAAAATGAAATTCGTCGATGGCGAGTTACAAGATCATTTCACTAAATTCGAAAAACTCATAAAATAACTCGATGGCGTAAGCAAAGTTGCAACCGATGATACCGACAAAATGTGTTACCTTCTTCTGACAATGCCGGAAAGCTTTGAGAGCGTCATTACATCGATAGAAATGATAATGAATAAAGACGCGACAGTATATTCGTATTCTGATGTAAAAACAAGGTTATTGGATACTGAACTCAAAAACAAAGAGAACTGCAATGCAGGTGATAAGGTCGATAACGATGGTAACTGCTCTTTCTACTCTCCAGGTGAATATAAGAATAGCTCACAGATGAGGTACGAAAATGTAATATGTCACTCATGTAGAGGCAAAGGACATTTCAAAAATGAGTGTCCATCAAACAAGGATGTGCAAACTCAACAGACGCCTCAGACGTCATATCGCGGCCATGGATATCGCGGTAAGAGAGGGAGAGGAAACTCTCAAGGACGTGGAAGAGGCAAGACGACAAGACATACGTCAAATGTTGCACAGAGTGAAGATGATCAAGAAGAAGAATTTGATTTCATTTCCGCTGAAAATATTGAGAAAAATGACGCTTTATCCTCAGAATTACTAGGAAATACTCGATCCGTTAAATTCATTTTAGATAGTGGTGCCACAAATCATTGGGTATCAGAAAATTTGGAAAAGCTTATGGAAAATGTTGAAGAAATGGAGAATAAAATGGAAATAAAAATAGCAAATGGTAGCACTATAAAAGGTACAAAAAGAGGTATAATTTGCTTGAAAGTGTTGAACAATAAAAATAACAGTTATGTTTTCATAAAGATACCTGCTATTATTGTACCTTAGTTTCCCTACAATCTCTTATCAGTGAAAAGAATGAGTTCAAAGGGATTTGATGTTCAATTCAATAGTGGTGGAAAATCAGTTACTATCTCAAATAACAAATTGCAAATGAAATGTGAATCCGAAGGAAATTTGTATGTGGCTCAATTTTCAATAGCACACAATTCGATGAGTGAAACTTGTTGCATTTCATTAAGTAAGGATCTACTATGGCACCGAAGACTTGGAAATCTCAATGCTCAAGGTCTTGGATCACTAAATTTTCCACACAATTTTGGAGTATGCAGTCCCTGTAACCAAGGTAAAGCAAAACGAAAGCCTTTTAAGGATGTACCCCTACCAAGGTCAAACAGAATTGGAGAACTCATTCACAGCGACTTGGCTGATCCTTTTAAAATACACACCATGAAAGGTGAAAAATATTATCAAACAATGATCGATGACTATTCACATTTTACCCAGGTGTTCCTTTTAAAACACAAAAATGAAGCAGAAAGAAATATTATGAATTATGTCCAAGAGTTAAAGGCCAGAGGATATTACTCTTCAAGAATCAGGTCAGATTGTGGTGGAGAGTACTCATCACATGTGTTTAAAAATTTCTGTATACAAAAAGGAATAGTGAACGAATACACTTTGCCACATACACAGCAGCAGAATGGAGTTAGCGAAAGAATCAATTTCACTCTAATGAGTAGAGTACGAACACTATTCGCTGAAACAAATTTGCCTAAGTTCTTGTGGGGTGAAGCAATACGTTGTGCTGTATACCAATTGAACCGCTCTCCAACAGTTGCCCTGAAGGAAAATAAGGTACCCGCTGAAGTCTACCTAGGTAAAGTGAATTATGACAAGTTGAGGGTTTTTGGTTCAAAGGCTTGGGCATATAAACTGCCTGTTCCAGCAGACAAGCTAGAAACAAGATCAGTTGAATGCATTATGGTAGGCTATGCTAAAAATGGGTATAGACTATGGGTACCCAAAACAAGTGAAATTATAATCTCAAGGGATGTTACCTTTGATGAAATTAACATCAACTATACTAGTCAGAAAAGCCTTAGAAAATATCCCACAAATGGTAATTGGAGATGACAGTGTAGGTGATAAAGAGCATCAAAGTATGAGCGAAGGAGACATCCAGGTCACTGGCACCTCACCTGCACATAGAGACAACAGTCTAAGCAATACTGTCCAACAGGGTGATCAAACATCACTGCGTAGAAGTGAAAGAATTAAAACTGTTCCAGAGAAATTTAAAGATTATATACTGTACAAGGATTATAATGAAAGTTTTAGTCAAAATGAAGATGAGATGCATATAGCGTACTGTCTTTGTGCAGGAGTACCAATCTCTTATGAAGATGCCATATGTACTAGAGATGGTTGGGAAGAAGCGATACAAAAGGAAATAAGTGCCCTCGAAAAACATCAAGCTTGGAAGGCAACAAATCTACCCAAAGGCATCAAAGCTATTGACACAATGTGGCTTTTCAAAATCAAGCCTGATGCACTAAGAAATCTCGTCTAGTAGCAAAAGGATTTCAAGAGGAAGTGTCCTCCAACATTTATGCACCAGTCGCTCAACTTTCCACCATCAGAATCTTACTGTCTGTAGCACTGCAAAATGGATGGGAAATTAACTTGATATCCCTACAGCATTCCTAAATGGCAAGCTAGACACTGAAGTTTATATAAAACCACCCAAAGGAGTAAAATGTCCAACGAATGCTCTAAAACTCATGAAAAGCTTATACGGTCTTTGCTCTTCACCCATAAAATTGAATGAAAGGTTTAACGAGGCTGTGCAACATCATGGTCTAATCAGATCACAAAATGACTTTTGTTTGTACTTGGGTAAAAATGCTTACCTTATTATATGGGTTGATGATATAATCATCACAGGTGACAAGAGCGAATGTCTAAAAGTCATTGAGTTCCTTAAAAAGGAGTTTAACGCAAAAGAATTAGGAATCATCAACAACTTTCTGGGAACAGAAATCAATGTAAATAAAGAGCAGATCACCATTTCTCAAAATGAATTCATACAAAAAGTAATCTCAAGATTTGGTCTGGAAAATGGAAAACCGATGGATACACCTATGGGACACAATTTCCAGGTTGACTTATCCCTACCAGTGGACAAAAACTTACCTTACAGAGAACTCCTTGGTTCACTTATCTACATATCAATTGTAAGTAGACCAGACATAGCTTACGCTACATCTGTCTTAAGTAGATATCTTGATAAACCCACTAAACAACTCTGGATTGCTGCGAAGAGGGTATTGAGGTACTTAAACGGTACCAAGCATTTGAATCTCACATTTCATAAAAATCAAGATACTGGATTAATCACATATTCAGATGCAGATTGGGCAGGAGACATCACCAGCAGAAAGAGTACAAGTGGATGTATAATATATCACTGTAACAACCCTGTATCCTGGTTTACAAAGAAACAAACATGCGTATCCCAGTCAACAACTGAAGCGGAATACATAGCATGTGCAATGGCAGCGATGGATGTGGTATACTTTTAATGCATACTTGTGGACTTGAAGTGCAATGTCTTAATTCCTTTAATTTATTTAGACAACCAAAGTGCACTTAACATGTGTGAAAGCTATGAAAATAGCAGACGTACTAGACATATAGACATTAAATATCACTATATTAAGGATCATATACACAAAAAACTTATTGAATTAGAGTACATAAAAACCCAAGATAATATAGCTGATATTTTCACAAAATCCTTGAATAATATAAAGTTTGCAAAGTTTTTTGAAAAACTCAACATAAAATAGTTTTCAGATACCAAAATTTCCAATTTTGCATTTATTTTTTTTATTTAAGTATATTTATCAACTGTACTCATACCAAAACTGTTCCAAATGTAAATTAAGGGTATTTAAATTATATGGGTATTTAAATTGGAGGGGGAATGTCAAATATATCATATGTACAATTTAAATATGTTTAAACAATGTATGTACAATACGCATGCGCGTATTATTATTGTTGTAACGGATGTATGTATTCTAGCAAGTTCAGTTCAAGGAATAAAGTCTTTTCTAATCAACGTGTTGTCTAATTGTATTTGGCAATATAATTCCAATATTAAATAATATCTCTCACATAAGATTATTCGGTGATGACATAATACTATTATTATTTGTTCTGAGGGACCTACCTATTCTGTTGTTGATTAAAACCCTTAATTCATTCTGTGATTTCAAATCTGGTACGCTTTTGATAGCCGCTTCAGTATGTATCATTTCACATACTGCGTGATTTTTAGTCAAGTCAGGCAAATTATATTTGAACCCCTTATTGAGTAAATTCAGTTCTACCGAGTTGAAAACAATGTCTGTTAAGCTAGAAACGCGTTTGTAAAATTTGTGTTTACATTCTGTAATCATGTCGTCATGATGATAACTGGTTAAGGTAGTTAATTTCTTATCGTGTCTATGAATAGTCGGTAATATAATCTTTCTGATGCGCTCATTGATATAACTCATTACACTCTGTATAAGTACTGGATGTATCTTGCTCAACAAATCTAAATGCAATTTATACAATGCTATGTTAAGTCTGGTCTTTTTATTATATAATTGTTTAATCTCCTCTTTTACCCATGCTATCTCAGCTATATGTTTAACTTTGTTTGCGATTCTTGAAGTGCCGTTTATGTGTATAGTGCAGTATTTAGGTGTAACATTAAATCGGATGCACTGTCTAATAAATCTGATGTGCAGGTTTGTTTTCAGCAATTTACTCGTAATATTTATGAATTTATATACCGTCAAGCAAGTACGGTGTATAAGATTACGGTGTATTAAGATCTTCTTATCAGGATACTTTATTTATTAAAATTAAGTACTTTACTCTTGTTACAACAAAAAATGTTTCCGGTAAACTGCCCTTTCCCCGTAACCGATCTTCACCAAAATCAATAGACCTTGAGTGTTCTGCAACTCAGGCACATATGTAAAAAATTATTTGATTCTGTTTGAATTTACGGTAGTTATCGTTCGTCATGAAAAAATTTCTCTTGTTACAACATAAAATGTTGCAGGTAAACTACTGTACCCCTTTCTCTTTAATGATCTTCACCAAAATCAATAAGTCTCGAGTCCTCTACAATTCAGGGATGCATGCAAAACATTATTTGATTCTGTTTGAATGTGCGGCAGTTATCGTTCGTCATAGAAACAATTACTCTTGTTAAAACATTAAAGGTGGCTGGTAAACTACCCCTTTCCCTTAACCGATCTTCACCAAAATCAATCTTCAGGTCATTACAATTCAGGAACATATGCAAAAAATTATTTGATTCTCTTTGAATATGCGGCAGTTATCATTCGTCATAGAAATAATTACCCTTGTTAAAACACAAAACGTTGCAGGTAAACTACCCCTTTCCCTTAACCGATCTTCACCAAAAACAATAGGTCTTGAGTACTCTACAATTCAGGACCTGTATGCAAACAATTATTTGATTCTGTTTGAATTTGCGGTTGTTATCATTTGCCAAAAAAATCTACACACACACACACACACACACACACACACACACACACACACACACACACACACACACACACACACACACACACACACACACACACACACACACACACACACACACACACACACACACACACACACACACACACACACACACACACACACACACACACACACACACACACACACACACACACACACACACACACACACACACACACAGGCACTTTTCAAAATTGACTTTTTTCATGTTTTGAGGGTAGTACAATCAGAATCTGCAATTATCTCGAACACGATTTTTTTTACCATCACCATACTTCCATTTCCTTATGGAACATGGAAGTAAAAATTAATAAATATTTATTTTTTATGGTTAGATGCATGAACAGTTGCTTAAAAGTTGCTTTAGGTCATTTACTATAATTTACATTTTTTAATTCTATTGAATATAGTGTATTTATCTTATACGCAACTCATGTCTAAAACAATGCTCATATTACACAGCTTCTACACAAGTAAAGGTAATACATGTAGGATATAAATGCTATACCGTGGCATATATTTTCAGAAAAGAGAAGTAACTAAATTATTAAATATTTATTTAAATACATTTAATTGAGAATTTGAAAATCTGAAAAAATATTCCATTTAATGGAATATTTTTCAGATTTTAAAATTCTCAATTAAAAATTGTTTTAACAATTTTTAACAACACAAGAAAAAATATATTCTTCTTAAAAGGACAATAGGTCCAATTTTTTTTGGGAAAGTAATGTAATATCTCAGTTATTATATAATAACTACAAACATACTACAGTTATTTTTATTTTTTATGTTAGTAACAGAGTTATTAAAACTTATGAGTATTGCCATAGACAATTAAATTATACAAAATAATTCACTGTACCTGACTGAATAGATAGTTACTGGTTCTGTCAAATATTCAGATGTATTTATTTTAATAATAATCATTTTAATAATTGTTAGCTGTGCAAACTGATTTGGGTTGGGTATAGTCTACCAAACAAATCTAAAGCACTACTGTGCTGACTACT
Source organism: Magicicada septendecula (assembly GCA_034769895.1). Classification (NCBI taxonomy): domain Eukaryota; kingdom Metazoa; phylum Arthropoda; class Insecta; order Hemiptera; family Cicadidae; genus Magicicada; species Magicicada septendecula. The sequence goes on from CM068369.1 coordinate 198,435,053, forward strand.
GTGTTGTCCTGTCTACTGTGAACCAGCACTATGTTTATCATTTGGCAGCCATTGGCTCAACCTATGATTGTACAATCATCCCATGAGTACAAAGACACCCTGCTCCAGTAATACAATGCAATGCAATCCTATTAGTAAACTACTCTTTAGGAACTGCGTTAACTAAATGGTGCATTCTGGTGTGGCTTAGTTCTATATCTTCCAGATCTCTCAAATACATAAAATGTTACCTGACTAAATACAACTATTTCTAAATATCACTATTGTTTGACGACTTGGAACACTTAAGTTTTTTATAAGGAAAATCGTAAAGATTTACCTTATAGCCTAAACCGGCTTTCACCTTTAGAAGGCTTCATCAGAGGCTCGTCATGATATTTAGTTACGTAACGGACACGTCATGGACAACGAAATCCAAGAATACAACTATTTCATTAACGACTCGGAACACAAAGTTTTTATGAGTAAAAACATAAAGTTTTACCTTACAAACTGAACCGGTTTTCACTTTTAAAAAGCTTCTTCAGAGGTTCACCTTTATGTTTTTACTCATAAAAAACTTTGTGTTCCGAGTTGTTAATGAAATAGTTGTATTTAGTTAAGTAACGGACACGTCATGGACAACGAAATCCAAGAATGTTACATGAATTAGGGTAGGTTTAATAGCTTATTTTGTATATTCACAACTGGTGTATTATCTGAGGATATAGACGATGGCTGTGGAATTAAAAGTAACATAATCAAAAGAATCAATGCACCATAAATCAATTATGACAATAGTTTTCAAACTAAAATGTAATTACAGATTAAAATTTAATCTATGTTTGAGATTAAACGCCATACAAAATTTAAATTAAAGATATTTTATATATGTAAATAAATATCCATCTAAATATTGCATTTTACTTCATTGTAGATATTAATTTTCTTTTGTTATTTTGATATAATTTTCCTTCTAAATAGAAAATGTATATATAGTAAAAATGTTTTTCCTGCATAGCTATCCTGCCCTCTACTGTTAATTATGTCTACAATAATGGTAAATTGGTAGTGTCTACAATAGTCACCTCCTACATTATACAAGAGCTGACTTATTACAATATCGTAGTACGCATTTCTCCCGCTAGGCGAGCGTAGCGCAACTCATTCTGAGTTCAGTGCCGTCATTGTTGTCGCCTGGGAAGGTTGTGTCCGGTCACAGTAATTCGTTTTGTAAAAGCAGTTTTGCTTGCTCCTCATTTTTTGTCATGGCGGATTTAAGTGAACAGCGCGCTGCTGTGAAATTTTGCTTCCTGCTTGGGAAAAACGCCGCAGAAACTGTTGTGATGTTGAAAACAGCTTACAAGGATAGGTGCTATGGGAAAAACTCAAGTGTACCAATGGTTTTCTCGTTTCAAAGAAGGTGAAATGTCAATTGATGACAAACCTCGTTCTGGACGTCCGTCAACTTCCAGAATTGACGAAAATGTTGAAAAAGTTCATGCAATCGTGCTTGAAGACCAACGACGGACCATTGAAGAGATTAGTAAGTTATCTGGAATAACTTGGAGCTCGGTCAGCGAATTTTGTCAGAAGATTTGGGGATGAGAAGGGTCACTGCAAAATTTGTGCCTCGGCTCCATTTCAGTGCGCCAGTTTTTAGCAAAAAACAACATGACTCCCTTGCCCCACGCCCCTTATTCACCTGACCTCGCTCCATGCGATTTCTTCTTGTTTCCGCGAATGAAGAGGGACATGAAAGGACAACGTTTTGGTGACGTGGAAGCGGTAAAGAAAAAAACGGGGCAGGAGCTGTCGGCCATCACAACAGATGAGTTTGAAAATTGTCTCCAGGAATGGGATCGCAGATTGGACAAATGTATTAAGTGTAATGGAGAGTACTTTGAAGGTGATAAGGTTGTTTTGTAAAAAAAATTAAATACATAGCTTTAAAAAAAAAAATGCCTGTTATTTTTGGGTACCCCCTCTTACAATTCTACTTTTATTAAATTGTACATTAAACTACTGTTAAATGACACAAGCCTGCAACAGTAAAAATTTCTTAAATCTAATAGGTGTGTTTTATAGTTTTCTGGGTGGTGATTATGGGAAAAATAGTGAACAAATTCCAGCTGTTATGGTTTTTTCACAATAAGCAATTGTTATGTTGATGTTTTATGAAATCCAGCTAATTTAATGGTAATTTGTGTGTATAATTATAAATATCTATTAGACTTTTTAAAGTAGGCAATAGTGTATATTTTCTTACATATCAGAAATAAATATCAGAAATAAAGAAAATAATGTAAATAGATGATGTGAACAAGTAAAAAGATATTTAACAGAAATGAAAAGAAGTTAAGACCTGCATATGTTCAGGTGCCTACAGGTCTCGTCCTGCACCCCCTTCACTATATAACATTCTATTGTTTTATTCTGTTCCACAGTTGTTTGTATACACACAGTGGGGTGCTATTGACATTTGTTTGTACATAGTGTTAATACATAATAAGCTTTGAGTTTTCCTCTTTCTTAGTTTTTAACTTAAAATGGCTTCAAGAGGTTATGTAAATTTGCCAGATTCCTTATGTTACATTTGTGATAACTTCATAGTAAAAAAAAACAACAATCTGATGATGAACGGGTATGTTCAAAAGCGCTAATCGATGTCACTGTGACTGGTGGTGTGTGCAACAAGTGAGTGTAGCATAAATTATTTAACCACTAATAAAATTTGTAGTTTGGATGTATTATGCATACTTTAGTGTAAAATTAGGAGACCAAGACTTTTCATGGGCTTTTCACAAAGTGTGTTCAATTTGTGTTAAAGAGCCAGGAATAAAAATTTTGTACATGATAATATAGTAGTAATAATATACTACAGTAGTAGTAGTAATATAGTATAATAAAATCCAAGAAAGTCTTGGTCCATCCATTCCATACCAAACTTGGCATCATGAAGCAATTTGTCAAGGCACTGCATGAAAATGGAGAATGTTTTAAGATATCTGCAAGAAATTGCCAGGATTGTCAGAGGCAAAGTTGAAGCCGAGGCGCATGGTTCGGGCCAGATATTAGAAAGCTTTTGAGGATGAACTTTGAAACTACGATAGAACATGAACAAAAAGAAAGACGCAATGGCTTCAAAGATGTTATGAAAACTTTGTTTGAAACAAGAAGGACCTAGCTATTAAAATATTGCCAGAAATATGTTAAGCAAATATAATGAAATGAGCTTAAAAAAGTTTTTCTAGATTCACATTTGGACTATTTTCCAGAAAACCTTGACACAGTAAGTGAAGAGCAAGGTGAAAGATTTCATCAAGATATTAAAGAAATGGAAAGAAGATACTAGGGAAGATGGAATGTAAATATGTTTGTTGACTAGTGCTGGATGGTCAAGAGACCTGCAGAACGTTCATTCGAGGAAGAGTACCCAAAGGAGATTTGAAAGTCAGTGAAAATGGTACCATAAAGTCATATAATAATTTACAGTGAACTTTAAATGCTTTCTGGGTCATATTTAAGTAGGTTTTAGTTGTAATTCAGTTTCCAACATTTTGTATTAACAAAACTTTATTTAACAAAAATCTCATTTTGCATAATTTTTAAAAACCTTAATACCTTTTTTGAAAGAAAAGCCTAATGTGATAGAAAAATGGTGGTCATTTGTTATCAACACTGGAAAGAATACAAAGTTAACCTAAAATATTTAAGACAATTTCCAGAAAGTTTATTTTTGTAGACTTTTGTAATTACATATCACCTTTCTTAGGATACTAATTGTTAGACAATTCATAACAGTGAATACTGCTTCTGGTTCTTAGATACAACTCCCTCTGCTGTTTCTTGTTTCTTCTATTATATGTACTCACAACTTTCAGCAGAAAGTTTCAAAACTTTCCATACTGTGTCAAATCAAAATAAATTTTTTAAGTCTGATATTCTTCCCACTGCTGACACTAATTTGTTTCTGTTATTTTCATGCTAATCATTACTTTCCAGTCAACCATTTAACTTGACCATACTGTTTCAACTATCTTAGTTGACTTTACTTTGTGAAATCAAGTTAGGTAATCTAAACTTAATGTATACTTGTTTTTGTCCATCAACGAGGATATTGTGTGTTGTTCAAAACAGTTTTACCGGTCACTCGACCATCTATTCCTTAGGCTTTCACAGCTGGTATTAAGATTGTTGGAATTATTATTTGGCAGTTAGTCAACTGCTTATATTCAAGACTGAGGTAGAGACTATGTCTCAGTGCTGGTTGAATTGGCAGACACCATGCCAATTGTCATTTCTGACACTGAAGATGGCCTCCAATATGTCTGAAGATGGGCCAAAATGTCTGTCTTGAATAGAAGCAGTAGAGTATGGCCTAAAAGCCCTGCAAACAATAATTCCAACAACTGGACCAATTCTCAGTTCAGTGTTTATTAACCCAGAATAATACCCAAAGCATGTCTCATTTAAGTTAATTCTTATTTCCAGCACATTTAAATAATATTAACAAAAATGTAACTAGACGCAGTTGAGAATTAGATATCTTGTTCATTAGATTTTACTTGTGAATACTTTTCTTATAGATGTACTAAAATAAATTTGTAAACGGATCTGTGTAACGGCCTATACAAAATGTTAACAGTAGACAAGCACCAATAATGAACATTAAAATATGAAATCTGAAGTTAAACTTTGTTGAATCCATGCTTATACATTATCTTTTATCTTACATTATACATGTATCTTTTATATTAACATTCCAGTTAACATATTTTGAGTGATATTCAAATGAAATATGGTTTTCACTTGTGGAGAATAAGTTGCAAAGTAATTTTAATCACACTACAACAGTGATAACTTTGGGTTTGCTTATCTGAACAAGACAATTGTAAACATAGTTAATTTGTTTCAAGAACTAAAAACGTGTTGTTTATTGCAGTAAGCACATCATGTTAATGTGTTGTGCATGCTGCTATCTATTGTCAGTACACTAAGTGTACTTTATTTTAGTATTATTGTGAACTGTTATGTGCAGTTCATTTAAATGTGTTATTTTATACAATTTTATGGGGAATTTTAGTTTTATATGCAACTTATTGGTAGTTTAACATTAATCTGTTGTGTCAAGACACCCATCAATAACAAAAAGACAAGTGTAAATTGAGTTTAGAATTAGCTTGTTTTCTTTTTTAATGGCACATTATGAATGATATTTTCTTTCTTTCATTGTTTTTGTAATTATTTACCAGAACCGTCATTTTGTATATAAAAAATTGGCTAAAAAAAATTTAAACTACCTCTAAAAGTTTAAAAATTTTTGTATTCTTACAGATGTTAATGAATTATGTTTCCACGAAAAATGATGAAGTAATAACAATGGTTGCTTGCTCATAAGGTTCAATGGTTAATTCAACTTACTAACAATTTAAATATATTTAAGGTTTGGTTGTGATAATGGTTGAGATTGGTGAGATTGTGTGTTATAATTGATTCAGATAGTATGCAGATTCCTCACATCTACTGCTTGAGGTTTGATGTAGATTTTTGAACCTCATGATTTATAGTGAGGAGGTATGGAGAGGAAAACTCCTCATACACATAATAACACTGAATGGTCACTAATTAAAATGAATCTAATTTTAATATATTGTAAATAATAAGTCCTTGGCACAGATCACCAGCTAGAAAGATTGAGAATACTAGAAAAAAAGGTGATACATTTTTATTTCTCATCAGTAAATCATATAAAAAAAAATCAAATATCAGCAATTTCTTAGAAGCCAAGAAAGTTTCCTGAAAATGTATTAAAACGGAATTTGAAAATCTGTGTGTTGGGCAAATTATCTGTCACAAAAAACGTGTATTTACTTCAATAAATCTAAACAAATTCTTAAAAATATGTTTTTCGTTACTCATTGGGAACACAACAAAATTTTTATTTGGAAAAAACAATCTAATTATCTAATTAGACAAATTTACTTATACTTTTCCGACTCAGAAAAGTATAATGATACTCAGTATAGTGGTATCAAATTTGACTCTTACCTCTTACCTTTCAATCTGCCCTTAAGAGGTATCTTCCCATGCTTCTTTTTTTGTTTGTATGTCATTTTAAATCTTAAGTATCTTAAGCATGCTGCATGCTACTTCAACCTTATTCACTCTACCTGCCCCATCTCATCTCTCTACCTTGTTGACTTCTGTCACTAACAAAGGGGTATACTTTCGCTGTTCTCTTCTGTTCATAATGTTGATCCTGTTCTATCTAATGCCTCAAGTTTTATAACACTCAAGCCTTTAAACCTAATACTATGTTTGTTTTAATCGAATTTCATGTTGCATCATGCTAGTTTTATTTACCAGTGACCTAAATACTGACATGATAATGTTTCCTTATAAAATAGAAACTGCAAGTAAGTACAGCTGTTCCTGAACTTCATTCACCAAGGATCCACCAATAGTTTTTTACACTTCATATCACAAATATCCAGTATATCAGTGGTGTAGCCAAGGGGGTTATGTGGGTGACAATGCCCCATTGGTAGGTTGCCACCACCAATGGACTCTTATAGTTAAAATCTGTAGGCAGATAGTACCAGGATGGTCAGAGCACATACTGCTATAACTAACAGTACCATACATTTTGGTTACTTGTGTGTGTGTGTGTGTGTGTGTGTGTGTGTGTGTGTGTGTGTGTGTGTGTGTGTATGTGTGTGTGGCATATACAAATAAATTTTGTGAAGTTTCTTTGCAATGTGATTATCAGGATGATAGCCAAGTATTATCAGGATTATCAAGTATTTATTATAAATAGCCTACTAGTCACAAAAATGACAAATACTCAATTCCAGAGCAACTGTGGTTTCAATGTTTTAGATTTATAGAAAACATTATTCCATACAATTATTGTTAATTATTTTTAAAGAACATAAAAAAACTAAAAACTAGTGGTATTTAATAATACTTTGAGATATTGATTTTATAGATTTTGGTGTTAAATGTTTAAAAATCAGTTACATTCAAAAACTGAAGAAAAAAGTTTACACATTTTAGATTATGACTTACCTGTAAAACTCCTCAAATTTTATGTTAAGTAAATACTTTGAATATTTAATAAGTATTTTTTCATACACAAAGCAATAATTTCTTGTCAACAATTTTTCAGTTTACATACAGAACTTCAGTTAGTAGTATAAAATCTTTTTACAGTCTATATAATATATACTTGAAGAAACTAGTGTGAACATGTATACAAAATTAGGTATATATGTGTTGATTTTATAACACACAGTAGACATTTTTTCATATTTAAAAAGAATAACTATTTTCTATGAACAAAACTTCAAATTTCACTACAGTGCACAATTTAAATCTAAAAATTTCTATTAAATGAGAAATATGTAAGTGAAAGTCATACCTTGAGTATTAGTAAAGTGATTACGTATGTTTGTTACAAGTTGCTACCAACACACTGCTAGCTATGTGCAACTGATTTTGACAATCAAGAGACAAGTTTTATCTCTGCACTGTATTTATGGGCCATTAACATACTTCCTTGTTTACAGGAAACATTATATGAATGGTTAACTTGACTTTAATAGCCAACAATCACTAATTAATAAATTTTATCTTCAATAACCGTTATGTTGTACAATATACTGAAAACAAATATTTTGGTCTATACTGAGAGCATTTTACATCTGATAGTCAGTTTTATTTTGAAATCAATGCACAATAGTTTTTTGAACATGGTAAACTAAAAATTCTATCAACTTAGATAAACAAAACTGTTATAAATAAATTGTTTGTTTATATTATTTATACTCCATCCTTTAATATATTTATGCTAGTAATATTTAACAAATTGTATATTTACATTTTTAATTAGAAAATGTGTCACTAATAATGATTTTGGTAATGTGTAAACATGTATGTTTGTGTGTGTGTGTGTGTGTGCGCGTGCGCATGTGTGTGTGTGTTTGTGTGTGCATGTGCGTGCGTGGGCTTGTCTAGAGGAGGGAGTGCATGATGGAGACTGTGTTTAATAACCATATTATGTTGTAAAATAAATGTTAGATGTTTATGTTTACTCACAGATACAAGGCTGAATATGTATCTTGATCTCTTTATTTCAAATTCACATTAATTGCTATAATAGCTTAGAACCACAGGATTATATTACATCATAAATGTTTACAAGATAAGCCACTTTTGTAAGTGAAACTGCAACAATCAGAAAGACGCTGTTATAAAAAGATATTTTGTTATATAAGTGCGTGTGTGTGTGTGCATTTTACATATTCTATAATAAGGTGAATAATAATGAGAGATTTAAGTCATTTAAAATATTGCTGATATGATGTTATTTTTTGTTTTCGGTCAATGTAAACATGAATTTGAATGTCACATGAACAGCTGATAGAAACAAACAATACAAAACTCAAGTCATTTAAACTGGAAATCATGTCGATTATTTGTCAAGATTTGAAACTTTTAAGAATTACATGAACTTTTTTATGGAAACTAAAAAGTCTGTGGCATATGAATTACATAAGTATAAAAAAGAATTGAACATGTAAAACAACAATAGGAATAACATAAGGGGTAAAAGGGACAGCTAAATGATTACCTATCTTAACTATAGCAAATGTTATCTTTTATGGAATTTAAAAACTAAAATGAGGTGAGTAGAACCTTTGGGGTGAGAAGACTGTAAGCTGTTAAAATAGAGCTTGAGATAAATGTACCTATAACAATGTACCTTTGCCAGGTAGAAAGATGATCTAAATTACCTGGAAAGATGGACAAGAATTACCGGGAAAGGGATCTGTGGTGGATGGTAAGAAAGCATTCGTCAGCAGTATGCAGTCTGATGATGATGACAATGATGATAATAATGACAAATATGCCGTTACACAGCTTTAGTGTCCACATCAAATAGGTTAGTTACCAGCAGCAGTGTTAATAATGATCAGGGGTGCCTACAGGGGGGATCGTGTCGCCATTGGTGACATTTAGAAAATGTTTTGGGGGGGGGATTTTTTTTTACTGTTGCATGAAAAATCTTTCCCAATTTTACAAAATTGTAAAAAACTTATATATATATATATATATATACTTTAATATTTATAACTAAATTTACCTCAAGATATACTTTTTTCCCTATTAGGTTTTTATACTTTTTTCCATTTATCTTGAGGTAAATTTAGTTATAAATATTAAAGTATTATATACATCAAGAAACGGACTGTAGCAGAAAGTGATTGAAATATATATATATATATATATATTCAAAGCACTCAACATTGAAAATACACAAAAAACTAACACATACACCACAATCACACACAATAAAACCAATTTGAAATACCAGAAGCCAACAGGAAGCCACAATAATAATAGTCAACCAACAACACATATGTACTTCACCAGACAAAAAAACCGGAAGGCTGAGGATGGGTACAAGATAGTACCCGAAACATGTTCCAAAAAAGGAAAAAAATAACATCTTGAGGTAAATTTAATTATAAATATTAAATGTAATATATATATATATATATATATATACACATATATATACATTGTAACATAACAAGATTACGCCTCAGAATAAAGAGAAGTATTCCATCAAAATTCACTGTGAAATATGCATAAACCCAATCTTTTTAGTAATAAAGTACAACGAAGAATAAAATGAACACAATAAACAAAGAAATGAAGACACACCATATTATTTAAAGATAAATAATAAGGTCAAGAAATAAAAAGTAATTAAAACAAAAAGGAAAATATTATAATAAATAAATAATAGGGAATTAAGGAATAAAAACTCATGAAGTAAATAATTTAATGACAGTAACAAACAATGACTGACGATGACAATAATACCCAGAAGTGAAGATCAAGTGACAAACAAACATGTAAATAATGATTAATTAATAGAATTATAATGTACAAATGTTAAACTTAGAAAATAAGTAAAAAGACATTTGTTAGTTCATAAGCATTAGATTATAACTATGAGGAAGTCTGCGTACCTCAGACAGTTATTTTGTATCATTTAACTACAAACGGTGAATGATATACCATAAATTTTACAAATATAATAATATCAAACTATAATTATATAAGTTACATTTTGTTTTAATTGTCTCCAAGTCACGTTACTAACTATTTAGAATTAATATTAGGCAATTACCTGTATTAACTTCCGTCTTGTGACTTATTTGTTTTTTTCTTTAAACCTGATGATGAGAATTTATTCTCGAAACGCATCGTTAAAGAAAAAACCAAATAAGTCACAAGACAGAAGTTAATACAGGTAATTGCCTAATATTAATTCTAAATAGTATATAAGTTAGGTTGTGTGATAGTGCTAGAAAGTGAGAATAACAAGTGATAGACTTTAAAAAGGAAAAAAATCATGTATAATGAAAGTGATTAAACATAATTATAATATGAGCATTGAATGAAACATATAATCTATATGAAACAGTTATGTAGCCCATATAGTGAGATCAAACCAAGTGTAAATAATTAAAAATTAGAAAAATCTTACGTTACAAACTTACAATATAATGTAGTGACGAAGAAAAAATAAGATTCAACGGAATCAAATTCATTACAAAAGATAAAACCGAACTTGTGACCCATAAACATATCATAGCCAAAGCCTTAACTGAAGGAATTAGTATTTTGGTAAAAAGAAAGGGATTGTTGGAAAAATATTGAAACCAGACAGAACATGTTAATTTGACTCCTGGACTTTTATACAAATTAATTGCGGATAGAAGGCAAGATGACAAAAAAAGACTATTGAAATAACTAGAAGACTAATATTTTAACGAAAGTACCAAAAACTTGAAGGCCAGAAGCGAAGAATCAAGCAATAAATTCATAAGGAAAACTACCAGATTGGTGAGATTGCTCTGATATGCTAAGCCAGATATTTGAACCAACATTACTACATTTTAACGATCGAGTTACAGTGAAATACTATAACCAAAACAATATAAACGCTATAATAGTGAATTTTATTTGTACACCATAACTATTAGTATTAAGAGTTCCTTTTTAAATTGTTCTTTTGTATGATCCAAAAGACTCACTAGTCAACATACATCCACAACACCCAATTACAAAACCTTCATTTATTATGTTTTATGTTATATTATGACTTGAACAATACTTTGCCTTTAATTTTACATTAACCCTGAGATTGAGATTTTTCATGTAATCCAACCGAAATGAGCTACCAATAAAAGAAGACATTGAATGTCAATACAATTAAGAAATGTTAAAGAGAAATAATAAATTTTATTGAAATTCAGTCAAGATGGAAAAGGAGTTTGATTATTTATTTAACATAAAAGCTTAATTCTTACATAGAAGAAGGGTAAGTTTAAGAAGTTTAGGAGTTAAGAGATAAAAATAAAAAGATAATATATATATTATTACAATATATATATTATAACATACCAAATTTCAATTTAATGTAATTTGGGTAGCCCCATGTTCAGGGCCAATTTATATAACATAACAAATTATATAAATAAAATTGAATTAATGGGTGTAATCGTATTAAGAAGATGATGCATTATTTAAGTTTAAAATTGTTCCATTATTTATTTTTTTTTATTAAACAAAATCTTTCATTTCGCATATTGAAATAGTACTCATTATTACATCGTTTGTACGACTCTTTTGTACACAACTTATAGCTAACAAATTACATACAACAGGTTATACATAAATCTTATTATCTAATTTAAATTAATTAAATATTATTGCTCTCGGCTTACTCATTGTGTGGTCATCTTTTTGCAATTGCTGATTAATTTACTTCAATAATCAATTTACTTGTATTCCAATTTCTTTAATATTAATTGGTTTTAAAAGTTTCTACTCCATATGCATTCTCCTTTATCAACAAAGACTTTATTAATTACGTTAACTCAAAAATCAAATATTTCTCTTAACATTTATGTTACTCTCAATTACTAAATTTTATACAAGAGATATTATTCTAAATTTCACTCTGCTTTTACATTTACGTACAATTAGTTATTTTAATACAGGTTGAATGTCTTTCATTCTAACTTTAATTAGCGTCTTTCAAATGTCTGTAATTACAATGGTTTTTCATCACCTCGTTTGGCATGGTTAATCATCCATACGTCCTCCTTTGGTCCTCAGTCTGTGTCCTCCATGTCCTCCTGGTCCTGTGGTCGGATTCCACTGCATGTGCTGTTTAACAGTCGTCTCGCCTCACATCATATGCTACAGGTGTGTCCATAGACCTCCTCGTATGTACTCTGTTGCTCTGGTTGGACTTCCAGTTTGTCCTGTGACTCTTACTATAGATTTAAAATAGCGTCATCGACTGACATAGCCTCCTGTGGCAACGGTTTAATCGAGAAGAAGAAGCTTTATTAGCGCGACCTGGTATTTATAGTCAGGTCATGCAAAAGCTCAGGTCTGAACAATTTTCAACTTGTCAGATTTTGTTGAAGCATCTTTTCCCCCACTCTGGTTCAATTCAATATTTTCGCCTATCTTCGTGAATTACGAAGTCTGTTTCACACTACACAATGTTCAATCGATCACTAATTTTTATATGTTTACTACACGTAAATTACAATTGTTTATTGTAATTACAAAAAGAGCTATTCACTTTTTACATATAGTAATTGCACTTTTCGTCACATTGGCACAGTCTTTTAACCCTTTGTTCACCTTTAATTTCTATACACTTTGGTGTCTTTTGTTTTACCATATCGTACATATTTTTCTTATAATTAAAATAAAACATAAAAACTATCCTACTTGAAAAGGGTTGGTTACATTTTAGGAACGGACAGGCTTCACACACACAAACAAAATACTCGTGTACACATCGCTAGCGACAGGTGTGACAGGAATGCGTGTCCATGCATGAACTCTGCGCTCCCTGTTTTTAACTGCGATACAGCTTATGCAATCTGAATCATGTTTATTAATCCATATTTATTTATTTTTATTATTTATTTAATTTATTTTAGCAATGCACAGTACCGTTACTGGTTGTACCATAACATAAATTTTATATAATGTAATTTATGCAGGTTGTATAATGATACCAGGTGTAACTATAATAAGAGTATTAGATTTATGAGTATTTAAAAATTCATATTTATTGTTTTCTCAAACCTTATAAATAATAAAACATCGTTAATAATCTTCGGTCAAGATATCACTCGTTATTAAGTATTTATCTCTTAAACTATACGGTGTTACACACATTTAAAACACTCTTACATCTAGACATGTTAATAATCTTAATCTAGACATTTATTCAATTTGATTTACTAAAACAATAAAATTAAAATGTAATTTGAATTGAATTCTTTTAATTCAGATCTGACCTCAACTTGCTCAGTCTATACCAATGTTTAGAAATTAAATTTAAAATTATATTAATTACTTTTAGACTGGCATTTGTTTTATATTCAAAATTTAAATTATTCTTTTCTACAATGCAAATATCAAATCAATTCAATTATTTACTTTGATAAACCAAAATATACTATCTCAAATTTAAACTCTTTTTTTTCTTATTTCTTTATATGCGATCGCTCATTCTTACGACTAAACATTTATCGAAGATTCTAATATATTATTTCTAATTATAAACTTTTGTCTTTGTTTTAATTTATTGTCTTTTTATATAGTCTTTATGAGCTCTTTTAAAAAATCATTTATAAATGCATTATGCATGTCACCTCGAGTTTTGATGATCTTACGACTTATTGACGGGGTCCAGAGTTGGGTTTCCGTTACTCCTGGCTCAGCGTGGTCCTGGATATGTCCAGAGTCCAACGTTGTTCTCCAGCAGTGTGTGGTCCATCTCAGAGAATTGCTATCTGCTGCAAGGTGGATCTCAATCGTCGGTTAGGCATCAAAAAACATCTTTTAACGTCCAGCATCCCTCGTTGCTCTTGTAGCTTCTCCGTAGATACTCTTTGTAGACTTAAATGGTCCCGGTACTTTACGCTTCCCGAAATATTGTCAACATAATTATTGAACGTCTTATTCGTTCGTCAATGAGACTTAAAATAAAATAAAAACTGTTCTGCCGACGGACAGCATGTCCGACTGCAACTGTGTCTTGAAATGAAGAGAAGGGTTTTCAGTTGAACCCTTAATTTATACCCTCTCGAGATTCCACACCTGTTGGCTCCGAAATCATCTTGTCGAGACCTGCAGATCACATGCTAGCCCCCACTCCCGAACCTTTTCATATATTTGCAATTTTTAGCAAATAGCAATGTTTTGTATGGAATCGAGATAGCACAAATCATAGCTAATCTGATTAAGCACTCACTGTATTAATTTGAGCGTCTTAGGGTAATTTGCGTATTTTTGGCACATTTATTTCACACTGTCTCTGCATAATGTGTCCTGTTAACATCATTTTCTCACTGGGGATAACTATAAATTTTACACACACTTTGGTGCCTTTGGTTTGTTTATACACTAATTAGTTTTCACACAGTGAATTAAAATAATTATTTTATTAATTACTTGGGGAGGGTAGCTGAAATTCCTGTCTGTACATGCATCACTAACACACACAAGATACACATGTAACACACATACAATCAAGCAGGTGTTCCTTGCCTGTCGAGCAGGTTAATTTCTCCCCTAATATAACAATGAAATATTTTTACAATCTCAGACCTGTCCATTTACCACTAACTTATAATAATTCTACAAATTTTATATTTATTTAAATCAATGCCCAATACAGCATATGGCTGTATCGTTGCAATATATATATATATATATATATATATATATTGGTTCATAACGTTATCCTACGTCTTCCGATCCCTAGTCTCCATTGGTCTCGATCTAACCAAGATTCTTTTTCTAGTTCCCGGTCTCTCATTGCCTGATTGATGCCTTCTCTCCAACTCAACCTAGATATTCCTCTTCGCCTATGACCATATGGTGTCCATCTCAAAATTTGCTTGGGGAGTCAACGCACATGTATGCTTGGGGAGTGCGACATGTATCAGACGCACAATAAATCTACACAGTTGACTTTTTCGAGCAGGCTGTAGGTGCGGTGTGCACGGAAAAAATGATCTAGTCTTCTACTCGATGCTTCAAACAGGCTACAGATCGAGTTCAAGGTGTCACCGTGTGGCGGCTTATGGCAAACACTGAGGATGCCGAATGTCAATAAGGGAGCTGAGGAACATATAAGAGAATTGTGCCACCGAATCTGGTTAGGGATAACAGACGTACTTTGTTACAGTCAAAAAATATTAATAAAGTACAGTGTGCAATAGAACTTTGTGTTTATATTTTTTATTTATCATGCTTTCTGCTACATTTTAGTACACTACGATAAGGCCCAAAAACAGGCTGAAATTTTTATAGCATTTTATTGACAAAAACAGATTTGAGTGAGACGTTTAAGTTGCAAAACTAAGTATCTTTCAATAAAGTCATAGAGTACTGGTATTGTAAAACAAATCACGTTTCACTGAAAATATTAATTTGTGATTTATTATTAAAAATCCTTATTTTTTAGTTTATAATTACCTACAATCAATATATCGTTTCAGTAAAGGGTAATATTTTGTAAAAGTTTTGAGTTAGGAAGCCCCGGCCTTTGCTCAATTAGGTAAGAAATTTTACTGTAAAAGAGAGAAAAGATCTTGTCAGAAATAGGGGGGATTTTTTTATAAAATTGGGGGGAAGCGTTATAGGTGTTGGGGAGATCAGTACCCCTGATGATTATGAGCCATGCCATTTAATGAAAACCAAAAACAATGTTGCCTGTGAATGGTAGAGTGAAATTATTCTTAAATATTTAGATAGATATCAAAGTAGCTATGATTGTGGATAGTGTGCTGGATTTGCTAAGTGACTTTAGATTGTACTCTTTTAGATAGCAGACAGCCTTTCAGACACCCTGTGGGGGAACCTGAGTAAGAAAAAAAAGCTTTTGGAAAGAGAAATTCCAAAAAAAAACACCAGATTGGTCAGGAGGTCCAGTCTTAATTGTTATTAAAGATGGTATAGACACTGAAGAGGTCAAGAAGTGGTAAGAAAATGACTGGCCCTGTAGGAAGACGAAGGAATGGATTATGATACAAACAACAAATTGTGAACGTGTATGAAAGCAGTTCAAGATGTGCTATAAGGTTTTCCATGTGGAGAATAACCTTATGTATTTATCGTATCTGACTCAACCACACCCTGTTCTAGTTGTTCCCAGGTTATGCAGCACCCAGACGCTGGAGATGTTTCATGACAACACTAAAGTAGACATCCAGGAGAGACTGAAACCTACCTGTCCATATGTCAACAGTTCTTCTACTGCATTTCTATCAAATGGGATATTGCTAGCACATGTTCACCCTGTGCCTGTACTAACCCAAGGAAACAAAAGGCTGACACCAGTATATAAGGGAGATGGCCGTACCAGCCTAGGGAAGTCATCACACTTGATTTGATGGCCCATACACCAGAACATTACGAGGAAAACACAGATCTCCACATTGAAGACCAAGGTAATGGCTTTTTTGGAGCTGATCCAATACAAGCAAAAATTGTTGTAAATGGTACTGATCTGGAGCAGATCAGTAATTTTAAATATCTGGGTTGTAACATTTCTTACATTACAATAAATGAAGAAGCTGCATAAGTTTAACCATATTTGTGGGACCATCAGGGGAACTCTAAAAGCAACAAGTAAAGAAATATGCCTGAAGTTCTACAAGATGGTGACCCTCCCCACATTTCTCTGTGGGTCTGGGAATTGAACTTAATAAAATACTGGGCCAGTCTTATTCAAGCAGCCAAAATGAGATTTCTCATGCATGTGGCAGGTTATCCTCATCAAGACTTCAAAAGAAATGTTGATGTATGGCAGGAACTGAATATATGAGTATACTTGATAGGACTGCCCAATATAAGCTAAAATGGTTAGAACATCTTAACCGAATGGATGACTGCCGTATTCCAAAACATCTACGGAATTATAAACCAAAAGGATAGAGCAGTATGGCACATCCAAAGAAGCACTGGAGTGGTCAGCTCTAGTCTATCTGATTGGGGCCAGAACAAAGCATTTTTTGTTTAATCCTTGCTAAAGAAAATGATGATGATGACGGTTTAGAAATATCTTCTATCAAAAAATTGTTCATACTAATTTTACTTCCATGTTCCTTAAGGAAATGGAAGTATGGTGATGGCAAAAAAAATCGTGTTCAAGATTATTGCAGATTCTGATTGTACTACACTCAAAACATGAAAAAAAGTCATTTTTTGAAAAGTGTCTGTGTGTCTGTCTGTGTGTCTGTCTGTAGATTTTTTTTCTATGGCAAGCGATAACAGCCGCAAATTCAAACAGAATCAAACAATTTTTTGCATGCAGTCCTGATTTGTAGAGTACTCAAGACCTATTGTTTTTGGTGAAGATCGGTTAAGGGAAAGGGGTAGTTTATTGGTAACGATTTTTTTTTAAATCAAGGGTAATTTTTTTCTATGTCAAACGATAACAGCCGCAAATTTAAACAGAACCTACTACTCTTTTGCAAACAGCCCTGAATTGTAGAGTTCTCAAGACCTGTTGTTTTTTGGTGAAGATCGGTTAAGGGAAAGGGGTAGTTTACCTGCAACGTTTTATGTTTTAAAAATGCTATTTTCTATGGCAAACGATAACAGCTGCAAATTCAAACAGAATCAAATAAGTTTTTGCATACAGGCCTGATTTGTAGAGTACTCAAGACCTATTGTTTTCGGAGAAGATCGGTTAAGGGAAAGGGGTAGTTTACCTGCAACGTTTTTTTAATCAAGGTAATTTTTTTTTTTGGTAAACGATAATAGCCGCAAATTCAAACAGAGTCAAATAATGTTTTGCATACAGTCCTAAATTGTAGAGTTCTCAGACCTTTTGGTTTTGGTGAAGATTGGTTAAGGGAATAGGGTAGTTTACCTGCAACATTTTTGTTTTAACAAGGGTAATTTTTCCTATGACTAACGGTAACTGCCGCATATTAAAACAGAATCAAATAATTTTTTGCATACATCCCTGAATTGTAGTGATCTCAAGGCCTTTTGATTTTGGTGAAGATCGGTTAAGGGGAAGGGGTAGTTTACATGCAACCTTTTACGTTTTAACAACAGTAAAGTACTTGAAATTCATTTAAACTTTTTCAAACAATGGTAATTGTTAAAAATAAAATAATTTTGTTGCCAGGCAATAAAATTATAATTTTTTCATTTTAATGTAAATCATGTATGAGAGAAAATATATCATTCGTGGCAGGCAAGCATATCTCAATTATGTAATGTTTACGTTTCCATTTTATTATTATGATGACTGCAATAAAAAGGCAGGGAACACACACACACACACACACACACACACACACACACACACACACACACACACACACACACACACACACACACACACACACACACACACACACACACACACACACACACACACACACACACACACACACACACACACACACACACACACACACACACACACACACACACACACACACACACACACACACACACACACACACACACACACACACAATTCACGTTATTTATGGCCTCACTCATGTTTATTTTCTTACATTTGCACGCTTTTTAAATGGAAAGTGCCGAAACCCACACCAATATAACACGTGCAAGCCGAAAAATTGTCCAGCGTGGATAGCGATTTGCTTCCTGTTGATCGCTGGGCAGTGTAACTGCACATGTTTACAGAGGAACGATTCATAGACAGAATTTTCGTCTTTAGGGAATGAACCCTCTGCAAGATGCTGAGGGTCCATGAGTGACTTCGGATCGCTCCTTCATTTCCGTGTGTTTGTTCTGTGAAACATACACTGTAGATTCGCAGCTTTACTCTAAGCAACGCTTAATAGGAAATGTTGAAAATTTTTGTCCACGGTGTACCCTCATACACACTAAACCTGCTCTGATGTTTTAATTACGGACATCATAATATTAAAACTTTGGAAACTTGAGCACTACTTAATGGAGATCAAACATTAACTTATACAAGCCATTCATTTTATGCATATTTTTTATATATATGTGTACAACGTTATCGGCAACAAAGAAGTAGTTTTTGTTAAAATTCCTTCCTGGGATGTTTGGCCGTAGTCCAATGTTTTCTACAAAACCAGACGTTTCGGCAATGCCATCGACTTCCATCATCAGTGAAAATCGAGATTGCGATAACGTGGGGTGGTATACGTTAGTGACCACAGTACTGTGGTTAAGGCTGAAGCAGTAAGTAGAAAGAAGTAGTTTCTATGGTAATATTTCATTTTGAAAATGATTGTAAATATAAATCTTAGAACATGGAAGTTATGTATGGTTTTCCATACAGATATTTTCATTGATATTTTATTTTTTGTGTTAATTTGACTTCACTATTAAAGGTAGAATTAAGCAGTTGTTTTACGAGGGTCATTCAATAAGTAACGAGACAAATTGCTCTAGCTTAAAACTCGTTTATTGAATCAGTACAAAGTGATGATTACTTTTCAACATAATCCCCCCCAACTGTAATACACTTATCCCATCATTTTTCTAACTTCCGAATGCCCCTGGCATAAAATTCTCTGGTTTACTGACAGAGCCAGTTTTGCACATGAATTTTGACCTCTTCATTGGAACCGAATTTTTTCCCATGTAGTGCCTTCTTAAGGGGTCCAAACAAAAAAAAGTCTGATGGAGCGAAATCTGGGTTATAAGGTGGATGTGGCAGGACCTCCCAGCAAAGTTTTTTTAAGCATTTCTTGGGTCAGTTGAGCCGTGTGTGGGCGAGTGTTGTCTTGAAGGAGAATCACGCCTTTTGTCAACAGTCCATGATGTTTGGTCCTGATGGCAGGCTTTACCTTGTTTTCCAGCATATCACTGTAATACTGACTGTTGATTGTTCATTGGTCTTCCAGATAATCACAGAAAATAGGGCCTTGAAAGTCCCAAAAGATTGTCAACATGACTTTACCTGCTGATGGCTGCGTCTTGAATTTTTTCGAGTGGAGAGCTGGTGTGCTGCCATTCAAGGTTTTGTGTTTTCGATACTGGCTGAAAATGGTGGATCCAGGTTTCATCGCACATAACAATTCTTTCAAAAAATGATTCTTTTTCAGTTAAACCACGTGCTTTCAACTGTCTCCAGATTTGAAACCTAGTTTCTTTATGGCCATCCATAAGTTGTCTTGGCACCCATCTCGCGCAGGTTTTCTTGTATTGCAGCTTATTCTGAATAATTTTATGGACAGTACTAACACTTACTGAGACTTCTTCAGCAATCATTTCAACAGTTACACACCTGGTAGCTTGAATAAACGCATCAATGCGGGTTTCAAGTGAGGGAGTTGAAACTTCGACCGGTCAGCCACGCCACTACACATCACTGACATTTGCACGACCACTTTTAAACTGTTCTACCCATTTGTAAATGTTCGAACGGTGCAAACAATGCTTTCCGTACACTTTTAACATCCTTTCATGAATTTCAGAAGGTTTGACACCTTGTGCGACTAAAAATCTAATCACTGAACGTTGTTCTTCCGTGGTGCAATTATCACGCGGACTTGCCATTGTTGACTGAGTAAATTAGAGGTTATGTTTACAAAATTTTATTAAAGAGCTGATCAGAAGTCATTACAAGGATGCCAACTTGTATCCCTGAAAGTATTGTATTGATTTATAAAGTAGTTTTTGAGCTAGAGCAATTTGTCTCGTTACTTATTGAATGACCCTCGTATAAGGCATAACTTTGTAAAAATAATATGACCAGACTTAATTAATTATTTCATTATTTTCTATTAAAACATAATGATAAACAGTTGTCTGTCTCATGAATACAAGTGTTGTTCCATATATTAAACATTCAAAAATCATACATTATGAAATACATGTATAAACAAATCTTGGAAGGCTGACTATCTAGAAAGTTTCTCCACTATGTAGAGTCCAAGTTCATCTGCCCCAGTTTCATTCGCAGCTTTGTAATTTTTCATTGTTGTGGCACAGCATTCCATCCATCCTGTCATGTTGGGATAACTGCCTTCGGGTGGTACAAAGTGCTGTAAAATGAAATTGTTTCCTTGCATTGAGAGTTTTAAATATCATGCTACATATACAATCCATATTACCTCAGAACAATAAGTCTTGTTGTATTAGCTTAGAATATGAATTAATACTGAAACTTCATAAATTAAATTGATATCCCCCATTTTAGCCATTTCAGTAGTTCTTTCTTAAAATTATTATAATATTTCCAGTAATAAGTGCAGATAGAAGTTGTTCATTCACATGTTCTTTTTATGGTATTCATTATGGTATGATAGATATGCTTTCATTCAAGTTTATGGTATTTCTACACACTTAATCGCAATAAAAATTTTAAGAATCATATTATACTTAATTCAAAGAATTGTGCAAATCAAGATACATAAAAAATATTAACATTCATAATACAGAAGTGTCAGCATCCCCAAAGTGTCGCTAAATTTACTTTTAAAATAATTTACATATTGTTATTTCCATTCTTGTAGAATAATCCCTTCTAATGAGAAAAAGTGCAAATATTTTAATTTAATCTAGACATATTACAAAATGATAATGATACAGTGGCAAGGTAAGAAGGATATGATCATGTTTGTTTATACACTTGTTTTGTTTAGAACGTGCAGACAGTAATTTAAAATTTGTTGAAGTAGCAATTTTTTTAAACATACAGTATAAGGCAAAATGAATCTTGTATTTTGTTGTCCTTAACATGTCCGAGTGTTATGTAACTTAACATATCACTAATTGCAATAAATTATTCTGATGTGGAACACAATTATTTAAAAATGTTTATCTCACTACCTGAACCAGAGGCTCTGATGAAACTCGTAACAAGCAAAAACTGGTTCAGACTATGAGATAAAAATTAAAAAAAAATTATCTTCTTGGATTTTGTTGTCCATTACGTGTCCGTTGATTAACTAAATATAAGTATAGTTTAAGAAAGTTGTGTTAGTGGTTATAATCACAAACAGAATCATCACTGTTGCACACCACTATAGAAAAATTATTCCGATTAGCGCTTTCAAGTTTCTCAGCTCATCGTCAGATCGGAAATAACAACAACACCAGAATAAAAAAACAACCTCTTCACACCCCCACCCACTCCACTCTCCACACACACCCCCGCAAACAAGCTATAAGTCAAATGTCCCTTCTCAACCTCCATGCCCTGTCACCCCCGTCTGTACAGTTACATATTTTTCTAGCACATTCCATGTATATGTGTGGTTGTATGTACGTGTGTGTGTGTGTGTGTGTGTGTGTGTGTAAAGCCTTTCTCATTCACACTTTTGGGCGCAGTCACTCACCCTTATTTCAGTATAAACATAAGTATATCACTACCAATTCGGAACACAAAGTTTTTTATTGTTAAAAACATAAAATTTTTACCTGACAGCCTGAACCAGTTTTCGCTTATTATAAGCTTCGTCTGATAGTTATTACAGATAGTTAAAAATTATCTAAAATAATTGTGTTCTGGATCAGAATAATTTATTATAGTTAGGGACAAATAAGAGTATTAAGTACTGGAAAAATTGTATACATTCTGCAATAAGAGATGGTAAAATAAACCTGTCTGTATCCAGGTAAATATGATTAAGTGAATAATAAATAATATCTCAAAAATTGTGACTAGCACGATCATATAGTAAACAAAACACTATTTTTGATAATCAAATTTGATGGTGATATAATGTTATTTATTAAAAATGTACTTAAGACAGAAAAGTTGATTAATGAGCTCAACTAGGAAGCATAAGTATTTGGGTAAAAATAAATATGGAAAAGATAAATGTAATATTTAATAATACAGCACTACCTGAAGACAAAAAATTATGGTGAAGGCTTGATAAATGGAACATAAATGAAATATTTGAGCAAAAATAATATACTAAAGACTGGAGATGCAATTATCAAGCAGATGCAAGAGTGGACCAGAAATTTTCAACTAAATAATATTAAAGTGGATTTATTTGGGAATATCAGTAATCTCAACTCCTATATTGAAAATGAAAATGTTTAATTGTCTTGTATTTTCTGCAGGCAATGATTAGAGGACAGGAACATGGACAATCAAAATGATCGATGATGATATGAAACACATGGACTACAAAGAGAAACAAGGAATGTACCGCCTACAAATAACACGAAAATAAAATGATTAAGTGGAAATGCATCTAAATAGAATAGAGTATATCATTTACAGAATTAAGAAAATAAAGTGGAGCTGAATAGGCTGAATGGTACAGTGTCTTAGTCAAGAATTACTCAGAAGGGAAATCCACTGAATAATGATTGGGGAGATATTTGATTGTCAGTGTGGGCAGATAAGTGGTAATGATGGTGATCAAATGTATAACAATAAATTTATGTTTATAAATTTTATTTTGATATAATTTATGGTATAAAGATAAGTTACCAGGTGAAGTCAATATAAAGAATTTTAAAATATCAGGAAACAAAAGATAGTAGACTTCTTAAATGACTGTGTTATATTTGGTATTTCTTACTATTAGAAAAATAAAATTTATAACTGAAAACTTGTCTCTTTACAAAGAGAGTATAACACAGAGTGTCAACAATACTGGAAGTGAAATGTAGCTAACAAAAAAAATTAGTATTTAAAAAGTGATTGTTTACCTAGGCCAAAAAATATTTAATTGTCGTTCCTTCAGGTTTCAAAATTAAATTTTGATATTTGTTAGTATGCATTAAATTTAGGAATATTTGTTGTATGATTCACAGAAATCTTAGAAACAAAACAAGACACAACACAAGGAGATTAAATTTTATAAGACAATTGCAATACCCACATTGACATATGCAAGTGAGGCGTGGGTCATGACAAAAAAGGAATGCGGCAATATTCAGAGTGCTGAAATGCAGTTTCTTTGAAATACTTTAAATTCTACATTGGAAGATAGAATAGGGAATGAAGATATCAGAGCAGAACTCGAAGTAAAGGACGTAAACGAAATTATTTCAATTTAGAGAAGACAATGGTGGGATCATCTACAAAGGATGGCAGAGGATCGATTGCTAAAAGCAGAACAGAACTATAAAGCCAGTGGTAGAAGAGACATGGGTTATCCAAGGATGAGATGGGTGCTGGAACAGGTTTATATAACCTAATCCTTGAAGATTAGAAGAAGAAGAACTTAGTATGCATCACTTAAATATAAAGTGTTAGTGCATATTGAAAATTGTGTGACTTCAATAAAACCTAATTTTTAATTAACATGCAGGCAAGCTTTGATAACTCACCTTAATGGTTGATATTGTAGAAATGTAATGAAAGTCTGCAAGAGTCATGGTGTCTCCAGCAATCCAATCATTTCCATCCAAAAATCGTTCTACTGTATTGCAGATTACTTCTTTCACTTCCTTTTTGTTTTCCTCATCAACAGTCTTCTTATTAAAGTATACAACTTGCTTCTGTATTGAACAATCTCTTATTTACTAAATATAAAATTAATCGCGTTATTAATATTAGTTCTCTCGTAAAACTAAATTATATAAAATTTAGTATATAAAATAAAATATTATTTTAACCTAACTTTTGATGGTATGTGAACATTATCAGGAGGATTAGGTCGACAATTACCATCGTTAGGATTTATAACTTATGTATATTGGTAGGTAATATTTATAGAGATGCTATTTATATAATAACAATGTTCTGTTTTAACGTATAATACATTTATAGTTACTGGTACTTTAATTTGTTCTACACTGTTCTAGTTTAAGCATCTGAATGATCTCTGCTATGCTAATAATGCATGTTAGTGAATGATGTCATTACCAGCTATATATAAGCAGCAGTAGATGGAGCAAAAGTCAGTTTTTATTGAGAATTAGTGAGATGCAGAGTTAGTATGTGCATTATTTTGAATGTTCATCACTACTTTTTTCATAGCACTTAATAATTATTACTTTAATGTTACTTTCACTTGTGAAACTTACTTGTTGATATTCCCTCAAACGCCGTTTCGGAGTTGTATTCTCCTTCTTCAGTGAGGTTTGAATACGGAATGTGTCAAGTAGTCGGTAATTTGTAATGGTTTTTTAGGTGACTGGTTGTGTGTGGGGGTGTGGTCGATGTGAGGGGGTTGGTGTGGGATTCTGAATTGTTTTATGCGTTGTGTATTATTGTGTCGAATAGTGTGTTGGATTTAAATTGTAAATGTTCATTGAGTATGTTGTTTGGTTGTGTTTTGTTGTGTTTGTATATTTTGTATTGTTCTGCAGTGTTGAGTTTGCGACTTTTGGGTAGGTAGTGTAAAATTTCAAGATTTTTTTTTATATTGGTGTAACTGTGGTTTTCTGTCTGGATGTGTGTGGCAAATGTGGATTGTATATTGTTATTGGATAATGCTTTTGTGTGTTCAGAAAATCTGGAGGAAAAAGATCTTTCTGTCTGGCCTATATAGAATTTATTGCAATCGTTACAGTTTAATTTATATACGCCTGTTTTGTTGTATATGTCTATGTCTTTGTTTGTGCCATTATTGTGTCTCTTGATGGTATTGTTGGTTCTGTATGCTATTTTGTAATTGTGTTTTCTGAATGTGTTGGCAATTCTGTGTGTGTTAAGAGTTGTAGTATGTGAGGGTGATGTATTTGTTTTGTTGTGTGTTGTTTGTATTTGTTGTTGTTTTTGTATAGGATTTGTCTATGTAATTTGTTTATTAAATCAGGGTTGTACTTTATTGTGTTAAGTTCTTCATTATAATCTTGCTTATTTAGTGGTATTTTTGTGAGTCTTTGTAGCATATGATTGAAGGCTGCATGTTTATGTTGTGTTGAATGATTTGATGTGTTGTGTATGACCATGTTGGTTGTGGTTGGTTTTCTGTAGATTTTATGTGTGCATATTGTTTGTTTTGTTGATTGTTAGGTCTAGAAAGTTTATACTGTTGTTTTTTTCTATTTTTATGGTGAATTTGAGTTTTGGGTGTTTCGTGTTTATATATTTGTGGAAATTTTCTACTTGTCTTGTATTGCCATTGTATAATAATAATATGTCATCTACGTATCTGTGCCAATATATAATTTTGTTGGTATATTTGTTGTTATGTGTTATATGTTCTTGTTCTAATATTTCAGCTAGTATACCCGATATGGGGGAGCCCATGGGGAGTCCATCTGTTTGTGTGTATGTCTTGTTATTGTATGTGAAGTAATTTTGTTGTGTGATTATTTTAGTGAGTGTGATGATTTCTTGTATGTGTGTTTCAGGTGTGTTGTATTGTCTGAGTAAATGTTCAAGTGTTTGTGTGGTGTCTTTGACGGGTACATTGGTGTATAAATTTGTTTTGTTAAATGATGCTAATGTTGAGTTGTGTAGTATATGGATATGTTCTAATTTTTTGACAGGTTCTGTGTTGTTTTTAACAGAAGTGTTGTTGGTTAGATTTATGTGTTTTCTGATTAGTTTATCTAGGTGTTTGGCGATTTGTGTTTTTGGTGTATTTTCAGTAATGCGTTTAGTTTTGGGGGGTTTGGTTTAATTTGTTTTAGGTATTTTATTGTTGGATCTTTGGTTATTTGTGTTACCGTATATTGTTTTCGGAGAAGAATTTCTCTGTTTTATTGTTTATTTCTTGTTTGTTCATTATGACTGTTATGTTACCTCTGTCAGCTTCTAATATCGTTAGGTAATGTTCATTTAATTTTTGTTGTATATTTTTGGCATTTTATTTTTGTTATTATGTTCTTTTGGTTGTTGTTTTAGTATGTGTTTTAATCTTCATTTTATGTCATGGCATATGGGTTTTTGGTCATTGTTGTGTGTGTTTTGTACGGCTGTTTCAGTGTCTATGATTACATCAATTATATGTTTACTGTTGTTGGGTTTATTGTGTTTTAAATTATGTTTGAGTCCTTTGTTTAATAAAGTTATTTTGTCGTCATTGAATCTGATGTCTGTTGTGTTTACCGTGCGTGTGTGTCGGCATGGGGACTGTTTCTGTCTTGCGTGTTATAATGTTTGTTAATTTTTTGTTATGTCTATCTTTTATTCTCGTTTTGAGTTTGTCAATATTGTTTTGCATGTGTTGTATTATGTTTAAGTTAAACACAACAAAACACAACCAAACAACATACTCAATGAACATTTACAATTTAAATCCAACACACTATTCGACACAATAATACACAACGCATAAAACAATTCAGAATCCCACACCAACCCCCTCCCAACGACCACACCCCCACACACAACCAGTCACCTAAAAAACCGTCACAAATTACCGACTACTTGACACATTCCGTATTCAAACCTCAGTGAAAAGGAGAATACAATTCCGAAACGGCGTTTGAGGGAATATCAACAAGTAAGTTTCACAAGTGAAAGTAACATTAAAGTAAAAATTATTAAGTGTTGTGAAAAAAGTAGTGATGAACATTCAAAATAATATTAACACCGCAAACAGAGCGTACATCATCCACAGATACAGGAATGTCAAGGAAAAGGCAATAAAAACCTCCTTAACAATAGCATTCAACAAATCATGCCAAAAACATAACATAATACCACCACATGCAAAAATTACAGTAAAGCAAACCACACAAGCATCATTTATAACTAAACAAAGAGCCAAAAACTGTGCTGAGTCAAAAGATTCAGCGCTAGTTCAGTCATTTTATTGGCAGTTTTGACGTTATTGGCAGTACGAAATTTAAGGCAGTAATTAGTGCTGCGCTCTACCCGTGGATAGGAAAAACTAATAGTTTAGACAACGGCGGTCGGAGGTCGACACCGCCGTCTTTCAACAGCATGAACGTTCCTAGTGCCGCTTTCTGCCGAGAAGTTTGGTAGGTAAACCAACACGGTGGCAGACTCCATCGTAATGTTCGTCTAACAAAATACTTCAGGGTTGATGGACGCTTTTCTCTTCGGTGGAGAGGTATTAATTTCCAACATCTTCTAACTACTATGGAAAGATAGTTTCTTAAACGACTGCGGTGAGTTTTGATTTCATTATATTATTTATATACTAAATTTCACGGGAGAAAACGTTTTTTTAGTAAGCTTGAGTAAGCCCCCACTTGTCGAAGCATGCGTTCCGAGATACGTAATTGTTGTAAAGTTTTTATAAACCAATAAAACTTGATTATTGGAGTGTCAGAATCTCGGCCTTAATACCTAAAGTACAATAACCACAAAATAATTAAGTTTGAACTTTCATTAACACTGATGTAACGAGATTCTGTTGAGCACTTAACCTATTACACAATGTGTCGTTATTAAGTGGTATAAGGTTTTGCTACAATATCTGTAAAACTTTATACATATATATATATGGGAACTTACTCAGGCACGTTTTAAACGTAAATCATGTCTCATTCAAAGTAATAGTATTCTCAGATTCTATGGAGTAAAAAACTATGTGTTTTAAATAAATTCTGCACCACGTGGTAACCTCAATTTCACTCAAAGTAATAAGTTCATAAGATGTTACAGAGCCAAGATAAATTATTATATTGCAAAAAGCAACTCACATTCGGTGAGGTTCAGTTTATAAAGAATCATTGTTAGAGAGTTTTTTTTAAGTAAGGCATGTTGGCCAAAATAATGTTACCAAGTTTTATTATGTAGCACATAACTAGGTGTTGTTTTTATATATGATTTTGGAGGGTGTCCAAACAGTGGGGGCATTTGTGTGTGGTCTCTCACTAAAAATATAATATGTGATCAGGGTTCGCCGAACAGAGACAAGTCCTGCTACATGACTGAAAGAATGACATCTTAAAAGCTCCACACTCGACACCGAAGAGAATAAGACCACAACAACCACAACAACATGCCAATCCTAAGATCGCCACGTTACAAATAAGAGATCATCCTTCTGGGCACATAACGCAGGTGAAAAACAACCATTTATAATTAACACGTAGAATCAACATGGCACCAGTTATACATAATCATCAGTTTTTACCTTTCAAGTTAAACTTTCATTTGGATCCCCAATTGATGGGACAGTTTAGTGTGAACACTAAGAATTAATTGTAAAATTTCAATATATGTATAGTAAATTGTCAGTTCAGAGACAGACATGTCTACAACACAGCATCCAACTTAGATTTCCACTCATTTCTTTATAGGGCTTTCGCTACAGATTTAAAGTCAGTTTTGTTATTAGTAATTTTCTCAAGTTTAATTTACTATGCATAAAAACATATATTTTCTCTTATTTTTAAAATCAGGTTATGTCATTTGTATAAAAAGATTACTGGCGAGGTAGGTGAATTTTTAATTAGTTTCAACCAAGCTATGCAGGTTGAAACACTTTTCAACTTGTTTGTCGAAACAAGGTTGTTGAGACAAATGTGTTGAGACTGGTCATAAGTTGAAGGAACATGTCCGTCTCTGACACACAAATGTATTTTTTTTATATAAGGTGCTAATATTGAGCAATTTGTCTCTTTTCATTAATTGGCCCTATTTTAGTCTATATAAATTCTTTATATTAATCATGGTAACTGGGGGCGTTAATTATTTTAAACAATTTTTATTTCTCACCTTAATTAAGTATTTTAGCACTTAGCCACTTAGGCACTTCTTTTGAATTTTTATTAGGTCCTGGGGACATTTGTATGCAATACATTATGATACACATGACGTGCAATTAACCCACACCATGTGGGTACTATTATAAATGTAAATTTCTTATCCTAATTCGGATTTATTATTAGAATTTATATACACCAGAAGGGTAATATAAAAAAGGGCGTGGCAAGAGACCTTTATGTATTTGTATACTATTGTATAATGTAATTTGTCTTGTGGAACATGTTATGTCTGTATATTTCTGTGTACATTTTGGGGGATATATATATATATAAATATTATGCATTACTGTACTTTTGGTGGGATATAGGGATTTATTATTCAGGGTCTTTTACTACAGAAAAATAACACATGTAGGCATGTGGATATATCCTTTTCATTTTCTTTTTAAGGGAGGTATTCTATCTCAATAACCGTGGCTGATCATTTCTTTAAGGAAATTAATTATTTTATTTAACAAGTATAGGAAGTGTCACCTTTAAAGTTCATTTAATTGGTTGAGTAATTATTTTAATTATTAATAGTAACTGGGAATGAAATCATTTATCTTCATTAATTTATATACTGCATTTTAAAAAGGAACACATGATATAAATTTTATATTTTATTAAATAGTTTAATGGGAGCTTATTTTGAGGTAATGATTATTTTAAAATTTCAATTCATTGATGGTGACATAGCAATTATTTTCTTGGATTCAGTTAATATTTTTCAGGTGGCCTTGTTGAGAGGGTATACTTCTTTATTTAACCATTTAAAGGGGAATTATAAATCACTGTTGTTTTTTTTATTAGTGTTGTTATGAGATAGAATAATAAAATGGGATTGTTAATTAGTTCATTCTTGCGTTTTCATTGGAAGTCCCGTCATACTGGACCCGGCACAATTTTTGCTTCTCTAGGCCTTAGCCTAGTTTTAAATAACTTGTGGCCCCTCTTTACAAAAAGAAATATTCTTTTTGTTTTAACTACTCAAGATGAAGTAGGGGTTTCAAAACATATACTTACATAACATAATAAATGATCTATACCATAAGAAAGACACACTCAACAAGGAAGCTTATAATTTACATGTAAAACTAACATGAATGTTACACCACATTGAACTCGAAAACATAATACAACACACGCAAAACAATATTGACAAACTCAAAACAAGAATAAAAGATAGACATAACAAAAAATTAACAAACATTATAACATGCAAGACAGAAACAATCCCCATGCCGACACACAAATTCCACACAAGCACAGTAAACACAACAGACATCAGATTCAATGATGATGAAATAACTTTATTAAACAAAGGACTCAAACATAATTTAAAACACAATAAACCCAACAACAACAGTAAACATATAATTGACGTAATCATAGACACTGAAACAGGCGTACAAAACACACACAACAATGACCAAGAACCCATAAAACGAAGATTAAAACACATACTAAAACAACAACCAAAAGAACATAATAACGAAAATAAAACGCCAAAAATATACAACAAAAACTAAATGAACATAACCTAACGATATTACAAGCTGACAAAGGTAACAACAGTCATAATGAACAAACAAGAAATAAACAATAAAACAAAATAACACAAATAACCAAAGATCCCACTATAAAATACCAAAAACAAATTAACAAATTCATAAATAATGAAAATACATAATCCAAAAAGAAAACATAAAATACCTAAAACAAATTAAACCAAACCCCCCAAATCTAACACATTACCGAAAATACACAAACCGAATATACCCATTAGACCTTTGATAAATAACACACAAGCAACA
Organism: Magicicada septendecula; assembly: GCA_034769895.1. Classification (NCBI taxonomy): domain Eukaryota; kingdom Metazoa; phylum Arthropoda; class Insecta; order Hemiptera; family Cicadidae; genus Magicicada; species Magicicada septendecula. Next base: position 198,466,525 of record CM068369.1, read on the forward strand.
TCCCACAAAATCGCCAAACAGCTAGATAAACTAATCAGAAAACTCATAAATTTAACCAACAACACTTCTGTTAAAAACAACATAGAACTTGTCAAAAAATTAGAACATATCCATATACTACACAACTCAACATTAGCATCATTTCACAAAACAAATTTATACACCAATGTACCCGTCAAAGACACCACACAAACACTTGAACATTTACTCAGACAATACAACACACCTGAAACACACATACAAGAAATCATCACACTCACTAAAATAATCACACAACAAAATTACTTCACATACAATAACAAGACATACACACAAACAGACGGACTCCCCATGGGCTCCCTCATATTGGGTATACTAGCTGAAATATTAGAACAAGAACATATAACACATAATAACGAATATACCAACAAAATTATATATTGGCACAGATACGTAGATGACATATTATTATTATACAATGGCAATACAAGACAAGTAGAAAATTTCCACAAATACATAAACACGATATACCCAAAACTCAAATTCACCATAGAAATAGAAAAAAACAACAGTATAAACTTTCTAGACCTAACAATCAACAAAACAAACAATACGCACACATAAAATCTACAGAAAACCAACCACAACTGACATGGTCATACACAACACATCAAATCATTCAACACAACATAAACATGCAGCCTTCAATCATATGCTACAAAGACTCACAAAAATACCACTAAATAAGCAAGATTATAATGAAGAACTTAACACAATAAAGTACAACCCTGATTTAATAAACAAATTACATAGACAAATCCTATACAAAAACAACAACAAATACAAACAACACACAACAAAACAAATACATCACACTCACATACTACTACAACTCTAACACACACAGAATTGCCAACACATTCAGAAAACACAATTACAAAATAGCATACAGAACCAACAATACCATCAAGAGACACAATAATGGCACAAACAAAGACGTAGACATATACAACAAAACAGGCGTATATAAATTAAACTGTAACGATTGCAATAAATTCTATATAGGCCAGACAGGAAGATGTTTTTCCTCCAGATTTTCTGAACACACAAAAGCATTATTCAATAACAACATACAATCCACATTTGCCACACACATCCAGACAGAAAACCACAGTTACACCAATATAAAAAACAATCTTGAAATTTTACACTACCTACCCAAAAGTCGCAAACTCAACACTGCAGAACAATACAAAATATACAAACACAACAAAACACAACCAAACAACATACTCAATGAACATTTACAATTTAAATCCAACACACTATTTGACACAATAATACACAACGCATAAAACAATTCAGAATCCCGTGCCAACCCCTCCCATCTCCACACCCCCACACACAACCAGTCAACTAAAACACCGTTACAAATTACTGTACCGACTACTTGACACATTCCACATTCAAACCTCACTGAAGAAGGAGAATACAACTCCAAAACGGCGTTTGAGGGAATATCAACAAGTAAGTTTCACAAGTGAAAGTAACATTAAAGTAATATACGTTTAATGAAGAAATTTGTGTTAGTGGTTGAAATCACAATCAGAATGATCACAGTTGCACACCACTATGTAAAAATTATCCCAATTAGCGCTTTCAAGCTTCACAGCCCATCGTCAGATTGGAATAGACACAAGATAAGTGGAAACAACCCCTTCACCCCTCTCCACCACAATGCTCACACACAACAAGCTATAATATAAATGACCCTTCCCCACCCCCTAAACCCTGTCCCACCATCTGTAGAGTTACATATTTTTTCTAGCAAATTCCTTGTGTTTCAGTGTTGTGTGTGTGTGTGTGTGTGTGTGTGTGTGTGTGTGTGTGTGTGTGTGTGTGTGTGTGTGTGTGTGTGTGTGCATCCTTTTAAACTACCCACTTCCTCTCCACACACGTGGGTCAGTCAACACCCTTATTTTAAAACATCCAAATAGTACTATGCAAAATAATTCTTAATATTATCTATCTGTCCTCTATCATTTACTTCTTAATCATGTTATAAAATATTTCTTCATTATCAAATTTAATTTTAATATTAATTAAATTGTCTAACCCTTTTTCTCTCTCTTTCAATATTTCTAACTCCTCTCTAAGCTTCCTTTCAACTGTGTTATTCACTACTTTTACAATTTCGTATTCTTCCAAAGGATTAACAAACTTATGGTTGTCTTCTATGAAATGTCTTGCATATAACGAATTGGTTGTTCTATTACCTTCTCCACGTTTGTGGTCAGACAACCTGCATACGAATTTCCGTCCTGTCTCTCCTAGGTACACCTTGTTGCAGTCTTTACATTTTAATTTATAAATTCCGCTTTTCTGTAATACTGGAATTTTTTCTATATTCTTATTCCTTATCTTATCAAATACCGTTTCACATTTTTTAATAGCTATATCTACTCCATATTTATTAAAACATTTTATAATTTTTCTCGTATGTGAACCTATGTATGTCAATGACCCTGCATAATTCTTTTGTTCTGGTTCTATTTTATCTTTTTGTATGTTAACCCTTTTCATAACTTTATCCACTATGTTGGTGTTATAATTATTATTCCTTACAATTCCCTTTATCGTTCTTAACTCCCTATCTTTTGACTCGGTCTCTTTTAAACACTTCTGAGCTCTGTAACAAAATGAATTGATTGCCGCCATTTTATATCTATATGGGTGGTAAGACTCTCTTGGTATAATTATATCAGAATACGACTCTTTCCTAAATATCCCAAACTGTAGTTTCTCATTATCTTTAATTTTTCTATGTTTAAATCTAAGTAATTTATTTTCTTACCTCCTATCTCTTCTTTAAATTGTAAGTTTTTATCCTTACTATTCACCTCATTTATAAACTCATGCACTTCTTCTATGCTTCCTTCCCAAATTACTAATACATCATCAACGTATCTAGACCATAATTTTATATTGTTTTTATACTTAGTGGAAGTTATTAATTGCTTTTCAAAATCATTCATGTATATTTCAGCAAGAATAGGGGATAATGAAGACCCCATAGGTAAACCTTTTTTCTGTATATAAAACTTGTTATTAAACCTAAAATAGTTCTGATTTACACATTCTTTAATTACTTTCATCAACTGCTTTTTATACCTGTATTCTCCCATATTATTATCGTTTATTAACTTAATAACTTTATTTACTGTGATATTGGTAAACATGTCCTTAACATCCAGTGATATCAATTTTGTATTTACATTAATCCTAACATTTTCTAATTTTTCTATCAATTTTACATTATTCTCTATGTTGTATTTTGTCCCAAATTCATATTTCTCTTTCAGTACTCTGCTAACTTCCTTTGATAATTTATAAATAGGTGCATTAATAAAAGAAACAATCGGTCTAATTGGTTTTCCTTCTTTATGTATCTTAACCTGACTTTTAAAAGTTGGTGCTGTTGGATTACTTTCCAATAAATACTTTTTCTTATTTTCTTCTATAAATGTTATCTGTTTCATCATTTGTTTTATCCTTGACTGGTACTTACTTGTATAATCATACTTTATTTCCTCGTATGGTCCTTCCCTTATAAATTCTTCCGTTTTCTTTATGTATTCGTCCTTTCTCAGTAGTACCATTGTATTTCCTTTGTCCGCCTTCGTTACTATAATATCATTCTTCTTTATTTTATTCTTTAGTTTAGTTACAGTTGATTTGATTTTTTGTTCATTTTTTGAATTATACAAACTTCTCTTAAACATTTTATCTACTACATTCCCTACTTCCCACCTTATTCTTTTTTTATCATTTTCATTTCCTAGTTTTTGTATTATGCTTTCGCATTCAATAATCGTTTTTTCTTGATTTAATTCTGGTGGCGGTGCGTATTTTAAGCCTTTTGCTAACATTTCTTTTTCTTCTGTATTGAAATTTACCTCTGTAAGGTTTATTACTCTTTTTTCATAGTTATTCTTAGAGAGGTGTTCCTTTTTTACTTCGTTCTTTTTTATTAACTTATTTAACTTATCTACCATTTTCTTATTTTTCTTTTCCAATTTCTTTTCTACGTACCCCAAACCAAAATTATATAATATTTCTTCTAACTCTACATACGAGTATATTCTTAACAATTCTATGTGTCTGTCATATAATTCCCTATTATATCTATTGATTAAGCCGTAGAGTGACCTTATTTCCAGTTTTATCCACAACTTCTCGCTTTGTTCTTTTACTTTTTTGGCTACACTGTTCTTATTTTTAATTTTAACTTGAGCGTACTTTGGGATGACATTATTATCCAGACATTGTTTATTAAACCATATTTTACTTAAAACCCTCTTCAATTTAACTTTTAACTTAAGATATTTAAATACTTTACTTACCTTATTGTTGTCGTTTATTACCTCATTGTTGTTGTCCATTACCTGTAGTCGATTGCACATCTTAACAGACGTTTAATGAAGAAATTTGTGTTAGTGGTTGAAATCACAATCAGAATGATCACAGTTGCACACCACTATGTAAAAATTATCCCAATTAGCGCTTTCAAGCTTCACAGCCCATCGTCAGATTGGAATAGACACAAAATAAGTGGAAACAACCCCTTCACCCCTCTCCACCACAATGCTCACACACAACAAGCTATAATATAAATGACCCTTCCCCACCCCCTAAACCCTGTCCCACCATCTGTAGAGTTACATATTTTTTCTAGCAAATTCCTTGTGTTTCAGTGTTGTGTGTGTGTGTGTGTGTGTGTGTGTGTGTGTGTGTGTGTGTGTGTGTGTGTGTGTGTGTGTGTGCATCCTTTTAAACTACCCACTTCCTCTCCACACACGTGGGTCAGTCAACACCCTTATTTTAAAACATCCAAATAGTACTATGCAAAAGAAAAATTAGAAAATGTTAGGATTAATGTAAATACAAAATTGATATCACTGGATGTTAAGGACATGTTTACCAATATCACAGTAAATAAAGTTATTAAGTTAATAAACGATAATAATATGGGAGAATACAGGTATAAAAAGCAGTTGATGAAAGTAATTAAAGAATGTGTAAATCAGAACTATTTTAGGTTTAATAACAAGTTTTATATACAGAAAAAAGGTTTACCTATGGGGTCTTCATTATCCCCTATTCTTGCTGAAATATACATGAATGATTTTGAAAAGCAATTAATAACTTCCACTAAGTATAAAAACAATATAAAATTATGGTCTAGATACGTTGATGATGTATTAGTAATTTGGGAAGGAAGCATAGAAGAAGTGCATGAGTTTATAAATGAGGTGAATAGTAAGGATAAAAACTTACAATTTAAAGAAGAGATAGGAGGTAAGAAAATAAATTACTTAGATTTAAACATAGAAATTAAAGATAATGAGAAACTACAGTTTGGGATATTTAGGAAAGAGTCGTATTCTGATATAATTATACCAAGAGAGTCTTACCACCCATATAGATATAAAATGGCGGCAATCAATTCATTTTGTTACAGAGCTCAGAAGTGTTTAAAAGAGACCGAGTCAAAAGATAGGGAGTTAAGAACGATAAAGGGAATTGTAAGGAATAATAATTATAACACCAACATAGTGGATAAAGTTATGAAAAGGGTTAACATACAAAAAGATAAAATAGAACCAGAACAAAAGAATTATACAGGGTCATTGACATACATAGGTTCACATACGAGAAAAATTATAAAATGTTTTAATAAATATGGAGTAGATATAGCTATTAAAAAATGTGAAACGGTATTTGATAAGATAAGGAATAAGAATATAGAAAAAATTCCAGTATTACAGAAAAGCGGAATTTATAAATTAAAATGTAAAGACTGCAACAAGGTGTACCTAGGAGAGACAGGACGGAAATTCGTATGCAGGTTGTCTGACCACAAACGTGGAGAAGGTAATAGAACAACCAATTCGTTATATGCAAGACATTTCATAGAAGACAACCATAAGTTTGTTAATCCTTTGGAAGAATACGAAATTGTAAAAGTAGTGAATAACACAGTTGAAAGGAAGCTTAGAGAGGAGTTAGAAATATTGAAAGAGAGAGAAAAAGGGTTAGACAATTTAATTAATATTAAAATTAAATTTGATAATGAAGAAATATTTTATAACATGATTAAGAAGTAAATGATAGAGGACAGATAGATAATATTAAGAATTATTTTGCATAGTACTATTTGGATGTTTTAAAATAAGGGTGTTGACTGACCCACAGAGGAAGTGGGTAGTTTAAAAGGATGCACACACACACACACACACACACACACACACACACACACACACACACACACACACACACACACACACACACACACACACACACACACACACACACACACACACACACACACACACACACACACACACACACACACACACACACACACACACACACACACACACACACACACACACACACACACACAACACTGAAACACAAGGAATTTGCTAGAAAAAATATGTAACTCTACAGATGGTGGGACAGGGTTTAGGGGGTGGGGAAGGGTCATTTATATTATAGCTTGTTGTGTGTGAGCATTGTGGTGGAGAGGGGTGAAGGGGTTGTTTCCACTTATTTTGTGTCTATTCCAATCTGACGATGGGCTGTGAAGCTTGAAAGCGCTAATTGGGATAATTTTTACATAGTGGTGTGCAACTGTGATCATTCTGATTAAAGTAATAATTATTAGTGTGTGTGTTTGATACCACATTTGTGGAACAATATTATATTTCTGTGTTATCTTTTTGGTTGTATAAATTATGGTTGTGTCAATAATCGATATCACAGTTGTGGATCAATTGTATTTTGTATGTCATATTTTTATTTGTGATACTGGTAAATAAACAAGGGTTGGTCGTGATATACGAGTCTTTTATTTCAGTCATTGTCCTTGAAGATGACAACATAGGATTAACAATTTTGTTTTTGTTCATTCTATGAACATGTATTCACATAAGTTTTTCTTATTAGCTTTGGTAAAACTAGGACTCAGTCTCTCATTGCTCCTTAAATGAAATTATATAATTATATATATTCCTATATGCTCAATTTTTTCTCGTTATTTTATATTATTATTAATAATAAAAAACTTTTAACAAGAATATATCTTTTATTTTTTAAATTATAAATGTTTTGATAGTAATCTAACTATCATCATTAGAAATATATCATATATATATATATATATATATATATATATTGTGACGGCAGTGGTGTGCGAACATCTGCTCTCTGATACCAGCGGCGGACACAGTGAGCCAATCAGGGATAAGCAGCCGAGACGTGACTAACAACGTGCTCAGAGTGAGCTAATCAAAGTTAGTGCATAAAACCCGGGCAGGCAGAAAATTTTGGCGCACACTTCATCGCCACGCCATCGGACGCACTTCATCTCCTCTCCTCTCTCAGATGACATCGGCGCGGAGTCAGCCGGAAGGAACAGCCGAAGAATAGAACCAGCGTTCTTGCGTCTTCGCCCTTCAGTTCCGTGCCAGCGATAGGACGTCGCTGGGCCAGCAGCCGACTCTACAACCGATGCCGAAAGAAGAGGAGGACTGCAGTACGCCATGATCAGTGGGCGCAGCCACTGAACATCTCAGCGCGGCACAACCAACATCAGCCATCTTGCCACACGGTTTTTTTTAGGGCCACCAAAAACACTAGAGTGTACGATTGGCGCCATTTGTCATGCGGCAAGCCTTTTGTCCGGTGACAATATATATACATTTATAGTTAAATTTTTTTATTAGTAATAATAATATAATTATATAATTGTAAGAACTTGGAAGATAGTTTAATGGTAAACTGTGCTGAAATCAACAGTCTAAAATGTAGAAACTAAATCAAAAGGGAATAGAATACAGAAGAGTTTGTAAGCATTAGAAATAACAAGAAAAGATATCAAATAAATTAAAAACATTTAAAGCCTAGTATCAATATTATCAAAGTACAAAAAAGAAAGTAAAGAATTAAGATAGGAATTGCTTGAATATTTACAAGAGTAGAAACAATTAAGAAATTCGATATACTCTCTCATGAAAACAAAACTGGAAAGGTAGCTGGAAGCAGTATAATACCAGCAGAGTGTTGGTAGATCAGGTTAAATGTTACAACAGTAAGAACTGAACATTGAGAAAGCATGTACCATATTGTCTGGAACATAAATATAATTGTGGTGGGTTTACAGAATCCTTATTTATAGAACATGTAACTGACCTCAGTGTCTTTAAAATATATTCTCAAATAAACAAAAAAAATGAAACGAAAGAAAATAAATTACAAGACTAACAAGAAACATTACGAATAATAATTAAAGTTGGAAAAAACATAAAAGCCATTAAAATTTTGTTAATAACATTAATCACAATAAACAAATTAAGAAACAAAATTATTTAAATAATAATACATATTACTGAATATTAATCTGATATTAATTTCATGAATGTTTATAAAATAATTTTAAATTAGGTTCTAAATAATTGTGATTTACTCACAGTGATTCGTTTTAAGGCTATGAAAACATCATTGCTGTAATGGAGTCTCTGATCGATTCTGGCTCTCTTTTGAAGGTCTTTTGGGTATAAAGGATCATTTTCTTTACCATATTTGGATAACAAATACTGGTTTATTGCATGGCTACAACAGATATAATTATAGTTAGATTCATTTATAGCTAGGTTGCTATGGCCCAGGAGTAAAACACCAGGACATTCTGTAATCCAGGAATAAAAAAAAGACAGAGCTTACTTATTAATATGATTAACATAAGGTTGGCTTTATCACCAAGAAACATGTTTATATTGGAATCATTATTTGCTGGGCCGTGGTCTATTGTTTGTGTGCGAGACAGACATTTTTGCACCACCATCGGAGGCCATTTTCAGTGTCAGAAACATTTAGCATGGTGTCCACCCATCACCCTAGTGCTGAGGTAGAGACTATGTGAAACACAAGAGAAACATGTTTATGTTTTCACTACATTGCTACTACATAAATAAAATTTAATGAAAAGTGATTAGGGTAAAGTGATAGTTCAAATAATAAGCTACTGGGATAGTGTTGCTACTTGTTGTTTCATGTCATCCAAATATTTAGTTCTAAAATCATAGAACTTCAGCCCTCTGATAATATAGTATTACCAGTATAGTATAGAATAACTGTGTTTATAACTTAATTTGTTATAATGATAGAAACACAACTGTGGATCTAAATTTTTGTGCGTAGCATAGGGTATTGAATATGTTGGTAATAGGCTTACAAATTAGGACTGAGGAATATGAAGCACTAGCATGATGTTTCCAGCTTGGCTAGTAAAACAAAAACCAGGTGAAGTGACCAGTAGTGTGGCTTACTTTCTCAGCTGTCATTTAGTCTACTTCAATTCTCTTAACAACTACTAAAAATTTAAATTTAAATTTAACAAGACTCAATTAAATCTCAAGTGTATTTAAGTATATGTAAGAAAGCATTCATGTGGAGACAACACAGAGGAACACAGAAATGGTCCATATGGCAATAACATTGGAATCAAAAGGAATTTAAGAAAATATAAATGATAATATATCAACTGTCATATATTACCAAAGATGACTGGCTACTATGGTGCATTTAAAAAAAATAATTATGTTATAGATACTTGGCAGTAATGTTTAATTAGTTACAGTTGACTTATAAAAACTTGTAAACAACTGTAAGAAACTGACTTTTGTCTTTTCAGCCCAGATATTCTTTATACATAATAAAATTGTGGATTATTCATGAAACTACTTCACATGAAGGCACTTCATTGTTGACACATATACACATATCATGGCCATCTTTTTAAATTTTGAAACATATTTTTACTGCAGTGAATAAAAATAATCAAATAAAGAAGATTGTTGTGTTTAGACACAATAAGGATCTTTTCAGAACAGAGTTAAATGCCATATATGATTTAAACATATCTGTATGTTCAACTGTTTTATATCAGAGAAATAAAAGCTTTTGACACAACAGAGATTATAGTTGGCATTATTGTTATTGTTGCTATTAGCTAAAAATTTGTAATATTAGTTATTAAATTATACTTTTGTTTATTTTTGCGATAAGGTAACAGAAAAACTTCAGTTAAATATGTTAATCAGCTTATCCATGTGACATATAACACAGACAAATAAACATCCCTTTGGAGAGAGTCATAAGTATGCCAGACTTTCAATCCTCTGATATATGGAAGCAAACTGTTTTTACTCACAGAAATGGTTAAGATCAAAAGTAGGTGTTCTTAGTAATATCAATAGTTCATATATATAATGTGACTTCTATACAAAGTATTGTTATAACTTCATTAGGATTACAGTTCTACTAATTCAATATATTATCAATCCTGCACATGCCATTTACTAATTTGTACAAAATATAATATTATATGCTCCAACTCCTTTTGGGTACTGGCAGTTTACAATGGATTTTGACAGTGCTGTCACATTAACATCACTTTAATTTAATTTTAAATTACAGCTTGTTGTTCGATAGAACACACTTAATACAGACCATGACTATAATCAACTGCTCTGGGTGTAAGATGTCTTCTTGTTCCAGTCTCATGACTACCACACTATTTGGAGACTGGCAGAATTATGTTGTTCATATTTTGTATGCACTATTATCTGCAACTTGTATAAGTATTGTGCTGAAAAGCTTTCAAGTTTCATTAAAATTTAATGATTTAATGTTATCATTACTTATCTGATCTAGTTGTGTTTTCAGTTGTCTTGAGTAACTAACTTTTGTAATGTAACATGCAATTTGTTTCAACCATTTTCCAAATTTTTCATAAAAATTAACTGCATCTTTATAACAATTTATCACACAACATACTATCACAATAATCATAACAAAACATTATTATTACATTACTAAAACTTATGAAATTTATATTTAAAAAGTAACAATATTTGTTTCAAATTATAATAGATAATTAAAAAAATTCATAGCTCTATTTATTCCAATTTATGTGATTTCAAGAACTGCAAATGTACTTGATGTATTTAGAAAAAGTAGGTGTATTTGCATATGCGAATTTATGTATGTACTTATGTATGGTTTATGTGAATTTATTATAACAAGTCATTCTTTATTACATGGTAACAATAACTTGAAGTAATGGTTTCCAATTATTAGAGCAGCAAGTAATGGGCGTCTTGTAACAACAGACAATCCCTAGGACCTGCATTTGTAAATGCATATGTTCTGAAATTGAATCTGAAAAAAATAACATAGGAACTAACTTTCTATCACTGCATGAGCCATCTAGCACAATATTATCTCAATGCCTTAATGCTTGATACACACTAAACTTGTATTTTACCTGTCCCAGAGGATGAAAACACCATCATCAATAGTTGGTATAGTGTGTTGAGGATTTATCTGGACAAGTATACTATATAATAATATAATAATACCTGTAATAATAAAATTAAAAATAAAATATAAAAGATACAATTATGATAAAATAAATAATAAATTATTTTTATTAATAAATTATAACAATACTATCACATATTTATCTATATTAATGTTTTATTAGTATCAAATGAAAAGTTGTGGTATTGTATGTATTACTTTATGAGGTTTACACCTTGTTTTATATAACTATAGTATTATTTTTATTTCAGTAGTTGGTTGCTGCCCTGTGGCAAATGTACTGAAAACATTGATTCTATTGAAGAAATAGGTGAATACATCCTCTCTATGTGTAATAAACAGTATTACTCAAGAAATGAATAAAAAAATATTCCACAATGTAGGCCTACTCTAAAATGTATGTATTTGGTGGAAGTATGGTCAGTGGAATCAGATTTTATGAAAAGAAGCTACATGGGATAAAACAACAAGCTGGCTATTAAAAGCATTGTGATAGTAACTTCTGTCACAGCCCAACTGTGATAGTAATGGATATTTTATGATTGGTAACTCTGCAGTTGCTGATGACTAGGCTATCATGTCAAACTTAGAAAGCAGCTTGCAGATGGCTGTTCACTCATTGAGTAAAATCTACAAGGATTTTGGATAACAGATCTTCACATTGAAGACCAAGGTGACAGCTTTTCACTGAGCTGATTTCATACGAGTAAAAATTGTTGTAGATGGTACTGTTCTAGGGCTGGTCAGTAATTTTGAAAATCTGAGCTATAATGTGTGTTATATTAAATACAATGGCATAGTGAAGAAGCTGCACAAGTTTAACAAATATGTGGGTCCATCAGGAGAACTCTATAATCACCGAGTAAAGAAACACACCTGATGCCCCCCCCCACTCCTCTATCGGGCTGAGAATTGGACTTCAACAAAATCTCAGGCTAGTCATATTCAAGCAGCTGACATGAGATTTCTCAGGCATGTGGCAGGATAACATAACAAATGTAAATGTATGGCAGAACTGAGTATACTTGATAGGATTGACCAATATTGGCTAAAATAGTTGGAACATCTTAACTGAATGTATGACTGCCACATCCCTAAACAACTATTGAATTATAAGCTAAAAGGACAGAGGGGTGTGGGGTGTCTGAAGAAACGTTAGAGTGACCAGCTCTAGTCTATCTGTTTGGAACCAGAACAACCATTTTTGGTTTAATCCTTGCTGAAGATGAATATAAAGATGATGATGATGGACTTCTAATGGAAAACTGAAGATAACAAAATGTAGATGTGTGTCTTTAATTTTTATATTCAGTGTGTTTGGTTTATGAGGACTTCTTTAATTAAAAGAGAGAAAGTAAAAACTGTCTTAAATGTTAATATGTCCCAGATGTAGAGACAGTGCTTTAGTGGTATTAAATATGTGTGTGTGTGTGTGTACATTACTGTACCAGACATCCCATTTTTAACGGAATTGTACCTTTCTTTTGCTCTTTCTCCCACTGTCCTGGGGAAACGGACACAAAATATCACTTTTGTATTAAACTACTCTCAAAAATTTTATAAATGTGTATAAAACTAGACTGTATAAGTAATTAGAGTGTTTTACATTCAATTATATTAACCTGTGGTCTATTCCATGTTCTGTCACTACTAGTTATAACGAATATCAATCTCGCATTTTCACAGCATTAATCGTTTATCATCGATTTCAATAGCCAACTGATGTGGGATGATTACGAACATAACCACAGTTGCTACTGTAAAGGTAAGCATAACTTCGTGGTATTAATGTTGTTTCATAGGTTGAGTTTTGTGAGCAGTGATAAAAGAGGAAATTATGTGTGTGTTTAAAACAATAATAATGCCTAATTAACTGTTATTTTAAAAATGAACTAAGAAAACTCTATCCCGTTTTTTCAGATTTCAAATCTGGGCACGCTAGCACGCGTGGCGTGCATGCAGAGACACAACAAACCCTATCATTGGTCTACTTTAAATCTTATGTCACAACAAATCCACTCTTTAGTGTTTGTTGTAACTAGCAAGTAAGATTAATATAATAATAATAAAAATAATAATGATGATGATAATGATTATTATAGTTATCATTGTCATTTTCATTATAATATTCATTACTTGTATTCAAATATTTCTTTGAATGTTGTGTGTATATAATTTTATAAGATATGAATGTAATAAGTAACATCAGTACCTTTAAAAATTCAGGTGCTAGGTGTTCTCCTGTCAGAAAATTTACTCTCCTGTCATTAAGAATTCTGCATTTATATCAAGGGCACTCAGAGTCAAATTTACTGCTCTTGCTGAAGGGCTCATGTCAAGGTAATAAACCTTTATTGTCATTCTGATCCTGTCACAAGAATGAGAAATTGTTAACAAATAAGAATATTTTATCCTGTAACTTACACTTTGTAATTATATGTTTGTTATGTACAAGTGCATGTGTGTGTGTGTGTGTGTGTGTGTGTGTGTGTGTGTGTAAGGCATGCATGCCTAAATTTTAATTTTAAAAATGTGTATAGATGTTTACATGTACAATACTTGGGAAATGTCAAAAATCTGGTTGTAAAATTATAGAAAGTAAATTTTTCTATTACTAGAGAAATTATAACGTACCGTAAGATATGTTTGTGGTATGTAATATAAGGAAACAAAACAAAGGTTTATATTACTTAAACGTAGCAGTGTAGTACAATGATACTGAACAAGTCTGCAGAATTCATGGAAATACACATATTCAGAAGAGGGATTCTCTTTGAAGACACTAGATGGGAAGATGAAGAGCTGAAAAACTAGTAGACTGGTTATATAGAAAGAACTAGTTGGTAGATACTGAATAGTTGGTAGGTAACTACCAATTACTAGGCAATGACAGGAACCCTAGGAGAGTCTGGGAGGTCTGTAGGAAAATTTGCCAGTCTGTTACTTCTCTAAGAAGATTTTCCAGTATAAAAAGTTCTGGAAGGTCCTTGATATACATAATCTACAAGGAGTATTGGTAATGATCTAGAAAGTTGGTACATTTGTAGACAGTTTTTTTAGCTTATGAAATATTTCTGTTCTTGGATTTCGTTGTCCATGACGTGTCCGTTACTTAACTAAATATAATTATTTCACTACTGACTCGGAACACAGAGTTTTTTATGGGTAAAAACGTAAAAGTTTTACCTTATAGCCTGAACCGGTTTTTGCTTTTAAAAAGCTTCTTTAGAACCTCTTCAGAAGTTCTTCAGAAGCTTTTTACATTTTTACCCATAAAAAACTTATTGTTCCGAGTCGGTAGTGAAATAATTATATTTAAATATTTCTGGTTTTGGGTCTAGGAATAGTTCCAGTGAAGCCAGTTCTTAGAAATGATTCTTTGTCTACTGGTCCTTGAGACAGGTCTAAGTCCATAGCTATAATGTCCTCAGTTTCTGATCTAGAAGGTTGCTATGATTTTCTGTGGTTGTTTAAAAATGTTGTAACGGTACAAACCCATGAGCTTTTGCATTTTAATCTTTTCAATTTTATTCCATCAAAGAATATAATATATTATGGTGAATGGATTATAGCATCGAGACTGTCGCTGGGAGGTACAGCTCGGCATTGGAATGTAAAATTGTCAGCAAGGGAGCGTGTTCACCCTCATGTGCGCACACATCGGCCAACATTCTCATGCTAACAGCACGCACAGGTACAATTTTTCTCACTGGGTGTGCGTTAGAACAAAGGCAGTTGGCAGATAACATCTCACAGATACGGGCGCAAGCAGTTTGCGCGCCCGCTGGCTGAGCACAGTTTTTTCTCGCTCGCAGATAAAGAATGTGAATTTTATAGTAAAAGACAGTCGCATATACAGCTTAAAACCGGCCGGTGGTGAAAAAGTCCCGGAACAAAAATGCGGGCCCATATAAATAAAATGTGATTTTAATTCAAATTAATAAATTTTCCAGTCATGACGTGATATGAAGTGAAATAAAGTGACAGTTTCGAGTTATCCAGTGAGAATTATGACAAAAGAACGAAATGTGCAGTGTGATGAAAGAAATAGAAAACGTACGGAGGCTGGACTGACCTTTAGGGACGCAATTGCAGATAAGAGAACAAAATTCTATTACATTCAATTATACTCATAAATTATGAAAAGAAGAAATTTAAAACAAAAAATTATAATCATTCAAAATTGAAACCTTTTAAAAAATTAAATGAGCTCATAGGGGAAATTTAAATATGTATCGTGAGAGAATGAATGGGCGTGTGTAATAATCATGTAATAAAAATAAGAGGCGCTGGTTTGTGAATAGATAGGGTATAACTATTTCTATGTTATTTTAAATGTGTCTATTGTAATCAAGTTAATACCAATTTTCTGAATAAGGAATCATTGTAATTTTACCGTGAAGGGTAATATCAAATTGTAGTAGAAGGGAGATTTTGTTTATGATGGGATGGTAAAAGAATCTAAGTTTTCCGTTGTTTGATTAAATACAATTGAATTGTTTTGAGGTAATAAAGAATAAGATGTGTACAAGAGTAACCAATATGTTTAATTTCAAATAACCAGTTCTGATTTTCCCGTTCGCTGATTCGAACCCTGGCGAGTGAAATTTTAGGTTGGCAGATAACAGCACGGCATCTACAGAGCCTAAATGCATAGTAAATAAACAAAATCTATTTATTAATTTATAAAAAGGTAAGTATAAGTACAATGTGACCATATTTATATTGTCAGGGAGGTATTTAATGCTAATTGCTGTTGTCAAGGCTAATCAACTAAGGTGGAATTTCTGGTCATGAGAAAGGTGTATGACAAGATAATTGTTGGACAATAGTTAAACAAAGATGTATAAAACTTTCTGTGCTTTCTAATAACCAAAATTCCGAATAAGACTGTTAAAATAATAAATTGTAAGGCTTAGTAGACCAGTAGATATAGTGCCCAACTAAAGTAGAGGTTCTTGATTTCATTCTTAGGCAACGCCATAAAAAAAGTGCTTTTATTTAGATCCCCAAGTCAACTCAGCATGTGAAAATTATACCCAGTGGATAATAATAGTTAAATAGGCAGCTGAAGTTGCATTACCTTCCTTGTACCGTACACAGCCAGTTCTCCTAGTCAATGGTAATAAAGTAGCCATTATTATTATTATTATTACTATTGTGTAATCTGGTTACTTTACTGCTTTATTTATTTATTTAAACTTAAACAACTTTCAATATGTTTGAAAACTAAACATCAAATAGAATAGTCTAGATATAGAGTTTCTATGATGTAACTTTATGATGTTATAGTTAACTTGCTCTTGTTTTGTTAACTTTTATTGAATAATACCTACATTCCTAATATAAAATTGTATGGTTTATTTACAGTTTTACATTTAAATCTTCATGTTTTTTTTTTATATTTATGTAGTACTGCTTTTAATGTATTTCTTTTAATTTCTTATTATGCAATTAGCTTTAATACATATTTTCACTAAAGTGATAATATAGTGTGAGCTTTCTTTAAGGTCATATACCTTTGTTGTAATTAGAGAATTCATTTATCTACTAAAAACTGTAAGAAAGCTTATTAAGTAAGATTAAAAACCAAATATAAATAATGGATTATTTTTAAAAAAGGAAGCTTATATGTAGTTCTGTCTTTTGGAACGCAGGTCTTTTGAGACCTCTGACAATCACTTACACTGAAGATAATATACTGTAATATGCAATTTTTACTTACACTCTACTAACAATTATGACTGTACTTACTGATATCAATTTAAATTCAAGTTATTAAAATTAGTGATAAATTGTAACTTTCCTTGTGAACACTTACGTTTCTTAAAGTCCTCGTACGTTTCGGTGTGTTATTCACCTTCTTCAGCGAGGTTTAAATACAGAATGTCTTGAAACAGTTGTAACGGATTTTTTCAGGTTGGTGGTATGTGTGGGGGGGATAGTTGGTGGGAGGGGGTTGGCGCTGGGATTCAAAGTATTGTTTGGTTTCTGTATGATTGTGTCAAATAGTACATGTGATTTGAAGTGTAGTTGGTCATTTAGTATGTTGTTTGGTTGTAGTGTGTGGTGTTTATATATTTCATACTGTTCAGCCATGTTGAGTTTCTTACTTTTTGGTAAGTAGTTTAGTATTTCCAGGTTGCTTTCTATGTTGGTGTAGTTGGCGGAGCCGCATTCGCCACGCACATACAGACTGAAAACTACAACTACACCAACATAGAAAGCAACCTGGAAATCCTACACTACTTACCAAAAAGTAGGAAACTCAACACGGCTGAACAGTATGAAATATATAAACACCACACACTACAACCAAACGACATACTAAATGACTAACTACACTTAAAATCACATGTACTATTTGACACAATCATACAGAAACCAAACAATACTTTGAATCCCAGCGCCAATCCCCTCCCACCAACTACCCCCCCACGCATACCACCAACCTGAAAAAATCCGTTACAAATGTTTCAAGACATTCTGTATTCAAACCTCGCTGAAGAAGGTGAATAACACACCGAAACGTACAAGGACTTTAAGAAACGTAAATGTTACAAGGAAAGTTACAATTTATCACTAATATTAAGTGCGTGAATGAAGAGGATGAACCAACAAAACAACTATTAAAATTAATTATCTTCTTCTAAACTCCTTTTTCTGGAATTACTATATGATGGAACACAATTACAGTGCATGGGCGTATCCAGGGGGGGCAAGGGAGGGCAGCTGCCCCCCTTCCAACAAACTGGAAAAAATTTAAAAAACCAATTTGTAAATAATTTATTAACAGACTGGTTGTTGATATTTCAAAATGAAAGAAACTAATTACGAAATAGACACTCGCGTCATCTATGAGAAGTTATAAGAACTATAACCTTACGATTTCTCATAAGATTAGCTTATGTAACTCGCAACTCTTACTGTTACACGCCATGACGCCATCTCTGAGAAGTGAGAAGTGATAAGAACTACAACCTCTTTTTCTTATTAGAACACAACTCTTACAGTACTTATCGTTAGAGTGAGTGCGGCGAAGTTACTTTTGCAAGTAACAATTTTTACGACATTAAGAAGTCAATTACCACAATTTTTACTACAGGAAGAAGCCATACACTGAAAGATAAATGGATATTAGAAAATTTTGTGGTAAGTAAGGACTTTTATTTGGTTATCTATACTTGTATGTGTTATTTAGGCAAAATTGGGCATGTGGGCAAAATAACCAATATTACAATTTACATATATATTTAAATGTATAAAACGGAAACGGTATTATCCTGGACATTGATTTTTCAACCCTATAATTTTCGCTCAAAGTACTTTTTCACCCTTTTTCGAGTTTTTTTTTCACTGGTATGTGTATTTTAAAACTATCCTAACCTAACCTAAATGGTGGTTTTGCAAAAAATTTGTTTTTTAACCGAATTTCGTCGTGGACAAATCGGGACATGGCTCCGGAATAGTCACGTTTTACGTAAAAGAGAATCCACAACCGTCTCGGAAACTCCTAAATGTCCTGGAAAGTCCCATTTCTCGCTAATGTATGATTTATCATTATGAGTACATAAAAGCATGAGTTATATTTTTCAATTAATAAAATAACCAACTTCCTGTAGTCAGTTTCACTCATGAGCCTAACCAGGGGAGGTTTTGGGGCTTATAACGGTGTAACCTATCCTTGCTCTCAAATAATTGCTAGAATAAAATCCGTAAGTGCACGTTTAGCCCTACCAATTATTCCGTTCCAAAACCCACAATTATCAGCTTTTTATTATACACGAGATGTATCTAGCTATACAACAGTCAGAGTCAAATATTGACTCATGATTATTCCTAATATGCGAATGACGAAGAAGCGTTGCAGTATTAATTAAAGCAACCACTTAAACTATTTTTTCTATTTAACAGTTCATTGTTCATTTGCTTAGTTATAAGATGATCACAGGTGATCATTAAAACACAAATGTGAGCTTACATTATTGGTTTTTTTTTTTAACATAAGAACTGAAACGAACAATCACGTAGAGGTTAAAACGTTGAAGAAGTTAAGCTATTGTTGAAGAAGAAAGGCAAATTGCGTGCTTTACTTTGTCCAATTTTGCACAAAGGAACAACTTTAAGTATGTTCTAGCAATCATCAACGTTTATTTTACATGATTAAGCATGACTTTGGAAGTTTCATTTATTTATATAATTAAAATTATTTTTCTAAAAAAAATGTTATAAAAATTATACAATTATACTTTAGCTTACTTTTAGCTTATGCAAATACAATAGTTAAAAGAAGCTTAGTATAAATTATTCTCCAACGTGCTTTCGGTCAGTTACTATGTGTACCATATTTCACCTAGTTAACCTATTAATACCTCTTGGTAATCTTACTAAATTTTTTATAAAGGCATGGACCAAAAAACGCGTCATACCGATCACCTATTATTCAAAATGAAATAATTGATCTCTGTGGTGCTATAATCAGGGAACAAATCATCACAAGGGTTAAAGAAGCTTGCGCTTACAGCATTCTAGCTGATGAAACCGCAGATATTTCTGGAAAAGAACAGCTGTCTATTGGATTACGTTTCTTTGATGAAAAGGCCAACGAAATCAAAGAGGAATTTTTAGGCTTTGTAGAGATTGAAGGACTTGATGCCAGAAGTATTGCCAAAGCTATTGATGATTTAGTTACAAACTTAAATCTAGACCCTGATAAGTGTGTGGGATTAGGTTTCGACAGATGTTCCATCGTGTCTGGCAAAGAAGGGGGTGTGCAGGCAATCTTGAGGCAAAAGTACAAAAAAGCCTTATACTTCCATTGCTCCTCGCACAAGCTAAACCTGGTCATGAACGACTTAAACCTTATCCCAGAAATTCGAAACTGCGTTGGAACTATCAAGGAGATAATCACATTTTTTCGCGAGTCCGTTTTACGACGCAAGCTTATTGCAAACATTCCTAAATTGTGTGAGACTAGATGGTCAGAAAAGTACAAGAGCATTCATGTTTTTAAGGATAACTTCGTCAATATTGTTGAAGCATTAGAGATATTAGCTGAAGAGGGAAATGTAGCAACCAGAAATAAAGCATATCAAATGCATGCATCGGCGTGCAGATCTTCATTTATTGTCTCAGTAGCATTAATTGCAAAGTATTCCGCTATACTGCAACCCATAGCAAATACACTTCAATTGAAGACAGTTGACATAGTCAAAGCCAACCAGCACATTCAAACTATTCTCGACATGCTAAGAGATCATCGGAAAGATGCAGAGAGCATCACAGATGACGTTTTGAAAGAAGCATATGACATTGCAAAGCATTTGAATATTGATATAACCGCCACTCGCGTTTCTGGCCGACAAAAGCATAGAAGTAATCCTCTTGCTGAAAATCTATCCGAATTTTGGAGAAGGTCTCTAATAATTCCTTACTTGGATTCCATCATATCATCTTTAGAAGTTAGATTTTCTTCAGACAAATCGCTTGCATTTTCATTGACACATTTCCATCCGAGTAACATGAGAGATGCTTCATTGGAGGAATGGAAAGAAAGTACTGCATCTTGTGCAACATTTTACAATTTGGAAGGCATCAACGGGGAAAGGGAATTGTGGCTTAAAATGTGGAATGAGGTACAAGAAGCATCAGACATCACTGAAGTTTTAAAAAAGAGCGAATTGTTTTTCCCGGCCATTAGAAAGGCGCTACTGATATTGCTCTCACAGCCCTGCACAACAAGCAGTATAGAGCGTTCATTCAGTTCTCTTCGCCGAATTAAAACATGGCTAAGAAGTACTATTGGTGAAAATAGATTAAATGGATTAGCCATGCTAAGCATTCACCATGAATGGGTTTTAATAAACAAGGAGCGATTAATGGAAGCAGTAATTCGAAAATTTGCAACTAATCCTCGCAAGCTATTGTTCAAGAATTAATTTCTTTTAATAAATGGTGTTCTTCCTTTTATTATTGTTTATTAAAACATGGTTAAGAATAAGTATTGGTAAAAATAAGTTAAATGCTTAGCCATGCTAAGCATTCATCGTCAACGAGTTTTCGCAAAAAAGGAACAAGGAGCTGTAGTTAGAAAATTTGTAACTAATCCTTAAAAACTATTGTTTAAAAAATTTTTTTTAATAAATGTTATTCTTCCTTATGTTATTGTTTATTATGTATTGTTTATTATATAGTATGGCACTATGGACCCTCCCCCCGCCATAAAAGAGGTTGATTTTCGAAAACTGCCCCCCCTTCCGTTTTGAGCTGGATACGCCCATGTATTACAGTGTATTAACGAAAGTACTGAACTTAGATAATACTGTTCTTGATAACAATATTAATAACCTTTTTATTCTAATCAGCTGAAAATGTGGTTATCAAAGTCATTATTGGTGACCTTTTTTTTTTTTGAATGTAACTGCAAATAATGTAAAAATTTTTATGTTTTGGTTTAATTCAACCAAAATATGTTATCAAAATATTGTTGTTGTATAACAATACAATAATATTATTGCATTGTTGTCAAAATATGTAATTTTTCATTAGTCAACTTTGACCTTCTCTTTGGATAATAAATTACTCATAATACGCTGCTTAGGAGGAAAATATATTTCTTATTTAATTATGCTACCTATGAGGAATGCCTACTTAAGTAAATGTTCCTTATATAATAAGTGTAAATTTATTCTATATTGAATACAACAAAAAGTCACAGCTACCACAGGTTGCTGCTTTATGACACCCTTCTGTCTTTGTATGGTCAAGTTATTTTCAGCTGTGTATGGAATGGTGACACACAGAATGTAATGAATGAACCTCGCATCAGCAAAAGAAATGTAACCTTGTGTTAAATGGCTATAAATATAGGATGAAACAAAGAGAGGAGAAAAGATATTAACTCTGAGTGATTGAGACAACTAAGAACTGTCAAATTATCAAGTACAGTTAGTAACAAAAGAAAACAGAGATATACTTGAAGTCACAGATTAACAAATTTAACAAACAGAGTACTATACATGGCAAACAAAACTTAGAAATCAGAAAACTGGTAAAAAACAAAAACAGGAGGATAAAGTGCTATCACTCTTTTATCAAAAAGAAGTAGAACATTTGTTTTATCATGGTATTATTTTGTAGTATTGTTTTCTACTTGATATCCAGATCTAAAGTGTACACGATTCTGATTTGTAGAAACACAATGGAGAAATGGTTTGGTTATTCTTTTCAACAAAGATGAAAAAAAGTTTCACAATAAAGGTAATGAAGTACTGCAAATTTGGAATCAGTTCTATTACAATATGTTTGTACTTCTTGTGTTTTTGGATTCAATAAAAGTAAATATTTTTGTTGAAAGCTGCTACCTCCCCCCCCCCCCCAGTTGTCCAGTTGTTCAGTTGTTGTCTCCAGTTGTTCAAATGTAGTTAATACTTAGTTCCCACAGTGTGGACACTGGAAGCCACATTGAACAACTGCCTTGAATAGATTGTATTATGTCTTTATACAATTTCAACTGCCTTGATATATGTCTTTAATCATAAATATATTGGAAATAAACCATTTTAATACAGTATTTAACCTTTTTTTTCATTTTGATCTATAGAACATGGTCCTAGAATATTGCTGTGCAATTTAAGATCACCCTCTATAATAAAGATGAACTATGTCAAGTTCTATTTAATTCAGGTTTATACATTTTTTTCTAGAATCCTACATATATAATTCTTTTGAGTGTAGGGAATATGATACTTCTTTATCAAATTCAAACAGTTTCAAGTTCGGTGGACAGCACCATATCCAGGAACACAGCACTGTCTTGTCTTGGGTTCCTCCCAAAAGCAAATGAGCGGCAAGTGTTTGACACGCTAACATGGCTGGTAAAGGATGTGGAAGCCAACTGGAAACCACTTTATTAAAGATTTTAAAAATTTCCAATTCTCTGTGATCAATTTAATAATGTCTGAAGACATAAAATATTAAAGAGAATGATTAGTCCCCTCTCTTAAATACCCAGAGGAATTGATGAAGAAGATATGTGAGAAAATTTGTGGGATAGCCAAATTAGAAGGAAGTATCAATGCCTGTGACACTTAATCGGGTGCAGTGAATACAGGAATACCAGTGCCAGACTTTGCAACTGTGGAGGTGCAGTCCTGGAGACATGGAGCAGATCTGATAGAAGAAAGTTACAGTTGTGTAAGAGAAGGCGACTTAATAGAGTAGGCAGTACCCTTTTTTTTGCTGGAATAATTTAGGTTCACCCTTGTCTGGTTAAGTGTGAAATGTAGTCGAATGATAAACTTTATACTGTACGCAAAATTTATCTATAGCCTACTGCCTTGTCAAAAGGCAGTATGACAAAAATGAAAAACAGCATAGATTTCTGTTTTTTTATTTTTATTTTTTTTTATTTTTTTTTTTATTTTCACTGACACCATCCAGTTGTGTATCTAGAATTTGGCCTTGGAGAGGGTCCAGGGCTGAATTGGCTTCAAACAAAAGTAAAAACAAGTTAAGAGTAATAAACATTACTATCTTTAAAGTGGTTGAAAAACGTATGATAACATGCTGAAATCAGTCCCATTAAAGTAAATGGTAATAACACAATAAAAATGTGGGTTATTTAAACATTGTTTACGAGATACTTATTGACTGAATTCATTTTCTTATATTTTATTTTTCAAATGTATATGCTAATGCTGTGTAGTAAACTTGTTTATATATTTAAAGAAGGGTTACTACTATATTAGCATACACAGCTTAAAAAACAATAAAATGCCTTAAAAATTAAGAGATTAACAAAATTCATCAACTTTTCCGTCCTTCTGGGGGGGGGGGCAGTCCTCCCGCCATAAATACGCCCTTGACACCAACACTTTTGTTAGTATGAGATGCTACAGACTGATAAGTATAAGACTTCACAAAAATATGTCATCACTCTTTACTTCAGTCTTCCTTGCAATTTTACAATTTTTTCCTTCCAAGACCTCCTGCCTTAACAATCTTTTACAAACATTTGTTGGAATATCACTTGTGTGTGTGTGTGTGTGTGTGTGTGTGTGGAAGGGGATCTCTCTATGATGATTTTAAAATTTCATAAAATCATGTATTAAAATTACATCATAAACAAATTGTATAAACAGTAATTCTGTATATAAAGTGTACACTTAAAAGTAAGTTGTCTGAGAAGAGAAAGTAAGTGGTTCGGAGTTCCAGAGAAGAAAGAAGAAAAAGACAAGCAACCTGCAAAACTAGAAAAAATTAGTGGATTTTTCAGAAAACAATCAAATATCATTGGTTCTTTCGAAACACATACACACCTAACATCTGATAGATAGTACTGGTAGTAGGCCTACTGAAATAATATTAAAGACACATAGTTTAAAAAAAATTAATGTAGAAGAGGACCATTTTCTATGGATGAGTCATGTGAAAAATGTGATCTTTTTTGGAATATTCTTGAATATTCTTCCAAGTTGAATGGGTGTTACTGTGAGTCTTGCTGGTTGTTCTCTGACAGGAGGAAATTAAGTTCCTTTCTTGAGTCAATGGTATTAATGATTGGAGGGCCTAAGTGAAAGAATTTTTCAGCATGAACCATGAGTACTTTACACAGAGGTGTGTGCTGTTTTCAACCTTGTTAAAGATACCACACATTGGATAAGTCATTATAGTTTGAGATAAGAAAAATGGCTAACTTCTGGAGGCAGGTTCTTCATTGCCTGTTGAGTGGTCTTTTTTCTGGTCCAACAAAGTTTATCATTTAGAGAACACAGAAGTAGAGACTGGAGAAGTAATTCCCGTCCCAGGTTTAATTTTCAGCGATGGGAGCTGTGATGATCTATCTTACCCATGTGTTTCTCTTATACTTATTTCCTTTTCTGTCATTGCAGTGTTGCCATTCGTGCTAAGTGTGAAGTACAAATTTTAAAGAGTTTAAAATTTTACTGATGTTTTACATACTGTGCTGCACATTTCTGTATAAATTGTATGTCTGTAACACAATTACCTTCTCATAAAAAATATTTTATAAATTTTGTTTACTTGTAGAATTCACAGCAACATTTCAATCAACAAGTAACTGCTGCCCTATTATAAGATTTATGTAGTTAATTTTAACCACATTCTATTTACAATAAATTTCCTTTGTTATGAGCACATTTTAATAGCCAAAGAACAATAAATAAAATTTTTACTGAATTTTTAACTCTATAATTAATTAGACCTAATGTCGGCAATGTGTGTATTAACATTTTCGGTCTCTAATGAAAATTTTTATTTCTTGAGATAGACATGTAGTGTAAGCGTGAAAGCTGTAGTAAATAGTCTGAAGTTAATTTTCATTCTAATTCTAATATTCAACTTAACGTGGTTTGGACCATATATATACAATTATTTGTATATAATCATTAAAGCGGACGCTTCGGGAGACGCGCGCCAAGTCTTGTCGCCATGTTATTTCACGTTACCTCGTCTTGCTTATGGACTGTTTGCGTTAGTAATAAAAAAAGTTTATACAAATTTCATATCCAGCTTTCATATACAAATTTCGTATCCATGGGATACAGCTATTCCTCTTACCCATAACGCTGACTGAAACGTAAGTTTCACAATTAACTAAACAATTCATTCTGTGTGGTGGAATATAGGCTACTTTTAAAAGAGCTTAATCAAAAACAAACAATACCTAACGCAAATGTTTACATTTCCCCTAAAACCTTCTTTTTATACTATATATAAGTATCTATAACAAAAACTTTTGCCAAGTTATTGTGTTATTGTTTATTAGTAGTACAGTAATATGTGGATGTTGCGATATTATGTAGCCTATACTAAAGATTTTAATTTGGTTTTAAATGGTGATTCCTAACATTACTTTTATATTTCATATTTTACATTATATTACTAAAGCATTGTGTGTGTGGGTGTGTGTAGACAGAATGCAACGTAAAAGGTGTCCTCACTATATACATATTCGAATTCTATGCGTCAGTACAAGAAAAATTTCGTATTAACCCTAGCCTGAAAAAGTCTCATTTTCCTCCGTCTCTCCACCATTTTGTGTTTTTAAAGAATACGTTATATCTAAAGAGGCGATAAAGCTATCTTAATGAAATTTGGTACACATGTTTACGTTAATGTTATTTAATAAACTAAGAAATCACGGTTATTTTATGATCTCAAATTTCAAAATGGTGGCTACTTTAATTTTTTTGATCACTAATAGCTCTGCAAATTTTAATTTTGTCAAACAACCGTTTATTAATAAAAGTAGTAAGCATTTTATTGTGAATATAGGGACATCTTGTTTGTCCCTATGTTTGATGGCAGAAAACAGTTTTATTCTTCGTATTGTTTACCACAATTAAAATTTCAGGTTGTTTAAGACCTGAAGATGTCAGCAATGACGAAAAGCTTAGTCGAACAATAAAAAATTATAGCAGTTAGCAAATTCATAAAAGAAATAGAAAACAGTTTACCCATAAATTCTGAGTACTTGTGCCGACTTGAATTCTTTCAGTATAGGGAAAACGTATTTAAAGTTACTATTTTATTTCAAATTAACTCAGTAACTGTAATTTATAACAAAGTAAAGATAGATTTCCAATAATTAAATTGAAATTTTTAACAAATTCAATTGAAGATGTTTACTCATCTTAATTTGAATCACAATTAAAATTTTTGGAATTAGTAGAAAATAAAAATATCATGTTCAATTTGTACATCATCTGTGTGCTTTAGTGTGTTCAATGATAGCACATGTAGTTTAACTAAATAATACAGTCAATTAATTTTCTTAAAGACAATTCATAAATTTATTTACCCATTGTTTATCGTGTAATTGTCGAGAATAGCTAATCATACGGCTGAAATGTCAGATAGCCTATACCTACGTCTCACGTATAAACTTTCAAACCACAATGGGAAGAACGCACAATTGATCGACGTAAGACTTTTACAAGAAGAAGGATAGAGTACTGAATAAAGATTGGGAAAATCCTGAAGTGAGTAGAAGAAGAATTGCTATGTTTAAATGTGTTGATTACACAACTGTATTAGCGATTTTACAAAACCAAAGATTAAAGCCGTACCATCTACAAAGTGTACAAGCCCTTGAAAATGTTGACTATGAACAGAGACGGGGATTTTGTTTACTTTTCTACACAAAATTGCAATTGATCCGCGCTTATTTAGTCCCTGATATATTCACTGATGAAGCAAGTTTTGCATGAAATGGAATTACTAATGTCCATAAA
Source organism: Magicicada septendecula (assembly GCA_034769895.1). Classification (NCBI taxonomy): domain Eukaryota; kingdom Metazoa; phylum Arthropoda; class Insecta; order Hemiptera; family Cicadidae; genus Magicicada; species Magicicada septendecula. Next base: position 198,494,208 of record CM068369.1, read on the forward strand.
AGTCATTACTGGGCACAAAAAAAACCCATTACACATGTGTTTTTAAATCTATTAGAAGATGTTAAGACTAATTTCATTAAAAACCAAGCCATTACTTTGTTATGAACAGTACTACTAGTGAGGGAGTTTTAAAAAATAGTAATAACTTTAAATTAATGTTTCTTATACTGAAGGAATCGTAGCCCTAATTATGAAATTAGGAATATTTTTTAATTCATTAACTTCCATTAATGTAAACATATGTGCCAAATTTAATTAATATATCTCTGTCGCCCCTTGAGATATAAAGTATGGTGATCAAAATTTTAAAAATTTATAATTTCATGATCAAGAGACACGCTCACACACTCGAGTTGACAAACCCAGGCCCGAGTCGTAAATAAAAACGATTAGAGACACGTCAGACCCGACGCCAGTAGGAAAACAATGAAGAACCGTCTGAGTACACGCAACAAAGCAGGGAATGTCGTTGACAGCACGAAGTTAGCTACGATTTACAACGCCAAACAAACCAGACAAAAAAAGGCATAGTCCAATAGCCTGGTTACGCAGAAGTGAAATCCTGAAGAAACAGGAGGACACTATGAAAGAATTAAAGGACGACACCGCTAAAAAGTTCGAAGAAGTGTGGGAAACCAGGGAGTCAGATCGTCAAGAGGTAAAGAACCTTGCACAAAACACACAAACCAGTATTAAGAAAGTCCACAATAAATTAGAATCACACATCAACAATAACCAAAAGAAACAAGAAGAATTGAAAACCGAATTATACCACACACTTAGGCAGCAGCAACAAGAACTGGGAGAAACAAACAACACACTACAGCAAAATATTGAAGAAGTAGACGGCAGACAGAAGACGACAGAACAGAAACTGGACGAAAACGTCAAAGAGAAGACAACCCACATTCAAGAACTGAGTTGTCAATTAGAAAGATTGCGGCGACAGATGACCGAAGGGGAGTCTGGGCCAAGTAGAACGGTCAACGGACAAGTACAGGTGGAACTTAAATACGATGGAACCGACAGATTCCCGATGGAGTTCCTGAAAGAATTGTGGAAGTTCCAGGAATTGTATTACTCGAATAGTGACATTAAATGGATCGGGAAGCACCTAGAAAAGGACGCTAGTATATGGTGGCGCGTAATCAGGGACCAGATACACGTTTGAAGAGTTCAAGGAGGCGTTCACGTTGAAGTATTGGGGATTAGAGCGACAAGACATCATTCGTGATAACCTCGAATACGGGAAATTTGAGTGGCACGGACCGATTACGGCTATCCAGTATATAGAAAGGTTCCTATTAGAAAGCCGGCAATTAACTCCCGCATTGACCGACAGACAGTTGATAAGAAAAATTTCTAGGCATTTTGGTAGAGACCTGCAGATCGCTGTGATCACACGCGGAATCACCACGATACCTAACTTTGAAGCTTTAATCACTGAATACACAAGTATTCAGCCGAACAATGGAAATAACAGACGGGCACATTATCGGCTAGCTAATGATGAGGAAAGCGGAACTAACAACCGACCGAATGGTAGCTTTGCAAATAAAAGCGAAAGTGACAGAAAACAAGTTTGGCAGGGGAGGCCACAAGGAACTCGCTTTGGGGACAAGCAGTATAATGGAATAAACACTGTTGATTTCGTTAACATACGCCAAGCACGAGCAGGGCGACTGACGACACCACCCCAAGGACGAATACCGACAACAATGGTAAAAAAAAAAACACCCCTGCACAGCGAACGACTTAGTTCTTATAAACAAACACAACTTCACCAATAATATCAACATATTATTACCGGACCTGAGGAATGACCTGCTACAAGAATATGACGAGGAAATTAATAAACAAATATTTAAATGTCCCGAAATACTTATTAAATTTAACAACGGCATTACGGTATCGGCACTTATTGACACAGGCTCTGTTATTAACGGCCTATCAGAAGAGTGGTTCAACGTGAATAAGAAAGACATTGAACCATACGAAATTTTACCAATGACAAATTCCCTCATCATTAGTGCTGTTGGGAATAAATCCAAATTAATCAGAAAGCAGATACTGTGCGATATTGAAATTGACGGAATCAAGAATGAATGTGTTTTCTTAGTTAGTTATACCAGATCTCATTAAGCCATGCATATTAGGAATAAGTTTTTTACAGGAAGTGGGATGTCACATCGATATCGGGAATAAGAAGATTGAATTAATGAATGCAGCTGATGAAGAGGTGCGCACCGTACCCATCATGAACATCGAACTACTAAATAATGGAGAGGAAGAAGAGATCCTGAGGAATATCAACGAGAAGATAGGAAGCATGGATTGTCAAGATGAAGAGATATTGGAACGATTGAGGGAAATACTTATAAAGAATAGGAGAGTGTTCAGGGAGTGCCCGGGGAGGATAGAAGGATACGAGCATGAATTTCAAGTCACGGACGGGACGCCCTACTTTCAACGGGGTTGGCCTGTACCATTTGCATATAAGGAAAAGGTAAAGGATGAGATTGACAGGATGCTGCGGTACGGAGTGATAGAACGATGCACGAGCCCGTTCATAAATCCACTCGTCACAGTCATCAAAAGAGATGGAAGGGTCCGTTTATGTCTCGATGCAAGAAAGATAAACGGCGTAACGATTCCCGATTATGAAGGCGTTTCCCCGATCAACGAAATTTTGGCAAGGTGTAGTGAGATGCGCTACCTTTCTACCGTTGATTTGTCCAGTAGCTTTTGGCAGGTGCCATTGAAGCAAGAATGCAGAAAGTATACCGCGTTCATGTATGAGGGAAGGTGCTACCAATTCACTGTAACACCATTCGGCCTCAGTACCAGTTCGGCGGCTCTGACACGCGGATTGGATACAGCCTTGGATGAAGATGTCAAGAGAAACACGCTAATATACGTTGATGATTGCTTATGCTATTCTAATGACGTTCAGACGCACCTAGCACATCTAGAGACACTATTAAACAACCTCAACAAAACAAACTTGACCGTTAACCTCAATAAATCACAGTTTTTCAGAAAAGAAATCTCGTATCTTGGATACCAACTGACAACACGCGGCATCCAAGCTACGGAAGAGAAAGTAAAAGCCATTATGGATTTCCCGAAGCCCAAGAATCAGAAACAGTTAAAACGTTTCTTAGGCCTCACTAATTTCTATAACCGCTTCACAAGTAAATATGCGGAGACCACGCAACCTCTACATGAATTATTGAAGAAAGATCGCAAGTTTTCATGGACAGCTGAATTAGACGATTGTTTTGTGAGGGTCAAGAACTTATTTGTGGATGCTGTAGTTTTAAGATTTCCGCGCCCAAACCAGAGGTACAACATACAATGTGATGCTAGCGATTACGCATACGGAGGACAACTTTATCAGCTTGATGAAGAAGGGGAGATTGGCGTGATTGCCTTCACGAGTAAAACATTCAAGGGTGCCGAGCGGAACTACTATACCACAGAAAAGGAGCTCTTAAGTATCGTTAGGTGCTTAGAAAAATTCCGCATGTATGTTCTTGGTCAACCGTTGACGATAATAACAAAATACGTTAAGTTATTTACCCTCCGAAGAGCAACAACCACCACGACGTTGCGGAGAATAAAAAGTTTATTGTGAAGAGTTCGGACAACCAAGGGTCATTTTGACGGACAACAGGACCCAGTTCACTTCCAAAAAGTGGATCAACGGTTTAAAGGAGTTGAACATCCAACCGAAGTTTACCGCAATACGAAACCCTTGTACTAATCTTGCCGAGAGGATTAACCGGCAACTTATGAACTTGTTCCGAATTTTCGTGAGTGACCGACATACTAAATGGTCCCAATACGTAAAGACAATCGAAGCGTGACTGAACGAGGTGTACCACGAGACAATCGAAATTACCCCTCGGTGCGAGACCGACATGAGCATGGGAACAATGCTTGGACAAAGGGATCATTAGCAGTGAAGGAAAACACGAAAATAATATATTTGTAAAAATCAAGGAGAAAAGAGAGAAGCACGCGAAGCGTTGCAACGAGAGTAAGAAGATAACGAAGTTCGCAATAGGCGACAAGGTGTTGATAAGAGCATACCATCAATCAGACGCTATGTTGAAAAAAATCGACAAGTTCTTTGAACTATTTTCAGGACCTTATAAGATCAACCGTATCATCGGGGAGGCCACGTACGAGCTCGTGGAATGCGACAGCTATAAAGTACGAGGAAGATTCAACGTGCGACAAATTAAGGCATATCATGAGCAGGTGAAAGAGGTACGGATGATACAAGAAAGTAATAATGACTCCGGCTGCTAGATGACTACAAGGCGGAATACATGAATCAGGTAATTTGTCCAGCGAGACCAGTCCAGCTAGCCAAAGAATGATGTAAGTTTTACTATACTGTGTTTAATTCAAACTTCAATGTCAATTGTGTTTGTGATCACGATGTATTCTTTATTTACAATGTTAATTAGGTATCTAAGCATCAATGTGTATAGAGTAATTTGATAACGTGTACCATGTATCAAAGGGACATTATGATACAATGATACAGGACATTAAATAATTGTGAAATAATAAGTTGATATAGATGTAATGAATCGAGTAATTTGCTTATACAATTAATAATTTAAATATGAGACAATCGTTTTGTAACTTTAGGAATAAGCATCTAGGTATACATCATGAGGTAGGATGAATCCTTAATTGTTTATTTATTAGGCATATTTCATTTATTAATGTAATCATTTATAATATGTGTCACAAGTTAATCTTATGTATGTATATATTTGTTTGTTTAGCGACTACAGTTATGAGACACTAGTAGTGAATTAAAAGTATTTTGTTGTTATGTGATTCATCGACGTACGATCGATTGATTTAATTGCTAGCTAATCTTCAGCTAATTTATTATGTTATATATGTATAACGAAAGAATGTAGCTTAAGAACGAAACAAACTGTCTAATGAGTAGGTGTAAATATTTTATTTCAATTATTTACATGAAATAATATTGTATAATCTGCATATAGACGGATAGAATGTAAAAAATGCGTTCATTTCACTCAGATGGGCGGCAATAAATTCATACAATCATGTAAGACCCCAAGATAGGGAATAACTATTAATTGCACCATATGAGAGATATAGGTCATCCAACTATGACCATTCCAAGGCAGACGTCCACGACTGGGACAGAGCGCAGAAATTGGATCAGATGTCTCCTGTTAATCCAACATCCAATCCAATTTGGGGACAATATGGTGATCAAAATTTTAAAAATTTATAATTTCATGATCAAGAGACACCGCTCACACACTCGAGTTGACAAACCCAGGCCCGAGTCGTAAATAAAAACGATTAGAGACACGTCAGACCCGACGCCAGTGGGAAAACAATGAAGAAACGTCTGAGTACACGCAACAATAGAAAGCAGGGAACGTCGTTGACAACAAGAAGTTAGCTACGATTTACAACGCCAAACAAACCAGACAAAAAAAGGCATAGTCCAGTAGCCTGGTTACGCAGAAGTGAAATGGAACACATGCTGTGGGGTTAAGTTGCAACGAGCACACGTATGAATGCAACACTCAGTAACAAAGGGTGCAGGGAAATCTTGAAAAATATGTAGACAATAGGACGGATATTCAATGAATACTAGAGATATACACAGCCCAGCAGGAAAGCACGCCCTGACGTCCAGTCAGATTTACAACTAGAAAGCGTGGGACCCGTCCAGGGATGACGCCCAACGAAGAGTTGATAATTGGCGGAACGAGAGAAAGGGTAAATGGACAATTGACCAAGACACTGCAGACTCTTAAGAAAAGCTGTATCAGAGTGCCTCGACAACGTGGAAACAAAAGGTTGATAGACAGGCGGGGAATTGCTCTAGTTTCTGAGAATCAGCACAACGTTCGTCGCTGGGATATTCCGGGGATGCCCAACGACCAACCAGAGTTTGACATCTTCCAAAGGAACTGGTGGAGAGAGTAGTGACAACTTGAACGACGAATCAGGAAACCGATGACAAAAATCTACAAGGTGGTAGGAAATAAGGAACCTATCAACAACGGCCGTAGGCGTAGAGATGAGGAAATTGCCTTCTGGGAGAGAATGATTGATAAAAACAGTTTGCGAGGACGCGGAGCCCAGTAGTAATACGAGTAATATACTAGTAATACGGTAGTAATATAGTAGAAGTAGTAGTAATTGAAATAGTTTACACGACTTACTCAACTTTTAACTCGGTTAATCAATCAGTGAAATTGTAACCAAGTCGCGGTCTTAATCGGACTTAGACATTCAACTCAATCGCTGTTCTACAAAATGTATGTTCGATAGTTTATATAAGTTACCGAACTTACCGCAGTAATCAATAGTGCGAATAGACATAACTATCGTTAAATACCAGTGTATACGTGACTCTAGACTACGACCGACACGCAACATAATGCAATACGAGTGAGTAACAATCCGAGAGTAAAACAGTGGGTGACGACCTCAGACACTATTCAACCATAATGAGTCTCAATTTTGGGTATCTGAACTGAGTGAATTAACACGAACACTAATACGCACATTGCATACATTATGTCCAAGGTAGACAAAATAGTTAGCTACATGAACACGCACACAGCAAACTCTAAAAGCAAACCACTACAATGACGATGATTGCATCTTAACACATGAAGCCATGAAACACTTAACGCCAGCGGAGAGTCCAACATCACACTATACATAACGCGTGTGGGAAATTCAGTGAGTGAAAGTGAAGTGTTCTTCGATCAATAGTGATTACCATGTACAAGGAACCCACCAACGGATGTAATCTTACACCGATGGAATTTGTGGATAAGCCTTTTGCAAGATAAGTCTTTATGTTTCTTAAATGCTAGTTGATACATACTACTGCACTGTCTCTTCTTTTCAAAGAGCTACTCCCGAGAGATTTCTGTAAATCTATATAAATCATAAATCTAATAATGTTAATATTAAAGTCATTCATCTGAGCATAATGAACGCATTTAGCTAGGGATAAAATATATTTGATTACTTATTGTTTGTATATGTATATTATTGTGTTGTATTTGATTGTACTATATGTCTTGTTTTCAGGAAACAACGAACGAATATTATTGTGATTTATGTTGTTATGTGTTTTGTTATGTATTTACAGGACATAATTTCATTTGTGGTTCAGTACTTTACTTAATCAATGATATAATAAATAAATAATTATTACATATATACATATATCTTGCGTTCATTATTGCGATTAACCTTGACAATTAATTTATCACGTGCCAAGTGATTTTATCTTGTTACCTACAAAGAGTCTCAAGAGTTATGCTAATTATCAGTGGACACACCCAAATCGCCCATTGAAATGTCAGATTAACATGCTCATGTAAATCATATTGATTTGATAACTATATTGAGTCAAATCCGACAAATATAATTTACTTTTCTATATGTATATTAAATATAAATGATACCCAAGGAAAGTGGGGCTCTACAAATGTCAATTACAACCCCATTCAGTTAAACATAAATGGCATACGAATTTAATTAGACCCAATTCATTAATTTATAATTGGATAATTTAATAATTCATAATAATTAGCATAATCGCATTAAAAAAGTTTTCGTTAAAAAGTGCAAAATGGCGGCCAGACGGAAAATAAAACTTTTCCAGACCTGTGTGTGTATTTTGTTTCTTCTACTGAAACAAAACATTCGAATCTGTATAGTGAGGACACTTTTTACGTTACACCCTGGCGTGCGCGCGTGAGTATAATCCTATAATGTACAGTATAAATTTTATATTAGTCCTACTTTTAATGTCACGTATTTTTTTTTAGGAATACCATGTTTTGCACGTTTACAATTCACGATTATTATTTTAGATAATTGCTTTTCCCGTAGTAAAAATGTTTCGTCCTTGCTGATGTTTTATATTCATATTCTATACCACTTATTCATTAAATAATATAAACACACTTCCAGTTATAGGTAAAGTAAACTCTTTTTGGTAATTAACGTCATGTTATTTTCATAAACAGAACTGAGTGATACTGCTTCAGTTAACTGTTAACACGTATTTACATCATAAGTAAAACACTAATAAAACTGTACAATAATTTGTAGTCCTTCATTGGAAATGTTCACTCCGTTAGCAGTAAATCGACGTCGTTGCTTCGGGAGAAATACACTTCGAACGCCTTCAGTGTGCCGAATACGCATTGCCACACTCGAAACACGGCAACAGTGTAGCCCATATAACCAGTGCTGTAAATTAACTCTGGGACGGCCATTAGAAGGAGGTACAGTAATTTGTTTTCTATAATTAAATTGTTTTAAAATTATGACGACCCAGAGCTAAAGCAACTCACACAAGAACCTGAAGGTGAGGTAAAATATCTTAATCATGATATACAGAATCAGCTCTTTCAACTTATTTCATAACAGGTGAAGAAAACTATTCTGAATGATATATCTGTATTCGCCTTGTAGGGCATATCTGTAACTTTGAATAACATGTCTGTCGGTATCCAGGCCACTTATAATGACAAATAATAAATATATTTACCTTATTTCCTGTCTCGTGACCACATATTGACCTGACTCACACCACCCATTCTCGCAGAAAATGGCGGCTTATAATTATTTCATACACAGGTTGTTAACGATACCTCTCAATGAAAATGATTTTAAGATTGAATTAAATATTATAAAACACATTGCCGTTACCAATGGTTACACATCATCCATGGTTGATAACCTCCTTAAAAAGCATAAGCGTAGATTGTCAAAACCTCGAATGATAAAAAATAATGAACCAACCTTTATTTCAACTGCCTACACCAGTATTATGCCCAAAATTTTATGAAAAGTATTAAATAGTAACAATAGAACTGTAACGTTTAAAACCAGCAACAATCTGTTTAATAAGCTTCGTAATAGAACCAGTACACCATTGGAAATGAAAACAGGTGTTTATAAGCTTTCATGCAATGACTGTGAATCCTTTTATATTGGTCAGACAGGGAGAAGTTTTTATAAACGTTTCGTTGAGCACACTCCAAAGCATAATGTAAAGGATTTGACAACACAATCTTGTATAAAGTCTAACTACGCTCGTCATCTTATACAGGAGAACCATAATTATACAACCTTTGACACCAATTTGAAACCCTTACATGTCTGTGGTAAAGGCGCTTATTTAAATGCACGTGAAGAATTTGAAATATATAGAGCACATAATGACAAATACTACCGTAATTTCATATTAAACGACCACTTACATTTCAAGTCGAATCCATTATATGACACAGCACTAAAATTTATCTCTAACTGATATCAATCAGTGTCCGGCCGGCTTTCATCGAGTGCGCACTCGCTTCACATAAATGCTTATATGATTTGGTTTCGATTTTGTAATTTTAATGTTTAAAATTTTTTAACGATCTCATTGAGTGATAAAATTTTAATATTCTGATGACGAGACATAGTCTCGAAACGCGTCAATTATAATTCGTTGCGTTATATATGTGGTCACCAGACAGGAAATAAGGTAAATATATTTATTATATCTGTAACGTTCGCACGTGTAGTTCTGTTGACGCGCCTCAACCATACACATGCACACATTCATATGGACATAATTTAAAATATATAATTGTGAAGTATTTATGAAATAAATAAGAACACTTTAAAAACAAGATTACCTTTAGTAGCACGTCTACTTCAGCGTCTGAGGAAGATATCGTCTGAATGACAAATAACTAAGGTACGCTTACTATTAATTTGAATGTAGCATAATAATCCCCTCCATTTGGCAATTTGGCCACTTGTTCTAACACAGTGTGCCGTGTTTTGGTAAAAACCCGGCCGCCTATAAGTCTGTTTAAAAAAAAAAAAAAAGAAAAGCAGCCCTAACTGCCGAATTAATTTGTTGAAGTATTTTTAATTTGTTCAACACCATATTACGCGTATGTATGGGGTCTGCATGTAAGCGTTCGCGCTGCGCACTGTCGCTGCCTGTCGGCGCAGCGTGGATTACGGTTGTTCGACATGTGAGTTCAATGCTGGGGGCATTCAGTTATAGCCAGCTGTTGTGTTCACATCTGACGCTCTTCCGGCCAACTTCAGTTCCAAGTTTCTGTAATCTACTTGATTTCTACTATGTCTAAGTAAAGGCTACAGAGATTCCCGGTAAAATACTTTAGAGATATTGTCAATTATTTTGTAAAGGTTTGAAAACGTAATGTTGAAATTATGTTGCCGCGTGGTGTGTGAATGGCTATGTGCATAAGCGAATGTTTGATTGTTTTATCTTTGTTGCTCTTGTACAGCACGATAATTTCTATTATTATTATTATTAACTGTACTATTGGGACGTAAAGGAAAGTTAATTGTAATTGTGTAAAGACGAGACTTAATTATATTATTGGGAACGAGCACGCGGTGCCTAACACGTGTACCTGTCGGAGTTTGTCAGTTCTTGTACAGTCCTCATTTTCTGTGTACAGTCATCATTAACGAAATACATTATATTCGTTAATGGGAGTTATTCATATATATTAAAGTTTTGTGGCCGAGTGTGCTTTAAGATTTCAAAAGAATTATGCAAGAGTGTTAAAGAAGAGATATGTTGAGTGAGTTTGGGCTGTGGTACGTGGGTGTTGAAAACTATGAATGCCGATGGTAATTTTCCTATAATTGTTTAGGGTTTCCGTCCAGCCGGGAGCTCAACCCGTTCCAGCGCACTGCCGTCCAAATGGCATGATGCAACAAACAACCAGAGTCAATGTTGGCTGCCGCTGGAGGAGCGTCAACATATCCTGTCCGCGATGCCCACGAGACATACTCCGGACAATTGAAAGGTGATATTTAAACTTTTATTTTCTTAAGGCCACTTTAACAAATCTCCAGTGCGTGAAAATGTCGCAAGTTAACAGGTCCTACGATAGCTAACAAGAGCTCGCGTCTATCTAGACAATTTGGGACAGGGTGATAAATTTTATTTTACAACCTATTCAGAATGTAATACGTCTCAATGTAATTGTACATCTGGCCGAGGAGCCGTATCCGGGCTGACAGTTTTTTTCCAATATAAATATCTCTATTTAAGTTAAAAAAAAAAATTGAAGTGGTAAATGTATACAAAGCTGATATCTTGTCAGGTATGTGGGTTGGTTATTTTTTTTTTAATTATTTATTAATAAGTGTTTGCTCTGATAGACCTTTGGTAATGTTAAGGGATTATATTGTTTTTCGGCCTTTTGGGCGATTTAGGCACCCGGGCGGGGGGCAGTTTCATTCAGGTACCGGACAGGTTGTGTAGTGTCAGATCAGGTCGGACGCGTGTCTTCGGCCAGATTAATGCAGGTTGCTGCAAATGTCTATACATTAATATATATGCAGATATATATATTTGCACGGTTCAATTAAAGGGATTTAGCAGTTTATTAATTATTCTGCCGGTGCCGCGACTTAGTTTTTTACTGCCATTTTCACTTCAGGATGTGTTAGATTGTCATATACTTTTATAAGAAGTTTTTTTTATTTATCACCTCTCCCTAAGTTTCTAGAGTTATAACTTTAGTTTTTTTATTAAGTTTGCTGGTACTCTGTTCCACTGTGAACTTCTTTAAAATGTTGTACCTGCTGTTACAAGGGTACAAGGGGAGGTAACTAATGTTACAGTACTTCTTATAATTCATTTAAGTCTTGTTAACTTTGTAACTGTATCCTACTAAGTAGGGATTATTCCAGAATTTCGTTCTTTTGTAATTTCTTATCCTGAAGTTTATTCAGTCGTATTTTCTTAATTTCTTTTCACTGATTGCTGAGTTAAGGGGGTCCGGATGATCCGTCCATATGTCTCTCCTTTTACGCATGGGTACGTGGGGGATGTTCAGGCTGGCTTCCTCAGTTAACATGATGTATGATATCATGCTGTGTCTGTGATGTGTTTATGTATATCTGTATGTGTATTTATATCTGTATTTATGTGAAAGTATGTGCTGTAATATTGAGTATGTGTAAAGGGCTATTTATATAAATTATATGCTAGGTTTAAGGAATTCGGATCATTATATTATTACGTAAATGATGTTGATAATATTCAAATCACTATGATATACCTATGTGCAGATATCAAGAGGATTTTAGAACCATGAGGAATTAAGGATTTTGAAGTTTGCATTTCAGTTTGAAATCAAGTAATGCAAATCTAAACCTTTATTCGGAGTTTTAACATTGCATAAATTTACAGGTGATATTTTACGGAATCTAGAATTAAACTATGTAGAATCTAAACCTCACACTTGTAGTCGCATTCAACTAAAATTCAAGGGTTTTATTTTATGTTGAAATTGAATGCTGGAAAATCTAAAATTTGTAATTGTATTAAAATTGAACTCAAGTTTAAAGTTACACTTGGTATTGCAATTAGACTATCAAAAAATATAAACCTTATATTTTGCTTTAACATTGAAGTAAAAGTTAAAAGTTGTAAATTTACATTAAATGGTATTTTCGAAATTTGAATTTTTTATTTGTATTGAGGTTGAACTTGAAATAAGGTTTAAGAGTTGTATATTTTATATTAATAGTGAATTGTTGGATTTTAAGAATTTATTGAATTATTGAATGATGTTGAATATATATATGTTGAACCTACAATGAATATAGAATTACTGAATTTGCGACTATTATGAATGAATGTGTACAACTTAGAATTCAGAATAAAATTGTTATTGTTGTTTAACAGCCGAGTTTAATTGCAAGTCCCGTCTCACTGGACCCAGCGCATTTTTGGCTTCTCTAGGCCTTCCGCCTAGTTTTAAATAACTAGTGGCCCCTCTTTCAAAAAAAAAAAAATGAACTTTTAGAAATTGTTTTTAGTAAACACACACAAACACACACGGACACACACACACACACAAACGTTCCATGCTTACTTAATGTGAATTTATTGGACGGTTTATTACCCAAACATATGCAATACATCGCGTACGCTATGCGCGCGGAATAGTTATTACAAAAATACGTTTACGGAATTTTTTTGTTCTCTTGTTTTGAGAAGGACGTGAATAGGTTTTAAAATATTCTTAAAGTTTTCAAGAACTCTATTGTTTTGATTGGGCGCGATTGGTGTCGCGAAAGGAGGAATTTGATAGAGGCTCCAAGAACAAACATTACAAAACGTATAACGTCAAAATTATATGCAGTGCAATTTTACGGGAAATAATCAATATTAAATAGATATCAAAAACAAATATGTACAAATAATGTTAAAGAAATACTGTTAGAAGATATCAGAGCGGTGTTTCTTCAAAAGAACGAACCTCGTGCCTGGCGACAGCTAGACGGCAGAAAGTACGAAAAAATCACGTACGGGACAGAAGGCAGTAAAATTGTATTATATTTAAAAAACAGCAAAAAATAGGTGAAATCTGTAAAAGTCAAGTGCTTATAACAATGGGTACCGTTATGTTAAAGCGAGAGCGTTAGAGTGAGAAACTAAGTAAAGCGCCTTTTCCCACTGTCTAAACAATTTTGGAACGCGCTGTTTGTTAGCAAATAAGAAAACGCGTCAGTTGTTTAGCGGTTAAACTCTCTTGTTACATTGGATAGAATTGAATATCGCGGCACTTAAGTCCAATGGGAATGTTTAGTGTAAATATTAGGTGAGGGTAGTTGTAGTTCATGTATAAAAAACGTAGATTGGAAAATTGAAGTCAGTCAGCGGAGATATTACAACAATTAGACTCGTAACCTTTATTTTAAATCAGCGGAGTTTTACAACAGTTAGACTCTCATCGTTATTGAATAATGTAAGTAGTCCTAATTTCTGAAGTTACGATCGTCGGAGAAGTTACAATCGTTAAAGTCGTAATTGTTAATTCAGTCATCGGAGAACAGTTATTAAGCAGTTAAAGTGTTCAGTCTTTACAGAATCTACCGTAATTTGTCTGAGAAAATATCAAAGTCGAATTGTGAATTAAAAGAGAATCGGAGAAATACCACAGTGAGACTCGTCAAGTTACTAAATAATCCGACGGTATCGGACTGTACTATCCGTGTTGCAAGCACTTATCTTAAATAATATACATACCAAGGTGTTAAGAAGATATATTGATTAATACGACATATACGTAGTTTAATTAAGATAATTAGAAGTGAATGTATTAGTGTGAAGTGATACCAGTGTATATAAAGTTGTGATAATCAAACGAGTGCAACCAACGAGGATCTACAGTAACAGCGGATGACCACAGAGCGACAGGACAGGCGACGTTCGAGTGGATAATTCTCATCCCAGATTCGGAATTCGACAAACAAGTAAAGCATATAGAACATTCAAATTGTATTGTATTCATATTTACAGTTTATTATATTCATATTGGGAACTCAATCCGATCTAAAAGAATCCACTATAAGAAAAGAGAAAACGTTCTAAGAAAACTGACATTTTAATATTATTAATTATTATAAAAACTTATATCACTGTAATAAGTAAACGCAAGAGAATTATTAAAATAACAATTTATGATATCTATATTTGTATTAATAAGTTATTTTTAATCCCCTGAGGTGAAAGTTGTAAACGCCTATTCCTAATTAAATAAAAAACACTTGTTTTTAAATAATTACAACTATGACGGAGAGGTAGCAGCCATAAAGGCAGCATCTATTGAGCTTGCCAAGATCTCACCACCTAACAAAGCCGTCTTCCTCATAGATTCGACTGCAGCGATTCAAAACGTGACCTCAAATGGTGATACAAACTGCTCCCTGACAATTGAGTGTAGGCGAGAACTGCAGAACCTTGTACAATTAGGCTGGCAGATTGAACTGCAATGGGTACCCAGCCATGTCAACATCATGGGAAATGAAAAAGCCGACATCCTCGCCAAAATGGGCGCAGCACTACCTCAGCCGGAGACCCCCAGCTCATATGCATCTGCGAAAGCACGAATAAATTCCTCAATAAGCCTATGGCTAAAAGAAAAACAATTAAGAGCCTGTGTGGGAAAAAGATGGGCAACATTGGTTACGGACGGCCCCATCAACAGAACTCTACCCCGAGCAACTAATGTTGCTCTTTTTAGAACTACAACCGGTCATGACTACCTGGCCTCCCACCTGCACCGCATTGGCGTGTTGTCGTCTCCTGAATGTGTTCTCTGTGGATACGCTTCCATGAATGCGGATCACCTAATTGCATGTCCAGCCTTGATTTCAGACACGGAAGTCCAAGACGAAGATGGTACGGCAAGGCTCTCACGTCTCTACTGGTCAGCGCGCCGCCTAATGGCCCAACAGCCAAGGGTGGGCGTTGGCTAGTAAGTAAGTAAGTAAGTAAGTGTTTTTAAATAAATTAATTTCAGGCGTAATATGACAGCTGATTCGTTATCTCTAGGCTACTAAAAGATGCAGTCCTAAATATGAAAAACAAGTGCAATATTAAATAAAATTGTCAAATGTTAAATAATTAATAATATATTAAGCAATATAACAAATCATATATTAAATAATATCTTACCGAAACCTTTCCTTTTGCATGTTATGAAAGCCTTCAAAATATGGTTTCACATTAAGAATACAAAATATGCAGAACTACTTGAAAAATAATAATTTTAACTATCGTCGACTAAAGATACGTATTCCATTATGAATGGGTGTATCTCAATTATCAAATCCGAATATGATGATTATTCCACTACTCCCCTAAAATCCTGTTCTTTGCAGGAGACCTGTTTATTTGCAGGTTGGTTACCTGATAATGTACACAACCGTAAACCATGGCATTCTCATCCCATTCCTCATCAGGGTATTCGGATTGTTAATTAATTACTTCCATTATTATGATTATGGATTAAGAGAAAAACGAAACTTTGTAACTATCTTGTACAGGATTATTTGGATTAATGGATTCACACCGTAAG
The DNA here is from genome assembly GCA_034769895.1 of Magicicada septendecula. Taxonomy (NCBI): domain Eukaryota; kingdom Metazoa; phylum Arthropoda; class Insecta; order Hemiptera; family Cicadidae; genus Magicicada; species Magicicada septendecula. The sequence goes on from CM068369.1 coordinate 198,510,173, forward strand.
TGAATACAACATATGGGCGATGTGGCTACTCGTACTAATCTTGTCTTCTTCACAGGCATATGTCAGGATTCAAAAGTCATTCACCTCATTACATACAATTCAAGCCACAAATGGACGCCGAATTCTGTGTTCTATCGTAAATCTTACAAGTGAGGTGAGACATCGTCAGTTTCTCACCCGTCTTAAAGAAAATACTTCTATGACCTTATCGTCAGTTCTTTATATCTCAGTAACGTGGAGAGCTGATTGTGCTTGTTCCAATGTCTATGTCCTTTGTCGTAGCGTACGTGTGCTATGAAAAACCGTATGATCGATCATCTGTCCATACGAATGTGTGTGTGTGTGTGTGGTCGCGCGCGTGTATATTCGAGCTGGTTCATACGAGAGTGATCGTGTGCGTATGCGTGTGTTATACAAACGGCAGAGTGGAGACAATTTCTTTTTTTTTTATTGTGAACGTTAACACGCGATTGTGCACGTGAATTGGCGTACGTGTATGTTAGGGATTATACTGTAGTATAGTACAGTACAGTCGCATTTAATCCGGATTAACTTTCAAAAGATTAATTTTAACAAATTAATAAATAAATCAAGTAAACGTGTCTGCCAAAACGATGAACAGCAATTTTCTACGTGATTCCTGAGTTGAAAGGGCATTATTACTGCCCATATAATACAGTCTGTGAGACTGTGCATATGTACATACGTACATCTTCACTGAAACAAAAATACCTATTAAAGAACTATTTTAAGTGATTTCTAGTGTTAAGCCACTTATGGTCCATTCACTGGCACTGACAATGATGACTGCCATGGCTGGTCGAAACATATTATTACGTAATCCGGAAAAAGTATTACTCTATTACAGAATATTGTACGTATTTCTCGGCTATTCCAGTGGAATCCGGCTGTGATGTTGTGATCTCAACATGCGTTATCCAGACTGTTCCAGACTTCACCGGCCGCGCGAACTGTGTCAAGGCCGCAATCAATTACGGTCTAGTGTAGCGCTGACGCGTAGTATGGAGTATTCTGGAATTTCAGCGGGGTATTTCTGGAGTTCCATCGCATTTGGACTCTGTAATTCACCGGCAACATTCAAAAGATTGATGGATCTGGTACTCCGAAGCCTGACGTGGAAAACGTGCCTTGAGACGATGTCATAGTCATTGGGAAGACTTACAAAGACCATTTGGAGGTTCTAACTAGAATTCACGGTGCCCAACTGAAGCTTAGCCCGAAAAAGTAATCTCTATTCCAGAAGGAAGTACAGTATCTGGGCCATCTGGTTTCGGCAGAGGGTGTTAACCCTCCTTATAAAATAGACACCCTAAGAGACTGGACAGTTCCGAAGAGTAAACGCGAAGTTCGGAGTTTCCTGGGGTTATGCTCATATTACAGATGTTTTGTAAAAGGGTTCGCTACTATTGCTAACCACTACATGAGGTACAGGAAAAAAAACGAAACTTCCAGTCGTCGAGTGAGTGTGATCAAGCATTTAGGACTGTGAAAATTGCATTGTGTTCGCAGTCAATTCTTGCTTTCCCATCTTCCGAAGGGAAGTACATCGTAGACACAGACGTAAGCAATACTGCTCTAGGAGCAGTTTTGTCTCAAGTGCAAAACGGTAAAGAACGAGTAATAACGTATTACAGCAAGAAGCTTTCTAAACCAGAGAGAAATTATTACGTTACAAGGAGAAAGTTGCTGGTAATCGTCCGAGCTTAGGAGAACTTCCATAAAAATCTCTCTGGAAGGGAGTTTTCACTACGCACCGACCCTGCCGCGCTTGAGATTTAAAAATCCGGAAAAGCAGGTGGCAAGGTGGCTCGAACGTCTGCAAGAGTACAACTTCAAGGTACAACATCGGTGGGAGCGCCTGCATGGTAATGCAAATGGCTTATCACGAAGATCGTGCCCGGAAGAATGCCGACATTGCCACAGAAAGGAAGAACAAAACGCAAGCGAACATGTTCAAGCCATCACTGTAGATTTCCTGGCAGACGGCTGGACGGAGTACATTTTCGACAAGAACAGATGACTGAAGAAGACACTGGACGGATTTTGACAACAAAAGAGTAAGGTCGCCGTCCGGATTGGCAAAGATATCTGCCATGGTTCGGAAGTGCTGAAGGGCTACTGGGCACAATGGAAATCTCTTACCTGAGAACCTAAGGCTTGGGAAAGTGCAGATGGACAAGACGTGGTCATGCAGTTGAAAGTTCGCCGAAGTAAAGTCCAGTCTGTTTTGAAGGAGATGCATTATGGAACGTCTGGAGGCCATCTTGGCATCAACAAACCCTAGACAAAATACGGAAGCGATTCTATTGGCTTCATCTTCGCCATGACGTAGAGGAATGGGTTCGGACATGTGAAATATGTGCTGCAAGCAAGGGCCCACAAACCAGAAGCAGGGGGAAAATGAGACAATATAACGTTGGACTGCATTTCGAAAGAATTGCCATAGACCTTGCTGGACCATTCCCTGTTACTGACGATGGAAACCGGTATATCATGGTTATATGTAACTACTTTATTTAGTGGGTGGAAGCCTACGCAATTCCAAATAAGGAGGTTACCACAGTGGCAAAGGAGTTAGTTCACAACTTCTGTTGCCGTTATGGAGCCCCTATGGAAATCCATACTGATAAAGAGAGGAATTTTGAGTCATGAGTGTTTAAAAAATTATGCCGTTTACTAGGAATTCGAAAGACCAGGCCAACGCCTCTCTTGGACGGAAATGGTTGAGAGGTTCAACAGGATACTTGAGCAACATCTTTCGAAAGTTGTTGACAAGAACCAAACAGACTGGGTCCAACGTATACCACTATTCCTCATGGAATATAGGTCATCAGTACACGGCACAACCGGCATGACTCCAGCAAAATTGGTGTTTGGGCGAGAGATTCGTCTTCCTGGGGACTTGATGTTCGGATCAGCTGAGACTCAGTCCAAAGAGCCACAGAACTATTCCTCGCAATTAGAAAACCAACTGCGAGAAATGAATCGCTTGATAAGAGGACGGCTGAAGATAGCCAGTGATAAAATGAAAACCTGGTACGACATTCGCAGTAATAGTGTAGGTTTCCAAGAAGGAGATCAAGTTTGGTTGCACAACCCAAAGCGCCGTCGTGGTTGCTCACCTAAACTTCAGACCAGTGGCGTAGCTAGGCTTTTTGATCGTCGACCGCCTCACCTTCACAATTACATTGAGACAAAAGAGCAAAAATGAAGGCTCATCCAGTGAACAAAGTACTTAATAAATGTAAAGATGTAGATTTTTGTATGAAAGCACGTCCAGCAAAAGTCTTAACAATATTTGTTAAGTCAAAATTAAGAAATTACATATTATAAGTTTAATATTAAAGGTATTCAGTTTGTATAAATTTATTATTAACAAATGTAGACTATAAAAAATGTAGTAATAATAATATCTCGTATAAAAAATTTATAACGTAAAAATGTTCTAAAAACTAGCAAATTCTTTGTAGATCTAAAGCGCATTGTCAAAACAATATCCTAAAGCAACATAAATTTAAACAAAGAACTACATTAAATATATTAAAATAAATCACTTACCATTACAGGTTAATGGTTCCGTCTTCAATGAATAAACACTTAATATTCATTTTTAATATTTAATAAATATTTAAAACGAGACATTATAAAATGTAACTTTCCTGGTCTTAATTGATGCAAAGTGGGTTATTAAATCACTATAATCTAAAGACGAAGCAATGTCGTTTTCAATTGAAAGTATCGCTAGATTTGATACCCTGTCTTGAGATATTGTTGATCGTAGGTACGATTTAATCAATTTAAGTTTACTAAACGATCTTTCACCAGAAGACACAGACACTGGTAAAGTAAGAAAACATTTTAAAGCTGTTGCTAGTGTTTTGTAGGCTTCTAATCTCATTGAAGAAAAGTATTGAAGCGGTCCCTGAGGTGTAAAGTCTTTTTGTTCTCCGTTAACTTTTTCCATTTTAAATAAAAATTATGACGTCTTTCAAGTCACTGAACACTTCTTCACTGTTTAGGTCATTGGATACAGTTTTGCAAGCGCTGTGCACTTAATATTGTTTTGGGAAAACTGTTCCTTAAAATATATATCCCCATCATTTACGTACGCCTCAAATTTACAGAGAAACCCAAAGCGTTTGATTCTTTTATGTTAGAGAAACGGCTTGAAATTTTAACTGACAGTTTGTCCAAATTTCTATTAGAGAACGTCGCATTTCTTGCCGAACGGTTAATGCAGAATCGTCTGCATACCCCCTGGCATCGTGCGGTTTCCTTCTTATCTTTTTTGTTATATTGACACTCCATTCATTACATACCTGCTCTACCTTAGTAATGACATTGTCACACACCTCATTCCTTCAAACTTTTAATTTGTCCGTTAGCGTCTCCAGAAATGTCAACGCTTTATTTATCCAAAGCATAATAAAGTATTTCAACACGTTATGTACAAAGTATATTTTTATACGTTACAAATTTATCCAAGACTTTCGATGTCCTATCAGTGCCAGATTTTGTTGTGCAAGAGTTTGTACTGTGGCAATGGTTCGAGGATTTCTTTCCATGTCTTAACTGCTTTACTCATTTGTTCCTGAAGTAGATCATCAATAAGTCCCCCTTTGTTTAAAGAACGTTCCAATTCCTTCCATTCAAAATACGCAAAGCGATGAGCAGGACTATTTTCATGATCTTGAATACGGGGATTTAACTTTCGCCACGAAGAAAATCCATTTTTACTATTAAAATGGTTTCTTTGATAGTTTATCTGTGTAAATAAAGTGCAACAAAAGAAAAACTGAGATTTTTTGGTTACAGAAAAACATATCCAAGTGCGATTTACCTTTTCGCCATTTTGCAAGGTTTTATAAAACCAATAATTGTTTAAGGATCGTCCAGATTCAGCTTCAGGAAAATGGCTGTCCTTGTTCTGCAACTGACTTGTTCCTCTATTCACCATATCTCGGAAGGATTGAGATTTCTCACTTGGCCAAGCTCCCATATCTTGTAGAGCAGCACCGGGAACACGGTCTACATTGTTGCTAGTAACATTCTGTCCTTAATGGTCTGCAATTTCAAGATTGTACGGTCCAATATCATCCATGGTACTAGAACCAACTGAATCTTATAACTGTACTTTGACACCTTCACAGTTAAAAGTATTCACGTCGTTAACTTTACTGTATTTATCAACAGCCTCGTCGTTAATAACAACCGTTTTATAATCGCAAGGTGATTCCTTATTGATTCTAATATTTTGACACTCAAGGTTCGGTTTTCCTTGAATAAAAGACTTCATAAACTTTTTGGAACTCGTTGTAGTTCTTAATCTTATATTAAGAAAACCTTGTATTCCTTTAGTTCTTAAGGAATAGTCATATCGAAGAAACAAGTTGTTTGTAGTTTTATAAAATGAAAATAATTTTTCCAAGTCTATGCTCACTTTGCCGCCCTCCTGCCTAGGCCGCCCGGGGCGGCTGCCCCCTTGCCACCCCCCCAAGCTACGCCTCTGCTTCAGCTAACTGGGAAGGACCTACCACTGTGAAAAAAAGAATCAATGATGTTGTCTGTAGGATTCAACAGGAAGGACAGCTAAAGTTCAAGGTCGTCCACCTAGACCGCCTGGCTAAGTATTACTTCAGAGACGGCTTGCCAGTTCGGGACAAAGAGGCTTAAGGAGGGGCAGTGTTACGTGATGCGGAAAAGTCTTACGCTATTACAGAACAAACTACGTGTTTCTCGGTTATTCCTGTGGAATCCGGCTGTGATAATGTGTGCGTACGTGATCTCGACATGCATTAGCCAGTTCCAGACTTTGCCGGTCGTGCGTACTGTGTCAAGGCCGCAAGTAATTACTCTCTAATGTAGTGCTGACGCGTAGTATGGATTAATCTGAAATTTCGGTGGGGTATAAATATAGGCATTCAGCAGAGCTTTGTTCAGTTTTTAATGGCGATTTATTCCAGTGCGGTTCGAAGTATTGTGGAGAAGTGTAACGTGTTTTATAATTGTGCGAGATTCTATTAGTTGACATTATTATTGCGTGTGAACAATTTTTATTTGATTTGTTGTTAGATACTATCTTGTTGATTATAAACTGATTAATTGTGATAATTAAAGCTGGTGATTAGTGACTTAATTGGTGTCTTGTATTTTGTTTCCACTGTACCATACGAGGATCAAGGAGACCGTCGTAACAATATTAAAGAAGTAAATGAAGTGATGTGCCGGTGTTTGCCTAACCCGGCGGTCGAAGGTTTTTAATATTGTATTTAATATAACGCGAACACAAATGTCGGTTAGAGCGACGAGATTTGGACGGCACCGTTAAAACGGCGCGCGCACTCTATGGGCCAGTTTGGCTGTTTGTTGCATCGTAACGGCTGAATTCAGTTACATACCGGCACGCAGAGAAGCAGCAGACTCCCGGAACCGAACAGACAGTATTACGTAGTTGTTTCTTCTGCTCTAATGGCAGGCTAAATTTACGAGACTTCCCGGTAAGTGATCATAGCATCTTATTGTATGAGTCAAAAATAATTAAATTTAATTAACGAAATGTATGCAGCCGTATGAGAAAGACGAATGTATTTGGTGCGACCTGGCAGTGTGTGTATTGAAAGATTCATTTAATGTTCAGTATATACAGCTCATATTCCTTTTATTATTATTATAATACAAGAGTCACTGTAATTGTTTCATAGAGCGTTATGTAAATTATAAGCTAAAGTCAGTGTGTATGCATGGAGTTGAATTGGGCAAGATAGGCTCGTGCATGTAACAGGCTGCCCGCGGGTCTTTTTTAAATTAATTATGGCAGTAAAAATAAATTGAGTGACCACCCTTAGACGAAACACTATTAATATTTCATTTGTGTGCAACTGTGAGTGCCTTTAATGTGGTCATTTTCTGACAAATGAAGATAATTGTGTGCCACGTGGCGCGGCCAACCTGTTAGATTCTGTCGGCGCTTGTTAAGAGCTAGTGCAAGTGACTTTTACTCTACGCCTTTTAATAATATCTTTTTATTTAGTGAGTTAATCATCCCCTGGTAGACTTTATTACTCTTCAGGCAATTTTCAAAGAAATAATAACCGAAACTTTGTGCATTTATCTGGTGTTGGTTGAATGGCCCGTTCTGAGGTTATTTACCTGGAAACTTGGGTGGACATTTCTTTATGAACAGCATTTCTAATTTTTGTGAATTCCCAGGGTTCTCGTCTAAGCCGGAGATGCTGGTCGATGCTGATGTAACTCCACCTTCATCAGCCATGAGCCATCATACACACACCTGTTCGGAAGAGGGAGTCTGGTGAACAAACACGGGATGCCTCACATGCTCAGAATTAAGGTGATATGAACTCTTTTATTTCTCGTTGGCCGGGCCTGCCGTGCTCCTGATTTACAAGTTAATTTTCTTTTGAAACCATGTGCCCACGCGGCCAGACAGTCTGATCTGGGGTGTGTCATCTGAACATTCCTTCTGAACATCATGTGACTTTAATAATTTAACTTCATAAAACTAAGTACTATGTTTGTAATTGTGTGCTGCACTGCGGAAGCGGGCCAGAGTTTTTTTACTATTAAGTATTTTTGATATATAGACAAGTGTCATTACACTATTCACTACTAGGTTTAAGTCACATGGTAGGGGTTCTGTTCCGGCTGGTTCAGAACGGGTTTATATTTTAATTTCATTTTGGTTTAACATGTAAGGGCGGGGGGGGTTCCGTTTCCATGCTGTTTTCTGGGGGGTAAAAGGGGACATAGTTTTTGCCAGGCACATGTTCATTCAGTTTAAGGCAGTTTGATTCCTGTCACACATGGTCAAGTACAGGCTGGCGCGCTCCCACATCTGCTAGGATACAACAGTCAGTTATTATAAACTCATTTATACACAGCCATCTGGCTTTAACAGAAAAGAAATTTTATATTTTTTGTGGGCATATACTGATTAATTTTTGACCTTGTAAAAGCATATACTGATTAATTTTTCACCTTGTAAAAGCATACTGATTAATTTTTCACCTTGTAAAAGCATATACTGATTAATTTTTCACCTTGTAAAAGCATATACTGTACATGAGTCCATCTGAATTTGTAAAACAAATAAACATTTTAGAAACTCATACCAATTGCTTAAAACCAGTGATGAGGGTTTTTTTTATTTATATGGTGTCTAAGAAACTTAAAGATTTTCATATGCTCATGAGGGGCCAGTTATCAGATGCTATCTACACATATGGGCAGTCCGGTCGCTCTTTATGCTTTGAGAGTGATTATCATCCTTTCGGGGGTTTTTCTTAATTATTTAAATTAATGGGAATTTATGAATCATGGTGACTGAAAGTCGAACATTATGATTGCCGGTCTTGGGGCTTTGTAGAAACACTGCCTGTTGAGCATGGGCATTCCAAGGGCACTAGGTGTCTATAATATGTGTATATACTTATGAGTGTATGTGTCTTTATGTTTCTGTACGTGTTGTCAATGTTAAGTGTTAGTAACAAAAAGGGGGGGAATTATATAATTACAGAATGTTGCCTGATATATATATATGTTTATATGGATAGATCGATATTGTCTTTGACACGATTAAGGATATAGGATTATTTATTTATTATGTATTTTGAGGGCTATTGCCCTGGCCATGTGATAATTATGTGATTTGCAGGATATTATATGTAACGAATTCTGGGGACAAAATAAAAGTTGTTATTGTTAAATTACAGCCGAGTTTCATTGCAAGTCCCGTCATACTGGACCCAGCACATTTTTGGCTTCTCTAGGCTCCGGCCTAGTTTTAAATAACTTGTGGCTTCTCTTTCAAAAAAAAAAACTAAATAAAAAGAAATATAAAAAGAAATAAAAAAGAAGTTTGTTTTATATATATAAAAGGCATAAAAGGAAAGAGGGGTTGCAGTGATATATCGGGTAAATCCTCTATTGCGACTGCTTCCATCGTAATGGCCGTATCCATAGCAGATAAAGAGTCTAAGATTGGACAACGCAAATTCAAGGAGGCGGTTGTCATCATGGTTAATGAGACCTGTTTGAGCCAAGCAACAAAAGACATTCCTCAGATTTGGTTTAATATTGTTACGACGGTCTACTGATCGTCGTATGGTACAGTGGAAAACAAAATACAAGACACCAATTAAGTCACTAATCACCATCTTTAATTATCACAATTAAACAGTTTGTAATTAAAAATGCATGTTGGTTCTTGGTATCCAAGTCACGTAGGAATAGTAGATTATAGATAAACAAATCACCTTGTATCCGTCGTGTGACTTCGTTGTACGTCGATTAAAATGACGCGTTTCGGAACATATACTCCATCATCAGATTAAATCACTCTATTCAGGTCGTTAACAGTTAAAATCACATGTAACACATAATTGTCAACTAATGTAACTCACTCGCTTTCTAAATGGTGCGCACCACAGCGAAGCCGATCGGACACTGAATTATTATCTGAGAGATTACGCCTAAGCAGGTTCAATGCTGTATAGCGGGTTGGATTTAAAATTTAAATGGTCATTCATTATGAAGTCTCTGCTGTTTATGTTATTATATGCTTTGTATATTTCGAACTCTTCTATTGCGTCCATGTAACGGCCTTTGTTGCACACATGTAGGGGTATCAAATTAGATTTGAAATCGGTATAATTATGATTGTGTAAGATTAAGTGGCGGGCAAAGTTGGACTTGATATTATTTAACAGAGTGAGATTATTTAGGTGACGTTTTGGTGTGTGCTCTTCAAATCGTTTGAGGAAACCTCTCCCCGTTTGACCAATGTAAAAGCTGTTGCAGTCGTTACATGATAATTTATATATGCCGGATTTCTTTTCTAAAGGTATGGATTTTCTGTGACGTAGTATTTTTAATAGACTATTGTTTGTTTTGAAGGTAGCGGTAATATTCAATTTATTAAATGTGGAGGTTAGAATCTTTGGCATTATATTTGTGTATGTGGTAGAAATAAATGTTATTTTTGTATCCTTATCTACTGGGGGCTTGGATTTTCGAATTTTATATTTCTTGATGAGATTATCAATTAACGTGTTTTTGTAACCATTAGCTAAAGCTATATGGTTAATGGTATTCAACTCCTCACGGTAATCATCATCACTGAGAGGCACTGCCAACAATCTGCGGATAAAGTAATTATAAGCTGCCAACTTTTGCGAAAAGGGATGATAAGAGTCAGCATGTATTGTCACATCAGTGGTGGTCGGTTTTCTGTAAATATTAAATTTCAATTTATCTATGTGTTTAATGACAGACAAATCTAAAAAATTTAATTTATTATCCACTTCAGTTTCCAGCGTGAATTGAATGTTTTTATTGATACTATTCATATAATGTTTTAGGTTTTCGATCTGTCGTACAGTACCATTGAAAATTAGAAAGGTATCGTCTACATAACGTGCATAAAATATTATATCATTTTTGTATTTTTTACGTGAGAGCAAATGAGAGTTTTCATAAAAATTCAAGTAAACGTCGGCCAATAGACCAGAGAGAGGTGAACCCATGGCCAATCCATCATCCTGAATGAAAAATTGGTTATTGAAAGCAAAGTAAATTTGTTCTAAAATTTTTCAAGTAAACCAATTAACTCGTTTATCGTCTGTGTATTTAATTTATTATTCTCTAATAAATTTTCTTTTAAGATATTTAGTGTTTGCTTTACTGGTATGTTGGTATACAAATTTACTATATCAAACGATGCTAACTTATAATTTGCAGATCGACATCTTTACATTTATCAATAAAATGCGTGTTGTTTATGACACTATGATTGTTCTTTAAATTTATGTATTCTTTGATTATTTTGACGAGTTTCTTAGCTGTTTTGTATGTGGGCGCTGTGGTAAAATTAACGAGTGGTCTGACCGGTATGTCGTGTTTATAAATTTTGGGTAGGCCAGTGAGTTCGGGAGCTTTTGCATTAATAGGCTTTAGGAAGTGACGTATGCATTCGCTAAACAAATTTACGCATTTATTGATTTTGTTATTCAATGTCTTGACAACATATCAGTAGGATCAGATTTCAAGGTTCTAATATTGTTGTTTGAAATAAAGTCGTTTATTTTCGTTTTATACACATCGAAGTCCATGACAACAAGAGTATTCCCCTTATCTGCCTTAGTAATGAGAGCATTATTATCAACTAATTTAGCTTTGGTTTGTTTCAATAACTTGAACTCGTTGGAAAATCTTATATGTTTCTGTAAACCATGAGGATGGTTGTTAAAATTATGGTGTTTTATGGTATTATTGAATTTATTATTTATTAAAATGCGTGCTTCGGTTTGTAGTTTTGGATCGGCAATTGTTTTAACTGCAGTTTCTGCACTGATAATTTCTTGTATGATTTGGTGTTTATTATTAAGAGGTAAGTTGTACTTGATGCCCTTATTAAGGATGTTCATTTCGTCTTCATGGAAAGCTATTGTAGTTAAATTAGACACACGAGGATAAAATGTGTGTTTACAAGTGATGTCGGTTTCTTGGCGATGTTTACTCTTCAAATTATGAATTTTACGCGTCTGTTTAAGGTATGTATTGTGAGTAACGTCAGAGACGTATTTATGTACTGATTCCATAACATTGTTTATGATGGCCGGATGAATATTGTTGAAAATATGTAAATGCAATTTATAAAGTTGTGCATTGAGTGTAGATTTCTTGATATACAAAGATTTGATTTCCTCCTTGATCCGAAAAATCTCAGCATGTTTTTTGGTTGCTTTAGCAGCCCTAGACAGGGCCTTCATATTTATGACTGCATATTTTGGTATTAGATGATTTTTTAAACAGATATTATTAAATTTAATGTGTAAGTTAGTTTTTAGTAATTAACAAGACAGTCTCTTACAACAAATCAAATAAAAATTGTTCACACGCAATAAATAATGTCAATTGATATAAAACACAAGTATATTACAATCATACCGCACAATTATAAAACACTTAACACTTTGCCACTAATAACCACTTGAACGTACAGAGTAATCGCCAGAACAATAACTAAACTATAATACTACGAACCGCATTCCAATAAATCGCAACTCAAAAGTGACTGAGTGTCGCTGAGTACTTGTCTTTATACCCCGCTAAAAGTCCAGAACATTCCACATACTACGCATTAGCTCTACACTACGACGTAATTGATTGCGGCCTTGACACAGTCTGCGCGGCTGGCGGCGTCTAGAAAAGTCTGGTTAATGCATGTTGAAATCACGTACACACACAACATTACAGCCGGGTTCCTCTGGAACATTCGAGAAACACGTAGACTGTACTTTAATGTCGTAACACTGCCCCCTCCTTAAGCCTCTTCGTCCCGAACTGGCAAACCGTCTCTGAAGTAATACTCGGCCAGGCGATCTAGGTGGACAACCTTGAACTTTCGCTGATCTTCCTGTTGAATCCTATAGACAACTTCGTTGATTCTTTTTTTCACAGTGTAGGGTCCTTCCCAGTTAGTCTGAAGTTTAGGTGAGCGACCACGACGGCGCTTTGGGTTGAACAACAAAACTTGATCTCCTACTTGGAAACCCACGCTATTACTACGAATGGCATACCGAGTTTTCATTTTATCACTGCTATCTTCAGCCGTCCTCTTATCAAGCGATTCATTCCTCGCAGTTGGTTTTCTAATTGCGTGGAATAGTTCTGTGGCTCTTGGGACTGAGTCTTAGGTGATCCGAACATCAGGTCTCCAGGAAGACGCATCTCCCGCGTCTTCAATCTGTTTGGTTCTCGTCAACAACCTTCGAATAATGCTGTTCAAGTGTAGTGTCCTATGAAATCTCTCAACCATTCCGTCCTACTGAGGATGGAGAGGCGTTGTCCTGGTCTTTCGAATTCCGAGTAGACGGCATAGTTCCTTAAACACTCCTGATTCGAAATTTCTCCCTTGATCCGTATGGATTTCCATAGGGGCTCCATAACGGCAACAGAAGTTGTGAACTAACTCCTTTGCCACAGTGGTAACCTCGTGATTTGGAATTTCGTAGGCTTCTACCCACTTAGTAAAGTAGTCACCTACAACCATGATGTACCGGTTTCCATCGTCAGTAACAGGGAATGGTCCAGCAAGGTCTATGGCAATTCTCTCGAAAGGCAGTCCAAAGTTATAATGTCCCATTTTTCCCCTGCTTCTGGTTTGTGGGCCCTTGCTTGCAGCACATATTTCACATATCCGAACCAATTCCTCTACGTCGTGGCGAAGATGAAGCCAATAGAATCGCTTCCGTATTTTGTCAAACGTTTTGTTACCGCCAAGATGGCCTCCAGACGATCCATCGTGGATCTCCTTCAAAACAGACTGCACTTCGGCGAACTTTCAACTGCATGACCACGTCTCGTCCATCTGCCCTTTCCCAAGCCGTAAGTTCTCTAAGGTAAGAGATTTCCATTGTGCCCAGTAGCCCTTCAGCACTTACGAACCATAGATATCTATATCTTGCCAATCCGGGCGGCGACCTTCCTCTTTTGCTGTCACGATCGGCCCATTGTCTTCATCAGTCATCTGTTCTTGTCGACAATCTTGTGTCGTCCAGCCGTCTGCCAGGAAATCTACAGTGATGGCTTGAACGTGTTCGCTTGCGTTTTGTTCTTCCTTTCTGTGGCAATGTCGGCAGTCTTCCGGGCACGGTCTTCGTGATAAGCCATTTGCATTACAAAGCAGGCGCCCCCACCGATGTTGTACCTTGAAGTTGTAATCTTGTAACCCCTCCTTTTTTTTTTAAGAAGAGGCTACTAGATATTTAGAACTAGGCGGAAGGCCTAGAAGAAGCATAAAATTCGCTGGGTCCAGTGAGACGGGACTTACAATTGAACTCGCTGTTAAACAACAATAACAACTTTTATTATATTTGAAATTATCCTTGCATATACGAGTATATACATATTAAAATATCACATAATATCCAACGATCAACATCATATAAATGGTTTAAATCCCCTTTGTGTCGCTTTACATAAAGAACCCATAATTAAACATAAGTACACATATATATAGATCTATATCTTAACTTCAGTTCAAATCAATCATGCTAATTCAACAAATCCCTTTTAGTATTACAAATATAGTAAATGTCGACATTACAAAAATGTATATATACATATATATTATAACTACACTACTATGCGTTATTGTAATGTAATGTTGTGTGTGAGTACCCACCTGCTGTCTGATCTTGCAGATTCTTCCGACTAGGGCGTGTGGATTTTGGATTTGAAGTTCGCAAGCTAGTAATCTCAAATTATTACAACAACACACATAATGGGTTACTTTAAAGGGGGAGAGTTTTGTGAGACTGGTAAGCTTTATCGTACAACAATAAAACACTGTTATATGGGGTAATAAAACGTTGTTTATTACACCAGCAACACACAAGAATAGAATGGTTATAATCTTATGAATTTTCTTATAGTCTATACAATGAATCGATGTTTTTCGATTGATTAATAGTTGAAAGAAACTGAACTCGTTCTTTAGCGAGTTAATTGCAATTTAAATTTTACTTTATTAATTGATTTGAATATAATTAAATTTATTTAATTAATTTGAATCTAAATGTTCATGAAACAAAATATAAAACTCTGAAATTAATTAGAACAATTAATTAAAATAAATTAGACGTGACAGTCTAGTTCACGTTATTTCATTTCTAGTGATTCTACTTCTGATCTACTGCAGTATGATCTAAGATTAGATTGTCAGTTAAGATTTGTATAGCGCTTTTATACTACTTCTATTTCTTAACTATAACTTACTAAAGCCTTAAACTGCTATACAGATTATCACAACGAATTTACTTTTTAATTACTAGAGTCTTTGCTTTTTGTTTGGCACCTGAATTATTTGAATTACAATGTTTTAATTGAAAAATATAAAATTTGATCTGAAAAATAAATAAGTGGATTTTGCTTTCCTGTTACTGAAGAGGATGTCGTCCCGATTTGTCCCTCGTCGATTCGAGTCCTTGGTTAGAGAAAGTAATCTGCTTAGAACTGCTGGATTCGGTCGTGGAGTTCAAAATTCGGTAACACTCTGCTTCCTTGCTGTTTGTAAATATTTTAACGTCTGCTGTTGCCTGCTGGAAGTGCTTCCTGTCCCTCGTCGATTCGCACGTTGCACGTCAGCGTGTGTGTGTGTGCTTCGTTCGAGTGGTCGCTCTGCTCGTCAGCTGTTAACCAATGATTTAGACGGCCTCTCTGCTGTATTCTTGAAGTCTGGTGGATCTCTTGCGTGCTTATGACTAACTGGTAGTACACAATAAGCTTGGTTGATGTCTTGAAGAGTATCTCGCCTTTACGCAACAATTACGAGCTATACAGATGATCTGTACTTCGTGTGTTCGTAATTGCGTGTGTGTTGACCACGTAGAGTCTTCTTGTTGATCTTCACCGCTTTGGCTACTAGACGATCGAAGGACTACGTCTTAACTTCGTGAGTACTGACAGAAGAGTGATTTTTCAACCATAAAACACCGCACTAGCCTGGGCTGCATGAAATGATTTCATTGGTCGACGCACTCTCCCTACTACATAAAATTTAGAATTCCCTTGGTCCGTGAGAATGAAGTCTGGTTCCCACAGACGGAGAATAGAATTATTATCTAATATAATTATCCGGCGGAACCAATTTGTCGCTAAGGATATCCTGTACTTATTTAATTTTGCAATAACTTGGTTGCAAACCAAGTTGTGTGAAATCTAAAATATACAATCTGTCAGAAATTATTATCTTTATAACATAGTAAAATCTCATTACTGTAACTCTATTATTACAGAAGTTATTCAATTATTTTAATTAACTCTTTCATTTGTTAATTATATTGCATCAAATTTGCACACGTCATTATTAATATCTCGGCAAACATTTTGGCTATATTAGATTTCGCCTTTATTTATTAGTTTCCGAGATATTAATAATTAACAGTTTGGGTGTGGTCGCTTCCTTGTACAGCGAACTGATTACATAATGACCACGTGTGCGTTGCTTTACACAGCATTATTTTCAATGCGCTACATTCAAATGGAGTTTTGACTGTTACTTTTATTTAAATATGCTTTCAGCATGCGGTAAACATATAACCCCAAATAGTTAATATTTGGTACCGTTATAATATATATATATTACTCATCCACCTAACACACATAACCGAACATAAAATCACATATAAATTTTACAAGATCACGATTATAATTCACTATCACATCATCCCCATAAAAGCCCCGCGGCCCGCTTATGTATCATTTTCCTTTTATCACCACATCATATAGGAATATCAAATGCCTGTAACCCGCGAGTATTTATTAATTGAGAAGTGATATCAACTATTAAGAAAACCCAGTATGCATTTTTATAATGTCTACAGCTAGCATATAGCTTCCTCAGAAAATCACCAACAAAATTACCAAATAACTGTAGCACTTCTATATTAATTTCAAATATACATTTATAAATTTGAAAGGCAATTGGACTGGCCCGTAATAGCAAAATATAATTACAAGTTACAGTATTACTACCATTTGTCTAATTTTGCAAAAATGTAAAACTTCTTGATTTCTATAAAATACAGATCATTTACAAAATTTTTGCCACAAGAGTTTAATAATACTTAAAAGGTTTAGTTATAATGACTTGATCGTACTAAAAGAAAGCATAATGGCAAATTAAGGCGACATACAGCCTGCATAAATTTTACAAAATTGAACAATGGATAAATCTGAGAAAGTCAGGTTTGACACATAATGGCCCGAAAATACAGGTTCCAAAATACACATACCAATGAACAGCCTGTATAAGTTTCATAAAAAAATAGGAGCTTCAATTCTATTAAGATATAACTTTTAAAAGAATCCAATTTAAACATAACAGCAAAATATGCAATCACAAGTTAAAATGTAAGTACCGCCTGTACAATTACTAAAAAAGGTAAAATTTTAATTTCTATCAATATATACATATATCTAAAGAGATGCTGAATCCACCTGGCCGCAGGAGTGGACCAGAACATGCTTGACTTGACAAAGAATGACCTGTCCAAGACCTGCATGAGATGGCACCAACAGGTGCCTACCTTTTGATTCGTGAAATTTATAAAAGTAACAACCCTTAAACAGAATAAAAAAAACCCCAGCCCGTGTATGCAGAACAGGAAATTAAGTGCGAAAACCCCAGTAACAAAAATGAAATGAATCCAAACCCGCCGGTTCGGTACATCATGAAAACAATACCCCCATACTTAATTGAAAAACTATCTCTCCCCCATCTTTGCACCCATTATACAGAATAGAAGAAAGCACCCTGGAACCCTCCCACAGGCCAGTTTACAATTATACTTGTGTGAACGGTATTATTACATTAATGTTACATTGAAACTGTCTCCTACACATACACCCGATTAAACTGTGTCACGGTATAAAGTTAATCTGATAGTGTTACATTCACATCACATAGTGTTTTCTCCAGGCCAGGTTTGAATAAAGAAAATGAGTAAATATCACCTCATATGATGCAGGCGGTCACATGGTTGTATCCAGCAGCGATGCCTCCCTCCGCTGCAGCAGAACGAAGTTTCAGCGGTTCAGAGCATGATGAAGATGACAGTACATCATGCGTCGGTCATGTCTCCGGCTCCTCGGAAACCCGGTAGATCTTAAGGCCATTAAAGATGAAAAAGAAACCACAATAAAAACTCTGCCGACTCGAAGGGTAGGTAGACTGCTTAAGTTACGTTACGTTGCGATGCAGGCGTTGGACTAACTTCGCATGCCGGCCGCGTATCTCACCGGCCAAGCTAATTACGAGTTCCCACAACAGGCCGCGCCACCAAGCGGAGACCAAAACGATAACCGACCTGCCGCATACATTCTCGCGTCTACATTAATTACTATGACAAAATATCGAATTTTTTTTTTATACAGACGCCGGGTCATCCAAACCCCGGCACACTCTTGCAGACATTCGAGCCACCTTGCCAACTGCTCTTCCCGATTTTTAAATCTCAAGAGCCATGCAAGCGTGGCATGGTCGGTGCGTAGTGAAAACTCCCTTCCAAAGAGGTATTTATGGAAATGCTCCAAAGCTCGGACGATTGCCAGCAACTCTCTCCTTGTAACGCATTAGTTTCTCTCTGGTGTAGAAATTGCGCTCTTGCTGTAATACGCTTTTACTCGTTCTTCACCGTTTTGCACTTGAGACAAAACTGCTCCTAGAGCAGTATTGCTTGCGTCTGTGTCTACGATGTACTTCCCTTCGGAAACTGGGAAAGCAAGAATTACCTCTTCGGGCTCAGCTTCAGTTGGGCACCGTGAATTCTAGTTAGAACCTCCAAATGGTCTTTGTAAGTCTTCCCAATGACTATGACATCGTCTCAAAGCACGTTTTCCACGTCAGGCCACGGAGTACCAGATCCATCAATCTTTTGAATGTTGCCGGTGCATTACAGAGTCCAAATGGCATGACGTTAAATTGGAATAAGCCACTTGGGGTCGAGAAAGCGGCCTTCTCCTTGTCTTCTTGATGAAGACCCACTTGCCAACATCCACTCTTCAGGTCCAGTGTGGAAAACCACTGTGTTCCAGACAGCGTGTCGAGTGTATCTTTAACGCGATGTAAGGGATACCAGTCTTTCTTTGTAACGTCATTCAACCTCCGGTAGTGTACGCAGAAACGCAATCCACCATCCTTCTTCGCTACCAGCACTACCGGAGAAGACCAAGCATTCGACGAAAGCTCGATTAGTCCCTCTATCAACATGTCCTGTACTAACCGAGACATTTCCTCTTGCTTAGCTAATGGAGGCCTTCGAGGAGGTTGGTGTATCGGTGTTGTGTCCCCGGTATTGATGCGATGTTGTTCAAGACAGGTTCTTCCCAATGACTGTCCTCGAACTACAAAAGAATCTTCTTTGAATTCATGTAAAAACCGTCTGAGATCTTTTATCTCACCACTTGAGAGGTCGTTAGAAGATCTGTTCAATAATTCTTGCATTTCCTCTGGTAATTTGGAAGTATCCGAAGCTCTGGATCTTCGTTGCGTCATTCCGGCTACCCAGACCACAGGAGTCAATTTGCCTAGGAGCGTATTGTTTTGTAAAGTGACAGCTTGATCCAAAATATTCGCTACTCTAATAGGTACATTTCCGGTTTTGTTAGGTTTTACTAAACTTCTGGCAATTGGTATCCCTGTGTGCTGACAACCTGGGATTCGAATATAGAGCACTGGTTGACCCCTAGTATCTACCTCGGTTCTAACCATGATGATCTTTTCGGAGTTTGGTGGAACAGTCACGGGCATTTGGTTTATCACGTCCATC
The DNA here is from genome assembly GCA_034769895.1 of Magicicada septendecula. NCBI lineage: Eukaryota > Metazoa > Arthropoda > Insecta > Hemiptera > Cicadidae > Magicicada > Magicicada septendecula. The sequence continues at coordinate 198,529,543 of CM068369.1, forward strand.
GATTTTTCTGATATAGTAATTGTGGAGAGCATTACCTCTTTTTCTGCGATTCTCAAGACATTGTTTTTGAAGTCGACTATAAATCCGTAGGCGTTCATAATGTCCACACCAAGAATTGCTTCATCCACAATGTCTGCAACAAGTACTTGATGATCAAACTCAAGTCGACCGAGGTGTAGGTGTATCTTCACTTTTCCAAAAACTTTTACTGGCCGTCCAGTAGCTGTTCGCAAGCTGCAAGAGATTGGTTTGAGATCTTTCACGACGTCAGGGCGCACAATGGAAACTGTTGCGCCTGTGTCAACTGTAATCGAGGTTGCCCTTTTTTGAACGAATCCGGTAACCACCAAGCTCCCGCTGTGTTTCTGACGTGTAGAAATCGCGTATTGTCTAGGGGCTTCGTTTCACCAGTTAGTCAGCACACGGCCCGTTGTACCGACTACTGCTCGTTTCCCTGCTGCTGAATTCTAACCCGACAATCTCGTTGTAGATGTCCAGGTTTCCCACATCTATTACACTTCGGTCTTCCATCCTTTCTTATTGTATTCTGTGGCGCGACCGTCGAGTCACTGTTCCTTGTTCTTTTTCCTCATCGTCTGTGCCGTCGCGATCTTTTAGCGCGCGCAATTTATGACTTGTCCAACCAGACACTGATTTGGTGGCCTCAAATTGCAAAGGATGTACCAGTGCGTCCGCACTGTTCTGGTGTCTTGCCATTCGTAACACTTGCTATAAGTTCGTTATCTCGGACACCGGCAGTAAATGTCTGCATCGCAAAACTCGTTCGAAAATCTTCTGGTGCTTCAGGATAGGCCAGTCTAATTAGTCTGTCGATACTTGCTTCAAACTCTTGAAGGCTCTCCCCGGAATGCTGTCGCCTTGCTCTCAACTGGGTGCAGTACACATCTCGCAAATATTTATCACCATATCGTAATTGTAGAGCTTTTATCAACTCGGCATAGGTGTTCTGGCTGTCAGGTGGCCCTTTCTGTAGTAATTCTGCAGCAGGTCCTTTTAATGCGAGAACGAGTGAAACAGCCTTGTCTCTGTCCAATTATTTACGCATGCAGCAGCTTCAAATTGGCGGAGGTACGTTGCCCAGCGACTGCTTCCGTCAAAGGTTGGAGCCTTGACATGAACTGTTCCAACCGTAGGCAAGGTGACTTTCTCTATTGGCTTTTCTGTGTTTATCATTGTTATAGTCTGTTCAAAGTTTCGTTTGGTTGTATCTTCATGAACTGCTCTCTTATGTTTGTCAATGAGATTTTCACTGCAGATATTTTATTTGACATGGTTTCTTCTATGACAGATATTTTTGTGGACATCGATTCTTCAACACTCGAGACAGATTTTTCTACTTCAGCTATTTTTAATGTCATTGATTCTTGTACCTCCGATATTTTAGCAACTTGTTTATTAAGCTCACCTCGTAGGAGACCCAGTTCTGCGGTACTATGTTCTTGCATGTGTTTCTGCTCCTGTATTAATGCTTTGATGTCTTCTGTTCCACGCTTCCGTTCCTCTGTTCCATCTTACGTTCTTCTCTTTCATGTCGGCGTTCTTCTTTTGGCTTTTCCGCCTCCTGTCAGAGTTTCTCAACCTGTCGTTTTTCTGCTTCTTTTCTTTCTTGTTTTCGTTTTTCTTTTTGTCGTCTTTCTGCTTTTTCCTGTGTCTCCCGCAGCAGCGTTTGGAAAGCTTCCATCATCTGACTGGCATCCATGTTTACTTATTAATGACGAATTTATACTAGCCTTTACAAAGGTTCCACTGTTAACGGATCTATCCCACTTCTGACACCACTGTTACGACGATCTACTGATCGTCGTATGATACAGTGGAAAACAAAATACAAGACACCAATTAAAGTCACTAATCACCAGCTTTAATTATCACAATTAAACAGTTTGTAAATAACAAGACAGTCTCTTACAACAAATCTAATAAAAATTGTTCACACGCAATACAAAAATGTCAACTGATATAAAACACAATTGTATTACAATCGTACCGCACAATTATAAAACGTGTAACACTTCGCCACTAATAACCAGTTGAACGCACAGAGTAATCGCCTGAACAATAACTCCACTATAATACTACGAATCGCATTCTAAGGAGTCGCAACTAAAAATTGACTGAGCGTAGCTGAGTACGGTACTTGTATTTATACCCCGCTGAAAGTCCTGAACATTCCACATACTACGCATTAGCTCTACACTACGACGTAATTGATTGCGGCCTTGACACAGTCTGCGCGGCTGGCGGCGTTTAGAAAAGTCTCGCGAATGCATGTTGAAATCACGTACACACACATCATTACAGCCGGATTCCTCTTTAACATACGAGAAACACGTAGATTGTTCTGTAATGTCGTAACAATATTTTGAGGAATGCGATGAAAGGCCGTGACGGTAGGGACAGGTGTTAGGTCGGAAATTTCCGTTAGGGAAATTTAGTTAAGGTAATTTAGTTATTTATTCCGTTAGGGGTTGGAAATTTTCGTGTGGGTTGGAATTTTCGTTTCATGGAGTGAGAAGTAGGGGAGGGAGCATGTCTTTAGCAGTTAGGCGGGGGTACAAATACGAAAGAAGACAGGTAAGAAAGACTTATTTTTTAAATATTATTTTGTAGTTTAGTCTTATATTTCTGTTCTTATATTGTGTGCTTAATGGTTGTCAGATTTATATATTTATGAAAAGTTTTTTACCATAGTTATGCATAGTTTGCTAATATTTTGTAATGTTTTATTGTAAGCTGTTTTATGTTGTTTAGGTTCTGAGGACGATCCCAGATTCCAGTTTCGAAACGTGAAGAAAGAAAAATTTTCGATGGAAGCAGTCCGAATAGAGGATTTACCCATAAGAAATCACTCATTACTTAGAGGTTTTAAAGAAGTGGTCTGTAGCCCTACAGTCGAGAAATTTTAAGAGTCTTCCATTCTGGCTAACGTCCAAAAGCCTTGCGAGGTCAAATCTGATAAAAAGCCAATTTACATTACGTAATTTACATCATGATTTACATAATCTGTTATTCTGTACAAAATGAGTAGAGGAACAGGTGAAATGTAAATGATCTTCACATGTTCACAACTGTCAGTGTGTAGTCAGACCTGCAAGAACTGGTTCAGACTGTAGTAATTTCTTCACAAGAATATGTGCGATGTGTGTAACAGTTCAGGTTCAACCTGTACTAGTCTACACACTGACCATTCCCCTATAGGTAATACAGTCACTAGCCAACTGAAACACTCTCTGTCAACTTACCTTCAAAATACCATAAAATATAATCTTAACTGATTGCTTGCTATAACTTACATAAATTAGTAAACAATGTTACTAAATAAATTTCAAGTAACCAGATGGTCTTCTATTAAAATTAAAAATTTCCAGCCTATAAGGTCATGGATCAATTCATGTCATGCTTTGCGGTAGTTATCCTCAGTGTTTTGGCCCGAGCGAATCACAGTCCAGCTGGCAGAGACGTACTTCTACCATAGTGGGTTAGATATCTCACATAGGTAGTTGTTGGTCTATTGTGTCCATGATATTCTCAACTTGTATAATATCTGTGACTTCATTGTCCTTGAAATTCCAGCTGATCTGCATCAGTAATCCATCTCCAGTAATCCAGTTATCTTTGAACAGTTTCTATTACTTTTGTTCAGCTCTAAAATTTTATAACCATAGGTTTAAATACATGCAGCAGTAACTCTTTGTACAGTATTTTTTGTTTCTCTATGCATTTTATCATTTCACAACTCTACAATTAGCTGATCATTTGAGCAATTTCATTAGAAATATACCTGCGACTTTTTCCATCCATAGAATACATCATACCTAAATACCTGAACGTATCATATATGTTTATATCATCCGTACTTAGAGAGCTTAATGTCTTTGCATCTTCAAATTGCTATAATAACCACATGGACAAAACCACTCTGCTCTTCCATTCCAGTCTCCCCTTCTCAACAAAAGACATATTTACTTACAATTCTTGCAATATCTCTTTCTTATATATACTGAAAAGGTGTATCTCTTTTTCACTCTATGGAACTGCTCCACCTGCAAGGCATCTTTAATAAGATGATCATGTATAATTCCAGTTGCCTCTTTTGTAACTCTGTACATATGAGATTTGGTCAAAATGTTCATCCAAATCTAATTTTTTTTTTAAATCCCCTGAGGCGATGAAGCAAATCCGAGAGCAGGCTCCATGGACGCTTACTCTGAAGGTTCTGTTGGTTAAATACAACTGTATGAAATGCACAGTGAATGGTAGTATTGGTGTGTGGGTTAATGTGAAGAACAGATCTTAGTACCTGACTTTGCCGAACCTTCTGCTCATTTCCAAAAGACAGCGCCTGTGGACTGACGTTTATTAGCTGGGAAACAACCCTCAGCTAGCTGAAGAGTAGTCGAGTGTCCTTGCCGAAACCAGACATGCTCCTCGCAGACGGTGTATCTACCATGGGCCAGATATGGGCCAACCTTCGAAATTGCTGGCAATAGTTACATGGGATGATATCTTTCCGGAAGCGTTGGTGGACAGTAGGCTCTTGGGTTTTCGGAACCATAGTGATGTTTACAGCCTTTCACAGGCAGATAAAGCAGTGTAGTATTGTCACATTTGTTCCTTCAGGCCTACAGGATTCAAAACTATTTATTTACTTTTTGTTCTACTTGAGGCTTTATGTTTAAGAAACAAATGTATGCTTCAAAAGTTACAATTGCCCGATGTCACATTCGGGCACACTATTACAACAATTAAACTACAAATTTTATTAGTGGTTAAATAAATTTATGTACACTCACTTGTTGCACACACCACTAGTCACTGTGACCCCGATTCGGGGTCACAGTGACTAGTGGTGTGTGCAACAAGTGAGTGTTGCATAATATTACAACAATTGCACACCTAACAAAACTAGCAATATTTCTATCCATTATTACATAACCAGCGTACACAACAAATCCACGTTAAAAAGATTACTGGACTAGAAAAGCATGAAGTTGGTAATTCTGTAACGAGTCTCTAGAGGCCACATAAATTCAAGCAGTGGAAACTTAGTTAATTCCGCTGTTTAAAACAACAAACTTTTCAATTGGAATTCCTTCTGTATTAATTAAGTGAAATTTTGAAATGAATTATCATGAGTTGAAATTATTGAAGATTTTTTTTTAATACGCCTATGTTAAATCAGAAAAAAATTTTTTCTAGTCCAGGCGAGGTCCGTCATTGTTCCCTGTCTTTACGGGGCTGCTTATAAAGTGCAATTCTTCTACTGTGCACCACTAAATTGAGAATCAAAACTAAGTAATTTCGAAAACAGAGTGTATTACATTATCTTATTATGACCACAAACACAATGACCTTTACCACATTATGGACTATAGATGCTTCAACCAAGGGGGGGGGTAGAGTGGGTCAAGAAAATTTTTGGAGAGCCCAGGCCCACCCTGCCCCCTGTGGCGCCGTTTTTGCTTAATGGCATCATTCATCCTCTATCACAATTTCCATTCTGTTCTCAATTAACAGTAACATAAAAATAATAAAATTTTTTAAATTCATCTCTTCCTATTTGGAGTTGGTGAACATTTACAACATGTACATGCACTTCAGTTTACTTTACAGGATCCTTCTCTACCAGTTTGATTATTTGTGGAAAGTGGATTATTTATCTAGAGACATTTCTCTGTTGGCTAGACATCCTCTATTTCTTCATTCGCTGTTTTTTTGTTATTGTTTGTTAGTTTTCTTCAATCCAACATGTTTTGCATTATCTATATGAATAAATGAGTTAGGCATTATATAGATATTATACAGGCGTATGAATTTTCACATCTTTGTGTCAAACAAAAAATAATTTTTGTTTTAGCAAACACCTGACTCTTTAAATTCATTTTTCATAAAGGAGATGGAAAATGAATATTTTCATTATTTGCTGGAAAATAATTATTATATTTTGGGATAATTATTGCAGTTACTTTTGTTAAACATTAAAATAATTCATTAATGGGCCTTAAAAAATGTGTATAGTTTTCTAAGTAATTATTATGTATGCACTTTGCTGCAAGCACCATTTGAGTGCGTTTTATAGGAAAAAGTGGTTACTGCATTTCAATGGTAAGTGCACATTACCAATGGAACATAACACTTGAATGAAACATTCAGATCAAATATTAGTTCAGATATTCAAGGCATCATTTGAATGCTACTACTGTCAACTGCCAACAGGATCACGTCTACTGTCAACAGGATCACTTCAGTGAAGCATCTTGTGAACCATGTTTGCTGTTTTTCCGTTGGGCATGAGTAGGTCACGTGTGAGTACACTACATCAAGCCATGGTAGAAGCAGGGCCTGAGTCAAATCAGTTCCTGAGATTTTTATTGACTGGCCTTGCAATTTGTTAATGTCATCTCAAAGCACAGTTTCACCAGGAACTGTGTCCTTCTCAAAGGGGTGTAATGGTACCAGCGCGCTGCAAGGAATGAAAATGCTTTCGTCCTTACTGATGCTTGTTATTATTGTTGCCTCAGTCACCGTAGCTTAGTAATCTGCAGCCTTGTTCCATTACAGAAAGAAGTGATCTTCAGATTCCTTAGGCACACGATAGGAGAACCAATCTTCAGATAAAGTTTATTTGGAGCCATCCCGGGAGGAGTCAGAGAATTGAGGAACTTAATACGGTAGTTCACTTCACTGTCATCAACTGTGCAGTCAGTTCACAAATATATTCTTTCTTCTGTTGAGATAAGGTGTAAAAACCTACTGATGATGCTGTCAGCCATCTCATTCCTGGGAGTGAGGATAGCTGTCTTGCAGAACCACTCACAGTTTTCCATAAAAGATGAAGGTTACTGATGTCTGGATATATTTTCAAAATTAATTTGTCCATCATGCCCACCTTGTTTCCCAGTTTCCTCAGTACCCAATCTCCCCGTTGGTCTCTGGGATGTCTCTGTTCTCTGGCTGCAGCAACAAGCCAGCAAACTTTTGTGCATCAAGGTCTCCTGTGTTTTGAACTCTCATGTTTGTTATGAGTTTGGGAGTCTCCACATATGAGCAAAGATGAGAACTCTTCATGGATCCTTTCATTTCATGTGTGCATGTACCTCTTGGTATGACGGGTAGCATCTGCTGAGTCACCTGAGAGCAGAACTATCACTTCACTCATCAACTGAATTTTTTCTTTCTTTTCTTGCACAGAACATGCATTTTCATTAAATGCTTGGATTTTTTGCCAATGATATATCCAAATAACAATAATGACTCTGTCGAATGCACTGTTTCTGACTTGCAAATACTAATTTTGAGGTACAAATATTTATTGTCATGTGAACTCCCAAGCTAGCATTCACTTATTGCTTGTAAATTCAAAACAAAACAAAAATAATAAACAAAACAGAGTATATCATTGCTATGAAACCACAAACAAAACAGAACACACACAAACAATGTCAAACATTTGATTTACCTGGAATGTACAAACTAAACCACTTGCAGTGCAACAAATTCTATATAAGGCAGATAGTGTATAGCTCTACACAGAGATACAATGAACACACGATGGCACCACTACTGAATACATTTTTGCAAACCACCTCATAGCAACAGATCTCTCTCTCTCTCTCTCTCTCTCTCTCTCTCTCTCTCTCTCTCCCCTCCCCACACACACAAACAACTGTGCACACGCGCGCACACACAAAACATGAAAATCTTATATTTAAAAACATAAAGGGCTGGAACTTAACACGCTAGAAAATTACTACAAACATATTAAAACAGATAGAAATTACATCATATATGAACAGACACAATTTGAATCACACATTCTTTGAATAATCATATCCTCAACAAAGATCTCATAATTATTTAAAACAGTGCCAATCCATCGTTTCCAGCATAACTGCTTTTTCAGGTGACACAGCTCCTAGTAGCTGCCTCTGATGATGCTTTCATAAGTTAAAGCTAACTCAGGCAAATCTAGAAATTTTTTAACAATTTTTATGTAAAAATTACTGGTCTTTGTTAGAAATCCTACATTACATATTATTAATACTCAGACATATCATGGGGAACAAAATCCATGAATTTATATAATTATTTCACTACCAACTCGGAACAAATTTGTGTTCTGAGTCGGTAGTGAAATAAATATGTTTATTATATTTGGTCTCCAGTCGCAGTGAAATTGAAATAAATAAATACCTTTTTCTTTATCCGTGCTGCGACTACGTCTTTGATGCTTGGAACGTGAATTTTACCTGATGATGGGAACGTGTTCCCGAAACATGTCGTAAGACATCAAAGACGTAGTCGCAGCACGGATAAAGAAAAAGGTATTTATTTATTTCAAATATGTTTAGTTAAGTAACGGACACGTCATGGACAATGAAATCCAAAGACATGAATTTATTATAGCAAAAGTCACCATCTGTGCATATAGGAATGCCATCCTATAGGGTTAGGAAGATCACATTACAAATCAAAAGTACAATACAATGCAAAAGATTAGATTCAATGAAACATGCCTCAATTATATCAAAATACACACAAGTCGCAATTAAGCTGCACCAAAAACACAAAAAATTACAAATCATCCATAAAACTACATGCTCTTAACCACAAAATACTCAAATCACACCTACTAATTCTAACAGATATGAACATATTTTCATCACATGAATGAATCAGCAAAAATTAAAATAGAAATCACATGGTTGAGACAAGTTAAGAAAATATAGAGCCTCATACCAACCAAATAATTTTCATGTAGGTACATAGAATAAATTGTACAAATATTCTAATCACACAAAATGACAAAACGCTCTTTGATTGAGGCCTAACACATAACCTACATTAAAAATTAAATAACAAGGGATTAAAAGCATATCAAACATCAAAAACCATACCCCTGAAATACATACAGCCAATGTGCTGAAATGAGTGCACAAACATAACTATTTAAAAGTGTAAAAAGACAACATCACAGCTATGACTTTTTACTAATGAACTCCACAACAGAGTACAAGACTTCACTGTAACACACAACATCCCAGAACTGAAACAAGATCCTAGTGAAAAATATCAAAACACTACCTACCAAAAACGCCACACACAAAGTCACAGAAAAACAAAAGCCCTATGTAAATAAATCAGACCATCATCCCATACTATCCAAGTAGCTTACGTCCCAAAAGTCATAAAGAAGATATACCAATCTGTTCCATCATAAATTACCAACATGCCCTAGCACACAAAGTCACAAAACATCTAGGCAAAATCATTAGATGCCACACATGACAGCACTAGAGTAAAAATCAATATAGATCTGGTAAGAAAAATAAAAATGTACAATGTATGTATCCCTCCTCTTACCTCACTTGACAAAACACAAACCACTACATAAACATTACTGTCTCTTACACAGTCAGAATCCTACACAACACGCTCAAACAGAACAACATGGCAAATGAATTAGACACATTAATAACTGATACCTTCAACATAATACCAAACAGAATTACTTCACTTTCAAAAGCAAATGTTATATACAGAATGACTGACAACCCATGGGTTCTCCTGTTTCTAATATATTAGCTGAAATCTTGTTACAACACGTAGAAAAAACAAACACTGGAAAAAACAATATTATCACAAACTTTGGTAGACACTCACTCAAAGCAATAAATTAGTACAGATACATTAGTAACATCATACAATAATACAATGGGAATAAAAGACACGGTGAACAACTACTCGCCTACATCAAAAACTCCATAAGAATGTTACTTTAATCCATGAAAGTAACAATAAGATACATTTCTTATATTTGTTGGTTATAAATCTTGAACACAGACAAACATTCAGAATGTACAGAAAACCTATTACAACCATTGGCGTATCCAGAATTTGGACTGGGGGGGGGGTCCGGTTGAGTCGGCTTCATACAAAAGATAAAGAAGTTAAGAGTAATCAACATTACTATCTTTAAAGTGGTTAAAAGCATGTGATAACATCCTGAAATCAATCCCATTAAAGTAAATGGTAATAATACAATAAAAATATGTGTTACTGAAACACTGTTTAGAAGATACTTATTGACCGAATTGACTTTCCCTGAATTGAATACTTACTTCACATTTCAAACAGCAAATGCTCTGCATAAACCTGCTGTATGAGCACATTAGCATACTGAAAAAATGAAAAAATAATAAAAAAGCTTAAAAGTAAAAGATTAACAAAATTTGTTTGATAAGAGATTAACAACCAACACGCTGATACACAAAACCTCTAATAATCTCACCTGTCATAAAATGTCAGTTTTCAAAGCCTGCTACACAGTGTACAATATCCTGCTTGCATGGAAAGACTACGTGATGAACTAAATACTATTAAATTCTTAGCCAAAGGCATGGCAGAAACAAACTCCTAACAAAACACAAAATAACAGAAAAAGACAGAAAACACGGAAAAATTCATACACTTACCTGTATTACTAACAACAATGAAAAAAATACTCCACGATAAAAAAACCCAAAATAATATTGCATATAGAATCACAAACATAGCAGAATATGCACTATATATATATATTGCGACAATACAAGCAAAGGCTGTAATGCGCATACATAATATATTATAAATATTTATATTAATTTCAATAATATATAATAGACGAGCAGGTGTGAGATTGGAAGCTGGCTTTCAAGCAGGAACCAACAGGTAAACATCACGCGATTACCACTGCATGTGTGTATACAAGTAAATAATGTGTGTGCGTGAAGCCTGTCTGATCCTGAAAGTTTGCGATCCCACCCCAAGTCAATGATAAATTTAGAGTATATTTAATATTAAGCAAACCATAAATGTTAGCGAGAAGGTAAAAACTTCTAAAAATGTGTAAAAATCAGACACAAGTGCAGTGCGAATTTTACGTAATTCGGACAAGCAGTGCGAATCCAGTGCAGTTTTTAAAGCATTATACTTACGCTAGTAGTGTGAGCATCATGAAAATTGCACATCACATAGGTCATTAAATTAGACAATATTTTATAAATAGAAGCCCAGGAGAGCTAATCTCTCTCTTCTAACATTCACAGTCGCGACAGTACGCTATGGCCGTCCGAGACACGAATTTTTTAAACTACTTTGGACAAAGTTGGACGCTAAATCTAACATCAGTATGATTTTTGTAGCTTAACTTATAAAGTATTATGGCAATGTTTTAATTTAAAGTATTAATGAAAACAATAATTAAAAAACTACCGTAACGAAGAAATCGTCGAACGTCTACAAGCAGTCGCCAGCTAAGAACATCAACTCCTGACAGTGGACAAGAGCACGACTAGCAGAGGAACGAGATGCAGATGACTAGAGACGTTTCTATCATAACAGCTACAGATCCAGAGCAACATGTCATCATAGTCTACATCAGCCAATGTACCATGAACGACGAGCAGTGAGGACAAGAGGACATCCAGGAGGATCAAACCGAAGGAATCACTGGAGGACATGGGATAACTCTGCGGAATTTAAGGTGACGAAAAACCAATACATAATTATCAAAGAGAAAGACATTAAAAGACTTTAATAAAAAAAAAGAAAACAAAAACATCATTTTTTTGTAAGAGTAAATAATAAGTATGTAGATAGAGATAAAATCAATGTAATTCATGTGTAATCAGAAAAATATTTAATTATTTTTCTTTAATGAATGAACAGTCAATGAAACGATAAGTTAAATCCTTGCTGGGAAAATAAACAAGTAGTTAATTTATTTAACTTTTTCTTAGTAAAAACACATAACGTAGAATCATTGAAAATAATCAATGAAGTGTGCTAAAATGATTATAAAGCCGTAGAAAGGTATAAAGAAAATATAGAATAAGAATGTATTAATAATTGTTAACAAAAGCACATTTAGACTGAGTAGGCAAGAAATCTTAATATAATGAAGAAAAGTTTTTAAATACAATTTATAATATAATATCTAGAATTTAAGATATATGTTTGTGATGATAACACGGCAAGTGAAGAAACTTTGAAACCATAGATAATGGATATCGTATGGCGAATTGATCATTATTTTTATATTATTATTATTTTTATGTTTATTTAAAGTAATAAATGAAACACATTACAATTCCTAAAAAGAGTTACTCTTATTATAATTACACCTGAACCCCAATTACACATACACGTTATTTATATTGTTATAATTTTGTCACCCGTTAACGTGTGGCACGACACGCATGCATCTAATAACGTTGTATCGTAATATATATATATTGTAACGTAACAAAAATACGGTACCCTACGTTATATAAATCAACTTATAAGCTTTAAAATAGAATAAAAATATTAATTATCCACACTTGTAAAAGGTCAGAAACCCAACCCATAATTGAATAAATGAAATATGAATACAAGGTAGAAAGATAAAAAATTAATAATGTTAATAAATACAAACCTCAAAGTTCAGTGAAAGGTGTAAAAAACAGACATTGACAAATAATGTAAAAACTAATTTAGACTGTTTCATAATAATTGTTGTTTTGAAGGAGAGGAGAATGAGTAAGTGTTACATGACTTAGGTCACACAAATGTACCTGTTATTAATTGTATCATGTTGTATTGTTATCATGATAGTTATGTTATTTTTTGTGTGTAGCAAGTGGAGTTATTCTTTTAATAGAATACCAAGTAAATAATTATTATGTGTTATCAATATACCATTATAGAGCTGTTGTTAAACTCATTAATTGATTACCAATTAATTTCATCTTATGTGTTATCCATATGTCATTATAAAGCTTTTGTTAGACTTTATAGAGTTAATTGTTTGTATACATGTACTTAGATAGTAGGATGATTATAATTGTAAACTTGGCCAAAAAGGCTATAATTGTTAACGAGATACAAAAGGGTTTAGTATAACCATGTCATAAATAAATGAAGGATTCTATAATAATGCAGATAGTAACAGATTAAAATCAGAAGTAGATAAAAGTATAACGATAGGCCTAACAACCAGTAACATTAGATAGTAAGTCAGATCAGAAAGGTTAGGTAAAGAAATTTGTAACAAATACTAAATAAAATCTAGTGAGTTAGGAGAAGTTAATAATAATTGCTAATAACAAATAAATAAATTAAATTTAAATAAATTCTCATAATGCCATAGTGGAATGATACCGATAGATAATGTTTTGTAACAGAAAAATAATACTTGTTAAAGTAAGTAAATTAAGAGGAAACGACAGCAAAATATATAAAATTTAGTAACAAACAATAGGTAAAATTATAATAGGATATAATGGAAATTTAGAAAAAGTTTATTTTGATGAGTGGAAGAACATTGTATGAAATGTTTATAGTATAATATAATATCCAATAAGAATAGAAAAAATGGTTGTCAGGGACGACGAGAGAGTAGAATTTGTTGATTCGATTATTGAATAATTTTTTACATGAACGAAGACGGTTTAGTTTAAAGACACTCAGAAAAGATTTGATTAATTTAAATACAAAAAATACAATTGGGAAGCAAAATGAATAATAAATCACCATAGCAAACTGAACAATCAAGAAAATTAAACCTGTACAAGAAAATTAACGAAAAGTACAAAGGAAGAACTCTAATAGAAAAACTCAATATAAGGAACAAATGTTCACTTAATTAATCAACCAAAACAGGGAAATAACTACCTGAATAAAGTGATATAATCCTATAACATAAAAGAAAACGAAAATAAAACACTAAATTATATCTGAACTTCAGTTTCCACAATTCAATAGAAAAAACGTAGTTGGACTCGAAATTCGTCGAAGCACGTAACCACAAAACTCGGACATTGGTGAACAAAAGTAGCGGTATTTCTGCATCATCCCAGGACCAAAAAATCAACTTTTATTTCAACTTGGAGCGAAAACTGACGAGAACAAATTCATCTGCATTCTGTTATTGACCAAACACGACGACGACGACGACGACCAAACTCGATGTCCAGAGGACGGTAAACTACAATTATTTAAAATATTATTTAATAAGAACTTAATTCTATATGTAATACCTTGTATTCCTATTTATGCATTTTCTGATCTTACTAACAGTTGAAAGAACCTTCACGCCATGTGTTTAAAGAAATATAAAATCATAACTAAAATAATATAAAAACCTGAATCCGATCGATAATCGATTCCTTCTAACATATAGCCTTTTGTATCTCCGTAAAGGAACAACTTTATTGGACAAGAAATATTAAACTATTAATAAAGAATCCTTTCAGAACTTAACGATATCTTCTCATTTATATAATATTTAGTGTAGTGTGAACAAGATATAATATAAGTAGAGAGTGTAACTGAGAATTATTGTACGCGGTGGATTAACCTACAATTTTCAGCTGTCTGGGAACCACAGCGCTATTCGCGGACTGCTTGGGTATTAAAGAGAATGAGAAAACAATAAAAATTCCTTCTCTTCTCTTCAACGCGGGATAGGCTTGAACGAAAAATTAGAATTACACACTCTATACATAATTTTCAATCACAATAACACAATTATATTAAATAGGGAGAAACTGGGATATATTTAAACATTGTTATACCTTACTATATTGAAATAAGATACACTGTAAATTGGCTCTCACCACAGTGAGGCTTAACGTGGAGACACCCGTTAAGTTATAAATTGGCTTCCATCGTGAGGCGAATTAAATAGAGACGAAAGCGTTAAGTTATAATTTGGCTTCCATCGCGGGGCTTGAACGAGACGGACGACACAGTGTAAGTTATAAATTGGCGAACCCAACAGTGGGACTTTAGAAGATAGTGATATGGGAGAAAAGACGCTGTACCCGATAAGTTATAAATTGGCGCTCAACTTGTGTAGGGCTTAAGTTAAGTAAAACATTGAATTTATAAATATTACTTAACTGGAGCAGGCAACTGTTGGAGACTAAAAATGCATAATACCAGAGGTAGCTCGAAGAAGAGGGCAGAAGACACGGAGAAGGAAGAAGGTGGACAGGAACAAGAAATAGGAGTAGACACAGATAGTGAAATGGAACTACAGACAGGCGATAAAGTAATTATGGACACGGAAAAAGAAGTAGTTGAAGAGGATGCCCAAGGGGACGAACCAGATAAAGCGGAAGACAGAAGAGAACCAGATTGGCAAGAAATGATGAGGCTGATGATGGAGAAAATTGATAGCATTAAGGAAAGCAATAAACAAATAAATGAGGAAAATAAGGAAAACTCAAGGAAAAAAAATGAAACCTTGAGCGAAAAATTCGACAAAATAGACGAAAATTTTAGGAAACAGGAGGAAAACTCAAAGAGACAGGAGGAAACCTCAAAACTGATGAACGAGAAGTTCGATAAAAACAATGAAAGCTTAATCCAAATTAACGAAAGGTTTGATAGGAACGATGAGAGTATAAAACAAATGAAGGAGGAGATCAGACAAATAAATGAAGAGAATTTAAGGCAGATTAATGAAAGAATTGAGAATGTCCATGTGACAATTAACCAAAAGGTGGACATAAATAATGAGGAAAGGAAACAAGAAATAGCCGAAACAAATGAGAAGTTAGAAAAAACCAACGAAACAGTAATACAGGTCCGCGAGGAAATACAAAATAAAATTAATTACATACAAAATGAAAATAAAACGATGGTTGAAGGACTCCAACAGGAGACTGTAGAAAGATGCGAGAAAATTAAACAAGAGGTACATCAAATACGGGAGGAGAATAAGGAAGGAATAAAACAAGTACAGACTGACATGGATGAACGACTGGAGAGAGTATATGATAATTTAAACAATGTAGAAAGCCAAATTAGTACGAATAAAGGTAAAATCGAGGAAATCCGTCGACGCGAAATACAGATACAAGAAGAAGTGGATTCATGGCGGGATAGAACATTCCAGCATAACCATACCATCAACAACGATAACCGGGAGTCAATCAATTTTCGGAGTTATAAGCGTAACCCTATGGAGTTTTTGAAAAGGTTAGAAGAAATGATAACACGAAATAGAGAGAACCGTTGGAATATTATCTGAGGAATGATCGATGAAACGTTTAAGAATACCTACGACAACTGGTGGACGGCAGTACGTCCCGATATTCTAGATATAACAGAGTTCAAAAAACAGTTCAGGGAAAAGTATTGGTCGGAGTCGACCCAAAATATGGTCAGAAATAATTTAAGCAATGGTCGATATGAGGCAAACGTAGGACAGTCTCCCACATCATACTTCCTAGGCAAGGTATGCATGGCCCGTAATCTAGAGCCCAGAATTCCAGAGGAGTGTTGGTAATACAACTCTCATACCATTATGATGAAGGGATAAAGAACGCTCGTATGTGCAGCCAGATTAAAACTATCCTAGCCATGGCAAAATTTTTAGAAAATTATGAACATGAGACCCAGTATCAACGGAACCGAATGTTAAATACTAAATACCATAGATACAATGACAACGACCATCAACAAAACTCAAACCATGTTAATAACAATCAAACAAATCAGAATAGTAACCCGAACAGAAATCAGAATAACCACCCAAATAATAATCAAAGGAATAATAATTATCGTGGTAATAACCATTATAATTACCGCGATAATCGGAATAATAGAGGAGATGGGGACAACCGACCCAATAACTACAGACACAATGTGAATTATATATACTCTCGACCTCAAAATAATCATAGACGGTATTACCCGAGGACACACCATAATAACCACTACTATAATCAGTCACAACGCGAGGACGAATACCAATAAGGAAGAAATTATAGACCAACGGACAATAATCCAGAGGACAGACATGAACCACTACAGAACCAGCCTCAAAACCCACCGGAAAATAGAGAGGATGAGGGAAGCCCTCATTTAAACTAACAGAGGCAGTGAGAACTGAAGAACACCCATCACTGAACCAATCTCTTGGGGACCAACGACCAATAACTAGACGTACTAATGACCAGACTATAACTATCATCACCAACCATTATTTGAAAAATATTAGGGAAGACTTATTAGAAGAGGAGGATAACCATGTACACAATAATAATAATAATGAAATTATATATGTAATTGCTAAACTAAATGGAATACAGTCGACAATTATGATAGATACGGGGTCCAACATCTCGTTAATTGATAGTACCGAACTGGAGAGAATCCAGCGAGAAGGCCAATTACCTATACCCACCTTACCTGTGAATAATATAATAATAATCGGAGCCACTGGACGGCAAAATAAAACTGTTAAGAAGCAAGTATCGCTCGACCTCACAAATAATAATGTAACAATACCAATAGGATTCTTAGTCGCAACGGGGTTACCGTTCAACGTACTGATTGGATGTGATATATTACGACAACATTCGGCAGTAATAGACTTAAATAGAGGAATAGTATCATTAACGTCTGAAGAAGGAGTATGGACAGCAGAATTAGTAGACGCAAGTAGAACCGTTCCAGTTAATGACAAATGTCATGTCGTGAAGAGTTATTTTTGTAAGGATAATAAACTGCAAGAAGCAATCCAATATGAGGACGACGATCAAGAACTATGGCATAGTAAGTTGGAAGAAATACGAGAGTTCCAAAAGGAAAAAACAAGTCAACAGATAAGTAAGGTACAAGCAGAAAATTTAATTGAAATATACAATAATTATAAACATATATTCTCCAACGCTCCAGGTAAAGTTAAGGGTTACCAATGTGAAATCAATTTTAAGGAACCAGTAGACTTTCGTAGAAAATCTTACCCGATAGCCTATTCAATAAAAAACGAAGTTCGGGAAGAAATAAATCGGATGATCAAGGATGACATCATAGAATAGTGGCAATCCCAAAAAAGAATGGAAAGGTGAGAATTTGCCTGGACGCTAGGGAGATAAATAAAATGATTATAAACGATAGAACTTCCCCTGGCGAGATCGAAGAAATTTTGAAAAAATTTCACGGTACCAAATACATTAGTACTTGGGATACTGTATGCGTATACTGGCAGGTTGAGCTGCACCCAAATAGTAGAAAATATATGGCGTTCCTTTTTGACGGAAGGAACTACCAATTTAAAAGGTTACCTTTCGGATTGATTAATTCTGTTGCTATATTCGTGAAATGTATGGACAAGAAACTCTGCAATTCACCACAGTATACGTAGATGATTTACTGATAACATCTTCTCATTGGGATGAACATTGCACAAGGGTAGAACAAGTACTGAGAAAGCTGTCTGAGAATAATGTAATACTCAAACTAAACAAGTCTAAATTTATTGCTAACTGTGCAGTAGCGCGATAATTTTACTTTATAGGTTGGCTAATCTGCTCTTTACTTTTTGTTGTAATCTGATGATTCATGTCGTTGCTCTGCACAGTACGTCTCAAACGCTTGAAAGCGGCGGTCGGCACGTCCGCCTTTCACTGTCATATTTTTCTTGTCGCGACATTCAATGTAGGCCTTAGGCCAACACACTTCACTTATGGCCCATTAGGCCCGTTATTTATGTAATTTAAAATTTTTGATACGTTGTATATACATCAAACATATTAGCCAACCTGTCATTCAACCAACTGCTAACTACATATTTAATGTATCTTTGAATTTCTAATAAATGAATTGAATGCAGTCCACACGTTTCATTTCTGCATCCTGGCGAATCAACTAATTACAAATTTCACAATTAAAATTCTTCTTACTAAACATTTTTTGGTCCACGCGGACCGGATACTCAACATTTTTTGGTCACTCCGGACCTGGATTTTCGATGCATCATTCCTAATCAATATTTTTCTGCCACTATTTCTGGCCATCACGGGCGAATTAGCATATCCGCTGATACGACCGTGGCGTGATTGCCATCGGCATTTCGCTCGTCACCTTTGAGCCTCCTGACAACATCACCTCAAGAGCCTGCGAGCTACAGTGCTTCAAGCAAGGCGGTCATCTCTCCAAGCTGTGTTTGCCATCTTCTCCAAGGCGTCGACGCTGCAGGACATCGCCTACAAGGTATCACCTCAAAAACAGCATAACAAGGTGCGTGTACAATGGCTGAAGAAGGCCTCAAAGTGTTAACCAGAAAGAGAGGCGGCTTAAAGTCCGCAATAGTGCGAATACAATCTGCCGTAAATAACTTTGATATAACTTCAAACACAAAACATTTTTTAACAGTAAGGCTAGAAAGTCTGAAAAGCTTGGCATCGAAGTACGACGAGGTGCAGTCTGAAATAGAACTTATTTGTAAAGACATGAGCGCGACTCAAGAAGACCGAGTTGAGGTCGAAGAAATGCTATATTCGACTGAAGGAAATATTTTGCAATTACTTGATACATTTAATGTTCAGACTGTACCTCCCGTATTATCGACCCACATGCAATTAAAACCAATACGTTTGCCCTGCTTCTCAGGCAACATATTGGAATGGCAGCATTTTCATTCAATTTTTACGGACTTAGTGCATACAAGATCCGATTTAACGCCAGTGCAGAAGTTACATTATTTACATTCTTCTTTAAAAAATGAACCTTTAGATTTAATTAAGTCACTACCTATCTGTAAGGAAAATTATTCAATAGCGTTGAGTTTGCTGTCCGAAAGGTATGACAACAAGTTCATACTAGCAAAATACTATGTGCAAAATTTACTTCAAGTCAAGTCGACAATTAAGGACTCTGTCCAAAGTTTGGCAGAATTCACAAACACAATAACGTCTTCCGTTAATTCACTGGCGGCAATGCAACTGTCAGTGAATTCATTTGAATTTATTATTATACAATTATTATCAACTAAACTCGACCCTACTACTTTTAAACTATGGAAGGAGTCAATAGACCCTGACAATTTACCTAACTTTCAAGATTTCACTCATTTTTTAAACTCACGTAGACAGCTGTTAGAAAATACACTGCCTATCGAAGCCGGACAGCAACTCAACAAGCCGATTTTTAAGACTTAACAATAAATATGATAAATATAAATCAAGAAACACTGCTGGCAGTACTACATTTAAGAGTTATCACTCAGCGGCAAGCAATTATTCATGTTTGTGTTGTAAATCTAATCACCCACTTTACATATGCGATAAATTTCGTGCATTAAGTACCGCTGAGCGGGGACAATTGGTATCAAGTCATAAATGTTGTACCAATTGTCTTAGATCAGATCATCTTGTATCTAACTGTAAGAATAAGCAGGTGTGTAAAATCTGTTCAAAACGACACCACACATTGTTGCACGCGAACAACGTGCCGAAATCAATAGCTGCCAGTAGTAGTAACTATTGCTCGCTCAAATTACAATCCATGAACAATGTTCTTTTATCAACAGCAGTTGTATTTGTCATTGACGAGGCTGGCAACAGACATAGGGCAAGAGTTCTTCTGGACGGCGGGTCACAAATAAATTTTTGCACAAAATCATTTGGAAGGAAATTACGGTTTAATTTAACTAAATCCAACATACCAATTACGGGCATAAACAATACAGCGTGTTTCGCCACTAATCTTGCGTCTATACGCATTATTTCTCGTTATCAGAGATATAGCTTCGAGGCGAAATGTGCTATCTTATCTACATTAACCCACAATCTGCCGGCAAAATCGTTTGACATAAATCAATTCCACATTCCGAGCAACATTTTTCTGGCTGACCCAGATTTCAACATATCGTCGCAAATCGACATACTCTTAGGGGCACAATTTTACCTGGACTTAATTTTAGCTAATAAATACATACGCGGCCCTAATTTTTCCATCATTCAGGAAACAAAGCTAGGCTACATTTTGGCTGGCAATTTACCCAAACACTGCCGCAACGAGGGTCCTGCTGTTTCGTTCCTAGCTAGGAACAACGACAGTCAAATTCTGCAGTCTCTCGAAAGATTTTGGGAAGCAGAAACTATCCCTGACAACACCCCTGATAACGAGTCAACCTGTGAAGAGCATTTCGTGCGCTCTACCCAGCGCAACCACGAGGGTAGGTTCGTGGTTTCACTCCCATTTAAGCCCGATAATCTCCACTTGGGGGAATCTTACACCAGTGCTGAAGCAAGATTCTTGAACTTAGAGCGTCGATTTAGGCGTGATGCTAAGCTCGCGCGCGATTACGCAGACTTTATTAACGAATATAAAGATCTTGGACACATGACGCTTATCGATAATTGCGCTATCAATTCAGGAGCGCCAAATACTTACTATCTGCCTCACCATGCCGTATTTAAACAGTCTAGCTTGACCACAAAACTGCGCGTCGTTTTTGATGGTTCGTCCAAGACTACCAATGGCCTTTCTCTCAATGACATATTGTTGGTAGGCCCGAATGTTCAACAAGACCTTTTTTTCCATTCTTTTACGTTTCCGCATGCATAAATATGTTCTCATCGCCGACATCGAGAAGATGTATCGACAAATTCGCATAGCTGAAGGGGATTGTCACTATCAACGCATTCTGTGGCGTGATTCTCCTCTCGAACCATTTAAACACTTTGCATTGCGAACGGTAACCTACGGCACGGCTAGTGCTTCGATTGTGGCCACTCGCTGTCTTATACAAATTGGTAGGGACCATCAAGCTTCCTTTCCTGATGCGGCGTTAGCTATAACGAATGATTTCTATGTTGACGATCTGCTTACCGGTTCGGACACCATCTCTGATCTGACCAAGCTGAAATCTGATCTAGGTGCGTTATTGAGTCAATATGGTTTCACGTTGGATAAATGGGCATCTAATGAACCCAGAGTGGTCGCAAATTATGACAATTTATCACGCCCCTTAAACAAACAGGACAATGTGCGTACCCTGGGCATTCTCTGGAATAATACTGCCGATTCATTTCTGTTCGAAATTAAATCATTCCCAGTCGAATCAAGCATCTCCAAGAGGAGAATTCTTTCTATTATTGCAGGCATATACGATCCTCTTGGACTGATCGGTCCCGTTGTCTTTTTGTACAAACAGTTTATGCAGCAACTTTGGCTTTGCAAGCTTGGTTGGGATGAACCGATCTCCGGCAAATCACGTTCGGATTGGCATTCTTTGTGCGACAAAATGGGTCTGATTAGCAAAATTGTGGTCCCACGGTCTATTCGTTGTAAGCTTGAGGCAAGTACAGTTCAATTACATGGGTTTTCGGATGCTTCTGAAAGGGGGTTTGGGTGTTGTATTTATGTCAGAGTCATTTATCAAGATTCATCGGCCTCTTGTCATCCCCTGTGTTCTAAATCTCGCGTAGCTCCCTTACGACAGGTGTCATTACCTCGCATCGAACTCTGTGCGCTTGCTTGTTGTTATCGCGACTCGTATTTAAGGTCGTTCCTGCTCTTTATTCGTTCATTGATAGTGTCCATTTGTATTCTGACTCTATGGTGTCTCTTTACTGGATTCATGCCCAGACTACGAGGTGGAAAACATACGTCGCTAATCGTGTTGCTGAAATTCATCGTCTTACGCAAACTTATACTTGGCATCACATCAATTCTAGACACAATCCGGCTGATATTATCTCCAGGGGGTGTCTCCCTGACGTTTTGCGCGATTGTTCGCTTTGGTGACACGGTCCCAGCTGTTTGTCTCAATCGTCAGAGTCCAATCCTTTCCCACCCTTTTTACCTTCTAATCCGTCGTCTTCTGAAGTCACTGCGGAAGAGAAACATACCCATAACCTCTCTCTAATGTCTACCCTGGCTATCAACCTTTCTTTAGACTTTTCCTCGTTGCATCGTCTAACGCGCGTATACGCTTACTGTTTTCGGTTCATCAGAAATATTAGACTCTCAAGTGCTGACAAATTTACGGGCGATCTTACCCCTGTCGAAATTCATCATGCTCTCAATTTCTTCATAAAACAATCTCAGTCGATCCACTTCGCAGCCGAAATTAATTGTCTTCGTAACGGATCTTCTGTTTCCATTAGGAGTAAGTTTGCTTCTCTCGACCCGTTTCTTGATGATTCTGGAGTGATACGCGTGGGCGGGCGATTACAGCAGTCGCAATTACCGTAGGACGCTAAACATCCTATTGTCTTACCCCCATCGGCGCATATTACTCGCCTCATCATTGAACGCGAACACATTCGTTTACTTCACGCTGGTGCTCAACTCGTGCATCACTCACTGCGTCAACGTTGGTGGATTGTTAATGCCAGGATAGTCATTCGGTCCATCATTCGAAAATGTGTCAAGTGTCTCAGGTTTAGTGCCAAACAGCAGGTTCAGAGGCTTGGTATTTTACCATCTCCTAGAGTCACTCCTTCAAGGCCGTTTCTATTCTGCGCGGTTGATTATGGTGGTCCCTTCATGATCCGTCATGGCGGGCAGAAATCCAGAACTCTTTCTAAGGCATACGTGTCTTTGTTTATTTGCTTAGCGACTAGGGCCATTCACTTGGAATTGGTTTCCGACCTTACTGCCAGTGCGTTTATAGCTGCATTACGTCGTTCCATGGCCCGCAGGGGCATACCCAGTCAATTATACTCCGATAATGGCACAAACTTTAGGAAGGCCCGGAATATCCTACATGATCTCTACAACCTTTGGCATAATAAGGATGCCATCTCTTCGCTCAAGTCATTCACGTCCTCTCAGGGGATATCATGGTCATTTATTCCGCCCTCGTCACCTCACTTCGGTGGCCTTTGGGAGAGCGGCATAAAGAGTTTGAAGTTTCATCTGCGCCGCGTGGTAGGCAAATCTATACTCACCTTCGAGGAGTTTACGACAGTTTTGTCTCAGATAGAGGCATGTCTGAACTCTCGACCTTTTTTTGCCATCTCTTCGGATGTAAATGATCCGGTGCCACTCACACCTGGCCATTTTTTGATTTGCGCACCATTAACGGCGATTCCGGACCCAGTCTTATCTCATATTCCTATCTCTCGTCTTGGGCGTTGGCAACTTCTACAGAAGTTTGTCCAAGGCATTTGGAAGGCTTGGTCTCGCGACTATTTGCACCAGTTGCAGCAGCGTCACAAATGGAAATTCGCTAAGGATAATGTTTCCATTGGGGACCTAGTTTTACTTATTGAGGATAATCTACCTCCATTAGCATGGAAATTTGGTGTAATTAGCGCCACATTTCCCGGCCCAGATAACTTAATTCGAGTCGTAGACATTCGCACACCAACTGGTGTTTTGCGGAGACCAATACATAAGTTATGTCTGTTGCCAGCGCGGGACGAGATTTAACAAGATTATTATGATCATTTAGCACAATGCTATTTTACTCAGCCATTGGCTTATTACTTATTATGACCATTTGGTCAACTTAATTGTGATGCATTATCACAACATTTTCATATCAATTTTGCGCCATTGCGTGCTTCTATAATCATCATAGTTTTATGGTGGTATATTACTATTTTGTATTGTATGTTAATATTTTTGTGGCATACTATGTCCTACACATTCACATTTTGATGTTTTGGGTATGTGTCATGTTTTGGTGGTATTATTTAATAAAAATTTGTTATATAATATTTGCATGTTTTGCAGTTGCGCAACCATGCATGCATTTTTTACACAGTTGTTAATGTGTGTGATTTATTATTCTGTGAATATCTTTTCGATTGTTCTACACATGTACTACGTTTGTAATCACAGTATCGTATTTGTTACTTATGCATTGTGATTATTCATATTGTACTTAACTAAATTGTTGTTTATTATATTCATTATAACTTGCGTTTATGTAAAACATATCGTTTTTGCGTCTACTGCATGTAACCATGCCACGTCTAGATTTATTTTATATTGTATTGTTATATTGTATTTATATTTTATGATTAAGCATTGCACAGTTATTAATTCTGTTTAAATTATGACATACATGTCATCATATATGTGCTTGCATTCAGTCAGCTAGCTATAGCTTGTTCTTACACAACTACATATTGTAAGGTCCTGAAACTTCAGGAACAGCATGACTTGGTCAATACATGACGCCATGCTAAATCTACGCTTAAACATGTAATTTGTGGCAATTTTGTTCATGTAAATAATTCTCTGTACAGGTCTACTGGCCTCAACTATTTCACGGTAACCATCTATGACATGCATAGGGTTACAAACTATCGGGCCATCATGTGATGAGCTTCCGATCAAACATTATTAAGCATTGTCTCATTATGTATTTTTCATGTTTCATAACGTTCGATATTGTACACATACAATATGTGACGGCAACACTTGCCAACGCAGACATTTTTGTTCATGTTTGAAATCAGTTGTTCGCCAACCTTGGCTTATAAACGCTTATCTTTAAGGCTTATCTTATTCATGCTTATCGCTAAACCATTAACGTACAGCTGTTATCTAATATTATAACTCAAGGTTCAACTCAGCCTTGAGACTAACTTTCAAGAACGCTGTATGTTTTAAACTAAGTTACAAAATGTATAATAATTTACTAAAAAGGTGGTAAAAAAATCGACTGATTTTGACGGGCAGCTTATGTGCAGTAGCGCGATAATTTTACTTTATAGGTTGGCTAATCTGCTCTTTACTTTTTGTTGTAATCTGATGATTCATGTCGTTGCTCTGCACAGTACGTCTCAAACGCTTGAAAGCGGCGGTCGGCACGTCCGCCTTTCACTGTCATATTTTTCTTGTCGCGACATTCAATGTAGGCCTTAGGCCAACACACTTCACTTATGGCCCATTAGGCCCGTTATTAATGTAATTTAAAATGTTTGATACTTTGTATATACATCATGCATATTAGCCAACCTGTCAGTCAACCAACTGCTAACTACATATTTAATGTATCTTTGAATTTCTAATAAATGAATTGAATACAGTCCACACGTTTCATTTCTGCATCCTGGCGAATCAACTAATTACAAATTTCACAATCAACATTCTTCTTACTAAACATTTTTTGGTCCACGCGGATCGGATACTCAACACTAACAAAGTAAAGTTTTTAGGTTTTAATTTAACAGAGATGTGTATATCGCCTTCAAAAGAGAAAGTAGAAGCAATTCAACAGTTCCCTACTGCAAAAAACAGAAAACAGTTACAATCTTTCCTTGGAATTTGTAACTATTACCGCAAATTCCAAGATAATTATTCAGAAATAACTGCTAAATTCCAAAAACAGCTATCATCCAAGGACAAATGGGCATGGGGACCGGTAAACAAGATAAAGTTCTACAACTAATAAAAGAGAAATTTCTGGAGACAGTTATGCTGCACCACCCTGACTTTAATAAACCCTTCTATCTAAATTGTGATGCAAGCAATGTAAGCTTAGGAGTCACTTTGTATCAGGAAGATGAAGAAGGACATCATAGGGTTGTTAGTTTCGCCAGCAGGATGCTGAACAACTGCGAACGCAACTATAACGTCACTGAAAAGGAGTTGCTAAGTGTAGTATACGCATGCAATAAGTTCAGGACCTATATACTTGGGTACCCAGTGACCGTAAGGAGTGATCATAAATCCATATCATTCCTAAAACGATGTAAGCTCTGTCATGGTCAATTAACTAGATGGGTCCTTGCACTGCAAGAATATCACATTAATTGGGAATATATACCGGAAGAAAGAACATAGCAGCCGATATCTTGTCCCGAATCAACATACAAGACCAATCGTTCGATGGATAAAAGGAGCAAATAGCAAAGGTTTACAATATTATTAAGAGTAGAAAAGATTTGGAAACCATAACAAATGAAATTAAACAACACCAAAAACTGGATCCCAAATTAATGAACATACGCCAGAGAGTGCAAGATGCAGACGAAATTATTACAAAATATTACTGTGTACATGATGATAGGTTATTTATTAAAGTTACCCCTAATCAAGAAAGCTGGAAGTTAGTAATTCCACCAGCTGTGGAAAATAAATTAATATTAGATTACCATTATTAGATTATCATATAAGATATGGACACATGGGAGCCATAAAAATAGTTAAAGCTCTGGAAGAACAAGTATACATAAATAATATAAACCGAAATGTACAAAAATCTATTCAAACCTGTCACATTTGCCAAATGGTTAAATGTAACAATGAGAAGAAGGAGGGGGTAATGATTCCCATTACATCCAACCATAAACTGGAGAAAGTATTCCTGGACATATGTGGACCGTTCCCACGCAGTGGAGGGAAACATAGATACAAATTTATTATTACTATTTTCGACCATTTCACTAAGTACACTAAACTTTATGCTATCAGCAGAGCCACTACCAAGAAAATACTGGAGATAGTCATTGGACATTACATACCAGAGATTGGTAAACCTACATCCATTATCACAGATCATGGTACGCAGTTTAAAGGAAATAAATGGAGGGATAGTCTTCTAAAACATGGTATTAAAACATATAAGACATCAGTCTACCACCCCAGCAGCAATCCTGCGGAGCGAGTACTGAGGGAGATTGGCAGGATACTCCGAACTTACTGTCATGACCAACAGAGGAGATGGCACGAATACTTGTTACCTACTGAAGAATTTCTCAATATATCATACCATGAGTCCATTGAAAATACATCTTATACGGTAATGTTTGAAAAGCCCCCACCTAGGGAAATCCAGGATATTATCAATTTTCCAATTAACCCAGAGTATAAATTTGAAAGTATTAAATTCTATAACAGAGTAATGGAAAAGGCAGAACAACAGAAAAAGAAGTATAAAAAGAATCATCCAAAACCAATAAATTACCAGGTCGGTGAAAGGATATTAATAAGAAACAGAGAGTTACCCAGTGCTCTAGAGGGAATAACGAAAAAATTATTATTATTATATACAGGACCTTAGGTAATAACAAAAAATAATAACAATAATACTTACGAAATAATGAACCCTATTACAAGAAGGATTAAGGGAACATACAATCAAGAATCTATAAAAAAGTATCATGACGAAACACCATCACCAATCATCAATGACTAAGAAGACGGACGAAAATATATAAGAACTGAAACACCACGAAATTCTAAAAGAAGTAAGAACGTCTTACTATAAGTATTAAGAAGAAATTATTTTGAAGATATTAAGAATAAACCCCCCAATGTTAAAAAACTATATAAAGAAAAACTTACACAAAATAATTAAAAACAATGTGATTTAAGATACATGCCAAAATGCCAAGAGAATTGAAGAACAGATTACATAATTGTTTATAACCAGTATGATTTTAAATGGAATAAGAAAAAATATATATCAACACAATTAGTGGTAATGTGATCAGACAAGATGGTAAAATAAGAAGAACAATGGATAATTTAATGACTATAATTAAGATGAAACTAAAGAATGAGGATAATTAATGCAAATACTATTTAGAATTTCTTGGAAATGAAAATGACAAAGGAAGAGATAGTACGTTGAACTTCTGTCACAAGAAAGAAGATCAAAGGTAGTTAAAAATAATGACTGTCAAAAATGTTATCTGAAAATAGCTAATGAAAATAAGAAGGAATCAAGAAGAAAAGAAATATATATATAATTAAATGTAAAACGCGACAGCGTAACGAATCCCCAAGATGTTTATTATTAGTCAAATAAAGAGACTATTATGATATTATTGTATTTTTTATAACTGACTGTAGATGAATTCCAGCAGTATTATATTGAAGTGTAGTATGGCCAGCAGAGTATGAAGCCAAAGAGTGCCTCTCTGAACTGTACCAGCTCACATGTTAGGGAATGTTAGGGAAATTGAATATTTAAGGGATAATAAAACCGCTGCGAAGATTGACATCAGATTCCAAAAGTATGAAGGAAGAAAACAGAAGGAAGATAGCTGACAGAAGATCAATGGAGAAAAGCATTTGTAGAAGGAACTAGAAATAAGAGAGTATTAAAACTAATTTTTACTAATTATTGTGACCAATCATTGACAAGTAATATTTAAAAGAAACAAACCAAGAGTATTAATATAATTAATGAATTTTCATCAAATAGAGAAAGGTGAATACGAGTCCAAAGTGTTACATTAAGAATTCCCATCAATTACCATTAAAACTTTACGATGAATAAAAGAAGGTTATTCCAAGGCATGAAAAGATATAAGTTTATTTTTACCCAAATTATATTCAGGTAAACTAAACTTCTTTCGGAGGGGGAGCATATGTAACGTAACGAAAATACGGTACCCTACGTTATATAAATCAACTTATAAGCTTTAAAATAGAATAAAAATATTAATTATCCACACTTGTAAAAGGTCAGAAACCCAACCCATAATTGAATAAATGAAATAAGAATACAAGGTAGAAAGATAAAAAATTAATAATGTTAATAAATACAAACCTCAAAGTTCAGTGAAAGGTGTAAAAAACAGACATTGACAAATATTGTAAAAACTAATTTAGACTGTTTCATAATAATTGTTGTTTTGAAGGAGAGGAGAATGAGTAAGTGTTACATGACTTAGGTCACACAAATGTACCTGTTATTAATTGTATCATGTTGTATTGTTATCATGATAGTTATGTTATTTTTTGTGTGTAGCAAGTGGAGTTATTCTTTTAATAGAATACCAAGTAAATAATTATTATGTGTTATCAATATACAATTATAGAGCTGTTGTTAAACTCATTAATTGATTACCAATTAATTTCATCTTATGTGTTATCCATATGTCATTATAAAGCTTTTGTTAGACTTTATAGAGTTAATTGTTTGTATACATGTACTTAGATAGTAGGATGATTATAATTGTAAACTTGGCCAAAAAGGCTATAATTGTTAACGAGATACAAAAGGGTTTAGTATAACCATGTCATAAATAAATGAAGGATTCTATAATAATGCAGATAGTAACAGATTAAAATCAGAAGTAGATAAAAGTATAACGATAGGCCTAACAACCAGTAACATTAGATAGTAAGTCAGATCAGAAAGGTTAGGTAAAGAAATTTGTAACAAATACTAAATAAAATCTAGTGAGTTAGGAGAAGTTAATAATAATTGCTAATAACAAATAAATAAATTAAATTTAAATAAATTCTCATAATGCCATAGTGGAATGATACCGATAGATAATGTTTTGTAACAGAAAAATAATACTTGTTAAAGTAAGTAAATTAAGAGGAAACGACAGCAAAATATATAAAATTTAGTAACAAACAATAGGTAAAATTATAATAGGATATAATGGAAATTTAGAAAAGGTTTATTTTGATGAGTGGAAGAACATTGTATGAAATGTTTATAGTATAATATAATATCCAATAAGAATAGAAAAAATGGTTGTCAGGGACGACGAGAGAGTAGAATTTGTTGATTCGATTATTGAATAATTTTTTACATGAACGAAGACGGTTTAGTTTAAAGACACTCAGAAAAGATTTGATTAATTTAAATACAAAAAATACAATTGGGAAGCAAAATGAATAATAAATCACCATAGCATGGTCCACTGTCATTCAACCGTCTTATATAACTGAACAATCTTAAACCTGTACAAGAAAATTAACGAAAAGTACAAAGGAAGAACTCTAATAGAAAAACTCAATATAAGGAACAAATGTTCACTTAATTAATCAACCAAAACAGGGAAATAACTACCTGAATAAAGTGATATAATCCTATAACATAAAAGAAAACGAAAATAAAACACTAAATTATATCTGAACTTCAGTTTCCACAATTCAATAGAAAAAACGTAGTTGGACTCGAAATTCGTCGAAGCACGTAACCACAAAACTCGGACATTGGTGAACAAAAGTAGCGGTATTTCTGCATCATCCCAGGACCAAAAAATCAACATTTATTTCAACTTGGAGCGAAAACTGACGAGAACAAATTCATCTGCATTCTGTTATTGACCAAACACGACGACGACGACGACCAAACTCGATGTCCAGAGGACGGTAAACTACAATTAAAATATTATTTAATAAGAACTTAATTCTATATTGTAATACCTTGTATTCCTATTTATGCATTTTCTGATCTTACTAACAGTTGAAAGAACCTTCACGCCATGTATTTAAAGAAATATAAAATCATAACTAAAATAATATAAAAACCTGAATCCGATCGATAATCGATTCCTTCTAACATATAGCCTTTTGTATCTCCGTAAAGGAACAACTTTATTGGACAAGAAATATTAAACTATTAATAAAGAATCCTTTCAGAACTTAACGATATCTTCTCATTTATATAATATTTAGTGTAGTGTGAACAAGATATAATATAAGTAGAGAGTGTAACTGAGAATTATTGTACGCGGTGGATTAACCTACAATTTTCAGCTGTCTGGGAACCACAGCGCTATTCGCGGACTGCTTGGGTATTAAAGAGAATGAGAAAACAATAAAAATTCCTTCTCTTCTCTTCAACGCGGGATAGGCTTGAACGAAAAATTAGAATTACACACTCTATACATAATTTTCAATCACAATAACACAATTATATTAAATAGGGAGAAACTGGGAAATATTTAAACATTGTTATACCTTACTATATTGAAATAAGATACACTATAAATTGGCTCTCACCACAGTGAGGCTTAACGTGGAGACACCCGTTAAGTTATAATTTGGCTTCCATCGCGTGGTTTGAACGAGACTGACGACACAGTGTAAGTTATAAATTGGCGAACCCAACAGTGGGACTTTAGAAGATAGTGATACGGGAGAAAAGACACTGTACCCGATAAGTTATAATATATATATTGTAATTAAACCCTCGTCTCTTCCGGTCGTTTAATTTACTTATTTATTTATATATCTGAGATATTTGGAGTTGTGGGATATATTGATGTAATTAATTAATATTAACTTAGCTCTCTAAAAAATATCAGTGTTAGTGTACCTGAAACTTAAATAATTAATGCGTTATTCTGTAATTTCGTTCAACCCTATTATACCTTGAAGAGAATTATGTCTAATTTTGTATTTTTACGCTCTCTCTTTGGTGTCAGATAATTCCGCTATAAGCGCTGTAGTATCGGCTCAACGAAACTTATAGGTTATTTCACTGTTTATGTTAACCAATTATTCTATACTTATTCAGTTACTTTTTATTCCCAACTCATTAACTCATACTCCAAATGACAAGATTTTGCAATTATATAAAGGTTCTTTATTTGTTTACTTCTTTAACATTGAATAAGATATGTTCTAACTAACATATGCTTGGGCTATAGATTGCGTGAATCGATTGTTGATTATTCCGATCCTTTATTTAAATTCAGTTATATAGTGTGTTTTAATTTGTAATTAATTTAATTCAGGGTGTGAAGGTTCTTGTAACTGTGGGGAAGATTAAAAATACATAGATAAGAATGCAAGATTTACAAATTTGAAGTGTTGTGTAGTTAGTATGATTAATATAATAATAATTTACCAACTATAACGAAGCAAATCGTGTAGGCGGTTGATTGATAAATTTACTGTTCTGTACGATTATGCCGTACGATATTCTTTCTTCGGTTTAATAAATGGAATTCTTGTCCTGTCCACTTCGGAAATACAGCTCCCTGGATTGATTTACAGCCCGATTGATGCTTCTTCTGCAACTCCTGGATCCAGATACGTTCTTCTCTTGGTTGAAGCAATTAGTGTTGTTCCGTGTATTTGAAAGGTTATAACTTCTGGTGTAGTGTATATTATTATTTGTGATACTTTTGACTCTTTCTATTTGTTTTAATGTATCGTCAATTCCCTTCGGATATGGGACAGTTCAAGTCCTTCCTTGTAGAATCCAGTATTTTTTTCCTATTGCGATTTCATACTATTGTCTTGTTTGGTTAATTTATACTGGCAAGAGTCATAAATATTATCATTAGTATTTTGTATTTTATAATAGTATTTACTAATTTAGTATATTCCAATTAAATAGATATTTCTTGGTTTTTTATTCTCATCACATTCAGATCATCAAAGCAATTATTGTCAAATCAACAACTTCCTCTTTTCCTGTCGTCCCTAGCAACACATGATTTTTCTTCCTTCCACATGTTTTGAATATAGTGTTTATTTCATATATTTTTTGTCTATTCCTTATCAATTTGCTATCCTATCGGAATGTAACTTTACCGATAGTTGGTTTATTATTTTCTACACATATTCTGCTGGTTTTTTGATATAAGCCTGTTTTTTTTCTTTTTTATATTTAATACCCTTTCGATATTAAACGTTATTAATCGATATCATGGCATTATGGCATTATCATAATTTGTATAAATTTTATTATATATCATTATTAATTTAATGTTTTTTTTTCTAGCTCTTCAAAGCGTATTCATTAATTATTATTAATTGATGTACCTAACCTTTATGTTATGAGTGGTTATATAGTGGTTTTGGCTGTTAGGCCTTTTATTGTAAACGGATCTACCTGTGTTTATAACTGGTAAACATCTATAGCCCCTTTTACATAAATTCATACATATAATCAAATCTTAACTATTAACATTTACATAAACAATTATTTTTTCCATATCTAATAACAATTTTATCTTGACCTATGGATCACATATAAGAAAATTCAAATCTATTAACGTTAATTAGCTGCTTCACACTTCATTCTACAACAGTCATTGAATAATACATCTTGTTTCATTATCTTTCATTAACTCAACACATATTTGGTATAACATAACATAAACTTTATCATAATATTTGTTGTCACAAAATAATATCTCTTAACTCAAAATTCTTATTTGCTATTACTATAAAGTAAATTATTGTTTCATTTTTTGTTTGCCTTTCACTAAACATATATCATAAACTATTATTTAACTTACAGGTTCGTTTATTCTTGTTAATACTACCTTGCATCCTTATTTACCTTTATCTATAATTATAAATGTAATTATTAGATCTTTGTTCTATCATGGGGTTAGATATTGACTTGTTTATTATTCTGTTAACCTTGTTTTTATGTAACACGGATGCTAGCATTTCTGTTGCGTTACAATATATATATATATATATATATATATATATATATATTGTAACGAATAGACTGGTGTGTCTGTGTAAAAGATGTGGACACAAGTGTTATGTGTGTTTGTCTCGCACTGGGCTCGTTACATCTATTTTGCGCTATCGATGTCCATAGCGTTGCTGTAATTACCAGTAGCCTACAACACAGCAGTAACCTTACCTGTTCTTCAATAGGGGTGTGTTAATCCCGGGTGGCGCCAAATTGTTTATTAAAACAATTAAACTTATTAATCAGTACCTTAATTTGGGTGTTCACAGCTATGACGGTCGGGGCGTTCAAATAATTCCCGCTCGTTCAGCCTTCTGAATCGAGTAGGTAGTTGTGCGAATTGCAACTTGAACGCTGGTCTTCAAATCTAGCCTTCGTAAACAAACACAAGTAATACGATGCACTCCCTATGAAATAATAACAACGGTTACTCCCTGTACTAGTTATTTTAATGTTTGATAAGTAAAATTTTCAATTAGACAATTAAATTATATTGGTTGATTAACAAATTTGCACCGGCTTATTACATGAAACAATTATTCTCAGGATGACGAGTCGATTATGGAAACGATATGTTCACATCAGCATGGCTGCGGAACGTTTTAGTTATTATAATTACTTTCGTTCCAAAATCGTGGATTCTTTTGATTACAAGATAAAGAATTCCTATGATTACAATAAAAGTACTTTACCTTACTCTAAGTGTACATAAATAATAAGGTGTGTGGTTACAATCTGTTCTGTAGCGTCGTTTAATGTGTTTCGAAAGTTCGTATTTAAACAATAGGTTATATTTTAAGTTAACAAATTTTCAGTGTGTTTATTTTTCTTAATTAAGCATTGAAAGAGAATATTCGGATTATAGTGTGATATCAAATTACTTTGTGTAAAATTTAAAGTGATTTTATTTTTGGAAATAAGGTACGGTAATTCAAGGGTACTTAACACATCAGATGACTTGGTTTATTATTCGTTGAGTCAGAAGAGGATTGGGCTGCAATAGATTCTATTTTCATTAATCTTTGGACTTAAGTAGGTCTGGGGTCCTTTTCATATAGGATGTGGTCATATTTTTCTTTTATTTTACTGGTAATACGGTCCTTGGTCTTTAGTTGACTGCTCCAATGGTTCGTCTGCTTCTTATTCAATCATGGTTTTGGATTTCGTTCACTGTTTTTACATATTTTAGTTAAAAATTGGTCTTCCAAAATTCGGCTTCTTTTCTGTTAGAGTGACGCTTTACGAGTAACGATAGTCAACGGTCATTTTCGCCACCAACATTCGTTTCTATGGTTATCAATGAATTCTGATTGGCTTAGATTGACATAAATCCATTGTTATCAAAATTTGAATTCTTTTCAAAATCCTTGTATATCTTCTGATTGCTGTTGTTCCTCTATCTTCCTTCCTAAGTATTAAATATTGTCACTATAGTATGTATTTCCTTTCATAGATTAATTTGATACCCCACAAGTTTGGGTTATTTTAGGTTTTATGTTTTTACAATTATTTTAATACTTGTTAATTACATTTCTTTTTGAATTCAAATACTTATTATAATATTTTGTCTTAAAAGTGATTTACAATTTATCCTTGGTGAGTCATTCGCCTCGGAATTGCTAATTTCTTTGTTAATTTGTTACAATTTGTAGTTGTTTGTTTTTTACAGTTAGACATTTTCATAGGCCTAATCAGCCATTATGGTATTTGACTTATTTCGTCTAAATTACATCTCATTTTAGCCTAATGGGCTTTATTTTGTTATTATAATTGGTTGTGTTATTTATTGTTGTTTTTTTGGGTCTGTTTATGTGTTATTATTATGTCACTATTATTTTATACATCATGAATTGCTAATTGTTTACTATCTGGTTTCCTTGTTTTCTAAGTCATACATTTTTTAACTATCTTACTTATTTAATTTGCCAATAATAACAATGTGGCTATTATTCACTGTTTTTTGATCACATTAAATACAACATCTAGGCCTATGGTCTGTATAATTCTTCCAGCCATATCCTATTCATAAGCTTGCTTACATAATTATTTAACTATTATTTGCTAATATTTGTTTACAATTCATCTTATTTTATATCATTTTTTGGGTGATAAACAACATCATTTTTTATGAACTTACTTTAATAATGATCCCTTATAACTTGGGTGTTTATTGATTTGTTTTAACTCCTTCATTTTAAACAATCTTTACTTTCCCTCCATGTTAACAGTATCTGTTTTCTCTTTCAGGGTATTCTCCCTTTTAATTATAACTGCATTCAATTAAATTTAACAATAATATTCTTTCTTAACTAAATACTGTCTTCATCACTTTTCAGCGTTCATTATACCTTAATTAACTGTTTACACTTACTACTATTCTTAATTACTAATATTTTTCACTTTTACTCATTTAGTGTTTCCTTTGGATTTATTAAGGGTTTATGCCTTCATCATTCACTATTTTTCACTATATTAACGTTCTTTATATTACATTATTCTCATTTAATATCACCTTCACTTTTAAATTATTTATTGTTTATTATATTTATTTAGTGTTTTTTCTTTATCACTATACTTTGGGGTTTTTACACTTTCATTTTGCACTTCACAAATGTTTTTGTTTTTTAAGTGTTTCTAAATGGGTAATCCCTCTAATTACTATCTCACTACCGTACTATCTCTTTCATTACAAGTATCATTAATAATATTAACAATTTTATGCCTGTATATTTTATCATTACATCTAACTCTAATTTGTGTGTTAGTTTGCTTTTTTGTACTTAACATTGTTTAATTGGGTTTCTTTCCATTGTCGTATATCTTTTTATCCATTAATTGATAATAATATTTACTTTTTTACATAGGTTAATTATTGGTCTTTTTTCCAATATTACATTTGAGTGTATCATTTCTCCTGCTCATATTCTTTATTACTTGTTTGTGTCTTATCATTTGTTTTCATTTTTATCTATTTCCCTTGATCTTGGGTTTGTTTCTTTTTCATCTCTCTCCTTCTTCATTTTCATTGTATTTGGTTAATACCTTGGTTTTCCACCTTCTCCTTTAGGTTCATCTTAATATGTTGCATTGAGTCATTCAATTCCTTTAATTTGTTTCATTTTTGTTGGGTTTTGGTTTTTCCCTTCTTCATTTGGTTTGGGTCAATCACTTTCTTCTTCATTTGGTTTTCTTCTCGTTTGTTTTTTGGGTTCCCTTCTTCTTTTGTTTCCTTTTGTTGGGTCAATCACTTGGGTTAGGTCATGTCGTCGTTTGTCGTGTCATTGTCTTTTTATTTTTTTTATATTAAACATTTTATTTTATATGAAGTATTATTTTATATTCAGAATCATCTTTTTGATCCCTGGTATTGGGGTGGCTTATTTGTGTTGTAACAATATATATAAAGTTAAACAACTTTGGTTTATTCCACCACTGAATCCACTTTTACAAAAACCACCTTGTTAAAATACATTATGCATGTACCAACATCAGAAACATGAAAATCCTACATGTAAAGGGTCAAAAGTAGACACACTTGAACAATTGAAAATACACAAACACACAGTGTAAATCATATATTAATTTATACTTTTGGATACATCACACATTTCATGCATAACATTCTTCTTCTTATTAATATTATTATGTGTTTCCAGATTGTTCTCTGATGACACAATGTCTCCTGTAGGTGTTCTCTGCCACTGTCCAATATGAGTTGTCGTTCAGTATTGCATCCATATTTGTTTTCAGTCTTGGCACTCCTGGGATGTCTGTCTGGCAATCCACTAATATGTGCTATAACGTCTCCTCATGCTGATGACATAGTAGACAGGTAGCAGTTTGGGTCAAGTTGAATTTGTACAAGTATGACTGGGTTACGATATGGCCAAGTCTTCCTCTGGAGCCGAAAGTTTGAACACTTCTAGGGATGTTTCTATGTATGGAGATATCTTGTGTACTGACATGCTGCTTGTATGTTGAACCTTTGGTGGAATTCAAAAATGCATCCTTCCATATCTCTGTGAGTCTTCTGTTGAAATCCGAAGTGGCAGCCAATAGTGATGTTACACTTTCCTCTATTGGGGACAGCATAATTGCGTCCTTAGCTATGCCAACTGCTTTTTTGTTACCAGTAATATTTACATGGCTGGGAATCCATTGTAAAGTTAACTCAATTTTGTTACTTTCCAGTTTTTTGATTATATGGAATATGTGGATTGTTCTAAAGTAGTATGCTGATGGTTTGTATTGGTGTAGTAATAGTACTGTAGTGGAGCCTGTGAGTCTGTGAAGATATGTACTTTTTTATTGTTTAAGGCGTATATATAAAATGCATAACAAAGATCTGATAATAATTTCAAACAATGGTACTATTTCCAGCAACAAAACTGTTACAGTTCGTAGCAGCCATCTCTGATAAAGTTTACAGTAAGTGAGAGCTAGCTCATTAGCAGATAATTTTTATAACATTTTTATCTAAAAAGTAGTTCTGTACGGTAGTTGAAAAATGTGCATTACACACTTTTTTAATTACTTCTTGAAACACTATGTTTATGAGTACATGCTTGTGTGTGTGTGCAGGTGCATGCATGTAATAAGTTATATATATTATGACAGTTATAACTATAAAATTGTTATATACACAAGCAAGTTATACATATATCCATATATTGTTCCTGAACGGGGTTTTGTGATATTTGAGCAGAATCATTTCTACCATGCTCAAGCTGACTTATAGTTTTTCTACCATATCTAGGCTGTGGATTAAATAACTTCATCCATCCTCCACAAGAGGATGTTGGTTTGGTCTTGAAGATGTATATTTTCATACCAATATAACATCTCAAGCCAAATTGGGGAGTTCTACAGACATGATGTTTGATAACTATAGGGACTAGACAGGTGAGAACTGTCCAGAATTTGAGCTTCTTTATCATAGTGACTATGGTTATCTCTGGCTTCAGTTGGAGAGAGAAGGCAAAATGCCTTTGTTCAACACTGGAATGATTTTACAGATTAAAATATCGGTATGAAGAACCATACATGAATTCCATGTTCTAAGATTTATATTTAAAATCATTTTCGAAAAGAAATATTTGTATAGAGATTCTTTCTTCAGTCTTAACCACAGTACTGTGGTCACTAACGTATACCACCTCACGTTAGCGCACTCGATTTTCACTTATGCTGGCAGTTGATGGCACTGCCGAAAAGTCTGGTTTTGCAGAAAACATTGAAGCACGGTCAAACAGCCGGGGAAAGAATTTTAACAACAAACTACTTCTTTGTTGCCGATAAAGTAGTACACATATAAAAAATTATCCCCCCCTTCAACTATCATTTTCACTTATAGAAAATTACAACCTCCCCTTCACCCCTTCAACTACCCTTTTCATTTATAAATATTTCATCTACCTTTCTACAGTGGATTATTATGACCTTCTTTTCAGGATACTTTATGTATCAAAATTAAGTACTTTACTCTTGTTAAAACATAAAATGTTGCAGGTAAACTACCCTTCCCCTTAACCGATCTTCACCAAAATCAATAGGCCTTGAGTCCTCTACAACTCAGGCACATACGCAAAAAATTATTTGATTCTGTTTGAATTTTCGGCAGTTACTTTTGCCATAGAAAAAAATCTATACACAGACACTTTTCAGAAAATTACTTTTCTGCATGTGTTGAGGGTAGTACAATCAGAATCGGGCCTTATCTCAAACACAATTTGTTTCGCCATCACCATACTTGCATTTCCTTATGGAACATTGAAGTAAAAAAAGAACAAGTCCTGGTATGCATTGTGTCACTGAATGTTTGGAATGCTGGTGGGGAATATAGACTGCCACCTTCCCCTATTTGTAAAAGACTGTTTCATAAGCTAGCTCTTATTGAAGCTCTTGATCTCATACATATTATTAATCCCTAACATCAGTCTTATCACTTATTGTGAACTACACAGTGTTTTATGTTTCATTTATAAAATGATAAAATTTTAAGAGTAAACACAATTAAAACAACAGTAGAGATCTATTGGGAAGCAATGGGATGGATAGCATGAGACACATTCCAGCTATTTGGACAACAACTACACTTTTAGAATATCAAAGGTGGTTTCTTGTGAAAATAATAGTAACAATAAATGTCTTACAAAATGTATTTGTTTACTTGTGGGTTTTTTTACAAGAAGATTATATATTTATTGATAACGTTTCCTCTATTAAAATGGTACAGATTTTATTTTACAATACATAATAACTAAACCATGGATTCACAATATGGTAATGTGATACTGTAAATATTACATTGATGAATTAAATATAATTATATTTAGTTAATCAATGGACACGTCATGGACAACGAAATCTAAGAATTTAATACATTGATGAATGTCAAAAACATAGGAGAGAATCCAAACAGAAAGAACACAAAGGATTCCAGAAAACAGGAGACAACATCAGGATATTAGGGATAATTTGAGACAAACATGTCCAAAACTGAATAATAAATGTATTACATAAATGTAAGTAAAATTAAATTACATGAGAAGCTAAGAGGTATCCAGTGTTTTAGATATTGTTTTTGATGAAGACCAACATGACTAGATATTTTAGTGTGTGTGTGTGTGCACATACATTTTAATATGTGTACATTCCTATTTTAGGACACTCAAGAAAACAATTCCTGAGAACACACACACAACATTAAATCATTACAATATTTCCTTTATTAAATACTTAACCTATTTTATTATTTTCTTCCAGTTTTTGTGCTATAAGCTCTCCAAGTCCATCTGCTCCATTTCCACAAGCTTCTTCATAATTTGTCATAGTTGCGTTTCATTTATGCTATTACTCATGCTTTCATTTTAGGGTAACCATCTCCAGGTGATACATAGAGCTATAAAATAATAACATCAATAAGAATGACATAAAACACATAAATGGTGTATAAAGAATTTTGAGTACTTACAAGTACACCTCTAGGTATTCCAGTCAGTGATTTTTTAGTTTTTTACCCAAGATTCATTTCGGAACAGTTGTGTTCCATCTTCAATTGGATCATTTAGTAAACTTACTACATAACATTTATAAAAAATTTCCACTCAGGTGAGTGTTGTCGACACAGGTACATATAACATGCAACATAAAACACAACACTTAATAAAATTTAAAATTTTAAAAATAACGTTAATATTAAAACAAAAACTGAATCCAAACGGACGATTTGAAAATCAAAGCTGGCCAGCACTTGTTGCCCGCACGTCATACGGAAGCCGACTCAAGCTTATTCGATTTTTATTATTGTTATTCAAAGCTGTATTTTTTGTTGGGGTTTTCAAACTATTTTTTTTTTTGCATTATCTGTGAATTAATAACTTAAGCATTATACACATATTATATGTGAATGTTTAAACTAAATTTTTTTCTATTGTCAGCTAGCTACTTTCAATTGATTTTTCATGAAGTAGATGGTAAATTACAGTTATTTATTATTTGGTACGAGAAAATTGGAAGAATTTTTGCATTTATTCATTCAAATAATGTTTGTAAATATAAAATCTAGCCTAATCTAATGTAATCTAACTCTCTCTATCTCTCTCTCTCTATAAATATATATATATATATATATATATATTGCAACGATACTCTTAAACACTTACTTTTGCACATATGCTATTACTCATTTGTGCGCACTTACCCACGTCTCGAAGGTATACTCTTCTTCTGCAGTATTTACCTTGATGTTTCCCAGCTAGGTCGCAGGCTTTGGTAGTTAATTGAGGGTGGATAAGCACGTGAATATTGTAACAAGTAAAGAGTACAGAGGATTTAGTACTGGTTATGAAATTAGTACGACTTTGTTAATAAAATTATATTTATTTTTTTTATTAATTAAAAAATGCAAATTGTCATGTTATTAATTAGTGTGTGGGTTAACTAATATTGAAACCCTTATATTCACTTATACGGATATCGTATAATTATAACGTGGCAAAATCTTATCTCTTATAGTCTAAGACACATTAGACACAAATATAAGACATATATGACCTGGAATATTTACACAGACATATAATACATAACACATATATTATTACAATGCGTGAGTAACACGTACGAAATTGAATATTAATATTGACTTAGCAAGTGTGGTTTTTTTTCTTATATACCACTTAATTAAAAAATTAAATAATTAAACATTTATAAAAATTGTAATAGAGACCATTCTATTATTTTATTTAACTATACTCCTAATGTCTCAATTAATTAAAATCTACAATTGAAGTAAACTTTCGTACTTGATTTTACGTTACAGTTACTTGATTTTAATTATATAATAAAAATATAAAAATATAATAAAATAAGGTTTCTCTAATTACCCTTTATTTATGAGATTACTAAGTTTTATGTTCTTTGTTATAAATTAGTATTCTCTAAACTTTTATTAATTATTCGTTATGCAAATAAAAAATAATAAAGTTTATGTAAACTTGGATATGGAATCTAGAGCCTTCTTTTGATAGACCTCAGGGTCATTTATAAGACTGAATAAATGTCTGACTTCACCTGCATATTTCTGCAACCATTTAACTGTTGTTACCGTCACCTGGACTCTCGAGTTTTGAGATCCTCTTCCGGTATCACCTTCTCTGTCTCTGCGTCGTTTGGAATTACTCTCTCTCCGTCAAATGGATGCTGAATTCTGACATGGACCTCTGGTCGTGATAATGTACGGCTGGATGTAGCTGCGTGTGGCTGTCCCTGCGTCCTCTAGTATATTGCTCGAAGTTCTACGTGGAATTCTTGAAGTTCATCGACGACTTTTCGACTCCTCGTAGTTTACAGTATTATTGTCTTTTAAATAACTCGTGTATATCACTAATTACTTTCACCGACGTACTGCCGGTTCCATCACACTTTAAGTTACGTAATTCGATTTAAAACATTACTTAAACTTTGTAAAAT
The DNA here is from genome assembly GCA_034769895.1 of Magicicada septendecula. Classification (NCBI taxonomy): domain Eukaryota; kingdom Metazoa; phylum Arthropoda; class Insecta; order Hemiptera; family Cicadidae; genus Magicicada; species Magicicada septendecula. Next base: position 198,572,459 of record CM068369.1, read on the forward strand.
TTGCGGTGGCGAGATGCGTGGATTTCACGTACTGTCTGTTAAGGATCTGAGAAAGCGTGTGTCGCTCGCTGGGGTTTTATACTCCTGCCGGCGTTCAATTCCTGTTGAAAACTGTTCGGACAGAGTTGAACAAGTCAGTGTGTCGGTTTATTAACTAATTACAACCTACGCGTCTTTCTATGAAGCGCACACTTTTTTATAAATATTATTTGCCAAATCGTTAGGTACATTAATAAACTTAACCTATGCAAATTATGAACATTAAGGTGTGTAAACTATGGAAGTTATGGCAAAATTTCACACGGTAGCTGAACGGTTCCCATGATCATAGACCTCTTAGTATTGAATTGTAGCGCCAGGTGCCAGCTGTTTTTCTACACATGTCTCTGATTCGTGTGACTTCTGGTTTTCGTTCAGCACTTAAAAAACTGTGTAAAATTTTCCACAATCGTATACATAATTCAACTTGTTCTTCATTTACACACTAACACACACACACACACACAAACTGATACACACGCGGTTGCCTGTCACCATGACATCACAGCTGCCAGTCGGGGCGCGTTTCGTCTCCCTTCGCTGCGTTTAAAACCAACAAGGCTTGACAATTCCATATGCATGTTCACAGAGCCGTCTCTAGCTTATCTGGCGCCGGGGTGCGAACCCAGCTCAGGCGCCCCCTAACCATTTCAGCACCCCCCCCATCAGTGGTGTAGGTTTGGTAATGGCTGCTACACACAGCGCCCGGCGGCTTGCAGGCGGTTATCAAAGCGCTGCTGACTGCCGGCGGCTGTGCAGCCGGGCAGTGTGTAGCAGTTATAAGGAGGACAGCAGAAGGAGGAAGGGAGGGTTGTTACACAGTAAAAATATGCAATTTTAATGCTATTCTTACCATTTATTTATTATAAAATATTCACTTCTTACTATTTTGCTAACTTACACAACAATCAACAACAAAGTAACAGGATATAACTATGATAAAGAATTTTAAGTAACAAATTAAGAAAGTTTATTTACAGACATTTTCTGATCCTCAAAAGGTACCTAACCTTATTATTAAATTACTATACTAGATTAATTTTTCTTGCTTTACGAGCAGCAAAATCATTCACTATCTCCCGGGTTTCAATCTTGATGTCATGTTCAATACTTATTATGGCTAAATTTGTTAAATTATTTTGCGATAACGTTGACCTCAAATAATTTTTGATTAATTTTAGCTTGGAAAAAGATCTTTCACCTTGTGCTACTGTCACTGGTAATGTTAAGTAAATTCTTATTGCAGTGCTTAAATTCGGAAAGAGGGAAATCAGATTATTCGCTAATAAATAATCCAATATAACTAGTGGGGTTGTGCAATCGCTGACGAAAAGTGGTAAAATATTGATTTCGTCGAAGAGATCGTCTTTATTGATATCGGAATTTAAACCATTGCTCAATTTATTTTGTAAATTGTTACAGAGCGTCTTTTTTTGTTGAGCATCAAAATCACTCCAATTCTGTAAATTTTGCAGAAAAGAAAAATCTGTATTACTATCGTTTAAAAGCTTGAAGCGTTCGCTAAATTGATTAATTGCTGTGTCTAATAGGTAATAATAAAAATGTACTTTAAAATGAGTTTCTGGGTCAGTTATTGGTTCATCTACAGCCTCGTAGTCAAACATTCTTCTCCTAGCACGGGGACGGGTCGTTTCGGGTCGGGAAATACTGTAGCAGCATTGACCTCTTTGGCCACCGTTTTGGCGGTAGTGACCATTTCTCTAAACGCGGACTCTGATCGTATTTCTGTCAGTTCATCTTTCACTTTATTAAGCATTGTTGCTGCAACTGAGAGAATAACGTCTGATTTCTGCAACGCTTTGCTAACGATATTTATTGTACTGAGAATGTCGTACCAAATTACTATTGAGCATATAAATTTGAAAGACATTAATTTTGATATTAAGGAATTTGCTGTGTTTCTTGTATCGGAATCTCTGGTGTTATCACAGTAAATTTTGTATAACGCGTCATATACTTTTCCTACATTAAATCGAAGGGCTCTTAGCGCATCAACTCTGCTCTCCCATCGGGTAGTGGATAAGGGCTTTAAAGTTAAAGAAGGCATTTCGTTTATGATTAATTGCCAACGTGCGGTTGATGCAGCAAAAAATACATATATATCTTGAACAATGGAGAAAAAATTCGATATTTCAAGAGAACATTTAGCGGCATCGTTTACAACTAAATTCAGACTATGTGCCGCACAAGGGATAAAGAATGCGCGTGGGTTTATATTCAGTATTCTTTTCTGGAGCCCTATGTTTTTCCCTCTCATATTGGCACCATTATCATAGCCTTGACCGCGCATATCCTGTAAATCGATATCACACGATGAGAAATATTCTAATAGAAATGTCATTAACTGCTCACCAGTAGTATATGTTATAGGAACAAAACCCAGAAAATGTTCTCTAACTTCAACCTTCCTTGTAGGTTAATGTTCGAAAATTACCGTTTGTTAGATTTAAAATAATTATAATTATAGGTACTGTACATAGGTAGGTACAATGATGAATGTAGGTAAATTTGAGCTGAGTAAAATAATTTCTCGGCACCTCCGGCGCCGAGGCGCCCCTGATGCCTCGGCACCCGGGTGCGCTGCACCCCTTGCACCACCGGGTAGAGACGGCCCTGCATGTTCACTTACAATTATTTCCTTATTTAAAATTAATTAATACGTTTGTTTCTTTTATTTATGTCTTATACCTAACGTTTAATTATTACATTATTTTCATTATTTACATCTTTTACACGACTTACGTGCGTTCGTATGTTCTCATACCGCAGTCAGGGGTTGATACGGAGACTTATGCTTAACATGTCGTTGCCATATATATATATATATATATATATATATATATATATATATAAAATATTTACAAATTTCCATTACCACTGAGAAGTTGATCAGATTTTACATTACTTACATTACATTGAAAATATATCTGATCTTTCAGTAGTTCATATAATATTACTGTCTTGAGGTTGTTTATTTCCTCGACTGATGTTAAGGAAATATATAAACACTTTTTCAACAAATATATACAAATTTGTTGACAATATAAGTAACATTACATCCATTTTAATGGTTATTTTCAATCATAATGTCAGAAGTAATGTACTGATTAAAAATAAAATTTTTCATGGTTGTCAGGCAGTCAAACAATAGTTTTTTTTAGTCAACACATTCTTCTGATGATGGTGGTTAAAACCAACTAAAAGAAATTATTCTGGAATGTTCTGTGTTAGAATAACTTAACAAAATCCAAGAGGTTAAAACCAATGAAATACATATAATTCAATTTTTTGTTGTGGTAAAAAGATATATAGCCTTGTTAAAAAAAGTTTATACAGTAGCTTACGCAAAGAAATATATCAGTATATCGTAATTATCAATTTACATAGATATGTAAAATAATGTATAATTATATATTTTACATTTCTGATACCTAACTAATTGGATGATACATTTGTATTGTTTCAATATTTTTTAGTTAAAAAACTAAAAAAATAATGATTAATTGAAATTTAGGCACTCTCAAAGATTGCCGAATGTCTTGTAAACACTTCATCAGTGTATCGGAACTTGTTTTCTACTCAATAAATTCACAGCTTTAAGAAGACAAACTAAATAAAAAGAGTTATGAGCATTCCGTCCATACATTTCTTATAAACTCACTTTTATTGATGCTATTGTGGAAATGTAATGGAAATCTGCAATAGTCATAGTGTCCCCTACAGCAATCCAATCATGACCATCCAGATACATTTCAACTATGTCATAGATCTTCTCTTTTACTTCTTCTCTCTCTTCATCAGTTACAAACTTCTTGTTTTGTCTTATAATTGGCTTCTGCAATATTAAAAACAGTAGAAATATTTTTAGGCAACAGACAGTGTATTTCCAAGTACCCAGAACTATGTTTTATTTCTTAATGCACTTTCAAACTTTATACTGTCATACTTAAAGAGTTTAGAGAAATATTTTATGGCTCAAGTTACCAGCTCAGTCTTCCACTCCTAATTGTTCGATTGCACACAATGTAGCATATTATTATTAAATCAAACTTGCTTTAAATGGAATCCACTGTTGTACACATCCTTAAGATATAATTATTAAAATTAGAGTATTAATAATTTTTAAAATATTATTGTACTCTGTTTATTATTAAGAACAAATCGCAAAATGGATTCGTTTGTTTGACAAACAGTAAAGAACAACTATTTAAACACACACACACACACACACACACACACACACACACACACACACACACACACACACACACACACACACACACACACACACACACACACACACACACACACACACACACACACACACACACACACACACACACACACACACACACACACACACACACACACACACACACACACACACACACACACACACACACACACACACACAAATAATAAAGATATCTTTAATAATATATAATAAAGATGTCCGCTACACTTATACTTACAGTAAGTTTTCTCAAGATGAAGTGTGTATCATTATGGTAGAGTAGTCTCTGATCAATCAGTGCCCTTTTCTTTAGATCTTTTGGATATAGGGGATCATCATCTTTGCCATACTTTGAAACCAAGTATTGATTAATTGCATGACTGAAATGCATAAACAAATCTTGATATATTTTTTAGTCTCTTATTAAATTTAGAATAGATGCAGAAACAAACACACGTAACATAATAGATAGCTATATTCTTAAAACGATATAAATAAAAACTATATTGATATATGCAGAACCAAAATTTCTTACTATCATAATTATAATAATAAAAATAACTTGTGTGTGGGTGTGTGTATGTGCACACACAAACACGTCACATCAAAATTCATTTGTCCTACATCACGCTATGGTATTAAACACTTTTGCCATTGAGAACAATTTACAATAACAAAAAATATTAAAGAATTTCGACGAAACCAAAACATCGAAGCATGATAATGTTTTTAGAGACCGAAGATTTCTAGACTGTGGGGAATCAAAAGTGTGGAAAAAATATAGTGTTAACATCACCTGGAGCGTTACATTTTTCGATGACGTTACACATTTTGCATCACGCATTTTGTGGAATGACCCCCAGCCTAAAAACATTATCATGTTAAAAAATATGCACATGATAATAAATATAATTTTAAGTCAATTTCATGTATCTGTTTGAAGAGGTGATAAAAGATAGAGATACATGTTTTTAATGGAATATTCACCTGTCCCAAAGAGTGAAACCATCTTCATCAACCAAAGTTGGTAATGTGTGTTGAGGATTTAACTGAAAACAAAAAATTGTAGCCTGGTTTTCAAAAAAATTTCACATATAAAAATAATTTGTCTACTACCATACTGAATAAACAAAAATTGAATTAAAGAGACTGGAATGGAATTTGTCTTAATAATGAAGGTCAGCAGTTTATCAAATGAACAAATTTTATGGATAATTATTATTGACTTTACAAAGAATTATTTCTAGGAAATTTTATGAAATAATCTACATTTAGCCTACCACAAAAATGGAAAGACTGTATTCCATATAATGTGATACAAATGCCAAAATGACACTTGCATGCAGTATAAGAATTCATTATGTACATTTAAAAAATTATAGTCTTATACTTACCATTTTGTGTGGGTGTGTGTATTTGGTGTGCAAATACACACGTCTTGTACACATATAGTTGACCAGTAGCAGGCCACACCTAGAAACCCCCTCCAGACATCAGTTTCCCCATGGCAGAAGCTCTTTTAAAGCTGGGAACAGTGACATAATGGCAGGCAATAGGCTTGCCTGTCACTTGTACAGCCCCTAGATCTTTCCCTCTTGTACATATGCATATCAAAATTTATAGCACATTACATTTCAGGTTTAATGTAATATATGTAATGAAATGTAATACCATTTGTGTTTCAAAGATTTGTTCATAATGGGTTAATAACTTGTATTTGATATTACTTTAGATAGTTCAGCATGTTTCTTGAAAATAATTCCTTAGATGTCTAGTTAAAAGATGAGCTTTGCAGGAGAGAATAAAAGAGTACAAATTGCCTGTTTATATTTGTAGAAAGTGACACACGAAATATTCTAAATCTCAGAGAATATTCCAACATACTATAATCTACTTATTAAGAGCTGAAAATAAATGTATTGCAACATTTTTATGTGTACAAATTTATATGTAATTTAATTTTTATAGCCCCACGTTCTTTGGGAGCCAAATTATGCAACATTTTAAATACCAACATTTAAGTGCATTATAAATTTGTGGAGCCCCACGTTCTTTGGGACGCCAAAAGGTGACACATTACCCTTCTTTGTGTATTTTAATCTGTACATTAATTTAACTCATACTCTTTATATAACATTCCTATAATGGCGCGTATGTATTTGGGGTTCAGGTGTATCTGTAATAATAACTCTATGTAACTTGTAACGGTATTTCAAATTTATTTAGTAATAATGAAATTGTGCCAAAGGCACTTGATTCGACTTAAAAACATTGATTATTGCTTTGTTACTATGCCGTAAGGCTTACGCTGTATACATCCTTACTGACTAAATATTCTATTATAATAATTATTTTATTAAAAATATCATTTCCTGACTACTCAGACAATTAGTGTGCTTCTAAATATCAATGCTTAAATATCTTTTTTTTTAGATATTGTAACGAAATTCAACATATTAATAGCTACTGAATTTATCTTTCTTTTTCAGTACTGATTTATAAAACTCTACTTATTTTTACTTAAATGCTTTGCATTCTTTTCATTTCAATACTAATTTGAGCTCTTGTTTACGTTAATCTTACTTCGATAATATCTACCATTTTAACTCTATATTTACAAGAAACATTGGCTCTTAACTTTAAAATAAAACAATAATGTCTTTAATTGTCTTTGAGTTAATTGTTCGACTAAGAGATAAATAAGTTGTTTATACCTTATTGTTGTCAATCATACTCAATCGCAATCGATCCATCTGTAATCGTCCTCGTCTCGAACTCCAGCATCAATTCCTCTTGTCCAGCGTCGCTTGTCTTCTCCAGCGTCGTTTCCAGACTTCAGTAATGTTCCTCTTGTCCAGCGCAGCCGCTCTAGACTCCAGCGTCATCTCGTTCTCTGGAACTAAGTCGTCAGCTCTCTCGCTCTCCGGAATTTCATGTTACTTCTTTTCGTGCTGTTTCGGACGTCAGTTGATCATCTTATATGGATTTTCTTCTCGTGTAATTCTGTTACTATTTAAAAGTGATTGTCTTTACAACTCAGTTACATAGTTGTATGTAACTGGAAGGATGAAACTATTTACAAAAAATAAATACTCCGTGCGGACGGGCAGAAGCTCCCGCTGCAACTGTGGGTGATCAAAAAAGATACAACTGTAGCGTGTGTGTCCTATTTATACCCACGTCTTGATTAACACCTGCAGTTGTACGAAATCGACATGTCTGAAATTGTCTCTGGGGTTTGTTCCCCTACTCCTCATCAATTTCGCTATTTCTTATATTTCTGCAAATTGCAGAGTCCTGTAAGTATACTCTTATACCCATCTTATAACTATTTTCACTACACATGTTCACTGTACTTTTGGACATTGCAACTTAACCCTTTCGATCTGTACACAGTTATTTCGCCACCACACTCGTACGGTGTGTCCCTTTCACGTGGTTTTCGTACACAGTATGTAGTTAATTTTATTACATTTTATTGTGTCTTTGGATTTTACTCTTTATTTATAGTTCATGAATAATTACGGAAAAACAGTAATTACGCAATTATTCATACTGGGGTGGCAAACTCGCCTGCATAGACCTGCGTCACACACACATGCAAAATACTGTTGTACACACTTTCAGTTACATCTGTGTGTGTGTACAAGTCGATTCAGGTCAAAACACCTGTCCATATTTTTGTCTGAGCCAAGCTTGCAATCCCTGACATGCTTACTTCTAATACATTATTAATTATTTTACAATTTATTATGTATATTTAAATTTTTATATTCAATGCTCAGTACAGCACGTATCTGTACTGTCGCAGTATGTAAAGAAAATATTTGAAGGATTTGGTTGCTAAATATGACATTTCTGTAACTTCAGTTTTGTAATTTAGCATTACAACATTAACGTAGAAACAATAAATATATTACCTTTAAGTATGATGGTTGCAATTGTTCATTGAGAAGTGGTCTGACTATTGCATAGTCTACTTCCAAGCCAAGAGCATGAACTGCCAGATTTACTGCTCTTGAAGCAGGACTGAAGGAAAAATAATACAGTGTAATTGGCATTTTGAACCTGAAACATTTTTACTTATTATAAATAAGACAATAAAATTTAAGATTAAAGCACGCTCCCATATACAAACATAAGCATTTATTTGACACACATTCAATGTAGAGCATCTGTGTGAAAGTACAAAATAATATTGTTTTACATTTTTTACTTTCAAGTTTCAAAATTGGTAACTAAAGGCAGAATTGGGAAAGTTAAAAAAATATTTTAACTGATTAAAGTTAAAGTTAGTGCCCCCAAAATTAACTAAGTTAAAGTTAAAGTTAATGCGTGCAAAAAGTAACTGATTAAAGTTAAAATTAAAATCAAATTAACTGATTAAAAGTTAAAAGTTAAAAATTTATGTTTTGTTTTTTTGTTTTTTTTATTGAGCAAGCTGCTTTGGCTGTTGGAATAATAAAATATCATGTTAAATAAATCCACAAATTATGCTTTTTCAAAAAACCTATTACAATTTCTGATGCATAAAAAATTACTTAAAAATTTACTAATTAAAAGTCATAGATGATTTTATTTTAATCATTAAATTATATTCATATCTTTTTAACAATGAAGGGTTTGCGAGGATCAGTCAAAAAAGTAGAACACAAATTTTAAATTATTTGTGTCGACCTTTCGACAATATTTATTGTTATCATCAGGACCTGTTTATGGATACAAGAAGAGAAAATATCAAACACAACAGATAAATTAGTTGAGTGAATGCGTTTGTGTATGTGAGTGTTACCGTGTATACACGTATGTGTGAAGGAGTTGAAACTGTTTGTTTTAGATCATCAAAGTAATTGTATAATTACATATTGTTTTCCTTAAATACATCGAGAAAATTACAATACCCCAGACCATAATTTATACACTATTATCCAATTTAAATTACTGATAATGAAAAAGTTCCTTAATGGTATTTGTAATTAATTATAAAAGCAGTAACCAACAATCATGTATTAGAATTGGTACAGAAAACATTTCTACATATACAATACTACATATAACATAGTAAAACATATTATACTTGAATACAGATTGTAGGAATATCCAATTATGTATATTATTTAAAGTTGTTTTTATCATGTTTCACTTACTACTAATATTGAAAAATCGTCGTTCATTTAAAGATCTCTGTACCCAATAATTATAGAGAATTACAAATTTAAATAAGAGAATTTACAAAATATTACAAACACAAGTTTATGGTTAACCAACCCCATCATTTCCATCATTTTCATTTTCATCTATCAAATGAAAATTGATATTACTTAAAATCATATTGTTCTAAATTATTATTTACCTAGAACTTAGTATATACAGAGTACTATAGAATATTGTAAAATTATGTATATGTCAATACTCACTCACTCTCTTTCACTCTCCCTCTCTTGTGCTCCATCCCCCCTCTCTCTCTTTCTAGAACTCACACTACAACACTCTCCCCATCACTCTTTCATTCTCGCGCTCTCTCTCTCTCACTCGCAGTCTTAAACGTATATATAAACCTCACTGCAACACACAGACACGCCAATCACACGCACACGCACACGCACGCACGAACACACACTCTCTCTCTCACACACACACACACTCACACACGTACGAGTACAGAAACGCGCGCGCATACCCATACATTCAGACACAATATTGTCACTACGAAATTAAGTATATTTTCATATTATTTTAAATTGCAGCAGGTAATTAAATATTCTTTGTCCATTGGATCTTTCAGTTCACAGTACTGACTACTAATATTGTATTGTACCTGCAGAGCAATATTAGGTTATTCTATTGATTACTGTTATAATCTATTAATCTGCTTACCTTTATGTGTGTACTCAGATTAGACACTGAAGTCAACGATGTTTTAATATGTTTGTCCTTGGGCACATACATCAAGCACTTCTCAGTATGTTCATAAAATCTAGAAGGGCGCGCAACACCTCCCCTCGGCCATGTAAACATTTTATAATTACATACTACAGCTCCGCTCGTCTTGTGTTAATGGCCCCAAACGAGACATAACAAGTCCGCTCGCCCATCTTTACCACTCCTTAGGTATTCCCCACTCTCTGGAGATGTAATAGAAAACCGTGCAACGCTAAAATTTTTTCAATCGGAACCACAGAAGAAAGAATAATTTCAAGAAGAGATGGTAACCATAATCATCCTACCGTTAGCCAGCAAGATATTCAACGTCAGATTATTAGTGCTGCCACGAAACTAAAAGTTGAAGCAGAACTGCATGAAAGACCATCCAAAATTTTCCGTTCCGCAGCCGAAAATACGGATTCCAGCAGCATATGTGTGTGTGACGTGTGCCCTATTGGACAAACAATTTGCCGTGCTAGGAGGAAAATTTTGCCACAATTACCAAAAAGTGCGGACGAAGTGTTCGATGTTTTACAAACACTTGAACCAAAAACAAATCGCGGGGATAATTTCGTATACGCAGTTGATAGACAGAAATATATTATTATTTTTACATGTTATACGAACTTAAAATTCTTGTGCGGGTCAGATACTATTTATATGGACGGAACATTTCAATTTTGTACAACATTTTTTTCACAACTTTTTACAATACATGGTTTCCGAAATAATCATTATTTACCACTCGTGTTTTGTGTTTTAGGAAATAAGACGACTGAATCTTACAAAAATGTGTTTTAATTAATAAAAGAGGAGTGTAATTCAAAAGATTTACTTTGGAATCCCCGGAATGTGGTGATTGATTTTGAGAAAGCGATACATCGGGCACTCGAAGAAGTTCTACCTCAGTCACATGTAATTGGTTGCCGTTTTCACTTAACACACAATCTTGGTGGAGAAAAATACAAAACTTAGGTTTGGTTTGTGAATATAAGAATAGGGATTCCGAAATAGGAAAGTGGTTAAAATTAACATTTGGCACGATCTTTTTACAACCTGACGAAGTGGGAGACTTTTTCGCCATGGAATTAGATGAAACAAAACCTAACGACTGTAGAGTTGACGCTTATGCAGATTATTTGGTTGAAATGTATGTGGACGAAGAAGCGGAATTCCCACCGCACATCTGGGCTTTTTTATCGGCAGACAGTAACAGGACCACAAATGGCTGGGAATCTTTTCATAGTTATTGTAATCAAAAATTCTACCATAGTCATCCATCTTTGTATGTTTTTATAGACGCCTTACAGAGTATACAAATGGAAACGTACATAAAAATCCAAAGTTCGGAAAAGCAGAATAAAAGTAGAAGTGAAAAACAAAGTCAGCTGCGTCAAAGGACAATAGACATGTACATATAGGCGACAAGATATTTCAAGGCTGCAATATGCTAAAATTATGTCTAAGTGGTACAGTGCACGACACGAAACAGTACTGATTGTATTTTATAATTATTTATAAAAATATTATAAAAATTACTAAAAATAAAAAATTATAAAAATGAATAAAAAAGAATAAAAAAAGATTAAAAAAGCATATATTGTAGTTCAGCTCAGCGGATATCTACAACTGATGATCGCTAATAAGCATGAAATATGCTTTCTATTTTAGTTTATAAGTTTGACAAGCATTTTGAAAGTTAGTTTCACTATGCGGGGAGGGGGACGTGTTTCCCCTCTTTCCTCTTGAATTTACCAGCCGAACCCGAGCGGAGGTGTCATGTGGGATTATAGTCATAAAATAAGACCCGAGCGGAGCTGTAGAGCGGTCGAGCGGAGGTGTAGTGCGCCCATCTAGAAATTTGCGATTTATAATAAATTTAATGATACGGAACAAAAATGAATTTGTGAAAAAATATGCAACAACAAAACTACTCTCTTTACAAAACAATTAATACGAAACTGCAGAAACACAACGGGTGTTGTCGAATTGGTCCGTTGGTTATAGGAATTTGGAGATCAACCAATTAGTGGGGTCGAACTGGTCCGACGGTTAGCACAGGGGGTGGGGTCGAACTGGTCCGACGCTAAAATATCAAAACCAATTATCGAAGAAGCCTTATCGTCCGCTCATATATTATACCAACTGTCCCAATAAAATGACACAGGACAATATAGTAAATATATGTAGCGGCCTTTCGGCCTTGTAAAATAACGTATATATGTAGTGGCCTTTCGGCTTTGTCAAATAACTTATTAGTTAAGAATTTTTACATTTTTTTAAAAATTATTTACAGTTTCAGGTCATTCTTGTTCCTGAGTGATAGGGGATTTTTGTTAAACTTTTTTATACTGGTATGAAGCACTCTTAATATACTGCAACCTCGATATTTTTTCCTTTGGGTCAGCTGATCTATAGTATTTCTGTAAAGTTTCCAAGTACTGAAGCCTTTTCTTGTACTTGCTGTTGTATATAGTTCTAGGTTTTGCTGAACTCCGGATGGCAATGTACGCATCAGTTTGTACGTTCTGTATGGCTTCAATGAAAGCATAAATGTTGGGATGGGAGTGATTAAAATGTTTTCTGAATTTTGCATGAAAAGATTCGCAGGCATTTGTTGTGCGCTCGGATGATAATGACGCTGATGCCCACATCTCTGGAGGAAACGTAGAACTGTTGTCAATGTAGTTTTCTATTAAATAGTCGACAAACCTATCAACTTTGGGTGATGAGGGTTGAGTTGGCTCAAGATCTTCCACATATGCGTCTCCTACTTCCTCATGACTCAACATAGGCCTACTTAGCCCAAAAACCCAGTGTAACCATTTTCCAATATCTGATGTAGAACTTTTGTACTCAGCGCTCAACCCAACTTGTTGTATCTTCTATAAGTTGCTTCTTTCTTGTCAGGTAAAAGCAAAAGACAAGCGGTATGTAATTCCCATTCTCTACACTATGTATTGTGAAAAATTGGTAAAAGTACTTAGCTGCAAAAGTAAATGTCCCATCAATAAATATTTTATCAGTTTTTACTAGATACTCCACATTACTCTTAGGACAGAAAACGATAATATTTTCAGTGGCAATATTCAGTAACAACATATCCTCACCTTTGTTAGTCTTGATCTGTAAGCTGTCAAGAGCTTCGTGGACATCGCCAGCACATTTCGGAAGAGGAGGAAGATTTTTTCTTTTAGCATAGTTCAAGTTTCACCTTACTCGTTCGACATCATCACGAGTGATATTGTCAGCCAAGGAATCGGGAGCGGACGCAATCTCTCTTCTTATCAATTTTGCAGGAGGTTCCAGTAATGTTTCACTTGCCTTGCGTTTCACACTGTTAGAAATGTAATGTCTACTTAGGTCGGGGCATGGTTCATGGTTATGCACTCCAACAGTATTTAATAAAATGTCACCCGCGTCATCTGTGAACAAATGCGCCGAACACCCTTTTCTTCTAGAACATCGCCACTTTTGACCCGATTGTGTCTTGTCACCTTTTGAATATTTAAATCCCTCAAAAACGACTAACTTAAAGCCCCCTCTCACTTAACATGGAAAACATTGTACACTTCTACTAGTACTACACTGCACTGAGACTGTCTGAGAACTGACACTGAGTCTAGAGAAATGAGGTAGTTGTTGAGGGGTGGGGGGTTAGGTTAGTAACCCATTTGGGAATCCCTGCCACTACCTGCCAACTACCCGTCGGACCAGTTCAACCGCGACCTTTCGTTATGGAACAAAAATATCTTTGGAATGTTTTGACCATCGGACCAGTTCGGTACTACCCAAACACAACAATAACAATTACCACTACGCTGACTGCACTAATATAAAAATGAGGACAGGCACATAAGAACGGACAGGTGAACGAGAAATTGGTGGAATTGAAAATCTGTTTAAATTAACCCCCTTTGTGATATCCCTTTGGATAATAGGAAGAGTGAAATTTGGCGTTCTTTGAACTAGCCAATCAATGCTAACGTTCATTACGCGCTCGCCCAGCAGCAGGTAAATGTTGCCGGTTCGTGTCACCAAATGAACAAAGTGCAATATTCAGCACAGCATGGAGTTTCGTTTTAGATTTCAGAATGTTATTGAAACGCATGTTAACAACACTGTATTCCCACTGGTTCAGATGTCAAAACAGAAGTTGTTTGTCTACTTGTCTGGGGTAGTCATGCGAATAATTCAACAAAAGACAGAAAATCATTTTTGTCACCCGGCAAGATTGTTAACAACAACGAGACAAAGGAGACCTGACTGTGCCATGAGGGAAACCAGTCCATTGTCTGCCAACGGATTACGAATACCAAGAACAAAATTTCTCTTACGTTGACTTCAACAAACTATTTTGGCTGCTGCACCTTTTGGTCAGCCAAAGAAAATAACTTGTTAATTTTTTAATCGTTAACAAAAAATTTAACGATTAATGATTAAAGTTAACCATTTCAAAATTTAACGGTTAAGTTAAAAAGTTAAAATATTTTTTTAATGATTAATTTAATCGTTAATCCCAAGTCTGACCAAAGGTTAGTTATTTTATAATTATAATTTATATTTATTGTTATATTGTATTTTCACTTTAGTTATTGTAAATTTATAATCGTAATTGACTTCAAGAATATTTAATTTTTCTAAATTAGTATATAATTAAAGTAGGTGGCCAGGGGTACACATTTTATAAAGAAAATCAATATCTCCTTTAGAACTGTAAAGCGAAACTTTGGCTGTATTCCGTTCTCTTTCTAATTTTTTCTTAAAGCTTAACAGACACAGTAACCTGACTGAATAATGCTTTAGTTCACATTAATTTTCCACAGTAAATCAAAATATTTTATGGCTCAAGCTACCAGCTCAGTCCTCCACTCCTAAGTTGTTTCGATTGTACACAAAGCAGCATATTATTGTTAAAGCAAATGTGTTTAAAAAGAATCCAGTACTGTAGGCATCCTTAAGATACAATTATTAAAATTAGAGTGTTAATAATTATTCACATATAATTGTACTCTGTTTATTATTAAGAGCAAATCGCAAAATGGATTCTTTTATTTGACAAACAGTAAAGAACAAGTATTTAAACATTCGGAAAGGACAAACACTTACCTAGCACTGACAGACTAGTTACAGCACTAACATGAATTACAATGGGAACATAGAGCGTGCCGATTATAATTTTAAAATAAGGAAATGATAATATTATCACACATCGATAATTTAGGCGTTTATAAGTGTCGCCAAATTGGTACCACTAAACAGGTGGCTATTTAGCTATTTAGTTCTTTAAAAATTGTCTGATAACAAAAGTACGAATTAAAAATATCATGCTTCAAAGTCTAATGTTCGCAGATGCATTTGGCGCTTGTGCAAATGGCCGGTCCACTATACTCTGTCTATAATGTATTGTCACTAACGTCTAATTTGTGATTCTGTTATGACAAGGAATCAACATATTATTAGCCAACGGGACGACGATTCCAAACAATCTGTTGCTCACTGTTATCGCGCCAACAACTTGTTATCTTTGAAAATATTGTTACGACGGTCTACTCGATCGTCGTAGGTACAGTGGAAATAAAATAAGTACAAGACACCAATTACGTTACTAATTACCAGCTTTAATTTCCACACTTAAGAGTTCGTAATTAACAACACAGTCTCTACAACAAATCAAATAAAAATTGTTCACACGCAATAAAATGTCCATAAAATTAAACACAATTGTATTACAATTACTGTCCGATTATGAAACACAACACTTAACTATAACCACTTGAACGCGCACGGTAATTTCGCCCGACAATAACTCTCGAACCGCGCTGTCAATATATCGCACTAATACTGAAATTTAAGCCCGCTACCGCCATGTATTTATAGCCGCTGAAAATCTAGACGATTCCTAATTGCGTCTTAGCGTCCGCATGAACTACGTAATTAACTGCGGCCTTGACACAATCCGCACGGCTGGCGGCATCGAGAAGACTCTCGCAAATGCGTCTACAAACACGTACGCCACACACAGTAGAGCGAGATTCTTCTGGCACATTCGACAAACACGTAGGTGTTCTGTGATATCGTAACACATCCGCCTCCTTAAGCCTGTTCGTCCCGAACTGGCAAACCGTCTCTGAAGTAGTATTTAGCCAGGCGATCTAGGTGGACGACCTTGAACTTTCGCTGACCTTCCTGTTGAATCCGATAAACTACGTCGTTAATTCTTTTTTTCACAGTGTAGGGTCCTTCCCAGTTAGACTGAAGCTTAGGTGAGCGGCCACGACGGCGCCTTGGATTGAACAACCAGACCTGGTCTCCTTCTTAGAAACCCACACTATTGCTGCGAATGTCATACCGAGTTTATTTTATTTTATCACTGGCAATCTTCAGCCGTCCTCTTACCAAGCGATTCATTTCTCGCAGTTGGTTCTCTAATTGCGAGGAATAGTTCTGCGGCTCTTGGGACTGAGTCTCAGGAGATCCGAACATTAAGTCCCCGGGAAGACGAATCTCCCGCCTAAACACCAATTTTGCTGGAGTCATGCCGGTTGTGTCGTGTACTGATGATCTATATGCCATGAGGAATAGTGGTATACGTTGGTCCCAGTCTGTTTGGTTCTCGTCAACAACCTTCGAAAGATGCTGCTCAAGTGTCCTATTGAATCTCTCAACCATCCCGTCCGACTGAGGATACAGAGGCGTTGTCCTGGTCTTTCGAATTCCGAGTAGACGGCATAATTCTTTAAACACTCTTGATTCGAAATTTCTCCCTTGATCCGTATGGATTTCCATAGGGGCAACAGAAGTTGTGAACTAACTGCCTTGCCACAGTGGTAACCTCCTGATTTGGAATTGCGTAGCCTTCCACCCACTTAGTACAGTAGTCACCTACAACCATGATGTACCGGTTTCCATCGTCAGTAACTGAGAGTGGTCCAGCAATGTCTATGGCAATTCTCTCGAAAGGTAGTCCAACGTTAAACTGTCATATTTTTCCTCTCTTTCTGGTTTGTGGGCCCTTGTTTGCAGCACATATTTCACTCGTCCAAACCCATTCCTCTACTTCATGGCGAAGATGAAGCCAATAGAATCGCTTCCGTATTTTGTCAAGGGTTTTGTTAACGCCAAGATGGCCTCCAGATGTTCATCATGTATCTCCTACAAAACAGACTTCACTTTACATCGGGGAACTATCAACTGCATGACCACGTCTCGTCCATCTGCACTTTCCCAAGCCCTTTTCAGCAATCTGTTTTCTAAAGTGAGAGATTCCCATTGTGCCCAGTAGCCCTTCATCACTTCGGAACCATGGCAGATATTTTGCCAATCCGGGCGGCGACCTTCCTCTTTTTCTGTCAAGATCGGTCCAATGTCTTCATCAGTCATCTGTTCTTGTCGACAGTCTTGTGTTGTCCAGCCGTCGCCAGGAAATCTACAGTGATGGTTTGGACATGTTCCCTTGCGTTTTGTTCTTCCTTTCTGTGGGAATATCGGCAGTCTTCCGGGCATGGTCTTCGTGATAAGCCATCTTCATTACCATGCAGGCGCCCCCGCCGACGTTGTACCTTGAAGTTGTTCTCTTGTACACGTTTGAGCCACCTTGCTAAGTGTCCTTCCGGATTTTTAAATCTCAAGAGCCATGCAAGCGCGGCATGGTCGGTGCGTAGTGAAAACTCCCTTCCAGAGCCCTTCCAGAGAGGTATTTATGGAAGTGCTCTAAAGCTCGGACGATTGCCAGCAACTTTCTCCTTGTAACGCAATAATTTCTCTCTGGTTTAGATAGCTTCTTGCTGTAATATGCTATTACTCGTTCTTTACCGTTTTCCACTTGAGACAAAACTGCTCCTAGAGCAGTATTGCTTACGTCTGTGTCTACGATGTACTGCCCTTCGGAAGATGGGAAAGCAAGAATTGACTGCGAACACAATGCAATTTTCAAAGTCCTAAATGCTTGATCACACTCTCTCGACGACTGGAAGTTTCGTTTTTTTTTTCTTTACCTCATGTAGTGGTTAGCAATAGTAGCGAACCCTTTTACAAAACGTCTTTAATATGAGCATAACCCCAGGAAACTCCGAACTTCGCGTTTACTCTTCGGAACTGTCCAGTCTCTTAGGGTGCCTATTTTATAAGGATCCATGCTAACACCCTCTGCCGAAACCAGATGGCCCAGATACTGTACTTCCTTCTGGAAAAGAGAACACTTCTTCGTGCTCAGCTTCAGTTGTGCACCGTGAAATCTAGTTATAACTTCCTCAAGGTTTTCCAAATGGTTTTCGAAAGTCTTCCCGATCTCTATGACGTCGTCTAAGTAAACAAGGCAAGTTTTCCACGTCAGGCCTCGGAGTATCAGGTCCATCAATCTCAAATGTTGCCGGTGCATTAGAGTCTAAATGGCATGACGTTAATTGGAATAAGCCACTTGGGGTGGAGAAAGCGGTCTTTTCCTTGTCTTCTTGATGAAGACCCACTTGCCTATATCCACTCTTCAGGTCCAATGTGGAAAATCACTGTGCTCCGGACAACGTGTCGAGTGTATCGTCAACGCGAGGTAATGGATAGCACTCTTTCTTTGTAACGTCATTTAACCTCTGGTAGTTTACGCAGAAACGCAATCCACCATCCTTCTTCGCTATCAGCACTACAGGAGAAGACCAAGCACTTGACGAAGGTTCGATTACTCCTTCTGTCAACATGTCATGTACTAACCGAGACATTTCCTCTTGTTTAGATAATGGAGGCCTTCGAGGAGGTTGGCGTATCGGTGTTGTGTCCCCGGTATTGATGCGATGTTGCACAAGGGAAGTTCTTCCCAGTGACTGTCCCCGAATTGCAAAACAATCTTTGAATTCGTGTAAAAACTCTCTGAGTTCTTTTACCTCACCACTTGAGATGTCGTTAGAAGATCTGTTCAATAATTCTTGCAGTTCCTCTGGTAATTTGGAATTATCCGAAGCACTGGATCTTCGTTGCGTTATTCCGGTTACCCAGGCCACAGGAGTCAATTTCCTAGGAGTGTATTGCTTTGTAAAGTGATATCTTGATCCAAAATATTCGCCAGTTTTACATCATACTTCTGGCAATTAGTATGCCCGGTGTGCTGACTACCTGGGTTCGAATATAGAACACTGGTTGCCCCTAGTATCTACCTCGGTTCTAACCATGATGATCTTATCGGAGTTTGGCCAAACAGTTACAGCCACTTTGTTTGTGACGTCCATCGATTTTCTGCTGTCATCATTGTTGATAGCATTACCTCTTCGCCTCCGATTCTCAAGACATTGTTTTTGAAGTCGACTATAAATTCGTATGCGTTCATAACGTCCACACCAAGAATTGCTTCATCCACAATGTCTGCAACAAGTACTTGATGATTAAGCTCAAGTCGACCGAGGCATAGGTGTATCTCCACTATTCCATACACTTTTACAGGCCGTCCAGTAGCTGTTCGCAAGCTGCAAAAGCACCAGATTGGCTTGAGATCTTTCACCACGTCGGGGCGCACAATAAAAACTGTTGCGCCTGTGTCAACTGTAATCGAGGTTGGCCTTTCTTGAACGAATCCGGTAACCATCAAGCTCCCACTGTTTTTCTGAAGTGTAGAAATTGCGTATTCTCTAGGGGCTTCGTTCCTCCAGTTAGTCAGCACACGCACCGTTGTACCGACTATTGCTCGATTCCCTGCTGCTGAAATCTAACCCGACAATCTCGTTGTAGATGTCCAGGTTTCCCACATTTATAACACATCGGTCTTCCATCCTTTCTTATTTTATTCTGTGGTGCCGACCGTCGAGTCTCTGTTCCTTGTTCTTCTTCCTCATCGTCTGTGCCGTCGCGATCTTTTAGCGCGCACTTTATGACTTGTCCAACCAGACGCTGATTTGGCGGCCTTAAATTGCAAAGCATGTACCAGGGCGTCCGCACTGTTCTGGTGTCTTACCATTCGTAATACTTGCTGTAATTCGTTATCTCGGACACCGGCAGTAAATGTCTGCATCGCAAAACTCGTTCGAAAATCTTCTGGCGCTTCAGGATAGGCCAGTCTAATTAGGCTGTCGATAGTTGCTTCAACCTCTTGAAGGCTCTCCCCGGAATGCTGTCGCCTTGGTCTCAACTGGGTGCAGTACACATCTCGCAAATGTTTATCACCATACCGTAATTCCAGAGCTTTTATCAATTCGGCATAAGTGTTTTGGCTGTCAGGCGGCACTTTCTGTAGTAATTCTGTCGCATTTCCTTTTAATGCAAGAACGAGTGAAACAGCCTTGTCTTTCTCTGTCCAATCATTTACGCATGCAGCAGGTTCAAATTGGCGGAGGTATGTTGCCCAGTGGCTGCTTCCGTCAAAGGTTGGAGCTTTGACATGAACTGTCCCTACTGCAGGCAAAGTGACTTTCTCTATTAACTTTATTTTCTGCGTCTTTTTCTGTCTTTATCATTGGTACAGTCTGTTCACAAAGTTGTTTTGGTTGTAACTTCAGGCACTGCTCTACTTCATTTTTAATCTGCTCTTTTATATTTGTAATCGAGTCTTCTATTTTTGTTGACATAGCTTTTTCCACACTCGTGACTGATTTTTCTACTTCAGCTATTTTATTAGACATCGATTCTTCAACATTCGAGAGAGATGTTTCTACTTCAGCTATTTTTAATGTCATTGATTCTTGTACCTCCGATATTTTAGTAACTTGTTTATTAAGTTCACCTCGTAGGAGGCCCAACTCTGCAGCGGTTTGTTCTTGTGTCTGCTTTTGGTCCTGTATTAACTCCTTGATGTCTTCTGTTTCACGCTTCCGTTCTTCTTTTTGTATTTATTCTGTTTCAAGCATTAGTGCTTTCTGACGTTCCTCTGCTTCTTCCCTTTCTTGTCTTCGTTCTTCTTTTGTCTTTTCCGCCTCCTGTCTGCGTTTCTCATCCTGTCGTTTTTCTGCTTTTTCCTGTGTCTGCCGCAGCAGTGTTTGTAAAGCTTCCACCATGTGACTGTGATCCATGTTTCCGATTAATCACGAATTACATTCGTCTTGTACAAAGTGTCCACTGTTTCCACTGTTAACCGTTCTATCCCACTTCTGACACCACTGTTACGACGGTCTACTCGATCGTCGTAGGTACAGTGGAAACAAAATAAGAACAAGACACCAATTAAGTCACTAATTACCAGCTTTAATTTCCACAGTTAACAGTTCGTAATTAACAACACAGTCTCTACAACAAATCAAATAAAAATTGTTCACACGCAATATAATGTCCACTAAAATTAAACACAATTGTGTTACAATTACCGTCCGATTATAAAACACAACACTTAACTAATAAACACTTGAACGCGCACGGTAATTTCGCCCGACAATAACTCTTGAACCGCGCTGTCAATATATCGCACTAATACTGAAATTTAAGGCCGCTACCGCCATGTATTTATAGCCGCCGATAATCTAGACGATTCCTAATTGCGTCTTAGCGCCTGGTTAGTATCCGGTCCGCGTGGACCAAAAAATGTTAAGTAGAAGAATGATCCGCCATGTGTGGACCAAAAAATGTTAAGTGTGAAGTGTTCTATTTACTGTAGGATGATTCGCCAGGATGCAGAAATGATGAAGCGAGTGGACTGTAATTAATACATTTATTTAGTTGTTCACATTTACATCAGAAATTGCTAGGTTTCACCTTTGACTAAGAGATTGGCTAATAAGCATATCGTGAATACAATTCGTATTACATTAAAGTTAATTTGATGAAAGGGCCTAAAGGGCCATATATGAAGTGTTGGCCTAAGGCCTACATTAATTGTCGCGACAAGAAGAAAAATGTGACAGTAAGGCTGCGGGCGCGAGCCGACCGCCGATTGCGAGCGTCTATGACGAACTGTGCGGGCGCACGGACAAGAATTGATCAGATTAAAGTGCAAATTAAAGCGCAGATTAGCCAACCTATATTGTAAAAATTACCGCGCTACTGTACAGCGTCCGTATGAACTACACAATTAACTGTGGCCTTGACACAACCCGCACGGCTGGCGGCATCGAGAAGACTCTCGCAAATGCGTCTACAAGCACGTACGTCACACAGTAGAGCGAGATTCTTCTGGCACATTCGACAAACACGTAGATTGTTCTGTAACGGCGTAACAATATTATCATTACTATTTTGGATTTCTAATGAATTTTGTTATCTACAAAGTTTTCATCTGAGATATGCAAGAAATGAAAGTCCGCAATGTCGATTCTGCCGTACCGCAACAACCCCCTTGCCCAAGTAATGCCACAGAGTTCATGCGGTTCCGTATTACCTACGTGTGCCCCTGTAATGTCCGCTACGAAGTCATATGCTCTGGTGAAAATGTAGAGTAACACCTCAAAGGTTTACGACAGGAACAGTCGGTAATTTATTGTCTCAAATGAGATGAATGGTAGATGAGAGATACAAAACAACGGAGGATTTAAAAATTTAATTACACTACAATTTATTAGACATCTGTTAAGGCTAAATGATAACGAAATGTTTAATAATAATGAAACAAGGATAGCTTTATCCCCCCCCCCTAACCGGCCAAATGCGCTTTACAAAGAGCTGGATAGTCTGTAACGTTAGATAGTCTATTTGAAAAACAAATGCGAGTTAATTGGAAAATAGAACGAAAGTGAAAAATATGTGAAGGAAGTCAGCTCTTACTTGTAGGCCTACTGTGTTTGTGATACAATACAATGACCCTTCAGGTTAATTAGCCTGTATCTATTTAGGCTAGTTAGTAGTGTATGTAGAATTTGTCCTTGGAGAGGGCTCCGGTCGAGTCAGTTTAATAAAAAAAACACAAATTAAGACTAATCAATATTACTATCTTTAAAGTGGCTTAAAAACGTGTGATAACATCCTGATATCCCATTAAAGTAAACGGTAATAACACAATAAAAATACGCGCTATTGAAACATTGGTTACAAGATAGGCCTACTTATTGACTGAATTGGTTTTCCTATATTTCATATTTCAAACGTATAGTAGTAATAAGCCTGCGTAATAGCAAATGCTGCGTAATAAACCTGTTTGTAGGCTATATTAAAAAAAGATTAGTACTATATTACTAATCGGGGCCATATCGTATCCTGGGGTTCGCGTCACCAGTGACAGCGCAGTTGGAAGTGCCGAATGGTAATCCGAGGGAGATTACTACGCATATTTCGAAATTAAAATTATATAGAAAGGGGTAAACGGGCTGACGGAGGGGGGAATGATTGGTGGTCTCTGGGTGCGTAGAGATTTTGTTATTTCAGGGTGTGTGCTCCGGGGGCGTTATCGAGATTGATAGGGTAGCGGGTAGATGTTTCCCACGGTCCCAGTGGGGTTCGTCTGCTTCAGGGATGCGCCCCTGCCTGCGCGAGCCTTGGCTTCCCCCAATTGTCCTTATGTCCGGAGGGAGCCATGTCCTTACCTTTAGTCCCAGCTCATGACCTTTCAATGATCCTTGACCTTCCACCTTCCGATTTTCCTAACCTTCCCCTTTTGAAAAAAAAAAAAAAAAACTTTTAGAAAAGCAAAAAAAAAGGAGTTGGAGAGATGATAGACAGCAAGGAGGTGCTCAGGGGCGGTTGTGCGCTTTGGGGGCCTGCTTGCTGTTGACATGCCCTTGGAGCACACATGTAAAACTTATTTGTATATTCGAAGTGTCAGATTAACAGGTAGCATGGCTTTGCGCCCGGTCCAGAGTGGGGACCATGGCATCATGGAGGCCATCATTTCCCCTTTTCCCTTGCCCGTGCAGTAACGGTATTGTTTAAAATGGAGGTCGTACCAGAGAATTCCCCCCCGTAGGAATATGGGGCAGAGGCCCTGTTAAGGTGGCAGTCGTGTTCTGGCTTGTGTGGACAAGCCTCAGGAGGTCAGAACTCAGGGAGCTCCCGAACTTTCTTTCGTCTTTTCTTCTCTGTCCCTCTTTGCTGTGGGCTGGCCCTGATCAGGTCAGCGTGCAGCACCCGCACACTTACATACTACACATTTTCTTTCGTCTCTTTCGTTTACCTTCTGAGCCTCTGTTCTCCTGAGAGCAAGTGCTGCTGAGCCGACTTAATCACGAAGACCACTGGCTGGTTTTGGAAGGGGGTACACTGCAGGGTACCCTCCAGGCGTTTAACTGTGAGGCAACCAAGTTGCCCTATTGGGGTGGGGGTGTGCCGTGTTTTGGGAAAAACGCGGCGGTGTTCCTATATATATATATATATATATATATATATATATATATATATAGCGGAAGGATTAAAATTACGTATTTGACTACGCGAGGGGGTTACGTAAAAATTTACGTACGCTTATTCGGACTTTGTCATTATGATTTTCCCCTCTGCCGGCCGACGCGTGCGCGCTCTAGGTCGGAGGTTACGTACTGTTTTTTCAAGCGTCGATTCGCTCAGTTCAATTTTGCCTTTCGGCGTATTAACGACTGGTCTCCGGCTGACAGAGCAAATGTAAAAGTTTTCGTCTTCTAGCTGCTATACTTATGGATAAGTAGAAGTCTACGCGACCTCCGGTAAGTCTATTAACATATATAAATTAGTTATTCATAAAAACAAATTGTATTTATTTGATATTAGCGCGGATGCGTTGCGATAGATATTGCAGTGATTCATCACCACGTGGCAGCCACCAGGTTAAAATTTGTTTTATGTATGTTTTAACCTTAACGCTGGTTAACCGATATTAGCAGTAATAATAGAATAATGTGTTATAATAATGTAGTAATAATCATACTGAATTCATTAAACTAAGATGGGGCGTAAGTCAGTTATTTTCTGAAATCAGTGTACATCACGGACTTGTCAAAGTTTGCTAATTCCTGTAAGGGGAGTTAAGTGCTTCATGAAAACTTTTGCATAACTATTAATTAAAATGATTATTATTATGGAATGACTATATTTGGACATATTATATATTAAAATATGTAAAAGGGTCATTTTGAAGCGATTTATTAGATTCAATGGTGTTCTATACTTAGTAAATTTTCGGAGTTTATAAACTGGGCAGGCCATGCTATGTCAGCTGGTAAATGTGGTAGTGTGTTTTATTAACTTGTAAGTAATCCCAGATATAATTGTGCAGGGTTTCTGATGTAGACGGGAATCTGTCCCGCTCCAGAAGGAAGGCCGAACAACTGCCTCCGAGGATGTAGATTCAAACACTTTCGTCAGCTGTCAGCCGGAATTGACGGACAAAGTACACTCCACGGAACCCTCTAACTACACGCTACTAACCAGGTGAAATTTAACCTTATTAAACCAAAATGTTGTGGCCGATAAACTCTTTTGAGACACTTGTGCAGACGCTCCAGTTTGGAAAATTATATCCGGATAATGGGGGGTTATATTTTACGTTGTAATTTTTTGTAAGGCTTACGCCTCAGGAATATATCAATGTTTATCTCATTCTGAGAATTGTAACTCGGCCAGGGTCATGCATCACCCTGGTCTAGGGGAGTTTTCTGTAAAAAGGGTCGGCACTAAATTGTTTCTGTGTTGTGCATGCATGTGCAGAGGTATCTGTCCACGTGGGGAAATTTTACGGTCAATTAATTTTTCAGTTAATGAGGGCATGTATTTTATTATGAATGTAAAGATCTGGGAGGTTTTTTAACATGTGGGCGACTCCCGTAGGGGCCGTTCACTGCAGGTCTGTATCATGTCAGATTTTGCTGGATCTCGCCCGGACGCCTGACCCTGCCTGAGGGCCAGTAAGGGCTAGCCCGGGCGAGTCTCGAAGGGTGGAACGACGGGTCGTTCAGTCCCAACCCCGCACAGAAAGAAATACCGGCGATCGAGGTGGACAGTGGAGAGGCGTGGTTTGCTTTCGCTGTCGTAGACAGGGGCATGTTGCCCGCGATTGTACGGAGGGTGGTATGCGTCCAGCGCTTCCCCCGAGGGTCAGGTCTCCAAAAAACTAAGTTATGGGGGGGGGGACAAGTCGGAGGTTGTCTTCCCCTCGTCCTCAGACTTTTCAGTATTCAAGTGCCTCCAGGCAAAGGATAGGTCTTGACTCTTCTGGTATCAAGGTCCTTGCTACTGTTCCGCAAAAGGCTTCGGTATGCCCCTTCCTGTCGCTCGAGGTAAAGAAGGGTCAACTCAGAGCGTTAGTTGACTCCGGGTCAGCCCGATCTATCATCTCATCTCGAGTATGTGCGGACCTTGAAAAACAGGGCTTAATAAAAAGGTCGGATCGGTCGTCCGTAGTGTGCTGGACTGCTTCACGGGAAATTCTGCCCATCTCCCGGGTGGTTTCCTTTAAGTTCAAGATCGATGGCTTTTCTTGGGTGTGGCCTTTTCTGGTTTCTCCGGCTCTGGGAGTTGATTGTATTGTGGGTGCCGATTTCATCGCTAAAAGTGGTCTCGTGTTGGACATCCATGGGCACCAGTGTTATTTTAAATTTAATCGGGGCGTTGTTATTCCTTTTCTTGGATACCAGGGAGCTAAGGGAGGTATCCAAGAGGTCGCTTGTCCCGATTCTGCACGAGATCATCTCACTCCCGCCCAGCAGAGGGCCTTAGACCGACTGTGTGAGGAATTTCCCTCAGTATTAACTCCTAAGTTGGGACTCACACATTTATTAGAGTATAAAATTCGTTTGACGGACTCTAAGATAGTGAGGTCGCACCCATACAAATTCGCTCCTCCGAAAATGGCCGTTCTGAGGGAGAAGGTTCAAGAGCTGTTAGAGCAAGGGGTAATTGAACCTTCCAATTCGAGTTGTGCCAGTCCAGCGTTCCTGGTACCCAAGCCTGGGGGTAAGCACCGTATGGTGATAGATTACCGGAAATTGAATTCTAATATTGAGGTGGATTCGGTTCCCCTTCCGGATCTCCACTCAGCTTTCGATTGGTTTAGTGAGGCCAAGTACTTCACCGTGATTGATCGCAACGCTGCATATCACCAAATCCTTTTATCCAAGGAAGTATACCTTACACGGCGTTCTGCGTCCCGTGGAATTTATATCACAGTATACGCGGGTCCCTATGGGTCTGGCGGTGGGCGCCCAAACGCTCACGCGTCTGCTTGACCTGGTGTTTCAAGACGTAAAATTCAAATTCATTTTCAATTATTTGGACGACTTGCTGGTCTACAGCAAAACGTATGAGGAACATCTATGTCATCTAAGGGAGGTGATGGGCAGGCTGAGAAGCGCGGGCCTCACAGTTAATCCGGAGAAAGTGCGAATTGCACAGGAGAGCATATCATTTCTGGGGCATCTGGTCTCGCACCGAGGAGTTACAGTGGACCCTGAAAGGACCCAGGGTATCCGGGATTTTCCTCCGCCAAGGGATGCCAAGGGCATCGCCCGGTTCGTAGGGATGGTTAACTTTTACAGACGGTTTATCCCTAACGCAGCAGAGATTGCTGCACCTCTGAATGAATTGAGAAAGAAGGGGGCTAAATTTGTGTGGGGCGAAAGCCAGCAGAAGGCTTTCGAAACTTTGAAGGAAGCTATCATCTCCCCACCGGTGCTGCGGATGCCGGATTTTTCTCAGCCGTTTATCTTGCAGACGGACGCGAGTTCGGTGGCGCTCGGGGCGGTTCTGTCCCAAGTCGTTGATGGTGCTAGGCAGCCTGTGGCCTTTATTTCCCGAACATTGACCCAGCAGGAAAGAAAGTCATCAGTCTATGAGCTAGAGTGTTTAGCTGTTGTATACGCTCTAGATAAGTTCAGGCGTTTTCTGGAACACGCTGAGTTCCTGCTCGAGACCGACAATCAGGCTCTCTCTTGGCTTCTTGCTCACCCCCGGCAACTGGGTAAAATTGGTAGATGGGTGGTGAAGATCTCATCCTTCAAGTTCAAGGTTCAACACATTAGGGGAACTCAAAATGTGGTTGCAGATGCTTTGTCACGCATGTTTTCCCAACCCAGTGAAGTCCAATCTGAGCAACCCTGTTCTGTTCTGCTAGACTTTCCGTTAGCCTTCACTGATGTGTTGCCCCATCAGTTGAACGATGAAGAGCTGGGTCCTATCATCCAGAATATAAAGGAGGGTAACGTGCAAGCCCCTTACTTCTTGTCCAAGGGCGTCCTGTGTTGTCGAGAAAGAAAGGGACGTGCCCCTAAGATCGAGCTGCCTAGCAAGTTAGTGCCCATGGTCTTCAGCTATTATCACAATTCCCCAGTAGGAGGCCACAAGGGAATTTCGAAGACCATTTCCGGTATTAGGAAACACTTCATCTGGAAGGGCATGGATAGGGACATCGCAACGAGGGTTAAGAGTTGTCATCTGTGTGGCTTGAGTAAACCTGCCCAGAACACCAAGTTAGGGTTGTTGTCATCTGACGTGGCGAGCAGACCGATGGAGAAGTTATTCATCGACTACGTGGGACCCTTCCCGCGTAGCAAGTCAGGTAATGCTTACCTACTTGTCTGTGTGGATGCTTTTTCGAAGTTTGCCTGGCTACTGCCCTTACGGCAGGCAACAGCTCGTTTAACCATAAGTGCGCTTCAGAACCATATTTTTCAGCATTTCGGTCTTCCGACCATCATTGTCTCCGACAATGGCCCCCAGTTCATTTCGGGTGAGTTACGGCGGATGTGTTTCGCCAGCGGAATCAGACATGTAACGACTTCCCCGTATTACCCACAACCGTCCCATGCGGAGAGATTCAATAGGAATCTCAGGTCCGCACTTATTGCTTATCATGCGGAGCAACAGACAACCTGGGACCAGAATCTGAAGGGGTTTGCAAGTAGCTTTGAACACGGCCCTGCATGACAGTCATAAGGCCGTGCCCTTTGAGATCATGTTTGGATTCTCGCCCGCACTCCCGTTGACCAACTTGTGGAATATTGATGATCTTCTGCCACGGGAGCCTGATTCTGGAACTGCGGAGAGATGGAGGGAGGCTCGGAAGAATTTGCTGCGAGCGCACGAGCGGGTCCGTCGACGATACAATCAGGGGCGAACTCCTAACCCCTTTCAGACCGGAGACTGGGTCTACTGTCAAAGCCATCCGATCAGCTCAGCTGTGGACAAAAGAGCCGCTAAATTGTGCTATCGTTGGTCGGGGCCGTATCGTATCCTGGGGTTCGCGTCACCAGTGACAGCGCGGTTGGAAGTGCCGAATGGTAATCCGAGGGAGATTACTACGCATATTTCGAAATTAAAATTATATAGAAAGGGGTAAACGGGCCGACGGGGGGGGGAATGATTGGTGGTCTCTGGGTGCGTAGAGATTTTGTTATTTCAGGGTGTGTGCTCCGGGGGCGTTATCGAGAATGATAGGGTAGCGGGTAGATGTTTCCCACGGTCCCAGTGGGGTTCGTCTGCTTCAGGGATGCGCCCCTGCCTGCGCGAGCCTTGGCTTCCCCCAATTGTCCTTATGTCCGGAGGGAGCCATGTCCTTACCTTTAGTCCCAGCTCATGACCTTTCAATGATCCTTGACCTTCCACCTTCCGATTTTCCTAACCTTCACCTTTTGAAAAAAAAAAAAAAAAACTTTTAGAAAAGCAAAAAAAAAGGAGTTGGAGAGAGGATAGACAGCAAGGAGGTGCTCATGGCGGTTGTGCGCTTTGGGGGCCTGCTTGCTGTTGACATGCCCTTGGAGCACACATGTAAAACTTATTTGTATATTCGAAGTGTCAGATTAACAGGTAGCATGGCTTTGCGCCCGGTCCAGAGTGGGGACCATGGCATCATGGAGGCCATCATTTCCCCTTTTCCCTTGCCCGTGCAGTAACGGTATTGTTTAAAATGGAGGTCGTACCAGAGAATTCCCCCCCGTAGGAATATGGGGCAGAGGCCCTGTTAAGGTGGCAGTCGTGTTCTGGCTTGTGTGGACAAGCCTCAGGAGGTCAGAACTCAGGGAGCTCCCGAACTTTCTTTCGTCTTTTCTTCTCTGTCCCTCTTTGCTGTGGGCTGGCCCTGATCAGGTCAGCGTGCAGCACCCGCACACTTACATACTACACATCTTCTTTCGTCTCTTTCGTTTACCTTCTGAGCCTCTGTTCTCCTGAGAGCAAGTGCTGCTGAGCCGACTTAATCACGAAGACCACTGGCTTGTTTTGGAAGGGGGTACACTGCAGGGTACCCTCCCGGCGTTTAACTGTGAGGCAACCAAGTTGCCCTATTGGGGTGGGGGTGTGCCGTGTTTTGGGAAAAACGCGGCGGTGTTCCTATATATATATATATATATATATATATATATATATATATAGCGGAAGGATTAAAATTACGTATTTGACTACGCGAGGGGGTTACGTAAAAATTTACGTACGCTTATTCGGACTTTGTCATTATGATTTTCCCCTCTGCCGGCCGACGCGTGCGCGCTCTAGGTCGGAGGTTACGTACTGTTTTTTCAAGCATCGATTCGCTCAGTTCAATTTTGCCTTTCGGCGTATTAACGACTGGTCTCCGGCTGACAGAGCAAATGTAAAAGTTTTCGTCTTCTAGCTGCTATACTTATGGATAAGTAGAAGTCTACGCGACCTCCGGTAAGTCTATTAACATATATAAATTAGTTATTCATAAAAACAAATTGTATTTATTTGATATTAGCGCGGATGCGTTGCGATAGATATTGCAGTGATTCATCACCACGTGGCAGCCACCAGGTTAAAATTTGTTTTATGTATGTTTTAACCTTAACGCTGGTTAACCGATATTAGCAGTAATAATAGAATAATGTGTTATAATAATGTAGTAATAATCATACTGAATTCATTAAACTAAGATGGGGCGTAAGTCAGTTATTTTCTGAAATCAGTGTACATCACGGACTTGTCAAAGTTTGCTAATTCCTGTAAGGGGAGTTAAGTGCTTCATGAAAACTTTTGCATAACTATTAATTAAAATGATTATTATTATGGAATGACTATATTTGGACATATTATATATTAAAATATGTAAAAGGGTCATTTTGAAGCGATTTATTAGATTCAATGGTGTTCTATACTTAGTAAATTTTCGGAGTTTATAAACTGGGCAGGCCATGCTATGTCAGCTGGTAAATGTGGTAGTGTGTTTTATTAACTTGTAAGTAATCCCAGATATAATTGTGCAGGGTTTCTGATGTAGACGGGAATCTGTCCCGCTCCAGAAGGAAGGCCGAACAACTGCCTCCGAGGATGTAGATTCAAACACTTTCGTCAGCTGTCAGCCGGAATGGACGGACAAAGTACACTCCACGGAACCCTCTAACTACACGCTACTAACCAGGTGAAATTTAACCTTATTAAACCAAAATGTTGTGGCCGATAAACTCTTTTGAGACACTTGTGCAGACGCTCCAGTTTGGAAAATTATATCCGGATAATGGGGGGTTATATTTTACGTTGTAATTTTTTGTAAGGCTTACGCCTCAGGAATATATCAATGTTTATCTCATTCTGAGAATTGTAACTCGGCCAGGGTCATGCATCACCCTGGTCGAGGGGAGTTTTCTGTAAAAAGGGTCGGCACTAAATTGTTTCTGTGTTGTGCATGCATGTGCAGAGGTATCTGTCCACGTGGGGAAATTTTACGGTCAATTAATTTTTCAGTTAATGAGGGCATGTATTTTATTATGAATGTAAAGATCTGGGAGGTGTTTTAACATGTGGGCGACTCCCGTAGGGGCCGTTCACTGCAGGTCTGTATCATGTCAGATTTTGCTGGATCTCGCCCGGACGCCTGACCCTGCCTGAGGGCCAGTAAGGGCTAGCCCGGGCGAGTCTCGAAGGGTGGAACGACGGGTCGTTCAGTCCCAACCCCGCACAGAAAGAAATACCGGCGATCGAGGTGGACAGTGGAGAGGCGTGGTTTGCTTTCGCTGTCGTAGACAGGGGCATGATGCCCGCGATTGTACGGAGGGTGGTATGCGTCCAGCGCTTCCCCCGAGGGTCAGGTCTCCAAAAAACTAAGTTATGGGGGGGGGACAAGTCGGAGGTTGTCTTCCCCTCGTCCTCAGACTTTTCAGTATTCAAGTGCCTCCAGGCAAAGGATAGGTCTTGACTCTTCTGGTATCAAGGTCCTTGCTACTGTTCCGCAAAAGGCTTCGGTATGCCCCTTCCTGTCGCTCGAGGTAAAGAAGGGTCAACTCAGAGCGTTAGTTGACTCCGGGTCAGCCCGATCTATCATCTCATCTCGAGTATGTGCGGACCTTGAAAAACAGGGCTTAATAAAAAGGTCGGATCGGTCGTCCGTAGTGTGCTGGACTGCTTCACGGGAAATTCTGCCCATCTCCCGGGTGGTTTCCTTTAAGTTCAAGATCGATGGCTTTTCTTGGGTGTGGCCTTTTCTGGTTTCTCCGGCTCTGGGAGTTGATTGTATTGTGGGTGCCGATTTCATCGCTAAAAGTGGTCTCGTGTTGGACATCCATGGGCACCAGTGTTATTTTAAATTTAATCGGGGCGTTGTTATTCCTTTTCTTGGATACCAGGGAGCTAAGGGAGGTATCCAAGAGGTCGCTTGTCCCGATTCTGCACGAGATCATCTCACTCCCGCCCAGCAGAGGGCCTTAGACCGACTGTGTGAGGAATTTCCCTCAGTATTAACTCCTAAGTTGGGACTCACACATTTATTAGAGTATAAAATTCGTTTGACGGACTCTAAGATAGTGAGGTCGCACCCATACAAATTCGCTCCTCCGAAAATGGCCGTTCTGAGGGAGAAGGTTCAAGAGCTGTTAGAGCAAGGGGTAATTGAACCTTCCAATTCGAGTTGTGCCAGTCCAGCGTTCCTGGTACCCAAGCCTGGGGGTAAGCACCGTATGGTGATAGATTACCGGAAATTGAATTCTAATATTGAGGTGGATTCGGTTCCCCTTCCGGATCTCCACTCAGCTTTCGATTGGTTTAGTGAGGCCAAGTACTTCACCGTGATTGATCGCAACGCTGCATATCACCAAATCCTTTTATCCAAGGAAGTATACCTTATACGGCGTTCTGCGTCCCGTGGAATTTATATCACAGTATACGCGGGTCCCTATGGGTCTGGCGGTGGGCGCCCAAACGCTCACGCGTCTGCTTGACCTGGTGTTTCAAGACGTAAAATTCAAATTCATTTTCAATTATTTGGACGACTTGCTGGTCTACAGCAAAACGTATGAGGAACATCTATGTCATCTAAGGGAGGTGATGGGCAGGCTGAGAAGCGCGGGCCTCACAGTTAATCCGGAGAAAGTGCGAATTGCACAGGAGAGCATATCATTTCTGGGGCATCTGGTCTCGCACCGAGGAGTTACAGTGGACCCTGAAAGGACCCAGGGTATCCGGGATTTTCCTCCGCCAAGGGATGCCAAGGGCATCGCCCGGTTCGTAGGGATGGTTAACTTTTACAGACGGTTTATCCCTAACGCAGCAGAGATTGCTGCACCTCTGAATGAATTGAGAAAGAAGGGGGCTAAATTTGTGTGGGGCGAAAGCCAGCAGAAGGCTTTCGAAACTTTGAAGGAAGCTATCATCTCCCCACCGGTGCTGCGGATGCCGGATTTTTCTCAGCCGTTTATCTTGCAGACGGACGCGAGTTCGGTGGCGCTCGGGGCGGTTCTGTCCCAAGTCGTTGATGGTGCTAGGCAGCCTGTGGCCTTTATGTCCCGAACATTGACCCAGCAGGAAAGAAAGTCATCAGCCTATGAGCTAGAGTGTTTAGCTGTTGTATACGCTCTAGATAAGTTCAGGCGTTTTCTGGAACACGCTGAGTTCCTGCTCGAGACCGACAATCAGGCTCTCTCTTGGCTTCTTGCTCACCCCCGGCAACTGGGTAAAATTGGTAGATGGGTGGTGAAGATTTCATCCTTCAAGTTCAAGGTTCAA
The DNA here is from genome assembly GCA_034769895.1 of Magicicada septendecula. Taxonomy (NCBI): domain Eukaryota; kingdom Metazoa; phylum Arthropoda; class Insecta; order Hemiptera; family Cicadidae; genus Magicicada; species Magicicada septendecula. Next base: position 198,606,429 of record CM068369.1, read on the forward strand.
CACATTAGGGGAACTCAAAATGTGGTTGCAGATGCTTTGTCACGCATGTTTTCCCAACCCAGTGAAGTCCAATCTGAGCAACCCTGTTCTGTTCTGCTAGACTTTCCGTTAGCCTTCACTGATGTGTTGCCCCATCAGTTGAACGATGAAGAGCTGGGTCCTATCATCCAGAATATAAAGGAGGGTAACGTGCAGGCCCCTTACTTCTTGTCCAAGGGCGTCCTGTGTTGTCGAGAAAGAAAGGGACGTGCCCCTAAGATCGTGCTGCCTAGCAAGTTAGTGCCCATGGTCTTCAGCTATTATCACAATTCCCCAGTAGGAGGCCACAAGGGAATTTCGAAGACCATTTCCGGTATTAGGAAACACTTCATCTGGAAGGGCATGGATAGGGACATCGCAACGAGGGTTAAGAGTTGTCATCTGTGTGGCTTGAGTAAACCTGCCCAGAACACCAAGTTAGGGTTGTTGTCATCTGACGTGGCGAGCAGACCGATGGAGAAGTTATTCATCGACTACGTGGGACCCTTCCCGCGTAGCAAGTCAGGTAATGCTTACCTACTTGTCTGTGTGGATGCTTTTTCGAAGTTTGCCTGGCTACTGCCCTTACGGCAGGCAACAGCTCGTTTAACCATAAGTGCGCTTCAGAACCATATTTTTCAGCATTTCGGTCTTCCGACCATCATTGTCTCCGACAATGGCCCCCAGTTCATTTCGGGTGAGTTACGGCGGATGTGTTTCGCCAGCGGAATCAGACATGTAACGACTTCCCCGTATTACCCACAACCGTCCCATGCGGAGAGATTCAATAGGAATCTCAGGTCCGCACTTATTGCTTATCATGCGGAGCAACAGACAACCTGGGACCAGAATCTGAAGTGGTTGCAGCTAGCTTTGAACACGGCCCTGCATGACAGTCATAAGGCCGTGCCCTTTGAGATCATGTTTGGATTCTCGCCCGCACTCCCGTTGACCAACTTGTGGAATATTGATGATCTTCTGCCACGGGAGCCCGATTCTGGAACTGCGGAGAGATGGAGGGAGGCTCGGAAGAATTTGCTGCGAGCGCACGAGCGGGTCCGTCGACGATACAATCAGGGGCGAACTCCTAACCCCTTTCAGACCGGAGACTGGGTCTACTGTCAAAGCCATCCGATCAGCTCAGCTGTGGACAAAAGAGCCGCTAAATTGTGCTATCGTTGGTCGGGGCCGTATCGTATCCTGGGGTTCGCGTCACCAGTGACAGCGCGGTTGGAAGTGCCGAATGGTAATCCGAGGGAGATTACTACGCATATTTCGAAATTAAAATTATATAGAAAGGGGTAAACGGGCTGACGGGGGGGAATGATTGGTGGTCTCTGGGTGCGTAGAGATTTTGTTATTTCAGGGTGTGTGCTCCGGGGGCGTTATCGAGAATGATAGGGTAGCGGGTAGATGTTTCCCACGGTCCCAGTGGGGTTCGTCTGCTTCAGGGATGCGCCCCTGCCTGCGCGAGCCTTGGCTTCCCCCAATTGTCCTTATGTCCGGAGGGAGCCATGTCCTTACCTTTAGTCCCAGCTCATGACCTTTCAATGATCCTTGACCTTCCACCTTCCAATTTTCCTAACCTTCCCCTTTTGAAAAAAAAAAAAAAACTTTTAGAAAAGCAAAAAAAAAGGAGTTGGAGAGAGGATAGACAGCAAGGAGGTGCTCAGGGGCGGTTCTGCGCTTTGGGGGCCTGCTTGCTGTTGACATGCCCTTGGAGCACACATGTAAAACTTATTTGTATATCCGAAGTGTCAGATTAACAGGTAGCATGGCTTTGCGCCCGGTCCAGAGTGGGGACCATGGCATCATGGAGGCCATCATTTCCCCTTTTCCCTTGCCCGTGCAGTAACGGTATTGTTTAAAATGGAGGTCGTACCAGAGAATTCCCCCCCGTAGGAATATGGGGCAGAGGCCCTGTTAAGGTGGCAGTCGTGTTCTGGCTTGTGTGGACAAGCCTCAGGAGGTCAGAACTCAGGGAGCTCCCGAACTTTCTTTCGTCTTTTCTTCTCTGTCCCTCTTTGCTGTGGGCTGGCCCTGATCAGGTCAGCGTGCAGCACCCGCACACTTACATACTACACATCTTCTTTCGTCTCTTTCGTTTACCTTCTGAGCCTCTGTTCTCCTGAGAGCAAGTGCTGCTGAGCCGACTTAATCACGAAGACCACTGGCTGGTTTTGGAAGGGGGTACACTGCAGGGTACCCTCCCGGCGTTTAACTGTGAGGCAACCAAGTTGCCCTATTGGGGTGGGGGTGTGCCGTGTTTTGGGAAAAACGCGGCGGTGTTCGTATATATATATATATATATATATATAGCGGAAGGATTAAAATTACGTATTTGACTACGCGAGGGGGTTACGTAAAAATTTACGTACGCTTATTCGGACTTTGTCATTATGATTTTCCCCTCTGCCGGCCGACGCGTGCGCGCTCTAGGTCGGAGGTTACGTACTGTTTTTTCAAGCGTCGATTCGCTCAGTACAATTTTGCCTTTCGGCGTATTAACGACTGGTCTCCGGCTGACAGAGCAAATGTAAAAGTTTTCGTCTTCTAGCTGCTATACTTATGGATAAGTAGAAGTCTACGCGACCTCCGGTAAGTCTATTAACATATATAAATTAGTTATTCATAAAAACAAATTGTATTTATTTGATATTAGCGCGGATGCGTTGCGATAGATATTGCAGTGATTCATCACTACGTGGCAGCCACCAGGTTAAAATTTGTTTTATGTATGTTTTAACCTTAACGCTGGTTAACCGATATTAGCAGTAATAATAGAATAATGTGTTATAATAATGTAGTAATAATCATACTGAATTCATTAAACTAAGATGGGGCGTAAGTCAGTTATTTTCTGAAATCAGTGTACATCACGGACTTGTCAAAGTTTGCTAATTCCTGTAAGGGGAGTTAAGTGCTTCATGAAAACTTTTGCATAACTATTAATTAAAATGATTATTATTATGGAATGACTATATTTGGACATATTATATATTAAAATATGTAAAAGGGTCATTTTGAAGCGATTTATTAGATTCAATGGTGTTCTATACTTAGTAAATTTTCGGAGTTTATAAACTGGGCAGGCCATGCTATGTCAGCTGGTAAATGTGGTAGTGTGTTTTATTAACTTGTAAGTAATCCCAGATATAATTGTGCAGGGTTTCTGATGTAGACGGGAATCTGTCCCGCTCCAGAAGGAAGGCCGAACAACTGCCTCCGAGGATGTAGATTCAAACACTTTCGTCAGCTGTCAGCCGGAATGGACGGACAAAGTACACTCCACGGAACCCTCTAACTACACGCTACTAACCAGGTGAAATTTAACCTTATTAAACCAAAATGTTGTGGCCGATAAACTCTTTTGAGACACTTGTGCAGACGCTCCAGTTTGGAAAATTATATCCGGATAATGGGGGGTTATATTTTACGTTGTAATTTTTTGTAAGGCTTACGCCTCAGGAATATATCAATGTTTATCTCATTCTGAGAATTGTAACTCGGCCAGGGTCATGCATCACCCTGGTCGAGGGGAGTTTTCTGTAAAAAGGGTCGGCACTAAATTGTTTCTGTGTTGTGCATGCATGTGCAGAGGTATCTGTCCACGTGGGGAAATTTTACGGTCAATTAATTTTTCAGTTAATGAGGGCATGTATTTTATTATGAATGTAAAGATCTGGGAGGTGTTTTAACATGTGGGCGACTCCCGTAGGGGCCGTTCACTGCAGGTCTGTATCATGTCAGATTTTGCTGGATCTCGCCCGGACGCCTGACCCTGCCTGAGGGCCAGTAAGGGCTAGCCCGGGCGAGTCTCGAAGGGTGGAACGACGGGTCGTTCAGTCCCAACCCCGCACAGAAAGAAATACCGGCGATCGAGGTGGACAGTGGAGAGGCGTGGTTTGCTTTCGCTGTCGTAGACAGGGGCATGATGCCCGCGATTGTACGGAGGGTGGTATGCGTCCAGCGCTTCCCCCGAGGGTCAGGTCTCCAAAAAACTAAGTTATGGGGGGGGGGACAAGTCGGAGGTTGTCTTCCCCTCGTCCTCAGACTTTTCAGTATTCAAGTGCCTCCAGGCAAAGGATAGGTCTTGACTCTTCTGGTATCAAGGTCCTTGCTACTGTTCCGCAAAAGGCTTCGGTATGCCCCTTCCTGTCGCTCGAGGTAAAGAAGGGTCAACTCAGAGCGTTAGTTGACTCCGGGTCAGCCCGATCTATCATCTCATCTCGAGTATGTGCGGACCTTGAAAAACAGGGCTTAATAAAAAGGTCGGATCGGTCGTCCGTAGTGTGCTGGACTGCTTCACGGGAAATTCTGCCCATCTCCCGGGTGGTTTCCTTTAAGTTCAAGATCGATGGCTTTTCTTGGGTGTGGCCTTTTCTGGTTTCTCCGGCTCTGGGAGTTGATTGTATTGTGGGTGCCGATTTCATCGCTAAAAGTGGTCTCGTGTTGGACATCCATGGGCACCAGTGTTATTTTAAATTTAATCGGGGCGTTGTTATTCCTTTTCTTGGATACCAGGGAGCTAAGGGAGGTATCCAAGAGGTCGCTTGTCCCGATTCTGCACGAGATCATCTCACTCCCGCCCAGCAGAGGGCCTTAGACCGACTGTGTGAGGAATTTCCCTCAGTATTAACTCCTAAGTTGGGACTCACACATTTATTAGAGTATAAAATTCGTTTGACGGACTCTAAGATAGTGAGGTCGCACCCATACAAATTCGCTCCTCCGAAAATGGCCGTTCTGAGGGAGAAGGTTCAAGAGCTGTTAGAGCAAGGGGTAATTGAACCTTCCAATTCGAGTTGTGCCAGTCCAGCGTTCCTGGTACCCAAGCCTGGGGGTAAGCACCGTATGGTGATAGATTACCGGAAATTGAATTCTAATATTGAGGTGGATTCGGTTCCCCTTCCGGATCTCCACTCAGCTTTCGATTGGTTTAGTGAGGCCAAGTACTTCACCGTGATTGATCGCAACGCTGCATATCACCAAATCCTTTTATCCAAGGAAGTATACCTTATACGGCGTTCTGCGTCCCGTGGAATTTATATCACAGTATACGCGGGTCCCTATGGGTCTGGCGGTGGGCGCCCAAACGCTCACGCGTCTGCTTGACCTGGTGTTTCAAGACGTAAAATTCAAATTCATTTTCAATTATTTGGACGACTTGCTGGTCTACAGCAAAACGTATGAGGAACATCTATGTCATCTAAGGGAGGTGATGGGCAGGCTGAGAAGCGCGGGCCTCACAGTTAATCCGGAGAAAGTGCGAATTGCACAGGAGAGCATATCATTTCTGGGGCATCTGGTCTCGCACCGAGGAGTTACAGTGGACCCTAAAAGGACCCAGGGTATCCGGGTTTTTCCTCCGCCAAGGGATGCCAAGGGCATCGCCCGGTTCGTAGGGATGGTTAACTTTTACAGACGGTTTATCCCTAACGCAGCAGAGATTGCTGCACCTCTGAATGAATTGAGAAAGAAGGGGGCTAAATTTGTGTGGGGCGAAAGCCAGCAGAAGGCTTTCGAAACTTTGAAGGAAGCTATCATCTCCCCACCGGTGCTGCGGATGCCGGATTTTTCTCAGCCGTTTATCTTGCAGACGGACGCGAGTTCGGTGGCGCTCGGGGCGGTTCTGTCCCAAGTCGTTGATGGTGCTAGGCAGCCTGTGGCCTTTATGTCCCGAACATTGACCCAGCAGGAAAGAAAGTCATCAGCCTATGAGCTAGAGTGTTTAGCTGTTGTATACGCTCTAGATAAGTTCAGGCGTTTTCTGGAACACGCTGAGTTCCTGCTCGAGACCGACAATCAGGCTCTCTCTTGGCTTCTTGCTCACCCCCGGCAACTGGGTAAAATTGGTAGATGGGTGGTGAAGATTTCATCCTTCAAGTTCAAGGTTCAACACATTAGGGGAACTCAAAATGTGGTTGCAGATGCTTTGTCACGCATGTTTTCCCAACCCAGTGAAGTCCAATCTGAGCAACCCTGTTCTGTTCTGCTAGACTTTCCGTTAGCCTTCACTGATGTGTTGCCCCATCAGTTGAACGATGAAGAGCTGGGTCCTATCATCCAGAATATAAAGGAGGGTAACGTGCAGGCCCCTTACTTCTTGTCCAAGGGCGTCCTGTGTTGTCGAGAAAGAAAGGGACGTGCCCCTAAGATCGTGCTGCCTAGCAAGTTAGTGCCCATGGTCTTCAGCTATTATCACAATTCCCCAGTAGGAGGCCACAAGGGAATTTCGAAGACCATTTCCGGTATTAGGAAACACTTCATCTGGAAGGGCATGGATAGGGACATCGCAACGAGGGTTAAGAGTTGTCATCTGTGTGGCTTGAGTAAACCTGCCCAGAACACCAAGTTAGGGTTGTTGTCATCTGACGTGGCGAGCAGACCGATGGAGAAGTTATTCATCGACTACGTGGGACCCTTCCCGCGTAGCAAGTCAGGTAATGCTTACCTACTTGTCTGTGTGGATGCTTTTTCGAAGTTTGCCTGGCTACTGCCCTTACGGCAGGCAACAGCTCGTTTAACCATAAGTGCGCTTCAGAACCATATTTTTCAGCATTTCGGTCTTCCGACCATCATTGTCTCCGACAATGGCCCCCAGTTCATTTCGGGTGAGTTACGGCGGATGTGTTTCGCCAGCGGAATCAGACATGTAACGACTTCCCCGTATTACCCACAACCGTCCCATGCGGAGAGATTCAATAGGAATCTCAGGTCCGCACTTATTGCTTATCATGCGGAGCAACAGACAACCTGGGACCAGAATCTGAAGTGGTTGCAGCTAGCTTTGAACACGGCCCTGCATGACAGTCATAAGGCCGTGCCCTTTGAGATCATGTTTGGATTCTCGCCCGCACTCCCGTTGACCAACTTGTGGAATATTGATGATCTTCTGCCACGGGAGCCCGATTCTGGAACTGCGGAGAGATGGAGGGAGGCTCGGAAGAATTTGCTGCGAGCGCACGAGCGGGTCCGTCGACGATACAATCAGGGGCGAACTCCTAACCCCTTTCAGACCGGAGACTGGGTCTACTGTCAAAGCCATCCGATCAGCTCAGCTGTGGACAAAAGAGCCGCTAAATTGTGCTATCGTTGGTCGGGGCCGTATCGTATCCTGGGGTTCGCGTCACCAGTGACAGCGCGGTTGGAAGTGCCGAATGGTAATCCGAGGGAGATTACTACGCATATTTCGAAATTAAAATTATATAGAAAGGGGTAAACGGGCTGACGGGGGGGAATGATTGGTGGTCTCTGGGTGCGTAGAGATTTTGTTATTTCAGGGTGTGTGCTCCGGGGGCGTTATCGAGAATGATAGGGTAGCGGGTAGATGTTTCCCACGGTCCCAGTGGGGTTCGTCTGCTTCAGGGATGCGCCCCTGCCTGCGCGAGCCTTGGCTTCCCCCAATTGTCCTTATGTCCGGAGGGAGCCATGTCCTTACCTTTAGTCCCAGCTCATGACCTTTCAATGATCCTTGACCTTCCACCTTCCAATTTTCCTAACCTTCCCCTTTTGAAAAAAAAAAAAAACTTTTAGAAAAGCAAAAAAAAAGGAGTTGGAGAGAGGATAGACAGCAAGGAGGTGCTCAGGGGCGGTTCTGCGCTTTGGGGGCCTGCTTGCTGTTGACATGCCCTTGGAGCACACATGTAAAACTTATTTGTATATCCGAAGTGTCAGATTAACAGGTAGCATGGCTTTGCGCCCGGTCCAGAGTGGGGACCATGGCATCATGGAGGCCATCATTTCCCCTTTTCCCTTGCCCGTGCAGTAACGGTATTGTTTAAAATGGAGGTCGTACCAGAGAATTCCCCCCCGTAGGAATATGGGGCAGAGGCCCTGTTAAGGTGGCAGTCGTGTTCTGGCTTGTGTGGACAAGCCTCAGGAGGTCAGAACTCAGGGAGCTCCCGAACTTTCTTTCGTCTTTTCTTCTCTGTCCCTCTTTGCTGTGGGCTGGCCCTGATCAGGTCAGCGTGCAGCACCCGCACACTTACATACTACACATCTTCTTTCGTCTCTTTCGTTTACCTTCTGAGCCTCTGTTCTCCTGAGAGCAAGTGCTGCTGAGCCGACTTAATCACGAAGACCACTGGCTGGTTTTGGAAGGGGGTACACTGCAGGGTACCCTCCCGGCGTTTAACTGTGAGGCAACCAAGTTGCCCTATTGGGGTGGGGGTGTGCCGTGTTTTGGGAAAAACGCGGCGGTGTTCCTATATATATATATATATATATATATATATATATATATATATATATATATAGCGGAAGGATTAAAATTACGTATTTGACTACGCGAGGGGGTTACGTAAAAATTTACGTACGCTTATTCGGACTTTGTCATTATGATTTTCCCCTCTGCCGGCCGACGCGTGCGCGCTCTAGGTCGGAGGTTACGTACTGTTTTTTCAAGCGTCGATTCGCTCAGTTCAATTTTGCCTTTCGGCGTATTAACGACTGGTCTCCGGCTGACAGAGCAAATGTAAAAGTTTTCGTCTTCTAGCTGCTATACTTATGGATAAGTAGAAGTCTACGCGACCTCCGGTAAGTCTATTAACATATATAAATTAGTTATTCATAAAAACAAATTGTATTTATTTGATATTAGCGCGGATGCGTTGCGATAGATATTGCAGTGATTCATCACCACGTGGCAGCCACTAGGTTAAAATTTCTTTTATGTATGTTTTAACCTTAACGCTGGTTAACCGATATTAGCAGTAATAATAGAATAATGTGTTATAATAATGTAGTAATAATCATACTGAATTCATTAAACTAAGATGGGGCGTAAGTCAGTTATTTTCTGAAATCAGTGTACATCACGGACTTGTCAAAGTTTGCTAATTCCTGTAAGGGGAGTTAAGTGCTTCATGAAAACTTTTGCATAACTATTAATTAAAATGATTATTATTATGGAATGACTATATTTGGACATATTATATATTAAAATATGTAAAAGGGTCATTTTGAAGCGATTTATTAGATTCAATGGTGTTCTATACTTAGTAAATTTTCGGAGTTTATAAACTGGGCAGGCCATGCTATGTCAGCTGGTAAATGTGGTAGTGTGTTTTATTAACTTGTAAGTAATCCCAGATATAATTGTGCAGGGTTTCTGATGTAGACGGGAATCTGTCCCGCTCCAGAAGGAAGGCCGAACAACTGCCTCCGAGGATGTAGATTCAAACACTTTCGTCAGCTGTCAGCCGGAATGGACGGACAAAGTACACTCCACGGAACCCTCTAACTACACGCTACTAACCAGGTGAAATTTAACCTTATTAAACCAAAATGTTGTGGCCGATAAACTCTTTTGAGACACTTGTGCAGACGCTCCAGTTTGGAAAATTATATCCGGATAATGGGGGGTTATATTTTACGTTGTAATTTTTTGTAAGGCTTACGCCTCAGGAATATATCAATGTTTATCTCATTCTGAGAATTGTAACTCGGCCAGGGTCATGCATCACCCTGGTCGAGGGGAGTTTTCTGTAAAAAGGGTCGGCACTAAATTGTTTCTGTGTTGTGCATGCATGTGCAGAGGTATCTGTCCACGTGGGGAAATTTTACGGTCAATTAATTTTTCAGTTAATGAGGGCATGTATTTTATTATGAATGTAAAGATCTGGGAGGTGTTTTAACATGTGGGCGACTCCCGTAGGGGCCGTTCACTGCAGGTCTGTATCATGTCAGATTTTGCTGGATCTCGCCCGGACGCCTGACCCTGCCTGAGGGCCAGTAAGGGCTAGCCCGGGCGAGTCTCGAAGGGTGGAACGACGGGTCGTTCAGTCCCAACCCCGCACAGAAAGAAATACCGGCGATCGAGGTGGACAGTGGAGAGGCGTGGTTTGCTTTCGCTGTCGTAGACAGGGGCATGATGCCCGCGATTGTACGGAGGGTGGTATGCGTCCAGCGCTTCCCCCGAGGGTCAGGTCTCCAAAAAACTAAGTTATGGGGGGGGGACAAGTCGGAGGTTGTCTTCCCCTCGTCCTCAGACTTTTCAGTATTCAAGTGCCTCCAGGCAAAGGATAGGTCTTGACTCTTCTGGTATCAAGGTCCTTGCTACTGTTTCGCAAAAGGCTTCGGTATGCCCCTTCCTGTCGCTCGAGGTAAAGAAGGGTCAACTCAGAGCGTTAGTTGACTCCGGGTCAGCCCGATCTATCATCTCATCTCGAGTATGTGCGGACCTTGAAAAACAGGGCTTAATAAAAAGGTCGGATCGGTCGTCCGTAGTGTGCTGGACTGCTTCACGGGAAATTCTGCCCATCTCCCGGGTGGTTTCCTTTAAGTTCAAGATCGATGGCTTTTCTTGGGTGTGGCCTTTTCTGGTTTCTCCGGCTCTGGGAGTTGATTGTATTGTGGGTGCCGATTTCATCGCTAAAAGTGGTCTCGTGTTGGACATCCATGGGCACCAGTGTTATTTTAAATTTAATCGGGGCGTTTTTATTCCTTTTCTTGGATACCAGGGAGCTAAGGGAGGTATCCAAGAGGTCGCTTGTCCCGATTCTGCACGAGATCATCTCACTCCCGCCCAGCAGAGGGCCTTAGACCGACTGTGTGAGGAATTTCCCTCAGTATTAACTCCTAAGTTGGGACTCACACATTTATTAGAGTATAAAATTCGTTTGACGGACTCTAAGATAGTGAGGTCGCACCCATACAAATTCGCTCCTCCGAAAATGGCCGTTCTGAGGGAGAAGGTTCAAGAGCTGTTAGAGCAAGGGGTAATTGAACCTTCCAATTCGAGTTGTGCCAGTCCAGCGTTCCTGGTACCCAAGCCTGGGGGTAAGCACCGTATGGTGATAGATTACCGGAAATTGAATTCTAATATTGAGGTGGATTCGGTTCCCCTTCCGGATCTCCACTCAGCTTTCGATTGGTTTAGTGAGGCCAAGTACTTCACCGTGATTGATCGCAACGCTGCATATCACCAAATCCTTTTATCCAAGGAAGTATACCTTACACGGCGTTCTGCGTCCCGTGGAATTTATATCACAGTATACGCGGGTCCCTATGGGTCTGGCGGTGGGCGCCCAAACGCTCACGCGTCTGCTTGACCTGGTGTTTCAAGACGTAAAATTCAAATTCATTTTCAATTATTTGGACGACTTGCTGGTCTACAGCAAAACGTATGAGGAACATCTATGTCATCTAAGGGAGGTGATGGGCAGGCTGAGAAGCGCGGGCCTCACAGTTAATCCGGAGAAAGTGCGAATTGCACAGGAGAGCATATCATTTCTGGGGCATCTGGTCTCGCACCGAGGAGTTACAGTGGACCCTGAAAGGACCCAGGGTATCCGGGATTTTCCTCCGCCAAGGGATGCCAAGGGCATCGCCCGGTTCGTAGGGATGGTTAACTTTTACAGACGGTTTATCCCTAACGCAGCAGAGATTGCTGCACCTCTGAATGAATTGAGAAAGAAGGGGGCTAAATTTGTGTGGGGCGAAAGCCAGCAGAAGGCTTTCGAAACTTTGAAGGAAGCTATCATCTCCCCACCGGTGCTGCGGATGCCGGATTTTTCTCAGCCGTTTATCTTGCAGACGGACGCGAGTTCGGTGGCGCTCGGGGCGGTTCTGTCCCAAGTCGTTGATGGTGCTAGGCAGCCTGTGGCCTTTATGTCCCGAACATTGACCCAGCAGGAAAGAAAGTCATCAGTCTATGAGCTAGAGTGTTTAGCTGTTGTATACGCTCTAGATAAGTTCAGGCGTTTTCTGGAACACGCTGAGTTCCTGCTCGAGACCGACAATCAGGCTCTCTCTTGGCTTCTTGCTCACCCCCGGCAACTGGGTAAAATTGGTAGATGGGTGGTGAAGATTTCATCCTTCAAGTTCAAGGTTCAACACATTAGGGGAACTCAAAATGTGGTTGCAGATGCTTTGTCACGCATGTTTTCCCAACCCAGTGAAGTCCAATCTGAGCAACCCTGTTCTGTTCTGCTAGACTTTCCGTTAGCCTTCACTGATGTGTTGCCCCATCAGTTGAACGATGAAGAGCTGGGTCCTATCATCCAGAATATAAAGGAGGGTAACGTGCAGGCCCCTTACTTCTTGTCCAAGGGCGTCCTGTGTTGTCGAGAAAGAAAGGGACGTGCCCCTAAGATCGAGCTGCCTAGCAAGTTAGTGCCCATGGTCTTCAGCTATTATCACAATTCCCCAGTAGGAGGCCACAAGGGAATTTCGAAGACCATTTCCGGTATTAGGAAACACTTCATCTGGAAGGGCATGGATAGGGACATCGCAACGAGGGTTAAGAGTTGTCATCTGTGTGGCTTGAGTAAACCTGCCCAGAACACCAAGTTAGGGTTGTTGTCATCTGACGTGGCGAGCAGACCGATGGAGAAGTTATTCATCGACTACGTGGGACCCTTCCCGCGTAGCAAGTCAGGTAATGCTTACCTACTTGTCTGTGTGGATGCTTTTTCGAAGTTTGCCTGGCTACTGCCCTTACGGCAGGCAACAGCTCGTTTAACCATAAGTGCGCTTCAGAACCATATTTTTCAGCATTTCGGTCTTCCGACCATCATTGTCTCCGACAATGGCCCCCAGTTCATTTCGGGTGAGTTACGGCGGATGTGTTTCGCCAGCGGAATCAGACATGTAACGACTTCCCCGTATTACCCACAACCGTCCCATGCGGAGAGATTCAATAGGAATCTCAGGTCCGCACTTATTGCTTATCATGCGGAGCAACAGACAACCTGGGACCAGAATCTGAAGTGGTTGCAGCTAGCTTTGAACACGGCCCTGCATGACAGTCATAAGGCCGTGCCCTTTGAGATCATGTTTGGATTCTCGCCCGCACTCCCGTTGACCAACTTGTGGAATATTGATGATCTTCTGCCACGGGAGCCCGATTCTGGAACTGCGGAGAGATGGAGGGAGGCTCGGAAGAATTTGCTGCGAGCGCACGAGCGGGTCCGTCGACGATACAATCAGGGGCGAACTCCTAACCCCTTTCAGACCGGAGACTGGGTCTACTGTCAAATCCATCCGATCAGCTCAGCTGTGGACAAAAGAGCCGCTAAATTGTGCTATCTTTGGTCGGGGCCGTATCGTATCCTGGGGTTCGCGTCACCAGTGACAGCGCGGTTGGAAGTGCCGAATGGTAATCCGAGGGAGATTACTACGCATATTTCGAAATTAAAATTATATAGAAAGGGGTAAACGGGCTGACGGTGGGGAATGATTGGTGGTCTCTGGGTGCGTAGAGATTTTGTTATTTCAGGGTGTGTGCTCCGGGGGCGTTATCGAGAATGATAGGGTAGCGGGTAGATGTTTCCCACGGTCCCAGTGGGGTTCGTCTGCTTCAGGGATGCGCCCCTGCCTGCGCGAGCCTTGGCTTCCCCCAATTGTCCTTATGTCCGGAGGGAGCCATGTCCTTACCTTTAGTCCCAGCTCATGACCTTTCAATGATCCTTGACCTTCCACCTTCCAATTTTCCTAACCTTCCCCTTTTGAAAAAAAAAAAAAAAAACTTTTAGAAAAGCAAAAAAAAAGGAGTTGGAGAGAGGATAGACAGCAAGGAGGTGCTCAGGGGCGGTTCTGCGCTTTGGGGGCCTGCTTGCTGTTGACATGCCCTTGGAGCACACATGTAAAACTTATTTGTATATCCGAAGTGTCAGATTAACAGGTAGCATGGCTTTGCGCCCGGTCCAGAGTGGGGACCATGGCATCATGGAGGCCATCATTTCCCCTTTTCCCTTGCCCGTGCAGTAACGGTATTGTTTAAAATGGAGGTCGTACCAGAGAATTCCCCCCCGTAGGAATATGGGGCAGAGGCCCTGTTAAGGTGGCAGTCGTGTTCTGGCTTGTGTGGACAAGCCTCAGGAGGTCAGAACTCAGGGAGCTCCCGAACTTTCTTTCGTCTTTTCTTCTCTGTCCCTCTTTGCTGTGGGCTGGCCCTGATCAGGTCAGCGTGCAGCACCCGCACACTTACATACTACACATCTTCTTTCGTCTCTTTCGTTTACCTTCTGAGCCTCTGTTCTCCTGAGAGCAAGTGCTGCTGAGCCGACTTAATCACGAAGACCACTGGCTTGTTTTGGAAAGGGGGTACACTGCAGGGTACCTTCCCGGCGTTTAACTGTGAGGCAACCAAGTTGCCCTATTGGGGTGGGGGTGTGCCGTGTTTTGGGAAAAACGCGGCGGTGTTCGTATATATATATATATATATATATAGCGGAAGGATTAAAATTACGTATTTGACTACGCGAGGGGGTTACGTAAAAATTTACGTACGCTTATTCGGACTTTGTCATTATGATTTTCCCCTCTGCCGGCCGACGCGTGCGCGCTCTAGGTCGGAGGTTACGTACTGTTTTTTCAAGCGTCGATTCGCTCAGTTCAATTTTGCCTTTCGGCGTATTAACGACTGGTCTCCGGCTGACAGAGCAAATGTAAAAGTTTTCGCCTTCTAGCTGCTATACTTATGGATAAGTAGAAGTCTACGCGACCTCCGGTAAGTCTATTAACATATATAAATTAGTTATTCATAAAAACAAATTGTATTTATTTGATATTAGCGCGGATGCGTTGCGATAGATATTGCAGTGATTCATCACCACGTGGCAGCCACCAGGTTAAAATTTGTTTTATGTATGTTTTAACCTTAACGCTGGTTAACCGATATAAGCAGTAATAATAGAATAATGTGTTATAATAATGTAGTAATAATCATACTGAATTCATTAAACTAAGATGGGGCGTAAGTCAGTTATTTTCTGAAATCAGTGTACATCACGGACTTGTCAAAGTTTGCTAATTCCTGTAAGGGGAGTTAAGTGCTTCATGAAAACTTTTGCATAACTATTAATTAAAATGATTATTATTATGGAATGACTATATTTGGACATATTATATATTAAAATATGTAAAAGGGTTATTTTGAAGCGATTTATTAGATTCAATGGTGTTCTATACTTAGTAAATTTTCGGAGTTTATAAACTGGGCAGGCCATGCTATGTCAGCTGGTAAATGTGGTAGTGTGTTTTATTAACTTGTAAGTAATCCCAGATATAATTGTGCAGGGTTTCTGATGTAGACGGGAATCTGTCCCGCTCCAGAAGGAAGGCCGAACAACTGCCTCCGAGGATGTAGATTCAAACACTTTCGTCAGCTGTCAGCCGGAATGGACGGACAAAGTACACTCCACGGAACCCTCTAACTACACGCTACTAACCAGGTGAAATTTAACCTTATTAAACCAAAATGTTGTGGCCGATAAACTCTTTTGAGACACTTGTGCAGACGCTCCAGTTTGGAAAATTATATCCGGATAATGGGGGGTTATATTTTACGTTGTAATTTTTTGTAAGGCTTACGCCTCAGGAATATATCAATGTTTATCTCATTCTGAGAATTGTAACTCGGCCAGGGTCATGCATCACCCTGGTCTAGGGGAGTTTTCTGTAAAAAGGGTCGGCACTAAATGGTTTCTGTGTTGTGCATGCATGTGCAGAGGTATCTGTCCACGTGGGGACATTTTACGGTCAATTAATTTTTCAGTTAATGAGGGCATGTATTTTATTATGAATGTAAAGATCTGGGAGGTGTTTTAACATGTGGGCGACTCCCGTAGGGGCCGTTCACTGCAGGTCTGTATCATGTCAGATTTTGCTGCATCTCACCCGGACGCCTGACCCTGCCTGAAGTCAAGTTTTTTATGAACACTGAAAGCCTGTTTCAGTACCTTCATGACATAGATTCTGTTTTGCAAAAATTCAGTTCCACTCTTCAGCTAATTTTGTAATCTTTAAATTGTGCCATAGCCAGTTAAATATTGTCACAGTTTATATTTTGCCATAGTTTAAATTTTGTAACGGTTAACCTTTTATTGCTCACTATACCAATTAATTAACGTTAAAGAATACAAGACTAATCAGTATCAGTTATGAATATTCATGGGTGGTCACGAACCACTATTTTTACAAATTCTGTCAAGAAAATAAAAAGAAATACGAAATGCAGTTAGGCAACCGGGCATCCATGTTAACCTCGTGATGGCACTCTTTATCATTATCATTGACGAGATCCGAAATTGATAATTAAACATCTGCGTGGTATTTGTGCGCAGGCCGCAATGCTTACATAGAACTTTTAGATTACTATTTATCTAATTAAATTTTGGGGCATGTCTGCTCCACTCCTTGGGATATATTAATTGAGGTTTTTGGGGTTTAGTCATTTATTAATTGAACATTAAGGTGGGCCGGATACTTGGTCAGAATAAAGGGGGTTGAGGGGGTATGATGACAAATAAATACGCTGCTAACCAGGTGAACATGTGATGTGTTACTTACATGTAAATGTCTTTCTATGTCAATTATATGTGTGTGTTGTGTCTTATATGATTGTTACATTATTATATTTGATTATGCATATGTGTTTATTTCTATATATTTATATCATGTTAGGAAATGTGTAATTACTTGCAGGTCGAAATTGTGTGCCATTTCACAATAGTATTGTTATTATTTATGTGCCATTCAACGATTTATTATTCAATTTATAATATTTCAATAATTTATTATTTATTATTCAACTAATTGGCGATGCATAACTTAAGGGAATTATAACAACAATAAGGGTTTTGAAGTGAGCTATATTGATTGTGAAATACTTAATTATCTTGCTTTAAGGGCGCATATGTTATATAAAGCAGAGCACAATAAATACTGTTATTGTTATCTTAAGATCAGTGTTTCATTTGCAAGTCCCATCATACTGGACCCAGCACAATTTTGGCTTCTCTAGGCTCTAGCCTAGTCCTAAATAACTTGTGGCCTCTCTTTCAAAAGAAAATAAATAAGGAAATATAAAATTAAATATAAATAACAATAAATAAAAAAAAAGGGAATAAGGGGGGAGTTGGTTTTCTATAGATAAAAGCATAAAAAGGAAAGAGGGGCTACAGTTGAATAATAAATAATAAATTATTATCATAAATAAATATTGAATAAATAATAAATAGTTGAATAATTATGGAATAATAAATAGTTGAATGGCGCATAAATAATAATAATAGTGTGGAATGGCGCACAGTCTCGACCCTCCCCGTAATTACACAAATCACAACATGATACAAATATATAGATATATACACATATGCATAATCAAGTATAATAATGTAACAGTCACATAAGACACAAAACACACATATAATTGACATAGAAAGACATTTACATATAAGTAGCACATCACATGTTCACCTGGTTAGCAGCATATATTTGTCATCATACACCCTCAACCCCCCTTATTCTGACCAAGTATCCGGCCCACTTTAATTTTTAATTAACAAATGACTAAACCGCAAAACCTCAATTAATATCCCAAAAGAGTAGAGTAGACATGCCCCAAGATTCTAATTAGATAATAAGTAAATCTAAATGTTCTATGTAAGCATTGTGGCCTGCGCACTAATACCACGCAGATGTTTAATTATCAATTTCGGATCTCGGCATTGATAATGATAAAGAGTGCCATCACGAGGTTAACATGGATGCCCGGTTGCCTAACTGCATTTTTTATTCCTTTTATTTTCTTGACAGAATTTACAAAAAAAATAGTGGAACGTGACCACCCCTAAATACTCATAACTGATACTGATTAGTCTTGTATTCTTTAACATTAATTAACTGGTATTGTGAGCAATAAAACGTTAACAGTTACAAAATTTAAACTATGGCAAAATATAAACTGTGACAATATTTAAACTGGCTATGGCAAAATTTAAAGTTTACAAATTAGCTAAACAGTAGAATTGAATTTTGCAAAACTGAATCTATGCAATGAATGTACTGAAACGTGCTTACAGTGTTCATAAAAAACTTGACTTCAGGGATGGTCATGCGTCCGGGCGAGATCCAGCAAAATCTGACATGATACAGTCCTGCAGTAAACGGCCCCTACAGGTGTCGCCCACATGTTAAAACACCTCCCAGATCATTAAATTAATAATAAAATACAGGAGCCCTCATTAACTGAAAAATTAATTAACCGTAAAATTTCCCAACGTGGACAGATACATCCGTCCATGCATGCTTAAGACAGAAACAATTTAGTGCCGACCCTTTTTACAGAAAACTCCCCTCGACCCGGGTGATGCATGACCCTGGCCGAGTTTACAATTCTCAGAATGAGATCGACATTGATATATTCAGGAGGCGTAAGCCTTACAAAAAATTACAAAGTAAAATATAACCCCCATTGTCCGGAAATAATTCTCCAAACTGGAGCGTCTGCACAAGTGTCTCAAAAGAGTTTATCGGCCACAACATTTTGGTTTAATAAGCTTAAATTTCACCTGGTTAGCAGCGTGTAGGTAGAGGGTCCAGTTGGGTGTATTTGTCCGTCCATTCCGGCTGACAGCTGACGGAAGTGTTTAATTCTGGAGCGGGACAGATTCCCGTCTACATCAGAAACCCTGCACAATTATATCTGGGATTACTTACAAGTTTAATAAAACACACTACCACATTTACCAGCTGACATTGCATGGCCTGCCCAGTTTATAAACTCCGAAAATTCACTAAGTATAGTATAAATCGCTTCAAAATAACCCTTTTAAATATTTTAATATATAATATGTCCAAATATAGTCATTCCATAATAATAATCATTTCAATTAATAGTTATGCACCAGTTTTCATGAAGCACTTAACTCACCCTTACAGGAATTAGCAAACTTTAACAAGTCCGTGATGTACACTGATTTCAGAAAAATAACTGACTTACGCCCCATTCTGGTTTAAGGAATTGAGTATGATTATTACTACATTATTATAACACATTATTATATTATTACTACTAATATTGAAACGTACATAAAACGTTAAGATTGCGTAAAGATTGAAACATACATAAAACAAATTTTAACCTGGTGCCTGTCACGTGGTGATCAATCACTGCAAAACCTATCGCACTGCATCTGAGTTAATATCAAATAAATACAATTTGTTTTTATGAATAATTAATTTATATATGTTAACACACTTACCGGAGGTCGCGTAGACTTCTACTTATCCATAGAAGCAGCTAGAAGACGCAAAACCTTTACATTTACTCTGTCAGCCGGACGCCAGATGTTAATATGCTGAATGCCCAAATTGAACTGGCCCAACCGCCAATTGAAAAAACAGTACGGAACCTCAGACCTAGAGCGCGCGCGGGTCGGCCGGCAGAGGGGTAAATCATAATGACAAAGTCCGAATAATCGTACGTAAATTTATTCCGTAACCCCTCGCGTAGTCAAATACGTAAACTTTAATCATTCCGTTATATAAAGGAACACCGCCGCGTTTTTCCCAAAACACGGCACAACATGAATTTGTGTGTATCTCCGAATTCTATTAATTCATAAATGTAACGAGGTAACTGTTGTTTTATTGTGGCTAAGAAACCTATACCCAAACATTTATCAGAGGTCTATATTACTCAGGACTGCAGCAAAAAAGCGTTTTTTAATTCTGTATTTATTTCACTTACATTTCTAGGATTAAACTATAAATTTTATTAGTGGTTAAATAAATTTATGCTACACTCACTTGTTACACACACCACTAGTCACTGTGACACCGATTAGCGCTTTCGAACGTACCCGTTCATCATCAGATCGTAACTGCCACTGTTACAGTAACTAGCCACTGTTGGTGGCAGTTACGATCTGATGATGAACGGGTACGTTCGAAAGCGCTAATCGGTGTCACAGTGACTAGTGGTGTGTACAACAAGTGAGTGTAGCATACCTTTCTAGGAGTTGCTCTATTATATTGTAACTTCTGTTACGGAACGCTCTTTCCACTCGTGTCTCCGATAGTCGAGCAGGTGTAGCGTCTCAGTCAAGGCCGCACTCAAGTACCTTCCAAAGTATTCTGGAGAGGAGGACTTGTAAATACGCAAATTATGTTCACGCCACCAAACGGATGGAAAGTTATTCTGGAACCTCAGTGCGACCTATATAAGCAAAAGCGGCAAAACATTCTTTAAATTCATGTAAAAACCGTCTGAGTTCTTTTACCACTGCACTTGAGAGATCATTAGAAGATCTGTTCAACTGTACCTGAAGTTTCTCTAGAAATTTGGAAGTATCCTAATGCACCAGAAGATTTTCAAATGAGTTTTGCTATGCAGACATTTGCTGATGGTGTTCGAGATAATGAACTACAGCAAGTGTATTCGACTTTTGGTGAATGGCAAGACACCAGAATAGTGCCGATGCCCTGGTATATGCTTTAAAATTTGAGGCCACCAAGTCAGCGTCTGGTTAGGCAAGTCATAAATTGCGCGCTAAAAGATCGCGACGTCACAGACGATGTAGAGGAACAACAAGGAACAGATACCCAACGATCGGCACCACAGAATAAAATAAGAAAGGATGGAAGACCGAAGTGTTATAGCTTTGGGAAACCTGGACATATACAACGAGATTGTCCGGTTAGAGTTGAGCAACAGGGAAACGAGCAGCAGTCGGTACAACGGGGCGTATGCTGACTAACTGGAGGAACGAAGCTCCTAAACAATAAGCAATTTCTACATTTCAGACATTTACGGCCTGTAAAAGTGTTTGGAAAAGTGGAAATACACCTACGCCTCGGTCAACATGAGTTTGGTAGTCAAGTAGGCCTACTTGTTGCAGACATTGTAGATGAAGCAATTCTTAGTGTGGGCATTATGAGCGCGTATGGTTTTATAGTCGACTTCAAAAACAATGTATTGAGAATCGGAAAAGAAGAGGTAATGGTCTCCACGAAAATACATCAGAAACATCGATTGACGTTATAAATCAAGTGGCCGTAACTTTTCCGCCAAACTCCGAAAAGATCATCATGGTTAGAACCGAGGTAGATACTAGGGGCAACCAGTGCTCTACATTCGAACCCCAGGTAGTCAGCACATCGGGCATACTAAATACCAGAAGTTTAGTAAAAGCTGACGAAACCGGAAGTATGCCTATTAGAGTGGCGAATATTTTGGATCAATCTGTCATTTTACAAAGCAATACATGCCTGGGCAAAATGTCTCCTGTGTCGTAGCCGGAATGACTCAACAAAAAGCCAGTCTTATCATCTGCTTTTGACGATTCCAATAGCTAACTGCGGATCTGAAGACATTTTCTGCATTAAAACGCATTAAAGATATGCTGAGTTGAACTATGGGAGATGAGAGATTATCTTCGTTACCAAGGTCGAATATTGAAGACAATATATTTGAATCACTCGATTTAAAAGAAATTATACAAGACTTTGTTAAGGCAAAATCAAGAAAAAATGGATTGATTTGTATTTTCTATGCTTAAATACTACTATGCTGTTTGTAATCACTATTTAGGTAAATATTTGTTGTAATTTGAAAGTTTAATAAAATAATTGTTATCTTTCGAAATTGTATATGCCACTTGTCACTGTAAATAATGGATAAAAGGTTGAATTTTGAAGGGGGGGGGGCACCACCAGTCCGATGGCAGCATAGGGCACCACATGTTTCTAATCCACCCCTGGTACTGTAGAATGACCTGTTTTGTTACCACACTGACAGCAATGCCCCCTAGTGGTGAAACAACAAATGCTGCAGAGTCTGTTACAAACATCTGCAGCATGCTGCTGTGAGTGGGAATGCAATACATTGGTTCCAAGGTGAAATATTTTGGGTTAAACTGTATCGGAACGGCAAAAGAGACAATGCCCAAGATAACTTGGGAATATCCATTTTTGAACATTTCATTTAAACCGAAATGACTCGGGTTAATCCATGAAGTGGTTAATATAAATGGTTGAGCAAATCTATCTTTTTGTAAATTAATAATCTAATATTATATTTATATATAAAAAAATAATTTAGAAACAAATAGTAGACAAATGAACATTTATTCATAATCACATGAATAACACAGTTTTAACAAATCACATTTAATATTCTTCATTTCCTTTTGTCTTTCCTTATGTTGAGGGTGTGGTATACATTTCTGCAGCCAGATTTATCCGTTTCATCAGTAGTAATCCTTCAGTGACCATTCCAGCAGTGGCGGCTCGTGACTTAAGAGGCTGGAGGGCGCGACATTTAGACTCCTTAATTATTTATCAATATAGAATTGAACGCACAATAGAAATGTCGCCAATATTTGATCACATAATTCATTCATAAAATAAGAATAGTAACACATGCAGCATGCAACGACTAGGCCTATTTAAAAATTGGAGCTCACCTCAAATATTGTGAGCTGTTGTAGAGTCAGCAGTTTTATTAATAAACATAACCACAAACTGTCCGCAAAAATGTCTATGCTGTTTCCACAATAAAGTAATATACTATATTTACATTATATTATTTACATGATACCTACACTTTAAACAGACCCTTTATTTATATACAAAGTCCATTCGCCTTTCCTTTAAAATAACGAACTTTTCTAACATCAGAGTCCTTCATTTCTTTAACAAGTTCATTGTTTATAGATAACATCGCAAGAGCATTCAGTCTATCGTTTTTCATTGTACTTCACAAGAAAGTCTTTAGTCTTTTCAGAGTCGGAAAGCAGCGCTCAGGTTCGGGAGTTGTCATTTGGATAGTTATAATAAATTTCGGAGTTTTGACACTACTTTGAAAACTGACGTAAGATTGTTTTCTTCTATAAAGTTAAGAAGTTTTATTGCGCCTTTAATATTAAAATCATGCCGTCTGTATAATAGTTCCAATTCACTCCGAAGTTTGTTTTCTTGTAAGAAAGGGTAATGTTGAATCGCTCGCTTTAATTTTTCTTCCGGAAAGTTTGTAGAAAAAAGTGGAAATAAGTCACTTGGTTCCACAGGGAACTCGTCATTTATTTGTGTTCCTATTTCATTTACTTTCTCCCTCTCTGCATCTCATTTTCAAAAATTCCGATATCACTTTGCCACATTACACTGTCTTTGTTCCTAATCTGTAGTTGTTGGTACAGTATGTGCACATGGGATAGAATTCTATGGAAAAAAGTTAGCCAGAACATGAAATTTTGGTCCTAAAGAGCCCTTCTGTGACCACTTGCCTCATTAACTGTGAGTCTGTTTGTACACTTTTCTTCAAGAACTTCGAACCATTCCTCCAACTTATATCGGTTTTCGTACACAATGTTGACTGTACGAATGTTGTAATTCCATTTTGTTATAGAAACTCTGGGTAACCTGGCTTGCACTACTTCCTTCAAAACGTCCGTTCGTAGAGATGAGTGTGAAAAAAATGCTGGTATGACAGACAGATTTGAGAAAAACCTCGAACTTTGTTGTTTACACTTGTTGCTTTTTCTAATAGCAAATTAAGTTCATGAGCGTAACAGTGTACAAAATATGTGAACGGATACACTTCTCTAATTTTTGCCTTTACACCTCCAATAGAACCACACATAACATTAGCGCCAACATAAGTCTGAGCTATTAACATTTCCTTTGACGTGTGCAGAAGGGGATAGATATTTTTCATTATGCACTTTGCTAATGTTTCTGCACATTTACCTTCAGGACTAAGAAATCCCCAAAACCTTTCGTACACCGACCCCTTAAACACGTAGTTAAAAACTAATACCATTTGACAGTGGTTTCTCACGTCAGTTGTCTCCTCACATTCGATTGTCACAAATTCAGAAGCTTGTATCAACTTTTCTATTTCTTCCCTGCAGACACTAAGCATACAGTCCAATATATGATTCTGTATTATTTTCTATGTACCTTTGAATACTGTGGCCGATTCTAAATGGTCTTTCATTGCAGAATCCAGCTCCGCAGTAAAATTAATTAAGCCTTTGTATACCCCTGGATTTGTAGACGATTCGTTTGGAGTTCATTCGTTATGAACTCGTGGAGACAATTGTAAAACACTACAGAATTTGACACACGAAATCAGCTGTTTTAAAATATGTCTGTTTTTGCTGACTTGAACATTATGCTTTTCAATTTTTTATCTAAATTGCGAGTCCAGACTAGACAGTATGTTTACTTTGCCTAACAAAGAAAAATCAACAACACTATTCATGTGATGGACGGATATTTCATGCTTCTTAATTTTTTCTGTAAGATATTTTATATCATTAACCTCTTTTAGAGTCCAAAAACAATCACCATTGTCTCTGGGAGACAATAAAATACATGGAAAACAGCACATTATTCCTGAAGCTATTAAAAGAAACAAACTCAAAACCTAAACACTAAACTAATGCCCGCACTGAATTAATCACGCCAGAGAAACTTATAAACACTAAACAGAGCATATCTCATATTAGTATCAATAGTCTGCGATTAGTTGTACTGAGTGAATTACGCGACTTTCTGCTAATCGTGGCGCGGGAGCCGGCGCGCCGAGCGACAGTGTAAACGCCGCCTATAAGCTTACAATTTCGTTCAACTTTGGATAGAGTGGGGGAACTGAGAAATGGGCGCGATTGTCAGAGCGCCGTAATGCATGCTGTTCCGAAAACATTTCTGCCATTACCTAACACAAAAACATTTTCTTGCCGAAGCGTTAAAGAAATATGTAATGACTTTCCACAAATAGTGATAATGGGTTGTTTAATGATATGATTTAATCTGTGAGGCGCGCGCCTTAGCGCCCTAAGAACGAGCCGCCCCTGCATTCCAGTGAGAATGATACGTTGCTAGAGTGGCTACACCAGCTTGCAGTGTTTTCTCATTGGCTTGGCCAATCATGTGGTAGTTAAGTATATCTTCTTCTACTACTGAAATAGTTTTCACTGAACATCTAATGTAATTACTATAGTCAATTGTAAAATGTAATAGCATCATGTCCACATGGATAATGTAACAGACAGTCTCTCCCGCAGGAACACTACTAACTTCAGACATAAGTGTTAATTTATGACAAAAAACATGATTCCTAAATGTAATAGTGTACACATAAAAGTCATTAACTGGTTGCAGTTTCATCCTTGTCTTGAGGATGAAGATAATGCACATATCTCATGTACATGAACACACCGTTCCGTGGTTATCAGATTTATGGTTCTTTAAGATACATAATTTGTGAAAAGAGTTGGAATTTACTTATCACTTTGGAAGCATATAGAGTAATTATTAACATATAAACATAATACGATTAATTACTAACTTGTAAATAACAGAAATGTATAATTTCAGATTTGTTGAAAGCAGCATAAACTAGTATCTGTATTCTAACAAGCATGCAGAATTGGTAATTCATAATTAAACTAATAATGTCCAGCATATGATATTAGCCTACTAAACACTGAACAGATTGTATCTTATACAATTGAGGACTAATAATAAATAAATATATTTATTTACCTTTCCTGTCTCTTGACCACATGTATTAACCCAATGATATTATTTACGCGTTTTGACACTATGTATCGTCATCAGAATATTAAAATATAATCACTCAAAGAGGTCGTTAAAATTTAAAACATTAAAATCACAATATCGAAACCAAATAAGTATTTATACGAAGCGAGTGCGCACTCGACGAAAGCCGGCCGGACACTGATTGATATCAGTTAGAGATAAATTTTAGTGCTGTGTCATATAATGTTATTCAAATTGAGGACTAACTACAGTATTCTGTGCGTAGTATTATACTGTGTGTTCCATTTTGTATTCTGAACAATATTCACTGTACAGATTAGTCTGTGATATTACTGAGTAAACTATGGTGTCAACCCTATGGTACTGGCTTATATTCTACTATTGTGAGGCAGTACATGCCTAAACATATTATACTTATCTTTATAATTATACTATATTATTATCCTTACTTTATAATACTTTATTATATTATTATACTATATTATTATAGTATTGATTGTTTGCTAACACCAGTAGGGAGTGAAACATGGTAAAAATAACTTTTAATAATTACGTAGTAACATCCCCTAATCTGTTTTAGTTATAGGTAATATATTACTTTGCTATATGTTGACTGTTGTAGGTATAAACAATTTATGTACCAATCTACTGTAATATCCAATTGTTGGTTACTGTTTGTTTAATTAATTAAAATAACATTATATTTAGTAATTTAAATTGTAATACTGTATAAATTAAGTTCTCTCATACTATAATTTGCTCGCTTTCTTAAAGATAATTTGAAGATGTAAACAAACTATCATAAGTCTTCACATAAAAATGATACATACATACACACGCACACACTCACATCACCAACACGTTCACCCAAATATTTAATTGTTTCGTTATGTTTGATATTTCTATTGTATTTCATACACAGGTCCTGAAGATGACAATAAATATTGTCGAAACGTCGATGCAAAATAACTGAAGTTGTATTATTGACCGATCCTCACTAACCATCCACTAAAACATTCACTGATTGACGGTCACTAAAAATTTAAGGATTTGATTATATTATTATACTTACTTTATAATACTTTATTATATTATTATACTATATTATTATACTTTATAATACTATCCTTACAATATAAATTTTGCCTAGAGTTACGAAGAAATTTTTTACATGTCACATCAATCATAATGTAGGTGAACCAATTTAAAGAATGTGTATACATAGCTTTAGAAATTTAATAAATCCTGAATGAATGGAGGAAACATGAAGTCAGAATACATTGGCTACGATATAAAGTGACTTCACATTAATTTTTTAACTCTGTTGGAGGAAAACGTTTGGAAATTATAACAGTAAATAAAAATTAAACTTTTATTTTATGACATAACTGTGTATTAATTAGCGATTAACCATATGGCAGCACAATTATTATGTTAAAATTAGTGTGCTAAAAATACTTATGTATTAACATTGTGTATGTTATTTTTCTTTTATGCCAACAAATATTAAAACTTGACTGGTAAGGGACAATAAAGGAGTTAACTAGTCTTTTATATATTATAATAGGAAGTCAAAAAACATAATAATTAAACATTACCCATTTTTATATTAAGCAAAAACTTAAAAAACAGACAATGAGTATGAAACAGTTTATCATTCATTAATACTGTCACTTGTAAAGGTGAAAGAAATCACTAGTAAATCCCAAATTTCTCATAATTAAATTTAAGTTATAACAAATATAATTATTTATTGTATTTTTGTATTCAATATTTATTTTATTGTATTATATTTTATTTATTATTTTATTGTGTTTATTTTAATATAAAAATTGTATTGCAATTGAGTATTCATTAAGTCTTTCAGTCGCTGATGAGACAGAGTTGATTCCATTAAATATGCATGAGGCAGAACAAATTTTTTACACTTATAAAACTAATTATTTTATTTATTTGTATAATTTATTTGTTAAATATAATTATTTCACTACGACTTGGTACACAAAACTTTTTATGGGTAAAAACGTAAAAGTTTTACCTTATAACCTGAACCGGTTTTCACTTTTAAAAAGCTTTTTCAGAGTTTTTTTTTAAGTGAAAACCAGTTCAGGTTATAAGGTAAAACTTTTACGTTTTTACCCATAAAAATTTTTGTGTTCCGAGTCGTAGTGAAATAATTATATTTAGTTAAGTAACGGACACGTCATGGACAACAAAATCCAAGAATTTATTTGTATTATATATATTTGTTATGTATAGTTGATTAGTTGACAAAGATTTTAATCCCACTACTCGAACAAGGTTTGTACAGAGGCAATAAGGTTATGATATTTCTTCATAGTAATATTAATTTGTAGGCAAACTAGACACCACAGTTTTTTATACAGATACAAGTCGCTATAGAGAAAATTATATAACTGCTTTTGTTTTAGTTGAACAATAAGATATAACAAGAAGCAAATTTTATTAGACTAGTGGGTATGGTGCTTGGTAATACATGCAAGCATCATAAAAACGTGTTGAGTTTTTTCAGCTAGTTTATCAAATTAGCTTGTGGAAATCAACACATGAGATAACAGGCAGCTGAATGATACTGCTGGCCACGTTACTTACCTCTATGCAAAACACTTTACTTAGACTAGAAGCCAACCCTGCTTCTTCAAACTACTCCAATGGTACAAAAAATACAGCAAACAAATAAATAGTTTGTTTTATTTTTGCATATATTTTCTGATCAGCAGACAAAATGATGTTACTATACATAAAACATACAACCATGTACAATATCTTATATATACAAAATTATCACTATTAATAATAATTTATTGTAGACATTTCAACATATGTAAAGGACTGATGTTGACTGTGTCATTATACAGTCATAATACGGGAAGAGCAGAGTTGCAGAGTCTTATTGTGGTGCATTTTGGTACTAAACCAAGTATTGTAGTAACACACACACACACACACACACACACACACACACACACACACACACACACACACACACACACACACACACACACACACACACACACACACACACACACACACACACACACACACACACACACACACACACACACACACACACACACACACACACACACACACACACACACACACACACACACACACACACACACACACACACACACACACACACACACACACACACACACAATATTGAGTGTGTGCTCTAGTATAGTAGTGAGTTCCCAACTAATGCTAACAAACAGCAAAATTATTATGAACAAATATAAATGTTTGTCTAAAATGTAATGAGACTGTTCATACATGTTAACTATTGACACATTAACCAAATAATTATCACCTTTGGATGACAGTGTTCCTATTGATTGAAATAGTACTGGAAGTCTATGACTCTCAGTGTTTGGCTTTGATTTTTGGAAACAGACAATAATCAAATGGACTAAATCAAGGAAGGCCAAATACTTGATCACAGAAAGTGTGACGTGATATTGAATGTTATCATGATAAAACAATCTCTGGCCAGTCTCAAATCATCCACAAAAATTTAATGAACAGTCTATTGATTGTAAACGACCATTGTTGCAATCAAACAATAGTCAGACTGATTAGTTCTCAAGGTCAAGGTGAAATCTGGTGGGTTTAAGAAGTTGAAAATTTTTATGAAAGTAACCATGTGTTATACAAACAGCTATTGTATCCTTGATCTGATAACGTTTCCATTTTGTGGAAAAAATTCAGTCTCATTATTTGTAAACAAACCTTGTAGTTACTAATGCACAAGTCAGACCTTTTTGTCTGTTAATACTCTCTCGCTCTCTCTCTCTGCACGCGCGTGCGCGTGTGTGTGTAAAATTTATAGGTTAAAATTTAACATAAGTATAAACATTCTTATATTGAAAGTCTTTAACTGTCTGTTTACTACAAGTTTTTTTGTAAGCATTTTATAAATTAATTTGTTTCATAAAATATTTAACCAGGTAATTTGCAGTTAAAGACAGGTGTTACAAATTTATTGTATTAAATGAATTTATAACAATAATACACTTACCCTATATATAGATGATTATTTTGGTCATTTTCATGTTATTAATACTGTGTGGTTTTGGTACAGTGCTATTGCATTACTATTATTATTACTGGTAACATATGTGTCAATAATTTCCCACCTCTTTACTCTTTATTTTGTGTTTTTATTTAATACTGTATACCTGTGCACATGGTTTGTAACGATTCTGTCATTTCTGGCAGTTGAGAGCCTGAAAGAACGGAGAATATCAACTATGATATCGAGACAATTTATTAGAAAACATTCTTAACACATTCACTGCTAACTTCTCAGATCCGAGTAGCTAGGGTCTCACAACAGGAGAATACCAAGTGCCTGTGGTATGCAAAATGTTATTATTTAGTCTGAGCTCAGCTCCTGTGGTAAGTGGACTGCTGTTGTCAACAGTGAATGTGTTAAAGTAAAAAAAAAGTGTATTTATATAAACTTATATGTAAAATGTATTTTTGAAGTGAGTTTTTAAATTCTTTAATAAATTATTGCTTATTATTTTTAAACTAAATTGTTATTTACATATGAAATATGTATTGTTCACACTCCATATAGTCTAGTTATTAGAAACCCAATTATAAAAATCATTGAATTGTTGCCATTTATAGCACAGTACTTATTACCAGTATCTTAATTTAACAGTTCATAAAGTTATTCATATCAGTTCATAAGATTTATGATGAACAATTATTTTACAATGTGTACGCATTAGAAAATAGCAAAACTACAAAATCTCCATAATACAAACTAAATTTATCACATTTTTAGGCAGATGCCTGTGCACTGCATTATAATTGGACAGACTATGTAAATGCTCAGGTGGCGCCTGAAGAAGCTGTTTTAAAAACTGAAATATGCATATTTTATTTCAATAAGAATGTATCATTAAGGAATAAAAAGACGCTTTTTATGATGCGTTGTATAATTCGTCTTAACATTGTGCTCATTTCTACCATCTGTGAATTCCATTGCATTGCTGCAAACATACTTTCTTTGCTTACAACCCCATCTCTGAGGTAGCAATGCTCACTGACATTATACCATCATTATATCTGATCATTTCATTCCACGCTCATTTAGTGTTTTTTCAATATTGATTGGGTAATTTGGTTTTCTTGTATGTTTTCAGGTATACTCTAACTTATCTTGAACAACTTAAAGTTAACAGCATGTTTTTTTTTTTATTTCAGGCCCATAGTCAAAAAATGGAAATAATAGTAAAAATCTAATCAAACTAACAAGGAGGGTGCCTGACCAACTTTGCTCAGTGCACCAAAAACTCAGGTGGTGGCCAAAATGCCAAGTACAAATTATAAAGTTTATATGATTGTTAGACATTAACAATGATCAAGAACAAGAATGAAAAATGCATAGAAATACGATCCCTCAGGTCAGTAGCACAATGTACACATTTTAAGTAGCAGGTAAGTACTTTGCCTTACAAAAACATCTTCCAGATAGAGTATAAATGTATTCAGTATTACGTTAGACAAGTGAAAGTAATGATACATAATACTTACCTTATAATAGAAAGATCACATAGTCACATCTTTAATGGCAGTAGAATTTACAAATCCATCAGTAGACCATTAATGGTAATACTTCACCATGTTACTACTTATTATAAATGTTGATTTCTTGTGACTACTAAGATTACTCCTTCAGTGCATAGTTATATTAGCCTCGCTTGTACTGATGATGAATTTTGACTTTTACTGACAACAACCACAACTGGATTGAAGACATCCAGTAATTTAAATATCTTCCATGTACGGTACCTTTGAAGAATTAGGTATTATAGAGTTATAGAGTCTTGCATGTACTGATGATGAATTATGACTTTCACTGACAACAACCACAACTAGACTGAAGACGTCCAGTGATTTATATTTCTTCCATGCAGTATGTATTTGAATTTTGACTGTTCCTAACAACAACCACCTAATTGTGTAAAGTTGTCAGAATGACCTTTTTCTTCTTTGGTGTCACACTTCTTTGTAGTTTTTTTTTTACTGCTAAGTACATATTTGTTTTCAAAATAATACTTGTTTTACTGTTGTATAATACAGTCTTCTTATTTATTTATTTATTTTTACTGTTACATTCATATATCTTTGCAAAATAACACTTATTTTACTGTTAGATAGTACTGCCTTCCTTGGGTTTTTTACTGCTACATTAATATTTGTTTACAAAATAACTCTTGTTTTACTGTTAGATAATACTGTCTTCCTTTTTTTTTACTGCTACATTAATATTTGTTTGCAAAATAACACTTGTTTTACTGGTAGATAATACTGTCTACCTTGATTTTTTTTTTTACTGCTGCATTATACTTCTTTAAAAAAGATACTTCTGACACTGATGACTGATGACTGATGACTTTTACTTTTTCACTGATGTATACTGTTCTTACAGTAGATCGGATTTATTTTGGAGTATGGTTATTTCTTTGTTGTAACTGATAATGAATTATTTCTTTTATACTGGTCAATCTGACAACTAGAAAAAAAATGTAACTAATTCAATTAATGTGTGAAGAGAAATTCATTAAAATTGTTTTTAATTAGTTTATTTTAACAGCAAATTGCATGTATTGTGCAAAATTATTGAAACACATTTATATATTTAACACTTTTAAGCACAAAATATTAATAACATGTTCATATAAATATATTTGTTTTTATGCTACTGTAATATTATAAATACTGTTGCTACATTCAGCATATTATGTACTGTAACTACACTATTACATTAAACTCTGCAACTCTGCTTATGTTGGGATATGATCTCAATGGGACCTAACTCAGTTTTATAAGCAAACTAGTGAAATTAAATTAGTTAATAGTTAATTTATACATATTGTTAAAACACGGTGTCCTGTGTATTATAAATTTTGTAGTTTATAATTTGAGTATTGTTTTTTAAATTTGAGAACGTTATTGTGTCTCGTTCTGTGTGATTAAAAACATCGTGTAGCCTGTGCGTCCTTACCTGTCCCTTCTCACTCTTTATTTCTTCCCGATAGGCGCCAAATTGTTTTGCTAGAAACAATTAAAAGTTTTATCTGGGTTGTTTTACAGTGTGGTAGAGTTGATTCGAATTGTTCGCCAACTGGCTGGAACTCGAATCTCGCTTGAGTGGGGGAAACGTGTTACCAACGTAAAACAATGTTGGTTAGTTTTACTCGCTGCTACAAAACACAACATACATAATATTTTTGAAAATAATTATTGGACGGTTATTAATGAGACACACTTTTTTATTTGGCTCAGAACTTGTTAATCTTCATTAACGCTTATACAAAATTGTGATTAATATAATATTTTTAGCCTCGGTAAATAATAATCGTTCACTCAGCGGAAGGCTGGGTTGGTAATACAATGTTTTTCTGTCGCCACGATCCGGAGTTGATTATTTATACACAATAAATTTACCAAATGAGTCCTTTTAAGTACGACAAAGAAGTTTTAAAACAAGAGAATTAAATACAATATATCACTTTATAATCGTGGTACAGTAATTAAAATTGAACAAGGTTTACAGTAGATTTCAAGTTGTGGTGTTAAAGTGTGTGACGGTGTCATTTGTGTAATACATAGGTTATAATCATTTAGTTAGTATATATAAAATATGTTTCTTTTATCAATCCTTGAAAAAATAATACCATCAGTGATAGTGAGAGTTCACAGTTTAGTGAGAATTTTGAAAGAGAAATTATTTCAGATATTTAATCAATTCAGCAATACTTATCGTCAGTTGCTAGGAAGTGTAGTGTCAATAGTTAATATAGGTTGGGTTCATCGATGTTGACTCTTCATTCTTCAAATCTTGGGCTTCAGGTACGCCTTGCATCTTCTTCTTGTTAGTTTACTTATTTTCAATACATCTGGATTTAATTAAGCTGATCCTTGGTCTGGGCTGCATGTGTCATCTCCTCGTCAGTTAGT
This sequence comes from Magicicada septendecula, assembly GCA_034769895.1. Taxonomy (NCBI): domain Eukaryota; kingdom Metazoa; phylum Arthropoda; class Insecta; order Hemiptera; family Cicadidae; genus Magicicada; species Magicicada septendecula. Next base: position 198,639,747 of record CM068369.1, read on the forward strand.
ATGGTTCCTCTCTTCATAAAATAGGGTCACTTTTACTGTTTTATAATAAAATTTTGGGCCCTTTACGGCGTGGCGTCTCTCCTCGTAAGCGTGACTATAGATTCTCCCGTTCCTAACTGAAAATCGTCAATATTCTGCTGTTGTCATGGTAACTCAAAGATTATGATTGGTTAAATTTGACTTAAGACCATTGTTAGGAGATTTTAATTTTTATTTAAAATGGTTACAGATCTTCTGAATGCAATTAATCTTCGGTAAATTTTAATTATTAAATATCATCACCACTGTACGTATTTTGTTTCAAGGATTAATTTAACATCCAATAAGGTTGGGTTTACTGATGTATTAACATTTTGACAGTTATGTTGATATTGTTTAATTACACTGTTTTCTTAATTTACATGATTACTTTAACATTTCTTTCTTAATATGATTGCCTAATCGTCTTTTTTTGTTTACTTGCATTAGTTTTGCTAATGTTATAGTTTAATTCTTAAAAATTGCAGTTTTTGTTGTTTTACAGTTAGGCATTTGCCTAGGCCTAAACAGCAATTGGCTATTTTTCTTAAATTACAGAGATTACATTTTATTTTCCCCTTGTATAGGTCCTGATTTGTTTTATACATGATTTGTTCATTTGTTGAATGGTTTTATGTCTGTTCTATTGTAATTGTATGTGATTTTATTAGTTCCATATTCTGGCTTGTCTATTGTTATAACTGCTTTTTCAGTATCATTGGATTTGTCTGATTTTATTTTTGTTTCTTATTACTGCTTTTGTTTGTAATGGAATTATTATTTCTTATTCCCTATTATTTAAAATATAACATTTAGTCTTATGGTCTACATAACTCCCACAGACATATTTCTATTCATTAAACATAATTATTTGCATGTCATTACTCACAATGTTCATTCTCTTCATCTCTTCATACTCTTTGGTGAGTTATCATTATTACATATTATAACAGATAAAAACATAAACATTAATTAAATTTTGAATACAATGATATTTCCTTATAACTAAATTCAAATGACATTAGGTCATTAACATGGAACTTTAATAACATTTTACCATATTATATTTAAATCCTTTTCCTATCATTTTATATTAATAGTATTTGGTTTTACCTCTGTACCTCAGCAATCATCTATACTGTGTATTATCACACTAATAGTCATTTTTTTTCTGAAATACATTGGTAATAATATTATTTGCCAACTTAGAATACTACTGGCTTTAAATTAAAATATGATAAGTAGTCAATACTACTACTACCTGGACTCTATTAATTACTTAACCTACTACACTTTGGTTTAGTTTGTCGTGTACACTGGTGTTCACTAATAATTGCTTTTAATTGCCACATTCCTTTCTGTGTTTAGCAATTATTAGCCTTCACTCACCTTCACTATTCACTCTTAAATCTTTTACACTGATTTATTAGTGTCTATCACTATCAATGGGGTTCTATATAAATTGGGTGTTTTAATACTATCACCTTGCACTCTATATTTGATGTAAGTGTTACTGTTGGGTATTGCTTACTTAAATTCTCTTTCGCATTTTATAAAGTGTTCATTATTACTCTAATTCACTATCTCTCACTTTAGTAGGTTCAATTATACCATTAACAAGTTTATGTTGTACCAGATTGATTTGTCATAGTTATATCTCTATTCATTTGGGTTAGTGTACCCTTCTAAAATTTAAGTTATTGAGATTTAACACTTCTCATTTTACATTGTTTGTCTGGGTTTACATTTATCATCATTATTTACAATTATTATTGATTGGTCTCTTTTCACTTGGTCTATCACTGGTGTTGAGCACTTTTACTGCTTTTACTTCATTTGGTGATGATCCTTATATCCTTTCATAGGTGTTAGGGCTGGTTCTAGTTATCCATTTATCTTGTTACAATTCATACATCCTTATTTTAATGTTGTGGCTGTTTCTACTTTCATCTTCATTTGTTATTGTTTATATATCCTTTCTTTTAGTGTTGGGGCTGGTTCTACTTTCTCACTTACCATCTATTGTGTTAATATGGTTAAATCGCCATGTATCATTGTTTTCAATGTTTCTGTCCGTTTCTTGTTACTTTTTCTTATCAGAGGTTACTTTTATGATTACTTTCATATGCTTGATCGTATTATTATTTTAATTACCCATTCTTTTATCTCTGACTCATCCCTTTTAATCATAGTGTTAAGTATTTAATAATTTATTCTTATCATGTTTCTTCATTAGAGTTTGTTGAAGATATGTACCATTACATATTGCCCTGCCACTAAAATTGATTATTTCAGCAAATATCGTTCAGGTTTTTGATTGAAATTATCAATCATTATTTCAATTTATTATCTTAATGACTGGTTAGTTTTGAGCTATCGATTCTTACTATTTTTGAGTGTCAGTATTCTTCTTGAGTTTTGTATTATACAGTATTTTTATTTAATGTTCTTATCCCTTTGACATCTAATTCCCTAACATTATATTGAATCGGATTGGAGGGGTACTTTTGACTCCATTGCTCCGCCGTCAATCATACATTTGATTGCTGGACTTATCTACAGTCAATCATTAATAAAATTATATAAGTAGTCTTAGTGCGACTATAAAATAAATATCATTTGTAGGATTCTCCACATTATTATCATTTAGTTTATACAATACATTATTTCAAATTATAATCTTTTTCTTTTATTCACACTCTTTAGCTCTTAGTGATGCGATATTATTAGTAGGTATGATACACATGATCTTTTTATTATTTGTTTTGTTTAATTTTCATCCTTTTTTAACACTAGCTATTTATTAATTGGTTTCAGGATGTTTTTTCTTGTGTTTAATAATACTTTTTCATAGAGGCTTGGTTATATGTCCCCTTTCTTCTTTGCGTCTTTGGGTCTACGATCTCATATGTGTTATTTTGATTGTCTTTACTTACTATATAGGGTCCTGTGTAAAGTAGTAATAGCTTCTTGGCTATCCCTTCCATGGTGCTTGGTAATCCTCTGTTTCTAAGTAATATTTGCTCTCCAATCTGATATTGTATGGGTTTCGGTTGCATTTGCTTATATTTTTGTCTGATCTTGTCCGTCTTCTCCAGTATCTTATGGTGAAATTGCACGTCATCGAACTGATATTCTTCTCCATTGGGAAATTGAATTAAAGAAGTAATTTCTCTTGGTGGTGATCTTTGGAACATTGCTGCATATGGTGTTGTTTCAATAAATTGGTGGTGCGATATATTTATAAAGTTTTCTGCTGCTGGTATGTATTTAGACCACTCGCTGTGCTGATCGTAACAATATGTACGGAGAATTCTCCCCACTTCTCTCAAGACTCGCTCTGCAGGGTTGCTGCTTGGATGGTACACTGATGTCTTGTACATTTTTATTCCATGATTTAGTAAAGTGTTCTTCCATTTATTTCCCTTGAATTGCGTTCCATGATCGGTGATGATGCATTTGGGTATTCCAACTTCACTAACTATGGTTCTAGTATTAATTTTAAAATTTTCTGGGTAGTGGCACGATTGATGGGGTAAAGCTTTGTGAACCTTGTGTAGTGGTCGAACACGATAATGAGGTATTTGTATTGATGCTTTCCTCCACTACACAGAAATGGAAGACTTTCTCCAATTTACAAGAGGTGGTTATCGGTGTTGACCTTCACTAGTTGGCAGATGTGACATTGTTTTATGCATTTCCGTACCTTTCTGTTGGCATCTTTCATGTATACATGCTCTTGTAAGGCCTTTACCACTTTTAATGCGCCCATGTGCCCATATCTCTCATGATAATCGAGAATTAGGTCTTTCTCTGTTGCTTGAGGTATTGCTATTTTCCAGGTGTTGAATTTATATTATGTTTTAATGAAAAGTATTCCTTGGTGTTTGCAGTAAAATTGGGATACGTGGTCATCTTTGTCTGTTAAGCGTTGTAGAATTTTGCTTAGTTTGGGATCTTGTTCTTGTTGTCATTCCATTTCTTTCATGATGTTGGCCAAGTCAGTTCTGCTCTTAATAATGTGGTATATTTTGATAATGGTTTCCTTTTCTCCTTCGTACATCTGGTCTTTAATGTTTACTCTGGACAAGGTATCTGCTACAACATTTTTCTTGCCCGGGATGTATTCCCAATTCAAATTGTATTCCTGTAATACCAAACTCCATCTAGTCAATCTTCCATGACTTAACTTACAATTTCTGAGGAATGATATGGACTTGTGGTCAGTCCTTACTGTAATCGGGTACCCCAGTATGTAGGTTCTAAATTTTCCACATGAAAATACAACGCTCAGCAATTCCTTCTCCGTGACATTATAATTTATCTCACTGCTGTTTAGCACCCTACTTGCGAAACTGATTACACAATGATTCCCCTCTTCATCCTCCTGGTACAAAACGGATCCAAGGCTAACGTCACTGGCGTCGCAATTTAAATAGAATGGTTTGGTGAAATTAGGATGACGTAACATTACTGACTCAATGAATTTGTTTTTAATCAGTTGGAGTGTTATGTCTTGTTCGACTCCCCACGTCCATTTTCTCTTGGATGACAATTGGTGTGAAAATTTGGCTGTCATTTCAGAATAATCTTTTGGAACTTTCGGTAATAAATGCACAGACCGAGAAATGAGTGGAGTTGTTTCTTATTTTTTGGTGTTGGAAACTTCTGTATGCATTCAACCTTTTCTATTGATGGTGTTATCCCATTTCCGGACAAGTTGAACCCTAAAAATTGCACTTCGTCAGCCAAAAATTTGGATTTTTCCAGTTTGAGGGTTATATGGTTATTTGCTAGTTTTACCAGCACGTACTCTACTCGGTGACAATGTTCATCCCACACATCTGAAGTTATTAATAAATCGTCTACATAGACTGTTGTAAACTGTAATGCATCTGGACCAAGTATCTGGTCCATAATTTTTACAAATACTGCTACCGAATTCACCAATCCGAAGGGTAATCTTTTGAATTGGAAGTTCCGTCCTTCAAATATAAATGCCATGTATTTTCTACTGGATGGGTGTAACTCGACCTGCCAATAGCCGGAGACAGTGTCCCATATACTGATGAATTTGGTCCCATAGAACTTTTTCAGGATCTCTTCTATTTCTCCTGGGGATGTACGATCATTTACTACATGCTTATTGATCTCACGGGCGTCTAGACATATTCTCACCTGCCCGTGTTTCTTTGGAACTGCTAGGATAGGGTTGGTGTAGGGTGAGTAGCTTGGTTCAATTATGTCTTCTGCTATTAACCGATTGATCTCTGTTCTCACCGCTTCCTTCAATGAAAATGCGATCGGGTAAGATTTTTTTTATCAAGTTGACAGGCTCTCGGAATTGAATTTCCCACTGACAATCTCTGACCTTCCCAGGTGTATCTGAAAATACGTGCTTTTAGCGATTATACACTTCTATCAGTTGTTCAGCTTGTTGAACTGTTAATTGTGCGCTCGTTTTCTCTCTCTGGAAAGTTCGGATTTCTTCGATTTTTTCTTGCCATAGTTCTTCATTGTCTGTCTCGTCGCAAATTCCATTATTCAGTATCTGTTCCCCAGTATTTCGGTATTCTGGATGTGATACATTGTTCTATTCGGCTGTATTTCGTCACTATTGGTCAATTCGGTTATCCATTGTATGTCACCCTTCTTCAAAATTAGCTTGTATTTGCTTAAGTCAATTATGGCTGAGTACTGGTGCAGCATATCGCAACCAATTAGCATCTGGAATGGTAATCCGTTGGCTACTTAGAACGTCATTGTTACTGTTTGTCCGTCGCTTGTCAGTTCGAGTTGTACTTGTTTTCGGACGGTTCTATTTTGTCGTCCGGTCGCTCCTACAAGGACAATGTTGCTGATGGGTAGCGTAAGTATAGTTGTCTTACTGGCTTCTTGGATCTTTTGAAGTTCGATACTGTCGATTAACGAAATATTTGATCCAGTGTCTATCATGATTTGTGTCGGTACTACGTTAACTTTTGTTGATATATAAGCAATTTCGCTGTGTTTATTATCAGATTGGTTATTACTTTCCTCGAGCAATTCTTCTACAATATTTTTTAAATAGTTGTTTCGTACTATCGTAATTGTGCGCAGGGCCGGCTCAAGGCAAAAATTTCACCCGGGCAAGCGAGCTTTCTGCCGCCCTGTCCCCCCCCCCCACAAAAAAACTTAACAAACAGGAAATGACACAACTAGGACTACATTTTATAAGAATATTTTAGCCTTGTATGAATTTAATTGATTTGTTATCTTTATGGAATACAATTGCAGTTTATTTCATTAAAAATTGTGTTACATTATTGCAATAATGTATTTTTATGTTCGGTTATCTTAGGCTTATTTGGGGTGATCAGTAGTATGAAATACAGGCTAAATTATTCGTTTCTTTTTAAATGATTTTTAATTGAATCAATAGTATTAAGGCTTAAATCAAACTCAGGAAGAGCAAATGGGTTCGGTAAAATAGCTACAAATGACTAAGTGTATCGACTATCGACAATATTTATTGTAATCTTACAAAAAAGTTGGTATAAAAAATTCAAAATTACAATTAACTGTAGGTTACTCAATTTCAAAATCACAAAGGTACTTTACGACAACTTCTTTTTCTGCAAAATCTTTTATAACAGAGTCAATGTCTATTTCTTTTAGAATATCAAATTTAATTGAGATAAGGGAAAGTCCTACAAGACGTACTTGTGCCATACTTTGATCTTCAATAATTTTTAATCATTTTTAATTTTGTAAAAGATCTCTCCCCAGATGCTACACTTACTGGAAGTGTTAATACAATTCTCAAAGCTATATTTACATTTGGAAAATTTTCAGCTAAAAAGTTGTTCATGATGAACTTGAGGATGTCTTCTGGCCTGTTGCCACAGTCTTCGGGTAACAGAGTCAGAAGTACTAGAAGTTCTTGGTGCAGCTGGTGTACTTCAATATCTCGGTGCTCCCCATCGGTCAAAGCTATCTGTAGGTCTGCACATTTTTGTAGCAATGTGTTCTTATCTTCATTTTTGATGTTATAAAGAAAGCCAAATACATAATTGTGGCTGGATAGCTGTGAAAATCTCTCCTCAAGTGAGTTTATTGCGCAGTCCAACAAACAGAAATAAAAATTGGTCATAAATGCTCTTTTTGGGTCTGAGACTGGCTCGTCAGCTGTTTCATAGTGAAATTTGCGTTTGACCCTTCTTGGACGTACTTTAGATTCAGTTGGGAATGTGGCTTTGGTTTCAAGAGTTTCTGCAATCTCCCTGGCATCAACAAGTACTTCCTCAAAACCCTTCTCCGTCCTCATTTTCTCAAAATGTTCTTTCACTTTAGAAATTAGCTCAACTGCTTTTGCAATGTTCATATCTTCTTTTTGCAGCTGTTTGCTGATAATATTTATCCTGAAAAGTATTTCATGCCATACAACCAAGGAGCAGATAAACTTAAAGCTCTTTAGCTTGCTAGCCAGACCGAAGGCAGTACTCTTTCCATAGCCATCGATCGATGAGTCAGTAGATAACTCAAGTAGAGTATCGTATATTTCTCCTGTCTGGTAACGAAAAGGAGCAACTGCATTAATGCGACTCTCCCATCGAGTGTCGCATATTGGTTTAACTGTTAGTGATGTAACATGTTTTCTTAACACAGACCACCGGTGAGTTGAGGCAGAACATAATTAGTATACTTCCTGCACAACCATGAAAAAGTTTACAGCCTCACTACAGGATAAAGCAGAGTCGTTCACCACTAAGTTCAGCGAATGTGCGCTGCAAGGTACAAAAAATCCGCGAGGGTTCAAAGTTAGAATTCTGTTCTGGACTCCTGCGTTTTTCCTCACCATGTTTGCACCATTGTCATACCCTTGCCCACGCATATTTTTTAAGGGTATTTTCATTTCATTTAACTTGGACAAAAGAATGTTTGTCATAGATTCTCCTGTTGAAGATGCAATTGGGATAAACCCCAAAAAATGTTCTTTGGGGCAGGGGTCTTTACCTGGTTCACAACTTACAAAACGTATAATCAAAGTCATTTGCTGTATGTGGCTTTGATCAGGCGTACAGTCCAAAATAATAGCATAGTAAGTCCACTTCTGTACATTATGTAGTATTCGTTGTCGTATCATTGATCCTATTACTTCGATCACTTCATTTTGGATATTCTTCCCTAGGTAATGTACATAAGATTCTTCTGAAGTAATCCTCCGTAAGTGTTCAGCAATTATGATGTCAAATTTCCCTACAAACTCTAACAGTTTCAGGAAATTCCCATTGTTTCTGTCATACAGTTTGTCTGACGCACCCCAAAATGCCAGATTCTGTGAACCAAGAAACTCAATCACGTACACAATGCGTTCGAAAACTTCCTTCCAGCGTTCAACTTCATTCTTGATCATTTTCTGGTGTTCTGCATCAATCGTTTTTGTTCACACGCAGCCTCGTAGAACATTCCTTCCAGAACTGGAACGCCCGCATATGTCCTGGTGATCTTTCGTGTTCTGACAGTAGTTCAGACATGTGCTTCCAGTCAGAGTACCTAGTCTCTGAAGACAGAGATGTTCGTATTGTGCTAAACAGTCGGCAGCAAAAGCAAAATATGACGTCTTTTGATACAGAATATATAAGCCAGGGACGTGAAACCTCTTCACCATTGCTCATTCGCCTACGATAATTGTTGACACTAAAACGGCGACCATCTTTGTTTACAGGAAAGTCAGTGTCACTAATTTGTTCTGGCCCACGTTGGACGAGTGTGCCGAATCACGCTGGATCGGCGAAATTTCAGTTAATTACAATTGGAGAGCGGACCGATATCTAGCGGTAAGACGGAGCGAAAAGACGGAATAGACTGCTTGTAGTTATAGGCAGTACACAATTAAAGCGGTAATTAGTGCTGCGCCCTACCCGTGGAAAGGAAAGCTACCGGGAAGTTTAGACAAAGTTGATCGGTGTCGGCATCTGCCGCCTTGCTGCAGTATGAAAATTCCAAGTGCTGCTTTCTGCCGAGAAGTACGGTAGGTAAACCAAGAAGATGGACTTCCATTTTTTTTTCGTCTCACAATATCCTTCGAGGGTGACGGTCGCAATCTTTTTCTCTCTGGTAGAGAGATGATTTCCACACTGCTAAGTCTTCCTGCTATGAGTAGCTAGTTTCTCTTCACGACTGCGGTAAGTCTCTCAAATTACTTTCATATCAATTAACAACAATATTTCGTTGGAGAAAACTATTTTTTTGTAAGCCTGAGTAAGCATGCCCACTTGTTGCATCGTGTATTTGTGCGATACGCAATTCGTTCGTAAAGTTTTTATAATCTAATAAAACTAGATTATTTGAGTGTCAGAATTTCGGCACTATAAAGTAGAGTATATTGAACACAAAATATTTAAGTTTAAACTTTAACTAACACCGATGTAACGAGATTCGTGTACATCAAAGTAATGTTGCACAATGCGTCGTTAGTTAAGTGGTATAAAGTGTTGCTACAATTAACAGTAAAACCTTATACATATATATAGGAACTTACTCAGGCATGTTTTGAATGTAAATGATGTCCCATTCAAATTATTTGTGTAGTAAAAAACTAGGTGTTTTAAACAAATTCTTAACCACGTGGTATCTACATATTCACGCTAAGTAGTAAGTTTATGAGATGTTACAGAGCCAAAATTAATTTTTACATTGCAAACAATGTAACTCACATTAGGTGAGGTTTTTATTATAAAGAATTATTGTTATAAAGATTTTTAAATAAGGCATGTTGGCCATATAAAAAATTATCAAGTTTAATTATGTAGCACATAACTAGGTGTTGACTTTATATATGTATTTTGGAGGGTGTCCAAACAGTGGGGGCATTTGTGTGTGGTCTCTGACTAAAAATATAATGTGTAATCAGGGTCCGCCGATGTAGACGAGAAAAAGTCCTGCTGCATGGCTGAACAATGACCATCAAAAGCTCTGCTCGCTACCGGAGGGGATTAGATCACCACCACAACACCTAAAATGTCAGTCACGAGATCGCCACATCACTAATAAAAAAAGAATACCCTTCATGGACCAAATCAGGTGATAACTATCCAATTATTATTTACACATAGAGTCAACAATCAATCATACCCAGTGACCAGTTATATACATCTGACAACTACTACATTTCAAGTTTTTAAACATTCATTTAGATCCCCAATTGATGGGACAGTTTAGTGTGTGGACTGGGTGCTAAATTAATTGTAAATTTCAATGTATTTCTGGTAAAATTGTCAGCCAGAGACTGGCATGCATTACACAAGTCACATTCAGCATAGATTTTCCATTTATTTCATTATAGGGGTTTCTTTACAGATTTTAAGTCATTCTGGCTATTAGTAATTATCATGTTCAATTCAGTGGTATACATATATATATATATTTTCTTAATTAAAAATCAGTTTATTTCATTTTGTATAAAAAAATTACTGGTGAGGGAGGTGCATTTTCAACAAGTTTCAACCAAGCAGTGCCTGTCGATACAGTTTTGAGCTTGTTTGTCGAGACAAGTTGAAGGCTGAATCATCAGGATGTTAATGTGTCCGTCTCTGAGCCAAGTGTATTTTTTTCATAGGGTTATAATATTATGCAATAATTCTATTTTTATTAATTGGCCCTGTTTCCGTATATATAAATTCTTTATATTATTTATGATAACTGGGGCGCGTTCATTATTTTCAATATTTTTAATTTCTCACTGTAATTAGGCACTTAGCCACTTAGCCACTTAGGCACTTAGTTTTGAATTTTATTATGTCCTGGGGACTACTATATACTTAAACATTATCGTATACACCTAATGTATAATTAACCCACACCATGAGGGTAAAATAATAAAAGTAAATTTCTAATCCTAATTGGGATTCGTATAAAGAAAAAGTCAGAATTTATATACACCAGAAGGGTAATATAAAAAGGGCGTGGCAAGAGACCTGTATGTCTATTTTGTTGTATACTATTGTATAATGTAATTGTTTTGTGGAACATGTTATGTGTGTATATTTCTGTGTACATTTTGGGGGTTATAAGTATTATGCATCTAGTGTGCTTTTGGTGGGAACTCTGGATATAGGGATTTATTTGATCGATGTCTTTTACAAAAGAAACTTACTAAATGTAGTCATGTAGGTATATCCTTTTCATTTTTATAACAGGTATTCTATCTCAATAACCATTGCTGATCATTTCTTTAAGGAAATAATTTATTTTATTTAACCTTATAACAAGTATATGAATTGTCACCTTTAAAATTTATTTAATTTGTTTGAGTAGTTATTTTTATAATTAATATTAGCAAGGAATCAATACCATTTATCTTCATTAAGTTCTATGAAGCATTCTAACAGGAACATATAAAATAAATTTTATATTTTATTTATATTTTAATGGAAGCTTTATTTCAAGGTTAGTTATAGTTTTCAATTTCAATTCTTTGGTAGAGTGACATAGCAAATTATTTCTTGGTTTCAATAATTATTTTCAGGTGGCCTTGTTGAGAAAGTATGCTTTATTTAATTAACTAATTAAGGGGAATTATAGATTACTGTTGGGTTTATTTATTTTATTATTAATTGTGCAATGAGATAGAATAATAAAAAGGATTTGTTAATTGTTTAATTCTTGAGTTTTCATTGCAAGTCCCGTCTCACTGGATCCAGCGCATTTTTGGCTTCTCTAGGCTTAGCCTAGTTATACTTAACTTGTGGCCCCTCTTTACAAAAAAAAAAAAAAAAATTCTCAAAATTTTTCTCAAAAAAAAATAATCTTTTTTTTTAACTGCGTAAGTCAAAGTGGGGTTTCATTTGGTAGCAGAGCGTGGTTGAGATTAGGGTCAACCTGTGGGTCCTGTGGGTGTGACGGGGCTTGCAAACTTAGGAAACATTTTGGAACTTCCATAATGTTAAGTTCAAATAGAACTTAGAAAAATTTTAAAAGGCCCTATATCTAAAGTTGAAAATAATTTTGTTAGCTTTAAGGTTTTGAGATAAATGTATATGTACTTGCCCGCCTTGATTAGTGAGTAGTGCCACGTGGTGAGAAATTTTAGAAATTTTAGAAGGGGAAATCCCTGGGGAAAGGGGACTTATCGCAGTTCGGTGCTTGGTTGGTTGGAGTATACCTTGCCCATATTGGGGAGGTGTTGTTTTTTGAATTATGCGGTATGGCCCGATCGGCAGTCGGTTTCTTCCGATAAATGGTAGCCGAAGTAACATAAGAAATTGTTAAAATAAATTTTCGTGGTCGGTGTTTTGTTTTCGTGTTGTGTGTGTGGTGTGTGTGTCGCGTTCCTTTTGTCTGGTAATCGAGTGTGAGCAGTTCAGGTAGTGGGCTAGTTTCTCGCATCGGTAGGTGGACCCGCAGTCTACTCTTTGGAAGATATAGTACTAGAGTTTTTCATATTCTGGTATTAGTTAGAATTGTTTTTTTTAAGTAGTGTGTTCAAGTGTGCCGACCGCGAAGAGAGGATGAGTACTCTTAATCCTGAGTTGTTTTTGCGGGAGGAACTTGAGTTCGAGCTCCGGGCCCGGGGCAAAGAACCTCGAGGCAATGTACATGCTTTACGGCAGCAGCTCCGAGAAGCGCTGGCCGCGGGTGATGCGCTCTCTAGGGTCACTATTACTGACCCCGAGAGTGAGTGGGAGTGTTGTACGGAGAAGTGGGATGAGCTGCGGGAATTAGCTCAATCCGTCGAAAGTTTGGAGGAGGGACCGGGATGCTCTCTCGGTGTCCGGCGGATCCGGCAGCGTATGCAGCACGTAATTCTTCGGCTGCAGAATTTACAAAACCAAGGCGGTGAACTTGTGCCGCCAAATATACCCGAGAGAATTCAAGAAATTACCTCGACCCTCCAGGGGTCACAGCCTGTAAGAGCATCCACGCCGGGTCCGGTTGCTGAGGAGTCCTTGGTCTCAGCCGTGAATACTTCTTCGTACAGAGACGTAGAACCTGTGCAAACTGGTTCGGGGGCGGCGACGTACAACAAACTGCCCAACCCACTTGCCCACATTATAAAACAACTTCCAGTAGTGGATGGACTGGAGGCGGACAAACTTATTCCTTTTTTTAAAACCGTCTTCGATTTGAAGGACTACCCGGGCATGTTGGACAGAACGGTGCTCGAGCTCATCTTCCCCTATTGGCGCGGTACCATGGCTGACAGGGTGGCGGAGGTGATGCGACGCAAAGAAGGTGTGGACGAGTTCCACCGGGTGGTGCTGAGGGCGTTTATCCCTAGTAGACTGATGGAACAATTGCGCCATCGTCACTTTTATAGAGTCCAGGCGCGGGGCGAAACATTGGCCCAGTACGTGCAGAGAATACGCGAACTAGCTCGAATACTGGGAATGGGCATGTCGGAGGAAGAGGTGGTACAACACATTCTCGACGGCGTCTCTGCCGACGACCGTCTGCGACTAGTTTTTGCCCAGCGGCCGCAGTGGTTTGCTGACCTGGAGCGGCTCTGCGTTATGACGGAGGCCATGGAGATGACCGACCATGCGAGAGGAGATAGTAGAGGAGCCGAACCCAGACCACAGAGATCGGAAGGGTCCAGAGAGCCTATCTTCCCCCGACAGGCCCAGCCAGCCCGTAATCGTGAGCAAGCCAATGCCGTGATTTGCTATAATTGTAACCGCCCGGGGCACGTGGCGAGAAATTGTACGCGAGGGCGCGCGCGACCAGCACCACCTATGTCTAGACCAGCACCAAAAAACTAGGTAGACAGGGGAAGATATTTCGGAGGATGTCTTCCCCCCGCTCTAATTCTGTTCAACTTCCGACGACCTCCAGGCAGTTGTTAACATCCAAATCTTCTAACATCAAGGTCCAGTCCGCTACCTCGCAACAACTTTCTGTATGCCCCTTTCTGTCGCTCGAGGTAAAAGGGGGTCAGCTCAGAGCCTTAGTTGACTCCGGTTCAGCCCGATCTATCATCTCATCTCGGGTATATGAGGACCTTGAAAAGCAGGGCTTGATTAAGGAGTCGGACTTGTCATCTGCAATATGCTGGACTGCATCCCGGGAAATCTTGCCTATCTCCCGGGTTACTACCTTTAAAATCAAAATCGATGGGTTTTCTTGGGTGTGGCCTTTTCTGGTTTCTCCTGCTCTGGGAGTGGATTGTATCATAGGTGCAGATTTCATCGCTAAAAGTGGTCTCGTGCTGGACATCCAAGCGCACCAATGTTTTTTCAAATTCAATCGAGAAGTTTTAATTCCGTTCCTTGGGTACCAGGGCGCTAAGCCGGGTATCCAAGAAGTAGCTTGTCCCGATTCTGCACGAGATCATCTCACTCCATCCCAGCAGACGGCCTTAGATCATTTGTGTGAGGAATTTCCCGAGGTGTTAACTCCTACTTTGGGGCTCACACACCTGCTGGAATACAAGATTCGTCTTACCGATTCGAAAATAGTAAGGTCACACCCTTACAAGTTTGCTCCTCCAAAAATGACCATTCTGCGAGAGAAGGTTCAAGAATTGTTGCAACAAGGGGTAATTGAACCTTCTCATTCCAGCTATGCCAGTCCAGCATTTTTAGTGCCAAAGCCAGGTGGCAAACAAAGAATGGTTATTGACTACCGGAAGTTGAACGCCAATATAGAGGTGGATTCTGTTCCCCTCCCAGACTTACATTCGGCCTTTGATTGGTTCAGTGGGGCCAGATTTTACACTATTATCGATCTGAACGCGGCCTATCATCAGATACCTCTTGCCAAAGAAAGCAGACCATATACGGCTTTTTGTGTACCCTGGAATTTGTACCAGTACACAAGGGTTCCCATGGGTTTGGCTGTGGGGGCCCAGACACTTACTCGCCTTCTCGATACGGTTTTTCACGATGTGAAATTCCGTTTCGTATTTAATTATCTCGACGATCTTTTAGTATACAGCGAGACTTTCGAAGATCATCTGGCACATTTAAGAGAGGTGTTGGGTCGCTTAAGAGAGGCTGGCCTCACTGTCAATCCCGAAAAGGTTCGTTTCGCCCAAGAGAGTATTTCTTTCTTGGGCCATTTAGTATCACACAAGGGCGTGACGGTAGACCCAGAGAGGACACAGGGCATCCGTGACTTTCCTCCCCCGAGGGATGCGAAGGGCATAGCGAGATTCGTCGGTATGGTAAATTTTTACCGGCGTTTCATACCGAACATCGCTGAAATTGCCGCACCCTTGAATGAACTGAGAAAGAAGGGCGCAAAGTTTACATGGGGGGAAAACCAACAGAAGGCTTTCGCTACATTAAAGGAAGCCATTATCTCCCCTCCGGTGTTGCGGATGCCCGACTTTTCGAAGCCGTTCATACTGCAGACGGACGCGAGTTCGGTTGCGCTCGGAGCGGTTCTCTCCCAAGTTATAGACGACGCTAGGCAGCCTGTGGCTTTTATCTCCCGGACGTTGACCCAGCAAGAACGTAAATCATCCGTTTATGAGCTAGAGTGTTTAGCTGTTGTGTACGCTCTAGACAAGTTCAGGCGTTTCCTGGAACATGCTGAGTTCCTGCTCGAGACCGACAATCAGGCTCTCTCATGGCTTCTGGCTCATCCCCGGCAACTGGGTAAAATTGGTAGATGGGTGGTGAAAATCTCATCATTTAAGTTCACCGTGCAACACATCAGGGGATCTCAGAATGTGGTTGCAGATGCCTTGTCCCGAATGTTTTCCCAACCCAGTGATGCCCAAGCTGAGCAACCCTGTTCCGTTCTTCTAGATTTTCCATTAGCCTTCACTGATGTGTTACCCCATCAGTTAAACGACGAAGTGCTGGGTCCAGTCATCCAAAATATCAAGGAGGGTAACGTACAGGTCCCTTATTTCTTGTCCAAGGGAGTCCTTTGTTGTCGAGAGAGAAAAGGACGAGCACCTAAAATCGTGCTGCCTAGCAAATTAGTGCCCATGGTCTTCAGCTATTACCATGATTCCCCAGTCGGAGGCCACAAGGGAATTTCGAAGACCATTTCCAGTATTAGGAAACATTTTATCTGGAAGGGCATGGAAAGAGACATCGCGACAAGGGTTAAGAGCTGTCATCTTTGTGGCTTGAGCAAGCCTGCCCAGAACACCAAACTAGGGTTGTTATCATCTGAGGTGGCGAGCAGACCAATGGAAAAGTTGTTTATTGACTACGTGGGACCGTTCCCCCGTAGCAAGTCAGGTAATGCTTACCTGCTTGTTTGTGTAGATGCTTTTTCAAAGTTTGCCTGGCTACTGCCCTTACGACAGGCAACCGCTCGTTTGACCATCAACGCTCTACAGAACCATGTATTTCAGCATTTCGGTCTTCCGACCATCATTGTTTCGGACAATGGCCCGCAATTTATTTCAAACGAATTCAGGCGTATGTGTTTCGCCAGTGGCATCAAACACGTAACCACTTCCCCTTATTACCCACAACCGTCCCATGCGGAGAGATTCAATCGAAATCTCCGGTCCGCCTTAATTGCTTATCATGCTGAGCAACAGACTACCTGGGATCAGAATTTGAAGTGGTTACAATTAGCTTTCAACACGGCCAGACACGATAGTCATCAGGCCGTGCCCTTTGAAATTCTGTTTGGATTCTCGCCCGCACTCCCGTTGACCAACCTGTGGGATATCGAAGATCTTCTGCCGCGGGAGCCCAATAATAAAACTGCGGAGAGATGGAAAGTGGCTCGGAAGAATTTGCTGCGAGCGCACGAGCGGGTCCGTCGGCGTTATAATCAGGGGCGTATTCCAAACCCCTTCCGGATTGGTGACTGGGTCTATTGCCAAAGCCACCCACTCAGCTCAGCCGCTGACAAACGTGCTGCGAAGCTATGCTACCGTTGGTCGGGGCCATACCGTATCCTAGGATTCACGTCACCGGTGACGGCCCGACTGGGCGTACCGGGAGACAAACAAAAAATGGTGATAAGCCACATTTCAAAACTAAAACGTTGTCGAGGCCTATCGAAAACGTTCGAAGGGGGTTAGTCCCCGTAAAGATAAGGCGGATGGCCTTGTTTAAGGTGGAAGTCGTGTTCGGGCGTTGGTGGGCAAGCCTCAGGAGGTCAGAAGATCCACGTGCGTGAGAATCTTTCTTTTGTCTTTTGCTGTCTGTCTCTTGTGCTGTATGCGGACCCTGATCAGGTCAGCATGCAGCACCTGCACACTCACATAATACATATCTTCTTTCGTCTCTTTCGTTTTCCTTCCGAGATTCTGTTCTCCTGAGAGCAAGCTCTGCTGAGCCAACTCAACCACGACGTCCACCGGTTTGTTTTGGGGAGAAGTACACTGCAGGGTACTCTCCTGGCCTTTAATGTTGGGGCAACTATGTTGCCCTTTTGGGGTGAGGGTGTGCCGAATCACGCTGAATCGGCGAAATTTCAGTTAATTACAATTGGAGAGCGGACCGATATCTAGCGGTAAGACGGAGCGAAAAGACGGAATAGACTGCTTGTAGTTATAGGCAGTACACAATTAAAGCGGTAATTAGTGCTGCGCCCTACCCGTGGAAAGGAAAGCTACCGGGAAGTTTAGACAAAGTTGATCGGTGTCGGCATCTGCCGCCTTGCTGCAGTATGAAAATTCCAAGTGCTGCTTTCTGCCGAGAAGTACGGTAGGTAAACCAAGAAGATGGACTTCCATTTTTTTTTCGTCTCACAATATCCTTCGAGGGTGACGGTTGCAATCTTTTTCTCTCTGGTAGAGAGATGATTTCCACACTGCTAAGTCTTCCTGCTATGAGTAGCTAGTTTCTCTTCACGACTGCGGTAAGTCTCTCAAATTACTTTCATATCAATTAACAACAATATTTCGTTGGAGAAAAATGTTTTTTTGTAAGCCTGAGTAAGCATGCCCACTTGTTGCATCGTGTATTTGTGCGATACGCAATTCGTTCGTAAAGTTTTTATAATCTAATAAAACTAGATTATTTGAGTGTCAGAATTTCGGCACTATAAAGTAGAGTATATTGAACACAAAATATTTAAGTTTAAACTTTAACTAACACCGATGTAACGAGATTCGTGTACATCAAAGTAATGTTGCACAATGCGTCGTTAGTTAAGTGGTATAAAGTGTTGCTACAATTAACAGTAAAACCTTATACATATATATAGGAACTTACTCAGGCACGATTTGAATGTAAATGATGTCCCATTCAAATTATTTGTGTAGTAAAAAACTAGGTGTTTTAAACAAATTCTTAACCACGTGGTATCTACATATTCACGCTAAGTAGTAAGTTTATGAGATGTTACAGAGCCAAAATTAATTTTTACATTGCAAACAATGTAACTCACATTAGGTGAGGTTTTTATTATAAAGAATTATTGTTATAAAGATTTTTAAATAAGGCATGTTGGCCATATAAAAAATTATCAAGTTTAATTATGTAGCACATAACTAGGTGTTGACTTTATATATGTATTTTGGAGGGTGTCCAAACAGTGGGGGCATTTGTGTGTGGTCTCTGACTAAAAATATAATGTGTAATCAGGGTCCGCCGATGTAGACGAGAAAAAGTCCTGCTGCATGGCTGAACAATGACCATCAAAAGCTCTGCTCGCTACCGGAGGGGATTAGATCACCACCACAACACCTAAAATGTCAGTCACGAGATCGCCACATCACTAATAAAAAAAGAATACCCTTCATGGACCAAATCAGGTGATAACTATCCAATTATTATTTACACATAGAGTCAACAATCAATCATACCCAGTGACCAGTTATATACATCTGACAACTACTACATTTCAAGTTTTTAAACATTCATTTAGATCCCCAATTGATGGGACAGTTTAGTGTGTGGACTGGGTGCTAAATTAATTGTAAATTTCAATGTATTTCTGGTAAAATTGTCAGCCAGAGACTGGCATGCATTACACAAGTCACATTCAGCATAGATTTTCGATTTATTTCATTATAGGGGTTTCTTTACAGATTTTAAGTCATTCTGGCTATTAGTAATTATCATGTTCAATTCAGTGGTATACATATATATATATTTTCTTAATTAAAAATCAGTTTATTTCATTTTGTATAAAAAAATTACTGGTGAGGGAGGTGCATTTTCAACAAGTTTCAACCAAGCAGTGCCTGTCGATACAGTTTTGAACTTGTTTGTCGAGACAAGTTGAAGGCTGAATCATCAGGATGTTAATGTGTCCGTCTCTGAGCCAAGTGTATTTTTTCATAGGGTTATAATATTATGTAATAATTCTATTTTTATTAATTGGCCCTGTTTCCGTATATATAAATTCTTTATATTATTTATGATAACTGGGGCGCGTTCATTATTTTCAATATTTTTAATTTCTCACTGTAATTAGGCACTTAGCCACTTAGCCACTTAGGCACTTAGTTTTGAATTTTATTATGTCCTGGGGACTACTATATACTTAAACATTATCGTATACACCTAATGTGTAATTAACCCACACCATGAGGGTAAAATAATAAAAGTAAATTTCTAATCCTAATTGGGATTCGTATAAAGAAAAAGTCAGAATTTATATACACCAGAAGGGTAATATAAAAAGGGCGTGGCAAGAGACCTGTATGTCTATTTTGTTGTATACTATTGTATAATGTAATTGTTTTGTGGAACATGTTATGTGTGTATATTTCTGTGTACATTTTGGGGGTTATAAGTATTATGCATCTAGTGTGCTTTTGGTGGGAACTCTGGATATAGGGATTTATTTGATCGATGTCTTTTACAAAAGAAACTTACTACATGTAGTCATGTAGGTATATCCTTTTCATTTTTATAACAGGTATTCTATCTCAATAACCATTGCTGATCATTTCTTTAAGGAAATAATTTATTTTATTTAACCTTATAACAAGTATATGAATTGTCACCTTTAAAATTTATTTAATTTGTTTGAGTAGTTATTTTTATAATTAATATTAGCAAGGAATCAATACCATTTATCTTCATTAAGTTCTATGAAGCATTCTAACAGGAGCATATAAAATAAATTTTATATTTTATTTATATTTTAATGGAAGCTTTATTTCAAGGTTAGTTATAGTTTTCAATTTCAATTCTTTGGTAGAGTGACATAGCAAATTATTTCTTGGTTTCAATAATTATTTTCAGGTGGCCTTGTTGAGAAAGTATGCTTTATTTAATTAACTAATTAAGGGGAATTATAGATTACTGTTGGGTTTATTTATTTTATTATTAATTGTGCAATGAGATAGAATAATAAAAAGGATTTGTTAATTGTTTAATTCTTGAGTTTTCATTGCAAGTCCCGTCTCACTGGATCCAGCGCATTCTTGGCTTCTCTAGGCTTAGCCTAGTTATAATTAACTTGTGGCCCCTCTTTACAAAAAAAAAAAAAATTCTCAAAATTTTTCTCAACAAAAAAAAATCTTTTTTTTTAACTGCGTAAGTCAAAGTGGGGTTTCACGAGGATGTCACTGTCTTTGGCACTTAAGTTCACTGGCCACTCTCCATCATGGGATACGATTTTATCTAGAGAAACCTGAAAAAGACAACAAAAACTAAGGAGTATTATTAGCAAAAAGTACAAAATCATTTAGAAGCTTCAAAAAATTGGGACGCAAATTTGTTTGTTAAATTTACGCGATTTATTCAATTGGCATAATAAGCCTAGCCTATCTGCTAAAACTTAACTGTAGCATGTTGTAAACTCAATATTTTCAACTTTGTCATTTTAAGTTTATAAAAAAATTACCTTAAAAGATTCTTCCACAATCGCTGAATCAGAATCAGAATGAGATTCAACTCCCTTCACATTGTCGTTTTTTTCTTCATTTTCAGTATCATGGGACTGCGGGGACTGAGTCTTGTCGTCCACCTAACAAAAAGTTTTCATTAATTTCACGACACTGTAGACTTTCACAGAACAAAATAATTGTAGTAACACCATTTTAAAATGTTTTTTTATCATAGAGTGTTAATTTGTATGATATAATATCTAATAATTAGCTCAACATAAACATGCGTTTTTTTCAAATGTAAGACATTATTTTTAACATTTAAGGGTTGAAGATTTCTAAATTGTAAATGTAATAGAAAAGCACAGTACAAGAGAATTAGCTGAGTGCATAAGTAAGTCAAGAACGCCTTAGATTTCATCGTTAAATTTCAAAAATGCCAATACTCCACATTTTATCTTAGGAATGCACCTCACTAATCCTGTATTGCTGTATTTATCTTAGATAACGACTGGCTTACATATCTACGGACCCATTATAGTAAATTGTGAATACTAATATTCGCAACATTGACTAGGCTACACGAGGAAATAGGTTACTGCTGATTTTGAATTTCTGATTACTGGTAATTATCTTATTTTAGAATGCATTATTTTTATTACATTTTAAAGCAAGCCTTCAATAATTTTAATATAAAGGCAAAAGTGTTTTGTTTTATGTACAGTATTTATTCCAGTTTAATATTAAAATCCAAATTTTCGTGCATGTAATGTAACTGTGCTCAGCACTCTTAACAAATAACAATAAAATTTTATTAGCTTACCTCAGACAGAAAAAATGTTGGTGCATGTGGTTCTGAGGGAAGTACCGTAACGAAACGTTTTAACGCTGAAGCTTGTTTTTGAGCTTCAGAAGTCTGCTGCAGTTTTCTTTTTCTATAGAAAAAACCTGAGTGTCTCTTTTTATCAGCCATTCCTAATTCCTACCAAAACAATCTTTATAAAACCACTGACACAGACAGATACAGTATTGTTAAACCACACAAAAACATTAACGGCGGAACACAACGGTCGGACTGAAAGGCTTTACATGACGCACAACTCACCATCCGCTTGACTTACTACTACAAGTGCGACTGATGTCAAGCGAGCGTCTGCATATTAGCCTGTACGCGCAGGCACATCTCGGCCATCAAGTCATTTCACCCCCTCCCGCGCCGTAGTCGAATCGAACTGCGAAAGTGACTCACCTTCGTGCGCGCCCAGGCCTGTATTATTCGTTCGTACCTCAAACGAAATAGACTTAGTCACAGGCCCACTTTTCTAAGCCACTGTTGCCGCCCTGGCGCCCTCCTCCCACCTGCCTCTCGTAAGATTTGTTTGTATTGGTTTTTAAATTTTTAAAAACTTACGATACTGTTGTAAATTTGTTGTTGTGGTAATCCATGGTTTTACTATAATTAGTAAACTGGGAACACGCAGAAAATTTATTCTAAATCACCGATCGTAAAACATTTTTTCGTTCCGCTTGGCGCCCCGGGCCGCCGCCCGGGTCGCCCGGGCCTTAAGCCGTTACTGATTGTGCGTTCGTCGTTGGTTTATGCAACGTCGCGATTTATCCCAATAGACTGGTTCAGTGAGGGTACAAGTAGCTTTTTCACTGCCGTTCCTAGTTTAACGTCATCTCGGACTGTTTGTTACGCCCATCTTGTTGACTAGTTGGCTGATTTCCGTTCGTTGACGGTCGAGGTTCAGGCTGGTTGTGATCTTCTTCGTATCGGTCACGCCTGTATACCTCTTGGCTACGACTTCCGCCCGTGTTTGATGTATTATCACGTCCGTAGTTACTATTACTGTACCGGTGTCCGTAGGCATTTCGGTCGGCACTTCGTCGCCCCTGATAATACGACCTATTTCTCCCGTCACTTTCGGCCCTCACGTAATGTACTTGACGATAGTTACGATTTCTATTGTCATTGTTGTTACTGTTGAAATTTGGCCGGTTGTAGTTTCTGTTATTCGGCCTATAGGGTTGATGTTGTGTATTATTTGACCGGTTGTAGTGATTACTTTGATTGTTTGGCCTGTTGTTGTTTGTTATAGCCGTTGTTTGGTTGGCTGGCCGGATTATTATTTGGTCTATTATGTGACTTGTTGGGCGGGTTATTCGCATTATTACGGCTGTTGTAATTCGGTCGGTAATTATTGTTGTTATATTGGTAGCCGTTCTGAAAATTTTTGGTATCGCCCCTGTCATCCCGTTGTCGACTCCTACGGTAATATCGATCCCTTTCGTAGTGTTCTAATAGGGCTGCCATGGATGGTCTTAATTTGACTACCCAGCCGCGCTCTGGAGACACCCTCTTCGTAGTGAAAGGCGAGTTCCGTCACTAAGCTTTCTTCCGGAATTTTCGGCTCCAGATTCCTTGCTAGGCATACTTTTCCCAGGAAATATGCCGTGAAAGTCGTCCCTCTGGTGGCGTCATACCTGCCGATACATATACTGTCTCGCACGATGTTTTGCGTTGCCTCCGACCAGTATTTCCTTTTGAATACATCCTTAAATTCCTCGTAGTTCATGAGGTCGTGTCTCGTAGCTGTCCACCAATTGTCGTTTATGTCACGGAAGTACTCGTCTAAATACCCTCGGATAATGGTCCACCTGTTCTCCCGAGTCTTGGCCAGTTGTTCGTCCACTCTCTCTAAGAACTCCATCGGGTTTCGCCTGTACTGTTTGAAGTTAATTACTTCCCGGTTGTCCACGTGCTGGTACTGTGACATTATCGGCGGTCTGTTATTAATTACTTCCAGCTCCTCCCTGATTTTGGCAATCTCTCGTTTCTGGATTTCTTCAATTTTGTTTTTATTTTGTTGACCTTCTCCGCGAACTTCGCTTATGGCGGTGTCGATCTCCCGGCATTTCTCTCCAAAATCTGTCCGCACCTGTGTTATATTTTGTTCGGTTGCGGTTCTTATAGATTCTATTCGGATCTGGCTGTCTTCTTCCAGGTTATTTATTCGTTCGCCGAAGTCTTCCTTCGTTTGTTGCAGTTCATGGCTCGTAATTTCCCATTTCCCGTGTATTCCGGAAATCTCCTGTCGTATGCTCGTCATCTCCTCCTCGATTTTCTTATTCACTTTTTCGTTGTTCTCAGCCATCTTTTTGTCCAATACCTCCATGTTTCTCTGGCTGTCTTGCTTCAGTTCGTCCAATTTTTCTTCCATGGTTTTACTATTTTCGGCCATTTGCTGGCTTATTTTCTAGTTGTCATCCTTTACGTCGTCCATTTTCTTACTCAATGATTCCATATTTTTGTTCGTTTTATTTAAGTCTCCTTTGAAATCTTCTTTTCCGTCATCAACTTTCTTACTCAATGACTCTATATTTTTATTCACTGTTTCTTCCATTTTCTTCCGGTAATCTTCCATCAGTATTCTCATCATTTCCATGAAATCTGCGTCTCCTGGCTGTGTGGGTTTCTCCGGTTGATTCTCTGGCTGCACGGGTTTGACTGGTTCCATGGGAGGTAACATTTGTTCTTTAAATTTGCGAACGTTATTATGTCTCGTTCTGTGTGATTAAAAACGTCGTGTAGCCTGTGCGTCCTTACCTGTCCCTTCTCACTCTTTATTTCTTCCCGATAGGCGCCAAATTGTTTTGCTAGAAACAATTAAAAGTTTTTATCTGGGTTGTTTTACAGTGTGGTAGAGTTGATTCGAATTGTTCGCCAACTGGCTGGAACTCGAATCTCGCTTGAGTGGGGGAAACGTGTTACCAACGTAAAACAATGTTGGTTAGTTTTACTCGCTGCTACAAAACACAACATACATAATATTTTTGAAAATAATTATTGGACGGTTATTAATGAGACACACTTTTTTATTTGGCTCAGAACTTGTTAATCTTCATTAACGCTTATACAAAATTGTGATTAATATAATATTTTTAGCCTCGGTAAATAATAATCGTTCACTCAGCGGAAGGCTGGGTTGGTAATACAATGTTTTTCTGTCGCCACGATCCGGCGTTGATTATTTATACACAATAAATTTACCAAATGAGTCCTTTTAAGTACGACAAAGAAGTTTTAAAACAAGAGAATTAAATACAATATATCACTTTATAATCGTGGTACAGTAATTAAAATTGAACAAGGTTTACAGTAGATTTCAAGTTGTGGTGTTAAAGTGTGTGACGGTGTCATTTGTGTAATACATAGGTTAAAATCATTTAGTTAGTATATATAAAATATGTTTCTTTTATCAATCCTTGAAAAAATAATACCATCAGTGATAGTGAGAGTTCACAGTTTAGTGAGAATTTTGAAAGAGAAATTATTTCAGATATTTAATCAATTCAGCAATACTTATCGTCAGTTGCTAGGAAGTGTAGTGTCAATAGTTAATATAGGTTGGGTTCATCGATATTGACTCTTCGTTCTTCAAATCTTGGGCTTCAGGTACGCCTTGCGTCTTCTTCTTGTTAGTTTACTTATTTTCAATACATCTGGATTTAATTAAGCTGATCCTTGGTCTGGGCTGCATGTATCATCTCCTCGTCAGTTAGTATGGTTCCTCTCTTTATAAAATAGGGTCACTTTTACTGTTTTATAATAAAATTTTGGGCCCTTCACGGCGTGGCATCTCTCTCTCGAGAGTTAGTATGGTTCCTCTCTTCATAAAATAGGGTCACTTTTACTGTTTTAAATAAAATTTTGGGCCCTTTACGGCGTGGCGTCTCTCCTCGTAAGCGTGACTATAGATTCTCCCGTTCCTAACTGAAAATAGTCAATATTTTGCTGTTGTCATGGCAACTCAAAGATTCTGGTTGGTTAAATTTGACTTAAGACCATTGTTAGGAGATTTTAATTTTTATTTAAAATGGTTACAGATCTTCTGAATACAATTAATCTTCGGTAAATTTTAATTATTAAATATCATCACCACTGTACGTATTTTGTTTCAAGGATTAATTTAACATCCAATAAGGTTGGGTTTACTGATGTATTAACATTTTGATAGTTATGTTGATATTGTTTAATTACACTGTTTTCTTAATTTACATGATTACTTTAACATTTCTTTCTTAATATGATTGCCTAATCGTCTTTTGTTGTTTACTTGCATTAGTTTTACTACTGTTATAAATTAATTCTTAAAAATTGCAGTTTTTGTTGTTTTACAGTTAGGCATTTGCCTAGGCCTAAACAGCAATTGGCTATTTTTCTTAAATTACAGAGATTACATTTTATTTTCCCCTTGTATAGGTCCTGATTTGTTTTATACATGATTTGTTCATTTGTTGAATGGTTTTATGTCTGTTCTATTGTAATTGTATGTGATTTTATTAGTTCCATATTCTGGCTTGTATATTGTTATAACTGCTTTTTCAGTATCATTGGATTTGTCTGATTTTATTTTTGTTTCTTATTACTGCTTTTGTTTGTAATGGAATTATTATTTCTTATTCCCTATTATTTAAAATATAACATTTAGTCTTATGGTCTACATAACTCCCACAGACATATTTCTATTTATTAAACATAATTATTTGCATGTCATTACTCACAATGTTCATTCTCTTCATCTCTTCATACTCTTTGGTGAGTTATCATTATTAAATATTATAACAGATAAAAACATAAACATTAATTAAATATTTGAATACAATGATATTTCCTTATAACTAAATTCAAATGACATTAGGTCATTAACATGGAACTTTAATAACATTTTACCATACTATATTTAAATCCTTTTCCTATCATTTTATATTAATAGTATTTGGTTTTACCTTTGTACCTCAGCAATCATCTATACTGTGTATTATCACACTAATAGTCATTTTTTTTCTGAAATACATTGGTAATAATATTATTGGCCAACTTAGAATACTACTACTACCTGAACTCTATTAATTACTTAACCTACTACACTTTGGTTTAGTTTGTCGTGTACACTGGTGTTCACTGATAATTGCTTTTAATTGCCACAGTCCTTTCTGTGTTTAGCAATTATTAGCCTTCACTCACCTTCACTATTCACTCTTAAATCTTTTACACTGATTTATTAGTGTCTATCACTATCAATGGGGTTCTATATAAATTGGGTATTTTAATACTATCACCTTGCACTCTATATTTGATTTAAGTGTTACTGTTGGGTATTGCTTACTTAAATTCTCTTTCTCATTTTATAAAGTGTTCATTATTACTCTAATTCACTATCTCTCACTTTACTAGGTTCAATTATACCGTTAACAAGTTTATGTTGTATCAAATTGATTTGTCATAGTTATCTCTATTCATCTGGGTTAGTGTACCCTTCTAAAATTTAAGTTATTGAGATTTAACACTTCTCATTTTACATTGTTTGTCTGGGTTTACATTTATCATTATTATTTACAATTATTATTTATTGGTCTCTTTTCACTTGGTCTATCACTGGTGTTGTGCACTTTTACTGCTTTTACTTCATTTGGTGATGATCCATATATCCTTTCATAGGTGTTAGGGCTGGTTCTAGTTATCCATTTATCTTGTTACAATTCATACATCCTTATTTTAATGTTGTGGCTGTTTCTACTTTCATCTTCATTTGTTATTATGTATATATCCTTTCTTTTAGTGTTGGGGCTGGTTCTACTTTCTCACTTACAAATGTCCATTATTTATATATTCTTTCCTTGGTGTTGGGGCTGGTTCTACTTTCTCACTTACCATCTATAGAGTTATTATGGTTAAATCGCCATGTATCATTGTTTTCAACGTTTCTGTCCGTTTCTTGTTACTTTTTTCTTATCAGAGGTTACTTTTATGATTACTTTCATATGCTTGATCGTATAATTATTTTAATTACCCATTCTTTTATCTCTGACTCATCCCTTTTAATCATAGTGTTAAGTATTTAATAATTTATTCTTATCATGTTTCTTCATTAGAGTTTGTTGAAGATATGTACCATTACAATATGAATAAGAAAAACCACTTGCTTCACCAGTATCTTCTGTTTTATTGTCCTACTGATCTAAACTGATCTGATCAGTTCTTCTGACATTCTTCTGACCTGAAGGTGGTATATAATATAAAAAATATAAAAAAAATTCTGTTAGGTAGTTGTTGTAACATATTTTATGATCTGGTTTTTTATGGAAGT
The DNA here is from genome assembly GCA_034769895.1 of Magicicada septendecula. NCBI lineage: Eukaryota > Metazoa > Arthropoda > Insecta > Hemiptera > Cicadidae > Magicicada > Magicicada septendecula. Next base: position 198,667,605 of record CM068369.1, read on the forward strand.
CATGTCTTATAATATCATGCTTGGGCGGAAAGAAGAATGTTTTAAATTGGCGGGTTGTGGGTGGGGGGACATAATTGCACCAAGCTGCTACATAGTTGTAACTGATGCAAACATGCACAGTTCACAGCAGTCTTTGTGTACTGTACCTGTGTTATGTATCCACATATGTGACAATACCGGTATTGGTTCCAAAATCTGGATAGCAGAATAGGAAAAGACATAGTAGTTTACTTTACAAAACTAGAACATAATACAGTCTTCCTTGGTTTATTTTTTTATGACTAGAACAATGTTGCTAGGACATTGACATGCATGTCAATGTAATAATGAAACTCACATTTTTATTACAAAAGTTTTTAGTTAGCTTTCATTTTTAACTTTTTTATTGTGCGCGTATGTGCGCTTTTAAACAGGGAATGGCCGGGCGAGCTGAATCGAGTATATATGCGCCGCCAAGCGGCAATACTATTTTAATATTCATGTTTAATACTATGCAATACTATGTACTATTAATACTATAATATACTATGTTTAATATTCTGGCAATACTATGTACTTGCCAGAGCATCAGCTGCTCTTAATGACAATAAAACCGTTAAAAGTTATTATATGGGAAGCTAAAGGAAGAACAAACATTTTTCACTAGCTGATAGAGCATGAAAATACGAGTATTTAAAAAAAAACTTTGGCCTGTGATGTCAGGGTGATGGCTGGACCAAATTTTGAAAAATTTCTGTTTTCAACTTTAAAAATTTATTGTGGCTTAATGGCAAAATATTTCGGGATAAAAATTAATATGGAAATTCGTCTTTTGGAATACTATATTCTACAATTTTTTTTATTAAGAAAGACATCATTATTTCACTCATTATTAACGGAAATCTGAAGCTGCACATTTTTGCAAGTTTCAATTTTTTTGTAGGTTGTGTTGCCTTTAAAAAAATGCACGACTAACACAGATCGATAGGAAATTTTCTGGGGAACACGCTGGTATTTTTATTTTTCTGATTTGGTGACGTTACCATAAGAAAAATCAAGGAAAACTTCAGTGACTTGTGCTCCGCTGTTTTCCGGAAGTGAAAAGTCGGGAAAAATCGGGGAAATGGGTGGTCCGAAGTCTAGAACATGGATAAAATTTTAGGTAAACACTAAACTTATCGTTTAAAACAAAATCAGCTCAAAAGATGCTGTTTCTGGAAATTTGCTATTTTTAAATTAGTCTTACTTGGTTATTTTAAAACAAATGTTGACATTATATTGACAAAATGTTCCCACTTTGTTGTCAATTGTAACGTTCCGGGCTACGTTACAAATCCAGGGAACCCATAATAATTGATACTAGCCAATTATACAGGCTGCCTACGTTGTAACAAACTGAAAATTAAACTCAACACATAGAACAATAATATTTACTCTAATAATTAGGACACAAGGGGAAGGTAATTCACTGATTTATGCACTCACGTCAGTCTGTAATAAGATGACACCTCTTTATTAACAAATTATATAAATAGATCCCATAACATAAAAATTTATACTGAAATATTTAAAAAGGGTTTTCTGTCAAACAAGGGATCATATAGATCATGTAATTTACCTCGGATTCGAGTCTCTTTAAATCTAGTAAAGACGTCTGAATTATACTTTGCTAATCAAGGAGATTGCATGATTACATAAACCTTTAGAAGAATGGTATTATTTAATTAAGGGATTATAACTTACATTTCAAGATTAAAGTTACAACGTATGATTTTCGATATTACAGGTTACATTTCTTTTGTTTATTTAATGCTTAGAGAAAATTATTGTCTTTTAAAAAGTCTCTGCCATGTATGAAAAGTTATGTTTTAAATGTACTTAATTCTCGGTAGGCAAGCTACCGAGTCACCTCTCGAATAAGCTTTTCCTGTCCTCGTCCTGGGGAGTGACTCTTCGGAACTCCGGTAGTCGGGGTAGTCATCTGGGTCGTGTCTCTGGTGAATATCTTATAGCTGTATTAGTGAGGAGATTGATGTAATGCTGCATGAAGTTGGATAGATCCTCGCCGGTCCTGGTCAGTGTTGTATGGGTTGTAGACGTCCGTATATGTAGTTGGGCACGTCACATATTCTCTGGTAGAGTTGTACTGGAGTTTACATCTTAACTTGAGACGTCACCTTGTTTACGAGTCCTTAATTTTTTTTATATTACCACATTTCTTTAACAAACCTTTTACTACATCTTATACATATAACTAGCACTAGCTCCCCACGTTTTTTAGTGGTAGCTAACAATTATTTGAAAGTTTAAATAAAACATTTTGAAGAGCCCTCGTTTGGAGGTGTGTACTGTCTGAACGCCGCATCATAACTCTTGCATTGATACGACAGGTACATTACAACGAAGCGGAGCGAGTACTCCGCCATAATATAGTTCCAACTTTTTATTTAAATAGACTTTCTTATAGCAAGACGAAACAAATTATTTAGACTTATTTAGTTTACAGGAATTATTTTAACTACTACTTGTGCCTTCAAATTATTAATTACTTACATTACGATTTTCAGATATTTCTAAGTTACAGACGGTTCGCTATGCACGTTGTGTCCGGAATTAAACAGGTCAACGCATGATGATTTACTAAAGGGTTAACTGTATTATTCTTAACTTTTTACATTACGATTTTTTTTATTACTTGTTTAGTTAGATTTTCTCAATTTAAATCTCATACTTATTCTGAGTTAGTACAGGGGTATTTGGTTTAATTGTGCGATTTAAAAAATACTTATTTGCTTTCTAAATTTTTTTTATTATTAAATTTTTATTACCAATTAAATTGTCACACAATAACACATAATGTATAGAATAATGTATAATGTATAGAAATTCTTTTTTTTTTATAAATAAAATCATGCATTACCTTAAGAAGGTTGATTATGTCGGCATGTTGGCATGTTGTAACTAGGCTCCACTGCTACTGCACTAATCCTCAAAAACTAGTCTTTTATGTAATGAGTATTGTTAGGAACATAAATAGAATATACAATACAGTATAATGCTGTATAAACATATACTTATTATACCCATAATTTGAGAATACACACTGGGTGTATAGTCATATCATATATTGGACATTTTTAGCCTCATAGTGAAATATTAAAGAATATCAGTTCTGCATGCTTGTTTAAATAGCCTCTTTGAGTTTTTGGTTTTCAGTCACTCAGCAGTTTCTACGTTCTCATTAGAGTTAATAATGTACAAGTATCAGATACTACTGACCTTATTCACTTAAGTATGGTCATAAGAAAACAATAGATTTATAGCCAATGAATCACCTGCCACTTATTACACATTCATACATATTTGACAAATACTGTTAATTACCCCAATTACTATTATTATGTTATTATATTCTTTTCACTGCTAATGCATTTATTTCTCTATATATAAAATGGCACCAAATAATTTACCAAGTATTTGATTACATTATAAAAGTTATTATTTTTGTTGGCATTATATTTACGTCAATATAAATGCGCGCGCGCACACACACACACACACACAAATTGGGAAACAGCTTAAAAATCTTTCAACAGCACATTCAACTTAATAATAAATTATTTCACACACACACACACACACACACACACACACACACACACACACACACACACACACACACACACACACACACACACACACACACACACACACACACACACACACACACACACACACACACACACACACACACACACACACACACACACACACACACACACACACACACACAAAGAATATGATGGAAAATCCCAAATGACAAAAACAGAAAAGGTCTGTAAATGGTCTATCTGCTTTTTCAAATTTTGTTGACTGTGATATATCCATGTATTAAATTAAATACTGTGTAATGGACTTTAGTCAATAAAATTTTTAATGAAATCTTACCTGTACTCTTATGAACTACTACTACTCCACGGTGCTACAGCTGATGAAAATCCCTGGCCTCCAGAACGACGTGTCTCAACTCCTCTCTATCTTGTGTGACTCTTTGCCGCCTTCTGACCCCCAGTCTTCTCAAATTTCATCTACATCATCCACTCATCTTGCTCTTCTTCCTCCTGGTCCTCCAATTAATACTTTTTTCACTGCCCTTTCCTCTGCCATTCTTTGTATGTGATCTGCCCACATAATTCTGCCTTGTTTTATTACTATGACGATGTCCAGTTCCTTGTATAGATTGTACAATTTGGGATTTGTCCTTATACGCCACATTCCAGTATCTAGTACACCTCCATATATCCTCTTCAGAATCTTTCTATTCCATATTCTAATCATATCTTCTTGAGCTGAGGTCATGGTCCAGGCTTAAATCTGGATCTTGGAGTTATAGAAATATTTATTGTGTTTAAGAAATAGCATATTAATTTATATAAAGAAAGAAAAAGTATTGTGATAATGTGTGTTTACAGAGATAAATGTTTTCCTGCAAATTTGAATATATAATGTTATTCTTGTGCCCCAGAGGCATAAGATACCATCTCCATTTTTTTATATGGTGTTAATGTACAGACTGCTCTCTTTCTAGTAGTATATGCCACTATCTCCAGATTATGTTTATACAGCCAATAAGCATGTTTAAAATAACACTATCTCACATTGCTTCTTGAAGCAAACAACATCCTGTGCACATAATGTTCTTTACGTCTACTTTAGTCTTGCTTTCACAACACCATGTGCAATTAGTGTTATTTGCCACTAGGATGTAAGCTATTCCAGGTGATGTCACACTACTGTACATAGTGTTGGAAAAACAAACCAGCTAGCAGCACTGTAGAGTAAATGTGACTAGTAGGCTACACAGTTAATGGTATTTCTGTATTTTTGTTTACCAAAGTGTTTTTGACAAGAACGTAGCCTTTACTGAAATAGTTTTAACTTTTATGAAATACAATAAAATAAGAAAATGAGTTCAAGAAATAGAAAAATTAGACTATATTGTAGGGAAAGAATACATAAGTAAAAAAGGGAAGAGAGTTCCTGCCAGACTTAAGAAAACACCATGTTCTTGACGTATGAAATGCAGTGACAAACTCTGTGACAATGATTGGCTGAACATTTTTAATTCATATTAAGGATGTAAGCAAAGACCATGATGTCAAAAGACAGTTTACGAGGGCTACCTTTTAAGTTTTTACAAAGACAATGAAAGAGAAAACATTTTTTGATACAAATCGTTTTATTGTTTCTCAAAATATTCGCCTTTGAGATTTACACACTTTTGCATGCGTTCGAAGCAAGTCTCGAAACATTTTTTCCACTCTGATGTTGGTACCTCAGAAATATGGTTTTGGAAGGATTCAACAGCTTCTTGAGGTGATGAAAATCGCTGTCCACGCATTTTTTGTTTGACATTCGGGAACAAAAAGAAGCCGTTTTGCGATAAATCAGGTGAAAACGGGCAATGAGACATTAATTCGATGTTTTCCTCCTTCAAATAATCAATTGTTTGACGTCTGTGTGAGAACTGGCATTGTCGTGATGAAGAATGATGCGACGTTTTCGGTTGTGTTTCCTGATTTCATCGATGACTTGTGGCAAACGAATTGTTGTATACCATTCATCATTAACTGTTCTTCGATCCTCTAAAGCAATGGTCGCGATATGTCCAGTGTAAGCAAAGAAACAAGTGTTCATTTTCTTGGAAGTGCTTCGTGAACGAACCACTTTTGTTGGCTTCGGTTCATCTTGGAACACCCAAACAGTTGATTGTTGCTTATATTTTAAAAATATCGGTATGGAGAACCATACATGACTTCCATGTTCTAAGATTTATATTTAACATCATTTTTGAAATGAAATATTTTCATAGAAACTACTTCTTTCTTCACCCTTAACCACAGTACTGTGGTCACTATCGTATACCACCTCACTTTAGCGCACTCAATTTTCAATGATGATGACAGTCAATAGTACTGCCGGAACGTTTGGTTTTGTAGAAAACATTGGACCACGCCAAGCAGCCCGGGAAGGAATTTTAACAACAAACTACTTCTTTGTTGCCGATAACGTAGTACACATGATATATAAATAAAATATCGGTATGGAGAACCATACATGACTTCCATGTTCTAAGATTAATATTTAAAACCATATTCGAAATGAAATATTTCCATAGACACTACTTCTTTCTACTTATTGCTTCAGCCTTAACCACAGTACTGTGATCACTAACGTATACCACCTCACGTTTTCGCACTCGATTTTCACTGATGATGGCAGTCGATGGACTGCCGAAAAGTCTGGTTTTGCAGAAAACATTCGACTACGGCTAAACACCCCGGGAAGGAATTTTAACAAAGAACTACTTCATTGTTGCCGATAACGTAGTACACATATAAAAAATTCTCCCCTCCCCCTACAACTATATTTTTCATTAATAGAAAATTACCCCCGCCTCCTTCACCTAACCTCTTCATTTACAGATATTTCATCTACGTTTCTACAGTGGATTATTATGAGCTACTTATCAGGATGCTTTATTTATCAAAATTAAGTACTTTACTCTTGTTAAAACATAAAACGTTGCAGGTAAACTACCCCTTTCTCTAAACCGATCTTCACCAAAATCAATAGACCTTCAGTCCTCTACAATGCAGGGATGCATGCAAAAAAATATTTGATTCTGTTTGAATGTGCGGTAGTTATCGTCCGTCATAGAAAAAAATTAACCTTGTTATCACATAAAACGTTGCAGGTAAACTACCCCTTTCTCTTAACTCATCTTCACCAAAATCAAAAGGTCTTGAGCCCTCTACAATTCAGGGATGCATGCAAAACATTATTTGATTTTGTTTGAATGTGCGGCAGTTATCGTTCATCATATAAACAATTACTCTTGTTAAAACATTAACAGTGGCAGGTAAACTAGCCTTTTGCCTTAACCGATCTTCACCAAAACAAATAAGCCTCGAGTCCTCTACAACACAGGTACATACGTAAATAATTGTTTGATTCTGTTTGAATTTACGGCAGTTTTCTTCATGTAAAACGTTCTCTTGTTACAACATAAAATGTTGTTGGTAAACTACCCCTTTCCCTTAAACGATCTTCAACAAAATCAACAGACCTTGAGTTATCTACAATTGAAGAAGGTTTGCAAAAAATTATTTGATTCTGTTTAAATGTGCGGCAGTTATCGTTCGTCATAGAAACAATTACTCTTGTTAAAACATAAAATGTGGCTGGTTAACTACTCCTTTCCCTTAACAGATCTTCACCAAAATCAACAAGCCTTCAGTCTTTTACAATTGAGGAACGTATGCAAAAAAATAATTGATTCTGTTTGAATGTGCGGTAGTTATCGTTCGTCAAAAGAAAATTACCGTTGTTAGAACGTAAAATGTTGGAAGTAAACTACCCCTTTGCCATAACCGATTTCACCAAAATCAAAGGACATTGAGTTCTCTATAGCTCAGATAGGTATGCAAAACATTATTTGATTATGAACGAATTTACGGCAGTTATCATTCATCATAGAAAAAATTACCCATGTTAAAACATAAAACGTTCCAGGTAAACTACCCCTTTCCCTAACCCGATCTTCAACAAAAACAAAAGGTCATGAGAACTCTACAATTCAGGCTGTATGCACAACATTATTTGATTCTGTTTGAATTTGCGGCTGTTATCGTATGCCAAAAAAATACTCCTGTTAAAACAAAAACCGTTGCCGGTAAACTACCCCTTCCCCTTAACCTATCTTCACGAAAAACAATAGGTCTTGAGAACACATCAATTCAGAGTTGCATGCAAAAAATTATTTGATTATGTTTGAATTTGCGGCTGTTATTGTTTGCCATAGAAAATAGCCTAGTTAAAACATAAAACGTTGCAGGTAAACTACCCCTTTCCCTTAACCGATATTCACAAAAAACAATAGGTCTTTAGAACTCTACAATTAAGGCCTATATACAAAACATTATTTGATTCCGTTTTAATTTGCGGTGGTTATTGTTTGCCATAAAAAAATTACCCGTGATTAAAAAAAAACATTGCCGGTAAACTACCCCTTCCCCTTATCCGATCTTCACCAAAAACAATAGGTCTTGAGTACCCTATAAATCAGTTCTCTATGCAAAAAATTATTTGATTCTGTTTGAATTTACGGCTGTTATCGTTTGCCATAGAAAAAAATCTACAGACAGACACACAGACACACACACAGACACTTTTCGAAAAATGACTTTTTTTCATGTTTTGAGGGTAGTACGTATAATCAGAATCTGCAATAATCTCGAACACGATTTTTTTTGCCATCGTGTTCATTTCCTTAAGGAACATGGAAGTAAAATATCCCCTCCCCCTTCAACAATCAATTTCATTTGTAGAAAATTACCCCCACCTCATCATTTATAGATATTTCATCTACGTTTCTACAGTAGATTATTATGATCTGCTTTTCGGGGTAATTTATTTATCAAAATTAAATACTTTACCCTTGTTAAAACATACGACGTTGCAAGGTAAACTACCCCTTTCCCTTAACCGATCTTCATAAAAAAAAAATAGGTCATGAGAACTCTACAATTCAGGGCTGTATGCAAAACATTATTTGATTATGTTTGAATTTGCGGCTGTTATCGTTTGCCATATAAAATAATTACCCTTGATTAAAAGAAATCGTTGCCGGTAAACTACCCCTTTCCCTTAACCGATCTTCACCAAAATCAACAGGCCTTGCGTTCTCTACAAGTTAGGTATTTGCAAAACTTATTTGATTATGTTTGAATTTACGGCAGTTATCGTTCGTCATAGAAAATTGCCGGTAAACTACTCCTTTCTCTTAACTGATCTTCAATAAAATCAATAGGCCTTCAGTTCTTTACAATTCAGGGATGCATGCAAAACATTATTTGATTCTTTTTGAATTTACGGCAGTTATCGTTCGTCATAGAAAAACTTAACCTTGTTATCACATAAAACGTTGCCGGTAAACTACCCCTTTATCTTAACTGATCTTCACCAAAATCAACAGATCTTGAGTACTCTACAATTCAGGGATGCATGCAAAACATTATTTGATTCTGTTTGAATGTGCGGCAGTTATCGTTCGTCACAGAAACAATTACTCTTGTTAAAACATTAAATGTGGCAAGTAAACTACCCCTTTACCTTAACCGATCTTCACCAAAATCAATATGCTTTCAGTTCTTTACAACATCAGGAACGTGTGAAAAAATTATTTTATTTTCTTTGAAAATGGGGCAGTTATCATTCTTCATAAAAATAATATTGGTATGGAGAACCATACATGACTTCCATGTTCTAAGAATTATATTTAAAACCATTTTCGAAATGAAATATTTCCATAGAAACTACTTCTTTCTACTTATTGCTTCAGCCTTAACCACAGTACTGTAGTCACTAACGTATACCACCTCACGTTTTCGCACTCGATTTTCACTGATGATGGCAGTCGATGGACTGCCGAATAGTCTGGTTTTGCAGAAAACATTGGACTACGGCTAAAGAGAACGGGAAGTCATTTTAACAAAGAACTACTTCTTTGTTGCCGATAACGTAGTACACATATAAAAAAATCTCCCCTCCCCATTCAACTATAATTTTCAATAACAGAAAATTACCCCCACCCCGTTCACCTAAACTCTTCATTTATAGATATTTCATCTACGCTTCTACAGTGGATTATTAAGAGCTTCTTATCAGGATACTTTATTTATCAAAATTAATTACTTTACTCTTGTTAAAACATAAAACGTTGCAGGTAAACTACCCCTTTCTCTAAACCGATCTTCACCAAAATCAATAGACCTTCAGTCCTCTACAATGCAGGGATGCATGCAAAAAAATATTTGATTCTGTTTGAATGTGCGGCAGTTATCGTCCGTCATAGAAAAAATTAACATTGTTATCACATAAAACGTTGCAGGTAAAATACCCCTTTCTCTTAACTCATCTTCACCAAAATCAAAAGGTCTTGAGTCCTCTACAATTCAGGGATGCATGCAAAACATTATTTGATTCTGTTTCAATTTACGGCAGTTATCTTTCGTCAAATAAAATTACCCTTCTTAAAACATAAAATGTTGCTGGTAAACTACCCCTTTCCCTTAACCGATCTTGAACAAAATCAACAGACCGTGAGTTCTCTTTAATTCAGAAAGGTATGAAAAATCGTAGTTGCTTCTGTTTGAATTTACGGCAGTTATCGTTCGTCATATAAAAAATTACCCTGGTTAAAACATAAAATGTTGCTGGTAAACTACCCCTTTCCCTTAACCGATCTTCCCCAACACCAAGAAGTCTTGAGGACTCTACAATACATGGCTGTATGCAAATAATCATTTGATTCTGTTTGAATTTTCGGCTGTTTCCGTTTTCCATAGAAAAATATCGGTATGGAGAACCATACAGGAATTCCATGTTCTAAGATTTATATTTAAAATCATATTCGAAATGAAATAAATCAACACACGTTGAGTGCTCTGTAGCTCAAGAAGTTATGCAAAGATTATGTGATTCTAATTGAATTTACGGCAGTTATCATTCGTCATAGAAAAAAAAACCCATGTTAAAACATAAAACGTACCAGGTAAACTACCCTTTCCCTAACCCGATCTTCAACAAAAACAACAGATCTTGAGAACTATACAATTCAGGGCTGTATGCAAAATATTATTGATTCTGATTGAATTTGCGGCTGTTATAGTTTGCCATAGAAAATACCCTTGTTAAAACAAAAAACGTGGCTGGTAAACTACCCCTTTCCCTTAACCAATCTTCACCAAAAACAATTGGTCTTGAAAACTCTACAATTCAGAGTTGCATGCAAAAAATTATTTGATTATGTTTGAATTTGCGGCAGTTATCGTTTGCCATAGAAAATTCCCTTTTTAAAACAAAAAACGTGGCTGGTAAAATACCCCTTTCCCTTAACCGATCTTCACCAAAAACAAGTGGTCTTGAGAACTCTACAATTCAGGCCTGTATGCAAATAATCATTTGATTCTGTTTGAATTTTCGGCTGTTATCGTTTGCCATATGAAATACCCTTGTTAAAACAAAAAAAACTTGCCGGTATACTACCCCTTTCCCTTAACCGATCTTCACCCAAAACAATAGTCTTGAGAACTCTACAATTGAGGGCTGTATGCAAAACGTTATTTCATTCTGTTCGAATTTGCGGCTGTTATCGTTTGCTATAGAAAAATATCGGTATGGAGAACCATACATGACTTCCATGAAACTACGTCTTTCTACTTATTGCTTCAGCATTAACCACAGTACTGTGGTCACTAACGTATAACACCTCACGTTTTCGCACTCGATTTTCACTGATGATGGCAGTCGATGGCATTGCCGAAAAGTCTGATTTTGCAGAAAAAAATTGGACTACGGCTAAACAGCCCGGGAAGAAATTTTAACAAAAAAACTACTTCTTATTTGCCGATAACGTAGTACATATATAAAAAATTCTCCCCTCCACCTTCAACTATAATTTTTAATAATAGAAAATTACCCCCACCCCGTTCACTTAACCTCTTCATTTATAGATATTTCATCTACGTTTCTACAGTGGATTATTATGAGATAAGCTTCTTATCAGGATAATTTATTTATAAAAATTAAGTACTTTACTCTTGTTAAATCATAAAATGTTTCAGGTAAACTACCCCTTTCTCTTAAACGATGTTCTCCAAAATCAATAGACCTTCCGTCCTCTACAATTCAGGGATGCATGCAAAAAAATATTTGATTCTGTTTGAATGTGCGGCAGTTATCGTTCGTCATGGAAACATTTCTCTTGTTACAACATAAAATGTTGCAGGTAAACTACCCCTTTCCCTTAACCGATCTTCACCAAAATCAACAGACCTTGATCTCTCTGCAACTCACTAAAGTGTGCAAAAATTTTTTGACTCGCTTTGAATTTTCGGCATTTATCGTTCGTCATAAAAAAATTACCCTTTTTAAAACATAAAACGTTGCTGATAAACTACCCCTTCCCTTAACCGATCTTCACCAGAAACAATAGGTCTTGAGAACTATACAATTCAGGGCGGCATGCAAAAGAGTAGTTGATTCTGTTTGAATTTGCGGCTGTTATCGTTTGCCACAATTACCCTTGATAAAAAAAACCGTTGCAGGTAAACTAACCCTTTCCCTCAACCGACCTTCACCAAAAACAATAGGTCGTGAGTACTCTACAAATCAGAGCTGTATGCAAAAAATTATTTGATTCTGTTTGAATTTGCGGCTGTTATCTTTTTCCATAGAAAAAAATCTACATAGACACACAGACACTTTTCGAAAATATCGGTATGGAGAACCATACATGACTTCCATGTTCTAAGATTTATATTTAAAATCATATTCGAAACGAAATTTTTCCATAGAAACTACTTCTTTCTACATATTGCTTCAGCCTTAACCACAGTACTGTGGTCACTAAACTATACCACCTCACGTTTTCGCACTCGATTTTCACTGATGATGGCAGTCGATGGACTGCCGAAAAGTCTGGTTTTGCAGAAAACATTGGACTACGGCTACACACCCCGGGAAGGAATTTTAACAAAGAATTACATCTTTGTTGCCGATAACGTAGTACACATATAAACAATTCTCCCCTCCCCTTTCAACTATAATTTTCATTAATAGAAAATTACCCCCACCTCGTTCACCAAACCTCTTCATTTATAGATATTTCATCTACGTTTCTGCAGTGGATTATTATGAGCTTCTTATCAGGATACTTTATTTATCAAAATTAAGTACTTTACTGTTGTTAAAAAATAAAACGTTGCCAGTAAACTACCCCTTTCCCTTAACCGATCTTCACCAAAATCAATAGACCTTGAGCTCTCTGCAACACAGGAAAGGGTGCAAAAAAATTATTTGATTCTCTTTGAATTTTCGGCAGTTATCGTTCATCATAAAAAAATTACCGTTTTTAAAACATAAAACGTTGCTGATAAAATACCCCTTCCCTTAACCGATATTCAACAAAATCAACAGACCTTGAGTTCTCTTTAGTTCAAAAAGGTATGCAAAAACCTAGTTGATTCTGTTTGAATTTATGGCAGTTATCGTTCGTCATATAAAAAATTTCCCATGTTAAAACATAAAACATTCCAGGTAAACTACCCCTTTCCCTTAACCGATCTTCACCAGCAACAACAGGTATTGAGAACTCTACAATACAGGGCTGTATGCAAAATATCATTTGATTCTGTTTGAATTTACGGCAGTTATCGTTCGTCATAGAAAAAATACCCTGGTTAAAACATAAAACGTTGCAGGTAAACTACTGCTTTACCTTAACCGATCTTCAACAAAATCAACAGACCTTGAGTTCTGTATAATTCAAAAAGGTATGCAAAAGAGTAGTTGATTCTGTTTTAATGTACGGCAGTTATCGTTCGTCATAAAAAAATTACCCTTGATAAAACATCAAATGTTGCCGGTAAACTACCCTATTCCCTTAACAGATCTTCACCAAAACCAACAGGTCTTGAGAACACTGCATTTCAGGGCAGTATGCAAAATATTATGTGATTCTGTTTGAATTTGCGGCTGTTATCGATTGCCATATAAAATACCCTTGATAAAACAAAAAACGTGGCTGGTAAACTACCCCTTTCCCTAAACCGATCTTCACCAAAAACAATAGGTCTTTAGTACTCAACAAAACAGGGCTGTATGCAAAAACATATTTGATTCTGTTTGAATTTGCGGCTCTTATCGTTTGCCATAGAAAAAACCCTTTTAAAACATAAAACGTTGTCGGTAAACTACCCCTTTCCCTTAACCGATCTTCACCAACACCAATAGGTACTGAGAACTCTACAATACAGGGCTGTATGCAAAACATTATTTGATTATGTTTGAATTTGCGGCTGTTATCGTTTGCCATAGAAAATACCCTTGTTAAAACATAAAACGTTGCCGGTAAACTACCCCTTTCATTTAACCGATCTTTACCAAAATCAACAGATCTTGAGAACTCTGCAATTCAGGGCAGTATGCGAAACACTATTTGATTCTGTTAAAATTTGCGGCTGTTATCGTTTGCCAAACAAACAAAATTACCCTTGATAAAAAAAACCTTTGCCGGTAAACTACCCCTTTCCCTTAACCGAGCTTCACCAAAAACAATAGGTCTTGAGTACTCTACAAATCAGGGCTGTATGCAAAAAATTATTTGATTCTGTTTGAATTTGCGCTGTTATCGTTTGCAAAAAAAAATCTATAGACACACAGACAGACACACAAACACACAGACACACACACAGATACTTTTCGAAAAATGACTTTTTTTCATGTTTTGAGTGTAGTACAATCATAATCTGCAATAATCTAGAACACGATTTTTTTTGCCATCACCATACTTCCATTTCCTTAAGTAACATAGAAGTTAAAAACTTTTTTTCATGTTTTGAGTGTAGTAAAATCAGAATCTGCAATAATCTCTAACACAATTTTTTTTGCCTTCACCATACTTCCATTTCCTTAAGGAATATGGAAGTTAAAATTACCCTTGATAAACGTTGCAGGTAAACTACCTCGTTCCCATAACCGATCTTCACCAAAACCAACAGGTCTTGAAAACTCCACAATTCAGGGCTGTATGCAAAACATTATTTGATTCTGTTTGAATTTGCAGCTCTTATAGTTTGCCATAGGAAATAAGCTTGTTAAAATATAAAACGTTTCAGGTAAACTACCCCTTTTCCATAACCGATCTTCACCAAAATCAACACATGTTGAGTGCTCTGTAGCTCAAGAAGGTATGCAAAGATTATGTGATTCTGATTGAATTTACGGCAGTTATCATTCGTCATAGAAAAAATTACCCATGTTAAAACATAAAACATTGCAGGTAAACTACCCCTTTCCCTAACCCGATCTTCAACAAAAACAATAGATCTTGAGAACTCTACAATTCAGCGCTGTATGCAAAATATTATTTGATTCTGATTGAATTTGCGGCTGTTATATTTTGCCATAGAAAATACCCTTGTTAAAACAAAAAATGTGGCTGGTAAACTACCCCTTTCCCTTAACCAATCTTCACCAAAAACAATTGGTCTTGAAAACTCTACAATTCAGAGTTGCATGCAAAAAATTGTTTGATTATGTTTGAATTTGCGTCAGTTATCGTTTGCCATAAAAAATTCCCTTTTTAAAACATAAAATGTTGCTTGTAAACTACCCCTTTCCCTTAACCGATCTTCACCAAAAACAAATGGTCTTGAGAACTCTACAATTCAGGGCTGTATGCAAATAATCATTTGATTCTGTTTGAATTTTCGGCTGTTATCGTTTGCCATATAAAATACCCTTGTTAAAACAAAAAACGTTGCCGGTATACTACCGCTTTCCCTTAACCGATCTTCACCCAAAACAATAGGTCTTGAGAACTCTAAAATTGAGGGCTGTATGCAAAACATTATTTCATTCTGTTTGAATTTGCGGAAAAATATCGGTATGGAGAACCATACATGACTTCCATGTTCTAAGATTTATATTTAAAATCATATTCGAAATGAAATATTTCCATTGAAACTACGTCTTTCTACTTATTGCTTCAGCATTAACCACAGTACTGTGGTCACTAACGTATAACACCTCACGTTTTCGCACTCGATTTTCACTGATGATGGCAGTCGATGGCACTGCCGAAAAGTCTGATTTTGCAGAAAAAAATTGGACTACGGCTAAACAGCCCGGGAAGCAATTTTAACAAAAAAACTACTTCTTTTTTGCCGATAACGTAGTACATATATAAAAAATTATCCCCTCCACCTTCAACTATAATTTTTAATAATAGAAAATTACCCCCACCCCGTTCACTTAACCTCTTCATTTATAGATATTTCATCTACGTTTCTACAGTGGATTATTATGAGATAAGCTTCTTATCAGGATAATTTATTTATAAAAATTAAGTACTTTACTCTTGTTAAATCATAAAATGTTTCAGGTAAACTACCCCTTTCTCTTAACCGATGTTCTCCAAAATCAATAGACCTTCCGTCCTCTACAATTAAGGGATGCATGCAAAAAAATATTTGATTCTGTTTGAATGTGCGGCAGTTATCGTTCGTCATGGAAACATTTCTCTTGTTACAACATAATATGTTGCAGGTAAACTACCCCTTTCCCTTAACCGATCTTCACCAATTTTGACAGACCTTGATCTCTCTGCAACTCAGGAAAGTGTGCAAAAATTTTTTTGATTCTCTTTGAATTTTCGGCAGTTATCGTTCGTCATAAAAAAATTACCCTTTTTAAAACATAAAACGTTGCTGATAAACTACCCCTTCCCTTAACCGATCTTTAACAAAATCAACAGACCTTGAGTTCTCTTTAGTTCAAAAATGTATGCAAAAACCTAGTTGATTCTGTTTGAATTTACGGCAGTTAGCATTCGTCATATAAAAAATTACCCTTGTTAAAACATAAAATGTTGCTGGTAAACTACCCCTTTCCCTTAACCGATCTTCACCAACACCAATAGGTATTGAGAACTCTACAATACAGGGCTGTATGCAAAACATCATTTGATTCTGTTTGAATTTGCGGCTGTTATCGTTTACCATAGAAAAAAATTATTCTTGATAAAAAACTGTTGCAGGTAAACTACCCCTTTCCCTTAACCGATCTTCACCAAAAAGACAGGTTTTGAGTACTCTACAATTCAGGCCTGTATGCAAACAATTATTTGATTCTGTTTGAATTTGCGGCTCTTATCGTTTGCCATAGAAAACACCCTTGATAAAACATAAAACGTTGCTGGTAAACTACCCTATTCCATTAACCGATCTTCACCATAAACAATAGGTCATGAGAACTCTACAATTCATGGCTGTATGCAAAACATTATTTGATTCTCTTTGAATTTACGGCAGTTATAGTTCGTCATAGAAAAAATTACCCTTGTTAAAACATAAAACGTTGCCGGTAAACTACCGCTTTCCCTTAACCGATAGTAGTATAAAAGTGGGGGTTAGAAAACACTTCCGGGTTCCAGTTGAAAACACTACCGGGTTCCAGTTCATGACGTCATAAAGGCACTGGCAGCTGGTGTCCGAGCTGTCCATGTGACGTCACTGTTGTGTGTGTGTGTGTGTGTGTGTGTGTGTGTGAGACTGACACACCTTCGTGTTCCAGTTCATGACGTCACACAGAGGCCCAAGTCGCTGGCGTCCGCATGGTTAAAACCTGTTTCAAGACGTCACGGAGGCCGTTGTTTCTGCATGTCCAAAATTTGGTAGCCGAAAACAATGTGTAGCGGATGGGGGTACCCGAAATTCGGCGGTTGCCGAGGGCCCGGCCGCACAGAGGCGATGTCATCGGGTACCGTTACGCGAAAGTTGGGGGGCATCGTTTACCGTTACCCACAATATTTAAATCAATGGATGGGGGTACCCGAAAGGTGGGTACGCCCTAACCGGGTTCCAGTTCATGACATCACACAGAGGCACTGGCAGCTGGTGTCCGAGCTGTCCATGTGACGTCACTGTTGTGTGTGTGTGTGTGTGTGTGTGTGTGTGTGTGTGTGACTGAAACACTTCCGTGTTCCAGTTCATGACTGTAAAGGTCTGAGTTGGTCACCAGTCTGAGTTGATCAAATGACGTCACTGGCTTATGACGTCAGAGATAACTCAGCTGGCAGCTGGTTTCCGCTGTCGCAATGTACGTTGAAGCGTACACGTGCCTGTCCAAGGTAGTGTGCGTTGTTTGTTTATCATTCGTTGTGTTCGTATAGACTACACATTCATACTTGAATAATCTGTTTGTAACAATTCAACAAACACTTAAAGAGGAGCGCTTTGGGTGCATTCACATGCGTCAGATATTAGACAACATTTATTTACGCTACGTAGCGTGCCTGAGTTTACGTTTTTGCGTATAAGAGTAAACTATTTGTAACACCTGTTTACTTCGTAAGAAAATGATCTTACCCAAATTTTATTTTTCCCTGTAATCTGCTCAATTAGCTGATTCGTTTTCGAACAATGAGTAAAGAAATAACTAAATTTTTAAATCTATGAAGCAATGTAGAGCTCTACCGTTTTTGTGTCGTATAAAGGAAATTCAGTCTACGTCTGTGAGAGATAAGTAATTTGCCAATCGTAAAGAAGAAGAGAAGTTTCTTTTACTTTTTTAATACGTACACTTTTAATACCATCTTGAGTAAATTTAAATATTGTTTGAGTTCCACTTTAATTCATTTTATTATTTTTAAATAATAGTACGTATATTTTATTATCGTAGTAACATAAACGTTTCTCCACACACTGTACACTATTGCATCCAATTTTGAGTAGATGTAGTGTTTAGGTGTTTAAATTTTTGGATGATGATGCCATTAAATATTGTTGAAACGTCGGCAGAAATAATTTAAAATTTGTGTTATACTTTTTGACCGGTCCTCGCACATCCTTCATCGTTAAAATTCATTGATTGATGGACACTACGAAAACAAAATATTCATTTTAATTACACAGTTACATGTCTATTATTCTCTGTACAGTAATTTAGAACCACATCTTGCGTGTAGAGAAAAATCAGCTTTTAGTATTTAAAAGTTTGTAAGTTCAAAATAAAGGTAAAGGTTCATTTCAATGTAAAGGTTAATAAAATGGAAATTTCATTTCAAGTAAATAAGGCACAATTGTATGATTTTACTTATTTGGTAGAATAAAAATTCAACTCAATAACTGTTGTATTTTAATAATTTCGATGGTTACTCACCTCCTATACTCATACCGTGTATTAATTTAAGTAATCGCACCTAGACGATTTGAAGGTGAAGGTATTTTATATGTAGGTCTTTTAACTTTTTAGGGCTACTTCCAAAGGTTTTAGTGCTGTGAGTGGTGAAACAGATGGAAAATAATTAAACAACAAGATAATATATTATACTTTTTATTAAAGTAGTATTACATTCAAAAAATTTAATAAATAAAGTAAATGTTTAAATTAAAAAGTATTTTGAGTAAAACAATAAAGTTTGAAAACCAGATATGTACACTAGTGAATATCAAATTTTGGAAAAATCTTATATATTAAATACATAATCAAAAAGATACAAATAATCACAAAATACATATTTGGGAAAATACAAACACAAAATGAATATATACAAACCCAAAAATAATTATTTCCTAATAAAAGAATTAATTAAAATGAAACTACTACTTTTACTTAAAGTACTAATTTATTAACATAAATACATTATAAACATTATAAATTAATGCAATAGTGAAAAGAGCTGACTATTTATTTACGACGTGTAGACAACAATCAGCTGTTACTAGTTACGCCACTGCTTGCAGAAGTAACGTAATTTAATTATATAGCCTATTAAATCAAAACTTAAAATAAAAAGGGCAAATAATTAAATATATATTAAAGGATAAGTGCAGATAATAACAAAAAATATAAATCTCGTATGTAAATTACATTTTGCAATAATCCAAAGCAAAAATTTAAAATTAAGTTATATTAATAAAACCTTTCACGTAAAAAATTTAACAATTCAAACAATGCAAAGATTATAAAACTAACATTTAAAACAAAAGTCTAAGCAGTATACTGAAAGCAGAAAAAATGTGTTATATATATTAAGTTATGTACAGAAAATACGAGAAAATACAAATGACATACAAGTTATATTAGAATAATCCTATACAAAAAATACTAACACAAAAATATAAATACATAAGAAAAGCAGATTGTTCATTTAAAAAATCATATACGCCCTCTACTTTTGGACATTCGACATTTGCAGATTTCGTTCTTTCCTACATTTAAAATCATACCCTTTATTCAACTTTTGCACTACAGCTTCCGACTTTCGAACACTAATGGAGGTGTGAGAAAGTGATTAAGAGTAAGGTCAAGTACATATATTCGTTATTATTCTCACTACTATGGTTTTTCATAATTAAATGTTAGTCTATTAATATAAAGAAAAAAAAATGTTGAAGAGACTAATTTTTGTATATAACAAAACCGTGCTGTAGGTAGTTTCTCAAAGAGGATTATAAACTTTACTAATGTACAAAAATGATTAATCTTGCATGTTACTGTATTATGTGTTTTTTGTAGGAAGAGTGGTCATATGATTTTAAATTAAACGGAAATAATAACCAATTTCATTATAATATAGAAATACAGCCTAATTTGTAAAATGTAATGTTAATGTTAATGTTCTAATGTAATGTTATACCTGTTTTAAATAAGAAAATGAGGATGGAAGCTTTACTTTTTTTTATTTATGTTGTCAACAAATGCATTAATCTGGGCAGGGGTACATCCTTCTAACAGGATTTCTTTTGTCAATCAACGTTTTGCCCCTTTTTGTGCCCGGGTTAATACCTTTTTTTATATATTCAGAGAATTCTGATATAACTATGTTTTTCCTCTTCTGTCCACCGCCTTCATCTTTTATGTGCTTTTGATCCGTCGTCATCGGAAATTTCTTCTTCTTCGTCTGGTATGTGTATGTGACGTTCGTTTACTGGATTTTCTATAGGTTCTTTTGGGAGAAGCGTTGTCTCTTCTAGTTTGGCTAAGTAATTCTCCACGACGCCACGATTTACAAACGCTAATGGAGTCACGTAATTTTTATCGTGGACAGACTGTGTATGGCACATAAATTTACTAACTTTCTTAGACAGTGCAGGACTTTTTACATGCGCCATTGTAGCTACATGATGGCGCAAATCCAGTCGCAGTTAAATACTCGGGTTTTGTTAAGTTCGGACAAAGTAATTTCATCTCCCTCATTACTTTCGAACCATCAAATGGGGTATTTAAACCCGGTCTCGCAAACAAATATATACACTTCGTAATTTTCAGGGTTTTGCGACATTCTATAATTACATCAATGCTCTTTTCCATAGAGCGAGTAAGAAGTTGTTGTTTTCTAATGGCAGGACATTGAATCATTCCATTTGTCTTCTGGCATCCGAATAGAGTCTTGATAGATTCCCTGTCTCTTGATAAGAGTGGTCCAATCCCGAATACACAAGAAGATGGTCTCTGTTCATCACTGTATTCAGCTGCTTACAAATTGTGCAGTGGTGGGATTTGTAGATCTTAATACGATGCAGGTGTTCAGCAAGGCAGTCGTGACCAGTATTGAGTCTGAAGTTCGCTACTGCTTGGTTTCTGGGTATATTTTTGTTTTTGTCCCAAGTGTTTCCAATGTTTTTCCACCGTTTACCACTAGACGCAAGGCTGGCCTCATTGGTGAACATCTCTTGTGTTTTGTTTTTAACAAGTCTTTTAATTATTCTTGTGCTGTGTAGTGTTTTTCTCCCTTGCAATGTTGTACCCTTTTTAGCTAGCAGGTCGGCTGTTTCATTCCCACTTATTCCTACATGTGAGGGGATCCACTGGAGAATTATTGTTTTCCCTTGTTTACTGAGAAGGTTTATTGCATCCTGTTTCTTTTACAGTGTCATCTATAGGCTGTCTGTTTGATGCGATAGACTGGATTGCAGACTTGGAGTCAACAAGAAAAACGGCTTTTTTAAAAGTTAGTGGTCTGAGTAAGAGTTGTTGTAATGCCATATGTATTGCCTTTATTTCTCCATCAAAACTGGTTTTATTTTCTCCCACTGAAATGTAGTGGGAGAACAGTTTACAATGTACTCCTGCGCCAGCCTTTCCATGTTTTCCTATGAGCGATCTGTCTGTATAGATTCTAAGGTATTCATCCTGGGGATATCTTTCATTAATGGTTGCTAGTGCCATTTGGTGCAAGATTGTGGAAGGTGCATCTTGCTTTTTCATATCAGACAGAAGAGAGAGATTGGTGTTGATTGTTTGGTATTCTGTAGGTTTAATTTTTGGGCAAAAAGGTTCTATTTCAGTTGTGATGCCCAGCAGTGTCAAGTACTTGTTGGCAGTATTAACTGGTAATGTCTGGGTCTTCAGATGTGTCCCGTCTTGGCTATTTTTTGCCCATTTTGCCTGTGGTAAGTCTTTTATTTTGTCCAGAGAGATGGCAGCTTGTTGGTTTATTTCTGAAGTGATCGGTAAGTGGCCTGTGTACAACTGAAGAGAAAGGGCAGGTGTGGTCTTCACACCTCCGCTAATCAGCCGTAGGGCACTGTTTTGTGTTGTTTCCAATGTCTTCAGATTAGAGCTGCTGGCTGTTACAAGTATCCACTTCCATATGTCACGACTGGTTTTATATAGGTTCTGTATGTGGTATTCAGAGTGTCCTGCGTACATCCCCAGGTAGCTCCAGCAATACGCTTTATAAGTTTCAGTTTTTGGTTGACTTTATTTGCTGTGTTTGTCACATGGTCCCTCCAAGATAGTTTGTTATCCATGTGTACACCTAAGTATTTTGTACATTCGCTTTTGGGAAGGTTTAGGTTGTTGATCTTCAAGTTGAAGTTGTCATTTTTATGGCGCATCGTGAAAAATTGGTAAGCAGTCTTTGAGATGTTAATTTTCATGTTGTTTTCAGAGGCCCAGTTGTGCAAGGAGTCCAAGGTTTCGTTCATTCTTTGTTCTAATATATTCTGCTGCTTGGCATTGTTTTTGGCTGTGGTCCAAATGACTACGTCATCAGCGAATATTCCCATTTTGACATTTTTATCTTTTAAAATTTTTGAGAGGTCATTTATGAAAACATTGAAGAGTGTGGTGCTCAGTACTGCTCCTTGGGGTAGACCTACTTTTGTCTGTTTGTATTTGGAGAAGGATTCACCGAATTTGACTCTGGCCCATCTCTGGTCCAGAAATCTTGAAAGCCAAGACAGCATGTTTCCCTCTATATTGATATCTTTTAGTTTTTCAATGAGTCTAGTTCTCCACACGGAATCGTATGCTCCACTAAAATCGACGAACACTGCCAGGGTGCTTTCCTTTCGATTAAATGCTGCTTTTATCTCTTGAGAGAGTTTTATCAGTTGGTATGTTGTAGAGCGATTTTGACGGAAGCCTGCTTGTTCTTCTGTAAGCAGATTTTGGTTTTCTAGATACCAGCACAGTCTGGCTGAGATCGTTCTCTCCTGGATTTTTGCTAGTACAGATGTTAATGCTATAGGTCTGTATGAACTTAGAATGTTTGTTGATTTGCCAGGTTTTAATATGGGGACTATTATTGATTTCCTCCATTCATCAGGCAGGCTATCTCTGGAGTTCCAAAGTTTATTATATACCAATAGTAATGTCGTAAGGGCTTTTGATCCTAAATTATGAATAAATTCTGCGAATGTGTTGTCTGGTCCCGGTTGTTTTCTCTTCTTGGTGTTACTGATCGCCTCTTTCAACTCCTCTTCTGTAAAATCTTGGGTGAAAATCTGCCTCAGTCCATCGTTGTTATTTGTTGTTTTGTACCTGATGTTTGTTTTGATGTGTTTTTCTTGTTTTTTAAGTTTGTGTGACAGTTTATGGGCATTTCAAAAGTGGGTGTTAAAGTAATTTGCTATTTTATTGTCATCTGTAATCTCCTTGTTTTGGATTTTAAATGGTTGGGATTGGTTTTCTGGATGTTTGTTGTTTAGTCTACTTACAAATTTATGTGCCTTTCCTCCATCTGTTCTATAATTCAATGTTTTTAAGAATTTGCTCCAAGAATCTCTTTTTGCCTTCGCCACTTGCTGCTTCGTTTTGGTACTTTCTCTTCTCCACATTTTGAAATCTTCCTGTATTTTTGTTTTTTCGGTTTTCTTTCTAGCTTGGTCTCTGATCTGTTTTTGTTGGGCTAGTTCACTCGTCCAAAAGGGTTTGTAATTGTACTGTTTCCCTCTGGGGATATTGTTCTTTGCACTCTGTTGGATGTAGTTGCACAGATTTCTGAGAACTAAATGGGGTGTTTCTTCTCTTTTAATTGAACTTGATTTAGTCTCCACCTGTTCTTGAAACTTCTTCCAATCGGCCTTCTTGAAGTTCCATGTGGTACGGGTGATTGGTTTTCCATTAGGAAACTTTAGCGAGATAGATAGTAGGAGAGCTCGATGGTTTCCTCCTAAGTCTTCCATTACTTGGTTTTTACTGTTATCGTAGAGATCAGAAGATACCATAGCAAGGTCAGGGTTTGTGGAGTCTCCTGTATAATGTAGAAATGTCTTTTCATCTTCTGTTTTGTACAACAGCTCCAAGTTATGGCTGTTGATAAATTCTTCAACAGTTCTTCCTGCTTGGTTATAATATTTGTATCCCCAATTCGGGGAGGCGGCGTTAAAGTCTCTTACTATGATAGTGGCTGGGGAGATGTTAAGTATATCCAGGCACAAGTTTTTGTTTACAGGCGGGCTGTATATGAACCGATATATTGTAAATTTCTTAGCTCCTTCCCAAGTTGCCAACCTCACTATTTCTGCGGTATCATGAGCATTCATTCCTTTTATGGTCTTGAATTCTGATTTTAGTGAATTTCTGACTGATACAAGTATTCCACTAGCTATTTGTCTTGCCTTGAAGAGTGTGTATGCTGTGTAGTATGGGATGTTGTAATATTGGGTGTTTTCTGCCGTGATGTTGGCTTCGTTAATTATAAGAATATCCACTTTATTTTGGTTAACTATCTTTTTTAGTTCTGTCATTTTTGTAGAAGAAAGGCCTCCTGCATTCCACTGGAGAATGTTCAGAAATGTCACTGTCTGTTTTGCCCTCATAAGGACAGTTTTGTTTGTAACTCTTTTTTTCATATTTTGGTTTCGGATGTCAGATCTGCCAGCACTGTTACTCATTTAGCACCACCCAGGGGACACGTACAGCTTAAGGATGCTGCGGACGTGAGTAACTTTGTCCCCCCTTATGCGAGTAAGAAGTATTGTAGCATATCCTCATTTCCTTTCGCCGGCACAACATATAACGTTAATTCGCCTAGTGATACTTTTTCTTCTTCGACTAACGTTTTTAGCACATCTGGAGAGTAGTGGTTAGTATCACTTTGCTTCCTCATATAAAATTCAATTTCTGAATGTGTTGCTTCAAAAGGTCGTCGCCTATTTAATGTCAATATGTGGCAGATAGTAACTTTGCACAGCGTTTCATAATTCAACATTGTTACTTCTTTCTCAACCTTTTGTTGATATTCAGTTTCCATATTTCTGAGCATACTTGCAAATTTCAAAATGTCTTTATCCGAAGCCATAATTATAGGTTTGAATATCTTACTTCTCCTTCTCATTACTTCTATGTTAGTGGAAATAGAATATTTCCAACGCCTCCTCAGGCAACTTTGGAAGTCTTTTACCTTTCGCTTTTTTAAGATTTTGTTTTCGTCTGTAAGATTTGGGTTACAAACAATATCATCTATGAATTTTTTACTTCCTTCCTCAAGTATCCATGACAGTCTTCCATTCATTCCCACAATTACATTTTTGTTCATACGTGTCGAGTCATTGCCATTATCTTTTAAATTGCACAAAGTTTGGCATGCATCTACCGCAACATCAATTTTATTAGGATCAAAAATGTCCTTCAACTCTTGTATGTCTGGATCCATATCCTGAATTTTAGCCAGTAATCTGGCTCCATCTCTAAGCGTTCTAGTAACATGAGTCCTGTCCTTGAAGGCGAGGTGGCTTGAATAAAAATCAGATACTACAGACAGTAGCAGACGATCAGTCATCGATTTTTGTCCTAAGTCATCTTTTCTCAAAATTTTTAGAATGTTTACTTGCATACCTTTTTCAAGCATCTTTAGTGTTTGGATAATACTGAAGTCCATACTCTTTAATATAACATGTTCGTCTTTCAATAATAGGTTGTTTGCTATTGCAGTTTTCTACATAATTGTCTTCTCCCTCATTACTTGAATGAATAGCTGCGTTTTCATCATATTTTTTCTTGCATTGTGATGCGTGCTGGTAAAAGTGTTTTTTTCACAATTAGCCCCATACATACTGTACAAGTAATGCAATCGGAAGGCATATATTCTTTATTCTTTGGTGGCCTCTTCACTGGTAAATAGCTACTACATGGCACTTTGTCAGAAAGTGAATTGTTTAAAAGTGATTTATTATACTTATAATTTCCTTTAAGCGTTAAATCAGCCATAATTCTTTTTCTCCTGTCCTTTAACTCCTCAGGACAGGATTCAAACAAAGCTATATATTCAGCTATAACTTGTTAATTTTTATGATTATTCATTAAATGTCTGCGCAATTTAAGAACAATTTTTTCACAAAATATACAAAAATTATATCGATCATACCTTCTTTTTTTCCTTTGGTTTTGTGTATGTTGTGTCGCTGTATTATTACACGCTGCATCTATGGTTTCATGTGTCTTATTTTCGTTATTATTGACTTCTACATCTGAAATTCTATTAGGAAATAAACACTTTGGACTTAAATTTGAAATGCGGGTTTTCTTTTCCTGACAACGTTTTGCGTAGACGATCACTGATGGGCGATTATATAATGATGGATTTGAAATGCTCGCCAATTCATTGTTGTAACTGACTTTCTTGGGAGTTGCATGCTTAGATATATCATGCTCTATGATGTGTGGAACTTCTGAGTGGTGATCGGATGGCTGCCGTTTTGCATGCTGCAAAAAACATCATGAGAATATGAATTTTAAAGATTTATGTGTTTCAACTCACAGATTATATCTAAATGACTAATTTTACAGTTGCAAGGCTTTATTTGTCTATCTTTAATAAAAAACAAATTAAAAAAAGTTTTGTGAAAATCAACAAATGAAAACAATTATTTTGTTACCAATTAATACACAAGTTACAACCAGGTTTATCAATTCGTAATTAGAAGAAAAGCAACAAAAACATATGCGATTGTAACCTTTTTATTAGCTAACCACGAATAAAAATTTAGACGTAGGCCTAATGTACGAAATATAAGACAATTGAAATTTCTTCTTTAATTTAAAAAAAATGTTAATACCTTATTTCAAACAAACGTCAATCTTAGTAAATAAATTCGATACATATAATTATAAAGTAACATTAAAATTAACTAAATAGCTCTTCATAATATAAACTGTTTTCAATTTGACGTTAGTAGTTATGTAATAATTCGATGAAGACTGGTTTCTCTTCACATATAAGATATCTAACCCAATTTTATTTATGACATTTTTTATAATGTATGCTAAATTACATTACTATTCTTCTGGTAGACGCTTCAATATAAAAGATTGTTAAATTGTTAAAACTGTTAAAATTATCACACTCTAACTTAAATAATTACAAGTTTAAGTTAGTCTTGTTATTGCTGTTTGCTGTAAAGTTAAAGAAAGTAGGCCTATAGCCAAGTATTACTACATTATTGTTTTTTTTAGTCATTAAGTAAGGGGCTTTTGTGGTTGGATTACATATTACGTATGCAGTGCTGACATAATTTCATGAGTAGGCCTATTATTATTTCAAGTTTTTAAAGACAGGATTAAATAATTTATATACTTATATAATTCATAATATATTACAATTATAATGTTAATTCTAATTATAATATTATATATAATTATTATTAGTTCATATTACAATTATTATTAATTATGTAATTATATGTATTTATTTTTATAGTAATAATAACCTATTTTGAGCATTTATTAAAGTATCCATTTTCAAATTAAAGTTGTAGAAAGCTGCAAATTTCTTATACTTTTTAAATTAACTTAACTCTGGATGTTAATTTAACTTGGGTATATGCTTGCGCTTACGCTGATGGATCAAATGTACTTTCCATGAAAGTAAAAAGTTTAATTCCTTCTCCATATGGGCTTATTTTTAAGGTCATCATTATTAGTTGTAAGACAAAATATTTGTAACACATTTACCTACTACGATTACTAAATAAATAATACATTTACCACTTGAACTAAAATCTTGTGTACCTAGTACAGCAGTAAATATTATATTCAATTTTCAACAAAATTTTACTGTCACTAAAGTGTTGAACCAACACCAGTAAAACTCAATAATGTAGTTTTTACACCAACCATATAAACCGCTTAAGAATCAGTTAAGGAATTTGTTTTTCTTTTAATTTCATGAGCTTTTTATTCAGTATTTGTGAAATTTAATTTTATATTAATATCATATTAATGAATCCAGAAAATAAATAAGAAATTAAAATAAACACACAACACTAGGTATGTGGTTTAGTTGTTGAAAAGCCGCTGTAATTAGGCCTACTAGCGCAAACCTAAAACTCAGGAAATTGATAAAATAAGACTATCGGAACACGTCACTATAGTGCAAGCCAGCAGCCAAACCCTAAATTCTATCATTACTGTCTACTTTATATTAAATTACAATGCAATGTCAAACAGCAGACGTTTCAATAAATTATAGTTATAATAAAATAACAAAAAAATTACACTTACATTTTCATCCGCGTACGAGAAACTGGTTGCTTTTGTGTTTTTAGTTGCTGTAAGAGGGTTTTTTTGAGCTTTCATTACACAAGGAACTGCAAAGACACGATAAATATTAATTCTAATCATGTTTGTTTTTCTGTTATCATAAGTTATCATTAAGATAATTTCTGTTGCAAGCATAAGACTGGTATTAACCTTAAACAAATTAGTTAATTGGAATTGGTGTTTTTGTAAAAAATTATGTTTGGATAAAATTTTATTCGTTTTGCATGTTAATTTGATGTGACAATTACTGAGTAGTACTACAACTGCCGTGATGTTTAATGGGCAGATGAAATTACTTAACAAATCTCTTAAGGATTCTCCCGCGTTCCTAGACGCACCATACTTTCGCGCCGAAACCGTATGTTTTGGTTACTTCAAGGTGACACAGTTACGCAAAGTGTGTCACATTTTTATAATTGCAGACATTACAGTCAGTACTTTTTTGCCTTCACCTGAAGTTGTTTATACACTTACAGTGTGTGGCTTTATATTTTGAGTAATTACAATATTGCTTTCTGTAGGCATCAGATAGGACAGTACACAAAAAGGCCTTATTTTAGTGATCAAGTCCGGCTCTTGCAAGTGTGAATAAACAATAGTTTAAGTACTCACTAAAACTATGAGTCTAATCTAGAGCAAAAAAATGTGTTGATAGTGTAAACAGGTACCAGAACTACAAATAATAATACCTTATTTAACTTATAAATCAATCTAAAATTGTGGAACCCATTTAAAAAAAGGGTATTTCTCTTTTTATCCTACACGAAATTCAGTCTACAAGTAATTGCAACCTTACCCCTTATTCCAAAATTCCGAAATCACTTTTTCAAGTGTGTCCCATGCAAAGACGTAATTTTTTAGACACCACTATAAAATTAGGTGCTATTTAAGCACAGAAATTTAAATAAATACCTGCCCAATACGTGCTTATTAAAAATTATATTTAAAATATTCCTACTTATAGAAGAATAAAAAATTAGACATTACGGATTACACAATTAAAAAAAAGTAGATCACTATTATAATTCTGGAAGCTCACTGTAATAATAATTTAGCCGTAGCGCCTATGTGAGTAATTGAAAAAGCTTTCGCTTTCTCAAAAAGCAGAAATTTGTGACATTATAAGGATGTGTCAATTAATCCAATATTACATATTTTGAGATTACTGCATAAGAACTATGATTAGGACGAATCTAAAGATGTAATATTAAAGTAAACTAGTACTTTAAGGTGTGTATAAAAAGCGTATTAAAAGTCGTTTCACTAACCTTTTCCAGGTGAATTCGAAGTGCGTAAGCCTACCATACTTAGCATTCGCCCTCCTCTGGAATGTGGGTCAATACATATTTTTTTTGTCTTCATCCTTAAAACAAAATAATAAAGCCATATAAAAAGGCTTAGTATAGCTATAGTGAGCCAACACGCATATGCACACGCGCGTGTGACATTAATCTAATTATTACAAACATATAGAAGCAAGATGCTTACTTAAATGCATGCATGAATGCGTGACAGTTTTTGAATTTTTTTAAAATTATATTTGAACATTAATCTTAAGCAAAAAAGCACAGTGGTAAAAATGGCATTACTACTTTAGGCACAATGGGGTTGAAATCATCCTTAATTGCTAGAAGTGTCTATTGTAGGAAGCTATTTGAAATGAGATGTTGAAAAAATGTAAACTTAAGTTTATCAGGACACCGATTAAGAAGGTGATGTCAAAAACATTATAAAACACAAGGAAATCAAAGTGGCCAAATTAAGGGGTTGGTGAAATGAACGAAGTTCATACTTTGTAAATTCACTTTTCTTGTGATGGTCAAATGTCAAGAAAAGTCAAGAAAAAGATAATTAAATGGAAGTCAAATCAATGAACAAAATAATTAAAGCCTAAATTTTTACATAAAGTTTTATAATTTTATAGGTGGCTTAATGTATAAGACTTTTCATTGCATCATTTCAGTGGTCATCTGTGTATTTATAGATTCAGGTAAGTTTACCAACACCTTCAAACAATCATATCCCAGAAAGTATTTTTCCTTCAAAAACTTAAAAAATGAATTTAGTTTTTAATAAGGTAGTATGTTTACCTGGTTTTGCTAAATTTAGTATTTGTTTGGTTATATAAGAAGTAGGAAATTTTTCAATTACATCACTAAATTAAGCTAACATTCAAAGTCTAATATTTTGAGAAGTGACTTTTTTTAAATCTATTGCAAAATTTAAATGTGTTCAAAATAATAGAATACTGACACCTGATAAGCAGAAAATGATAGCAAGAAAATTGCCAATTTTCATAGAAATGTATGAAGAACGCATGTTATTTTTACTGCTATTACAATAAAACAGAATTTCTATAAAAGGACATTTATCAACGTTTAATCTAACATATGAGTAGTATTTTTATTAGTCCTATGGTTTTCTAATTATTCAAAGTAATTACCCCCCCCTTTTTAAGTGAAAAAAAACTGAGCCACCATGTTAAACACTCGTATATTACAATATGTTAGTTCTAGAGAAATTAAAGTTTTTGATTCAAAGTTTGTGACAAAACCAGACGTTTCGGCAGTGCCACTGACTGCCATCTTCAGTAAAAACGAGTTAACACAGTACCGTAGTTCTAACGTATATCATCCCACGTTAGCGTTGACTCGTTAGCGTTATTTTTTCATAAACTTTGGACCACGGCCAAACAGCCCGGGAGTTAATTTTAATCAAAATTAATGTATAATGTTTTGACAAATTTAATATTTCTTAAGTTACACAACGGAAGGTTTTACAAGATAACGATTTTAGGGTGTAAAAATAAAATTATTGTTTAATTCACAAACGCAAAACTCAAAAACCATTGGTTTTCATCAATAGGCTATACACATAGCACATAGGCTATAATTTTTTTTCTTAAAATTTAAAGATCTATTAACTGCAGGTGTCATTTATTTTTTCTAGTTCCCACCTATGTGGAGGGGTGAAACCACCTAGTGGGGAGACCAACAAAAACTTTTTATAACTTTCAATGTGCTGGACACTATGTAGAAGATAGTACGAAAGGTTTCATGTCGGTTTGTTCTATTACAAACAGTTCTAAACATTGTCTACTAAAATGCTTCATTAAGTCGACTATAAGTGGAAATAACAAATAAAAATGCTGTTTGCTATATGACTGTATATCTTTCACAAGAATGTAGCAGTTATGGATTATGGTAAAAAATTCTGAAAATTAAATTACGGCTATAGATCTCTGCAAAAACTTCAACAAAGATCGACGTGATATTTGTATATGCAGCCTTCTACGTAATCACTGGAAATTCTGTGATTAGAAGTCATAAGAGTACGGAAGTGAAAAATGTTTATAGTGTACTCCAGCTTAGGTCGTAATGAACAAAAACAGTAACTGTGTCCTATCCTTACTCCAAAAACTGAACAAACTATATCTGTAATGATTGCTGTAAGATTAGTCAACAGATACATGGATCAAAAGAGTTACATCCAAGTCCGACTGACTCCCATGTATTTGTGACTGTAACATAACACGTGTCCCAAACTGCGTCCCGTCTCTGACTCATGAGTTCGAGACTCGCCGTACAGGATTATTATAAGTCATGAGTTCAATCATCCTCGTACCGAATTTATTTTTAACTAAACAATATGTTGGATGCAGCGATGTGGTTTTTCTAGAAAGTTCAATAAATCCGTAAAGTTTATAAATAATCCACGACTTGTTCAGATGTTTTCATTTTTGAAAGCTTGTTTACTGACTACAAATCACGTTTCTTTAGTAACCGTCGAAATCATTTTCGCCAAACGATTTGTATGAACATCAAATACCAAAGAGCAAAGCATTTTTTATATCATCTACAGTTCGAGAACCTCTATGTAACAGATAACAGATCAACAAATGAAGTTATTGCGATACTTACTTGTAATGAGACCCCCTAAAGGTAACACGTTGGAATATACAAAATAAGGAATAAAGCCAAAAATTAAAAAGACATGCAAAAATTAAAAAAAAACATGAAAAAATTGAAAGCATGCAACCGAATTAGAGACTGTTTCTTCTGATACTAAGGGACACGTGTTTGTGGCAGAAGAGGTCAACTAGCGGGTCCTCCCTGGACGGAGTAAGGTGCAAGACGCGAAAGGCGTAACGATTTTCTTTAATTTTGTAGTTCAACCGCTGGGAGCCGCAAGGTTTGAGGCAGCGGGTCTATGGTTTCCCCTGGATTATTAGACTAGCGCCGTTCTGACGTTAGATCGTGGCAGCTGAGTTGCCAGCCGCTTGTGGTGGGGTGTCGGCGTTGAGACCGGCGGCTTTCGCGCCAAGGCCAGCGATTGCCCGAACCTGGACGACAGCGCATCCGCGGTGGTTTTAGCAGATTCTGGATGTTGCTTCCTCAGCATACGGTCTTCAGATTCGAGTGTGGCCTATAGTCTGTTGGTGCCACATGTAGTTTATCCTGAGACGTTCTTCCTTCCAGATTGGTCACACCAGCTTCTTTCCTACACCCAGTTCTTATGCGCCGTTATTTGTTTTTTCCGTTTTCATTGTGTCATGTCAAAAGGCATAACTTAGACAATTTAGGCCTACTCCACAGTTTCATGGAGATATGGGGACGTGTAACGGGGAATAGAGAAAAATGGGGCACTGCCGAGTTTAAACTCACGTGCATAAACACTTTCGAAGTAATGGGACTCACCGCTGTATTCACGGACATGTACTCAGTAGCGAATCTAGAATTTGGTCTGAGGGGGGGGGGTCGAGTCGGCTTCATACAAAAGAAAGCAAGTTAAAACTAATCAATATTTGAGTCTTTAAAATGGGTTAAAAACGTGTAATAACATACTGAATTCAGTCCCATTAAAGTAACAACACAATAAAAAATATCGGTATGGAGAAGCATACATGGCTTCCATATTCTAAGATTTATATTTAAAATCATTTTCGAAATGAAATATTACCATAGAAACTACTTCTTTCTACTTACTGCTTCAGCCTTAACCACAGTACTGTGGTCACTAACGTATACCACCTCACGTTATCGCACTCGATTTTCACTGATGATGGAAGTCGATGGCATTGCCGAAACGTCTGGTTTTGTAGAAAACATTGGACTACGGCCAAATATCCCGGGAAGGAATTTTAACAAAAACTACTTCTTTGTTGCCGATAACGTTGTACACATATATATAAAAAATATGCATAAAATTAATGGCTTGTATAAGTTAATGATTGATCTCCATTAAGTAGTGCTCAAGTTTCCAAAGTTTTAATATTATGACGTCCGTAATTAAAACATCAGAGCAGGTTTAGTGTGTATGAGGGTACACCGTGGACAAAAATTTTCAACATTTCCTATTGAGCGTTGCTTAGAGTAAAGCTGCGAATCTACAGTGTACGTTTCACAGAACAAACACGCGGAAAAGAAGGAGCGCTCCGAAGTCACTCATGGACCCTCAGCATCTTGCAGAGGGTTCATTCCCTAAAGACGAAAAGTCTGTCTATGAATCGTTCCTCTGTAAACACGTGCAGTTACACTGCCCAACGATCCACAGGAAGCAAATCGCTATCCACGCTGAACACTTTTTCGTCTTGCACGCGTTATGTTGGTATGGGTTTCGACACTTTCCATTTAAAAAGCGTGCAAATGTAAGAAAATAAACATGAATGAGGCCAGAAATAACGCGAATTTTGTGTGTGTGTGTGTGTGTGTGTGTGTGTGTGTGTCTTCCCTGCCTTTTTATTGCGGTAGTCATAATAATAAAATGGAAACGTAAACAGTACATAAGTGAGATATGCTTGCCTGCCACCCACGATATATTTTCTCTTATACATGATTTACATTAAAATGAAAAAATTATAATTTTATTGCCTGACAACAAAATTATTTTATTTTTAACAATTACCATTGTTTGAAAAAGTTTAAATGAATTTTCAAGTACTTTACTCTTGTTAAAACGTAAAAGATTGCAGGTAAACTACCCTTAACCGATCTTCACCAAAATCAAAAGGCCTTGAGTTCTCTACAATTCAGTGACGTATGCAAAACATTATTTGATTCTGTTTGAATATGCGGCAGTTATCGTTCGTCATAGAAAATTACCCTTGATAAAAAACGTTGCAGGTAAACTACCCCTTCCCCTTAACCGATCTTCACCAAAAACAATAAGTCTTGAGTACTCTACAAATCAGGACTGTATACAAAAAATTATTTGATTCTGTTTGAGTTTGCGGCTGTTACCGTTTGCCATAGAAAATACCCTTGATAAAAAAATGCTGCAGGTAAACTACCCCTTTCCCTTAACCGATCTTCACCAAAAACAATGGGTCTTGAGAACTCTGCAATTTAGGGCTGTATGCAAACAATTTTTGATTCTGTTTGAATTTGCGGCTGTTATCGTTTGCCATAGAAAATACCCTTGTTAAAACGTTGCAGGTAAACTACCACTTTCTCTTAACCGATCTTCACCAAAATCAACAGGTCTTGAGAACTCCATATTTCAGGACTGTATACGAAACATTATTTGATTCTGTTTGAATTTGCGGCTGTTATCGCTTGCCAAAAAAAAAAATTATCCTTGATAAAAAAAACTGTTGCTGGTAAACTACCCCTTTCCCTCAACCGATCTTCACCAAAAACAATAGGTCGTGAGTACTCTACAAATCAGAGCTGTACGCAAAAAATTATTTGATTCTGTTTGAATTTGCGGCAGTTATCGTTTGCCAAAAAAAAATTATCCTTGATAAAAAAACCGTTGCTGGTAAACTACCCCTTTCCCTCAACCGATCTTCACCAAAAACAATAGGTCGTGAGTACTCTACAAATCAGAGCTGTACGCACAAAATTATTTGATTCTGTTTGAATTTGCGGCAGTTATCGTTTGCCATAGAAAAAAATCTACACACAGATAGACAGACAGACACACACACAGACACTTTTCGAAAAACGACTTTTTTTCATGTTTTGAGTGTAGTACAATCAGAATCTGCAATAATATCGAACACGATTTTTTTGCCATCACCATACAGTACTTCCATTTCCTTAAGGAATATGGAAGTAATAAGCGCTATTGCAACATTGTTTATATAAGATACTTATTGACTTACTTGAATTTCCTATATTTCATATTTCAAACGTACACGCATATTCTGTGTAATAAATTTGTTTTTAGACCTCTATTTAAAAATGGGGTACTACTGTATTAGCGCATACAGCTGTGAAATTAATAAAACAGCTTAAAAATTAGGAGATTAACAACATTTCTTGTCAACTGTCGACCTTGTGGGGTGGGGTCCGGTCCCATTCGCCGCCCCGTCACACTCTTAATTATTTCAGAGTAAATGTTACAGGTTTCTTACCAATTTCGCCGAACTGTGCGAGCTGATGTTTTCGTGGTTGGTAGCTCCAAATTCCAGAAGCTCATCTTTAAACACGGCGAATGAAGCATTCCAAATTGGATGGTCATATCGTCGCTTACTTTTATTGTCACTTCCTTCGGTCTTGTAGAATTAAACGACTATAGGATTAAAAGTATTCGAATTTAACGTAAACTCACTTGAATGAAAAAATAACTTAGTTTGTGTGTTAACCATTATTCCTTAAAGTAAATTATATGCAATCAGAAAAACAAGACTAATAGCAAAAATATTTTTGCAGTATGCAATAAACGTTATGTTTCGGCTTGCACAGAGTGGAGTATTTCGGGGATTCTCAGTACAAAATTAGTTTCTATCTGTTTCATGAAACTAAATTTATGTAACTTTCGAAGTTGCCATAATAATTAATCATTTTAAAATTCGTTTTAACGAATTGTTTAAAGCTGTATCAATTAATTAATTTTAAAAAATAAAAACAAAATTATTAATTATTTACACTATAAAAAGATGTCTTTAGTTTTCATTACACTTTATATACAATAAGAGATAAAATAATAGTATAGTAGCCTACTTACGTTTCTGTAGACACGTAGGTATTGCTTAAACTACACACATTCCATGAACTGAAATAACAACTTCATAATGACAACCACTTTCATTTATAATGTATATATTTTTTTGGCTTGGAATTTCACTTTTTTTTTAAATTTGCTGAAGCACCTGCTGTAAATAACTGCCAGTCCCACTTCTCTCCATTTTTTGAGTTTATCTTTGTGTACACAAAAATGTTTGTATTCAAAAGTGATGCAGTTCCAAATATCTCACTTTCAGTTGCCCATGTGCCTTCTTTTATCATATTTTTTAGTGACGTTCTACCTTTAAATAAATCATTGGCTCGGTTGTTGTTCAATTCATTGTCCATATAATTGACAACTATGTTTCTAACGTCCATATGATAACCTTCACTGCCAGTAATTACGTAGGAAACTGCCCTAAACCAACAATTTCCGTCACCCACAATTTTCTTCACACCGTGTGGTTTTGCAAGTGCTAATTTATGCCCGATTCTAATACACGTGCATTGTCCTTCAAAGGACAGACCCAACACTTTACACTTTTCCATTTGCCACTCTACGTCAACCGGATTATAAAAAAAAATCACTTCACACCACTCACCAGAAACCTCCACATCAGATTTATCATCATGTAGATTGTAGAAAATTTTCAAGTTTTTCACATGTTCTTTCTTTTTCCTCACTTTGCCACTTTCATCTTGTAATATACAATACTCGTTTCTTAAAACTTTGTTAACTGTAAATGGTCCACTCCATGGAAGTTCAGTAAACATTAATTTATTTTTGAATTTTGTCACATTTTTTACCAAAACTCTACTCCCAGGTTTTATTTCCATTTTCTTTGTTATTGTATGTCTTTCGTCAAATTGCTTTTTCTGTTTAATCTGAGCTCTTCTGATATTTTTTAATGCTGCTTCATCAATTACTTTTTTCACTTCTAATATTTTTTGTAATTTTCTTTTTATTTCTTTATTTTCTTCGACAATATCTTCCCGTACTTCTTGAACATCCGTTGTTTTTTCAGCTACCTGAAGAGACTCCTCGTCTTCATCGGTAAAATTATCTTCATCAACAAGGTCTAATGGTAAAACTGGTTCTCTGTTGTATAACATAAAAAAAGGTGAAAATCCTGTTGTTTTGTGTCTAGATGTTCTGTACGCAAATAATACACTCTCGAGAACATCAGGCCAGTTATTAATGTTTTCCATTAAAGTTCTTTTCAGTTTATCTTTTATTGTCCTATTTTGACGTTCTACTAATCCATTAGCCTGTGGGTGGTAGGGTGATGTTAATCTTTGTTTTGTCCCCGTCAGTCTATGCAATTCTTTAGAAACTTCATTTACAAACTCGCGACCATTATCGTTAATTTGTATTTTAGGGCAACCATGTCTACATATAATTTCATAAATAAATTTAGCCACTTCAATGGCAGTCTTATTTTGAAGGGCTTTCGCCTCAGCCCACTTTGAAAAGTAGTCTACTGCCACCACTATGTATTTTTTTCCCTGCACTTCTGGTAACTGCATAACATCTACTCCAATTTGTTCCATGACTCTCTTAGGAACAGGAATTGGCTTCATTTCGGGTACACAAGACACCCATGGAGGTGTAACTTTCTGACACACTTCACAATTTTTTACAAAATCTGTCACCTTTAATTTTATATTTTTAAAGTAGTACCGTTGTGAAAGTATGTCCACGGTGCTATTAATTCCTCGATGTGCAGACATACCAATCGCTTGTTTGCTAGTATCAGCACCTTTGTGGGCTACGCCCATCAATTTTTGTATTTTATTATCGTCGTGAACAATTTCTATTAATTTTTCTGTACCTCTTAGCCCGTCACATTTACGATAAAACAGTTTATTGTCACGAATAACATAAAGTTTACATTGTCTCTTAAAGTTTCTACTTTGATACGATTTTGTACACTTTTCAGGAATTGCTCCAGTAATTAAAAACCTTTGTATATCCAGCGGTGTTATTCCTCCTTCGAAAACCCTCATTTTAATTATCCCAACTGAGATCTGAATATGCAAACAAAATACGAACAACTATCGAATATTAAGTAAGATACTTAAAACACTGTAAACACAAATACTAATATAACACAACAACAAAGTAATAATATCGTTGATTTATAACAAAGCGACGATGTTTAAAGACACGATTTAGCCGAACGTAGTCAACCACACTTTAAAAACGTCTCAGAGCGACTGTTTTTTTTTTTTTTTTGCAATGCAATGCTTTTCCACATGTACCAATTCGTCAGCGTACATGTACACAGAGACTTCGGAAACCAGCTACCAGGGCCTCTTTATCTCTGATGTCATAAGCCTGTGACGTCATTTGATCAACTCAGACTGGTGACCAACTCGGACTGCCACACATGACGTCACACAGAGGCCCAAGTCGCTGGCGTCCGCATGGCTAAAACCTGTTTCAAGACGTCACGGAGGCCGTGGTTTCTGCATGTCCAAAATTTGGTAGCCGAAAACAATGTGTAGCGGATGGGGGTACCCGGAATTCGGCGGCTGCCGAGGGCCCGGACGCACAGAGGCAATGTCATCGGGTACCGTTACGCGAAATTTGGGGGGCATCGGGTACCGTTACCCGCAATGTTTAAATCAACGGATGGGGGTAGTCGAAATTTTGTGGTGTCTGAAATTTAACCTGCATGTCTAGAGGACGTTATGCCCGAAATTTGACACCTGAAATGTACGCCCACATGACGCATGTGTTCGACTGTAACAATGGGTATATGTTATGTCATTGGTGTTAGTGGTTTATAACGTTACAGATTAATGAAGGAAGCGAAGCTGTGAAGTTGGATGAATCTGTCACATTGAACAGGTATAAAATACAGCGCTTTTTTCCACAATAATAACTAATTATTGATATATGGTATGTCATTGGCTTATGACAAAACGGAACACATGTTCATCCTGATGGTTATCATCTCATTATTTACTTATCGTCGCGTCTATTATTCAGTATCATCTCATTACACTAATTGCTTCTAACTATTTACGGCTGCAACGTTAATGATGTTTCAGCGAGCAATGTCCTGACTTGACCGGACAATGACGGGCAACCAAGAGCGATGTTCTAGGTTGGCCTCAAAATATAAAAATTACTTACAGCTCGAGTACTATAAATGGGCAAGCAAACTACATGTAAGTCGCTCTGTAGCCACTCACGTAGATCAAGCACGTAGGTAAGCGATGACTCCTTGACTATTTGATGATTATTTAATACACTTTTCAGGTTGTGTAATTATTATCACTGAATAATTAGTTATTATTGTAGAAAATGTGTTATATAGTACGTAAATGCACTTTCAGGTTTTATATATATGTTAATTTTGTATTTAATCGTGTACTGTAACTTGATCTATCGAGAACCATTCGATTGTACACTTTATTGTTTATTTTTATTTGACGGAACGTGTACCTGAGTAATGTAGTTGTTTACCTTGGGGTACAGACACAGGTTTTGAACGGACGGTAAAAGCCGGCTGACTACATTCCGTTAGTACCGTGAACTCTTGAATCCGTTCTACAACGGATAATGCAGATATATTATGAAATTTGTCTGTTTCTAATACATACTTAGTTCGTGTGTATGTGTTGTAATACAGTGTGAATCTAATCTGTTCTATGTTTGTGAACCAATGTTACATTTCAGGAGTTATGGAATTTATCTCCAAGTATGTATATTACCCATTGATTTATATTGTAACATTACATTTGGAACAACTTAATATCGTACCTGATTTAATGAAGACTTTGGTTAAGAAGCTAAACAAGAAGAACAATATCTTCCAAGATGATAGTGAAGAGGAATGACTAACCATTTTAGACTGACTAGTAAGACAACTGACCGTACCCAAATTAATGATTTAGGCTAAGTGATGAAAAATACCTTCAACCCCAATTATGACATGAACTTTCAATAATGACCAAATAAAGAATTATAAAAACAGATGGCTTATGAACCAGTACTATAAAGAAACAAATGGTTTCATTCAAAGTATCATAATATCAAGATAATCAAAATACAAATTGAGGGATAATAGGCCCAAACATGTAATATTATGTAAAAGAAATATTAGTAAATGATTAATTTAATTGATGTAATGAAAATATAACACACCTTATTATAGATACATGAACCATACAACTAATTGTAACAAATAGTGTTCATAAGATTGTCCAGAAAACAACAAATAATAACTTGTTCACAATAACATTTTTATAACAAGAGTGAAGTCCTTTTAATGACAATAAAATGTAAAACCCTATAAAACCCAATAAGTATGTTTATAAATACAACCTATTAAGTGTTAAGTGAATAGGGTAAACGACAAACATAGTGACAAGTAATGTGAAGCATAACATAGACAGTGCCAGAGTAATTAATGAATTAACTGACAAAAGACTAATTAATTAGTGCAGAATTTATTTTATAAAAATGTGCATGTTATTATGTTTTAGCACATTGTTTTATTATCATGGTATTTGTGTTGTTTTTTGTATGTAGCAGGTGAAACAATTGTTTTAAAAGAATATCAATTAAATGATATTAATTTCATTTTTGTATGTTAACAAATATAACCATAGAACTGGTGTTAAACAGTGATAAATTGATTGGCAAAGCAAAATAGACTATAAAAATATGTTATTGTTAAGTGTCAAACAATTGTACAGTTTGAGTAAAAAAACAGTTTATTTGTGCAAAGGTTCAGTAAAATCATAGCCATGTGGGCATGAATTTAAACTAATAGAATAGTATATCTTTTGTTTTGTTAAAATAATGTTATGTGTTAAACAGTTTTTATGATTGTTAAAAGATAATTTAACTGTTAAAGGTTTTAAAGATGGTGATGAAAATAACACCAGTACATAGGCCAGGTGAAACCAACTTTTGTAAATTTTAGATAATAATGTTAGGGATTTTGTAAAACAAATATGGAAGGATAAATATATTTATAGTTAATAGTGTACACAACGAATATAGAAACAAAATAATACATCTCAAGTTATTTAAGAAAATTTCAAATAACAAAATTGTAACATCTGTAGTTCTTAAGTAAAAGTAGGCATGTTTAGTGTCTATGTGTCACAAATGTAAAGATCAAAATAATGCTGATAATGGTTTTAAATTCCCATTCAGTACAGAAAGGTTATATTAATTTAAAGGTTTTGAACAAATTTAGATTTTGAAATAATGAAAGTATATGACAATGTATATCCGAATCAACCAACCAGATTCCAAGTTTACCCTTAGCAACCAGAAATTTCGGATAAATAAAATGAGACTTCTTTGACAACGATCTTAGCGGATAGACGCGTTTGTAAAACGTCCTACATAATATAAAATAAACTGTGAAAAACGATACAAACATATTAATACAGTTAGAGGTACATAACACGAACTTTTTACACCAACAGAAGAACACCCATTATATGAAATAGAAGACCCAAGAACCAGGAAGAAGATCTGAAGTGGACGTGGGCCCTATCTTCAACCAGGAATCATACAAAGAAGAGGATTTGGTGATTTTGACATCTTATTATATTGTGCATCAACACCCACATTTGTATACATGACTATTTAAGTACTAATCAACTAAAACTACAGACACCATATCACACCAACACTAAGAACACTCACTAATAACACGATTTGAGATTGACACCTTTTCAAACACCACAAGAACCTTTGATTTACATAATAATTATTAAACGCCTAAACTGGACATAACCTATCAGAACTGGTAACCACTATACGACTGCCTGTGTGCACGTTACACTCTAACATTGTAATACCCTTTAACTGTAAAACTTGTATTTTGATTTATAGAATAATATTTTGTTTAAATGTAATCCCCGAACCATATACGCCCTGAGATACTTTATTTTTAATAGAAACATTAACGAAAGCATTCTTTTGATCAGACAAAATACTGAATATTTACTACTACCAACTGGTAAAAAGAAGACGTATAATTTGCGCCACAATTGCGATTGTCATAATCAAATTTAAGAAACAATGAACCAGTGTTTTTCTGAATAAAGGATTTCTGTAAGGATATATGTTTGATGTTATATTTGCGTCGTTATTATTGCTGTTCCATTTAGGAAATAAATTCACAGATTACAGCGGGCACCACGACAGTTGGCAACGTTGAGTGACGTCACGGAAACGAGCGGCATAGTGGGAGCAAGCGGCAAATTACAAAACCATTCGACGTTCAACATAACATATTAATGATTACAAATTGACGACTCCAGTGCGAGTTAGTCGCTACATTATTTATTTGTTACAAATTGACACTTCCAACGGGCGGTGTATGTAATTCAAGTGTACACAACATAAAATACAAGTAACCTATTCCTAATAACATTGTACGTAACGAATAATTTGGTTACAAATTGACGAATACAACGTGGAGCTTAGTCAAACCACGAAACCTACAATACACTTTATTGATCAACATATCACATATTCTTTACGTTACAAATTGGCTAGACCAACAGTGGGGCTTAACATATCAATCACATTTACTTTCTTCGTTACAAATTGGCGAACCAACGTGTGAGGCGTTTAATTTAATATAAATTAAATTATAATTTATAGACAAACAAACAAAAATAAACAAAATGAGGAAGCGAGAAGTATCACGCAAAAGAGCGGCCGAAACCGAGAAGGTAGACGAGTTAAACATGGAAGACAAAGAAGCGACACCGGTTGAGGAAATAGAAATTATAACAAGGAAGGATCCGGAGAAACAACCAGAAGAACCCACACAAACAGAAGGCGAGAAGACGCAAGAAATGTTCAAATGTATGATGGAATTAATGCAGGAAACTAGTAAGAAAACGGAGGAGAGTAGTAAGAAACTAAAGGACGAAATGAAGGGAGACTTCAGCAAGAAAATGGAAGAACTAAAAAGTGATAATAGACAATCTACGGAGGAGTTGAGCCGAAAATTGGGAGAGACTAATAAGAAAATTGAAGAAAAAATGGGAGAATTGAAAGAGAATAGCAAGAAAATGGAGGAGAAAATTGACGCAAATAATAAAGCATTGAGGGAAGAATTGAAGGAAAATTACCAGGAAACCATGAAAAAATTGGATGAACACAAAGAGTCATTAAAAGAAGATTGGAATAACAAGATGGAAATTAATAACCGGCAATTGCAGGAAGAATGGAACAAGAAGCTGGAAGAACCGGTGACTGAAATTAAAAGGGTAGAATCCGAGACCAAGGAAAAGTGTGAGCGGATGAACCAAGAGATACTGAGCGTCCGGGAAGAAACGAATGGACGAGTTGAAAATATAAGAACCAACCAAGCAGTGATGGGAGAAAGATTAGAAGGTATGAGTACTAGTCTCAATCGAGTACAAGACCAAACAACTGCCCATAGAGATGAAATTAATTCCCTAAAAAACAGACAATGTACCTGTGCCCATACAACATGCGAGGAAAATCGAGAAGTTATCGATTTTCAAAACTATAGAAGAAACCCCATGCTATTCTTAGAACGAGTAGAAGAGAAAATAGCCAAAACCGGAGAAGACAGATGGTTTGTGATCAGGAGCATGCTGGACGAAATGTTCCGAAAGGTCTATGACAATTGGTGGACGGCGATGCGGCCGAGTATACAAAACTTCCAAGAATTTAAAAAACAATTCAAATCTAAATATTGGTCTGATGGCACGCAACACATGATAAGAAGTGACATAGGATTGGGCCGATATGTCCTGCATGCAAGCAAACTCCAACCGCATATTTTCTTGGTAAAATAAACATAGCCAGACATTTAGAGCCTGCAATTCCTACAGAATGTTTAGTGCGGCTATTAGCTTACCACTATGGTGGCGAAATTACAAGAGGCCGAATAAACGGACGCATACAAACCATCGAGGAGATGTCAACATTATTAGCGGAGATGGAACAAGAGAAGAACTTCCTCCAGT
The DNA here is from genome assembly GCA_034769895.1 of Magicicada septendecula. Lineage (NCBI taxonomy): Eukaryota > Metazoa > Arthropoda > Insecta > Hemiptera > Cicadidae > Magicicada > Magicicada septendecula. The sequence continues at coordinate 198,711,917 of CM068369.1, forward strand.
ACAGACGAAGGAACGATGAAATAAATAGAAATAATGGTCGCCGCGACGCCCAATATGAAAACAACGGGCAACGACCGAACAATAGTTACAACAACAACGGTAACCACTATCAACGCGGTTACCAAAACCAGAATAACACTAACAACTATCCACGAAATAATGCGGCGAATAATAACAACAATAACAACAACCACTATTACCGTAGCCCTCCTACAATTAATAACAATAATGGATACCAGCGTGCCAATGACAGAGACCACCAGTACCAGAACAACCGAGGTTATAACAACAACTACGATAACCGATACAGGCATAATAATAACGGCAATAATAACAATCAAAATCAAACATATCGAAGACAAGTGAATTATGTAAGCATTGACGATAGAGATGTGGGAAGACGTTGGTACCAGGGACGAGCAAATTATAATGGGAACCGTGGAAGAAATTTTCAGGAGGAGAGTAACCAGCACTACCGTGATGAACATCGGCGAAGTAGGAGCTGCGACGACAACAGGAATAACCGAAACTCAGTGACGTTCGATAATAACGCCATTGAGGTACAAGAGTCACAGTGTAGAGACAGACCCAATCAATCAGACAACAGGACTGAGGAGATCAGCCCTGATTTAAACGGACCGCGGCAGTGAAAATCCATCAGGTCCCATCACTGAACCGGCAATTTGGGTACTTACTAGGACAAGACAAAATGACTGACGATACATTGACGATAGTGCACAATCACTTCTTAAAAAATGTGAGAGAAGAACTACTGAACGAAGACACGATAACGCACAATAGTTCGAATAATGAGATCGTTTATATCATCGCCCAAGTGAATGGACTAGAGACAAGATGCATGATAGATACGGGCGCAAACGTGTCGTTAATCGACAATAATGAATACATCAAAATTCAAAAATATAGTAAGGCCATCTTACCAACTTTACCAATTCAAAATATAATTTTAATCGGAGCCACTGGAAGGCAAAACAAGTCAATAAGAAAACAGGTATCATTAACAGTGACCAGCAGAAATGTAGCTATACCTATGATTTTTCTAATAGCTAGTAATCTACCATTTAATCTACTAATAGGCTGTGATATTTTGAGAAAATACTCAGCAATAATTGACATGAGACAGGCCATAGTGTCGTTAAAAGTGGATAATATAGAATGGACAGCAAAATTAGTAGAAAATAAAAATGTACCTTCATGCAATAGTATAAGAAAATTCAATAATAATCAAGATGAGTCATGGAATGTAAGAAGGGAATACTTTGGGAGTGAAGACAGTTTATGGTTGGAAAAATTAGAAGAGATCAGACAATTTCGGTCAGAACAAAATGAATGTAATTTAACTACACAACAAATAGAAAAGTTAATATCAATATATAACAAATACCGCTATGTTTTCTCTAATATACCTGGCAAGGTAAAAGATTATCAATTTACATTACAATTCAAGGAGCCTGTAAATTTTAATAAAAAATCATATCCCGTTGCTTATGCATTAAAAGAAGCAGTGAGGACTGAACTAGACAAAATGATAGCAGAAGATATTATTGAGTATAGCTGTTCCCCATATACCAGTCCGTTAATAGCCGTTCCCAAGAAAGATGGCAAAGTACGACTCTGTTTGGATGCTAGAGATATTAATAAGATCATAGTTAATGACAGAACATCTCCCGGAGAGATTGAGGAGATATTGAAAAAAATTCAATGGCATACAATTTATTAGCACCTGGGATACGGTTTGTGGGTATTGGCAGGTGGAGTTACACCCAGATAGTCGAAAGTACGTCGCCTTTATTTTCGAAGGAAGGAACTACCAGTTCAAGAGACTACCGTTTGGACTGGTAAACTCAGTAGCTGTATTCGTAAGATGTATGGACCAGGTGTTGGGTCCAGATACTATTCCATATACCACAGTCTATGTTGATGACTTGTTGATTACTTCAGTGAATTGGGAAGACCATTGTGACAGAGTAGGACAAGTATTACAAAAACTATCAGACAATAACGTTACCCTAAAACTTCAAAAATCCAAGCTTATCGCCAGTGAAGTCCAATTCCTGGGTTTTAACTTAACAAGACAAGGAATAACACCATCCAATGAAAAAATTGAAACAATCCAGAAGTTCCCAAGTCCTAAAAATAAAAAGCAACTTCAATCATTTCTGGGACTTTGCAATTATTATAGGAAGTTTCAGAGAAATTATTCTGAAATGACAGCAAAGTTTTCTCCACAATTATCCTCTAAGAACAAATGGTCCTGGGGACAGGAACAAGACAACTTACTCCAAATGATCAAGCACAATTTCCTAAGTTCAGTTGTATTAAAACATCCTAATTTCAACCAACCTTTCTTTATGAACTGTGATGCCAGTGATATAAGTTTAGGATCTGTATTATATCAAGAAGATAGCGAGGGAGAACATCAGGTGGTGAGTTTTGCAAGCAGAATACTTAATGGATGTGAACGCAATTATAGTGTAACGCAAAAGGAGTTATTAAGCGTTGTATTCGCTTGTGGGAAATTCAGAACCTACATTCTTGGATACCCGATAACTGTGAGGAGCGATCATAAGTCAATATCTTTCCTAAAAAATTGCAAGATTAAGCATGGGAGATTGACAAGGTGGATACTCGCACTACAGGAGTACCATATAAATTGGGAGTACGTTCCAGGAAAACAGAATATTGCTGCAGATATATTGTCCCGGATTAACATAGAACAACAAACTTTTGAAGGGGAAAAAGAAACAATCATCAAGGTATACACTATAATAAAAAACAAGTCAGATTTGGAAAACATCATGAAATCAATTGCACAACAACAAACAGAGGATACCAAAATCAACAATTTTAGACAAAGACTGATCCAACAGGATGAAAAAATCACTGCATATTACTGTCTACATGAAGACATATTATTTTACAAACCAAATAATAACCAAGGATCATGGAAGGTGGTGATACCTAAAGCTTTAGAAACAGAATTAATACTGGACTACCATAGTCGATATGGGCATATGGGTGCATTAAAAGTAATGAAGGCACTTGAGGAACACACTTACATTAAGAATATCAACAGGAGAGTTAGAGAATGTATTCGGCAGTGTCACATCTGTCAAGTGGCAAAATGCAATAACGAAAAAACAGAAGGAATTATGCAACCTATTACATCAACTGGTAAATTAGAGAGAGTATTTTTAGATGTGTGTGGACCGTTACCTCGTAGTGGAGGGAGAAAACAGTATAAATTTATTATAATCATGTTCGATCATTACTCCAAATTTACAAAAATATACCCCATTAATCGGGCAACTACAAAAAAGATTTTGCAAATAGTGATCCAACAATACATACCAGAGTTAGGAGCTCCAAGATCAATTATTACCGATCACGGAACTCAGTTTCGAGGAAGGGTTTGGAAGGAGACTTTGTTAGATCTAGGTGTCAAGACATATAAAACATCTGTCTATCACCCAAATAGCAACCCGGCGGAAAGAGTACTGAGGGAGGTCGGCCGTATACTCAGGACATATTGTTTTGATAAACACCAGAAGTGGAGTGACTACATTACACAAACAGAGAGCTTTATCAACTTAGCTTACCATGAAGCAATACAAGATACTCCATATACCATAATGCATGAAAGACTACCACCCCGAGAAATTAGTGAAATAATCAACTTCCCAAACAACCCAGCTTACCAGTTCGACAACGTGAGATTCCACAGCAAACTGAATGAACAAGTGGAGAAAAGAAGGAAAAAATACAAAATAATTCAGCAGAAAATGATCCAGTACAAGATTGGAGACAAAGTATTGTTAAAAAACCGCGAATTACCAAGTTCTAAGGAAGGAATAGCAAAAAAGCTATTATTACTGTGTAATGGACCATATGTTGTTATAAAAAACAATAACAATAATACTTATGTCATTAGTGATGTGGAAACAAAAAAGATTAAGGGGACATACAACCAAGTTTCCTTAAAAATGTATTATGAACCTAATAAACAAAGTTGAATACAACAAAATTCTAAAAATATAGTAAGATCAACTTACAACTAATTATTTATGAGAATTAATATGAAACTGAAGAATTTATTGTTAGAATACCACAAAATTCTAAAGAAATAGTAAGATCAACTTACAACTAATTATTTATGAGAATTAATTTGGAATTGAAGAATTTATTATTATAATACCACAAAATTCTAAAGAAATAGTAAGACCAACTTACAACTAATTATTTATGAGAATTAATATGGAAGTGAAGAATTTATTATTATAATACCTCAAAATTCAAAGAATATAGTAAGCTCATCTTACCAACTTTGATAATCCAGAATATAATTTTAAATGAAGCCAAATAAACAAATTTGAATATCTCAGAATTCAAATAAATAGTATGGACGACTTACAGTACAGTTTGATGATGTTATTATGAATCAAGCGGATAAACAACTGGGAATAAATTTCCAAATTCTAAACAAGATAAGCACCTCTTATTATATATAATTATGAACTTATTATTGTAATATAAAGGAAAGATGCAACATCCATAAATCAGAAGAAACCATAGTGCTATAAAACGAATAAGAAAGTACAAATGTAGACAATCGACGATGAAAATAAGACAAGACTAGAAACGAATTTACTACATATAACCTATCATGATTGTGAGAGATTTAACAACAACTAAAGGTGCAAATACTTGTTATGTTTTAAGTGAATGAAGAATGAAGATTAAGCAGTACTGATAAAGAAGGAAAGAAGATAGTACCAATTGAAAATAAAAAATGTTATTAATATCGCCACAAGAAAATAAACATCTGAAAGAATCAATGGAAAGACATACTTAGATCTGAGAAGTTAAACTGAGTGAACAATCCCAAGAATATATTATATTATTTTTATTTGATTTAGTCGTAAATAGACTAGTGATTATTAAATGTGATTGACTGACGAGATAGCTCCAGCAATCGATATTATTTATGTATTATGTATTATAAGGACAGCGGGGTATTAGGTCAAGAGAGCCCCCTGACTGATTCCAGAATATATGGTGATTAATTTGTTAGGGAAGTAACATGTTCCAGGGATAGAACACTTATAATTAAAGACAAGTATACCAGATCATAATAAGAATAACAAATGATAATGCGAAAGATAAGATAATTGATAATTTCAACAAAAAAAATATTTTATTAAAATGATCAAATTTGGTGGCAGGGTAGTATGTAACATTACATTTGGAACAACTTAATATCGTACCTGAGTTAATGAAGACTTTGGTTAAGAAGCTCAATATCTTCCAAGATGATAGTGAAGAGGAATGACTAACCATTTTAGACTGACTAGTAAGACAACTGACCGTACCCAAATTAATGATTTAGGCTAAGTGATGCAAAATACCTTCAACCCCAATTATGACATGAACTTTCAATAATGACCAAATAAAGAATTATAAAAACAGATGGCTTATGAACCAGTACTATAAAGAAACAAATGGTTTCATTCAAAGTATCATAATATCAAGATAATCAAAATACAAATTGAGGGATAATAGGCCCAAACATGTAATATTATGTAAAAGAAATATTAGTAAATGATTAATTTAATTGATGTAATGAAAATATAACACACCTTATTATAGATACATGAACCATACAACTAATTGTAACAAATAGTGTTCATAAGATTGTCCAGAAAACAACAAATAATAACTTGTTCACAATAACATTTTTATAACAAGAGTGAAGTCCTTTTAATGACAATAAAATGTAAAACCCTATAAAACCCAATAAGTATGTTTATAAATACAACCTATTAAGTGTTAAGTGAATAGGGTAAACGACAAACATAGTGACAAGTAATGTGAAGCATAACATAGACAGTGCCAGAGTAATTAATGAATTAACTGACAAAAGACTAATTAATTAGTGCAGAATTTATTTTATAAAAATGTGCATGTTATTATGTTTTAGCACATTGTTTTATTATCATGGTATTTGTGTTGTTTTTTGTATGTAGCAGGTGAAACAGTTGTTTTAAAAGAATATCAATTAAATGATATTAATTTCATTTTTGTATGTTAACAAATATAACCATAGAACTGGTGTTAAACAGTGATAAATTGATTGGCAAAGCAAAATAGACTATAAAAATATGTTATTGTTAAGTGTCAAACAATTGTACAGTTTGAGTAAAAAAACAGTTTATTTGTGCAAAGGTTCAGTAAAATCATAGCCATGTGGGCATGAATTTAAACTAATAGAATAGTATATCTTTTGTTTTGTTAAAATAATGTTATGTGTTAAACAGTTTTTATGATTGTTAAAAGATAATTTAACTGTTAAAGGTTTTAAAGATGGTGATGAAAATAACACCAGTACATAGGCCAGGTGAAACCAACTTTTGTAAATTTTAGATAATAATGTTAGGGATTTTGTAAAACAAATGTGGAAGGATAAATATATTTATAGTTAATAGTGTACACAACGAATATAGAAACAAAATAATACATCTCAAGTTATTTAAGAAAATTTCAAATAACAAAATTGTAACATCTGTAGTTCTTAAGTAAAAGTAGGCATGTTTAGTGTCTATGTGTCACAAATGTAAAGATCAAAATAATGCTGATAATGGTTTTAAATTCCCATTCAGTACAGAAAGGTTATATTAATTTAAAGGTTTTGAACAAATTTAGATTTTGAAATAATGAAAGTATATGACAATGTATATCCGAATCAACCAACCAGATTCCAAGTTTACCCTTAGCAACCAGAAATTTCGGATAAATAAAATGAGACTTCTTTGACAACGATCTTAGCGGATAGACGCGTTTGTAAAACGTCCTACATAATATAAAATAAACTATGAAAAAACGATACAAACATATTAATACAGTTAGAGGTACATAACACGAACTTTTTACACCAACAGAAGAACACCCATTATATGAAATAGAAGACCCAAGAACCAGGAAGAAGATCTGAAGTGGACGTGGGCCCTATCTTCAACCAGGAATCATACAAAGAAGAGGATTTGGTGATTTTGACATCTTATTATATTGTGCATCAACACCCACATTTGTATACATGACTATTTAAGTACTAATCAACTAAAACTACAGACACCATATCACACCAACACTAAGAACACTCACTAATAACACGATTTGAGATTGACACCTTTTCAAACACCACAAGAACCTTTGATTTACATAATAATTATTAAACGCCTAAACTGGACATAACCTATCAGAACTGGTAACCACTATACGACTGCCTGTGTGCACGTTACACTCTAACATTGTAATACCCTTTAACTGTAAAACTTGTATTTTGATTTATAGAATAATATTTTGTTTAAATGTAATCCCCGAACCATATACGCCCTGAGATACTTTATTTTTAATAGAAACATTAACGAAAGCATTCTTTTGATCAGACAAAATACTGAATATTTACTACTACCAACTGGTAAAAAGAAGACGTATAATTTGCGCCACAATTGCGATTGTCATAATCAAATTTAAGAAACAATGAACCAGTGTTTTTCTGAATAAAGGATTTCTGTAAGGATATATGTTTGATGTTATATTTGCGTCGTTATTATTGCTGTTCCATTTAGGAAATAAATTCACAGATTACAGCGGGCACCACGACAGTTGGCAACGTTGAGTGACGTCACGGAAACGAGCGGCATAGTGGGAGCAAGCGGCAAATTACAAAACCATTCGACGTTCAACATAACATATTAATGATTACAAATTGGCGACTCCAGTGCGAGTTAGTCGCTACATTATTTATTTGTTACAAATTGACACTTCCAACGGGCGGTGTATTTAATTCAAGTGTACACAACATAAAATACAAGTAACCTATTCCTAATAACATTGTACGTAACGAATAATTTGGTTACAAATTGACGATTACAACGTGGAGCTTAGTCAAACCACGAAACCTACAATACACTTTATTGATCAACATATCACATATTCTTTACGTTACAAATTGGCTAGCCCAGCAGTGGGGCTTAACATATCAATCACATTTACTTTCTTCGTTACAATATACAGACTATATGTTTTAAATGTATAATTATAATTTGTGTGTGTTATATTTTACTCTCTCATAGTAATATTGTGTACGCATACTACGAAGGTTTATTTTTTTTTTGTCAATGTTACTGTTGTTTTAATATACATTTCTGGTTGAATAATGAAAACAGATTCAGTCATTTAAATATTGTTTAGAATTATTCTATCGTGGGTGTATAGGTGGTTTATTTATTTTTTCGTGTAGTTATAAGCTTCGTATATGTTTGTAGCGAAATGTACCTTATTTCGTGTATATGAATAAAACAACTTTGTTTGAAATTACCGTAAGTATATTATTTTATATTTAATGTCATTATAGTCATATTGTGTACGCATACTACGAAGGTTTATTTTTTTGTCAATGTAACTTTTTCTTTCTGCAGGCAATCAGTGTCATATTTCATGTGTTATTGCATTTTGCTGTGTTCCTATACATATAAGTATGTATATTTAAATATACAACAATGGTTTATTTTTTCTCTGAATGTACCTGGTATATTATATTCGTTTTAATTTGTATAATTATAAATAATGTTGAACTCGCGTTTAGTGTTGCATCTGTTTTACATCATAGCGCAGCGTTATGAAATTTGTCTGTAACTAATACACACAACTGTTAGTTAGTTCGTATGTGTGTGTATGTGTATGTGTATGTATGTGTGTGTGTGTGTGTGTGTGTGTGTGTGTGTGTGTGTGTGTGTGTGTGTGTGTGTGTGGGAAGCAGCTCAAAAACTGGTTTTTCAAACGAGCTATCTCTCTCGTGATGTGGTTGTCCTCGAACGTTGTAAAAATAATCTATTTTTGTAAGTGTTCTATATGTAATATATTTCTGTATATGTTGATATCGTTCTGCTGTCATTATGTATGTGTCTGATGCACTATATTGAAAAATGAACAGATCATTAACTGAAAGTGTACACGCACTGTTGATTGGTATGAGTTATGTTATAAGAAATTATAAAACTCATTTATAAGAAATACCAAATCATTTTATTAATACATTAAATCCATTATTAATACATCTTATACATATAGTAATACATTATTTGTTTGTGCTAATGAAAACGCGCGCACACGCACGCACGCACACACACACACACACACACACGCAATATTATTATATAAAATATTATTATAGAACATAATTGCAGAGAAAAACATTATACAAAGACAAATACTTTATATATATATATATATAAATATATATAACTGCTTCATAGTTACATCAGTGAAACAAATACATCTACATTGATTAATAACATACAATAACATACACAGCGATAGTGATATATCACTGTTGTGTATGAATAAAATTGAGATACATTATTACTGTTGTGGTTTATACAGAAACGTAATTTATTTGTAATGAATATAATTTATATTGTGATATTTACAGAATGTAATTGGAATTTCTCTTAAGAACGGAAACAATGTGTAAAATTTTGTATTGATGAATTCATTAAAAGCTTTTCTCAAGTTCACGATATTTTTAGTAAACGTTACACATTTCCATCGATTCAGTTTAAAATGATTGTTTAACGGAACCTCGAACTGTTCATAGTTAATATATGAATACAATTTAATTAAATCTCATTGACAATAAAGTCTTTTACTTTTAGGGGAATAACCCAATTCTCTACTCAGAACTTTTAGAGTAACGTTACATCCAACATATTCTCTTGTCTTGTTTCTTTTTCTGAAAAAGAAAATAGTAAAATAAAATTGAATTATATATATATAGTCTACAAATCGATGTAAACAATAGTTGCGGTACAAGATAAACGTAATGACTAACGCGATGCGGGTTAAACGCGATCGGGTGTATACCGGCGAGCACAGACCACAAGAAACACTTTTCATCTTCTAAATTTTTCACATTAATAATTCCTTTCTTACTGTGTGACAATTTCGATGGTGTAGGTAGAAAGCTCGACCCCACAAGAGGATTCTATTTTGTAATATTTAATTCCACCGACTCGACACCGTTTTCGACCCACCCGCTTCCGTCACGCGTGAATTTGTCAACGGATTCCATTATTTTCTCGCTAGCTATCGAATACTGTTCATCGATATCGTCATACTGTGACTTAAGTTCTGTACGTGATCTAAATAGCGCATTACAATAAATATTTTCGGTGTTTATTAATTTTTTAAAAGATACACGAACTGCTAAATACCACTTTATATAATTATTTAATGCTACGGCTTCGCTACAAATCTTATCAATAATCGTGTGTTTGTAATCTAATAATACTGTTTGTATGTTTAGTGTATTGTCAAGTATCATAAATTTTATAGTAATTACATTACCATTGATAGCACGGTGTTCGCTGTTGCTGCCGCTGCTGCTGCTGCTGTCGGTCATTGTGAAAGGAGTGAGGCCGGCTTCGCGTCGTCGGTTCCCTATATAGACAGTCCGGTAACCGGTGACGCTGTCTCCGCGCGCCCTTGACCGATCGGCCTCGCGAGGAGCAGCGGTGCGGGGTAGTTAGTCGTCCGGTCGTCACCGACGACGCACGTTGCGGTAGGTGGGGTGGGGTGGGGGTGCGGTGTAGGAAGCCGACGTCCGTGACCGATGCGGTGCTGGTGTTGGGTGGGGGTGCGGGGTAAAGGTGTGGGTAGGTGGTGCGGGGTAGGGAGCTAGGTTGCAGCCGGTGTCCGTGACCGAGAGTTAGGCGTGGTGCGGGGTACAGGATGCCGGCGACCTTGGCCGAAGCGCGCTCGTTGAGTCGCCTCCCGCGGGATGTAGGGTGCGGGGTACGGGGGGCTGGGTTGTACGACCGGTCGTGACCGAAAGCAGATGGTTGCCCGAGACGACGCGAGGTGGTGTGCGGGGTAGGGGTGATCGTGACCGACGGACTCGATTGCGGTTGGTGTGGTGCAGAGTGGGGGGTAAACCCGGTCGTTGCGGAGTGACAGACAAAGTAATTGAACAAAATATGTAGGCGAAGTGCGGGGTGGCGGTGAGGCTCTTGGTGCGGGATGGTGGTGCGGGATGGTGGTGCGGGGTAGGGGTGGCCGCGACCGACGGACTCGATGAAGTGCGGGGTGGTGGTGTGGAGTGGTGGTGCGAGGTAGGATGTCATCGTCCGGTCGTGACCGAAAGCAGATGGTGGGCCCGAGACGACGCGGGGTGGGGTAGGAAGCAAAATTGTAGCCGTTACCGTTGTGTTGGAGGTGCGGGGTGCGGGGTAGGGTGTCGTCGTCCGGTCGTGACCGAAGGAGATGACGCTTCAGAAGGAACGTGGTCGGGGAAACAGAATAAATACAACAGCGTTTCCCTATGCAGTCACCAGTACTCGCAATGGAAGCTATAGTCAGCAACGCGAAATCTGTACCGAAATTTCTCCCAAAACGGGACTTAACAAGTTTAAAGTTAAAAGTGAAGTATCACGTTTTAGGAATGAAATTTGTGAAAACAAAATTCGGCGAATCGATTGTAGTCGACTTAGAAGACGATGGGACCTGCCCGCAGCCTGAAGAGGTGCGCTTTTACGTTTATCTACCAAAACGATGGGCTGACGTATTCACGGGAGATCAACTAAAAGCAATCAAACCGTGTGTGCTATCACTTTGCGTCACATCACACGTCCCACTACCAAACGAGAAAACGAGTGTTCAGCTAGACATCGATTATGTGAGTATGTTTCTCGTATAAACACACACACACACACACACACACACACACACACACACACACACACACACACACACACACACACACACACACACACACACACACACACACACACACACACACACACACACACACACACACACACACACACACACACACACACATGTATAAAAATGTAAGTTTATTAATTTCATTTTTTTTTTCAGACAAAGTAATTGAACGAAATATGGATGGTATTAGTATATATTATATTATAGTATATAATATATTATAAGTATTGTTTATTATAGGTATTAGAAGTATAGTATATATTACTATTATTAATATTAATATTAGGTTTACAAGAATTGTGTGTGTGTGTGTGAAAATTAATTTCAAAATATTAAAATACTACTTTGATTTCCATACGGACATGTACGGGTTCTTGTACACGTTCGTAATGGAGAAACAAAAAAACCTTAAAAAAGTGTATATATATATATATATACATTGAGTTTATTCTATAGTTACAGGGAGATGAACAGATGTGTTGAGGCGAATTGTTTGTGCGAGTGTGAGGGTGATATATGTCGTACACCGCCATATAATAGACATTGTGATGTAGTAAGTCAGTGTGAATTTAATAGAGTATGGATATGGGGAGGAACGTTACTCTAAAACTTGTGAGTAGAGAATTGGGATATAGTCCTAAAAGTAAAAGACTTTATTGTCAATGTGATTTAATTAAATTACATTCACATGTTAACTATGAACAGTTTGAGGTTCCGTTAAACAATCATTATAAACTGAATCGTTGGAAATGTACCGAGTTTACTAAAAATATCGAGAAAATGAAGAGTGCTTTTAATGATTTCATCAATAAACAGTTTTACACATTGTTTCCGTTCTTAAGAGAAATTCCAATTACATACTGCACATACCACAATATAAAATACCTTCATTACAGTACACATGTATTATCCAGACAAAAGTGGTTTGGAAAGATGTATTATTTGAAACACGATTTTACTTATTACATACAAAACTGGACACAAAAATTTTATAATGAGTCATGTTATAAGAAAAGGGGATATTGGTGGGGTACTATGAATTGTGCTAGAATATGTTGCTGTTCTGCTAATTATTGTTTTTTTAAACCGTGAATAACAGATATATAAAGTGTATTGTAATTTTTTTGTGAAAATTTAAAATTTATTTGCAGCACCTTGCTTGTTGTACACCTTCGTATAATTATCATTGTGATGACGCGAACAGGATTACAAACACACGGTTATTGATAAAATTTGTAACGAAGCCGTAGCATTAAATAATTATATAAAGTGGTATTTAGCAGTTCATGTATCTTTTAAAAAATTAATAGGTTATTGATAAAATTTGTAACGAAGCCGTAGCATTAAATAATTATATAAAGTGGTATTTAGCAGTTCGTGTATCTTTTAAAAAATTAATAAACACCGAACATATTTATTGTAATGCGGTATTTAGATCACGTACAGAACTTAAGTCACAGTATGACGATATCGATGAACAGTATTCGATAGCTAGCGCAAAAATAATGAAGCGGGTGGAATTAAATATTACAAAATATAATCCTCTTGTGGGGTCGAGCTTTCTACCTACACCATTGAAATTAACACACAGTAAGAAAGGAATTATTAATGTAAAAAAATGTAGAAGATGGAAAGTGTTTCTTGTGGTCTGTGCTTGCCGGTGTACACCCACATCGCGTTAGTCATTACGTTTATCTTGTACCGCAACTATTGTTTACATGGATTTGTAGACTATATATATATATATATATATAATTCAATTTTATTTTACTTTTTTCTTTTTCAGAAAAAGAAACAAGACAAGAGAATATGTTGGTCTACTCTAAAAGATCTGAGTAGAGAATTGGGTTATTCCCCTAAAAGTAAAAGACTTTATTGCCAATGTGATTTAATTAAATTGCATTCACATATTAACTATGAACAGTTCGAGGTTCCGTTAAACAATCATTATAAACTGAATCGATGGAAATCTGTAGCGTTTACTAAAAATACCGTGAACTTGAGAAAAGCTTTTAATGAATTCTTCAATAAACAATTTTACTCATTGTTTCCGTTCTTAAGAGAAATTCCAATTACATTCTGTAAATACCACGATATAAAATATATTCATTACAATAGACATGTATATCTAGACAGAAATGGTTTGGAAATATGTATTATATGAAACATGATTTTATCCGTTATTCATCAATTTGTACACCAACATTTTATAATGAGTAATGCTATACGATAAAGTGCGGTAGTAATAAGTGTGGAAGGGTGTGTTGGTGTGCTGGTAATTATTGTTTTTTTAAACCATGATTAAAAATGTACTGAGATTATTTATGAACTAAAATTTTATTTGTACCACCTTGATGTATAAATATATTATGTTTAATTTTTGAATTAGGTACTGGAAAAGAGAATATGTTGGATGTAACGTTACTCTAAAAGTTCTGAGTAGAGAATTGGGTTATTCCCCTAAAAGTAAAAGACTTTATTGTCAATGAGATTTAATTAAATTGTATTCACATATTAACTATGAACAGTTCGAGGTTCCGTTAAACAATCATTTTAAACTGAATCGATGGAAATGTATAACGTTTACTAAAAATATCGTGAACTTGAGAAAAGCTTTTAATGAATTCATCAATACACAATTTTACACATTGTTTCCGTTCTTAAGAGAAATTCCAATTACATTCTGTAAATATCACAATATAAATTATATTCATTACAATAGACATATATTATCTAGACAGAAGTGGTTTGGAAATATGTATTATATGAAACATGATTTTATCCGTTATTCATCAATCTGTACACCAAAATTTTATAATGAGAAATGTTATATGATAAAGTGGGGTGGTGTGTTGGTGTGCTGGTAATTATTGTTTTTAAACCATGACATAAAATGTACTGTGATTATTTATGAACTAAAATTTTATTTGTACCACCTTGATGTATAAATATATTATGTTTAATTTTTGAGTAACTGGAAAAAACTTTAATTGTAACTCTAACACTATACTTAAATTATAAGTAAATTACGTTTCTGTATAAACCACAACAGTAATAATGTATCTCAATTTTATTCATACATAACAGTGATATATCACTATCGCTGTGTATGTTATTGTATGTTATTGATCAATGTAGATGTATTTGTTTCACTGATGTAACTATGAAGTTACATATATATATATGATGAATATACAGTTATTATATAATTAATAACTGTATAATATAATAACTGTATTATATGATACAGTTAATATATAACTATGGAGTTACATATGATGAATATATATATATATATAAAGTATTTGTCTTTGTATAATGTTTTTCTCTGCAATTATGTTCTATAACAATATTTTATATAATAATATTGTGTGTGTGTGTGCGTGCGTGCGTGTGCGCGCGTTTTCATTAGCACAAACAAATAATGTATTACTAGATAAATGTATAAGATGTATTAATAATGGATTTAATGTATTAATAAAATGATTTGATATTTCTTATAAATGAGTTTTATAATTTCTTATAACATAACGCATACCAATCAACAGTGCGTGTACACTTTCAGTTAATGATCTGTTCATTTTTCAATATAGTGCATCAGACACATACATAATGACAGCAGAACGATATCAACATATACAGAAAGATATTACATATAGGACACTTACAAAAATAGATTATTTTTACAACGTTCGAGGACAACCACATCACGAGAGAGATAGCTCGTTTGAAAAACCAGTTTTTGAGCTGCTTTCCACACATACACACACACACACACACACACACATACACATACACACACATACGAACTAACTAACAGTTGTGTGTATTAGTTACAGACAAATTTCATAACGCTGCGCTATGATGTAAAACAGATGCAATACTAAACGCGAGTTCAACATTATTTATAATTATACAAATTAAACGAATATAATATAGCAGGTACATTCAGAGAAAAAATAAACCATTGTTGTATATTCAAATATACATACTTATATGTATAGGAACACAGCAAAATGCAATAACACATGAAATATGACACTGATTGCCTGCAGAAAGAAAAAGTTACATTGTCAAAAAAATAAACCTTCGTAGTATGCGTACACAATATTACTATAATGACATTAAATATAAAATAATGTACTTACGGTAATTTCAAACAAAGTTGTTTTATTCATATACACGAAATAAGGTACATTTCACTACAAACATATACGAAGCTTATAACTACACGAAAAAATAAATAAACCACCTATACACCCACGATAGAATAATTCTAAACAATATTTAAATGACTGAATCTGTTTTCATTATTCAACCAGAAATGTATATTAAAACAACAGTAACATTGACAAAAAAAAATAAACCTTCGTAGTATGCGTACACAACATTACTATGAGAGAGTAAAATATAACACACACAAATTATAATTATACATTTAAAACATATAGTCTGTATATAAATCAATGGGTAATATACATACTTGGAGATAAATTCCATAACTCCTGAAATGTAACATTGGTTCACAAACATAGAACAGATTAGATTCACACTGTATTACAACACATACACACGAACTAAGTATGTATTAGAAACAGACAAATTTCATAATATATCTGCATTATCCGTTGTAGAACGGATTCACGAGTTCACGGTACTAACGGAATGTAGTCAGCCGGCTTTTACCGTCCGTTCAAAACCTGTGTCTGTACCCCAAGGTAAACAACTACATTACTCAGGTACACGTTCCGTCAAATAAAAATAAACAATAAAGTGTACAATCGAATGGTTCTCGATAGATCAAGTTACAGTACACGATTAAATACAAAATTAACATATATATAAAACCTGAAAGTGCATTTACGTACTATATAACACATTTTCTACAATAATAACTAATTATTCAGTGATAATAATTACACAACCTGAAAAGTGTATTAAATAATCATCAAATAGTCAAGGAGTCATCGCTTACCTACGTGCTTGATCTACGTGAGTGGCTACAGAGCGACTTACATGTAGTTTGCTTGCCCATTTATAGTACTCGAGCTGTAAGTAATTTTTATATTTTGAGGCCAACCTAGAACATCGCTCTTGGTTGCCCGTCATTGTCCGGTCAAGTCAGGACATTGCTCGCTGAAACATCATTAACGTTGCAGCCGTAAATAGTTAGAAGCAATTAGTGTAATGAGATGATACTGAATAATAGACGCGACGATAAGTAAATAATGAGATGATAACCATCAGGATGAACATGTGTTCCGTTTTGTCATAAGCCAATGACATACCATATATCAATAATTAGTTATTATTGTGGAAAAAAGCGCTGTATTTTATACCTGTTCAATGTGACAGATTCATCCAACTTCACAGCTTCGCTTCCTTCATTAATCTGTAACGTTATAAACCACTAACACCAATGACATAACATATACCCATTGTTACAGTCGAACACATGCGTCATGTGGGCGTACATTTCAGGTGTCAAATTTCGGACATAACGTCCTCTAGACATGCAGGTTAAATTTCAGACACCACAAAATTTCGACTACCCCCATCCGTTGATTTAAACATTGCGGGTAACGGTACCCGATGCCCCCCAAATTTCGCGTAACGGTACCCGATGACATTGCCTCTGTGCGTCCGGGCCCTCGGCAGCCGCCGAATTCCGGGTACCCCCATCCGCTACACATTGTTTTCGGCTACCAAACTTTGGACATGCAGAAACCACGGCCTCCGTGACGTCTTGAAACAGGTTTTAGCCATGCGGACGCCAGCGACTTGGGCCTCTGTGTGACGTCATGAACTTGAACACGGAAGTGTTTCAGTCACACACACACACACACACACACACACACACACACACACACACACACACACACACACACACACACACACACACACACACACACACACACACACACACACACACACACACACACACACACACACACACACACACACACACACACACACACACACACACACACACACACACACACACACACACACACACACACACACACACACACACACACACACACACAAACAGTGACGTCACATGGACAGCTCGGACACCAGCTGCCAGTGCCTCTGTGTGATGTCATGAACTGGAACCCGGTAGTGTTTTCAACTGGAACCCGGAAGTGTTTTCTAACCCCCACTTTTATACTACTACCGATCTTCAACAAAATCAACAGACCTTGATTTCTGTATAATTCAAAAAGGTATGCAGAAGTGTAGTTGATTCTGTTTTGATGTACGGCAGTTATCGTTCGTCATAAAAAAATTACCCTTGTTAAAACATAAAATGTTGCTGGTAAACTACCCTATTCCCTTAACCGATCTTCAACAAAACAAACAGGTCTTGAGAACTCTACAATTCAGGGCTTTATGCAAAATATTATATGATTCTGTTTGAATTTGCGGCTGTTATCGTTTACCATAGAAAAATATCGGTATGGAGAACCATACATGACTTCCATATTCTAAGATTTATATTTAAAATCATTTTCGAAATTAAATATTACCATAGAAACTACTTCTTTCTACTTACTGCTTCAGCCTTAACCACAGTACTGTGGTCACTAACGTATACCACCTCACGTTATCGCACTCGATTTTCACTGATGATGGAAGTCGATGGCATTGCCGAAACGTCTGGTTTTGTAGAAAACATTGGACTACGGCCAAATATCCCGGGAAGGAATTTTAACAAAAACTACTTCTTTGTTGCCGATAACGTTGTACACATATATATAGATATATATATATATATAATATGCATAAAATTAATGGCTTGTATAAGTTAATGATTGATCTCCATTAAGTAGTGCTCAAGTTTCCAAAGTTTTAATATTATGATGTCCGTAATTAGAAAATCAGAGCAGGTTTAGTGTGAACGGGGGTACACTGTGGACAAAAATTTTCAACATTTCCTATTGAGCGTTGCTTAGAGTAAAGCTGCGAATCTACAGTGTATGTTTCACAGAACAAACACGCGAAAAAGAAGGAGCGCTCCGAAGTCACTCATGGACCCTCAGCCTCTTGCAGAGGGTTCATTCCCTAAAGACGAAAAGTCTGTCTATGAATCGTTCCTCTGTAAACACGTGCAGTTACACTGCCCAGCGATCCACAGGAAGCAAATTGATGTCCATTTTTTCGGCTTGCACGCGTTATGTTGGTGTGGGTTTCGGCACTTTCCATTTAAAAAGCGTGCAAATGTAAGAAAATAAACATGAGTGAGGCCAGAAATAACGTGAATTGTGTGTGTGTCTTGCCTGCCTTTTTATTGCTGTAGGCATAATAATAAAATGGAAACGTAAACATTACGTAACTGAGATATGCTTACCTGCCACGAACGATATATTATTTTATACATGGAGGAGTTCAGTGACATACATACGGACAGAAGAATTATATATATAAAGATATTAACTCATACATAATTTACATTAAAATGAAAAAATTATAATTTTATTCCCTGGCAACAAAATTATTTTATGTTTATCAATTACCATTGTTTGAAAAAGTTTAAATGAATTTTCAAGTACTTTACTGTTGTTAAAACGTAAAAGGTTGCAGGTAAACTACCCCTTCCCCTTAACCGATCTTCACCAAAATCGAAAGTCCTTGAGATCTCTACCATTCAGGGAGGTATACAAAAAATTATTTGATTCTGTTTGAATTTGCGGCTGTTATCGTTTGCCATAGAAAATACGCTTGATGAAAAAACGTGGCAGGTAAACTACCCCTTCCCCTCAACCGATCTTCACCAAAAACAATAGGTCTTGAGTACTCTACAAATCAGGGCTGTATGCAAAACATTATTTGATTCTATTTGAATTTGCGGCTGTTATCGTTTGCCATAGAAAATACCCTTGTTAAAAAAACGTTGCAGGTAAACTACCCCTTTCCCTTAACCGATCTTCACCAAAAACAATAGGTCTTGAGAACTCTACAATTTAGGGCTGTATGCAAATTATATTTTGATTCTGTTTGAATTTGCGGATGTTATCGTTTGCAAAAAAAAAAAATTTCCCTTGATAAAAAAAACCGTTGCTGGTAAACTACCCCTTTACCTCAACCGATCTTCACCAAAAACAATAGGTCATGCGTGCTCTACAAATGAGGGCTGTATGCAAAAAATTATTTGATTCTGTTTGAATTTGCGGCTGTTATCGTTTGCCATAGAAAAAAAATCTACAGATAGACACACAGACACACAGACACACAGACAAACACACACACAGACACTTTTCGAAAAACGACTTTTTTTCATGTTTTGAGTGTAGTACAATCAGAATCTGCAATAATCTCGAACACGATTTTTTTTGCCATCACCATAGTTCCATTCCTTAAGGAATATGGAATTAAAATTACCGTTGATAAAAAACCGTTACCGGTAAACTACCCCTTTCCCTTAACCCATCTTCATCAAAAACGATAGGTCTTGAGAATTCTACAATTCAGGGCTTTATGCAAAATGTTATATGATTCTGTTTGTATTTGTGGCTGTTATCGTTTGCCATACAAAATACCCTTGATAAAACAAAAAACATGGCTGGTAAACTACCCCTTTCCCATAACCGATCTTCATTAAAAACGATAGGTCTTGAGAATTCTACAATTCAGGGCTGTATGCAAAATATTATATGAGTCTGTTTGAATTTGCGGCTCTTATCGTTTGCCATAGAAAATACCCTTGTTAAAACATAAAACGTTACCGGTAAACTACCCCTTTCCCTGAACCGATCTTTACCAACATCAACAGATCTTGAGAACTCTACAATTCAGGGCTGTATGCGAAACATTATTTGATTCTGTTTGAATTTGCGGCTGTTATCGTTTGCCAAACAAACAAAATTACCCTTGATAAAAAAAACCGTTGCTGTTAAACTACCCCTTTCCCTCAACCGATCTTCACCAAAAACAATATGTCGTGAGTACTCTACAAATCAGGACGGTATGCAAAAAATTATTTGATTCTGTTTGAATTTGCGGCTGTTAACGTTTGCCATAGAAAAAAAATCTACAGACACACATACACACACACACACACTTTTCGAAAAACGACTTTTTTTCATGTTTTGAGTGTAGTACAATCAGAATCTGCAATAATCTTGAACACGATTTTTTTTGCCATCACCATACTTCCATTTCCTTAATGAACATGGAAGTAAAATCTACAGATGGACACACAGACACTTTTCGAAAAATGACTTTTTTTCATGTTTTGAAGGTAGTACAATCATAATCTGCAATAATCTCGACCACGATTTTTTTTTTGCCATCACCATACAGTACTTCCATTTCCTTATGGAACATGGAAGTAATAACATGTACGAAAATACCGTTCCATAAAAATAACAGGTACAAATACCTGTTATTACATACTTATTATACATTACCTATATTATTCCTTTGTAAGTAACTCGTTGAGTTTCCTGCAGGTCTCCTATGTAATATCTTCAGATAAGTACACTGCATGTAGGTTTATTTTCACCTAGATAAACCTATTAATATATTAATAAACCTACTTACAGTGTATTTATTTGACGATATTATATAACTTATATTATATAATTTGTTATAAGAAATAAATTGAAACTAAAAGTATAAACAGTATTACATTACACTGTGAACATTACATTAATATTTTGAACAAAACTGGGGAGTTCTACAGACATTGTGATTGATAACTATAGGGACTAGCCAGCTAAGAAGTATCCAGACTTTGTGAGTTTGTTTATCATGTTGACTATGGTTCTCTCTGGCTTGAGTTGAGAAGAGAAGGTAAAATGCCTTTGCCCCAAATTATAATAATTTTAAAAATAAAAAAAAGACATTCTGTCACTTAATGTTTGGAATGCCGGTGGGGTTTGGATGGGGGTATTGACTGCCATCTTCACCTATTTTTAAAAGGCTGTTTGACAAGCTAGGTCTTACTGGAACTCTTGATCTCAGTAATATTATTAGTGCCCAATATCAGTCTTATCACTTATAATGAACTACACAGTGTTTTATGTTTCATTTATAAAATGGTACAATTTTAAGAGTAAACAGAATCAAAGGGACACTGGGATCTGTTGGGAAATATGTGACATATACCAGTCATTTGGGCAACAATAACACTCTTAGAATATCAAGGGTGGTTTCCTGTGAAAATAATTGTAACAGTAATTGTCTTACAAAATTTATTTTTTTACTTGGATTTTTTTTTTACAAAAAATTGATACTTTATTGATACAATTTCATCTGTTAACGTGCATATTTTATTTTACAATACATAATAAAATAACATGGATTCAAAATATGATAACGTAATGCTGTAATTATTGCATTGATAAATGACAGAAACATCAGGATATTATGGATCACTTGAGGCAAACCTGTCTAAAACTGAATAATAAGTGTATTACATAAATGTGAGTAAAATCAAATTACATGAGAAACTAAGAAGTATTCATTTCTTCAGAGCTTGTTTTTGATGATGACCGATATGACTAGATATTTTAGTTTGTTTAATATTTCAGAACACTCAGTCATTACTTCCTTTATTAGGTACTTAACTTAGTTTTTTATTTTCTTTCAGTTTTTGTACTATAATTTCTCCAAGTAAATCTGCTCCACTTCCACAAGCTTCTTCATAATTTGTCATTTTTGCAGCACAGCGTTTCATCCATGCCTTCACTTTAGGGTAATC
The DNA here is from genome assembly GCA_034769895.1 of Magicicada septendecula. Lineage (NCBI taxonomy): Eukaryota > Metazoa > Arthropoda > Insecta > Hemiptera > Cicadidae > Magicicada > Magicicada septendecula. The sequence continues at coordinate 198,734,424 of CM068369.1, forward strand.
ACCTCCAGGTGGTAGATAATGCTAAAAACAATAACATGAATATGAATGACACAGAAAACACACTCATGCTGTGAAATGGATGTGTCAGGTACAAACAACTAACCAAGTCTATTCACACACACACACACACACACACACACACACACACACACACACACACACACACACACACACACACACACACACACACACACACGCACGCACGCACGCACGCACGCACGCACGCACGCACGCACGCACGCACGCACGCACGCACGCACGCACGCACGCACGCACGCACCTTACAGGTATACATCAAAAACGTTTAAAGTAGGAGGAACCTCACTGTTTCATTATTCATGGAAAGCCACTATTCATACAGACATTTCTTTGTTTAATGTAGCCCCTATTCCTACCTTCTACTGTGAACTTCATTGTTTTTGTTTCCTTCAACCCAATTTGTGTCTATTATCTATCGATAAATGTCTTCAGCATTATACAGATAATATATGTGAATGTTTATATCTTTATTTGTTTCAAATACAAACTAAATTTTTTCAGTTATATGTATAACTACTACTTTCAATTCATTTTTTTTTTTTTTTTTTTTTTTTTTTTTTTTTTTTTTTATAAAATTGCTAAACTGCTATAATTGTTTTTATTATTTAGACAAAGCTTTTCGTCATTACTGACATCTTCAGGTCTTAAACAACACCTGGTTGTTTAAGACCTGAAGATGTCAGTAATGACGAAAAGCTTTGTCTAAATAATAAAAACAATTATAGCAGTTTAGCAATTTTATAAAAGAAAAGTAAGGATGGCTGCTAATTTAAACAATACGAAGAATTTCAATTCATTGCTACTTTCAATTCATTTTTCATGAAGTAGACATTAAGTTAAAGAGTTTCATTATTAAATAATTTTGGTAGGAGATAATTTTATGTTTTGCAGAAATTTTTACAAAATTCATTCCTTCATACATATAATGTTTGTAAATTTAAATTCTAGTCTAATCTGAAAAGAATATAAATGTTTATAACATTCTGTTAACACTGAGAAGCAGATCAGATTTTACATCACTTTAATAAATGAAACTGATATTTTAGTAGTTCATATAATATTACTGTCTTGTGGTCATTCGTTCCCTCAGTTGATATTAAAGAAATGTATAAACAATTTTTCAACAAACATTATACAAATTTATTGACAATGTAAACAAAATTACATGCATTTAATGTTTTTTTTCAAGCATAATTGTCCGAAATAATGTACCGATTAAAAATAAATTTTACTTTGTTTTTATGCAGTTAAACAAGAATGTTTCTTTAATCAACATATTTTTCTGATAATGATGATTGAAACCAATGAAATACATATAATTTGTATCTTTTTTAATAAAAAAGTATGCCCTTGTTAAAAAAGAATGTTTATAACTCACTCAAGAAAGACATCACTTAATATGGTATTAAATTAAACACACACACACACACACAATAATATTTAATTATATATTTTACATTCTGATATCAAACTGGTCTCATGATAACAATTGTATTGTTCCAACATTTTTGGTTTATTAAACTGAAAACATAATGGTTAATTCACATTTAGGAGGTCTCAACGATTGCTGAATTCTTGTGAACTTTTACACTTCACCAGTGTATCAGAACTCATTTTTTCTCGATAAGTTTACAGTTTTAAGAAGACATACTGTAAACCCTCTTTCTAGTTTTATCTACAGTATATCTATAAAAATGAATGTTTGTTTCTTTCTTTGTCCCGTATGCGTTCCTATACCATTCATCCGATTGCGATGAAACTTCGGTGAGTTGTTGTGCGCACGCCCGCGAAGGTTTATGAATTTTTTTCGATGGGGTCCTTTGGGGGGTTCTTGGGGTCTTCCACATCTCCTCCTAAACCACTGGACCGATTTCAACCAAACTTGGCACAAATATTTTATGCAACGGGAGAACCAACATAGGGTAGGTGTTTTTTCGATGGGGTCCTTTGGGGGGTCCTTAGTGGTCTTCCACATCTCCTCCTAAACCACTGGACCGATTTCAACCAAACTTGGCACAAATATTTTACGCAACGGGAGAACCAACATAGGATATGTGTTTTTTCGATATGATCCTTCGGGGGTCCTTTTGGGGTCCTTCGGGGTCTTTCACATCTCCTCCTAAACCACTGGACCGATTTCAACCAAACTTGGCACAAATATTTTACGCAAAGGGAGAACCAACATAGGATAGGTGTTTTTTTCGACGGGGTCCTTTGGGGGGTCCTTAGGGGTCTTCCACATCTCCTCCTAAACCACTGGACCGATTTCAACCAAACTTGGCACAAATATTTTACGCAACGGGAGAACCAACATAGGATATGTGTTTTTTCGATATGATCCTTCGGGGGTCCTTTTGGGGGTCCTTCGGGGTCTTTCACATCTCCTCCTAAACCACTGGACCGATTTCAACCAAACTTGGCACAAATATTTTACGCAAAGGGAGAACCAACATAGGATAGGTGTTTTTTCAATGGGGTTCTTTTGGGGGTTCTTTGGGGTCTTCCACATCTCCTCCTAAACCACTGGACCGATTTCAACCAAACTTGGCACAAATATTTTACGCAACGGGAGAACCAACATAGGATATGTGTTTTTTCGATATGATACTTCGGGGGGTCCTTTGGGGTCTTCCACATCTCCTCCTAAACCACTGGACCGATTTCAACCAAACTTGGCACAAATATTTTACGCAAAGGGAGAACCAACATAGGATAGGTGTTTTTTCGATGGGGTTCTTTTGGGGGTTCTTTGGGGTCTTCCACATCTCCTCCTAAACCACTGGACCGATTTCAACCAAACTTGGCACAAATATTTTACGCAACGGGAAAACCAACATAGGACAGGTGTTTTTTTTCGATACGATCCTCTGGGGGGTCCTTTGGAGTCTTAAAAAACTAACTTATTAGATCTGGTTACTATGGCAACCCAATAGAATAGATTCTGTTCTAAATATATTATCGCATTAAATTGAAGACCACGCGAACGAAGTCTTTATATATTATATATATACAAACACTTTCTTTCTTTGAGTGGCATTGCAACGCATGCCGGGTACTCGCTAGTGCTTTATAAAAAAAAACTTTTTTTTTTTTTGAAAGAGGGGCCACTAGTTATTTAAAACTAGGCCGAGGGCCTAGAGAAGCCAAAAATGCGCTGGGTCCAGTGGGACGGGACTTGCAATTAAACTCGATGGTTAAACAACAATAACAAATTTTATTAGGAATTTCAAGTCCTAACATTCAATATAACTTTGATAGAATTAAAAAATTTCATTAAAAAACCTTGCTCCACTCCCTGACATTATAACATTCTGAAAATATACACAGGTAACATCATAGTTCATAGTTAAATAATTTCTCATAAATACACATAAATACAACATCAATCAATATACTTACATGAATACACATAGAACACACACACACACACACACACACACACACACACACACACACACACACATATATATATATACATATACCACACACACATGTTCACCTGGCGGACAGCCTATATATATATATTTTTCACCATACCTCAGGATAATATAACCCCAGTATCTGTCACCAAGATCCCCATCCCAAACTACTGTAAACGGATAAAGTGCCCAGCCTGCTTTAAAAACTTTTCATTTAAAAAAACAAATCCATTAACTCGTCAGATTATAACAGAGTTACGACAAATGAAATTATTACAAGTATACAAAATTTAGGAATGTTCCCCCAAATAGTAATGTGCCATCGCAAGGTCAACATGACTGCACGGTCTCATAAAGTGTATAATACAATTTATAATTGAAAAGTAAGAACCGGTAGTGTGCTCATATTAACAACTCAACAATTAATGCACTGGCTATGGCAGTAAAAGAAATGATGAAAATTTACTTATTACTGAATTATTAAACAGCTAACATAAGTCTTATAAAATGTATAATAAAAATTTTAATAAATCAAATTTTATAATGTAAAACCTAATAAAACAGATTTGAGGCATTCATAGAGAATTGAGTTGACCACAGGCACGGCCATGCGCCCGAACGAGATGCAACAGAATTTAACAAGTCAGAAACCTGTGGATGAAGGCACCAACAGGTGACGGTGGCAGGTCAAGCACCCCAAACCTTTAAATAATTTAAAAAACACAAAACCCATATAGCTCTATAAATATAACCAAGAAAATCCCCAACAAAGTACGCCGGCACCCATGCAAGCATCATTAACAGCCATACAAATCAGTAACATTCAGTTGCGCACACTTTTGCAATAAGAGAAAAATTGAACAGCAAAATTGGGAGACGCATGGCCCCGTCTGGGTTTACACTTACTCAGGGGGCGTAAGCGTTTGTAAAATAAATCTGACAAAATTTATAACCACTAAATGTCCTGCTGGACTTGTGCACAAACAAAACCTTTAACTGGAGCTGTTCCAGGAATGATATCACAAGTTCTACATTGTAGCGGCCAAAAATATTTCTGAAAGGCTTAAATGTCACCTGGTTATAGTCCGTCACAAAACCTGAGATAATTGTGGTGTGTTGTCCAGCTCTTCCTCCCGGCGGCTCAGACGGAGAATCACTAGTTTAATGGCATGGGTGGCAGGTGATCGGCCACCAGCTGGAGCGAAACAGGAGATCGACTTCAATCAGGAACCCGGAGAGTTCCGTAGCGATTATATAAGCATAGTAGATAATAGAATACAAAATTCAAACTCAAAGCCGCCGGAAAGGAAGTCTGTAGCCAAGCGGAGCTGAACGTGGACTGCCTCAGCTTGCAACGAAAAAATATTACTACGCCGCCTCGACCCCAGAGCGCGCGCGGATCAGCATAGCGAACGTATTGATAACGGATCAGGAACGGCTAAGCTAAATAATTAACGGAACGGCAATGCCCATCACGTCGTTAACAAGAAAACAGCCGAGTTTTTCCAAAACTCGGCACACCCCCACTCCAAAAGGGCAACATGGTTACCCAACTAGAACTCAGTGGTACCCTGCAGTGTACCTCCCTTATAGTCCATACTCGAGTTGCTATCGGCATCCTCCCCAGTCATGGCTTTCAGGAGAACAGAGGCTCAGAAGACTGCGACCATCCCTATGCGACCCTCTCCACCAGGCCCACCCCACGGGACCGCCCCAACACGTCACCCCCTGCGGTGACCATCACCTACTTCTTCCGGTCCCACTCACATACCCGTCCGAAGACCAAACAAGGTATCACCCAGCTTGGTATGTGAGTGACCGAACCACCTCTCGTCCACCTCTTTGACCGACCAGCCTTATGCACCAACAAGGCATCTCCATCCTTGCCATATGACTGGCCCACATCCCTACACTAGGGCGGACGGCCCCGCAGAGCCCGACAGAGATGACCACATCAAGGGCACGCGAACGTCCATCCCAACTCTTACTTCACATTTGATTACACCGTAACTAGCAGGGGAGGTTTACTTCACCACAGCACCGTCGATACACCATATATACACAACCCAGTCTTAACTCAAAATAAACACCATGGTAAACAACCGGGGAATGCGGCATGGCTCGGACCCTACAATGAACAACATCAACATTAACAACTATTAACAACCAACAACAGCACACCATCACTCTATCTAACCTCTCCCGACAGGGGAAACTGACGATCTCAAAGACCACGACAATCCAAGGGCACTTTCGGCAAGGTTCTCTAACTCCTTATCGGTTTTTTTTTTTTTTTATGGAAAGGGGTAGGAAAATCGGGAAGACGAAACGGGGCAAGGATATTGAAGGTCAAGAGCGAGGACTAAGGGTAAGGACATGGTTCCCTCCGAAAAGGAGAATGACTGGAGAAAACCAAGGCTCGCGTGGGCAGGGGCGCAACCCTGAAGCAGACGAACCCCAGTGGGACTGTGGGGAACATCTACCCGCTACCCGTTAATCGCTTCTTCTCACCTTTCTGTGACGGACTTTAGGTACTCGTTCCTTTTGGACACCACTCTCTGAGAAATTATCTCGCGTTGAGCTGTACTGGCTGGTTTCCTCTGAATCAGAATCAAGGCAACTTACCTCACTACTTTCACCCCGCTTTGGATTATCCTCATCATCAAAACTCCCGGCTTCTGCCTCCCCTGCTTCTCTTTCTTCGTCTATTCCTTCTTCCTTATCCACTTCCTCCTCTTCTACAATTCCCCCTTCTTCGTCCCCATAATTAAAATCAACCTCATGACACTGCACCTCCTCACCACCTTCCAGTTGCTCGCCTGATCCATCTTCAACAGCATCTTCTCCCAGCTCCTCACCGATTTCTGCATCACCCTCGTCACCAGCTCCTTCACAAACTTGTTCACTAACCTCCTCTCCAATCTCGTTTTCCTCAACACATTCATCACCAACATCATCGCCATCACGTCCACTACCACCATTCAAACACTGCACATCTTCATCATCCTCTAGTTGCTCCTCTGGTCCACATGAAACTTCTTTCCGTGCTTCGGAATCTTCACCACTACTTACAGAAGGCGTCTGCACATCTTCACACACTACATCATTCTCACTCACACACTCCACAACGCTGCTACCAAATTTCTCCTCAACTTCTACCTCATCTCCTTCCACCACACTTGCAGCATGGACATCCCCTTGTCCATCCGCAACCTCAGAAACACTTGCAGCCTGGACATCCCCATGTCCATCCGCAAACTCAGACTCTTCAGTCTCCCTAACACCCACATCTATACTTTCCTGTGCAGCATCTGCAGACCGCTCTTCTGCCTCTTCCTTCGATTCCACTCCTTCACCACTCTCAGCAACTACTACGTCCTCAACATTTTCCACCCTGGAATCCAGCTGTCCAGGTTCATGTGCAATGACTAAATTAATTTCTACTGGCGATGATAAAGCTACACCATCAAGTGACTTCTCATATCCCGGCGTAGGCGATGATGATGTTACAGGATCTGGATCCCTCACCAACCGAGATGGAGATACCGGAACAAATTCCACGGCATCTGGATTCAACTGTGACGTCCTCTCTGAGCCCTGTAATTCGGTATCAACAAATGTTTTCTTGTCGTCTTGTATTAATCCACAGGAGTTATTCCGCTTTTCTTCTTTCTCTTCACCTTCTTCATCCACAACTCTATTAGGCACTGGTACTTCCTCTGGAACATTTAAAGTTTCCTTACTCTCCAAATAGGAATAACTTGCTACCGGCTCCCTACTTGTCGATGTTTGTTTACTAACATAATTTCTTCTTCCCCTGTTAATTTCATACTTCTTTGTTTTCTGTGCTGTAGCTGTTGTTACCGTCTTTCCACTTGCCACCCCCTTGTAGCCTCCATTACTTCCGGAATACTCAGTTTTTCTTACCGTTTCTTGTGTTCTCCACCGACCACCATGTTTGTCTTCTTTAGCTTTTCCTATTGAACCACTGGAGCATTGGACATCTTTAGCAGCTCTTCCCCGGGACTCATCATTCTCCTGGACCCTTCTGGCATGCGCACACCACCGGTCCAGGTCCGCAAAAGAACGTGGAGGCTCTGCGAGGACCAGCCGGGATCTCTCTTGGGGATTCAGACCTTCTCGTATTACCTGTATGACTTCCGTCTCGGGGAACCCAACCTTAATATACGGGCAGTTTTCCTTACATCGTGCACGAAATCCCCCAATGCCTCTCCGTTGACCTGTAGGCGATAGAATAAATCTAACTTAAGCTGGGAATGTCGTCGATGGGGTATGAAGAAATCCAACACTTCCCCATGGAAGGTGTCGACACTGCAGCCCCGACACAGAGTGCTGGTGACCAGCCAGACCAATGAACCCCGGCAATACGTCTGCAAATTTCTGCACCTCGGCGGGGACGACGGTGACGTCGGGCCAGCTTAATAAATTATTTAATCGGCGGGTTAAATGTTCTATACGTTGCGTAACGCGCAAAAGTTCCGTGGGTGATTTCTTGTCCTTAAGGTTCTGAGATAATACTATCAGTTCCCGATATTTCGCATAACAGGTTTCTCGTTCGCCGTCATAATCGAGTTCACGCAATTTATCTAACTGCGAGGTTGTCTCTGATCCGGTTTGGCGTAATGATTTTCGTAATTCAGACACGGTTACATTCACGTGTTTTAGACCTCGTAAAAGTGCTTCGTAGCATAGCTCATCTTTTACTAATAAATCAGGATTAAATTCAGCCATTTTCATAAAGTGGCTAGAACTAATTTTTCTACGATTTGTATTTACTACTATACAACGCTATATCATTTTACACAAACATAACAATATGAATAAATCGTATTCTTACACGTTTATTAATAAACAATTAGAATGAGATGACAAAGGTTGTCATTTTACATAGAGAGAGAGAGAGAGAAATCTCACACAGTCTTACAGATGCTTACGGCAAAAGATTCCCCCTTCGGTTACTAACACATGAACAGACACGCTTCAAATAACAATACACCACACAAGAAGGGTGAGGGTTTGTTCTCACTCTAACTGGGGAGACCGACTACGATAATATTAAACAATCGCCAACAGGAAATTTACATGTCCGAGATTGTCGTGAATGGGGTACGTTTATGAATGGGACTTTTAACAAGTACCTACATGGTTTGTTTACATTGGATTATATGTTACTCTTACTTTACACATATCATATTTACTAATAAAATTATCTATACTATATTACTATAATATTAATTATTATTTTTATCTTATTTAAATTTATGACACATATTAAAATACACGAGTAAATAAATCAACAGCTTATGAATAGGGACACAATTACTGTTTAACAACACAAGTCATTAAAATTTTTTGTTTTACAATTAGTAGCAAAATTTAAACAAATTAGCAGAGTGGCGCATCTTATAACCTCTTCTTTCGAGTTATAACGGAGGGAACCCAAAATAATTGGTTCTGCCAATTATTTCAGGCTGCCTTATTCCAGACGAGCTGAAATTTAAATCAGAACAATACACAGTAAGACATACAAGGAAACAGGGAAGGTGAAACTGTTGATTTATATACTCCGTATATGTGTGTAACAAGAAGACTTTCTTTATTAAACATTTGAAATATAACATTTACTCCAAAGAACAGATCCCATGACATTATTAATCAAATTATTAAAATTAATTGAATTGCTTTATTTAGACTACGGGATCACAACAGATTTATCTAGCTATACCCCCGGATCCGGGTAACCATTGATATTTAGTTTCTAATCTTTTAATTATATTCAATTCAAAACTTTATCTTGCAAGACCTTTTACCTTTTTGCTTCTATATATATTCCATTAGAAGAATGGTATTAATAATACTACGTTACGTTAATATCTAAACTGTTACAATTGAATGATCTTGAATAGTTACAATTAAATTCTCAAATTTAAGTTTTTTTTTTATATTCTTATAAAATCAATCGTCTCTGAAAGTCTCTTTAATAGAGTATTGCGTTACAAAAACTATTAACATTATTCCTCGATAGACGTGCTATCGAGTCACCTCTATTTTTGGATGTAGTAATCTCCTCCATGTGGTTCCGTCTTGGGAGTCCTAAAACGTCGTCCTCGTCTGGGTCTGGTCTCAGTTGTTCATGGCTTAAAACGTCTGCAGGATAGGTAGAGTCTTCTACACAGATACTCGTTGATTCTCAGATGTCTCCAACTGCATCATCGGTAGGGTATACTAGAGTTGTAATTCATATGGTCCATGACCACAGGTGAGAAGTTGAAAAGATTCGTCCATCGGTGAAGATTGCAGTCATCGTTTTTTTTTTAACACTTGTCGTTTGTAGTTACATCTTTCTTCTTGTTACAAAGTTTTTTAAATGTTCTTTTTGTTAACGTTACATGTTACACTTTTTGTAACACTTAGTAAAATACAAAATAATAATTAATTAATCCACACTAACAATAAATTGCATAACTTTTGAACAGAGCATTTTGCTCGTGCGTCTGCACTGCTGGGAGTCGTCATGGCGAGAGCGGTATTTTTCGTCCGCTACCCTTGTACATGACAAGAGAGAGTGGGGTGTTTATTCCGCGAGCATATATAGTTCCTGTTTCTCTTTGAATAAACTTTTTTATTTATACTAACTATCGCTAGATAAAAATACATCATTTAAATTAATTGTTTTAGTTACTCTCTGTGTCTACAGATACTTTAATTATTAACATTAGTTTACTATATTATTTTTAATTACAGTAGACTCGGAAAACATGTCGATTCCGGTATCAACAGGTAGGCGCTTGATAGCAAGCAAAGGGTTAAATACGAACATAGTAATTATTTACAATATGCCTTTTCTTTACGGATACTTTGCCCTGATTAATTACTTCTTACATTCGCATTTAGTACCTACACGTTTTTTTTATTATTATTATTATTATTGTGAGATTTAAATGGTTAATAGTACGCAACCTTAATTAATTAAAATTTTTTTTTATTTTTGTAATTGTCACAATTTAAATCGTCACATACTCCGCCTCCTTACCAACACAGACTCCTAAAAATTTTGGTCAGCTATGTACCGAGAGTATGCTTGGGGAGTTCCGTGTGAAATTTCACTCACCCGTTTCTAGCTGTATATAATTACTAGCAGCATAAGTCATTCTTGATTTGCTGTTTCTTACCATCTATACATATACTTCCTATTTTACACGCTAATTCTATTACTACATAAAATTTACATTATAAAGTATTTTCAACATTCTAAATTTCCTTAACTCTACTACTTATTACTACTACCGGATTTTTCCTTTTTCTTTGGTGAGAGTTTTTCTTAGTATAGAATTTACTCTTTAATTACTCCATTATTTTTATTGGATGTCAGCTGACTTCTTGCTTTGCTCTACTTTCGATGAAGAGGATTCAAGGTTGATCAGGCCTCGTACCTACTTATGCGACAAGGTAGCCAAAGGTTACTTAAGTACTTTCGCAGTTGAGTACTAAACATTGTTTTCACATTTACTTATTGAATTAACTGGCACTCTACTATTTTCTTCTTCATGATAACGTTTTATCTGTGAAATATGTGTCCTTCGCACATATTTTTGAGTAAAGGGTTCGTACAGAGTCACAGTTACCGGAGTTAAGTATTTGTGAATTTTATAAGGACCGCACCATCTGTAAGATAGCTTGGAAGTTGTCTTATCGACTGCACTACTCGTTGCGTGCGTGTTATACATAACTAAGTCTCCGATTTGGTATTTTACTTTATTATTATTATTCTTTTGCTCGTAATATTTCCTTGACTTCGCTAAGTTTGTTCCCCTAAATTAGCGCGCGCTTCGTTCCATATTTTTCTAATATTTTTATCCCTAATTTCAAGGGGTAACAATTCATGTATTTTCCACTTTGTAGATAATGGGTGATTAGGTTTATACTTGAACAATAGTTCGAATGGGGTTGACTTATGTCCTTCATGGTATGCCGAATTAAAGGCGAATTGTATCCAGGATAGGTTCTGGTCCCAAGAAGTATGGTCGTTAGCATGGTAGACAATTAAAGCAGATTTTAGGTTTCGCAAATACCTCTCAGCTATATTACCTTGTGGACGATACTCGGTAGTGGTAATGTGGTTTATACCTAGTTTAAAACACATGTTCCTGAATTCCTTGGACTTAAACTGTGGTCCGTTATCCGACACTAGATGGACTGGAATACCGAAATCTTTGAATATTCTATTCTGTAAAATACTTACTGTTGTCGTAGCTAAAGCTCGCCGCATGGGGTACATCCAGACGAACTTACTAAAGGAATCTACGCAAATTAGTAACATAGTATTTCCTGACTTGGAACGTGGGTAGGGTCCAGAAAAGTCTAAATAAATTTTGGTGAATGGGGTGGCAGGAATCTCAGATACTAACTGACTTATTTGGCTGTTTCTAGCGGGTTTGCTGAGTGCACACAACTTACACCTTTTTACAAAGTTAGCTATCTCACTGTTCATATTTTCCCAGTGATATTCTCTACGAATTCGATGTATGGTTTTATTTATTCCCATGTGTGCTCCAATAGTGGAAGAGTGATAATATTCCATTAGCATAGGTTTAATAATATCCGGGGCGATGATTCGCAAATATTTTCCGTTAGCTATTCTACAACATAATACTTTCTTATTTAATAGGTATTTTTCAGACTTGTTTCCTTTTTCAAGTTGTTCGATGATGGGACTCAAACGTGGGTCTTGTTGTTGATAATGGGCTAAATCCGTAAATGCAAGAGGAAATTCGGTAATTAACGTATTAATAATCGGTGTCTCTCTACTCTTGTTTTCGTAATTATTACTAATCGGCTGGAACATATGTGACAGGGTATCGGCAACTACGTTTTGGGTGCCTCTAATATGTTGTACTTTGAATTTAAAACAATTTAATCTCAATACCCATCTTCCGATTCGACCTAATTGTTTTGGGTGATTTAGTAGCCAGGATAAAGCTTGATTATCTGTTTCTAGCAAAAACTCTTTATGTTCTGAAAATGGTTTGAACTTCTCAAACGCAAAAACGATAGCTAAGCATTCTAATTCGTAAGCGGAGTATTTCTTTTCTTGGTCCGTCAGGGTGCGTGAAGCGTAACTAATTGGTAATCGAGAGTTATCTACTTCCTGATAAATTACTGCACCTAGGGCTACACTTGAACTGTCTGTCTGCACAACAAACGGTTTAGTAAAATCGGCTAATTGTAGTACGGGGGGGGTGATATGATGCTTTCCTTTAATTTCTCAAATGCGGTTTGGCGTTGCTCATTCCACTCAAATTTTACTCCCTTCTTTCTTAAAGTATTTAGTGGTGCTGCGATTTCGGCTAGATGTGGGATATACTTGTGGAAATAATTTATCATTCCTAAAAATCGAGCAATTCCTTTCGCATCCCGCGGCGGTAAAAATTCTCTGATAGCACGGGTTCGCTCTGGGTCTATGCTTACCTTTCCGTTGGCTTTTACGATGTGACCTAAAAAGGAGAATTGTGTCACAGCAAAATTTACTTTACTGGGGTTTACAGTTAATCCAGGTTTCTCTAATCGTGATAATACTTCACGTATATGTGCAAGATGTTGTTCCATTGACTCGCTGTAAATGACAATATCGTCTAGGTAGTGGTACACATATTTAAACTTTATGTCATGAAATACTTTTTCTAATAATCTGCTACATACAGAACTACCTTGGGAAATACCAAAAGGTACCCTTGTAAATTGGTATAGGTTGAAAGGGACGGCAAAAGCGGTGAGACGTTTCGATTCTTCTGAAAGGGGTATCTGATGAAAAGCCTGATTCAAATCCATAATGGTAAAAATTTTTGCTTTCGTAAAATAATGAAACGCACTGTGGATGTCGGGAAGTGGTATGGATTCAAATTCTATCCGTTTATTTAGTTGTCTATAGTCTACAACTAATCTATGTTTATCGTTGCTTTTGGGTACTAAAAACGCGGGAGAAGAATAAGATGAAGTAGAGGGTTCGATGACTCCTTGTTCTAATAGTTTATTAATTTGGTTCCTCATTACTTCCATTTTTGGCGGTGATAACTTGTATGGGGCTAAACGTATTACTTTATTATCGCTCAAATTTATTTTATACTCTATCAGATCCGTCAGTCCTAACTTTGGGGTGAGGACATTGGAGAATTGATTTATTAACTTTTGTATGTTCCGTCTATCTTTACTTTCCAGATGACCTAATTCACATTCGTGATGCTTTAGATGAGAAGAAGTAGTGCTAGTACTTTCTCTGTTATTTGAATTATCCTTTAGGTTATATATCCGTGAACGATCGAATCCAAAGTAAAATTTCTTATCATGAATATTCAGAATTATTCCGGTTTTACTGATAAAATCAGCTCCCAATATTAACTCGGGTCCTAATTCGTCGCTTACTAACATCGGAAAATACCACGTCAAATGTTTTATTTTAATTTTACATGTGATGATAAGTTTTATTATTAAGTTTTGTTTGTTAGCGGTTGAGCATTTAATGTTTACGGATTGACTGCGTTTGACTAAATTATGTTTAAATAACTTATTGGCGAGGTCATGACTAATTAAACTTCTCGTTGATCCAGAATCAATTAAACCGAGGGTGGATGTTACACCAAGGTCAACTTGTATATAAGGTAATTGACACTTACTGAAATTACACTTATTAATAGCGTTACATTTATCTATAAATTTTTTTACATAGGGGTCTAGTTTTCTTTTGTTATTATTATTATTTTGTTTTATTATGTTGACTCTCAGGGGTTTACCTTTTTTACGATGCTGCGGAAGACACAGGGTTTTGGATCTCCCTGCCTTACATGTTTTTTGGATAATGAGGTTTTTGATTATACCTTTTTTGTTTACAGTATCTACTGAGATGTCCCGATTTTCCGCAGTTATAACACACATATTCTTTACGTTGTGTCTTACTGGTTTCCTGGAGTGGTTGAGCCTCCTGGGACTTACCATGGCCATTGGTTGATCTTCGAAACGGTCTTCTTTCTTGTATACTTCTTGCGTCAGATACTAAGGCATGCATTTCTTTTCTATTTTGTGTAGTGGATATCGATGCATGTCTGTGCTGATCTGCGTACCAAACATTGGAAGAATGAATACTACATTGTTCAAAGTCCGCGAAAGTAAGTGGTCTACTTATTAGTGCTAAACGGGAGCGTTCATCAGGAGACAAGCCTACTAGGATCGTATCGACCAATTGTTTTTCAGTCCAGTCGACTTGTAGTATACGTGAAGATTCTCGGATATCCGCAATATAGTGGGCCAGTCTTTCGCGAGCTCCTTGTACTCTAAGTACAGTACTTCTTTTGATATCCTCATAAATTCCGGTGGGGATAAAATATTTGATTATATTCGTATGAAGATCTTCTACTGAAAGACTTGAGTTTAATGTTTCTAGTACACGATCTCGTAATGGTGGTTTACATTTGGGTAATATTACTTGCAGTATTTGCCGATCGTTTAATTGTTGTAAATCTTTTATTTGCAGCAGGTATTTTATAAAAGTTAACAGTATCGTTATACTTAACCCATCGGTGTAAGGAATCTCATTAATTATTTTCTCTACTGGGTGGGAAATCTTTCCGTAGAGGTCAACATTCAAATTTACGTTTGGTATTTCTTTCGAAGAATTAG
The DNA here is from genome assembly GCA_034769895.1 of Magicicada septendecula. Lineage (NCBI taxonomy): Eukaryota > Metazoa > Arthropoda > Insecta > Hemiptera > Cicadidae > Magicicada > Magicicada septendecula. The sequence goes on from CM068369.1 coordinate 198,749,573, forward strand.
TGGTCGCATTTTGACTAGCACGAGTACGCTGAACTTTAGGTGGTGGGGGTTCTTCTACATTAGGGGATTGAACAGGGGAGATATATAATTTTTGTAAGTCTTGCTCAATTTCCTCCATTCTCGATTCATCTGACTTTCGACGTAAGTCGTTAATAATTATAGGTAATTGGCGTAATGCCTCGTCTGCAAATTTCTGCACCTCGGCGGGGACGACGGTGACGTCGGGCCAGCTTAATAAATTATTTAATCGGCGGGTTAAATGTTCTATACGTTGCGTAACGCGCAAAAGTTCCGTGGGTGATTTCTTGTCCTTAAGGTTCTGAGATAATACTATCAGTTCCCGATATTTCGCATAACTGGTTTCTCGTTCGCCGTCATAATCGAGTTCACGCAATTTATCTAACTGCGAGGTTGTCTCTGATCCGGTTTGGCGTAATGATTTTCGTAATTCAGACACGGTTACATTCACGTGTTTTAGACCTCGTAAAAGTGCTTCGTAGCATAGCTCATCTTTTACTAATAAATCAGGATTAAATTCAGCCATTTTCATAAAGTGGCTAGAACTAATTTTTCTACGATTTGTATTTACTACTATACAACGCTATATAATTTTACACAAACATAACAATATGAATAAATCGTATTCTTACACGTTTATTAATAAACAATTAGAATGAGATGACAAAGGTTGTCATTTTACATAGAGAGAGAGAGAGAGAAATCTCACACAGTCTTACAGATGCTTACGGCAAAAGATTCCCCCTTCGGTTACTAACACATGAACAGACACGCTTCAAATAACAATACACCACACAAGAAGGGTGAGGGTTTGTTCTCACTCTAACTGGGGAGACCGACTACGATAATATTAAACAATCGCCAACAGGAAATTTACATGTCCGAGATTGTCGTGAATGGGGTACGTTTATGAATGGGACTTTTAACAAGTACCTACATGGTTTGTTTACATTGGATTATATGTTACTCTTACTTTACACATATCATATTTACTAATAAAATTATCTATACTATATTACTATAATATTAATTATTATTTTTATCTTATTTAAATTTATGACACATATTAAAATACACGAGTAAATAAATCAACAGCTTATGAATAGGGACACAATTACTGTTTAACAACACAAGTCATTAAAATTTTTTGTTTTACAATTAGTAGCAAAATTTAAACAAATTAGCAGAGTGGCGCATCTTATAACCTCTTCTTTCGAGTTATAACGGAGGGAACCCAAAATAATTGGTTCTGCCAATTATTTCAGGCTGCCTTATTCCAGACGAGCTGAAATTTAAATCAGAACAATACACAGTAAGACATACAAGGAAACAGGGAAGGTGAAACTGTTGATTTATATACTCCGTATATGTGTGTAACAAGAAGACTTTCTTTATTAAACATGTGAAATATAACATTTACTCCAAAGAACAGATCCCATGACATTATTAATCAAATTATTAAAATTAATTGAATTGCTTTATTTAGACTACGGGATCACAACAGATTTATCTAGCTATACCCCCGGATCCGGGTAACCATTGATATTTAGTTTCTAATCTTTTAATTATATTCAATTCAAAACTTTATCTTGCAAGACCTTTTACCTTTTTGCTTCTATATATATTCCATTAGAAGAATGGTATTAATAATACTACGTTACGTTAATATCTAAACTGTTACAATTGAATGATCTTGAATAGTTACAATTAAATTCTCAAATTTAAGTTTTTTTTTTATATTCTTATAAAATCAATCGTCTCTGAAAGTCTCTTTAATAGAGTATTGCGTTACAAAAACTATTAACATTATTCCTCGATAGACGTGCTATCGAGTCACCTCTATTTTTGGATGTAGTAATCTCCTCCATGTGGTTCCGTCTTGGGAGTCCTAAAACGTCGTCCTCGTCTGGGTCTGGTCTCAGTTGTTCATGGCTTAAAACGTCTGCAGGATAGGTAGAGTCTTCTACACAGATACTCGTTGATTCTCAGATGTCTCCAACTGCATCATCGGTAGGGTATACTAGAGTTGTAATTCATATGGTCCATGACCACAGGTGAGAAGTTGAAAAGATTCGTCCATCGGTGAAGATTGCAGTCATCGTTTTTTTTTTAACACTTGTCGTTTGTAGTTACATCTTTCTTCTTGTTACAAAGTTTTTTAAATGTTCTTTTTGTTAACGTTACATGTTACACTTTTTGTAACACTTAGTAAAATACAAAATAATAATTAATTAATCCACACTAACAATAAATTGCATAACTTTTGAACAGAGCATTTTGCTCGTGCGTCTGCACTGCTGGGAGTCGTCATGGCGAGAGCGGTATTTTTCGTCCGCTACCCTTGTACATGACAAGAGAGAGTGGGGTGTTTATTCCGCGAGCATATATAGTTCCTGTTTCTCTTTGAATAAACTTTTTTATTTATACTAACTATCGCTAGATAAAAATACATCATTTAAATTAATTGTTTTAGTTACTCTCTGTGTCTACAGATACTTTAATTATTAACATTAGTTTACTATATTATTTTTAATTACAGTAGACTCGGAAAACATGTCGATTCCGGTATCAACAGGTAGGCGCTTGATAGCAAGCAAAGGGTTAAATACGAACATAGTAATTATTTACAATATGCCTTTTCTTTACGGATACTTTGCCCTGATTAATTACTTCTTACATTCACATTTAGTACCTACACGTTTTTATTATTATTATTATTATTATTGTGAGATTTAAATGGTTAATAGTACGCAACCTTAATTAATTAAAATTTTTTTTTATTTTTGTAATTGTCACAATTTAAATCGTCACATCAGTTCCGCACACTTTTGCAATAAGAGAAAAATTTAACAGCAAAATCGGGAGACGCATGGCCCCGTCTGGGTTTACACTTACTCTGGGGGCGTAAGTGTTTGTAAAATGAATCTGACAAAATTTATAACCACTAAATATCCCGCTGGACTTGTGCACAAACAAAACCTTTAACTGGAGCTGTTCCAGGAATGATATCACAAGGTCTACATTGTAGTGGCCAAAAATATTTCTGAAAGGCTTAAATGTCACCTGGTTATAGTCCGTCACAAAACCTGAGGTAATTGTGGTGTGTTGTCCAGCTCTTCCTCCCGGCGGCTCAGACGGAGAATCACTAGTTTAATGGCATGGGTGGCAGGTGATCGGCCACCAGCTGGAGCGAAACAGGAGATCGACTTAAATCAGGAACCCGGAGAGTTCCGTAGCGATTATCTAAGCATAGTAGATAATAGAATACAAAATCCAAACTCAAAGCCGCCGGAAAGGAAGTCTGTAACCAAGCGGAGTTGAACGTGGACTGCCTCAGCTTGCAACGAAAAAATATTACTACACCGCCTCGACCCCAGAGCGCGCGCAGATCAGCATAGCGAACGTATTGATAACGGATCAGGAACGGCTAAGCTAAATAATTAACGGAACGGCAATACCCATCACGTCGTTAACAAGAAAACAGCCGAGTTTTTCCAAAACTCGGCACAATACTGAATTACAACAGACATGGGCATTCCATATTTTTGTGTTATGTATTTTGTATTCAATGTTGTAATTTAAAAACTAATTGTCTAATTTCATTCCATTGTGTTGTTCATGCATCATACATCATGTGTCAAGTTTCAAAAACTACACCGGCAGACAGCAAACCGCAGCAAATCCATTGTGGTGAAGCAAGATCACCAGAGAATACCAATGTTTACAAAACTGCATAAACCAGTATTATCTGGTGTCGCTGGTTTCTACCAGCATCAGTAAAATAAAAGAGGTGTAACAACATGATAAAGGAGTCTTATACATGTAATATATGTGTTACAGGAAACAAATGTATAAACAATTCGGAGGAACTATAAAATTAAAAATCTCAAATATGAGATCAGATGCAAAGCGCTTCAATTATGTCACCACGCTTGGCTTGTATTCCATAATTCCATGTTCTCACTAACTTGGCCATTTTGAGGTTATACATGTCTTATACACATATCTGGCTTACCCGAGTGTCAACAATTATCTAGAAACCTGACAGCCAATCTTGAACAATGAAATGTGCCTGTGAACCAAAGAATTACCCCCACTTAAATGAAGAGCATAGACAGGAGGGAGGAAACTGTCCAGTAACAGTTCACTGTCTCACATGCCATCTTTCTCTGTCACATGCTGTCACATCACTAACAAGACCTGCATACAACTACAATGTTCTCGTCAATCTTGTTTGCAGTTGATGTTCACACTATGAAACACTGGACAAGACTGGTATGAAATGAAACAAATTTTGGTAGCCTAGCAGGTAGGTGTTCCAAGACAGTGTTCAAAACTATTGACAGGTCTATACTACTAAAGTCAAATGCAGCAAGAAATTCAAATTGAATTTTGCCCGGATTTAGTTGATGCACTTTGTATTTCATACAAGGCATTAAATTCAGAGGACAAATATAGCTGAGCAGTTTCTTCTAGTTATTCAATTATATACCAGCTCAGTTCAATGAGTATTGAAAATGTGTGAACACAGAAGTTGGCCCAAATTATGACAATAAGAATTTCATATAAATTAACTGTAGTTGCACACAATAAGACTTAATTATTTTAACAAATTAAAGTCTGTAAACTTCTTATATACTCACTTTTATGGATGCTATTGTGGCGATATAATGGAAATCTGCAATAGTCATAGTGTCCCCAACAATCCAATCATGACCATCCAGATACATTTCAACTATGTCATAGATCTTCTCTTTTACTTCTTCTATCTCTTCGTCTGTTACAAATGTTTTGTTTTGTCTCATAATTGACCTCTGAAATATTTCAAAAGTAGAATTATTTTTAGGCAACAGAGAGTGTATTGCAAAGTACCCAGAAACATGTTTTGTTTCTCAATGTACTGTACGGTTAACATTTATACTGCTATACTTAAAATATGTGAGAAAAGATATATATAAAATAAAATGTATAAGATATATATAAAATGTTCATCCTACTTATACTTACAGTAATTTGTATTGAGACGAAGTGTGTATCATTATGGTAGTGTAGTCTCTGATCAATCAGTGCCCTCTTTTTTAGATCTTTTGGATACAGGGTGTCATCATCTTTGCCATACTTTGAAACCAAATACTGATTAATTGCATGACTGAAATGTACAAAAAAGATGAACATATTTTTTAATCTCTTATTTAAATTTAGAATAGTTGTGTAAACAAACAGACTAATTATTTATAGCTATATCTTAAAAACGATATAAATATTAACTATATTAATGTATGTATAACCAAAATATCTTACTATTTAATTATAATAATAACAAATGATGAGCACACACACACACACACACACACACACACACACACACACACACACACACACACACACACACACACACACACACACACACACACACACACACACACACACACACACACACACACACACATCAAAGTTCATTGGTACTACATCACATTATAGTACTAACAATTTCTAGAACTAAGAAGAAATAAATTGTAACTCAATTTCATGTAACTGTTTGAAAAGTTGATGATAGATAGAAATTATGATAGGATTATCTATGTTTTTAATGGAATATTCACCTGTCCCAAAGAGTGAAACCATCTTCATCAACCAGAGTTGGTATTGTGTGTTGAGGATTTAACTGAAAAAAATAAAATTATATCCTGGTTTAAAAAAATAGTCTACATATAAAACTAATAAACTAATTTGTCTACCGTGCTACTGGTTTGACAAAGATTGAATTAAAGAGAATGGAATTGCATTTGTTTTAACAATTAAGGTCAGCAGTTTACCAAATACACAAATTTTTTTGATAATTGTTAGTCACTTTACAAAGCATTATTTCTAGGAAATTTTATGAAGTATTCTACATTTAGCCTACCACAGAAATGGAAAGACTGTACTGCATATAATGTGATACAAATGTCAAAATGACACATTTACATGTAATATAAGAATACATGATGTACAATAAAAAAAATTATAGTCTTCTACTTATAATTTTGTGTGTGTGTGTGTGTCTGTCTGTCTTTTTGGTGTGCAGATACACACATTTCTTGTACACATATACTAGGCCAGCAGTGGCGTACGCAGAAATCAGGGGGGGGCTTGAACCTTAGCAGTCCATATATTAGTGTATTCTTCTACAACTTATAGTATAAGATAGAGTACATATTCCAGTTAATGGTTAAAATTTATTAGTAGGCATTAGTAGGTTTTACATTTTCTTTATTAAAAATATATTATTCGTGATTGGGGGACTTATGTCTCATTCTAGGCCTATTTTTTAATTAGTAATTTGAAAAACAATACTTTTTTCTTTCAAAACTAAATATTTTGAATTGATTTTTTATGTTTATTGTAATGTTTAACAACAGATTCATTTTACTTCAATCTATAAAATAAATCTCTAGGGGTGTCTACGTTTGTCCCCGGTAATCTCAGAATCTACTGAACCCATTTCAATGAAACTTTGCACGCTGATAGCAGGTACCCAACGGAAGGTTTTCCACTTTATCTGATAACGATAGGTTAAAAAGAACCGAAGTTATTGCAAAAAAACTAATTTTTTGTAACCCGTGGCTTCGATCGCGAATAACAATAGGTTAAAAAGAACCGAAGTTATAGCAAAAAAAAAACTAATTTTTTTAAACCCGCGGCTTCGATCACAAATATTTGTATATGATTGTTGTGGTAACTGTCGAGTTGGGAAATTGCTAATGGTACATCTGTATTAATAATATTCTTATGGAATTCTTATCAGTATATGGAATTCGTATAAACAATACAATAATTCATTGTTTGATTATATTGTAACATTGATTATAAGTACACGTTGATTCTGACAAACCATACTATAACGTCTTACCTACGTTATATCGTCGGGAACCAGTGCGTAATTGCTTCAGATCAATTGCACGGGCTGCCATAGTCTTAATCAACTTCTTAACAAGCAGTAGTAGTTAGAATGAAAGGAATGTTTGTTGGGGTATTTGATGATTTATTCACTCAGTATTTTGTGTTAAGTAATGACATCTCTTTATTAAGTGCTATCCTTTATAGTTCTACATGGATTTTTTACCATAAGGTTTTCTAAATAAAAGTTTACAAAATATTTTCTGAAAAGGTGGTCACAACAAAAGTATTGTTATGTGCTAGCTTTTTCCACGGATCCGGGATATTAAGTTGGTTTGTAAGTTAAGTTATTATACTATTTGAAGGGGGGGCATTTGAAGAATGGACTTAATTTAACCTCTAGTATCTGAAAAGCTTTATACTACAAGCACTAAATACTATTACAAATAATTTTAGTAGTATGACATAATGCAATTTACAAACTGACAATAATTAAAGTCTTTTATATAGTTAATTAAACTGTCTTTTGCAAACATTTGTTTTAATGACATTTAACCACGGAAGACAAGTCTCCGTGTCACCTGTGATATTGTGAAGTTTACTCCGTGTCCTGGTCCTTGGTCGTTGGGGTGTCCACAAATGGTTGAAGGTTATGGTAGTTTACTTTCCGGGTGAAGTTCCTGAAGAGATCCTGGTAATTATGAAGCCGTTATGCTGTTCTATGAAGTCTGGTAGCTAAGCGTCTTTAGTAGTACAACTCGAGTGAAAGTTCTTGTTTCCCACAGAAGTGCACGTCACATGGTTATTTATGAAATGTTTTCACTTTTGGTACATTGTACCTTTTTAATTTAAACAAATATTGGAGATCTTACACATAGTCAATAGAGATGTCATCCCTCTCACTTATTTATTCCATTTAATTTACTAGATTACATTTTTCTTTATAAAACACTACTTTACTGATACTTTCCTCTACATATAGTTATATCTGCACTTTTAAATTAAAATATCTTAGTACTTCGGGGCATGGTTCAAGGGTGTAGTGTTTACTACGAGAGCGCTCCATCTCGACTGCATTATTATTATGTCAGGACAGGATTGCTAACTGCGCGGAGTTTACGCATCACAACAAAATAGTTCCACCTTTATTCGCTATTTACTGTATTTAAAGTTTGACCTTTTTATTATCCAAAGCTATGTTTTACTTCAGAATTAAATAGTACCGGTATACTACTGTATCATTGTTTATTTATTTGAATAATTTCAAGTTTTACCAGTATTATTTTTTTAGTAAAAGAATCTGTATGCAGGTTAATTCCAGTTAATGCATGTCAGTGCATGGTAAATTATTAACTAGTTTCCCTATCTTTACACTCGCATTCCTTTTGTCATTTAAACTTTTTATTAAATATTATTTTGAGTTAATCAAGGTATGTAATATTAATTTTAATGTGCGAATTAAAATTAAATTTTACTACATATTACGTTTCCTATTTTAAAATCGTCACATACTCCGCCGCTTAAAGATGACACTGGGTGGGTATTCTATGGGTTATTAGGTCAGTAAGGTACTGGGAGTATGCTTGGGATTACTGTGTGAAATTTCTCTCACTCGTTTCTGTTTTTATTTTTTATTTTTATGAGGTGCATGAGTGACTCTCGACTTACTTCTTCCTATTATCAACATATATAACGCCTTACAAACTAATTCTTAGACTACATAAAATTCACACTTTATAAAATATATATTGAAAACATACTAAATTCTTCTTAAGACTACTACTTACGACTACTACCGGTTTTTTCTTTAGTTGTGAGTTACTCTTGTTATAGAATTACTCTTTAAGTAATTTATTACTTGCTCATTATTTATATTCGTTGGCAGCTGACTTCTCACTTTTCTCTACTTTCGCTGAATAGGATCCAAGGTTGATCAGGCCTCATCCCTATTTATACGATTAGGTAAGCAAGTGGTTACTCAAGTACGCTATTGCAGTTGAATACAAAAATATACATTTTTTCTACATTTAGTTTGCTTGCACTCTACCATTTCCTTTTTCGTGACAATGTTTTATCTGCGAAATATGTGTTCTTCGTACATATTTTTGAGTAGAGGGTTCGTACAGGGCTACAGTTACTGGAATTAAGTATTTGTGAATTTGGTAAGGACCACACCATCGGTATGATAGCTTGGAGGTGGTCTTATCGATTGCACTACTCGTCGGGTGTGTTCTATACATTACTAAGTCACCGATTTGGTACTTTACTACATTGTTATTATTAATCCTCTCATGATATTTTCGCGATTTCTTTAAGTTTGCTCTTAAATTAGCGCGAGCTTCATTCCAGATTTTCTTTATATTTTTATCCCTAATTTCGTGGGGTAGTAACTCATGTATTTTCCACTTAGTGGATAATGGGTGGTTAGGTTTGTATGTAAACAGTAATTCAAATGGTGTATACTTATGTCTTTCATGATAGGCTGAATTGAAGGCGAATTGTATCCAGGATAGGTTCTGGTCCCAAGACGTATGGTCGTTTGCATGGTAGGCTATTAAAGCAGATTTTAGGTTTCGCAAATACCTTTCAGCTATATTACCTTGCGGACGATACTCTGTAGTGGTAATGTGGTCTATCCCTAGTTTGAAACACATGTTCTTGAATTCCTTTGACTTAAACTGGGGTCCGTTATCTGACACTAGATGTACGGGTGTACCGAAATCTTTAAATAATCTATCCTGCAATATACTTACGGTGGTCGAAGCTAACGCTCGCCGCATGGGATACATCCAGACAAATTTGGTGAATGAATCTACGCAAATGAGTAGCATGGTATTTCCTGATTTAGAACGAGGGTAGGGTCCTGAAAAGTCTAAATAAATTTTGGATAACGGGGTAGCAGGAATTTCTGAGATTAATTGACTTATTTGGCTGTTTCTCGCTGGCTTGCTGAGTGCACATAACTTACACCTTTTCACAAAATTAGCTATCTCACTGTTCATATTTGCCCAGTGATATTCTTTACGAATTCGATGTATTGTTTTATTTATTCCCATATGTGCTTCAATGGTGGAAGAATGGTAGTATTCCATCAGCATAGGTTTAATAATATCAGGGGCGATTATTCGTAAATATTTTCCGTTTGCTATTCTATAACATAATACTCTCTTACTCAATATGTATGTTTCTGACTTATTTCCTTTATCGAGTTGTTCTATAATTGGTCTTAAAAGGGGGTCTTGTTGTTGATACTGAGCTATGTCCGTAAATGCAAGAGGAAACTCGGTAATTAAAGTATTGATAATCGGCGTTTCTCTACTCTCCTTGTTTTCAGATGTTTTACTAGTCGGCTGGAACATACGTGACAGTGTATCGGCAACTACATTTTGGGTACCTCTAATATGTTGTACTTTAAATTTGTAACAATTTAAACTCAATACCCATCTTCCAATACGACCTAACTGTTTTGGGTGATTTAGTAACCAAGATAATGCTTGATTATCCGTTTCTAACAGGAACTCTTTATGTTCTAAAAAGGGTTTGAACTTCTCAAATGCGAAAACGATAGCTACACATTCTAATTCGTATGCGGAGTATTTCTTTTCTTGGTCGGTCAGTGTACGTGAAGCGTAACTAATAGGTAGTCTAGAGTTGTCTACTTCCTGATATATTACTGCACCTAGGGCTACACTTGAACTGTATGTCTGCACTACAAACGGTTTTGTAAAATCGGCTAATTGCAATACTGGGGGTGATATTATGCTTTCTTTTAGTTTTTCGAATGCAGCTTGGTGTTGCACATTCCACTCAAATTTAGCTCGCTTCTTTCTTAAGGCATTCAGCGGTGCTGCAATTTCGGCTAGATGAGGAATATACTTGTGGAAATAATTTATCATTCCCAAAAATCGGGCTATTCCTTTCGCATCCCGCGGTGGTAAAAATTCTCTGATCGCACGGGTTCGCTCGGGGTCTATGCTTACCTTTCCGTTGGCCTTTACGATGTGACCTAAAAATGAAAATTGTGTGACAGCAAAATTTACTTTACTGGGGTTTACGGTTAATCCAGCTTTCTCTAATCGGGATAGTACTTCACGTAGATGTTTAAGATGTTGGTCTATTGATTCGCTATAGATAACGATGTCATCTAGGTAGTGATACACATATTTAAATTTTATATCATGGAATAATTTCTCTAATAATCGGCTACATACAGAACTACCTTGGGATATTCCAAAGGGTACTCTCGTAAATTGGTACAGGTTGAAAGGGACGGCAAATGGGGTTAGACGTTTGGATTCTTCAGAAAGGGGTATTTGATGAAATGCCTGATTTAAATCCATGATAGTAAAAACTTTCGCTTTCGTAAAATAATGAAAAGCACTGTGGATGTCGGGAAGTGGTATAGACTCGAATTCTATCCGTTTATTTAATTGCCTGTAGTCCACAACTATTCTATGTTTGTCGTGACTTTTTGGTACTAAAAACGCGGGTGATGAGTAAGGTGAAGTAGAGGGTTCGATGACTCCTTGTTCTAATAATTTGTTGATTTGATTCCTCATTACTTCCATTTTTGGCGGTGATAATTTGTATGGGGGTAGGCGTATTACTTTATTGTCGCTCAAATTGATTTTGTACTCTATCAGATTCGTTAGTCCTAACTTTGGAGTGAGGACGTTGGAAAACTGTTCTATTAGTGTCTGGATTTTCCGTCTATCTTTACTTTCCAGATGAGCTAATTCAGACTCGTGATGTTCTAGATGTGTAGAAGCTGTTCCAGTACTTTCTTTGTTATTTGTATTATCATCAAAATTATATTTTTGTGAACGATCGAATGCGAAATAATACTTCTTATCGTGAATGTCAAGAATTATTCCTGTTTTACTGATAAAATCAGCTCCCAATATTAAGTCGGGTCCTAACTCGTCGCATACCAACATTGGAAAATACTACGTTAGATTTTTAATTTTTACTTTAAACGTGATGATAGTTTTACCATTAAATTTTGTTTATTAGCTGTAGAACATCTAATATTCACCGATTGACTGCGTTTAACTAAGTTTTGTTCAAATAATTTATCGGCTAGCTGTTGACTAATTAAACTTCGTGTTGATCCGGAATCAATTAATCCGAGGGTGGACGTAACACCGAGGTCAACTTGTATATATGGTAATCGACACTTACTGAAATTACATTTACTAATAACATTACATTTATCAATGAACTTCTTAACATAGGGGTCTAATTTTCTTGGGTTATTTTTTTTGAAATTGTTGACTTTTAGGTGTTTACCTGTTTTCACGATGCTGCGGAAGACACAGGATTTCGAATCTCCCTGCCTTACATGTTTTTTGGATAAGGGGTTTTCTGATAGTACTGTCTCCGTTTACAGTTTCTACTGATGTGTCCAAATTTCCCGCAGTTATAACATATTTTCTTTACGAGGGGTATCACTGGTTTCCTGTCGAGGTTGAGGCTCTTTAGATTTACTATGGTCGTGAAAATTGGTAGGTCTACGAAATGGTCGTCTTTCGCGCTGTTTTCTTCCATCTGTTACCAGGGCTTGCGTTTCATATCTACGTGGTGCAATGGATAGCAATGCATGTCTGTTCTGGTTCGCGTACCATACGTTTGACGAGTGAATACTGCATTGTTCTAGATTTGCGAAAGTTTGGGGCCTATTTATTAATGCTAATCGAGATCTTTCTTCCGGAGATAATCCTACTAGAATGGTATCGACCAATTGTTTCTCACTCCAGTTGACTTGCAGTAGTCGGGAAGACTCTCTGATGTCTGCAATATAGTGTGCCAGTCTCTCATGGGCTCCTTGTACTCGAAGTACGGTGTTTCTTTTGATCTCCTCATAAATTCCCGTGGGAATAAAATGTTTTATAATGGTAGTATGAAGTTCTTCTACTGGAAGAGTCGAGTTTAATGATTCCAGTACACGATCCCTTAATGGTGGTTTACATTTGGGTAGGAGGACTTGCAAGATTTGCCAATCATTCAGTTGCTGTAAATCTTTTATTTGTAGGAGGTATCTGATGAAATTTAACAGTTTCGTAATACTTAAGCCATCAGTGTATGGAATTTCTGTAATGATTTTTTCTACTGGGTGCGTGATCTTTCCGTAGAGGTCTACATTGAAATTTACATGTGGCATACTTCTAGAAGGACCTGTTGTTGCGTTAGGCGTCGTAATCGCATACTTACTGGTGCCATTATGGTGACCACTAGGCTGTGGGGGTTCTGATATCGTTAGGGTATTTAACTCTCTATCTGGTAGCTGTTCATGAGTCGGTTGTATCTTCGATACGGTGGGTGATTCGTGATTGGCGGTGGAGGGAGGGTGTTCTAAAGTAGGAGATTGATCTGGGGAAATATATAATTTTTGTAAGGATTGCTCAATTTCCTCCATCCTAGATGAATCGGACATTCTTCGCAATTGTCGTATTATCGTGGGTAATTGCTGTAATGCCTCATCCGCAAATTTTTTTCACATCGGGAGGGATTACGGTGACGTCGGGCCAGTTCAATAAGTTCTTCAACCGGCGGGTTAAATGTTCTATTCTTTGCGTGATCCGCAATATTACTGCAGGTGATTTTTCGTCGTGAAGGGTTTGAGATAATAACGTCAGTTCCCTATACTTCGCGTAACACGTTTCTCTTTCGCTGTTTTAATCGAGTTCGCGTAATCTACCTAACTGCGAGGGTGTATCTGATCTACTTTCGCGTAACGATTTGCGCAATTCAGAGACTGTTACGTTCGCGTGAGGTAAACCGCGTAAAATAGCTTCGTAGCACAATTCATCTTTTAATAATAGATCGGGGTTAAATAAAGCCATTTTTTTTTTAATATCAATCACTATAAATACTTATTCTACTATTAATACTAAATCCTATACTACTCTTTCTTGTTTATTCAAATAAACGATTTTAGTTTGCATTAAAATTTACATTGGTTGTGCGAGAATTAAATCTCAGAGAAAGAGAAATCTCACACAGGCGTCAATTTACTTTCAACTAAGGGGGAAATACCTGGTTACTAGGCACAAGATGATGCACGCTTATTATAACAATAGAACAATAGAGGAGGTAGGGTATTGTCTAACTTGACTTTGCAGAGGGTGGCAAATACAATTCCGTACAGGCGAGAACAGGATATTTACAGGTCTGAGTTTGTTGACAAACCGACACGTTGATGAATGAAATTTTTGGACAAGTACGTACATGGTTTTGTATACGTGTGTCAATATGCTAATATGAGTTTACACATATTAAATTCACAATTACAGTTACTTATATACTATTCTATTCCAATAATAATTTTTTTTTTCTTACTGAAATATTTTAAAGTAACTGAGTGAATACATCAGCAGAGTGGCACATGGTATAAGTGTCACTATCTTGCACAATTATTAATTTTGGTTATTTTATGTGTACCACGATGCACACAACTATTTTAACTAAAAGCAGAGTGGCGCATTTTATAACGTCTCACCTACGTTATAACGTCGGGAACCAGTGCGTAATTGCCTCAAATCAATTGCACGGGCTGCCATAGTCTTAATCAACTTCTTAACAAGCAGTAGTAGTTAGAATGAAAGGAATGTTTGTTGGGGTATTTGATGATTTATTCACTCAGTATTTTGTGTTAAGTAATGACATCTCTTTATTAGGTGCTATCCTTTATAGTTCTACATGGATTTTTTACCATAAGGTTTTCTAAATAAAAGTTTACAAAATATTTTATGAAAAGGTGCACACAACAAAAGTATTGTTATGTGCTAGCTTTTTCCACGGATCCGGGATATTAAGTTGGTTTGTAAGTTAAGTTATTATGCTATTTGAAGGGGGGGCCATTTGAAGAATGGACTTAATTTAACCTCTAGTATCTGAAAAGCTTTATACTACAAGCACTAAATACTATTACAAATAATTTTAGTAGTATGACATAATGCAATTTACAAACTGACAATAATTAAAGTCTTTTATATAGTTAATTAAACTGTCTTTTGCAAACATTTATTTAATGACATTTAACCACGGAAGACAAGTCTCCGTGTCACCTGTGATATTGTGAAGTTTATTCCGTGTCCTGGTCCTTGGTCGTTGGGGTGTCCACAAATGGTTGAAGGTTATGGTAGTTTACTTTCCGGGTGAAGTTCCTGAAGAGATCCTGGTAATTATGAAGCTGTTATGCTGTTCTATGAAGTCTGGTAGCTAAGCGTCTTTAGTAGCACAACTCGAGTGAAAGTTCTTGTTTCCCACAGAAGTGCACGTCACATGGTTATTTATGAAATGTTTTCACTTTTGGTACATTGTACCTTTTTAATTTAAACAAACATTGGAGATCTTACACATAGACAATAGAGATGTCATCCCTCTCACTTATTTATTCCATTTAATTTACTAGATTACATTTTTCTTTATAAAACACTACTTTACTGATACTTTCCTCTACATATAGTTATATCTGCACTTTTAAATTAAAATATCTTAGTACTTCGGGGCATGGTTCAAGGGTGTAGTGTTTACTACGAGAGCGCTCCATCTCGACTGCATTATTATTATATCAGGACAGGATTGTTAGCTGCGCGGAGTTTACGCATCACAACAAAATAGTTCCACCTTTATTCGTTATTTACTGTATTTAAAGTTTGACCTTTTTATTATCCAAAGCTATGCTTTACTTCAGAATTAAATAGTACCGGTATACTACTGTATCATTGTTTATTTATTTGAATAATTTCAAGTTTTACCAGTATTATTTGTTTAGTAAAAGAATCTGTATGCAGGTTAATTCCAGTTAATGCATGTCAGTGCATGGTAAATTATTAACTAGTTTCTCTAACTTTACACTCGCATTCCTTTTGTCATTTAAACTTTTTATTAAATATTATTTTGAGTTAATCAAGGTATGTAATATTAATTTTAATGTGCGATTTAAAAATAAATTTAACTACATATTACGTTTCCTATTTTAAAATCGTCACAATACTCTTCGACATTTGAATATTCAGTAGGCCTATGTGCCGTAGGAATAATTAATTGTCGAGAATTAATTATACTTCACCTACTTCATCGAGAATTATGCGATGAGCGTCAGTGATAGTGCCTTTTTTCGTTAATTGTACGATATCGGTAAGTAATATGTGCAATATGTATTGTATTGTATAAATTATTAATTGCCCCCTAGAGATTTGTTAGTATAGATCAAATAAATACATTTCCACTTTTTTTAGCTTTGCAATGCCAAAAAGACGATTATGTTTAGGAAGATCTACTGCTGTTGCGGAAAGAAAGAGGTGTCTTACAGCATCTGAAAATGACGTCGAAGGAGTCGAAATGCAATCAGCTCCTGGAAACTCTTCAGAAAGATCTGGATTAGATGAAGTCTCATGGGTTGAAAGTCCTACGATTCGTGAAAATAGATTAGCGGCACAAAGACTCACGCAAGCGACTCTCAGATCACGAGGTCCTACTTTACGATGGAATGCAAAATTAAATAGTGGTTTCCATTATAATCCAGTTATTAACTACGCGAATGAAACAGATATCGGGTTACCGAGTATGGTTTGCCCTCATTGCAAAACTTTAAAGTGGAAAAATGAATCACATGCTCTGCATGTTGCTCTGTAGGAAAAGTGCGATTAGATTCCATACTTCCTTCTTCCAGAACCGTTAAAATCATTACTAAATGGAGAACATCATTTATCGAAAAATTTTTTGAATGCATTAAGATCGTACAATTCAGCTTTTAAATTTACATCATTCGGAGCCAATGAAATAGTCGAAGGGAGCTTCATGCCTACTTTCAAAATTCAAGGGCAAGTATATCACCTCATGGGATCATTACTCCCCACACAAAACGAAGTACCAAAATTTCTACAGGTGTATTCCATAGCTGATTATTTACAGCAAGCTGAAACAAGAATGGATCATATTCGTAACTTGGATAAGACATTAGTAACAGAACTTCAAAATTTACTTCACGCAATCAACCCATATGTTAGTGAACTGAAAAGTGCATTTGAATTTATAACATCTGCGAATAATAATCAGTACAATATTGTCATTCATGCTGATCGAAAAGAAAATAATGAAGAGCACAGGGGTCGTTACAATGCACCGACAACTAATGAGGTGGCAGTAGCTTTAGTTAACCAGGAATGAGATAAACGCGATATAATAATTCGTGCGAGGGATCATACGCTACATCGAATTGCAGAAACACGTCGAGATTATGATGCTTTACAGTACCCTTTAATGTTTTGCAGAGGAGAAGATGGTTATCATTTTACATTAAAATTAGTCGATCCTCAGACTGGGTTACAAACTACTAAGAAAGTTTCAGCTCTACAATTTTATTCTTACGTTTGATGAGACTCATGATGAGAAAAGATGAGTACGATCATTTAATTTATTACAAACAGCTTCTGAATCAATATATTGTTGATATGTATGCTAAGATAGAGACGGAAAGGCTTATATACATCCGTACTCATCAAACTCAGTTACGAGCTGAGAATTACATAGATTTGCAAGATGCATTACGAAATAATGAAAGTTTGGATAATTTAGGCCGCTTGGTCATTCTACCCTCAAGTTTCACAGGAGGTCCACGGTATATGCATGAGCGAACGCAAGACGCTTTTTGCTACGTACGCAAATACTCGCGGCCTGCTTTATTTATTACGTCCACTGCAAATCCCAAGTGGAGAGAGATCGTCCAGGAGCTGCATCAAGGCTTTTCAGCTCAAGCTCAAGATCAACATGACTTGGTAGCACGCGTATTTCATCTGAAATTGAAGAAATTAATGGATTTCTTAGTGAAAGGTAAAATTTTTGGCTCAGTTGTCTGCTACATGTACAGCGTAGAGTGGCAAAAAAAAGAGGTTTGCCGCATGCGCATATTTTGCTTTGGTTAGAAGAAAAAATACGACCAGATCAGATAGATTCTGTGATTAGTGCAGAGCTGCCGGTCCCTGATAAAGATCCAGAGCTTTATGATATAGTTAAAACACATATGATTCATGGGCCATGTGGAACAATTAATGCACAGTCACCATTTATGAAGGAGGGTCAGTGTACTAAACGATATCCTAAATCGCTTACAAAAGAAACGACGATAAATGGTGACAGCTTCCCTAATTATCGCCGACTAAGTCCTGAAGATGGAGGTTTTCAGTGTGAAATCCGTTTGAGAGATGAGATTTTGATAGTTGACAATAGATGGGTAGCTCCATACTCACCGGTGCTTTTACGAGCTTTTGGTGCTCACATCAATGTTGAATTGTGTAGTAGTGTAAAATTCATTAAATATATATGTAAATACGTCAATAAAGGTTCTGATCTAGCTACGATTGGTATACAAAATTCTTACGATGAGGTATTACAGTTTCAAAATGGTCGATACATAAGCACATCTGAAGCTATATGGAGAATCTTCTCTTTCCCTATACATGAGCGTTTTCCACCTATTATTCATCTAGATGTACATCTCGAAAATGGGCAGAGAGTTTATTTTCGTGAAGATAATTTGCACGGAAGAATAGAAAATCCAAGAAGCACCACTCTCATGGCATTTTTTTATCTATGTCGGGAAGATGACTTTGCCAAAACTTTGTTGTACGAAGAAGTGCCAGCATATTACGCTTTCAATAGGCAGACAGGAAAATTTCAACGTAGACGTCGAGGAGTCTTATTAGGAGGGAGCGAGAACGTACATAGTGAACACGTATTGGGTCGAGTGTATACAGTTCATCCAAACAATCATGAATGCTATTTTCTTCGTTTATTTCTGCACAATGTACGTGGGCCAACTTCATTTGAAAATATTAAGACTGTCGACAACGTAATTCATCCAACGTTTCAAGCTGCATGCCAAGCTCTTGATCTCCTAAAGAATGACAATCATTGGAACGACACATTGTTAGAGGCAAGTTTATTTCCTAGCACTGATGAGAGAACGTTTTGCAATAATGTTGGTGTTCTGCAGTATTTCAAACCCGAGTGCATTGTGGATTGAATACAAAGACCACTTCTCTGAAGACTTGTTTCGAGATATTATGCGTCGAATTCCTGATGCTGATTTGAGTTTATACAAGGAAAGCATTGAAAATAGTTGTTTACTGCTTTTACAAGATTTTGTTACTTCTGTCGGTGGTAATCCGATAGCTCAATACGGATTACCAAATCCACAGTCTATCGTGCAAAACATTTCAAAGGAATATCTTTCTGAAACCACTTATGACAGACAACAGCTACTTTCTACAGTTGAAGAGAATGAAATATTACTGACAGACGAACAAAGAAATATATATCAACTCATTCTTCAAAGTGTTTACTGTAAATCTGGAAATGCATTTTTCCTTGATGCACCAGGAGGCTCAGGTAAAACATTTTTAATCAAATTGACTCTTTCGAAGTTAAGAAGCGAAGGCAAGATCGCATTAGCAGCAGCTTCCTCGGGAATCGCTGCTACATTATTACCTGGCGGAAAAACGGCTCATTCCTTTTTTAAAATACCAATAGATTTGAATTGCAGCGAATATCCAGTGTGCAATATTTCCAAAAATAGTGCTAAAGCGGAATTGATTAGAAATGCAGAATTGATTGTTTGTGATGAGTGCACTATGGCCCCTAAAAAATTAGTAGAATCTCTCGATAGAACTCTACGAGATTTGCGCAATGACAACAGATTATGGGTGGAATAACTTTTCTCTTTGCCGGAGATTTCAGACAAACATTGCCCGTAGTTACGCGAGGTACCAGAGCTGATGAAGTAAACGCTTGCGTCAAACGATCGAATATATGGCGTACCGTTCAAACAGTATCACTCACAATAAACATGAGAGTCCAACTTGGATGTGATGCAGATATTCACGAATTTTCTACTACTTTATTAAAACTTGGAGATGGTAAGATACTAGAGACAGACGGTGCGATGTGTTTACCGCCATCATTATGTCGTACAGTTTCTTCACTGGCAGAGTTCATCGAAAAGGTTTATGGACATATTGAGTCTATAAATTTGCACGGTGATGTGTGGTTATGTGAGCGTGTGATACTAGCAACAAAATACGAACAAGTAAATGCTATAAATAGCTGCATATTGCATAAATTTCCAGGAGACGAAAAAACATTTCACTCCATTAATACAGTTTTGAACGAAGAGGATGCAGTACATTACCCAACTGAGTTTTTGAATACTTTATCTGCATCAGGATTACCAGCTCACACATTGAAATTAAAACTAGGTGTTCCAATTATACTCCTGAGAAATCTGAAGCCACCACAGTTATGCAATGGAACACGATTTAAAGTTAGGTCGCTAAAAAAACATATCATCGATGCGACTACCTTAACAGGCTGCGGCAAAGGAGAAACAGTGGTTATCCCAAGAATTCCAGTCATACCCAATAACTTTCCATTTCAATTTAAAAGACTTCAGTTTCCGGTTAATTTATGCTTTGCAATGACTATCAATAAGTCGCAAGGGCAAACTTTACGTACAGCTGGTGTGGATTTAAGAGCTGCTTGCTTTTCTCACGGACAAATGTGTGTGGCATGTTCTAGAGTAAGCAGAAGCAGCGAGCTCTTTATTTGCTCTGATAACGGCAGAATGAAAAATGTAGTTTATAACGAGGCTCTGATGTAAAAATGTATATAAAAACTGAGTATACTGGACTGTGACACATTTACGTATATAAGGATTCTACCAAAAAGTTTAAGACTGACTTACCACGTAAGATTTCGACTAACTCATTATCAATATACTTATATATTCATTATTTGTATTATTCTATACGAATAAACATTTTATCTAATTGTGTTACTGCATGTTTGTAAATATCTACTAAATTATCAAAGTTTGATTTTACATTTCGAGGAAACATGAATGATGGATCTATTGCTTCTCACTTTTTGGATATTCATAACTTACAATATAAGAGTATTGTTAACATAGATGTACCATTAGCAATTTATCAACTCGACAGTTACCACAACAAATATATACAAATATTCGCGTGCGAAGCCGCGGGTACCTGCTAGTTATACTATAATATTATGCATTAATGTCAGTAGCACTGTGAATAAAGTTTTGCAACGTTGGTATTTTAACAGCTATATATTTCAAAATGACTTGCTAATAACTGATTGTGTCAATACAAAAAACAGTTTTTCATTAAACTCTTATACTTCTTACTGTTATACTACTACTTTACTAATACTTTATTGATGAAAAATTACACAAGTGTATATTAGCTGAATTCTTACAAAATTAACAGTAGTATTTGAAAACTGAAAAAGAAACTATATAGCAAATAAGAACCAAGTTAACTATTAATTTACAATAGGTAAAGCGTTTGTGTCCAAGCCAAACATTTTGTAATTTAAAAAGCCAAGTCCATTCTCCTATTTCCTTGATTGGCAAACCGCTGAACACCATCTTCAGGAGAGATGTCGATTTCCTTGTGAATATTGAGCGAAGCTAGCCCATTAAACCCTATCTCTGATGTTGTAGACCTCAGCCACGTCTTCAACCGCCTCAGAGTAGAGAAGGAGCCCCTGGCTCAGCTGACGTCACTGGGAGTACACACAGTACTTCTAAAAGCTGCGTCTGGAACATTCATATCTGCTTCATCCACTCACTTTTGCTTCCATATTTCTGCCACAAGTTTAAGTTACATCTTGAAAATGTCAGGGTACATGATAGAGGCAACAGACTGCTTGATCTCTTGAGTAGTAGCCTTAATGATGAAATGAGGTACAAATACTTGAAGATGACAAATTTTATCAAACACAGGTCTGAAACGGGTTTCTAACTCAACAATACAGTGATCAACAAAAGGAATTATAAATTTAGCTTGTAGTGTTGTTTCACGTCCAATTCCTGGCCAGCATTTGCTCTATGTGAACGATAGGTGCTAACAAGAATACTGGAATGATCGTATAATTGAAACTTCTGTATTTACAGGAACTTTGTGGTCAGCCATATTTTCAGTGTAATATTTACAAAGGACGGCATATTTCAGGTTACCATCAATTTGAGATTTATATTGTAATAATAAATTACTAATGTCTGCAATTTTACGTAATAATGAAGACTCGTTTTGTGTAAGAACATTTGTGTCAGAACAGCTAGGATTTATAGTTTCACTATTGTGAGAGAATTCAGAAACAAGCCCGGAAACATTGTTGCCATTGCCACAAGCCTCACTAACACAAGTGTCTTGCTGAGACGATGTAGAAGTTGACAAAGAACACGTAGGCCTTTCTGCTACACTATCACACATCGCTAATTTAGTTTTTGTTACAAAGAAATCCAAAGTGCTGACTTTCCTTTTTAGTACTTTTGTCTTGTCATCAAGTTTGGACTTATTATCTTTGACGCAACAAACAATCAAATAATCACTAATAAAACTACAAAAATGGCGGATTTAATAAACACCGCACTGCTAAAGAAACACAAACGCGACAATGGCGGACGATGACAGCAACGTGTGTACGAGTGCTTTAAGTATCGCCGATCACTACCGAAGATAGACGAATATATGGAAGCTTGTAGAAGCTGAATCTCACCCGTGGCGCTCGTGAAGCGAATTTCTGATCGCACCCCACAGGCATGCATGAAAACTCGAAATTTTGCAGGTATGCTGTGGAGTGCGTTCATGCTTCGAAGGTTTTGCAGGATTTGGTAGGTAGGTTAGTTATGTTTATACGTTCGGAAAATACGATACATTTTAAATAAAATATTTCTAGAAATTAATTATTTTATAATAATATATACAGGTACAACGATTCTATTTTTCTTTTTAAGTAAAAAATTATCCAAAAATTTCGTATAAATGTAAAGTGTTTTTAAAGTAATTTTTTGTTCTTTATTACAGCAGAATTATTCAAGATATAAAATTAAGAACATTATTAAAATTTTAGTTTTATTTATCGTCTGATATAAAAAGTGCTGAATTTAACTCAAGTATTAAATAATATTTTTATGAAAAAATTCATAGGGTTCACTGGTAGTAGTGGTCGGTGGCACGTCATTGGTTGACGTGCGTGTGGCCGCACCGCCGCGTCATCAAATGAGAGCGAGAGAGAGAGAGAGAGAGAAAACAGGTAGCTTACTGAACGTTACACTCAGTGTGATACATCGCTCAATGAACTATAAATTATAACTGAAGTAATAATTGTTATTATAAACTATTTATTTTCTTAGTATTTACATCCCTGTCCAAATTACCCGAAATACTTAATTTTGTAATTTTAAACGACGCCTAAGTAAACCAAGGAAGTGCATATTACATTTTTGCGGTTGGGGGGGGGGCTTAAGCCCCCTGAGCCCCCCTGCGTACGCCACTATCGGCAAGTAGCAGGCCATACCTAGG
This sequence comes from Magicicada septendecula, assembly GCA_034769895.1. Classification (NCBI taxonomy): domain Eukaryota; kingdom Metazoa; phylum Arthropoda; class Insecta; order Hemiptera; family Cicadidae; genus Magicicada; species Magicicada septendecula. Next base: position 198,772,861 of record CM068369.1, read on the forward strand.
AACTCTCAGGATACCATTTTCCCCGGGACAGGAGCTCAAAGCTTGGAATGTGACACAATGGCATAATTGAAATATGAGGCAATGGGCTTGCCCATAGCTTGCACAGCCACTGATATTTCTCTCTTGTACATATACACATCAAAATATATAGCACATTAGTTTCAGGTTTAATGTAATATGTAATTAAATGTAATACCATTTGCGTTTCAAAGATTTATTCATAGTGTTTGGTACACAACTTATATTTGGTATTACTTTTGATAATTCAGCATTTTTCTTGAAACTAATTCCTTAGATGTGAAGTTACAAGATGAGCTTGCAGGAGAGAACAGAAGAGTAAAAGTTGTTTGTTTATATTTTTTGTAGAAAGTGACACACAAAATATTCTAAATCTCAGAGAATATTCCAATGCACTATAATCCACTTATTGAGACTGAAAATAAATATACCATAACATGGGGTGAATAGAAATGAAACTTCAAAAAAGGTTCTGAACAGTTGTATCAAAAGACAAATGGAAATTCCATGTAAATAATGTTTTTCTTAGGTTGGCAATAAACTAATCTAATAGGGGAAATTTTGATTTGTTAGGTTGGCACAGTGTTGTTTTCTTCTGTGGAAAATTATACATTTGACATGGTGCTGTTTTTGTTTACTTTGAACTTCAACTGTAAATACCAATCTAATTGTGATATTTTCATTTAACTACCTATAGAATAAACCTACAATATCGCTTAATCAAATTACAGTTCAGTTTTTAAGTTTACTTTTAATCTGGTATCTGTTTTGCCAATTCAAAGTTTTATGTTATGTTTTTGCAATTTGTGGGGTGAATAGAAACAGTGATAAACAGTGTTTCTATTCATCCCACAGCCCATAAACAACTTTTCTTATTTAATTCCAAACAGAAATAATGAATTCACAAACATATATGATATGTATTTTGATGCAACAAACTAAAACAACCAACTTTCATTATAGATTTTCTTGCCGCCATGCCAAGAAACTATAAAGCAGTTAGTGGAGGTCACAAAAAGCATGATTTGGAGAAAATTCAGCATGGTGTGGTTGATTTGGAAGGTGGTATGAGTGTAAGAAAAACTGCCGAAAAGATGGAAAACATCCGAGCGTTCTCTACAGGCACTAGAAAAAAGATGATGACATCAAACCAAAAGTTGGACAAGCCTCTCTCTCAGCTGAAGAAGAAAGTCTTCTTGTAAATAGACTTCAACTGTGTAGAGATTGGGGCTACCCTGTGGACTCGATTATTTTAAGGCTTTTGGTTAAAGAATTTTTAGACCACAGAGGTAAAATTGTTAAAAAGTTCAAAGACAATCTACCAGGTAGAGATTTTGTTTATAGTTTTATAGTTTTAAGCGAGCAAGAGATGACATTAATACCTCATTAATGACAAGTATCTTCTCAGGTAATTAATGCATATTTTGATGAACTTGAATAAGAACTAGCCGGAGTTCCATCCTCAAACATCATAAACTATGATGAAACTCCAAAAGATTCCTCATTGAGACAATTTGTCATCACACTTGCCTTTACAATCAATAAAACTTTGTGAAGAAAATAATAGTCATATTTTTTCCAAGCAACTCAATGCACTTGACTCAGCCATTAGATGTGGTGTTCTTCCGACCAACAAAGGTGAAATAGTAAGATATATTAGAGGAGTGGAAGAAAGGGCCTGGTTGGAATGAAGGATAAGTTTCTGGGCCTCTTAAAGAAGCTTTTTGATTCTTTAAAGGAAGAAAACATTTTGGCAAGGTTCAAAAAGTGTGGAATCTTACATGTCTCTTGAAATAAAGTGCTGATGATGCTTCCATCAAATAACACTGACTGAAGCCAATCATCAAAGAAGCGTGAAGAATCTGCTAAGGCCATTGATACTAGTTTATTGGAGCTACTAAAAACCTTGGGACATGATGCAAACTCAAAGAAGAAGAAAAAGACGATACAAATTAATGTCTCTCCAGGTAAGAGTGTAGGCGTTAGCGACTTCATGATGTCTGAAGATGAAGATCAAATTAATGACACTATCACAGTTGACTTGTCATTACCAAGCACCTCCAATCAAGATGTTGAGAGAAAATCAAATAAAAAATCAAAGCAGGTTAATGCCAATTTATCTTCTGAATTTTCAGATCATTTTTCTTTACAAGATGGTGATGAACAATTGATTTCATCCTCTGCAGAAGATGACCAAGCGTCTGAGGTGGGAAATCAAAAGACATCTGACACACCTCTCAGCCCAGGCAATTATGGTGTCATAAAGGTAAGTTGTATGGTGTATATGGTAAGTTATATGGTGTATATGGTAAGTTAAACAATCATTTAGATAATATGTGTGTAAAGTTTCTTATTCAGAAGATGATGGTTGTGTTCGTGTTTTCTGAAAAAACTACCCCTAAAAAATAAGTTTACTTTAACAGATGAGGAGTCATTCTTTAGTGGAGAAGGTGTTGTTAGAAAGGCTCCATAACTACTGCTGGTACAGCTTCTAGATTTAAAGACATGATCATTTTTAAAGACGATGTTATTGACATAATTTATTAATTTTGTACAAAAAGAGTTAAATAATTTATAGGTATGTTAATATTTCTATTTAATTTCTCTATAACAATTAGAATACACAAGATTTAATTAAAACCATAATCCATACAATATTTTTTGTTTTCTTTAATAAATAAAACCTTTCCCAACAGATGGCATGTTTTTTACGCTCTTCTAAATCCAGTAATGAATTTCACATGTTCCTATTCACCCCACAGAGCAAGAAATAGAAACAACAACAAGACTTTCACTACTGTTTGCATTCACTCCCCTTTGCATGGTGAATAGAAACACCAGGTTTTTAATTTTTGTATGCATAGAATGAACAGCTAGGGCCTAAAACTAATTATTAATTTAAAGTAGGGCCAGTGACTCATGATTCCATAGTATTTTGATTTTTCTGTTTTTTAAAGTGCGTACTTTCCAATTTTTTTACTTGAATTTGAAAATTGTTTCGATTCACCCAACTTTACAGTATGTGAAGAAAATATTTGAAGGATTTGGTTGTTAAATATGATATTTCTGTAACTTCAGTTTTGTAACATTACAACATTAAGGTAGAAACGGTAAATACTTTACCTTTAAGTATGATGGTTGCAGGTGTTCATTGAGAAGTGTTCTGACTATTACATAGTCTACTTTCAAGCCAAGAGCATGAACTGTCAGATTTACTGCTCTAGCTGGAGGACTGATGGATAAATAGTACAGTGTAATTGGCATTTTGAACCTGAAACATTTTTAGCCTACTCATAATAAATAATACAATAAGATTTAAGATTAAAGCACACTCCCATTTACAAAAACATAAGCATCTGTGAGAAAGTACAAAATAATATTGTTTTGCATTTTTTGCTTCCAAGTTTCAAAATTGGTAACCAAAGGTAAGTTATTTTATAATTATAATTTATGTTTATTATTATCTTGTATTTTCATTTTTGTTATTATATATTTATAATCGTAATTGTTTTGAAGAATCTTTAATTAATTTTTCTAAATTAGTATGTAAACAAAGTAGGTGACCAGGGGTACCCATTTTATAAACAAAACCAATATCTCCTTTATAACTGTAAAGTGAACCTTTGACTGCATTTCCTTCTCTTTCTTAAAGTTTAATAGACAAAGTAGTCTGACTGAATAATGTTTTAGTTCACATTAATTTTCCACAGTAAATCAAAATATTTTATGGTTCAAGCTACCAGCTCAGTCTTCCACTCCTTAGTTGTTTCGATTGTACACAAAGCAGCATGTTATTATTAAATGAAACGTGTGTTAAAACGAATCCAGTACTGTAGGCATCATTAAGATATAATTATTAAAATTAGAGTATTGATTTTTTTTAGGCGATTTAATTATGGCTGGCACTGCCTCTTACATCCTAAACAGTCCTGTTCTGTAAGTCCTCTTGCATTCATTGCGTCTTTGACGTCCATTTTCTCAGAATGTTTAGGTCTTCCTTTTTTTCTTCTAGAGGGTGGAGTCCATTCCCAATACTTTCCTCGGCCACCTCTCATCCGACATCCTTATTAGGTGTCCGAACCAATTCAATCTTCTTGCTTCTATTGTTTATATAATGTCAAGGTCGATTCCCATCGCTTGTCTTATATCTACATTTCTCAGTCTATCAAGTCTTGGTAGTTTACAGCACCTCCGCCAGTAATCCTCTTTATTTATTTTATTAATTTCCCACAGTTCTGCTCCATATAGGCCTATACTTTCGACTATAGTTTTATATATTGTTACGACGGTCTACTCGATCGTTGTAGGTACAGTGGAAACTAAAATACAAGACACCAATTAAGTCACTAATCACTAATTCTCGCAAATGCGTCTACAAGCACGTACGCCACACGCTTACATTCTGGATCTCTCTGGAACGTTTGATAAACACGTAGATTGTTCTGTGATGCCGTAACAATATTCTGATTTTACGATATTGTTTTTTGTTATTCGTGGACTCCAAAGGAGACTGATTGTTTTGAGTATTGATAATTATTAAAATATTATTGTACTCTGTTTATTACTAAGAGCAAATCGCAGTAAAGAACAAGTATTTAAACATTCGGAAAGGACAAACACTTACCTAGCACTGACAGACTAGTTACAGCACTAACATGCATTACAGTGGGAACTGCTAATTTAACTACCAGTTAAACTAACTACTAAAATTGTTAGTTTACAATTTTAAAATAACGAAATTTTAATATTATAACACATCGATAATTTAAGTGTTTATGAGTGTCATCAAATTGGCACCACTAAACAGGTGGCTATTTAGTTAATGCGACATCCTTGAAAAATTGTTTGATAACAAAACAAAAATATTAAAAATATTATGATTCAAAGCCCAACGTTCGCAGACGCATTTGGAGCTTGTACAAAACGCCAGTCCACTATACTCTCTGTCTATAATGTGTTATCACTAACGTCTAATTTGTGATTTTATTATGACAAGGAGTCAACTATATTATTAACCAACACGTCGGCAATTCCAAACAATCTGTTGCTCTTTGTTATCACCTCAACAACTTGTTATCTTTGAAATTATTATTATTTTTATTTTGAATTTATAATGAATTTTGTTATCTATAAAGTTTTTATCTGAGATGTGCAAGAAATGAAAGTCGAAATTTCGATTCTTCAGTACTGTAACAACTCTTTTGGCCCAATAATGGTATAGAATTAGAGAGCATTTTAGGTGGTTCCCTATTACCCACATGTATAGGTATATGCCCTGTATGCCTTCGAAGTCATATGCTCTGGTGAAAGTCTAGAGTAACACCTCAAAAGTTTACGACAAGAACACTCAGTTATTTATGATGTTAAATGATGTGAATGTAGATGGGAGATACGAAATACCGGAGGATTAAAACATTTAATTAAACTGCATTTTATTAGATATTTGTGAAGGCTAAATGATAACGGGATGTTTAAAAATAATGAAACAAGGATAACTTTACCCCACTCAAAAAAATTACGCCTTACAAAGAGCTGAATACTCTGTAACGATAGATAGCCTATTTCAAAAACAAATGTGAGTTGACTGGAAAACAGAACGAAAATTTAAAATATGTGAAGGAAGTCAGTTCTTACTTAAGGTTGTACTATGTTTATGATGGCAACGCAACAATCCTTCAGGCTAATTTCAGTCGACAGAACATCATCCGTCAATGGCGTATCTAGAATTTGGCCTTGGGGTAGGGGGTCCGGTCGAGTCAACTTCATACAAAAAAAAGGTGTCCAGTATAAGTTAAGACTAATCAACATTACTATCTTTAAAGTGGCTGAAAAATGGTGATAACATCCTGATATCCCATTAAAGTAAACGGTAATAACACAATAAAAATAAGCGCTATTGAAACATTGTTTACAAGATACTTATTAATTTCCTATATTTCATATGTAAAACGTATATACAAATGCAATGTAATAAACCTGTTTGTATGCTTAAAGAAGAGTTACTACTGTATTACCGTACACAGCAGAAAAAAAATAAAAAACAACCTAAAAATTAAAAGATTAGGAACATTTCTTGTAAACTTTTATCGATCCTCCGGGGGGCTCCTGTCCCGAGTCCCGTTCGATCCCCGATAGCCCCCCGTAAATACGTCCCTGCCATCCGCCAAAAAATCAGAAAGCTATTGACATAATTATCATAAAGTGAGAATTGCATTTAAATTAAAAAAGAAGTCACACATACACATATACATTATCGTACTGAAGATATTCTACTGTATAATATGAATATTACGAATAGTCACCTGATGAATGTTCTTTCTGTCGAACTTCACAAACGAACGTACGTCGACGTTTAGCGATAACTCGATAACGACGAGACGCAAAATGAACTTAAATACATCCACTTCGTACTTATCGGACTCAACCTCATGACTGACATTGAGTCAGGAATTAAATTTCCGCTTTCCTCGTGTGCGTGCAGCTATTACACAATTATATGTAATGGAGTGCCCGTGTAAAGAAGCCTTCAAACTGTATCGATAATGTTTATCTACCCACTTAGCCTATATGTATATAAACTAGGAGATCTGATTACAACATTTATCCACTTGCCATCGCAATGTGATTTTGAGTGTTGAGGCGTGATATAGAGAACATAGGCCTACATCCCGCAATGGAAGCGTAGCTACTTATTTTAGCAAACGTGAGCAAGATAAACAAATCAGAAACATAGAATGAAGAATACAAGTTTTTAACGTCACTTAAAGTGTTTTTATAACGTCTAACATGTTGTCTCATACTCCGTTGTTAAAATTTATGTAGATCCTAAATATCGGTATTTAGTAAATTAGAAACAGTAAATGTGATTGTACCGTAAACGTTATGATTTGGCGTAATTATATCTACTATTTCAGTATCTAGTGTCACAAATGTCATTAAGAACTTTTGTTTAACAAAAGAACTAAACGTCTATTTTAGGTTTGTTTGGACAGTAAACGGTTAAATGTTAGTTTTTACCCAGAGATTAATAAAACACAAAAAGAACGAGGTAATTAAAAAATAGTTACAACCTATTTAAAAGTGTAACTTTGAAATTTTGATTTTGGGCGGTTAAGTGTTCAGAACAGAAGTTGAGATAGGTTGAACTCCGCCTCGAGGAGAAGTTCTTAATAAGATTACAAATTTTTGTAATATCGCAATCTTGGATACTATAGCCGCGAAGTTAAGGGTAATTTGCATTCACATCATTACACTAATTGCACTGAGTATACATGAAACAATAAATCCTTATCCTATAGACTACTGTCTAATCTCTTTCAACCATATAAAAGTGGATTATACCGTATTTACCTACCAGTGTGATAATTGATAATTCTAAATAATATAATTATTCCATTTCGTAAAAGCAGTTTGTTGAAAACATTATGGAAGATCATTAATGTCTACTGGGTTTTTTTTTTTTTGGGGCCCCCCCCCCCCTAATGGGCTGGAGCATTTACATTGGAATAACGATTTGGCATTACGCAATTTGAATAACGGAAAAAGCTGGTGTAAGAAAGTAAGATTCTTTTTTCGGATATTTCAGTAACATGTCATCCCTTTTTAATAATTTTTCGTATTTCATCAAAATGAATCGATTAACATTTATTTATTCAAATCCCTGTTGCAGTTTTGGAGTTATGGGGGCTAAAACAAAGAGTATGCCAAAAGCCGTAGCTTCCATGGAAGACAATTAATGTTAGTTAGTCTTCGCACCTAATTTCACTGGCGAGGTCACATAATTCGAGTGACATTGAATTGGTAGTTTTTGTAACGACCATACGGCGTCCAACGTCCGGTAATTTGTTTTCCATTACATTAAATGATTAAGGACAATCCCGTCGATGAAAACGATGTATTTAGCATTGTTACAACTTATATACATTTAGCAGCTGTGTTTTTGGTGACATAACAACTTGTCCTGATGATTGTCAAGACAAATGATGTACAAGTTGTATTCAATGCAAAATTCATAAAACCCTTCGTCTTTATTAAAACAATAATGTTTAAACTTAATAATAATAACTACATTTAGTTTATCAAACGTAACTTACACTTTTTATCTATATACTTATTTAAATAATACACAGGATTTTGATATATAATCATTAACTTAGTTTTTATTTATGACTGTAAGAATATCATATGTTTATCACTGAAGTAAAATCATTTCTAAAAACTCCCAAATGTATTTCTGTTTCATTTACTGAGCCTAGGGACGGAAAAGCCACATTAAATTTGTCCTTGGAAAGTCATTTGTGTAATAATAGCCTGATATATCGTATATAGACTACAGTAAATGTATACATAGCGTTTCCTGATATAGTAGGAACAACGAAAAATTGTGTTTTAAAAATCCAACAGAAGCCCGTCTGTCTGTTCGTTACTTTTTACAAATCTTATTTACAGCTTTAATTACAAACAAGGCTGCAAACGCACTAACTTTACTGATCTATGTTTCTTGAAACAATATGCAAAACGTGTGTGTTAATACCATTTGGTATTAACGTGCGTTTCATAGGTAAAGACTTAATCTTAAAAAGGAAGAGTTATGCATTACTTAACACGTTTTAACTGAAATTTATCGCTCTTTATATTCATAGGCGTTCAAGAAGCTGTTCGTGATTGAACTGTTCAAGGCGTTCGACGGGAACTGTCCTTCCAACGGTGAATTGTACTTATTTTTCGAAGAATCAGCCTGAACTAATTTAAATATATAAAAAAGGAAACGCTAGTTTGTTCGCGCGCTATGAATACAGATGACGGGATCGTCTGTAAAAGATCGTTTTACAGCAGACACAAAACAGATCCCACATCACTACCTTGAGGCACCTCACATAAGATAGGTTTCATGTTGATATTTTTCTGTCGGTATCCAAGTAGGAATTATCAATTATCTGTCACTTTCTCAATCATAACAGGTCGAGATAACCGTTGTGTCCTGGAAAATAAACCCAGGAGCTAAACTTTATCTAAGGTAATGTTGTATCCAGGAAAGTCGACTGAGTCCGAAAGTGATTTATGTCTGACCGGAAAGTGACATGATGCAGCAGGTGGAAACGAATTGCAACCTTTTATCAGTATCCGAAATACTTATAAAAAAATTTAATATAATTGGAACTGCAGTGTGATAATTAAGGACCTTCTTTTAATAACACTACTTGTAAAGAAGTATCTGTGCGTTTTAAATTAACTAGACTACATATTTATTAATATATAATTACCTTAATATCCACTTTAGCGATACACAGTTTCGTCACTGATGACGCGTTTCGGGACTAAGTCCCATCCTCAGATACATAATTAATAAATTAAAATATTAAAATCACGACCATGATACTGATCAAGTCAAAATAAATAAAATAAATTATAAATCGCATGTAATAAGTTTTGCTAACCACGGCTGGAGCTCCCGCATGCGTTCACCCGCAACCGCGATTTTCACGCGACTGGTCAAAGATTAAGACAAACTGATTGCAGTGTCGAACAGGTAATTTGACGCAAAATTTACCTGGTCATTTAATAAACTGTTTTTGGTGTTACTATCTTTTAAAGCTTTATAAATTTCAAATTCCTCCAGACTATCCATCCGTCTACCCTTTTTACAAATATGCAACGCTGTTAAATTTTCTTCGAAGTTCGTATATTTATGTCCGCTTGATATTAAATGTTGTGCAAAGTTGGACTTATTATTACTTGGCTTAGGAATATGTTCTAGAAATCTTTTATAAAAACATCTGCCAGATTGACCGATATAGAACGCATCACAATCATCACATTTTATTTTATATACACCACATTGCTTTTTTAATGGTAATTTGTTTTTGTTTTTGAAATAATTTCCTAAATTATTATTTGTTTTAAATGATAAAATATAGTTATTATCTTTAAGAACGGGTCTTAAAATATTTGGCATAATACCTGTGAAATTAGCCGAAAGATATTTATAATTTTTGTTACTTGCTTTTATAGAGTTTGAATTTTTATTTTCTAAACGTTTCCTATGCCTATTTATTATTTTGTCAACTATTGTAGATTTATACCCGTTATTTATTGCTATTTGTTTGATAGTGCTAACCTCATTTAAGTAGTCCTCCTTTTCGAGGGGAACATTTAAAAGTCTGTTGACAAGACTGTTAAACACTGCCACTTTTTGTGTAACGGGATGATATGAATCATAGTGTATTACTGTGTCAGTACTAGTGTGTTTTCTAAAGATTTTGTATTTTAAATTATTCCCGTTGTGTAATACAGTGAGGTCTAAAAAATTGATATTTTTGTTGTTTTCGATCTCCATAGTAAATTTTAATTTGTTATGAATTTTGTTTAGGTAATTTTTAAATAATTCTATTTGTCTGGCATTCCCGTTAAAAATAATAAAGGTATCATCTACATATCTGGAGTAATGGATGATTTTACTGGCGAAATAATTATCTTTTAAAATTTTTGTATTTTCTAAATGGTTTAGATATAGGTCCGCCAGGATGCCAGAAAGTGGAGATCCCATGGCAAGTCCTTCATTCTGTTTATAATATGCATTTTCAAATGAAAAATAGTTTTGATGAAGAATGGTTTTTAGTATCATCATCAGTTGGTTAACTTTCTGTATTTCTAAAGAACCTTTATTCATTAAATTATGCCTGAGTAAAGTTAAAGTTTCATCAATAGGCACATTAGTGTATAAATCTACTATGTCGAATGATACTAGTTTGTAGTTTGGTTGAATTGTAACGTGGTTTATATTTTTGATAAAATCCTTATAGCTTTTAACACTCCGATTATTTTCTAAGTTGGTGTGCTCTCTGATGATTTTTACTAAGGTTTTAGCTATTTTATAACCGGGGGCAGTTGTAAAATTAACTAATGGTCTAATTGGAGTGTTCTGTTTATGTACTTTCGGAAGACCCCTTAAACAAGGCGCACTAGCATTTATTGGTTTTAGTGAGGATTGTGTGCGTTTATCAAATAGTTGCGTGCATTTATTTATTGTTTTATTCAGTTCTAAAGTGTACTTCTTAGTGGGGTCGGATGTCAACTTAGTAATATTGTTGTCATTTATAAAGTTGTGTACTTTTTGTGTGTATTCGTCAAGTTTCAGCATGGCTATAGAATTTCCCTTATCTACCTTGGTTATGTAAATATTATTATTAGAAAGTTTTTTATTTAGTTGTATAGCTATGCGTTGTTCATGTTGGCTTTAGTGTAATTAACTTTATTTTGTATAAGCTTATTGTTCTTGTTTTTAATGATTTTATTAAACTTATTATTTACTAATACTCTTATTTCATTTTGTTTACCTGGGTCAGGAATGTTTTTTATCACTGACTCGGCTTCAATTATTTCTTTAATTAAGTTATGTTTATTTTTAAGGTTGGGGGGAAAATTGTAATTTAGACCTTTGCTGATAAGTTTTGTCTCTGCGTCAGTTAAAGTGACGTCAGTTGTATTTATTACTCTAGGGTAGAAAATGTGCGTGCGTTCGATGTTATCTTTATATTTACTATTACTTAACTGGCTGATTTTAATTGCCTGTTTATGTTTGTGAAGTCTAATCTTATTTGTAACGTATTTGTTAATTTGCTCTATGATACTATCGATCAAAGCAGGATGTACCATGTTATATAATTCCAATTGAGATTTATACATAGCCAAATTCAATGATATTTTTTTGCTATATAGAAATTTAATCTCTTCTTTGATCCTAAACGTGCTAGCATATTGTTCGGTTTTTCTGGCTAGTTTGGAGGAATTATTAATCTTAATTTTAGCATAATTTGGGATTAAATTTTGTCGTAAACATGTTTTATTAAATTTTATATGTAAATTGGTTTTGAATAATTTAAGTTTAAGATTTTGATATTTATACGCGATACTTGCCTTGTATGGCTCCATGTTAATTACTTATTTGTTTGCGTACCGTATCACTTATTATATGATATATAATTACCTTAATATCCACTTTAGCGATACACAGTTTCGTCACTGATGACGCGTTTCGGGACTAAGTCCCATCCTCAGATACATAATTAATAAATTAAAATATTAAAATCACGACCATGATACTGGTCAAGTCAAAATAAATAAAATAAATTATAAATCGCATGTAATAAGTTTTGCTAACCACGGCTGGAGCTCCCGCATGCGTTCACCCGCAACCGCGATTTTCACGCGACAATTACTTATTTGTTTGCGTACCGTATCACTTATTATATGATATATAATTACCTTAATATCCACTTTAGCGATACACAGTTTCGTCACTGATGACGCGTTTCGGGACTAAGTCCCATCCTCAGATACATAATTAATAAATTAAAATATTAAAATCACGACCATGATACTGGTCAAGTCAAAATAAATAAAATAAATTATAAATCGCATGTAATAAGTTTTGCTATGGAACAGTCGCGTGAAAATCGCGGTTGTGGGTGAACGCATGCGGGAGCTCCAGCCGTGGTTAGCAAAACTTATTACATGCGATTTATAATTTATTTTATTTATTTTGACTTGACCAGTATCATGGTCGTGATTTTAATATTTTAATTTATTAATTATGTATCTGAGGATGGGACTTAGTCCCGAAACGCGTCATCAGTGACGAAACTGTGTATCGCTAAAGTGGATATTAAGGTAATTATATATCATATAATAAGTGATACGGTACGCAAACAAATAAGTAATTAACATATTTATTACACAACTGAGTAAGCAGAGTTTGCTATAAATGGAAGTGAATTGATAATTTTTAAAAAACTATACGATAGGAGCCAATAATTATAACATGAAGTGATTTTTATGAGTTTTATTTTGCGGCGTTAGACTATAGTCAGACTTTTTCCAATCCTCTTCTACTGCAAGATTGAGCAAAGATCTCGCCACCATGGTCTCTGCATAGCCAGGTCCTTGGCTTCATTCCACTGCACTCCCAGCCCCTGCAGAGAGCACCTCACATTGTCCTCCCAAGTCACTCTTTTCCAGCCCCAGGGTCTTCTCATACATTTGTTTTGGAAATCTATCCCCTTTCATCCTCTGAACACGCCCAAACCAGTGCAACTGTGCTTTCTTAATTTGATCTTTCAAAGGTACTGTCTTAAGACTCACTCTTATAGTAGTGTTTCTGACTCGATCTCTTCTTGTCTTTCCTTCAACCTTCCTGAGGTGTCTCATCTCCATAGCTTGGAGAGAGTTTAGATGCTTCTCAGTTAGAGCCCAGGTTTCAGCCCCATAAGTAAGAACTAGCACATACGTGTTTTTGAAAATGGTCATCTTAACTTCCTTCGAAATTTCTGCCTTACCAACGAACTTGGTCTTTAGTGCATGGAAAAGTCTCGAGCCACTGCTTATTCTTGAATTAATTTCTAGATTGATTTCATCATCTGAGCTTCAAAAATCATTGTCTTCGTCTTTGCCAAACTTACTTTCAGTCCTCTTCTTTCTAACTATAGTCAGACTACGTAGGATATTTACTCTTCACATGGATGTATTTGTAAAATATAAAGCCAAAATGAGAGGTTAATTGACGAAATTCTGAATCGGCGTTGAAACTAACAACGTGTGTATAAGGAGAGTTATAGTTTGACGTTTCCTCTTGGTGCTTGTCCAGGAATTGTGTGTATCCGAAAATTCTATTAATTCATAAATGTAAAGAGGTAAATCTTATTTTATCTGGCTAAGAAACCTATGCACAAAAATTGATCAGTGGTCTATGTTATAAACAGGACTGCAACAGAAAAGCGTTTTTTAATTCTTTATTTATTTCACTTGCACTTCTGTGGAGTTGCTCTATTTGTATCATAATCTGTGTAAAGCCGAATTGGAGTCCGGAATTAATTTACGTGGGTGGATGGAGTCTCAGGCTTGAATATAAAAACAAAATTTCTTTTTTATTAATTTGGATTTATTTCTTTGAATATAAAAACAACATTTCTTTTTTATTAATTTGGGTTTATTTCTCAACATAGTCTCAATTACAAATTTTTAAAAATAATTTTCATTCATTTCTCAACAGAATCTCAATTTATCTCGATATATTTTTCCCAACGATGTTTTAAAGCTGTTATGCAACACGGATACGCTGATTTGTCTCTCTCTCTCCTATGGCGCTACAGCCCAAATCGGGCCCTGGCCTCCACCAATCTCCGCCTCCAATCCACTCTATCCACTGCAACCCTCCTCCAGTTTCTTATCCCCATGTCTCTCGCGTCCTCTGCAACGCAATCTTCCCACCTCTTCCTCGGTCTACCTCTAGGTCTCGTTCCCTCCCATGTACCCTGCAAAGCCCTCTTAGGGTTCCTGCCATCCTCCATTCTCATAACATGTCCGGCCCAACGCAATCTTTGAATTCTTATAAATTTTGAGACTGGTATTTCTTTATATATTTGATACAGTTCGTTGTTGTATCTCAGTCTCCATGAGCCATTTTCTTGTATTGGACCTATAATGCGTCTGAGTATTTTCCTTTCAAAGGTGTCTACTATGTCGACTATTTTCTGTGTGATTGTCCATGCCTCACACCGGTAGCATAACACCGGTCTGATGACAGTCCTATATATTTTCATTTTTGTTTCTCTGTGCACATCCCCAGACTTAAATGATGGCAGCAATGCGAAGTACGCCTTGTTACCCATGATGGTCCGTCTTTGGATCTCCGGCTCCTCTGATCCAGTCTTTGCTGATTTGTCTAGGCCCTCAAAATCCATTTACAGCAACGCTGACTTGTGCTCGTCCGACCCACTTAAAATTCAGCAACCCAAGCCTTAACCATTTGTATTCAATGGAGAAGAGTCTTCCAACACTGAATCGAAATCCATTTTTATAACAGTTGTACTTAAGTCTTTCAAAAAAGTATTTAATCACGACACGAGCTTCCAGGCTATTCACTGTCAAAACAATGCTTGACGCGCTTATTGCTGTGGACTCTCCAGATTAATAATAAACAATTGATTGACTTAAAAAATCGAATTTCAACCTAAAAGGACGAAATAACACGTATCCGAAACACCTATAACATTTCATTTGACACGAATATTAAAGCTGTTGAGGATATTTTTTAATAACACTACTGCACAACATCTGCTAAAATGGTTGAACATGTTATCCGCATGGATGCCGGATCCCCAAACAACTACTGAATTATAAGCCGACTGGACGGAGAGATGTGGGGCGGCCGAAGAATGTGGAGTGACGAAATCTATCTGGTTGGAACTAGAACAGACCAGTTTTGGTTTAATCCTTGCTGCTGCTGCTGATGATGATGATGATGATGACTTCAACCTCCAGAAGTTTAAATCCTATTAAAATTAAGTTTTTTTAAATTTCCTAGCATTGAATTAAAAAAAAGCGCACCCAACAGAATTACGTATAATTAAGATTAACCATAGAATGGACATTTTCTCAGACTAATTACAGGAGCTGTAAACTGTAGTTACATGCCTAATATATGCTACTATACCATATGCTAATATAGAAAATTTGTGTCACTCTCTGTGGGTGGAGACTAACCGTCTTACCATAATATTAAACTTTGAACACACTAAACGATGTTAAAAGATGTGCGCTCTATTTCTGATCTTCTGAAAAGTACGGTCCAATTATGTCTAATAGGAAAAATACTACCGTAAAACGCAGAGTAAAAGTCAATTTCAAACACTGAAATATATTATTACTTCCCTTATGATGTACATTTGCATCATTACTGAACACTTAAACGTCTTTGCACCGAAATAAAAGTAGGTTTTGCAGTCAGATTCAAATCTTTTGTAAGCTTACACAGTATAAGTGCGTAGTCAAAAGTTACTGATACCGTTTTGACGGGCTCTTCTTTCTGACTGGCGGTTACACCTGGTTGTGTAATACTGCTCGGTATGCGACGACAATGCAAACTTAATTCCTGACTGACGATAATACAAATTTAATTCCTGAGTGCTGAGTCTGATAAGTACGAGATGGTATTTTAGTTCATTCTGCGTCTGAGCCATTATCAATTTAGCGCTGAGTATCGATGTGAGTTTCACTACGAAGTTTGAGAGAGGGGGATTCTCAAGGTTATTTTACATATTGTGTATATTACACAGTACTTTCAGTATTCATCAAAGCGTGTTTGTGAGAGTTGTAGTCGGTGTAACTTCAATTCAGATTTCACGATATGTCACTGTCAGTAGTGTGGTTCCAATTATCTGGCGGATGGGCATTATGTTGAATGGACTTAGCCTGTAGGACTATTGCATTATTATCATCACAAAAATTCTACAGTTTTTGCAAGAACTTGCCTTCTCAACAATGCTTTCCCTTTCGTTCTGTTTTGCAGTTTAATTCACTATTTTCTCCCAGTCCCTTCGATGCGGTCTTTTCAACTCCTTCTATGGTGTATTTGATTTCTATTTGGGGGGGGGGGGGGGTAGAATGTTATTTTTGTTATACATTGGGTTCGTACTGACATCGACAACCTAATGTTATTTGACTCATCGACAACCTTCCAAGAATGACTCATGCGCAGAGCGTACAAGCATAATTTTGCAATAATGGAATGTAGAATATTATCGAGTTGACAGATCTGAGTGTCTATGAGTGCATGAAGTTACCAGTAACCACTCGAAAACTTAGTTAAAAAGAAATTATTCAAAAATCGCTTTAATATGGAACGATCAAACGAAAGGTCAAAAACAATACGTATATCAAGATTTTAAACTTAGATCACTAAAAGATAATATCTGCTTTTGCAGTCATAATAACGATTTCCTTTTCACCGCAAACAACCTTTCCTCTCCCAAACGTTTGTTGTTAGTTGATTTTCCTTGTACATCCAATCTGTGATATCGAAATTAGCCAAACCCTTCGTGAATGTCGGCAAATTTGTTTGTTTATTTATTATTGCTTAGCAGGGAAGTTATCGATTGGAATTTATAACTGAACGAGGAAAGCGAGTACTCAGTTCTAACTCGACCGTATGCATTTGTCTGTCTGTCTATCTATTTGGGGTATATCTCACGATAACTTCACGATGCGTTAAAAGTTAAATAATGGCCTCCTCCCACCACTGAAGGCCACCTTCAGTGTAATACGATTGAAAGCTTCACTAGTAAGGTATTCACCAGTTCGCACAGACGGCCGAAAGGTCAGTTGTTAACCAAACCACGGTCACGGCTACGGTCGGTCGTTAACCACGGTCTAATAGCCCGGCAAGGAGTAGGCCTAATAGCTTTATCAGAGTTGACGCCGACATGAGAGTCTAAGATATCAATCACGAATAGTCTGCCCACAAAACAAAATTCTTGTTGAGTTTGGAACACGATAAAGATAAAAGTTTTAATAAATTTTACGTGAGACTGAAACAGCTTTCGTTTGTTTAACAAGAAGTGTGGTTCATGCTATGGTAACATTTATTACACTTTTTATCTAAAAATATTGCGTTTCGAAGTCGATAAAGTTAATTACGTAGTAATAACGACTTAGCGTAATAAATTTCGCGTAAGACTTAGCATTTATAATGATGCATGACCCTTCACACTGTATCCATTCGACAGAACGCCCATCCGTCAAAAATAGTCGGAACTACATTTTTGGCAGAACTATCACGAATAGTGAACTGGAGACAATTACATTGTATTAGACTTACTAAAAACTAGCACAAACACATATAGGCATACATCATCATCATCATCATCATCATCATCACAGCTCTTGGTGAATCATAGCCTCCTTCAGGACATTCTTCCAATCGTCTCAAAATCTCTTTCACTCCAACAGTTCGTAAGTCCTCTTCTATATTATCCAAGCATCTTTTTCTTGGCCCACCTCGCTTGCACTGTCCAAAACCCCTTCCCAAAAATGTTTTTTCGTAGGGTCGTTTTCATGCATTCTCATAACATGGCCAACCCAACTGGGTCTACTTACTTTAATTGTTCTCACAATATCTGGCCCCTGTAGCAGCATATAAAGTTCCAAGTTGTACCTTTGGCTCCAGGACCCATTTTCATAACAAGCTCCATAAATTTTCCTCAAAACGTTCCTCTCAAAACACCCGAAACTTGATTGATCTCTTTTCGTGAGCGTCCACATGTCAACAATGGCGTTATTATGTATTCGGCTACATATCATATTAAAATTACTGTATAATAGGCTACAAAGAGTTCACACAAAATTCTGGTGTACGGTATCCTTCCTACCGAACTTCACAAAGCACATAGATACTCAGCAACAACTCGAAATCGGCTAGAAGCAGAATGAACTTAAAGACACCCGCTTCGTACCTTGAGGTTTGGTATACCAAATAACTTTGGAGCAATTCTAACGCCAAAATTTTATAAAGTTTCCAAAATAAAGTTTTATAATGTTTTATACAGTTATTCATGGTACAGTCGATACGCACGTAACAATATGACGTAGACTGTTCTGACAGTTAAAGAAGGTTTTGTATTAGTTACAAAAGAAAACCGAAAGCACCTTCCAATCGATTCATAAACGACCTACTTTACAAATCGAGTAAAAATTATGAACTTCTTATTAAATAAATTTATTACATTTGCATATATGTTTTTACGTTTATTTATAATTTTGTAGCGCTTAAATTAATACTGTGGAGTAGATGTTTTATACATGTATAGGGAGGCGATATCTCATTGGACATCCTTATCTAAACTCTTTGTTATGCAAAAACGCCATCGTAAATAGTGTACATACTATATAAAAAGTGACACACTGTACGTTTAGTGTAAAAGTAAACAAAAATCTTTATTATCGCCCTTACTGCAGCAAAAACTAAATTAATTATGGCCTTTTATCGAATTAAAATTTTTCTTCAAGTTTTCGTCTTTAAACAAATGACAAAAAAGAGTTTATTAACAGTGATGTCCGTTATGTGTGATCCTTGTTTCATCGGTTACTGTAGGTTTGTTATCACCACAATCTCCTCACTATACGTAAACACTTTACAGCAATAAGGCTTTCAAATTAATATCTTCGCGTTGATAATGATTCGAAGTAACTAATAAGCCTATTTGAGCACTTAACCTATACAAATTATGGATGTGACTCATAACAACAACAGTATTAGGTATATTTTTGTCTTTGACTAATAAGAAATATGGTGTGATGCGAGGTTTGCTAGATAAAGACGTCACTGCCTGATAAGTTGTGTTATTTACACATTTTACTTTTTACAACTTCGACAGACTTGATCGTATCGTACGTTGCTGTGCTCCACTGTCTGCCAGTTAGATATTTCCTCAAGTGCTAGAGTTATTATACAGCATTAATTAGGATTTAGTAGGCAGTACAGTCTGACGCTTTCACCCGAGAAAACCGAGTTATTTGCTTTTCTAGGAAAGTAAGCAGTAAGAGAGAAAACAGTACGTGACAATAAATCAATTGAACAAGTAAATGTTTTTAATTGTCTAGGCAGTCTGATAATGTTTGATGTTAATTATGACTTGGAAAAGAAAATACCCATATTTAAAATTATATACGACACAATTATAAGCACTTTAAAAAATGAAACTCGCAGAGGTACGCTGCTTAAGTTTTGTAAAGTGATGGCAGTACCTGCTTTTCTCTATGGGTATGAAACCTGGATTTATATAAGGACTACCAGCGTATACAGTCCGTGGAATTGAAATTTCTGCGAGCTGTCGTTGGGTATAAGCTTATCGACCAGTAGATATTAGGGCTGAATTGAATGTATAGATTCTTTGAAGTAAAATAAAAGAATATAGACAGAAATGGATAGCCCACCTATAGCGACAACCATCAATTACCATAGCGCGGCGAGTAGGTGCTGCATTAGGATGCTGAAGACAGACAATCTAGACTCAGAATATGACGTCAGGCAGCTGCGTCAAGGTTATTGAAGTAAAGTTAGTCCGACTACAGGCTCAGAACCTGACAGTCAGACAGTAATCAAGTTTTGATTATAGGACAGAGTGATTATTGATTACACCAATATTGTAGCGTGACAGAAAATCCACTACTTATTAATTCAATTAAGATAATAAACAATAATTACATTACATATAATAATATAATATCGAATGAAATTTAAGGAATTCAAAGCAATAAACCACAATAAAATAAAGACCATCATAACATTATAAGATATACCACTATTAAAAATCAAAGAAATAATTAAGAGTAACTCATATTATAAAATCAGGAATTTACCCAGGAAGTTAGGAGCAGTAAACAAATTAAATACCACAATATCAAGAAGAAAGAATCAGTTTAGGAGTGGTGAAACAACAAAATACCCCAAACACAAGAAGAAGGAAAAGTAGAGTTTATTATCAGGAAGTAAACAATACCCTGAACCCTTTAACGAAGAGCAAAGTCAGTATCAGAAAATAAATTAGATACTCCAAACCAAACATCAGTCAAGATAACACGAAGTACCTTGGTTTACCCAAGAGTGAAGACAAGAAGAAGGAAGACCAGAAGAAAGACAAGAATGAAGACCAGAAGAAAGACAAGAGTGAAGACAAGAAAGAAGACAAGAAGAGAGGAAGAAATAGTATGGAAGAAACACCATTATAAAACCTATTATTAACTACCATGAACCCCAAACCCATAGAGACAATCAAAGAAAGTATAACATCCCAAAACCCTATAAAATGTAATTATTAATAAACCAAAAGTGTTGTATAGTGTGATAAGAGGTAAACCAACTAAAGCTATTGTGTGATAAAAAAAATAAACAAGTCTTAACAGTCCATGATTACTAAAGGTCTGGTCTGAGATAATAAGACTCAAAATATCAGAACCACCAGTGAAAGTGAACTAGTGCAAGTGTTTTTGGAAATACAATAAACTTAAAGTTGTAGTGATACTATGACTAGTTCAAAGGTTCAATTTATATGTATTTAAGGCATGGAAGAGACTATTACCATATGACTATTTGAAATTTATTATAATAGTATTAATAACAATTAAAATGGCAGAAAAATTATATGAAGGCGGAAACCAGTTTTTGAGCCTAGATTTCCAAAAAGAAAGAAATTTGGTAATTTCCACAAAAATGTCGACAGATATGGACTATAATATATCAATTTAAAAAGAATGAGATAATTAAACCAATGATAAGGTTCATAATTCATGAAGGTGATGAATAAACTAAATAAATTCCATATATAATGTATTTTTGTATCATGTATATTGGGAAGTCGAAACTATTTTAACAATACTTTTTCAAAGATTAACTGGGCCAGATTTTGACTAACGTGAAGGAAGTTAGTTCTTTGTTAATGATCAAGCCGAACAGTTTATGTGAGATTACGTTCCTTGAAACCGAGTAAAATGGAGTATTAAGGTTACCTAGTAAAATCAGTGAAACGAGAGTTACGTAAATAAAACACTTTTCCAATTAAAAACAAATAAAACATTGACCACAACAGTGAAAACAACATCAACACTACATAATACCAGTGCATAAAAACAGTAAAATGACATATTTGTGATAATTCAATCTACAACAGTATAACCGTTTTTTGCATAGTGAACAAAGAGAAGTGAACACCAAAAACATATAACATAATTAACACCAATGATCACTAAACACTATTCCAGAATACACCAAACAACATATTAGACAAGTTACACCAGTTCGGGGACATTTAAAACATATATGAAGGTAATTTTGCTGTGAGATTTTAACACGATGACTTTGCAATTAACCTCGTCATTTTTTTGAGCGGCCATCTTGGACATGCCCACCAGTGCCAACTACATTGAGTGACTACAGCGCCTGCAGTATTGGTTTGACAAAACAACAATATTACATATTTTATAAAATTTATTCACATTTTTGTTAGATAATAATTATTGAAACCACTTTATTTGTAAATGTTATACTTTCCCATACTGCCCTTCTCTGACTATTAATAATATAATCGCTCCAAGAACCTTTTTTATAATACTTGTAATAATTTTTCAACTGTATGAACAAATCGATTATTTCCTGAGACGGAGTCGACAATTGCTCACAATCGATTAAACATCGATCATTCCTTAATTCTGTTAATAAATCAATTTATTTCAATTGTTTGTATCTATAACTTATTTCACATGCTAGTTTAAGGTTTATTTATTAATGCAACGAGACTTCCTGAAGAAGAAAATATTTATAGAAAGTGAGATATTGGACCAGCACGAAAAATCATAAATCGATTGCTGACCGGAGTTAATCTGATTAACTCCGGACTTTGTTAAGATCTTCAAGAAGTGCTAAATAATTAATAAATACCTTATTAATTATTAAAATTTTTATCAAAACATTAAAACAGAATTATTTCTCAATTACAGACATCAATTAAAACATAAACAAAATTTGTTTTTTAAATACAATTTTTTCTTTGTTATCTTTATTTGTAAGGACTGCATACAGGGTCTTGTTACAATATGTATTAAAGAACAGAAGAAAAATCCACCTTAAATGTTCAAAGCAGCAAACATTTTTATATGCCCATATCTTGAACTAAATTTCGTAGAAGTAAAACAGTCTCCACTGCCGAAGTAGACACAGACTCATCAGTGAAGATGTTTCGTGCTGCCTTAAAACTACAAAAAGTAAGTGCCGAAGTGCTTGCAACTTGTTTCTGTATATTCATTTTAGTACTCATCATCTGTCTCCTTAGTTTTGGACACGCAAAATAATAACTGATGTTTTCACACGTAACTCAATAAAGTTTTATATACACCCTAAAAATCACGACTCCAAAAGGTGCAAACAAATCACGTGACGTACCCGCCAAATGCGCCCTCTGCGGGAAAAAACACGCTGAAAAGAATGAGTGTACTGTATGTATAAACGGCTTATTAAACTCAAGGAAACGACCTCCTTGCGTCATTACACAAACACGTCTGAACAGAGGCCCACACATTCAACACAACACAACAGAAGACGATAATTCCAAACGTATGGAATAAAACAGGCGGAGAATATAAGCACAAAAGAACAATAACTAAACCTCCCTTCTCCGATGTTCTACAAGGAACTAATATGGAATCTCACCAAAACACTCTGGTGTAATTTTGGGCCATATTCGCACAGCTCATTAACCAGAACACTCAGTATCCTCTCTAATCGTGTTAACAAACAAATAAGTTAATGGGTGCTCCAAAAATTTACATCACCATATGGGAAGCGAACGGTTTACTAAACCACAAAGAGGAAATAACCAGCTTCGTACGTGTCAATAAAATAGACGTCAGAAATAAGCTAGTTTCACAGAACAGACAGTTTTGCGAATACCACGTTACCTAGCTCACTACACCACTCATTCTGCTGCATTTCCGCGCGTGGTGGGGCGGCAATTATTATTTGTCACATCATTGAACACTATGTGTTACCGCCCATAAATCACAGAAATTCAAACTCCAGTAATCCATGTCAACGCAAAACCATAGTCGTTCACTTTATCTCCGGTCAGTATCCTACGCACTCGATAAGCACAGACGAATTTGAAACCATCTTCAAACGCCTGGGTTACAAATTTATCAGTAGAGGAGGTGAGAATGCAAAATATACAGACTGCACATCCAGAGTGTACAACGTCTAAAGGCAGGAACCCTGAAAAACCCATTACAGACAATGGCTACTCTTATCTCTCCAGCGGCGACCCAATATACTGGCCAACCGATAACCATCAAGATACCCGACTTAATCAACTTCTTTGTAATCAAAGACACACCATCTAATTACGTTCATATCAGTTCTTCCCTAAATCTCTCATCAGACCATTCACCTGTTAGACTATTGCTGCCTTCAAGCACTCGTACCATCCGCATAACCGAAAATCGTACCATCCGCATAACCGAAAACCCGAACTAATTACTAACAAAACGGATTGGATGCCCTTTCAAACATATGCGTATAGAAAACAATATAAATATACCTATTTAAGTAAAGCTACCAGAAGATCTTGATAAGCTCATGAATCACCTCATCAGCATTATTCAAGAAGCAGCTTGGTATTCCACAAGCCGAAGTCATCGCGAGAGAGGATTAAAAGAAACATTCGTCTGCATATAAAAGAACTTTTATTCGAGAAGAGAAGAGTCAGGAACAGATGTCAAATCAGTCGCAACTCCACAGACAAAACTACATTTAACAGACTTACTCGACATGACTTTGCTTAATATTACTTAATATCTTCGTAAATGAAAAATCGTAGCGTTCTTACTTTTTCTCAAAAACGTTATCTATACTGGTAACCTAGTGATCGCAAATTCAATGTACTGAAGATTTCAGTTTCTTACAGTTCAAAAGCAAATAAAAATGATGGTTAAATTTTATCAGAGAACAGAGATATGCTTGAAATCATGTTGATCGTACAAAAGCGACTCATAGCTACTGGAAAGAAAAAAAATAAATTAACGTATAAATTACGTGTTGTAGAGACAAACTCGTACTCCTACAATCTCATGTAATTAATGTACAGAGCCCTGTTAAAACGCTTTTTAATCCAACATGAGGCAAGAATCATAAGTGGGTGGTAGCATAAAAAGGCGCCCACTAAATGAAAAGGCATTACGCTAATAAAAAAAAAGTCTTTTTTACAGCGTGGAGATTTGTTATCATCTCGTTGAGTACACAACACTGTTTATTTACTAAAATGATTAACGTTACCGGTGCAGTAAAATTGTTTACAAAAGTCGACGTACTTTAAACAGTGAATGTAAACAATGACTTGCAGTTTGTGTAATATAAAATCGTAACCCTAGAACTTCTGCCCGTGAAAATGTTCCATAAAGTAGATCAATCCTTTCAACAAAATACGTCTAATATATATTACGTTATTATTTTCTATATAGGCATACGTAACTCAACGTTTCTTGCAGCAATTATATAATGTTATGATATTATTCAATATAGTTTCTTCTGCAAGTAGTGTATTGCGTTTTTGTCGTTTCAATACCTGACGCACGTTTCACTGAAAAATATCACCATCATCAGAGGTTTAAATATTTACTTACAAAACTCTGATGATGCTGATATTTTTCAGTGAAACGTGCGTCAGGTATTGAAACGACAAAAACGCAATACACTACTTGCAGAAGAAATTATATTGAATAATATCACAGTATTGTATTACGTTATGTACATTTCACTATATTCACGACTTTATTAAATCAAGGTTAATTACTTAGATTCTGGTTGTAGTTGTAGTTAGTATTCTCGCTACCAGAGTTCTGGACTCTAGGGCTCCTTCCTGATCGTGAAGAGCGTCTAGTGGAGAAGATAAGCGTTGTAGGCCTACTAGCCGCATTGCCCAAACTTGTTTAACCTATGGCTACATTGACCTTAACCCTGTCAATGGTATTTAAAGAGTAATTTTAACATTGAAATTGCCTCTGTAGAATATCAAGACGTACGCGTACTTATCTATTAACACTATTTCTATCTACTACACTTTGTTTCTCAACTATGTACACATTACTGGAGACGTAAAAACGTTCTTGTAGCCGGAGATAGAGTAACTGTGGATTTTTTTTTAAATATATATTTTCAGTAGTATGCACATGGGTGTCTTATGGAAATTTTAAATTAATAACTAACTCTGAGTTGTTCTAAATTTCCAGTTATCACAATTACTATTTTTCCTCTTTTCTGTCATAATACGTAATTATTTACTAACAAGCTTACAACATCTGTGGGGTGTTATGCTATTACGCTACTGAATTAACTAATCTGTGATTGCCGAGCCCTACGTTCTTTGAGAGCCAAATACAACAATCTGCCACGTGTTGGGCAGCCAAATACAAGATTTTCTTTGTATTGGGAGTTTTTGATAATTGTAATGCTAACAATAATGGATTAATTAATCTGTGATTAAGTAATTATTGAATATATTAATTTGCATAATGATCTCGTGTAATCAATAAATAACACGTTAATTACTTTACGTTAGCATAACTATTGCATGGAGACTCTAGTTGTTGCATTAATAAATAAAATAAAATAAACTACCATAAATCACTCAAATGCCATTACTTTCTCGTTCTGAGGTAATTTGACAATGATGAACGCATATTGATAAAATAAACACTTATTTATTAACATTATACCATTCATTAAATTCAATATATAAAATATGGATGATTCCCTGTGAATACATACATTCATAAACTCATGAAAGAACATAAAAGAACACATGTTTATACATCAAATTACAAGGTAAATCCAATACGTTGTTTGCTGAAAAACATATACATACATATATAATGCAATCGATATATAGAAACACAAATATTCAAACAATAAATCCTATACTAATGCGTTCATCGTATGCCTCAGATGGATGGCGTTAAATTATGTTTATCATGTTTAATTTAAATGCTCAAGGGGTGTTTCTTGAAAAAGAGACAGGACAGTAGAGTTTCTTATGATAAGAATAGCATAAAGATTACTTGTTTAGGTGAATTTATCCGATATTTCCATCGGCGTAACTCCTCTCTGCTGGATCATGTGTGGGAAGCTGTGCTGAGCTGTGACTGACACTTAACACACGCGAAACAGATTCACTCGCGCTGTGTGTTCGTATTAAAGTTCATCGTTAACTATGGTGTATATATATATGTCTGTGTATTGTTCAACGTTTGATATGTTCATTACTGTTAGTGTTTTGATGCCGCGGTGTAATTGTTCCACATGATATTGTATCGCACCGCAACACTGTATAATGTTATTATTTCGCCGTCCGGTATTACATCAACGAAAGTTCTACGCGTCGATTATTGATGTAAGTGTGACTGGTTAGTTCAATTCTGAATTAGAGTATAATAAATAATTCTATAATTGTTAAGCACTGGCGTATGTCGCATGTTTTTAGACACTGAAAGTACACTATTACCGGATACGCGCCAATATCGAAATGTCTAAGTCTCTTAGTTATATGACGCGTGGCAAAATTTCAAAGTCCCACTGCCGTCCGTATGTTAATCGAACTTTGACGACCGACTGTTGAAAATTATAAAGACTGTTCAAAGTATATGGTTGAAAAATTATGAGAGACTGTCCTCCCGCGTGCTCTGCAAGCAGTTTTTATCAAACATCGTGTACCACAATGCACCGTACTGGAAAACACGCCTCAAGTTGAACATGATAGGATGGAAGATCTCCTACCCTTAAGCCAGAGTGTCGTTCTTCACTTCCCATTCGACGTTCCCGTTGCTATGCTGGCGACGGTCCTCTCCACCAGGTCTCTGGGTAGATGCTGGGTTGTGATTGGATATCCTGTCTCCCCACGGGTTCGCGTCGAAAGCCTCCGTACTCTTTTCCTAGAACAGGAGAAATTTCATGCTCGTCTATCATGCCATTGTCTAAGCGTACTCCGGGTCTCGCTGCAGTTCTCACGAAAACAATGTGTCGTCTCTTGTTATTGTTCGCTGTGTTTGACCCTTTTTTTCTGAACGCTATCCTGGCGCAGCGTGACGTCGTTTCCAAAACGGCACACCTACTGCCTGTCGTAAATATCCGTTGTCGCCAGTAAGTCGTTCCCCTGCTGTTTACAAGTTCGATTCTATTATTTTAGGTATCGATGTCCGTCCTCGTATAGGGTATATACTATTGTGTGACTTACACTCTTTTTATTCTTTACTAGTACTCTACAAATTAACCCGGCAGTGTGTCCGTCACAGTTTCTCCTCTAAATTGGTACTTGACACAATTTCCATTATCTGACATTTGCAGGCTGTAAATCTCGTGTTTTAGACGAGCCTGTCACGGCCAACCCTGTGCCCTATTGTACAACTATGTGAAACGTACTTGCATTGTCTGAAGTAAACGTTCACTTGACACTTCTACACACATTTCTTTATTTATTGCTCGTGGGCTGAGTAGGTGTGTCATGCTGAATGTAACGTCTTTTCACTCACACTAAAATTTTTAAATTTTTGGTTGTTACAAGCTTCGTGAGGAAAGGTTGAACATTTTGAGCTAAATACATTTATTATTTGGTAAATTTAAATATTAGTTAATTTTTGTTATCGGAAAATTATGTAAACGCCGATTATTCTACAATTTGTTTTTAGTAAAATAACAATTGTAAAGCAGACACTAGGCCTATATAACGAACGCTATAGTTCCAAAACACTGCATTGGTTTTTAAATAAAATTTATAACCATAATGCCTAAGTGACATATAATTTAGCCCTAGGTTTAAATTTATGTATGTTTTCATAAATATCGATAGGCACATTTCATAAATATCTTGTACATTCCACAAATATACACACCTAATAAAAATATTTAAAGGTTTTTTGTAAACATAACTTACAGAAAAAACCGATCCAGAATTTGTAAGGAGAATTGAGAGATATTAACTTTGCCAAATTATTAAAGTTTTTATTTTGAATAAAATTTCTCTTAACTTGATCCCTCACATAGACTTTTATAATTTTCTAAAAATTTTGAGTTGCATTTTTGGCCCGTGGTGCCCCTAAGGTTAAAATTCCTTTTATAGTAAACGTTACATTCGGATTTGTGTTAAAATTCCCTTTAGCGATACTCAGTTGGATTTTTATAATTTTTGTCAAATTTTGGATGTCTTTATTTGGAACAGGTGTCCTAAAATGTTGAAATTTCTAAAACTGTACATTATATTGATTTTTGGTTACAATTCCTGTTACTTTTTACAGCACATTGTTTTATCTAAATTTTGACTCACTTTTAGACTGACATCCAAAAATTTTTTAATTTTTTACTTTAATTTGATAGTCACCATGCACTTTTCACAATTCTGATCCTCTCACATTTTTGGCTCACACCCTCTATTTTGGGGGGGGGGATCAATCTCAAAAACAATAGAGGTCTGTAGGACAAAAGTATGATATGCATGCCAAGTTTACAGAAATCGCTGAATGCGTTCAAAGTTATCTTGAGTTAAACAGACAGACTGACAGTCAAATGTTAAACGGTCGAGTTAAAACTGAGAACTCTCATAGCTCGTTCAATAATTATTATTTGTAACTATTTAAGTAGTTATAGCATTGCATTTTGTAGGTAATTCTTACGCTTCGGAACTTTGACTAAGACGTAGGCTATTTCGAATTTCAACCCATGAATTTGATCTCAATTTTATTGATTCTTTAAAAAGGATTAATCTCAGTTGAAAACATCCAGCCTTTACCTTGTTCTGTATTTCGTTCAAAGATTGTAGTTTTTATGTGGGCATCTGTCCGTGTGAGAATTTCTTTTGTAAACTGAATCTGCGGAACTATGATGAACTGAACGGTTACCAAATAAGGCCGGTTAAAGTCACATCCTTTTCTTCTTTCTCATTTCCTATTTACACTTTACGGTAGTGGATCCTTGTCTGTCTTCTGTAGACCTTACTCTGTCTTGTCGTTTGTCCCTTTTCCTTAATTTTGTTCCCTCTGCTTTTGCTACTTTTACCTTCCACATTTTGGTTAAGTCTTTAGCCTGCTTAGCCTATACGTTCAATTCAAAGAAGTGTTCTGATCTACATTCTTGATTGAGACGTACACTAATGTAGATGTTTCCTTTCTACTTTATTAACAGTCAGTGTCGTTTTTGGTTTTTCTCTCACATTCTGATTCGTATTATGTCTCTTCCAATTTTGTCAATTACTCTTCTTAGCATTTCATCTCCCCTGTTGTTACTTTCGACTGAATTTGTCTATCATTGTCCAAGACTGCTCCATATAATAGAGTTGGATTTATACACAGTCGGATATTTGTTTTGTTTTTACTATAAGCACAATTTTTAAACGTCGTTAATATAATCACAATAAACATTTTTTTGTATATTGTTGGGATTATGTTTTTATCAGTGGAATGAGTAAGCACATTTTAAATTCAAACACGTGGTCGTGTTTTGTGTAACATGGAACTGTAATTTGTAGCAGCTTGGAAGAACGAGTGTGATTTATAACAATTTCTATAATCTAGAGGGAGACACAGGTTTACACTAATAAGAATATATTCTGCTTCACAGTATCTACGAAATACCGGCACAGTATTACTCTACTCTATTCCTACAGTCGCCTCTTGCTACCGTAGTCGTAGTCCAACAGGAAAGAATAATTGTTTTCAGATTCATAGGCATTATTTTTTACATTGTGTATAATCAAAATCAGTTAATTTTTAACTTTCAGTAACAGTAAGTGACACTGTAGATTACTTTTGTAGATTCTTCTTCTTCTTCTCTTCAGC
This sequence comes from Magicicada septendecula, assembly GCA_034769895.1. Lineage (NCBI taxonomy): Eukaryota > Metazoa > Arthropoda > Insecta > Hemiptera > Cicadidae > Magicicada > Magicicada septendecula. Next base: position 198,803,077 of record CM068369.1, read on the forward strand.
GGCGCGACAACCCATTACTGAATCAAGGCCTCCTCCAACAGCTTCGGCCAGTTGTCCCGGTCAAGTGCAGCTGCTTTCCAGTTTCGGGACCCAAGGATATGGCGCACATCTTAACCTGGTGATTTCGGCGTCATATTTGTAAAACTGACTGGCTGAGAAACTGATAGATTTCTGCACATAAAAGAGTTTGACAGATGGGATATGTGAATTCTCCGATCCAACCCCCAACCTGGAGGACCAGGAACTTTGATTTCGGGGTGCTCTTCCCCTAAAGAGTTGCTTTTGCCTCAGCTGATGAGCTCTCTCTGCTCGGTTGCAGTAGGCTAACTGACTCAGCCCTTGTGTGCAGCCGTTGGGCTACTATAGCCTCCTCCGCCTCCACACTAGATGCACACCCTGCTGCCGATGTGCACCATCCTGTCAGGCCAGGACCCAGGATACCCCCAGACTGCCCTGACAGAACCCCCATCTCTCGTTTTCTTACCGATCCACTCCGCCGAAGGGATTGGTTACCACAACCTTGGAGTGGATTGTTCGGCGTAACAGGGCCCACCGACGTGTAGGTGAGAGTGGAGTTGGGGTGGAGAGGCTCGTGCATTTCTCTTCTATGAAAGCATATGTTCGCGTCACACCCCCTTTGGACCCCACTTTTGTAGATTACCTCAATAAAAGTAAACTGATGGATGTATCCTTCATTGACACAGCGGGCGCATGTAGCTGCCCTTGGCCTGTTCAGTCACTGTCGTCCATCCATATTGGTCTTGAGCAAGGGAGATGTTTATCCTAAGCTGCTTGAGATCACTCATGATACTGTCTCTCCGCTGTCTCCTAGGCCGTTCTATAGGTCGCACCACACAAGGAGAACTCTCGTCAGAATTGTCGATGTTTCGACAATATTTATTCTCATCTTCATGATCTGTGCATGAATACAGAAGAAAATGTCAAACACAACAGATCAATTATTTGAGTAAACGTGTTTGTGTATATGAGTGTGTGCGTAGATGTTTGTGTATATGTGTGTGCGATATAGTGTGTATCCTTGTATATGTGAAGGAGTTGAAACAGTTTATTTTACATCATAAAATGTTTTCTTAACGTTCACTCAAATAACTGATCTGCTGTGTTTGACATTTTCTTTTGTATTCATACACAGGTCCTGGTGATGAAAATAAATAATGTCGAAACGTCGATACAAATAATTTAAAATTTGTGTTATACTTTTTGAGCGATCCTCACAAACCCTTCACCGAAAAATTCATTGATTGACGGTCACTACGAATTTAAGAAATTATAACAGAATATTATACACGTGACTGGATAAGTACGTAGTGTAAGATAGCATGCCCCTCAGGAAGTAAGACTTGTTTTTAGTACAACCTGTCACAACCCGATGTAAGCTTGTAATAATAAGTCAACTGAGGGAGTTGAAGTGCGTGTATTGAGACGTAATATGCCCAGTGAAACGTGCCCTTTAGTTCGCCTCAACCCAAACATACACTGAGCATTATTATGGTTATGGATGGGCCTACCATCATTCACTTTTACTCCTATCAACCGAGATCTCGTTGGACCCGACATAAATTAGACAACGGCCTTAGAATCTCTCTGTCTGTCTGTCTGTCTCTCTCTCTCTCTCTCTCTCTCTCTCTCTCTCTCTCTCTCTCTCTTCCCTCCCTCTTTCTTTCTTCCCTTTCCTCTTTGTATATTTCTTACTGTGTCAATATGTATCTCTAATTATTTAAAAGAAGTTTAATGAGGAATGGAAATAGAAGAAGTGGAGAAATGTGCGAACATTTGACATCAAAGATAACATTTATTGAACAGTAGTGTCTTAAGGACGTGAATCGCTACAACAAAGAACTCTTTCTGTACAACTTAACTGAAGTTGTAAGACTAAGAGTTACGTAAGATGCATGTAATGTCGATAGTTTTTGGTTGTTGGTCCTAAAGAAAATAAACGAGTTCCTCTAGTTTTGTTTTTATAAAGTACGGTTTACTGCTTACTGTTACAGTGACTGTAATACGTATAGACCTAAATTGCATTCACTTTTACAATAAATATCAACCGCTCTATGTAATGCATTTCCTTTGAATATTGTAAACTTTCTACGGAATACACCAACTGTTTCATGAAATTCTGTACAGTACGATCAGCTCAACTGCCCCTCTTCAAAACAACCTCGAAAATGATAGTCAATAACACTAAACGGACTCCGGTACTTGCTTTAACTCTGTCTGTCTGTCTCTCTCTCTCTCACGCGCGCGCGCCCACACACACACACACACACAAAACACCATTCATGAAAGAATAACAAATGTATTGTAAAGGCTTCGGTCGACTCTTTTTATATGAATCCGAAACATGGCTACTGTCAAAGAATGACTTATTCCTTTTAGCAGCGGAGATGAAATTCTTAAGCTTGTGAGTATAGAAGGACCTTCAGGAAACAGTACAAGAATCAATTATACTGGTTATACTGGTATATTAAAGATTCTATTAAAGACTAAACATTAAACTTTAAAAGATACTAGGCCTAATGGATAAATGATTAAATTCAAGTGAATTCAAGTCTACAGAATAAATTTAAATTGATTAAACATATTAGATGGAGTTAAAGCATAAAAACTACTTAAGTAAATTTAAAATATAAACTTTGAAGAAAAAAGAAATATTGAAAGACTATGTAAAACTGAACTAATTGTACATATACATACAGAAAATATGTTTCAGTTATTTTAAAACAGATGATACCACCTAAGTAGAAGACTGTTTGGAAATAACATCTGGTTAATTTTAGAATGAATGGATGTATTTTAAGTGAGTGGTTCATATTAACCAGTATCCAGGTCATGTGCATGGATGAAATACGATTTTAAATTTACCAATTTTATCTGTATTGCGTGACTACGCCTAGTGGGAATTACGTACCACTTGTCTCGTCATCAGGTTTGTCGCTCGGTGGAGGTCGTCATAACATGAAATAAACGTTCTCTTACCACACACAAAACTGCCTTCACTCGGGGACAACACAGCGATAACCTGATGATGAGGCGACGTAATTGGCACTCGGCGAAATCACACAATACGGATAAAATTGGTAAATTGAAAATCGTGTTTTAAATAAACGGGTACATGTCATAGCAAACTGCACGGTACACGAGCTGGACTATGTAACGTGGCTTTGATTTACGGCCTACCGCTACGTTAAACGATGAGACAGAAGGCTTAGAGTTATTACTGCTGCAAACAACTCAGTACGGTGTTGTGGAGGGGAATGCATTGTGATTCCGTTGTTTCCCACCGCAGTCTAGCTTTGATTGTGTTCACAACCGTGAAGTCGAACAGCAAGGACACTGTTTGGGTATTTTTATACATAGTATCATTTCATGAGTGGTGTGTGTGTGTGTGTGTGTGTGTGTGTGTGTGTGTGTGTGTGTGTGTGAGGATGCGTGTGAAAACGAAACACAGCTTGTCACTGTTGTTTCTATTACATGTGTTAACGAAGGACAGGCTATGCAAAACCGAATTCAGGAAAATAGAACCTACTTTTCGAGTAATAGTTTTTGAACTCTGAATACATATTTGAGACGTAAGCTGGGATAAACGATTTTGTTTGCGAAATACAACTTCATTTTGCACGTTTTGCGTAGTTATTAATGTAAATTTTTTTAGAACGATTTATTTTGTTTTCATTGTCAACGAATTTGCACATTAACGCTAGCTAATTTTAATGTTACGCGGGACACTGGATAATTTAATGTGGATCAGGTTATGTAGCATTTACCCTTTCGTGAAATAATCTCTTCGTACGCTTTCCACGTGAAAAGAAGTTCTCATCACACGCGCTAGGTGCATTGTCATCTGTAGGCCTATACGAATCGTATGTATCGATATATGAGTCTCGATAAATCGATGAATGTTTTGAAATGTGTGTCTGGCTGTATATATATACTTTTGTATGTTTATATATTGCGTATTGTAAAACGATAAACATTGAAGAATGTAGTTACACGGACAAGAAGCTAGGAAGTCGATCTTTTATTTTCAGATTTAAAATGTTTCTATTAATGGAAGGTAGATCTACAAGCAACGGCGAGACGTCTGCTATTTACTAACATATATAACGAATTTCTTTCCACTGTTTTAACTAGGATATTCTACAGGTCCTTCTTGACAAAAATGTATCTCGGCTGAAGTCTTATTTTACGGCTAAAAGTGATTAGTCATTTATTAATATGAAGCCTCTCCAAAATAGTTCTCAGCCATCAAATCAGTGCCTTCTGATTAGGCTAAAAATTGTCTACAACAATGATTGATAATTTGTTTATAACTTATAACTTACTAAATATTTCTCTGCTCCATACACACGTAATATTTGTCATGTTCCATTGTGTATGAAATATAACAATGTTTTTCTTAAATTATGTAATAAAAGGTGTTGCCATATTGCTGGATTTATTTTACATTATTAAGCAGCCAATGTTTGTATATCTTTCTCGCAAATTACATAATCTCTTTAATTCATTCAGTAAAGTAGCCTGTACTTTATCGAGTGACGTTATCACGTGTTTAGATAAACCAATGAACGCGTTATATGAATAACATATTTGTACAACACATGTTACTGTTTTCATTCATTATAGGCCTAATACAATTAATTTTACAGTCAATTTTTTAAATTATATTTGTAGTAACATGTATCCAAACTATATCCGGTTCATCGTCAGTGGCGCAATGAACGATATCAACCTACGCTATTGTGAGTGCTGCATCATTGTTGAAGCATTCTGATATCGATGATCGTAGCTTGACAGAACAACTAATATTTATATTCCAATAGTTTAAAATTAAATATAACTTTTCCCCAAAACCCTTTATTACTTAAAAGTAATATGTGATTTATTTACTTTAATCAAGAATTTTCAACAATGGCGGTTGTGGATGGGGGTCTGTGGTCTCCAGGGAAAACTGTTGGGGAATTCAGCTTCACATAAATACCGAACTGCCTTATGTCTTTTAATTAAACTTTGATTAAATTTAGGAATGTCTATAAAACCCTTAAAACTTTACTTTGTGTATTATATTTGGTATTCGTAACATTACCTACAATAGTAAGAGATAAGAGGTTTCATTCGCAGTTTACAAAATATTCATTTATTTCAAGAGAAAAAATTTACAGGCATTGCACAAATGCAATGCACAGAGAAGGGCATTGAAAATGCTTCAATAAATCTAAAAAATATATATATTTATGTTCATTCACCAATCAATGAATTCATTCTTCATTTACCAATGTACAGATTATAAGTTAAATGTAGTCGCATTCATAAGCGAAATTTTATATGTGTACTACGTTATTGACAACAAAGAAGTAGTTTCTATGGAAACTCACCGGTTCACATTTTCGATAACGCACCAGCGATCGGCCGCAAATGTGCGACACGTCCTTATAAAGATTTTCAGTGTTAAAAGATTTTATTTCAGGGACAACGATTTCTGCCACCTATGTCAGAATCACATTCTGGCACCTGAGATAAAAAGTCAGATCATAAATTTAAGTTTACTTTCATCTTTTAACTATCAGCTACAAGAAGCATGTCACAAGAACCCAGACTCCGTAATTCTTCTATTAAATTTAATTTCTGAACTTTGAAGTCACACTTTAAATTTTCACGTTTGATATTAACATGTCCTAATTACAATGCATATTTCATACTGTCAAGTCGTGAGTATCATTCTAAGCGTTCCGAGACATTACGATTCGACTATATTAGAGTTTAGCTACTTTTAGATGCCACTAATGTCAAAAAGCCAAGTTGTCTAAATGAAGTACTTCTATTCTTTTTTCGATTTTGGCCTACTATGGACCACATGAATAAATGTCTTAATGATTTAACTTCATTTCTCGCTTTCTGCCCTTCCAGTATTCTTTCATCCTTCCATCACACGTTCCCTTCACCTTTCTTCTGTCCAGATAGTTATTATTTGTCATTTCTCTTTTTTCTGACTACTCCCATTTTTATAACTTTTCCCCCAAACATATTCTTTCAAAGTATCGTCTTTTGTAAGCTTCATTTCTGTGAGATCCTTTTTTAATTCTGAGAACCAACGGATTTGTGTTCTAAGTTTTTTATCAAAACAATCGAATATTCTTCTTGCCAGCCTTTCTCGCTTCATTCGGACCAACTTTCCATTAAATGTGATCTTTCTTTTCGTAGTCGTAACAGAAATATTTTCATTTTCCTAATAAAGTTCTTTGTTGTTTCCTTTTATCCATTGACTTCCATTCTTTTTTGGGCTAAGATTTTTCTTAGTATTTTTCTAATCCCTCGGTTTCTCCTTTTTAATTGAGAGCTAAAACTCTTCTCCGCACAGGTATTTTGGTTTTATAACTGTGTTCAATTGACGGATGAACACTTCCGAAGGGACAAAGAACCACTGTTCCCTCTTTCTGGATGTCGGTAAACACTTCACGTATGGTAGCATTTGGTTCGTTCGTTACAATCGCTTTAAACTAAAGAGAAAATGCGCCAAACCGACACACGTGTAGGCCTGTTTCTCAGTAACGGGTGAAGCATGTTCTTACTATTCCCAATTTCATGACGTGTAGTTGGGTGCAATCTGTGTTAATTTAATTTCATAAGTCTTAAAACTTCAGACAGTTCCCAAATAGTGTTTTGTTGTATTTTACTGACTCGGTGAGTAATTTCTCTCATTTATATAATCTTATTCTAAGTAATATAAACATCAAAAATACGTATTTGTTTTATTTTTATGTTGACTGGGATTTCTTATGTTGCGGTAAAACACATAGTCTATGTTTTAGGGGTTCTCAAACCGATACTCCTTGATTTTGTATTTCCCAAAGCCGACTCACCTTTGTATTTGTACAATTATTAGACTACCTTTAGGCTAATAATCATAAAGTCCCGTGCTAGCACTTAATTAGAATAACTCTGTAATATTGTGTTGCAGGTGTCCTAATAAACGAATTAAAGTTAGGACATAGTCAACTGATAATATGGCATTAACTATAAAAGACTGGAGTGATATTGTGAATCTAAAGTGAACAGCCCTAAACAAAACTAAACAAACTTAAAAACAATCAACTTACTAAACTTAAACTTAACTTATTAATCTTAGTAAACAAAATTAATAAAACTTCATATTACTTTGAATTTTGCTTTTCCTTTTGTTTGTTTGTTTTTTATTTGAATGATACATATGTCGGTTATGGAACCCATTTTCGAGATACAGCAATTTCATTCGTTTCTAAAAAAAATTTCAGTTCTAGAAAGTCTAAGGCTCTATTGGAAAAATTTTTAATTGAAGATAATTACTAGGGCTACTATTCATTCAGAAGTCGCATCACACAATGGGGAAGATAGGGAAATACATTGCGTAGGCCTATATGGGGTTTTTGGTCGTATGTGCTGCGCGACCTAAACATTTACTCGTCCAAAAACTAAAGTTAGAGAATTATATTTTCAAACTTCCGTATTATCAAAACCGTTATTCTCCATCGCTCCACAAATTTTTGACCATAAACAAAAACGTAAAAAACTATAAAACCAATAGGCCTAAATAGTAGCCTAGGGGTACATTTCAACAATTTAGTGAACTTTATAACTTGTCGTATTTCTGTTGTTAGTTAACGTAAACGGCTCATTTTTACTTCGATTTGTGTCTTGAAGTATCCGTAAGGTAAAGAGTAGTTAATGTTTTCAGCTTTTTTACATGTTTTAACAAAAAATTATTTATAACGTTTGGTTACGATTTTTTCGAATTACGACATGAAAGTTGGCCTGTGTGGCCTGAGAAATTTTTTTGGTATCACAGATACGAACATAGTGTAAGCGAATGAAATGATGACAATCGATTAGGCCTATATGTAATTTTAATTTAATTTTCAAGTCTCTATCTTAATACATTTAGAATATATATATATATATATATACTAAACTCCTCCCATCTTCAGCCTTCGCCATAGGCGAAGGCTGAAGATGGGAGAACAGGACCTCCCGAAACATGTCCCTAAAGGAAAAAAAAATATAAATCTTGAGGTAAAATAGTTATAAGTATTATAGTATTATATACATCAAGAAACGGACTGTAGCAGAAAGTGATTAAAATATAACAGTACATATGACACCACATCCACCTAAGTACTGAAAATTAAGTTAAAGGCGACCACTAGTAAAAATAGATTAAAAGGTCTAGAATACCACCAAGTATACTGAAGAAGAAAGTACCATAAGTTTAAATAAGTGAAGCATCATTGAAAGGAATTCACTAGTAAATGCACCAATAAAGAAGAAAGAAGAATAAAGACGAGACAACTGACATACTATACCCAATAGATCAGTGAGAAGGACACAAGACAACAAAAGAAGAAAGAAAAATCAGTGAGAAGGACACAAGACAACAAAAGAAGAAAGAAAAATCAGTGAGAAGGACACAAGAAAACAAAAGAAGAAAGAAGAATCAGTGAGAAGAACATGAGCACTAAAGAAGAAAGAAGAATCAGGGAGAAGAATACAACAATGACCACTTCAAGAAAGAAGAAGGAAGAAACAAGGTGAAGAAGACAAGTGAAAACCACATCATGTATAAAAATAAACAACAGTAAGAAGGAGATCAGTGAAGAAAGAAGAAGGAAGATAACCAGACCAAACACAAGAACAAGGGAAGGAAATTGAAGTATAACAAACTAACATAAACCTTTGAAAGAATAATTGTATTAAGAAGAAGGAAGAAATGTTAATTAATTACATGATATAAATCCCTAAGCTGTATGGTAAAGTCAACACTGACCACAACTCATTTAATGAATACATTCATTGTCTATATGAAACACATTATTGTAAATAAGGACTAAATATTGTAAATAAAGAGTCACAAGCAAACTGAATGAGGACAAGATGAGTTTATGATAGCTAAATGATGTGTAGTTATAGAATAAACAGAGGAATAAGTCCCAAAATAGTGAATGACCAATTGTACAGTGGGAATGATGTTCATACAAACCCACTAATTATCAACAAATAAGATAATACAGGAGTAAACTAAATGTGAACTATTGATAACCAATAACCAATGTACAAACATGGAATGTAAACCAGTCGAATAGACTAATATAGAAATACACAGCCATAAACAACACATTACTGCTCACTGAACCTATAACATAACCTAATCTGGGCATCCAGTTTCCAGTAAAACTTGATGAAAACTAAATCAAAACAATGTTAAACCAAAATGTAATGAGCTAGGAAGTAAATAGAGCATATAAGGAACGTTTTGTACACGATAGCTAATAGTATAACAGAATATAAAAGCTATATTTATGTAATACAAATATGACAATATGCTTGTAATGGCAAAGAGACATTATGCAACCAAAATCATGTTATAAACACATTATACAAAGATAGTAACTCAACTAATGACCTGATGTCAGACAGAATACTGTTCATATGAGCAAATGCAACCAAAATAACCATCTAAATAGTCTATATAAATGTAATTACAACTAAACCATTGGGACAGCTAGCTGCAAGTAAAATTTACAGCCACCAAACCTAGATAATAACAGAATTAAATGCAGAGTGAACTGCATCACAATAACGATAAGGTCATTGTGACTATTTCAATTATCAATTAGAAAATAATGCAAATAAAATGTGTAGGATACCAAGCATACAACCAGGTAACTCCATATAAGCATGGCAAGCCTAATTAATAAGTGATAATTAAGGCACTAAACCAATAATGTAGGGAAAAAGAACACTGCCAGTAGTGACTTAACCCATCGATATTTAATTACACCATGTTAAAATTCAATTAAATACTCTTATTGCTAGGGAATAAGAAAAACAAAAATGTATGACAATAGGTTTAAGTGCGAATCTATGAAAACGGACATAGTGCTAATATTAAGACATAGTTTTAAGGGAAAATTGTACAGTAATTTAAGAACGAGATATTACCATAGAAAATAGAATAAAAACCATAAAATATTGATAATTAATGGCTTAATGGATACTAAGTATAAATGCTAAGTGCTAAGTCAGCTAACCCTAATCAGAAATATATGATGAGGGGGTTCAAAATAATCGTCTTTAAAAATCATGAACAATGAGGGTAATCACAACACCATCAGTACAATTATAAGGAAGATATTGGACTTTTAAGAATAATTGTATTATGCTCAGCCCTTTCGCGTGGGTATGTGAACCATGATTTCTTAATCTTGTTCCCAAAGACTGACGCTGATGAGAGCGTCTGTTTTGACGAAGTCTACCGTAAATAAACGAATTAAAATAAACTGACCAATCAGAGCTTATAAAAAATCCGAAATTCATCATTCCGACAGAGGAACCAGAGACAGTCTTTTAACAACAACGAAGCGAGCTGCATGCTCGTCGACGCTCCAGAAAAACGTGCTTTTGACAGCAACCAGGCGTAACCAAATTAACCTCAAACTGAGATATAGGTTACATACATTGAAGAATCAGTGCAGTATATTTACAAGTGTACTTTATTCGGAGTTAATGCGCATAGGAGTGGATGCAGTGTAGTGATAAAATTTAAATAATTAATTAATAATTTTTAATTAATTAAAAAGTGTTAATAATAAAAAAAGTGTAACCCTTCGAACGACAAGAGACGCAAGTGTTCATACCCACAAATATAATGTTATGATTAGATGATAAGAAAGATAACTGAACGCTAAAAGCGATTCAAATTAACCTATAGAAACAATTCAATTCCCTATTCTTAACAGAAGGGATCTGATGAATACAAATGAACAATGTCGAAGTTGAACGATTTGAGTAACGACAATTTCAACTATTTGTATACTATAAATATCTAGAATAAGTAAAGACATTGTAATATCAATGAAGAGTGTATGTGCTCTTATGCTATTAGCAGATAGGAGTATGAAATATTTTGTTACTAAATTCAATTAAGAGTTTCGCCAGAGAGTGATAACTACAATAAATGAGTTACCTTTACCTGAAATAGGAATATCCAATTTTACCGATGATCTTAGTACCTGACACTGGATTATCACAATTACTATTAATTAATAATAAATATTTAACCACTTTTAACCAAACAAGGTTGGACTAAACGATATTTAAAGCATATGCCTAACCATGAACAGTAGTTCATATTTTATCTTTTTTAATTAATAATCAATGAATTCTTATCTTATATGTTTGTTCTAGCCGTAGCAATTATTTCAAATAAGTGTATTTTTCAGTCTAAAAGAACCTACTACTTTTATTATTATGATTATTAATAACATTTCAAGTCGAATAATACGACATAACCTATATGTTTGTCAACACACGTTTTATAACTAACCAGAGGCAGTCATGCCAACTTGAACTTATCATTTGTTTTAGAGTCCATGTTCACTTTTAAAACATTAATTGTTAACCAGAAGGAAGAGCAAAACGTATTATTGTATTGAATTTCACTGTGTTCGAATTGAATAAACAACCATTATTATTTTTACCAGTGAAAGAGTTGACCTTTATTGTATCAGTAAATACAGCTTAGAGGAGGAGAACGAGGCGGTTGGTACCATGCTTAGAATGCGAATCATTCAAATTGAGTGATTCCATGTTTTGTTTACAACCGCACAGACCTATATATTTATAATATTATAAAGTAATATTATACATGAGTTACTATGAATGTCATGTCTATGTATGTGTATGTTAGTATATAGGAAGAAAACTACTGATCTCCTCACAACCGCTGATCACCAAAGAGTCGACGGAACTTCAAGTGGAATAATCCTAACAGTGAATATAATACATAAATTTAAACCATTTAAACAGACAACTAATACGACGAAAGGAGTGTAAGTAACCGGCTTATTCAATCCTGGATTCAACAATAGGTTGAATTGAGGGGAATAAGTCACTAAACCGTCAAATAATAATAAAATCCGATATTGAATAATAACAATTAGCCGAGTGCAAGACCCATTTTAAGTAAAAATAACCCTGAGACTAAATTATAATAATAAATATAAATAATATTTTAAACACCGGCATTGGTCTCATTACAATATATATATATATATTGTATATATATACATATATGTATATACATATACATACAATTTTCTTTTGAAAAGTAAGTACAACGCGCCGTTAGTGTTTGGCGCCTCATTTCAAGAGGACTCCATCCTGATAAATCAGAAAATGAAAATGAAATTAGTATACATGAAATTCGGCACATATTAAAGTAAAAATAATTTTGCATATCCGATTCACCGCTTAAAAACGACCAATAAACCAAATGGGATATCGGTGTTGGCGCCATTTCTCTTAACTTCATTGTCGTTTGTTGACAGTATTTTTGATATTATATTGTATGTTACATACTTCCCTTGTTTCCTAAAAATATTAACTTTAACTCGAGTCATTTCTTTTTTACCAGGAATTGTGTGCAGTGAAGAAGAAATGTATCTGAGGAACCAGCTGACTCTGATAAACAAAGTACTTTGTCTATTTACGCAGCGCAGTCATATACACTGTACGGTAAACACGCTTCAAAGTCTGAGTCATAGCTATAGGTAAGACATATTGCAAAGTTCCAGATCATGACGTTTTTTTAATTATTTCTACAGCTATCTTTAATTCCTATTAGAAAGTTTATTTTCAGCTAACACAGTAGCTGGACTAGTATTTTTATAACAATAATAAAATAGCGCCGACATTACCCATGTGGTTAAAGCATGGTAGCCTCACGTGTGAAGTCAAGCGCCTGAATTCAAACCCTGTAAGGATGACCACACCACGGCTTAGTGACCGTCAACCTCTACAGTCGTAAGGGTAGGCAAAGGGTAAAGATTCGATTTGAATACTGCACGGATAAAATACGGGAAGTGCGCAGTGAAAATAAAGTACCATTACTGAGCAGAACGTTTCGTTTAGTCTATACGTTTAGTTTCCTTTTAACATGATAATGTTTTTAGGCTGGGGGTCATTCCACAAAATGCGTGATGCAAAATGTGTAACGTCATCGAAAAATGTAACGCTCCAGGTGATCTTAGTAATAAATAAATTTGGTCACAGTGAAATAAGATGCATATCAGTGTATATTGTTCAGTGTTAGTCGTGATGTCTTCCATTGAACGTGTGCGACGCCTGCGTCAACGACAACGCGAAGACAGGGATCGTGAAGAATTAAATGAATTCTTGATGAATACTCCGTTCTCATCAAATACAACTGAAGATGAGAAAATTCGAGCGTTTCAAAACAAGAAACAAGAAGAAAAGAAACGAAAGAATGCTGCGATAGCCAAGCAATATCGCCAGAACAAGAGATTGAAAACTGAACAAACAGGCGATATGGAACAGAAGAAATTAAACGTCGAGCGAATTAAACAATATCGTCTTCGTAAAAAAAATGAGATGGTACTCAAGAAAAATGAAATCGAAGAGCTTGAAAAGAAGAAATTAAATGCTGAACGAAATAAACAATATCGTCTTCGTAAAAAATTGAAATGGAACAAAAACGAACCAGCACAGTCGTGAATCGGTCAGAAATCCGTACGAAAATCGCTGAACAGGAGAGTCTGCAGTTTATGCACATTATACGTTTCGAAAGCCTAAAAATATTATCATGCTTCGATGTTTCCGTTTCGTCGAAATTCTTCTTTTTTTTTTTAAACTTCCTTCTCCGATTCTCAGCGAGGTTCACATTATCCATCTTATACTTCTTCGGTAATTCTTCACTAATACAGCAACCTTATAAACGCCCTTAACATAATTCACAAATTACACGATAATGTCACAGAATCGTAATTACCAAAAATTGTCAGTTGACATCACAACACACAGACCAAACGGCAGCATTATTAGGCATATAGCTTATTATTTCGCTGTTACAATTAAAAGGACCAACGGACCAACTTATGAGCTGTAAAGACAATTAAAAGCTGTATCTACTTATGAGCTGTATAACTCATCAAAGTTATATCGGTGCTGTTAGAACATTCCCGTCTAATGTTGCCTGATTCCAGAAACTCTTTTTTATGCTGTATTAAGGTCTATGATTACATTATTCGACTTCTGCGTCGCCGTGATGATAATGTACTCAGTGATGAAAGTCGTTAAGCTTACAGCGCGAATTCGTTTATGATTATGATTTTGATCTCAGAGTAGCCTTTCATTGTTCAGCTGTTATTTATACTTCACAAGCACGCGCGCGCGCACGCACACACACACACACACACACACACACACACACACACACACACACAATAATAGTAAGTGGTCCATTTTCATAAATCATGAATTGAATTCATACATCATTCAATCGTTTGAGGTATAGGCCTGTTTATAAATGTTAAGTTTCAAAATAAAGAGTGAATTGTTTTGAGGTAAACCGAAGTATTTATAGCCTACTACTCTGCGAATGACTACCCCGTCTAGGAATGGTATAAGGAATTTTTTATTTCTAATTCATACGTAGGCGTACCTACACGTTGTAGTAGTAGCTACAGTATTCAAGTGTTCAGAGAATTGAGTTATCTTTTCTTTTCCGTGTTTTAAACTGTAACTATATCATCGATATATCTTACCAAAAGTATTGTCAATATTTTTCTGAAATATCTGTATGTTCAACGAATCCAAGCACATGTTCGCCAATTCTGGGAACAATGATGAGCCCATTAGATAATTCTTCATTTTGAGAATAAAGTCTATTTTTGTACTGAAACTTTACTTTTATTTTCTAAGTTATGTCGTTACTTCCTCAGCTTTGGAGAACTGGTGTGCAACACGCGTATACTTTGTCAAGATTAGAACCAAAAAATGTTATGTTTCATGTATGCATGGGTCAGCCTTTGAGGTATTTCCAAAAACGGTTAGGTTCCTAGACAAACATCGATTAACACTAATGAAAAGCATTAACGAAAGAATTAAAAATATGTTTAAATTAGTTGAACATTTGTGGAATAAATTAACATAAAATTCTGTGGAACGACGTAGATATCGTTAAAAGTGGAACCAATACGGTACTAAGAAAAAATTACTACAGGCGCCCTTCCGAGGCTGTTAGTGATTATTGTACCATATAAGCCTCTTTAGTAAAGATGTGTCCAGGAATTGCTGATGGAAGATGCGGGAGTAAGGCAGGCCCGGATTTAGGTGTCCTGCCGCCCCTATTGTTAGCCCCCCCCCAAAACAAGTGACTCCTATAGGCCTATATTCAATTCTCCTTGACTGCTGAATTTGGCCATAATGCAAGTGCTCAATACAAATACTGTAATTAAAAAACCGAAAACATGAAATTTTAACAAATAATTTGTCAGTGGCGGCGCTAAGATAATGGGGGCCCCTGCGAAAAAATTAAGGGGCCCTTTGAAAAAAATTTAAATTACAAAATGGGGCATAATCAAGGCAGTAAAAATAAAACACGTGAACTTTTTTACTAACTAAATCATACAACTGTAAAACGAGGCGTTAAGCTAAACTACTCACGTTTTACACACACATTAGATAAAAATCGCTTACTGCTAATGCGACGCACTTGACGTATGTAAGCCTACTAGACAAAAAATGGGCGAGGAATGACTTTTATTGAACGAAAGTGATCACGTGTAATGGTGTAATGACCGCCAGCCCCTCTATTCTTGTTTGTCTAAACACGTTATTAAAAATAATTATACTGTAATACCATTCAAAATGAAATCTACACGTCACGGCATCGTTCACTATAGGAATAGGATGGTCTATAGTTTTTAATTTTCATATTTTCACTTTACCATTTCACAACACAGTTTACAAAGTTCTGATTTTAGCAGAGTTTATAATAAATAGGCATAATATTCTAATATTATAAGGTTCTTTTAAATTTAGCACAACTTGAGTGTCTACAGATCTTGGTCTAAAGTTTACTGTTGTCCTAATCTTTTTTTTAAGAGTTAGAAACTGTTCAACTACTTCACTAATATTAATTTTCTGTGTTTCTTCATGTTCAATGCTTAAATTGCTAAGTCACTCAAACGCATTTGGGTCATCGTACTTCTTAAGTACGACTTTATTAACTTTACTTTTGAAAAACTTCTTTCAGCCGTAGCTGTTGTAACAGGAAGGGTCAAGTAAAGTTGTAGAGATGTAGTTAAATCTGGAAGGCAACTGACAAGGCAAGAATTTTCCTCAACTAGTAAACTCATTACTTCCCTGACGTTTTTCTTTTGGCCGATTTCTTTGGCTAGCAATGTTCTGAAAGATATTACTTGGTCGGGCAGTGATTTTGAGAGGTCAGCTGGACACGTATTTACGAGAGACTCACTCTTCTCTATTACTTCTTCTCGTGTTAAGTTTACCAAATTCTGAGGTGACAGAAGTGAAAACCTTTCAACAATACAACGCAAGCTTTTGAATCTCATTTGTAGCTGATTTATCACAATATCTAGCGATGCGTTGAACACTTTTATTTCAAACGCCTTTACTGGATCGTCAAGTCTGTGATCGACAGAAATCTCATCAAAAAAGCGTTTTACAAACCGCTTACGTTTATTTTTCATTTCATAAGTTATGTTGCAAGACTGGGCCAACTCTTTTGCATCAACCAGAAAGCCAGAAAAGTTACCTCTTAAAACTTTCAACTGATCACACGCACGGCTCAAAAAATACCACGCTTTGTCAAGATCAGCTGTTTGCTTTTGTAAAGCTTTTGAAGCTACGTTAACATTCTCAGTACTTTGTGCTTTCAAGGGAAAACAAAAGGATAAACTCGAAATTTTCCAAATGATTTCTGATTGCTGCTGCTTCTTCTACTTTGGCTTTTTTAGAACAGTGCAATATGATTTCTGTTAGGCATTTCATCACATTTTTTAAGTAATTTCTTAAAGCTAACAGACAATCATGTCGAGATGACCACCTTGTAGGACATTGCTTTTTCAAAGTTAGGTTCTTAGTTGAGCTGTCTTCTTTAACGGCAGCATTCAAATCTTGCCATCGAGGTAAGCTTTCACTAAAATATACGTATAATCTATGGACTATGTCATAAAACTGACTGACCTCAGAAATATGTGAAACA
This sequence comes from Magicicada septendecula, assembly GCA_034769895.1. NCBI lineage: Eukaryota > Metazoa > Arthropoda > Insecta > Hemiptera > Cicadidae > Magicicada > Magicicada septendecula. The sequence goes on from CM068369.1 coordinate 198,820,154, forward strand.
GAATCATTAATTACCAGGTTCAGGTTGTGGGCAGCGCAGTGTACATATTCGGCGTTGGGGACCTGACTCTTTATCCTTTTCTGTAACCCAGAATACCGCCCACTCATTGTTGCTGCGCCATCATAACCTTGACCTCTACACTTACAATGTCCAAAATCTTGTTCTCAAATCCCTCGCTACTGACGTCACTTATCTCTGTGAATCCCCAAAAAGATTCATTTATTACAATTTTATTTTTCCCAGGGCTTTCTTTTGTTAAATTAACATGTCTGATTACAACACTCATTTCATCTGTTTTTGAAATGTCCTGTGTACTGTAATACACTTTTAATAGGCCTTAATAAAATTTCATGTTACTATTATACATACTACACTTGGCCTACGAGCATGTGCAAAGTAAGAGTTTATCAAGCTAATTTACCAAATGACAATATTAATATTTATAACATACTAATTATCAGCAACAGAATGTAACACTTACTTTAGTGTACCGACTCTTAAGAATTATCCCAGGGCGCCAGTAATAAATAAACACAATTTGACTGTTATTAATTAAGTTTTTAATAACTAATTTGTATTTACATATTACAAAATTTGTAGATCATTACTTTTAATAAGTTTGCTATAAAATTTGTTTGTGCTTATTTCTTGGCTATGGATTCTTTGACTAATTGAGTCACCAAATATGAGTTACATACATTTAAATTTAATAGACAATAGTAAAATAAGTGTTCATTTTATTAGTTAATTGCATGTTGAATCCACTCTGCGCCGCGATGTAGGGCCTAATCAATTCTGCACGTTCCAGGCGGGTCGTTCGACGTTAATCGTTGAGCAGTTATCCTTGTTAGTTTTGCACTAATTTATACACTTGTTTCACAGGTATTAAACACCATTCACTTTGACAACTTAGTGATAACTACACAGGTGCTGTATGCTAATACACTTGTTGAATACACAGTATATTCTTATTTAAAGCTAAGTGCGTCCAACACCGGATTGATAACAAATACCGACCGATTATCCCGTACTGTGATATTTAACACATTCATTTTCGCGATGTATTTCGACATTCAACGATTGATGCTGTATTAAGTAAAACTTGGATATGTTACTCAATTTTAACTTATCTTCTCTAATTTCTCTGAACGTTATTCTTGTAAACGATTATTAAATGTTTATAATATGTAACTTCCACAAGGCTTAATATCGCGTTGCCGTAACTGACTTTTCGTTACGATTGAAATATTTTATTTTATTTACCGACAAATTTCTTAATACACTAAATACGAGTCTTTGAATTGTAAACTCCCCGTAGACTAACTTAACTTCCTACACTTCGTTTTTTATACATTGCTTCGAAATACCCTCACCAACTATCTACAAAATACACGCCGATTGGTCTGACATACTGCTAATTTCAAATTTACCCAATCTGTCTAGTGAACACGTCCCGCGTAAAAAATGACGCTTTCCGTTATTTGTCAACTATTTGCGCGTGAAAACGTAGTGGGAAAACATAGCGTCTATCTCCATCTCGCTCTCATCTCTCTCTGTCTAATCTAACGGTTCCTTTGTTGAATGGGATAATGACAGTTCAAACTCACAAAGGAATGCCGCCTTTCTTAAAAAACAATAAAAAACACTAAAAGCATGATCTAAGAGATGACGCCGCCACCGCTGGACCCGCAGCATCCCAATGGACCACAGCACCGCGAAATTTCCGCGAATACATTTTTTTATTTTTTTTATTTGGTTTTTTATTTTTTTAATTAAATTGATTTGGTGGGATGAGGTTCAATGGACCACCAGCATCCGTGAATATACTTTTTTATTTTTTTAAGAAAGCTGATTTGCATATCAATGGGTGGTGTTGGGTGGGTGGTTTTTTTATTTCATTATCAGTGGGTGGTGGTGGGTGGGGGTGGTTCCAACTCGATGCATTATAGTGTATATTAAAATATATGGTCAGGTGTACCAACCTTTGCATGAGTTCAAATTTGTCGTGTGTTATAATGTATATTAAATCTATATGATCAGGTGTACCAACCTTTGTATTATTATAGTGTATAGATATTTTATATGAGCAGGGTTGTCAACATTTTTTTCTCTTCTGTGGTGGGAAATTCAAACTATATGATCATAATTGATACTCTTTCTCTCTCTCTCACATTTGAATGTAAGTAAAACTATCTCTCTCTTGTTGTCAAACGTTATGTTCAAACCGTTTTCTCCTCTCCCTCTCTCTCTCTCTTTCTCTCTATCTCTATCTCTCTCTCTCTCTCTCTCACTGTGTACATTGAGTAAATAATTTTAGCTCTCTCTCTCTCACTCACACGTTGTGTATGTCTCTCTCTCTCTGTGGTCAGTACCGCGTGCATGTATATGAAATTAGAAAGTTTATATTTATTCGACAAATATTAACGCCCTCTCTCTCTCTCTCTCTCTCTCTCTCTCTCTCTCTCTCTCTCTCTCTCTCTCTCTCTCTCTCTCTCTCACTCTCACTCAGGTCAACTGTGTCAACAAATAGTAACGTCCTCTCTGTCTGTCTCTCTCTCTCATTCTCACGCGTTTCAACTATGCAAGGTTTCATACCCTTTCTCCTGTCTCTCTCTCGTACATTGAGTAGTCGGTGTGATGAGTAAATAATTTTAGCTCTCTCTCTCGTCGTCAAACGTCGTCTTCATTTTTCATGTATCAAATAATTAATTAATAGTTTATAATGCAGTCAGTGTGATTGATCCTTGTTAGAAATATATATATATATTTGGCAAATATTAACTATGTATGTGTGTTGTTGTCAATGAACTACTTACCTGTGTGCTGTTACAGATGACAAATCCATACGTTAACGGCGTAGCAATCTTCAATACACTCATCTTCATGTGGTACAATACTTCTGTTTTAAGGTTGCAGTTTACACACACATAGGTTCAGTGGTGTATAACGAAATAAATTAAAATTATACACACACATGAAAACGATGGCTGAAATTCATACAAATCTTCTGATGTAACAGTTCACAAAATAAATTAATTTTACACATGTTCAGAGGTGTAGAGTGAAATAAAATAAAGTCATAATTTGTTTAAATGATTAAATATATTTTAAAATTCATAATATAAAATTCACAATTCATAATTAAATAAATACATTATAAAATTGAAATTCACAATTCAAATTAAATAAATACATTATAAAATTGATATTTTTTCGAAAGTTTATATATAATTGTGTCGTACTTATAGGAGAAGGAACCTGCAACATAAATACAACAACATTAAAATCATGTTAAATATCACACACACACACACACACACACACACACACACACACACACACACACACACACACACACACACACACACACACACACACACACACACACACACACACACACACACACACACACGCAACGCGCGCACACACAGACGCACACGCAACGTAATCGCACACACGTACATACGACGTGCACACGTTTGGGTTACACCACACACGCAACGCGCGCGCACACACACACACACACACACAGACGCACACGCAACGTAATAACACACGTACATACGACGTGCACACGTTTGGGTTACACCACACACGCAACGCGCACACACACACACAGACGCACACGCAACGTAATCACATACATACATACGACGTGCACACGTTTGGGTTGAATCATGTACATGTAGGTCCAATAAAACAGATAACAGATTTAAATATGCTATAGTCATTGTAAGACGTTACAATCCTTGAAGTGTTTAATAAGTAAATTGTATGTATGTATATATCACTGAATAATAATAATATAATCGTTCTAGTGTTATCGTTTGCTGCAACAGGTAACGCAGTTTACAAATAATTACATATAGGTTCAGAGGCGTATAGTGAAATAAATTAAAAATAGAAATTAATTTCCTCATAAGTTAATGTCCTTTCATCAAACTTTGTAAATTAGAATCTGCACTACATTCAAACACACGCACACACAGTGATAAAAAAAATTGTTTATTAAAAGTAGTTTGTCACCTTAACGAGGTACTATTTCCACATGCGCTGTCTGGTTCCTCATCCCTCGAAACACAAGATGTAGGTCGCTGGGATTTATATGACGGAGTTCTTCATCTGTAAAGACGTCAGCATACCTCTTAGGTAGATATACACGATAGCGGCGCTCACAATCTTCCAACGTTACAAGCACAGACTTCCCATATCTCGTGTCCACATGCAACATGTTAACGATCGGATACTGCTTTTCCACTGTTAATTCTGCACACCGTTTGTACTCAATAGCAGAAACTGCGTTGAATTTTGTGATAAACGACATTATTAGAAGTGAAGACGTCTGTATCAAACGAGGTGGAACCAAACAATGTCAGAATATTCGCTACAAAGAAGACTAGTGAAAGTAATGGTGGTGGTGGTGTGGTCATCAGGAAAGTTCACTTTCATCGCCTGAAGCTTTGCATGTACATACACACAGGCAGAATTAGCGCTGTTAGAAAATATATATATATATTAGGAAAGTCCACAGAAATAGTTATCGCCTGCAGCCATATACAAGTTTACCTAACGAAATTAACAATGCTATGAGACACTCACATTAAAAATGTTCGTATAACAGAAAAATCATTAATTATCCACTCTCTAAGTGCGTACACCTTATGGTTTGTACATAGTGTAGAAGAAGAATTGCAATGTGTAAGACATAACGTCCCAGGAAATAGATATGGTATGTCTTTAGGGCAACCAATGTCATCAAGATTTATTATAAGATGATGAATTATTTTCGATTCTAAAAAACGTTTTTTCTCAAGACCCTTCACAAACACATATTTATATATGCTCGTATACGTTGTTAACACTGAAACAAGATTGTCGTACGGTGTCTCTCCTTCACCCCATCTCAGCCCATGATAGTTTGTCGTTAACCAGCAGTTGGTTCTAGTGTATTTCGAATTCGTAACGACTGTAGCAGGCGGGGCGAAAATCCAATGTCTGCATGCAAAACGTGTTACGTCCATAACCGACAACCCCTTACTATATAATTACCGTTGTCATCATAAAAGCAGTGAAAGTCAATTATTACAGCAGCGTTTTCCATTATACTATTAAAAAAAAAAACCACACATTACAAACTAATATTTATAAACACAAAGATCGTTACAATAATGATAATAATACACAAACTTACGTTTACTGCCGTCCGAATTGAAGTGTGGAGTGACAATAACTAACGGTAGAAAACAAAGTGTATGTAGATATCACGGTGGGAATTTGTTGTTTTGTTTTTGTTTTTAACATGTGGTGGGGGGTAGTGTAACACGGAATGTTAGCAGGCGGGGAGAGCAGAGTTGTCGACAATTAATTTGTCACGTATCCGATAATGACTGTACACGAATGTATCACGGCAGTTGTCTAGTATATAGCGCTTATCAGCCCACGTACCTGCTGAAGGTTGGCCATGATCTGCAAGAGAGAGAGAATGAATACCGAAAACAAAGGAACTGTTATACATATATATACATAGTTTTTTTTTTAACCGCATGTATTATGTTAGTGTATCTTAAACCATGAACAACGTACGCAAGAATATTGCGCAAGAGCTACACAGAGCGGCGAGAAGGAATTTCGTTAGACGCGCGGTTGGACTGAAGGGTATGCACGATTTGTACCAAGCGGATCTTGTGGAAATGATACCATACGCTCGAGTGAACAAAGGGTACAAGTATATGATGACTGTAATCAATGCGTTTACCAAGTACGCGTACGCTGTACCATTGAAAACGAAGACCGGGAAAGAAGTGACGAACGCGTTGAAGCCTATACTAGCCGCTAACCGAATGAAGTATTTACAGACAGACAACGGGAAGGAGTATTACAACAGCACAGTACAAGCGTTGCTAAAAAAGTATAGTGTGAAACATTACTCAACCTATAGTGAGAAAAAAGCTTCCATAGTGGAACGTTTTAATCGCACACTGAAGACACACATGTATCGAGTTTTCAGCGAACAAGGACACTACCGCTGGTTAGATCTACTACCTATATTACTGAAATCGTACAACAATACCACACACAGAACCATTGGTATGAAACCAAGTGAAGTGAATGACGCCAACGAACATATAGTGTTGGAACGAATAAGGAAGAACACAGCGCCTAAAATCAGTCCAGCGAAACCACCCAAATTTAAAGTCGGTGACCGTGTTCGTATAAGTAAGCACAAAATGACGTTCGTCAAAGCTTATACACCAAATTGGACTAATGAAATATTCACAGTGGATAAAGTACAATCCACTACCATCCCCGTCACTTATCTGCTAAAAGATCATCTAAACAAAGTGTTGAAAGGTGGTTTTTACGAGCACGAGATTAGTAAGTCCAAAGTCGGCGACGTATACCTAGTGGAAAAGGTGTTACAACGCAAAGGTGACAGAGTGCGTGTTCGCTGGCTCGGTTTTGATGGTAAACACGATGCATGGATACATAAGAAAGATCTAATATAAAAAAGGTGACAGCACGTGCTGAAAACAGTATGCTTTCGGTATTCACAAAGATGAAGATTGTACAGCAAGCAAACAAATTACCAATAAAGGATATGGACTTTTTGGCTGGTGACGAAGGCAGTGCTAAACGTAAACATGGTCCGCTATTACCGAACAGTATTCGCTGTATCGTTACAGGCCCAAGTTCCTGTGGGAAATCCAATGTGCTATTCAACCTACTGTTTGATGCCAACGGTCTATGTTTCCGCAACGTATACGTGTTTTCAAAATCATTATTTCAACCAAAATACAGAATGCTAGAAACAGTGATGAAATCACTCGCTGATGAAGGTTTAGGTTATCATGCATACAGCGAGAACGAAGAAGTCCCACTACCGAGTGAAATCGCCGGTCTCGACTCTGTTATCGTATTCGATGACGTATCGTGTGAAAGACAAAACAATATTCGAAAGTATTTTGCTATGGGGAGACATAGCGGTGTGGACACATTCTATCTATGTCAGACATATAGCCAGATACCGAAACAATTGGTACGTGACAACGCTAACTTGTTGATATTGTTCAAACAAGACGATCTAAATTTACGACATGCATACGCTGATCATGTTAACACAGATATGAAATATGATGCTTTCAAAGACGTTTGCATGGAAGCATGAGCATGGAAGGATCGTTATGGATTTCTAGTCATAGACAAAGACTCGTCAATAAATGAAGGTAGATATAGAATCGGCTTTGATCGATTCATAATTGTTTCCGGCGAAGTATAAAAGTGGTTGCACTGTAGTAATGTCATCAGTCCTCTTGCTAACACACGATGGCGATGAATAAGGAGGAACGACTTGCGTATGATATAGATACGATAAGTGACAACATAAGGAAAAAATATCATGCATTACAACACGGTATCAGAGAAAGCGACGAGAAGTTTAGAAAAAATTACAGACCGATTCTGGAACCGTTAGAAGCTATTTCACGAAAGTCAAGTGGTGATATAATGGAGGAGGAGGAGGAGGAGAAGAAGCAGCAGATAAAACAAGAAGAGCCTATACAACACGTAATAACAGAAAACGAAGGTGACATGCAGAGTCAACACGTAATAACAGAAAACGAAAGTGACGTGCAGAGTCATAACGCTTCTCATTTCAGTGACGAGGACGCATGGAACCCTAACACTTCACATTTCAGTGACGATTCATTAGCAAACAAATATGTGCGTTTTTGTGAATCGGCGGACTGTAAACGGATTATAGATCGTATGTATGGTGTTCGATACGAAGGCGGTAAATTTATGATAGGTGATTCAAATGTAAAAATCGATGATAACGACAACTTTCATGTCAAAGGAAAAATTTACGAGGGTACGCCTGGTCTGTATGAACTTTTGTTTATGAAACTACCGAAAAAATACAATAAGGACGATATGAGGAAATATAAGTCCATACTACTAGCAACCAACGGACACAAACAAAAATATAAACACAATACACGAATAAACAGTAACAGTGGCGTCAAGTACCGACTAGTAATATCTAAATTGTTTGCATCAAGTGCACGAAAACGTACAGGAAGTGGCTATATGGAGATGAAACCGAACACTGCAATCGATTACGTGCATTGGGATGATCCTAACGAGTTGGTTAATAGATTGAGACTGTTAATGGCTTCTCAAAATAGTGGGCATACTGGTCATAGGAATGAAATCATGTCGATATTGGAGGAATTACGTGAAGCCGGCATTATCATATAAAAAGCAGACGCACCGTTCTACAACCACCAGTTCTTCTCCATAAATATGAGTGTAGACAAGTTCGGTAGACACGACAGCGCTGTAAGAGTGCGAAAAGAAACTCATCGAAGTCTGCGTGAGGATATCGGTTTAGGAGTGACTAACGACGGTCACTTTGATGTGAAAAACAAAAAGATACGCAACTTGGGTGATCCTGAAGAGCTGCACGATGTTGTTTCTTTACAGTACGTAAAGGACGCATGCTTACAGTACAAGAACGACGACGCTACCGTATACGCAAAAGATCATCGAATAATAATGCTAAACGATCCGCTTAAATCAAGAGATGCAGCCACAAAACGATACGTAGACGAGAAGAGTTTGAAAAAAGATCGTGCAGGTAACGTAATCGTTAATGACTGCCGACTAACGCGTGTGCAAGCGCCTGTTGACTTCAAAGACGCAGTGAATTTGGAATTTTTACACGCACGCACAATCAGTTTGCAAAGCGATGCTTTCTACGCTGCCGGAAGAAAAATTACGAATATAGCGAACGGTGTCAATGACAAAGACGCAGTCACTGTACGACAAATGCACGAATTAAAATTACATATAAAGACCGAATTGTACAAGGTCACTCAGGTATTTCACGCTCATATAATCAATCTAATAAAGTTTGTCTATAAATATCAAGACAGCGCGACACAGCGTTCAGTTCTGGCTGAATATATTGAAGAGGTGGGACGTTTAATAGACGTTCTCGATACGGAAACGGAAATCAAGGATTGGAGATCTGTTTACAAGAATGCACGTACTTCGTAAGAAGAGAATGGGGCGTGATGTAATTGGAAAAATACTTAAAAACACTGTGCCCGCTATCGTTTCGTCAGTACCTACTTTGATTAATCGAGCGGTGGACGCATTACCGGTAGAATTACACCTACCCGGCTACCGATTCTGTGGACCCGGAACAAAACTCAAAGAGAGATTGGCACGTGGCGAGCGTGGAATCAACGAGCTGGACGAAGCCTGTCGCGAACACGATATCGCCTACGCAAGGTATAAAGACAACAATCGAAGACGTATAGCTGATCACGTTCTTGCCGACAAAGCGTGGGAACGAGTGAAAGGTTGGAATTCCGGTGTTAGTGAAAGAGCGTATGCTGCAGCTGTAGCCGCCGCAATGAAAGCGAAATCAGCAGTGGGTGGAGGGGGCTCGCGTAGTGGTTGTAGAAAAAAGAAGAAGGGTTCAGGAATTAAACATCAATCCGTGGGTAAACGCAAAACGATCTGCAAACGCAAAACAGTCTCAAGACATAAACGTAACAATACAAAAATAGCGTCAGGTCTATACCTACGTCCTTACAGACAAAAAAACTAATTTGCATACCAGTGCGTGCATTGTCCGATAGTGATTTGTATGTGTACGCAAAACTTTTGAAAATACCTTATTTCAGAGGTGTTTTTATGCGTAACACTTTACCACGCAGACGGCCATGGAAGAATGAGAGTGCAGTTGTTAATCTGGACAGTGCAGAAGGACCTGGTACGCACTGGGTTTGCTACAAGAAGCGAAACAATCGAGTTTACTACTATGATGCTATGGTAATATGCGACCACCTCTTGAGCTGACACAGTATTTTGGAACCGACACTGACATTTACTACAATTACGAGCGTGAACAGTCGCCACACACAGTCATCTGTGGGCATTTATGTTTGGACTTCTTAACGCGTGAGTGATCAGTAAGCGACAAGATGTCTTCGCTGTCGGTCACCTTAACAGGTACGAATGCTGCTGCTCTTGTATGTGACTTTTTCCCACCTCTCGAACTAACGAACGGTGAATGGTATGTAGGCCTATTGGACTTTACTACATACAACAGTATACCGAACGTGGTTGAGGGAAAAAACAATGTGTTTCCAGTACTACGAGACGGAACAACGTGGGACTTGATAACTTTACCTACAGGTGCTTATGAAATCGGTGACATAGAAGCCTTCCTCAAAAAGCAGTTAGGAGACTCACAGATTAGTCTACGGCCTAACAACAATACACTGAAATGTGAACTGACTTGTGCACTGGATATTGACTTTCAACAAGCAGTGTACGGTATTGGTGATATGTTGGGTTTCAAGGAAAAGCGTCTGCTTGAAGCGAATAAAACTCATACGTCTGACGCTACAGTTAACATTATAAAAGTGAACAGTATACTGATAAGGTGTAATATAGCGCACGGATCATACAAGAACGGTAAAAACGAGCACACTCTGCACTCATTCTATCCGTCAGTCGAACCAGGATTCAAAATAATTGAATCACCTACAAACGTCATATACCTACCTGTGAATGTGAGTCGTTTGGACAACATAACATTATCTTTACACGACCAGGACGGTGACGTAATAGATTTTCGCGGCGAAGTCATCACTGTGCGTTTACATCTAAAACGACTATAGACATGGGCTTGTACTTTGTTTCTTCGCCACCGCTGCTACCACGTCGTCGGCAATAAAAGAAGAAGAAGAAGAAAGATCGGTTAGGAAACGCATCAGTACTCGTACGAAACTGAAACGATTAACATCAGTTAACCGCCGTTTTCTGATTTCATTGGGTTTTGTTGTAAACAAGTAACATGGCGAGTGGAATATTATCTGTGGAGCAGCAACCGTTCTTTGAAGACAGTATCACACACTTTTCATTTCACTCACACGCACCGTACGCAACAACAAGATATGGAAACAATGATGAAATACGTGTGCCAATACAACAACAGGACGTCTTTACACTGCCGTCAGAAAGTTTCCTGTACATCGAAGGCAAGTTGGTTAAAAACCCTAGTGTGGCTGCAGATACTGCACTGAATGTGGAACTGGTGAACAATGCTATAGCATTTCTCTTTGAAGAGATTCGTTACGAGTTGGCCGGAGTGGTAGTGGACCATACCAGAAACGTCGGCGTTACGTCAACTATTAAAACTTTTCTATCACTCAACAACAACACACGTGACGCAATGAAAAACGCAGGTTGGGTGGCGCCGACCACAAACGTATTAAAAGTGAATGATGACGGTGAATTCAACTTTTGTATTCCACTGAAAATGCTAATGGGATTCGCAGAAGACTATACACGCATCGTGCTGAACGTGAAACAAGAACTTATACTCCTACGCACATCTACCGACATAAACGCTATGGTTTTAACAAGCGGACAAACGACTGCTAATTGTGTTCTTGAACTAGGTAAAGTTTACTGGAAAATGCCTTATGTACATGTAGCTAATGCGTACAGATTACCACTGTTACGACTCATAGAGAATGACCACCCGATAACTATGCCTTTTAGAACCTGGGAGTTGCATGAGTATCCTGCCTTACCACAGACTAAAAGGCAGAATTGGATTGTGAAGACCTCGAGTCAGCTAGAAAAACCACGCTTTGTTGTGTTAGCGTTTCAAACAGCAAGAAAGAATGTACTGACGGCACACGCCGATGAATTTGATCATTGTAATGTAGTCAATGCGAGACTGTTTCTAAACGACAAGTATTATCCTTACGATAATTTAAACTTGGATATTGGGAAAGACCGTTTTGCATTATTGTACAATATGTACGTGAGTTTTCAAAGTTCGTATTACCACCGTTTAGACGTCAGCCCAGTACTGACACCAGAATTATTCAAATCAAAAGCCCCGCTGTTTGTATTCGATTGTAGCAAACAGGACGATGCGCTTAAGTCTTCATCAGTTGATGTACGTTTAGAATTTGAATCGTCAATGAATTTTCCTACACAGACGACTGCCTACTGTATGATACTACATGATACGCTTGTGGAATATACGCCATTGTCCAACGCGGTACATAGGCGTGTTTAAGTCTTATTTTATACACATTTTGTAAATACTAGTTTTAAATATATATATTTTTCATATTTGTAACATTATAATATTGGAGCTGTGTGTGTGTGTGTATTTTTAATTGTAAAACTAGTTTAGATATATTTTAATACGTGTAACAATATAATATTGAGCTGTGTATGTATTTTAATTGTAAAACTAGTTTAATATAATCTTGGAGCTGTGTATGTATTTTAATAAATGTATATAGTACACACTTTATTATTATTATTTGTATAACCCACCCTCCATAATGTATACTTACTTGCAACAAACATACTAGTGAGCGTTGTCCACACACGTACCCTTAAATGCCAGACGTATGCACACTGAAGGCTCGCACGCTTACAATTCAGCTATACCTAAAATATATCTTCAATTAGAAGTGTAATATAAAAAGTACAGTAAGAATATATTTCGGAAATTGTAATTTGATCACACACACACACACACACACACACACACACACACACACACACACACACACACACACACACACACACATACACTTATTTGAATGAGCCGTGTATTAAATTCAATAAATAATGCATGTGATAATGTGAATAATTTTTACGTTTAAATAAAATCTTTACATACAATAAAATTATGTAGTGTAATATATAAATTACGTTTAAATAAAATCTGTACATACAATAAAATTATGTAATGTAATATAAAAGCACGACAAGAATAATTTTCAGAATTTTTTGTAACAGACATAGTAATTAATTGCACAATTGTAACAGACATAATAATTTGATCATACGCACACGCGTACACACACATGTATTAAATGGAAATAATTTTTACGTTTAAATAAAATCTGTGCATACAATAAAGTATGTTCACTTACCAAACTCGTATGTGTTGTCTCCATACCGTTAATGAAGGACATTGCCGTTGTACTCGGGTAGCGGAGAAAGCCAGTGTCTGTTTTGAGGTACATACTTTCTAATCCATAATTACCGTCAGCGCTACTAATGCGCATTGAATAAGTGAATTCTCGTCAACGTTTGCAGCGAGAGAGAGACATACACAGCGAGTGTGAGAGAGAGACATACACAGCGAGTGTGAGAGAGAGAGAGAGCTAAAATTATTTACTCAATGTACACAGTGAGAGAGAGAGAGATAGAGAGAAAGAGAGAGAGAGAGAGAGAGAGAGAAAGGGAGAGGAGAAAACGGTTTGAACATAACGTTTGACAACAAGAGAGAGATAGTTTTACTTACATTCAAATGTGTGTGAGAGAGAGAGAGAGTATCAATTATGAGCATATAGTTTGAATTTCCCACCACAGAAGAGAAAAAAATGTTGACAACCCTGCTCATATAAAATATCTATACACTATAATAATACAAAGGTTGGTACACCTGATCATATAGATTTAATATACATTATAACACACGACAAATTTGAACTCATGCAAAGGTTGGTACACCTGATCATATATTTTAATATACACTATAATGCATCGAGTTGGAACCACCCCCACCCACCACCACCCACTGATATGAAATAAAAAAACCACCCACCCAACACCACCCATTGATATGCAAATCAGCTTTCTTAAAAAAATAAAAAAGTATATTCACGGATGCTGGTGGTCCATTGAACCTCATCCCACCAAATCAATTTAATAAAAAAAATAAAAAAAACAAATAAAAAAAATAAAAAAATTTATTCGCGGTGCTGTGGTCCATCGGGATGCTGCGGGTCCAGCGGTGGCGGCGTCATCTCTTAGATCATGTTTTTTAGTGTTTTTTATTGTTTTTTAAGAAAGGCGGCATTCCTTTGTGAGTTTGAACTGTCATTATCCCTATGCACTTAACTTTTTACAATCTTAGGGCAGAATTCTGACTCCCTTGAAAATAATACAATTTTATGACGGTTCGTCCGCTATGAGACTTTTTTATAATTTCAGCCGTCTTACAGGCGCCAACTCAAGGTCGTCTCTATAAACAACTACCGCTCTTTACTACAACATTTTAATACTTATTCCTTTGAAGCACCACCGCTCTAACGGTAGTTTCAGTTTTATTTTCTCCCCGCTTTCTACGAATTTATATTTTTCTATGGGTACAACATAACTTTGTCCCCGTAAAATTGTTGAGTGTGCAATTTTTACGTTATAGTACTATCAACAATAATAGAAAAAAATGGAGCAAAGTGAATTTTTTTAATAAGGAATTTAGTACTGATCTTCCTAGTAAGCAAATAATTTGATTTTGAACGTCATGGTGAAGGTATTTTGCTCTGGACTTTTCATTTTCCAAATGTGCACTGAGGAGGGAATCATAGCGAGAAACTAGAGATATTATGTTCAAAAAATTTCCACGCTCAGGACCGATTTCATCTAAACTCTCTCTATGACCACTAAACGGCAGTGAACACATTGCCATAGTGCGAATAACATCCACAATGCGCGTAAAAATGTCCCACTTTTTTCGCTCGTCAGAAATTTGATCAGCTACTGTTTTATTTTTTTTCCAAGTAGCATACGTTAGGCAAGCTTGTAGGTGGGCATTGCTGGTTTCGTGAGACTTTATTTTTTTACTAAGACCCTTCCAGTCTCTAATTCCATCACGCCAGCTTCGGGCCTCAATATTTTCGCTGTAAAGCCAACATGGCAAACAATAAACTCTATCTAGAGTAGGTGAGTAACAAAGCCAAAACCTGTCGACTTTTTGGCCTGTTGGAGTTTTAAAGGAATAATATTCAGAACTGAAAGATCTTTTAAAATTTGGATTTTTGGAAAAGACCCTTTTGGTTGACATGGTTCTCCTATTATAACTCCTATTATAATTAGCTTTTTCACTTCATCAGTCAAAGGTCCTTGATTTTGGTAGAGTCCAATATCCGTTTTGAAATTTGTTGAAGTTTGATAACTTGGACCGGGCGGGTTTAAATTAGGTTCATTTTCACTTATATGTTCGGTTGGTTGTTCCAGTTTGTTTTGACTATTTGGACCGGGTACGTTTTCAGGTTCATGTCCACATTCAAGTTCTGTTTGTTGTTCATTTTGATTACTCGTACTTGGACCGGACGGGTTTACGTTTACATTACGTTCACTTTCACCACACTCAAGTTCGGTTGGTTGTTCCCTTTGGTTACTTGGTCCGGGTAGGTTTCCAGGTTCGCATTCAAATTCGGTCGGTTGTTGGAAACTTGGAAGTTTTTTAAGTGATTCTGCCCGTTGTTTTTTTAGTTTTATTTTTTGCGCACCACTTAAATAATCACGTTTATTTTCCATAACTTAAAACAAAAAACAACTCGAGACATAAACACTGAAACACAAAGCGGCACTCTACACTCCGAACAGGAAAGACGGACACTCCTACCGCGAAGGAGATGCGACGTACGACTGCTAGTATTATAGGCGTAGTTTGACACTTGTTTGGTAACGTTAAACGTGTATTCTGTTGCATTTGTGACTGTGACTCATCGCGCCGGACGCCGCGAAGGCGGAAGTTCAGTGCAGGGGGGAAGGGAATCGACTTACAAATTTAATGATGAAATACTTACAATAACTAACCATATGTGACTCATCGCGCCGGGCGCCGCGAAGGCGGAAGTTCAGCGCAAGGGGGAAGGGAATCGACTTACAAATGATGAAATACTTACAAAAACTAACCATAAAATAATCATAATTACATATAATTAAAAAGACTATCTTTTTGGTATTTTAATACTTATTTTTTAAACTTTTAATTTTCCCAGTCTTACGCTTACGTTACAGTGTTGTTCTCTACTCACTTTGTGTTTATTTTTTCCGGTATTGGAGCCCATTTTAAATTTATTCCCGGCCGGAGGCCCTTAAGGGCCGGGGCCCTCCCGCGCGGCGGGGCTGCGGGGGCCTTGTCGCCGCCACTGGGTGAGACCTATTTGCTCACGTACAAGTAAAGATGTAGAAGAATTGCTCCACTTAGTTTTTTCCTTCTGTAAGCTTATTAAATATCTATACAACTTGATCAACTGAGGTTTCAACATTGTCTTATTTATTCATTGCTTACGGATGCTATTCTTGGGTGTACAGATACGCCTTGGAAAGTTTGGATTCACGAAAAATTAGAAAAATATTCTACATGCTTAAATGGAAATCACTCCTCTCTAAGTAAAATGTGTCTACTTAAAATCTGTACACCCTCCCACTCAGTGCATAGAACTCAATACGTGAATTCCGTAATCTGAGTAACAAATGCTCTGCCTATACAAAATATTCTCCGCTCTCTACCTAAACTAATTAACTTCCATATTAAAAAACGTTTTACACTTACAACACCCTACTGTCAATAACAACAGATTTTCATTTATAGCTGCGTGGTATAGGCTGCTCTTCTGCATTAAAGTTAAAATGTCCAAATTCAACTAATTAGAAATAGAAGACGCTATGAACATTACTCCTACCCGTCGAAAATCAAATCAATCGTAGCCACCTCTATTTCTTGGGCTCCTACGACACCCAGGATGCCCGTGACTTCCCTCACAATCTCGTAGTGAAACCGATGCGTGTTAACAAATAAATACACTAGACTCACGATTGTCCGGGCACGTCAGTCGGCGTAATTGATAAACAGTTGGAAATGTGATTCCATAAACCGAATGTACGGGTATGTTAGTCCGTGGGAATACAGTCAGTCCTAAACGCATTTTATGTATACGGACGGACAGGCCTATTTGAAAAACCCCGTTTATACAAATTTCCTATAGCCTACTAACTTATATGTTATCTTTGTCATAAAATTCTACAGTATTTTTAAAAAATAGTAAACCCTCTATTGGCAATTTTCTTTTAACTTTTCCTGCAATTACGTGAAATTCAAATGTAATTTGTTGTCTAAAACAGTCGTGGATCTACGGGGGGGGGGAGGAATGGAGGAAATCCCCCCCCCCTTCAGTGGTCACTTCAGACAAAATATTTTCATTTTTTCGTCGTCTTGTGACTTTAAAATGGTTTTATGATTGTGAATATGTTAAAAACATATGAATATGGTACTATAACGTTGCTTTAATTGTATCTGTACCTTACCAGCATATTAATTTTTGTTTGATACATAACTTAATGAGTAGTGTCATTTTATAATAACGAAATAATATTAATTATAGTCGGTTCAGGAATTTTCAGCATAATGATAGGCCAATGATAATGCACGATAGATTATAAACATTTCATAAAATTATGTTCAATAGTTCACAATATCTATGGACTATTTTCGGACAGAATTATTTTTAGTCCAAGATAGGCCTATATAGAGGTACAATGGTAGTAAAGAAAAATTCGCTATCTTACTAGCGGAGGTTTGTTGGTCAGCTAGTTATAGAGAATTCTGAAACAGACGCATACAAATTTAGAATAAATAATCGTGAAATATCTTTACGTGTTTTTAATTAGGCACCTGGTAGGCAAGCGTAATTGTAAATAGGCCTAGAACGGCAGGAATAATAGGCCTACATACAAATAATTTGTTTGGAAAGAATTTGTACATAATGTTACTAAAAACGATTATAGGCCTACTTATAATCTCACTGTAATCGCCTGCTTTTCTTCAGTCTCGGATTAGAACATATTTTAGAAAGTAACAACAACCTTATAACATCGCCAATAAAGAATTAGACTTCCTAAGCTCTAACGTTATCCAGACCCGATAAAATGGCGTCCATAATCTTGTAAAAAAAATGCAAACAAAAATAATCACTCAAAAGGATTTTTTTTTTTATTGTAAACTGGACGATAGCGCTATCTTATTGTTACGTAATCAAGTACTCAAAAGCTTAAATATAATTATTAGCCTACGTGTTAACGTGTCGGTAAAATTATACCGTGTTACTAGCACAAAACACAAGTGCAGCCTTGTACTGAAGTCAGGTAGTAATAGTTGTTTTTAAACGAAACAAGTCAAGGTTTCTATGGTAAGTAACAAGACAATGCCTAGTGATTCATGCCTTTAAAGTATTACTTGGATAATAAAAATGAATTATTATTATTATTAGCCTATAGGCTATTGTGTGCATATTAGGAAGATTTTAAATGTTAATTTTTTCACGCTAGGTATACAACACACACACACACACACACACACACACACAATTACTTATAGGCCTATGTAAACTGTATCTATTAATCTTCCTGTAAACGCATGAATGTGTATACTGTATTAATTATTGCTGCTTAAAATATCACACAACTGAATTTCTTTTATTTACAGTTAATTATAAAACAGGTATAAACTGTAGATTAAATATAGGAAACCTAGACCAATCTGTTTTTCCAGTAGGCTGAGCTTTGTATTTTTTAAAATACTGAGTTTACTTATGGGCCTAAACGCAAATTAAGAAACTTTTTTTTAATTGTCAACATAAATGATTAAAAGTGCACACTTGTGTGCGTCAGTGTGTGCGCTCTCTCTCTCTCTCTCTCTCTCTCTCTCTCCCCCTCTCTCTCCCTCTCTCTATCGTCTACAAAATATTAGTTTACCATTAGAGTTAAGTAGGTAATTACAAAAACGTTCAGTTTACTAATAATCGTAAATACGAAAGTTGGTTAAAAGTTTACAATCAATCAATAAGACTGTGAAATTCGATTCTGCAGGTAAGTTACATCGCATGTGTTCCTACTGTAAAAATTATATAGAATACTGTTGCTCAAGATTTTCTGCAACCAACCATGAAATTTTAGTTTTTATATTAAAAAAAAGTTACTAAACTGTGGCGTTAGGCTGTTCCACAGTACGTGTACAATTTTGGAACTACAGTATTAAATTCAGTACACAAAAACAAACAATACGCGTAAACACACCCAGTTTTTTATTACTAATAATAATTAGACATAGAAAAATGAGGATTTTGTGTCAGTAAGCTGCTAATGTGTAAACACATAGGCGTGACTCTTCAATAGTATGTTGTAATTACAACTCGACATTTTTACACCTTAATAAAATTACCATTTATTTTAAATAAAGAAAATAATCCGCATATTCGTTTTCGTTATAATACCGCCTTCTAAACTACGCGAAATAGGTTGGCTCGTTGCTTTACAATGCAGTATATCGAGAAGTCCTACGCCACAAATTAAAAATCGGTATGGAGAACCATACATGACTTCCATGTTCTAAGATTTATATTTAAAATAATTTACTTGAATTCGGTTCGATAATTTCTAAAACAAGATATGACAGGTGTAGAATTTAACGTTTGTGTCTACAATATATATTTGACAAGAAGCAGAGCTAGATATGGTGACAAAACATCAAATAAGTGGATCCTTGAGTTCTGAAGAAATTATGTATCAGCTAAAATGGTACCTCCATGTCAGGTGGGTGAAGACTATTCTCAACCTTCGTGAGGAAGGACTGTACTTTTGGATAAAATGTTTGTAGGTCGAACGAAGAACTGGCCAAAGGGAGCTGTGACCTGATTCCTGTAATGAAATTGGACTCTCGCTGCGAGTTATCGGCCGAGGGTGAATGATGTCTATAGTGTTACCAAAGTCTTTCCTGTCAATATTATACTAGTGATTTTTCTTTTTTAAAATCGAGTCTTTCTTTCTTTGCATTCGTCTTCTGATTTCCTGAACGACGATTCCGTTCACCCGTATAATTATAAATTTCTCAGGAAAACATTTATTCCTTAATACGTTAGTGTCTTCTGTTTAACAGTCACCATTATGATACATGTCATAACGCTATATCCACACAGGCTAATAAATAACTAGCCATCAGGGAGGTCAAAATATTTTCCAGGAGGGGCAAACAATATTTTCAAGAGGATAAAAATATTTATATATTTTTCATACATACACACATGCACTATTAGTCTGTAATTCTTATATCATAATAGAAATAAGTACTCAGATTGTATTAATTTATTAAAACATTTATTGCTTAAGAATATGCGTAAAATTAATGGCTTGTAAAATTTGCTTGTAAACATGAGTGAGGCCAGAAATAACGCGAATTGTGTGTGTGTGTGTGTGTGTGTGTGTGTGTGTG
The DNA here is from genome assembly GCA_034769895.1 of Magicicada septendecula. Lineage (NCBI taxonomy): Eukaryota > Metazoa > Arthropoda > Insecta > Hemiptera > Cicadidae > Magicicada > Magicicada septendecula. The sequence goes on from CM068369.1 coordinate 198,840,267, forward strand.
TGTGTGTGTGTGTCTTGCCTGCCTTTTACTTCCATGTTCCATAAGGAAATGGAAGTATGGTGATGGCCAAAAAAATCGTGTTCGAGATAATTGCAGATTCTGATTGTGCTACCCTCAAAACATGAAAAAAAAATCATTTTTCGAAAAGTGTCTGTGTGTGTGTGTCTGTCTATGTCTGTGTGTCTATCTGTCTGTGTCTGTAGATTTTCTTCTATGGCAAACGATAAGAGCCGCAAATTCAAACAGAATCAAATAATTTTTTGCATACAGCCCTGAATTGTAGAGTACTCAAGACCTATTGTTTTTGGTGAAGATCGGTTAAGAAAAGGGGTAGTTTACCAGCAACGTTTTTTTATCAAGGGTAATTTTTTTTATGGCAAACGATAACAGCCGCAAATTCAAACAGAATGAAATAATGTTTCGCATACAGCTCTGAATTATAGAGCTCTCAAGACCTATTGTTTTTGGTGAAGATCGGTGAAGGGAAAGGGGTAGTTTACCTGCAACTTTTTATGTTTTAACAAGAGTTTTTTCTATGGCAAACGAAAGGAGCAGCAAATTCAAACAGAATCAAATACTTTTTTGCATACAGCCCTTAATTGTAGAGTTCTCAAGATCTGTTGTTTTGGTGAATATTGGTTAAGGGAATGGGGTAGTTTACCTGCAACGTTTTTTTTTAATCAAGGGTAATTTTTTTCTATGGCAAACGAAAACAGCCGCAAATTCAAACAGAATCAACTACTTTTTTGTATACCTTTTTGAATTATAGAGAACTCAAGGTTTGTTAATTTTGTTGAAGATCGGTTAAGGGAAAGGGGTAGTTTACCAGCAACGTTTTGTTTTAACAAGGGTAGTTTTTTTATGTCGAACAATAACTACCGTAAATTCAAAGAGAATCAAATAATTTTTTGCATACGTTCCTGAATTGTAGAGTACTCAAGGTGTGTCGTTTCTGGTGAAGATCGGTTAAGGGAAAGGGGTAGTTTACCAGCCACCTTTTATGTTTTAACAAGAGTAATTGTTTCTATGACGAACGATAACTGCCGCACATTCAAACAGAATCAAATAATGTTTTGCATGCATCCCTGAATTGTAGAGGAACCAAGACCTATTGATTTTGGTGAAGATCAGTTAAGAGAAAGAGTTGTTTAAGTGCAACGTTTTATGTGATAACAAGCTTAATTTTTCCTATGACGAACGATAACTGCCGTAAATTCAAACATAATCAAATAAGTTTTTGCACACATCCCTAAATTGTAGATAACTCAAGGCCTATTGATTTTAGTGAAGATCGGTTAAGGGAAAGGGGTAATTTACCGGCAACATTTTATGTTGTAACAAGAGAAATTTTTTCATGACGAACGATAACTTGCCGTAAATTCAAACAGAATCAAATAATTTTTTACACATGTGCCTGAGTTGTAGAATACTCAAGGCCTGTTGATTTTGGTGAGGATCGGTTACGGGGAAAGGGTAGTTTACCTGAAACATTTTTTGTTGTAACAAGAGTAAAGTACTTAATTTTGATAAATAAAGTATTCTGATAAGAATATCTTAATAATCCACTGTAGAAACGTAGATGAAATATCTATAAATGAAGAGGCTAGTTGAACGGGGTGGGGGTAATATTCTATAATTGAAAATTATAGTTGAAGCGGGAGGGGATAATGTTTATATGTGTACTACGTTATCGGCAACAAAGTAGTAGTTTGTTGTTAAAATTCCTTTCCGAGCTGTTTGGCCGTAGTCCAATGTATTCTGCAAAACCAGACGTTTCGGCAGTGCCATCGACTGCCATCATCAGTGAAAATCGAGTGCGATAACATGTGGTGGTATACGTTAGTGACCACAGTACTGTGGTTAAGGCTGAAGCAATAAGTGGAAAGAAGTAGTTTCTATGGAAACATTTCAATTCGTAAATGATTTTAAATATAAATCTTAGAACATGGAAGTCATGTATGGTTCTCCATACCGATATTTTATTGCGGTAATCACAATAATAAAATGGAAACGTAAACATTACATAATTGAGATATGCTTGCCTGCCACGAACGATATATTTTCTCTCATACATGATTAAAATTAAAATTAAAAAATTATAATTTTATTGCCTGGCAACAAAATTATTTTATTTTTAACAATTACCATCGTTTGAAAAAGTTTAAATGAATTTTATTTTCAAGTACTTTACTCTTGTTAATACGTAAACTACCCCTTCCCCTTAACTGATCTTCACCAAAATCGAAAGGCCTTGAGTACTCTACAGTTCAGGACTGTAAGCAAAAAATTATTTGATTCTGTATGAATTTGCGGCTGTTATCGTTTGCCATAGGAAAACTTCTACACACAAGACAGACAGACAGACAGACAGACACACAGACACTTATCGAAAAATGAATTTTCTTCATATTTTGAGGGTAGTACAATCAGAATCAACCCTTATCTCGAACACGATTTTTTTCGCATGACTATACTTCCATTTCCTTATGGAACATGGAAGTAAAAACACTATATATACTCGTATATACATACACAAATATGCAGAGTCGCGCACACAGACACATATTGTCAATTTCATGAACTGTCAAAGACAGAATGATGATATCAAGTGAATAGATTATTTATTTTCCAAAAACTTTAGTCATTTGTTAGATATGACAAGTTCACGTGTTTATATAACTGATGTTATCTACTGATCTGAAACGGTAACGTCATTAGAATATTATCATATGAGTCTAATCATGACCTATCGCCCACTACAATCACTTGCATCTTGCTAATAAAATCGTGCTATCATAATAATGTAATCTCAACGAATTTGTGAGTTTATTTACGAAGATAAGATAACGGATTGACCCTCAGTCAAGCTGTCTCCTAGTCGCAGATCGCGAGTGGACCATGTCACAAAGGTATGTCACAAAGGTAAACAAATATAATATAGTCAAAATCTGCGTGTTTGGTCACTTTTATGTCTTTTCCTTACACACGTATATTATATTTCACTTTCCATTCCGTTTGTGATTTTTTATCACACCCACATGCAATTGTTACAACTTTTATAAACATATTTCTTATGATAACACTGCTTTATATCATCAGAGCTCACTTAAATGTAGTTCAATATTGCAAATTTTTGTACTTTCACAAATTATTTGTACGTGTTAATACAGCTTTAATGTAGTTATCATTTACTGAGTTAATTTATTAATGTACTAAATAATTACTATTTTATATTTTAAAATTCACAAAATACTTATTTTGTTGACATTTGCATCTTAATAAATTAATAATATATTAATATATTATTAATATTGTTAACATACAATTATATTTATATACAATTAGAAGCTATATATTAATTTATGAATACTTAATAAATTAATATAAATTAATAAATAATAAATAAATGTATATACATTTATATAAATTTATATTATTAATACTTAATAATATTAAGTATTAATAAATTAATACAATTTATTAAGTAATTAACAATTTATTATTATTAAATAATTAACATAATAAAATAAAACCTATTGTACACTAATTAGGAAACGTATGCAAACTTATTGATGAGTTTAGTTAAGTTCAATATATACACAGAACTGTGTTTCTGTGTGGCAGACGTTTGCAACCATTTTTGTGTATGACCTCATTCAGCTGATCAAAGAATTGAGTTTTATTAAAACCACTAATGTTATATTCTATTATATTTTTAAGTTTAATTTTATTGTGTTAGCACTACTGTCTTAAATTTTTTGAATTAGTATTTTTAATGTATTTGAAATTCAGAGAATTTTTTTTTCTATTTTATAAAGGCTCTGACACTGAATCTATTTATAATTCCACAAAATCATGAATAATTACAATCATAATAACAATCATGAATAATTTTTCTATGTCTTTCATAATAACAATTATTTTAGAAATATTCATATCTGCACATGAACAACATATAAACTTCAAAGGTTTTAAAATATACAAACACTTGTTACGTTTCACATTTTTTATTTAACTCTGACAGCTGTTTCAACTTATTAAGCTATTGTCAAAGAGATCAGTAAACAACTGAACAACTGTTCAGTGATCTCTTTGACAATAGCTTAATAAGCTGAAACAGCTGTCAGAGTTAAATAAAAACTTTGAAACATACCAAGTGTTTATATATTTTAAAACCTTTGTATTAATATTGTTACGACGTCACAGAATAATCTACGTGGTTATCGAACGTTCCAGAGAGATCCAGAATGTAAGTGTGTGGCTTACGTGCTTGTAGACGCATTTACGAGAGAGTTCTCGATGCCGCCAGCCGTGCGGACTGTGTCAAGGCCGCAGTTAATTACGTAGTTCATACGGACGCTAAGATGCAATTAGGAATCGTCTAGATATTCGACTGGCTATAAGTACTGGTACTCAACGACGTTCAGTTTAGTATTAGTGCGAGATATTTACAGAGCGGTTCGAGTTATTACTGTGTACGTTCAAGTGATTATTAGTGAAGTGTTGCGTTTTATCCCACTTCTGACACCACTGTTACGACGGTCTACTCGATCGTCGTAGGTACAGTGGAAACAAAAATACAAGACACCAATTAAGTCACTAATCAGACTCTTAATTTTTACAGTTAAACAGTTCGTAATTAACAACACTCTCTTTTACAACAAATCAAACGAAAATTGTTCACACGCAATAAAATGTTCACTAAAATAAAACACAATTGTATTACAATAAATTGTAATTATACCGCCCGATTGTAAAACGGGCTATTAAGTAACAAATTCAAATAAATTAAAGCCATAATAATATTATTTTAAAATTTCCAACATAACAGTCACTACTGTAAATATAGGTCTAATATAAAATGTATATAATAAAATTTTTTCTATTATTCTATTAATATAATATATTAACAGTCAATTAACAAATAAATGATTTCTAACAATGTGGAACATACAACTACAAAGACCTCACTAATAAATATGTGTGGAGATAAGTAAATGCTTTAAGGCAAGAATACAAAATAAAAAAATATATATGTGTGTGTGTGTGTGTGTGAGGTTATTTCACATGTTTTAATTACACTTAATTACTTTACTCAAACTCGCTCATAAGCTTTTGTAGTTTTTATTATTGAGAACATGGGTTGTTATAGCCAAAGAGACCTAGGAATCCTAATCATAGAATGGGTGATCAGGGCCGGCCCAAACCTTTAGGTCTGACCGGGCCGAGAAACAATTTTGCGCCCCCCCCAAAAAAAATGTGATGCTTATTTCTTATCAGTACTAATTTAATAAAATTATATTTCAAAGGTTTTATTATTCCTATTTTATTCTAGTGGCGGCGGTTAAGTCCTACACATAAAAAATTATTCTGTAGCTCTACATGAAATTATTTAAAAAATTTAAAGTTTATACTACTGTATATAACTTTTCATGTGTTAACAAATATTTTTTTATTTTTCTTGAAACCCATTAACTATCACTAAGGCCTGTTTTTTAAATTTAACTTAATAAAGCTGTAACTTGACTCACCTACATAAGTGTTTCACATGGACGCTCAATGGGAATGGAAAACATCAAATAAAAAGAATCAATTTCAAACCGTTTCCTATAATTTTAATTCGGTCCTATACTTCTTATCATAAGTATATGTACAGATATTATCAAAACACAGTGTCTTTTCACATGTAAAGTTAATTTTTACTAAAAATGTCAGACAAAGATTTATTGCATTAACGTTTTTCTTTAGAAATAAATAAACATATATTTTGTTTTTTGAAAGTTTAGTTAAATTTATTTCGTCTTGCTTTTGCTTCAGCAAACCTTTTAACAATTTTCGTTAAATCTAACTGGTTTGCAATGTCATTTGTAGTAGAAATTGTTGTTAGAAATGATAGGCGGTCTTGCGTCATTGTAGAGCGTAAGTTTTAATTAACTTATTTAATTAATTGAGCTTACTGAAACTGCGTTCTCGACTAGCAACCGTGATAGGAATTGTTAAAATAACCCTCAATGTAATCCATATATTAGGAAAACAGTCAATCATGTTACTTTTTGAAATAAGTTGCAAAGTTTGAACAGGAGTTTTAATCTCAGAGTTCTTCAGAAATACACCCAGATGTTTAAGTTCCTCAAAAAGGTGGTTGCCATCGATGTCACTTTTTCCTAATTTATCTTCATCTTGAAGAACGTTTTGAAGATTAAAACATTTCTGTTTCAAGATTTCGGATTCTGGAAGAGTTTACACGTTTTACAAAAAACCCCAATGCTGGTTATGAGCGCTGTGTAAAGCGCTCAAGTTGTGTAAAGTGCTGTTCGATTGATGTCAGAGTCTGATCTATAAGCGGGTAAAAGACAACTGTTTTAAAGAACTGCTCTGGATCTGTTGGGGCTTCGTCTCGGAACTCATAATCAAATTGCCGTTTTTTCTTTCTCTCAGGCTACTTCTTGTAAACAGCTTCAATTTCCAAGTCTTCAGCTATGTCTGCTTCAGTCTTCAGCTACAGCACCTGCGTATGCAGTTTCACGATATTCTTTTAAAAATGTTTCACACTTTCCAAGAAGATGTGTAGCTGTTGATAAGTCACTGTTGGCGTTTTGCATGGTATTGCTGACCAAGTTTACTTGAAACAATATATTATGCCAAACAACAAGGGAGACAATGAAGTCAAAAGATGTTAAATTGTTTTCCAATGATTTGGCTTCAGATGTCACTTTTGGATCAATGAGTTCCTCTTGCATTGACTGTAGCGCTTCACAATCTTCAACCATTTGATACCTGACTGCCTTTACGCTGTTAATTCTACACTCCCATCTAGTTTCACAGACTTCTTTGACAGTAAGAGTCAACTGACTTTCCTTGATTATTTTCCATCTTTTAGTAAATGATGAAAACAGGACATACAGACGTTCTAAAACCCGAAACAAAGAAACATTTTTTACAGATGAAGCAACAGTATCTCCAATTACTAGATTAAGTGAATGCGATCCACAAGGATTGAAAAAAGCTTTAGGAAACATTGACAACATTCTTGACTGCACTCCTTTATATTTTCCAGTCGTGTTGCCTCCATTATCGTAACCTTTCCCCCTACAATTTTTCATGTCTAACCCACAGGTCCCTTCAATTTCTTTCAAAAGGGCCGTTGTCAAACCTTCTCCAGTAGTGTCATCAATAGGAAAAAATGACAAGAAATGCTCTTTTACTTGAACATCTGTTTCAGTACATTCATCAAAACGAATTATAAATGCCAATTTTTCTTGGTGGCTGATATCGGGCCTACAGTCTAATATTAGTGAAAAGTACTTGGCTTGCTTTGCTCTTTCAATGATATCCTTTTTTATTTCAGACCCAAGCAAGCTAATCAACTCATTTTGGATTGTTTTACCCAAGTAATGATCATGGATTTCATTAGATTTAATTTTTCTAATATGTTCAGCCGTAACTACATCGTACTTTCCAAGTAACTCAACAAGTCCCAAAAAATTTCCGTTACTTTTTGCAAATAAGCAAATTTGCAAATAAATGGTCATTACTTCCTCGGAATACCAGGTTATGTTCAGATAAAAGTACCGTTATTGCAATTAGACGTTCTAAAACTTTTTTCCAGTGACCTACCTCTTTTTGTAACAATTTTTCAACTTCACTATCAATACCCGTTTGACGAGTATTTTTTTCGGCATCAACCCATTTTGTGTAACATGTGTAGTGGTCGCTTGAAGTTTTATGATGTTTTAAGTAATCCCCTATATGTTTCCAGTTGTTGATACCGTCCTGCCTTAATTGAGAGCGGGTATTCCCAAACAACTTACAACTAAAACAATAGACTGTGTACTTTGACTCAGAATATTGCAAATATCTCCGATACAATTTTTCATTACTGGGCAGTTTCCTTTTGCAGTGAACCAGTGAGAATTTTCTGTTTCTCGATCCTTTTGAATCGGATTTTTTAAGTCAACAGGAAATCCTGAATCAGGACCCTCAATTTTTTTTGGAGCGTTTTTAATTATTTGATCCCTTATGTGACGAGTCAAGGTACGCCATTCGCAGATATCGTACAAATTACACGAGGTAACGTCGCTGTGGGATAAAGGGTGAACTTCATCTTCATGTCCGCTCGTTATAGGGTTTGTAGAATTAATCGTAACATCTTTGTCAAGGGAAGAATCGTTTCCTTGGCGGCTTGTCCCAGGTTGTTCAGTTTACTTCATCTCAATCTTGTGTCTTGAGCGTTGTCATCAAAAACTTGTTCTGACTCTCTAGCATTTGAAAAATCAATTTTGGTTACACCTTCTTTTGGTGTATTTTGATCAGTTTCTGTTTCTAAACTTTGAAAAAGAAAACCACGCATGAACCTTGTTTATTTTTTTTGAATATTTTACTCTTTCTGTTTCTGTTTTGGGCTCCTGAAAATTTGTGGGTTGAAGCCATTTTTAAAACTCTTTGAAATCATAAACTGCACTCGTATAAGTCAAACATATTCAGAGTACTGAAACGAAAATTCAACGAAATTTTACAAACCGAGTTATAACGAACAACATTTTAAGTTTTTTCTTTTTTTTCTTTTATTAGGCTCTACCGTTCTTTTTTCTTTTCGGGGTTATAAAACGACTTAAAAGACGAAAGACCTAAACCAAACCATCGATCGAATAGCCATCTTGAATGTTGTACATACTAGTAACTAAACTGTATAAAATTTTAAAGTTTGTTTAAAATCATAAAATAAGTTGACTTTCACTGCTTACCATTTAAAAACATTTTCTTTTCTTGCTTTGAATTTCTAATTATTTAAACTAGGCAGCTTAGTAACAAAATGAAAACAATTAAGAGCATACCTAGATAACATAAGAAAAATCAAACACTTAACGCGCACTTAAAAATACTGTTACGACGGTCTACTTGATCGTCGTAGGTACAGTGGAAAACAAAACAAGTACAAGACACCAATCAAGTCACTAATACCAGCTTTAATTTTCACAGTTAAACAGTTCATAATTAACAACACAGTCTATTACAATAAATCAAATAAAAATTGTTCACACGCAATAAAATGTCCACTAATATTAAAACACAATTGTATTACAATTATCCCGCCCGATCATAAAACGCAACACTTCACTAATAACCACTTGAACGTACACGGTAATATCGCCTGATAATAATTCGAACCGCACTGTAAATATATTGCCACTATACTGAAAACTAAGGTCGCTGCCGCCTTGTATTTATACATCCGCGCACAGACCAGAAGGTTCCAAACTGCGTCTTAGCGCCAGCGTGTACTACGTAATTAATTGCGGCCTTGACACAGTCCGCGCGGCTGGCGGCTTCGAGAAAAGTCTCGCGAATGCGTCTAGAGTCACGTATGCCACACACAATAGAGCGAGATTCTTCTGGCACATTCGATAAACACGTAGACTGTTCTGTAATGTCGTAACACTGCCTCCTCCTTAAGCCTGTTCGCCCCGAACTGGCAAACCGTCTCTGAAGTAATACTCGACCAGGCGATCTAGGTGGACGTCCTTGCGAAAGATAATTCTCCGGTTCTTCGAATTCAGTCTCGTGTGATCCGAAAATCACGTTCCCAGGAATGCGAGTCTTCCGCTCAACCACTAGTTTTGCTGGAATCACTCCCGTTGCGTCATGTACTGATGACCTAAACACTGTTGTAACCTATCGAGTGGCTGCTAAGTTACAACTGTTTGTTTGATGTGGTTCCGGAGGTGAAGTTGAATCATTAGAATGAACCGTTCTTCTTGAAGACAATTTATTGTGATTACAACGAAAGTTTACAAGTTCCTTTATACAACTCTTCTTGACAAATATAAGTCAGTTAATTCAATTACTGTTTTATACTCTAAGTACTTTCAGTTACTAGTACTTAGTTCACAAACTAATGTAACACTTTAGTTACTTCAAAAATTTACAAAGACAAAAATATTGACAACATCTGGTTTTCCGGCTCTCTAAGAACACCTTCCAACACAGATCAAAGTCAAATAAAAATGAGAAAAGATGCGTACGTCTCTTGGACCTTTACACAAACAGATCTGTCTTCTCCAGCGTGTGCTGGTCTTTTTATAGTACATCATAGTGGGTGTTAACCCTTAGTTTAGTGGTGGGACTGTTCCCTTCTCTTAATTCTAAAAGCTTAACTATGATAGGCTAAATCTATTGGAAGTGAAGGTAATTCCCTTACAATTTTATAACTATCGCTACTATTCGTCAGAAACTATCATGTGACACTGTACGTCACTTTTTGGTGGGGTATTCCCTTTTAGACAAAAGGTTCTCACGCAGATAGAACACATCTTTACACTCTGATCCATTACATGACTTTCCCTTAAAAACATATCAAATTTATTACGACTTTTATGTGTTTTGTCTGGCTCTTGCCTAGCCTGTATCTGTTATTCCACTTCCTTTGTTTTTCATAAATCTGTCAGCTTCTTATCTAATTAGAGTGGCTTTTAACCTCCCACAGCTGCATCAGTCTAAGTGACTTGGGGTTATACATAAACTAAACTTTACGATTATTGCTTCCTGACAGTTGTTTTTAAGAAACATGGTTAGATCTAATTAACAAACCCTCGGAAAGTTCCTAAAACGATTTTTGTGTTCAAAACATCTGCTAGCTAAATGACAAAGTTTCTCCCTCTCACTTCAAAGTACAATTATGATATAATTACTGTAAGTACAATTGACAATTACAACACCTTCCCCCTTATTTTTAAGCTTCAAGCTACACAATGCTTAATGCTTAATACTAAATTATTATTACAATTCATATATCTTAACTAATTTTATAAGTGATTACATAATTTTTATAAATTTTAAATTTGTACAATGATACATTACTATCACTACTGAACTGATCACACTAATAAAAACACAAACAATTCTATTTACATCTTATTGCACATTTACCGTATGACTTTACTTGATACTACATTAATTTTGTCCATTACTAAGTTCTTTTCGACCTTGGTCGTAGTTTCTTTTCAAACTCTTTCAGTTCTACAATTTCATCATCTAATTGAGTACAACCGTTTGTTGGACTCTCTCCTCTTATTGCAGTCAAGTCATGAACTGACGCTCCATACTGGTACTGCTTTACTACAATTGGTTTGGCACTTAACGTCTGTACCTGTTTAAAAGTTTCCTCAAACTTTTCTTCTAACCTTTTACTACAACATCTACCAAACAATGGTAACAACCATTTTGGACAAAATCTTTTATATACATAGTATAAAATTCCTATTGTTATTAATCCACAGATTATATACATCATTACTGAATGATGCGTTACCTTTGACTTGTAAATTTCATGCATATTCTCTTCTTCGATAGCTTTTCTAATTTCATTTAATCTGTAACTGGCTGCATCTAAATCGTCAGCATGCATTGCTACAGTTTTCAAATACTTTGGTAATTTTAATGTAGGTAATTTTACATCATCCTTAACTACACTATCCAATTCGTCACAACAATCAATTTCTATATCCACAGGTGGGATAATTGGTATTGTACCATTACTTTCATATTTAGTATTTGACAATAACATTATGCCTGAGCCATACGCTCTGCACGTTGGTGCTAAATTAAAAATTCCCACATTACTTAATTGTACTGAATGTATAATGGATGGCATACCAGCCAATTTACAACTAATTGTCAATGTCTCATCCTCTGGTAAAACATAAAGCCATGAGTTTGATTTCATCATTCTTTGCCATAAAGGATTATTAATTCTAGTTATTCTCTGATCACAACTCTTTGCATCATAGTCACCTTTAAAGAATTTTACTTCACAAGATTCATGTAAATGTACTTGATAAATAGGATCCATTTGTTGACAAACAAATACATCATTTTCTAATTTCTTACAATTATTCAATTCATCTGATTTCAAATAAATAAAATACTGTTTTACATCGTCTATACCCAAATATTCAGTTTTGGGTTGTATGAATAGGTATTCATTATTTTTTAAATATTTTGGTAATGGTGATACCTTATACAATTCAAATAATAAATCGTTAATCAAAGGAATAACGAATACATACACTAACTTATTGTCCTTAACATATACACAAATAGAAAATAAGTCTAAGAATGAGTGAATATTGTCATCATTCACCGCAAGAGGAAATTACAGTCCTGCAGGTAATTTTCCTCTAATAGACTCTAATTCGTATTTTAGAGTTTTTAAATTAATAACAGAGGAGTGAATTTCTCCTTGTCTAGCATCAGTAATAGCTTGTAATAATTCTTTAACATCAATTTCTAATTGAATAGCTTCAATGTGGATATATTCCACATATTCAGTCATTGCTGCCTGAAAAGTTATATTATTAAGTTTTTCATTTAATACTTTTCGAGTCAAATTTTGAAAATCAATAATTTTATCAAAGCTTTCTATGATTATACCTTGATTAATATTCGCATCTTTAAATGTTTTATTAATAGTCTTAATGGTTGAAATCATGACAGCGGCTTGTTCTTTTTATAATTTTGGTAGCTCATACTGATTGTAGCTAACCTCTTTAATTTTGTCATCATAATACATGGCATCGTCATGATCCATAGTTCCAAATAAAATTTTCGCTGCTTCACCTATAGTGTCAAACATACCTCTTTTAAATCTACGATTCTTTGGTTCGTTATGTCCTAATTGCATTTTTAATTGGTTAACATTTTCTTTAATGTCATTCATAGTCTTTTGCATTCCAATACTTACTTTACTACAATAATCAGAGTATTCTCTAGTACAAAATCTCTTAAGCTTATTATATCTGTTTCTAACATTTTCTAATCGTTGTAAATAATTATTAATATCTATATACGTAATTAATTTCCAATTTTCATTAGTCAATTGAACTGTTCCAATCTTTTCGAAATATACACCAGGATTATTTCTTACTTTTGTTACACTGAATGGATTGTCATCTGCGTCTGCTTTTCTTAATAGAAGTCCAAAAATTATCACTGTACACAATGTCAACAGCTCCATCTGCAACATGCAGTTTCTAATTAGTCTTCATATTTCTTTATTCTGTTTACATGTACTTTAATTAATTTTTCCCTTTCCGTAAAGTATAATTTACTTCGGAATTTCGTTTTGTTATCACGTATGGTCCGATCCATTGGGGACCTAGTTTCTTTGACCTACCTCTACGTACGGTTTCGTCATGTAACAATACTTTATCACCTATTCTAAATTGTTTATCAGCTGTACTTTTGTCGTAGTGACTTTTACTCGATTCTTTCTTTTTCTTTAAAATTTCTTTTGCTAACTGGTGAGCACTTTGTAGTCTTTTCTTTACTTCATCTTTATATTCGTCATAATTATACTGAGGTTGAGGCGAATCTCTTATTATACTTGTAGGCAATTCGGCCTCTCTTCCATGAATTAATGAAAAAGGTGTATGTCCCGTACCTGTGTGCACGGTTGTATTAAATGTAAACATCGCATATGGAACCCATAAGTCCCAATTCAGTTGATCTTCATCAACATAGTGTCTTAAATACTCCGCAAGTGTCTTGTGACTTCTTTCTAAAGACCCGTTAGCTTGTGGATGATAACTAGTGGTCTGTATCTTTTTTATTTTTAATAACTTGCAAATTGATTGCATTACCTCAGATATAAAGTTTGACCCTTGGTCGGTTAACAATTTTTCTGGCGCACCATGGCGGCATATAATTTTCGTAGCGAATTCTCTCGCGATAGCTTCCGCGGTTTGATCTCTAATAGGAAATGCTTCGGCATATTTTGAAAAACAATCTTGGAATGTAAGAAGGTATTTATTGCCTCCTTGAGTTACCGGTAATGGACCTACTATATCCATTGCACATTGCTCAAAAGGCTTATTCAATTCATTACTTATTTGCATAGGGACCCTTCGTGTGTCTTTCACGTGACTTTTGTTACGTTGACAACTATCACATCTTTTAATATATTCTTCAATATCATTTTTCATGTTAGGCCATTCATATTTTAATTTTATTCTATTATATGTTCTAGATATACCTTGATGTCCTCCTAACGTTGAATCGTGATACTCCTCAATTATTCGTCTCCTTTCTTCTTTAGTTCCTACCTCCTCTTTAATTACTTCTGCCATATTAATTTTTATTCTACTAAGCGCGTCTGCGTTCGTATTACGCTTTCCTGCCTTGTGTATAATATTAAAATCATAATCGGCTAATTTAATAATCCAACGCATCAATCTCGATCCAGGATCTTTAATATTAAACAACCACTGTAAAGGTTTGTGGTCAGTGACTAAAGTGAACCTTGTACCGTAAATGTAAGGTCGGAAATGTTTCACTGCCCATACTAATGCGACAAGTTCTTTTTCTGTTGTGCTATAATTCTTCTCGGCTTTATTTAGTGTTCTACTAGCATACGCGATTGGTTTGTCTTCGCCTATCTTACCTTGTGATAATATTGCTCCGCAAGCCTCGTTACTAGCATCCGTAGTGATTACAAATTCTTCTTTTAAATTTGGATATTGTAATAACGGTGCACTAGTTAATTTGCTTTTTAGCATTTCAAAACTATTATCCTGTTTTTGTGCCCAATCAAATGGTACATCTTTCTTTAATAATTCATTTAATGGCTGAGCGATTTTACTAAAGTCTTTTATAAATCGCCTATAGTAACCTACTAGCCCTAGAAAACACTTTATGTCTTTCGCGTTCTTAGGTTTTGGATACTTATCTACAGCTTCCGTCTTCTTCGGATCTGGAGCTAACCCTTCGTCTGTAATAACATGACCTAAATAATTTACTTCTTTGCGTAAAAATTCACATTTATCTGCATTTAATAGCAACTTGTGCTCTCTTAATCTATCTAATATTTTGCGTAACTTTATTTGATGCTCCTCTAAATTTCGAGCGTAAACTACAATGTCATCTAAATATACAAAACACTTAATATCTTGTAACCCTGTAAGTACTGTATTCATTAATCTTTGAAAAGTTGGCGGACCCCCTTTTAACCCGAACGGCATCCTAGTAAACTCATAATGGCCATATGCCGTACTAAATGCGGTTCTTTCTTTATGTTCCTTATGCACTTTAATTTGATGAAACCCGCTAGATAAATCTAAAGTACTAAAGTATTTACTTCTACCCAATTGGTCTAAGATATCTGTAATGTTAGGTAATGGAAATGAATTACCTATAGTAGCTTCATTTAATTTTCTAAAATCAACGCAAATACGCCATTTAATTTTACCTGACGCGTCCATTTTCTTTGGTACAACCAAAAGTGGTGCGTTCCAAGGACTTTGGCTATGTTCTATTATTTGTTGTTCTAACATAGAGTCTATTTGCTTTTGCACTTCCTCTTTATGTTGCTCCGGAATACGATACGGTTTTATATTTATTGGGGCTGTATCTTGCTTCAATGGAATCGTATGTTCCAGCGTATCAGTCGCCGTTAATTTGTCTCCTGGCAAATAAAATAAATCGTTGTACTCTACGCATATATTTATTAAAGCCTTTTTTTCTTCTTTATTTAAATGATCTACCCTTAATTGTTTAACAACTTCGTCTTCGCGATTTCGCGATAACTGTTTACACTCATACTCGTCAATTTCATGTATTTCCACTTCTGGGATCTCGATTTCAACTTTATCATCATTTATATTCGTGACTGGAACTAAACATTTACCCTTAAATGCTTTAGTCAGACTACTACCTAACTGTACGCCTGGCTGTAATTCACACGAGTATACGACGCCTTCACCTACACTATGTGTTTTCGTACAAATAACCGTTTCTGATCGCGGTTGTAATACAATTTTATTTATATACGGAACTAATTTCCATTTAGTCTTTCCTACCTGGACTACGCCTTTCTCATAGTCTATATTCGCTTTGTATTTCGACATAAATCTCTACCCAAAATACCGTTACTTCTTAATGGAAACTTATCATATACCACCTGAAATGGATGAACAATTTCTCTACCATTTATTTTAATATTTAAGTTTATTAAACCGATTGTTGTTACAGGCTCCTCAGAAATACCCGTAATTACTCTTTCGGTATCTGGCATTATTTCAGCATCATCTTCTAATTGTCCTACTTTAATTATTGAGATATCTGCTCCCGTGTCTAAAAGTAAACAAACGTTTTCGTTTATTGTTTCGGATAATTGCATTTCCATGCATTCATGCTTACGGTCATCTGCAATACGACCTACTTGAATGGTTTTAAAATCACTTGCCTTCGGATGAGCATCCGTACTCTTTGGCTTAAAACTCGGTTTCTTATTATTTTTATTTTCTTCGTCTTTCTGCTTCTTAAAGCACTTAGCAATAACATGCCCTTGTTTACCACAGTAATGACACGTAATTATTTTAACATGTACGTCTCTATCTTTTTTAGCAAAATTATTTTTATTAAACCCGTTTTTATTTTGGAACGAGGTTTTCTTAAAATAGCAATTACTAGCTTCATGTCCTCTCTTATTACAATTAAAACATTTAGGGCGAGTATCTTTCTTATACTCCCTATAATCTTTTACTTTTAACCCGAAATACTCTTGAGTTTCCCTATCATTTAATATGTTTATTTCTTCTAAAACAGCTGCTTCAACAGCATCTTCATACGTACGAATATTTTTCGCTTTCATTAAAAATTTAATTGGTTGACGCAACCCTTCAATAAACGCATTATGTCTCTGTTGCTCTAGCACATCATAAATCGCGCTTTTAACACTTTTATCTTTATTTTCCGTCATCTGAATAGCTAATGAACTCAAAATACTATTTAACCTTTCAGAAAATGCACGAATATCTTCATCTTTATTTTGTCTTGCACTAGACATTTCTAACTGCAAATGAGCGATATTTTTCTTTTCACCGTACTTATCGTGTAATGCTACTTTAAGCTGCTCCCATGACTCAACATCTTTAAATCTAACAATATTGTAAGCATCACCAACTAACTTATTCTTTATAATTTCAAACAGCAAATACTTATATGAATTACTTACATTCTCAATTGCAAAATCACCACAGCTAATAAATTTACTTAAATCATCTCTTTTACCATTAAACTCAGGAACAAATTTAGCTGCTTGGTCAAGTTTTAATTTCTTATGATTCTCTTTATACACATCAAGGCTATTCTTTACTTTACTTTTTATTTTACTGGTTTTTCTATCACCACTATCTATCTTACTACTTGTGGCATAATCTTTCAATTCTAATTCAGAATCAGAATTACTATTAGAGCTTTCAAAATGATTTAACTCTGCAGTAGCCATTTCTCTAGAGTAAATAAAATGACGTTATTCACTTACTTCTACTTGAAGTCTCCTTTTCCAACGACGATCGCTTCCAACGACGATCTCAACTGCTACAACTGCTTCCAGCGACGATCTCAACTGTACTCTGTGTCCAGCGACGATCTCAACTGCTACACTGCTATACTGCTCCTTGGTTCTGCAACACGACTGCTTGGCTCGTCCTAAGACTGCTGCTAGTCCAGTGAATGCCCTGAAGCTGCTTCACGATGCTGCACTCCAATGTCCACAACTGCTGATCACCTTCGTCTTCTTTGAAGTCCGTTGATCACCTCTTGAACCCAGCACACCTGACACCAGTTTTTAATGTTGAAACCTATCGAGTGGCTGCTAAGTTACAACTGTTTGTTTGATGTGGTTCCGGAGGTGAAGTCGAATCATTAGAATGAACCGTTCTTCTTGAAGACAATTTATTGTGATTACAACGAAAGTTTACAAGTTCCTTTATACAACTCTTCTTGACAAATATAAGTCAGTTAATTCAATTACTGTTTTATACTCTAAGTACTTTCAGTTACTAGTACTTAGTTCACAAACTAATGTAACACTTTAGTTACTTCAAAAATTTACAAAGACAAAAATATTGACAACATCTGGTTTTCCGGCTCTCTAAGAACACCTTCCAACACAGATCAAAGTCAAATAAAAATGAGAAAAGATGCGTACGTCTCTTGGACCTTTACACAAACAGATCTGTCTTCTCCAGCGTGTGCTGGTCTTTTTATAGTACATCATAGTGGGTGTTAACCCTTAGTTTAGTGGTGGGACTGTTCCCTTCTCTTAATTCTAAAAGCTTAACTATGATAGGCTAAATCTATTGGAAGTGAGGGTAATTCCCTTACAATTTTATAACTATCGCTACTATTCGTCAGAAACTATCATGTGACTCTGTACGTCACTTTTTGGTGGGGTATTCCCTTTTAGACAAAAGGTTCTCACGCAGATAGAACACATCTTTACACTCTGACCCATTACATGACTTTCCCTTAAAAACATATCAAATTTATTACGACTTTTATGTGTTTTGTCTGGCTCTTGCCTAGCCTGTATCTGTTATTCCACTTCCTTTGTTTTTCATAAATCTGTCAGCTTCTTATCTAATTAGAGTGGCTTTTAACCTCCCACAGCTGCATCAGTCTAAGTGACTTGGGGTTATCCATAAACTAAACTTTACGATTATTGCTTCCTGACAGTTGTTTTTAAGAAACATGGTTAGATCTAATTAACAAACCCTCGGAAAGTTCCTAAAACGATTTTTGTGTTCAAAACATCTGCTAGCTAAATGACAAAGTTTCTCCCTCTCACTTCAAAGTACAATTATGATATAATTACTGTAAGTACAATTGACAATTACAACAACACCACAGGCTGATCCAAGTTTGTTTGGTTCTCGTCAACAAACTCTTGTGTAAACTCATCTTCAGCCACTTTGCCCTCGGGCGCTTCTGTCAGCTGAGGAACAAGTAAGAGTTTTGTCTCGACAACCATAGTTGGCTTTCCAATCACTTCTTTTGTCGTTACACTTATTACTTCCATATTCCTCAAGGAAATGGAAGTATGGTGATGGCAAAAAAAATCGTGTTCTAGATTATTGCAGATTCTGATTGTACTACACTCAAAACATGAAAAAAAGTCGTTTTCCGAAAAGTGTGTGTGTGTGTGCGTGTGTGTGTGTGTGTGTGTGTGTCTATCTGTCTGTCTGTCTGTCTATCTGTCTGTGTGTGTGTGTTTGTAGATTTTTTCTATGGCAAACGATAACTGCCGCAAATTCAAACAGAATCAAATAATTTTTTGCATACAGCCCTGATTTGTAGAGTACTCACGACCTATTGTTTTTGGTGAAGATCGGTTGAGGGAAAGGGGTAGTTTACCAGCAACGGTTTTTTTTATCAAGGGAATTTTTTTTTTTTGGCAAACGATAACAGCCGCAAATTCAAACAGAATCAAATAATGTTTCGCATACATCCCTGAAATGTAGAGTTCTCAAGGCCTATTGTTTTTGGTGAAGATCGGTAAACGGGAAGGGGTAGTTTACCGGCAACGTTTTATGTTTTAACAAGGGTATTTTCTATGGCAAACGAGAACAGCCGTAAATTCAAACAGAATCAAAAGATTATTTGCATACAGCACTAAATTGTAGAGTTCTCAAGACCTACTGTTTTTGGTGAAGATCGGTTAAGGGAAAGGGGTAGTTTACCTGCAACGTTTTTTTAACAAGGGTATTTTATATGGCAAACGATAACAGCCGCAAGTTCAAACAGAATCAAATAATGTTTTGTATATAACCCTGATTTGTAGAGTACTCAAGACCTGTTGTTTTTGGTGAAGATCGGTTAAGGGGAAGGGGTAGTTTACCGGCAACGTTTTTTTATCAAGGGTATTTTCTATGGCAAAGGATAACAGCCGCAAATTCAAACAGAATCAAATACTTTTTTGCATATGTCCCTGAATTGCAGAGATCTCAAGGATTTCCAATTTTGGTGAAGATCGGTTAACGGGAAGGGGTAGTTTACCTGCAAGCTTTTACGTTTTAACAACAGTAAAGTACTTGAAAACTCATTTAAACTTTTTCAAACAATGGTAATTGTTAAAAATAAAATAATTTTGTTGCCAGGCAATAAAATTATAATTTTTTTATTTTAATGTAAATTATGTATGAGTATATACATGTATAAAATAATATATCGTTCCTGGCAGGTAAGCATATCTCAGTTATGTAATGTTTACGTTTCCATTTTATTATTATGACTACAGCAATAAAAAAGCAGGGAAGACACACACACACACACACACACAAAATTCGCGTTATTTCTGCCCTCACTCATGTTTATTTTCTTACATTTGCACGCTTTTTAAATGGAAAGTGCCGAAACCCACACCAACATAACGCGTGCAAGCCGAAAAAATGGACATCAATTTGCTTCCTGTGGATCGCTGGGCAGTGTAACTGCACGTGTTTACAGAGGAACGATTCATAGACAGACTTTTCGTCTTTAGGGAATGAATCCTCTGCAAGATGCTGAGGGTCCATGAGTGACTTCTGAGCGCTCCTTCTTTTTCGCGTGTTTGTTCTGTGAAACATACACTGTAGATTCGCAGCTTTACTCTAAGCAACGCTCAATTGGAAATGTTGAAAATTTTTGTCCACAGTGTACCCTCATTCACACTAAACCTGCTCTGATGTTTTAATTACGGACATCATAATATTAAAACTTTGGAAACTTGAGCACTACTTAATGGAGATCAATCATTAATTTATACAAGCCATTAATTTTATGCATATTTTTTATATATATGTGTACAACGTTATCAGCAACAAAGAAGTAGTTTTTGTTAAAATTCCTTCCCGGGATATTTGGCCGTAGTCCAATGTTTTCTACAAAACCAGACGTTTCGGCAATGCCATCGACTTCCATCATCAGTGAAAATCGAGTGCGATAACGTGAGGTGGTATACGTTAGTGACCACAGTACTGTGGTTAAGGCTCAAGCAGTAAGTAGAAAGAAGTCGTTTCTATGGTAATATTTCATTTCGAAAATGATTTTAAATATAAATCTTAGAATATGGAAGTCATGTATGGTTCTCCATACCGATAATTTGTATTTCCTCTGCTAGTTCTTCCTCCATTTCCGCTTGCAATAGGGAGGGTTCCTCTTGACCAGACCTGTTGACTTTTTCTTCGACTAATGCCACTCGCTTAATCGAATGGTTGGTAGACCCTGTCATTTTAGCCATGCAAAGCTTTGTCTTCTCTTGGCCAACCTTCAGGACATTCTCTCTTAAGTCCACAACGAATCCGTAGGCATTCATAATGTCCGTTCCAAGAATCACTTCATCGACAATGTCTGCAACGAGCATTTGGTGGCTAAACTCGAGAAGACCCATGCGTACACGTACGTCTACCTTTCCTGCACTTTGACGGGGCTTCCAGTCACAGTCTGTATTGTACAAGAGCTAATTAGAGGCTGGCGGTTGCTTACTCAGGGCGCACAATGGACACTGTTGCGCCCGTGTCAACTGTAAATGATATTGGTTTACCTTCCGCAAATCCATTAACAATCATGTTTCCACTGGTCTTATGTAGGGTGAAAACTGTGTGCTCTTCTGGGGCTTTACTTCTCCAATTGGTGCGATCACTCTCTTCTCTCGGTATCTTCTTCTCCCAACAGTCTACCTGTAGATGACCACGTTTTCCACAGTTGTAACATTTCGGTATTCTGTCTTTTTCAAATCGTTGCGACTCTCTTGAACTTTTGAATTGTTTGCCCGACAACATTGTTTTTCTGCACCCATCATAACGGCAATGTGATACAGGGATCTTCTGACTGCAATGTGATGGCACAAACCCATTAATGTAACGGGACGCTGAGTTAGCAGCTTCAAACTCTAGGGCGTGAACAAGAGCTTCTGAGCTATTTTGGTGCCTTGCTATTCGTAACACTTGCTGAAGTTCACAATCTCCGATGCCATCAATAAATGTCTGCACCGCAATCCTTATTCGAAAATCTTCTGATGCTTCAGGATAGGCCAATCTAATCAGTATGTCGATACTTGCTTCAAACTCTTGAAGACTCTCCCCGGAACGTTGTCGTCTTGTTCTCAACTGAGCGTAGTAAACCTCTCGCAAATGTTTATCACCGTAGCGTAATTCTAGAGCTTTTATCAACCCGGCATAGATGTTCTGGCTGTCAAGTGGCACTTCCTGTAGTAATTCTGCTGCAGGTCCTTTTAATGAGAGAACGAGTGAAACTGGCTCGTCTTTCTCCGTCCAATTATTTGGGCATGCAGCAGCTTCGAATTGGCGTAAATACGTCACCAAGTGCGTGCTTCCATCAAAGGTTGGGGCCTTGACATGAACTGTCCCAACCGCAGGCGAGGTGACCTTCTCTATTGACTATTTTCTGTGTCTTTCTCTGTCTTTATCATTGGTACAGTCTGTTCACAAATTTGTTTTGGTTGTAACTTCAGGCACTGCTCGACTTCATTTTTAATCTGCTCTTTTATATTTGTAATCGAGTCATCTATTTTTGTTGACATAGCTTTTTCCACACTCAAGACAGATTTTTCTACTTCAGCTACTTTATTTGACATGGATTCTTCTACGTCAGATATTCTGGTAATTTGATTGTTAAGCTCACCTCGTAATTCACCTACCCACCGCGTAGGAGACCCAATTCTGCGGTAGTATGTTCTTGCATCTGCTTTTGCTCTTGAATTAACATTTTGATGTCTGCTGTTTCGCGTTTCCGTTCCTCTGCCTGTCGTCCTTCCAACTCGAGTAACAGTGCTTTTTGTCTTTCTTCAGTTACCAGCAGTAGAGTTTTCTGTCTCACTTCCGCTTTCTCATCCTGTCGTTTTTCTGCTTCTTCCGCCTATTGCCTGCGTTTCTCATCCTGTCGTTTCTCCGTCTGTGACAGCAGCGCCTGTAAATTTTCCATCATCTGACTGGCATCCATTGTTTTCCGATTAATACACTCGTCTTGTACAAAGTGTCCACTGTTTCCACTGTTAACCGTTCTATCCCACTTCTGACACCACTGTTACGCCGGTCTACTTGATCGTCATAGGTACAGTGGAAAACAAAACAAGTACAAGACACCAATTAAGTCACTAATCACCAGCTTTAATTTTCACAGTTAAACAGTTCGTAATTAACAACACGATCTCTTACAACAAATCAAATAAAAATTGTCCACACGCAATAAAATGTCCACTAATATTAAAACGCAATTGTATTACAATTATCCCGCCCGATTATAAAACGCAACACTTCACTAATAACCATTTGAACGTACACGAAAATATCGCCCGATAATAATTCGAACCGCACTGTAAATATATCGTCACTATACTGAAAAATTAAGGTCGCTGCCGCCTTGTATTTATACATCCACGCACAGATCAGAAGGTTCCAAACTGCGTCTTAGCGCCAGTGTGTAGCCTACTACGTAATTAATTGCGGTCGTGACACAGTCCGCGCGGCTGGCGGCTTCGAGAAAAGTCTCGGGAATGCGTCTAGAATCACGTATCCCACACACATTAGAGCGAGATTCTGTAACCCCTCTTTAACTTTGACTTGTAAAAAAAATTTTGTTTTTTTTTTGAAAAAATTTTTTTTGAATTTTTTTTTTTTTAAAGAGGGGCCACAAGATAATTAAAACTAGGCCAAAGCCTAGAGAAGCCAAAAATGCGCTGGATCCAGTGAGACGGGATTTGCAATTAAAACTCACAAAATTAACAACCAATAAATCTTTTTATTATAACTAAATTCATTATCTCCTTCGAAATTGTTACTTACAAAAATCAGTGAATATAACATTTAGATTCTCTGCTTAAAAAAAAATATTAATTTAAATTAATAAATATAAAAATCTATATTTTCTACTTTAAAAAATGTCATTTGAAATTAATAAATATAAAATCTATATTTTACCTTTTAAAATGTTATTTGAAAATAAATTTATATAAAACCTATGTTTTACATTCTCCTTTTAGAAATGGTATGTGAAAATAAATTTATATAAAACCTATGTTTTATATTCTCTTTTTAGAAATGGTATGTGAAAATAAATATATATAAAACCTATGTTTTATATTCTCTTTTAGCCCTATATCTAACCCCACCCCCAAAAAATACACCCGAATATACAATACACATATAACCCCCAAAAATACACACGAATATACAGTGCATATACATGTTCCACAACACAGGACAATTATAACATCTATCATTAAATCTTGCCACACCCTTTTCCACGCCATGAGGTACATAATTAACAATCTATAATTATCCATATTAGGTTTTAATACCTAATATGTGTATAACTGATTATGTATGTAACACCAGTGGCCCCAGGACATACTAAATTCAAGAGTTGGCATAGTGCCTGATACTATTATAAAGTGCTGCCACATTGAGCACTTAGACTTGGAGTAATTATAATTAGAATACAGTGAACACCCCAGTGATCATAATTAATTAAAAGAATTTAAATATTGATAAATTTTGTTGTCTTGAAAACAGGAACGTGTCATAAAGCCTTATGACCTTTTTGAAAGTAATTTGGCCCAAAGGCTGACATGTTCCTAGGCAAGATAGTGCATAACTCAACCTGTCCCAAGAGCATGTTCAACTCTGCATGAAAATGCACCTATACAGGATTAAACTGGTGACCCGACTTAACTACCAAAGAAACTTCTATCCCTATATGATCCAAACTGAATTTAAAAATGAGAAATTAAAGCATAAAATGAAAACTAAATTTAACCAGTGAAATTACATGTTGACTGAATGAATTAGTAGCACTAAGAAAACCCTTATACTGAAAATAAGAAGGAAATTTACACGCCTGAATGGGGAGCAGCCACAGATACATGCCAACCTCTGAGCTCACAGATTTATACAAACAGAGTAACAAAATGTACAAAAGATTCCCCCCCAAGTCCACGCACTATTCTGTCCCGTTTACCGGGGACCCAATTAAAATGTTTAAAGCTTAAAGTCATTGTTGTAGAGTGACTCTATGTCCACTGGTTCTAGTGAATTACATCACACTGTGTAAAAAATAATATGGATTGATGTCACCTTATATATTGCATGGTGTGAAGCGGTGATCTCCTGGTCTACATGATAGGGTGTTTGTGGTTCGTCCTCGCTATTCTCCTCCGGCAGATGAAGCTGAGAGAGAGAGTCTACATGTTAATGGTTCAGGATGGAGCTGTTCCCCGGCTTGCAGCGAGGGACCCTAGTCATACAACATATTATCAGCGATAAGTTCTCAAAACTAATTCCCCCAGAAACCTCACACGCACCAAAATCCATATATAATATTAACACAGCTTTAGGGATATTTAAAATGATAATTTGACACACTTTGCAACGGTTATATGGCCACCTGGCCCTATCTTGAAAACATTTAGTTTTGTTAAATTTCATATTATAAACTTTACCCCTGTGGGTTAACATAATTCAATTATGGTTATATAATTATTCAGTTTGTTATACCATTAATAAAATTTACACCTAGTCTTATTGGCCACGTGGTGTGAAAGGTTACCTGATTACAATCATTTCTGTACTTATTAAACAAATACCTTTTTGCATTTACATTATTCTCAATTCTGGTCCCTTAGTTAAGACTTCTGAAATTAATATAGTATTACTACAATTACCAATAAAAGTTACATTTAAATTACGCATTTCACAACTCACCACGTGGCGTAATAGGTTATCTGAATTCATTCATATGTGGACTTATTAAACAAATTTTTCTTTCGTATTACTTTAAATTGAAGTATATAATCATATTGCCATAACTTACCGCAGATCTGTATTTGTTTAGCCTGCCATAGGTAGAAGATGTTGCATCAAAAGCTCCTTTCTGTCGGAGGAAGAATGCAGGCGAAGCGAACAGATGGGCGACCAGCGAGAGACAATTTTTAGAACGTAATTCCAACTATAGTTTGCCCGCAATCAATATCATGCACCAGAGTGCAGCACCAATCAAGCGCAGCTTGATTATCACAGCTGCAGATTGTATGCGTATCTCAACCGCTAAATACAGTACCGTATTTTACGTCCTTTGGAGTTAAATGCCGAATACGCGCCGAATCTACCTTAGACTCGGCACACCCCCACCCCAAAAGGGCAACATAGTTGCCCCACACTTAGACAGAGGAGCACCCTGCAGTGTACCCCAATGTTTTTTACAACAACGTAGGTGTTCCTCGGTTTTCCCAGTTGCAAAAAAAAAACTCCTCACACCTGCTACCATCCCCATGCGACCCTCTCCGCCATGCCAACCCCACGGGACCGCCCCAACACATCACCGTCTCTGGTGACCACCACCTACTTCTACTGGTCCACTCACATACTCGTCCGAAGGCCAAACAAGGTATCACCCACCGTGGTATGTGAGTGACCGTACTACTCTTCTCGTCCACCTCTCGGACCGACCAGCCACATGCACCAACAAGGCATCTCCATCCTTGCCATATGGCTGGCCCACATCCCTACACTAGGGCGGACGGCCCCGCTTAGCCGGACAGAGAAAACCGCATAGAGGGCACGCGAACATCAATCCCTTCACTTACTCTTTAAATACTGCGTAACTAGCAAGGGGGGGTTTACTTCAGCACGGCATCGTCTAACAACCCACACTTAATCCAAAAATAACCTACCAGGGAAATCAACTGGGGAATGCGGCATGGCCCCGACCCTACAATGATCAACAACAAACTACAACTAAGAAAAATGAAAACAACGCCACTCTATCACACTCCATCATAAAACGACAAACAACGTTCTAACACTAACATCACTACACCAACCTAGTCACAACTCTTCCAACTAACTTCTTTTCTAACTCCTTTCTGATATTTTTCTTTTTCCTTTTCTAATTTTTTTTTTCTTTTTCCTTTCTAATTTTTATTTGTTTTTTATTTTATTTCGTTTTCTAAGGGGAGGGCTAGGAAAATTGGGAAGATGAAAAGGGCAAGGATCATTGAAAGGTCAATAGCTAGGACTAAGTGTAATGACATGGTTCCCTCCGAGAATAAGGATGGGTGGAGAAAACCAAGGCTCGCGGAGGCAGGGGCGCAACCCTGAAGTAGACGAACACCACTGGGACTGTGGGGAACATCTACCAGCTACCTGTTAACCGCTTCTTCTCCCCTTTTTATGACGAACTTTAGGTACTCGTTCCTTTTGGACACCACTCTCTGAGAAACTATCTCGTGTTGAGCTGTACTGATTTGTTTCTCCTGAATTAGAATCAAGGCAACTTACCTGACTACTTTTACCCCGATTTGGATTATCCGCAACCTCTAACTCCTCTGCTTCTTTTTCTTCCACCTCTTCCTTTTCCTCCTCTACATAATCCAAATCACCATCACGACACTGCACATCTTCATCCTCTAGTTGCTCCCTTGGTCCGCATGAAACTTCTTTCCATTCCTCGGAATCCTCAACACTACTTACCAAAGGCGTCTGCACATCTTCACACACTACATCATTCTCCCTCACACACTCCACAACGCTGCCACCAAGTTTCTCCTCAACTTCTACCTCATCTACTTCTACCACACTTGCAGCCTGGACATCCCCTTGTCCATCCGCACCCTCAGAAACACTTGCAGCCTCCCTAACACTTACACTTATACTCCCCTGCGCAGCATGTGCAGACCGCTCTTCTGCCTCTTTCTTCGATTCCTCTTCTTCACCACTCTCAGCAACTACAACTTCCTCAACATTTCCCAACCTGGAATCCAGCTGTCCAGGTCCATGTGCAATGTCTAAATTAAATTCTACTGACGATGGTAAAGCTCCACCATCAAGTGACTTCTCATCTCCCGGCGTAGGCGATGATGATGTTACCGGATCTGGATCCGTCATGAACCGAGATGGAGATACCGGAACAAATTCTACGGCATCTGGATTCAACCATGACGTCCTCTCAGAGTCCTGTAATTCAATATCAACAGACGTGTTCTTGTCGTCTTGTATTGATCCACAGAAGTTACTTCGCTTTTCTTCTTTCTCCTCACCTTCTTCATCCACTACTCTATTAGGCACTGGTAATTCCTCTGGAAGCTTCAAAGTTTCTTTTTTCTCCGAATAGGAATAACGCCTTGCTACAGGCTCGCTACTTGCCGATGTTGGTTTACTAATATAACTTCTTCTTTCCCTGTTAATTTCATACTTATTTCTTTTCTCTGCTGTAACCGTTGCTACCGTCTTCTCACTTGCCACCCCCTTGTAGCCTCCATTACTTCCGGAATATTCATTTTTTCTGACAGTCTCTTGTGTTCTTCTCCAACCGCCATGTTTGTCCTTTTTAGCTCTTCCTAACGGACCACTGGAGTATTGGACCTCCGTAGCAGCTCTTCCCCGGGACTCGTCCCCTGCCTGGACAGTCTTAGAAACCACACACAACCGGTACAGATCCGCGAAACAACGTGGACGTTCTGCGAATATCAAACGCGATCTCTCTTGGAGATTCAGTCCTTCCAGAATTGCTTGTATTACTTCCGTCTCGGGCAACCCTAATCTTAATACCCGGGCAGCTTTCCGTATGTCCTGCACGAAGTCCCCCAACGCCTCCCCGTTGGCCTGTAGGCGATAGAATAAATCTAACTTAAGCTGGAAACGTCGTCGATGGGGTATGAAGAAATCCAACACTTCCCCATGAAAAGCGTCGACACTGCCGCCCCGACGCAGAGTATTGGTGACCAACCCTGCCAACGAACCCCGGCAATACGGGTATATAAGGGACAAGACCTCCCCATCGGACACACCCGGGAAATCTGCCAACTGCAGGACAAGATCCAAGAAGACCAGCAACCCGTCCTCATCTATTCCATCTACCACCGAAAGTTTCTGGAGAACTCCTGAAAGGGGGTGGGGCAATTTCTGAAAGCATACCGCCGCCAGAATTGTACAATTCACAATACACAATCAACAAAACATAATTCCCACAAAACACCTAACACCCTACAAAATAATGACAATAATAACACAGGAATCAGAAAAAACTCGAGTACTATACTCTTCCTTCGAGCAGACTGCGGGTCCTCCTGCCGTTGCGAGGACCCAGCCCACTTACCTGAACTGCTCTCAACAACACTACACGTTAAGGAACGCGACACACACACTAACACACAACATGACAAATTACCGACCAACGACAAATTCTCAAAAAAAAATTGTAATGACTTCGGCTCCCGTATCTCGGAGGAGACCGACTGCCGATCGGGCCATACCGCATAAATGAAACACCTCCCCTATTATGGGCAAGGTAATACGCGAACCATATCTCCACCTAGACACAGATCTGCGATAATTATCGTTTCCAAAGGAATGTCCGCCTTCAATTTTTCACACCGCGTGGCAATCTACCGTTCAACGATACCAACAGGCGGGCAAGTATATACACATATAATACACAAACCTTAAACCTAACAAGACGTAGTCACTTTTAGATATAGGGACTTCCAGAGATTTTTCTAAGTTCTATCCGAACCCCAAAATGTTTTCTGAGTTTACAAGCCCCGTCACACCCAAAGGACCCAAGGGTTGACCCTAATCTCAACCACGCTATGCTACCAAATGTAACCCCTCTTTAACTTTGACTTGTAAAAAAAATTTTTTTTTTTTTGAAAATTTTTTTTTTTTTAAAGAGGGGCCACAAGATAATTAAAACTAGGCCAAAGCCTAGAGAAGCCAAAAATGCGCTGGATCCAGTGAGACGGGACTTGCAATTAAAACTCACAAAATTAACAACCAATAAATCTTTTTATTATAACTAAATTCATTATCTCCTTCGAAATTGTTACTTACAAAAATCAGTGAATATAACATTTAGATTCTCTGCTTAAAAAAAAATATTAATTGAAATTAATAAATATAAAATCTATATTTTCTACTTTAAAAAATGTAATTTGAAATTAATAAATATAAAATCTATATTTTCCCTTTTAAAATGTTATTTGAAAATAAATTTATATAAAACCTATGTTTATATTCTCCTTTTAGAAATGGTATGTGAAAATAAATTTATATAAAACCTACGTTTTATATTCTCTTTTTAGAAATGGCATGTGAAAATAAATATATATGAAACCTATGTTTTATATTCTCTTTTAGCCCTATATCTACCCCCCCCCCCAAAAATACACCCGAATATACAATACACATATAACCCCCAAAAATACACACGAATATACAGTACATATACATGTTCCACAACACAGGACTATTATAACATCTATCATTAAATCTTGCCACACCCTTTTCCACGCCATGAGGTACATAATTAACAATCTATAATTATCCATATTAGGTTTTAATACCTAATACGTGTATAACATATTATATGTGTATAACTGATTATGTATGTAACACCAGTGGCCCCAGGACATACTAAATTCAAGAGTTGGCATAGTGCCTGATACTATTATAAAGTGCTGCCACATTGAACACTTAGACTTGGAGTAATTATAATTAGTTAGAATACAGTGAACACCCCAGTGATCATAATTAATTAAAAGAATTTAAATATTGATAAATTTTGTTAAGTCTTGAAAACAGGAACGTGTCATAAAGCCTTATAACCTTTTTAAAAGTAATTTGGCCCAAAGGCTGACATGTTCCTAGGCAAGATAGTGCATAACTCAACCTGTCCCAAGAGCATGTTCAACTCTGCATGAAAATGCACCTATACAGGATTAAACTGGTGACCCGACTTAACTACCAAAGAAACTTCTATCCCTATATGATCCAAACTGAATTTAAAAATGAGAAATTAAAGCATAAAATGAAAACTAAATTTAACCAGTGAAATTACATGTTGACTGAATGAATTAGTAGCACTAAGGAAACCCTTATACTGAAAATAAGAAGGAAATTTACACGCCTCAATGGGGAGCAGCCACAGATACATGCCAACCTCTGAGCTCACAGATTTATACAAACAGAGTAACAAAATGTACAAAAGATTCCCCCCAAGTCCACGCACTATTCTGTCCCGTTAACCGGGGACCCAATTAAAATGTTTAAAGCTTAAAGTCATTGTTGTAGAGTGACTCTATGTCCACTGGTTCTAGTGGGTTACATCACACTGTGTAAAAAATAATATGGATTGATGTCACCTTATATATTGCATGGTGTGAAGCGGTGATCTCCTGGTCTACATGATAGGGTGTTTGTGGTTCGTCCTCGCTATTCTCCTCCGGCAGATGAAGTTGAGAGAGAGAGTCTACATGTTAATGGTTCAGGATGGAGCTGTTCCCCGGCTTGCAGCGAGGGACCCTAGTCATACAACATATTATCAGCGATAAGTTCTCAAAACTAATTCCCCCAGAAACCTCACACGCACCAAAATCCATATATAATATTAACACAGCTTTAGGGATATTTAAAATGATAATTTGACACACTTTGCAATGGTTATATGGCCACCTGGCCCTATCTTGAAAACATTTAGTTTTGTTAAATTTCATATTATAAACTTTACCCCTGTGGGTTAACATAATTCAATTATGGTTATATAATTATTCAGTTTGTTATACCATTAATAAAATTTACACCTAGTCTTATTGGCCACGTGGTGTGAAAGGTTACCTGATTACAATCATTTCTGTACTTATTAAACAAATACCTTTTTGCATTTACATTATTCTCAATTCTGGTCCCTTAGTTAAGACTTCTGAAATTAATATAGTATTACTACAATTACCAATAAAAGTTACATTTAAATCACGCATTTCACAACTCACCACGTGGCGTAATAGGTTATCTGAATTCATTCATATGTGGACTTATTAAACAAATTTTTCTTTCGTATTACTTTAAATTGAAGTATATAATCATATTGCCATAACTTACCGCAGATCTGTATTTGTTTAGCCTGCCATAGGTAGAAGATGGTGCATCAAAAGCTCCTTTCTGTCGGAGGAAGAATGCAGGCGAAGCGAACAGATGGGCGACCAGCGAGAGACAATTTTTAGAACGTAATTCCAACTATAGTTTGCCCGCAATCAGTATCCTGCACCAGAGTGCAGCACCAATCAAGCGCAGCTTGATTATCACAGCTGCAGATTGTATGCGTATCTCAACCGCTAAATACAGTACCGTATTTTACGTCCTTTGGCGTTAAATGCCGAATACGCGCCGAATCTATCTTAGACTCGGCACAGTTCTTCTGGCACATTTGACAAACACGTAGACTGTTCTGTAATGTCGTAATAATACTTTACACTGTTATTCGCACCACTGGCAGTTGCACGGTGACAAGTCACAACAAAAGAAACAACTGAAACAAAAGAAGGATGAAGCGTAATGGTACGATGTTCGCGTGGAGGAGGCGGGGGAGGTGCTGAAGATTACCAAACTTATACGATCTGTTTCGAGGCGTTGTACGCGTCAGTGAGCGAAGAGCTGTCTTGGCTATCTTGTCGCCGTTTTGTGGCTGAGTGTGAATCTCAAAATACGTCAAATACCGTTTTGTGAAGATTTATATTGATTGTCTTCTTATGTACCAAACAGTGGCATTCATAATAGAGTAAACTGTTTAACCTGCTTGAGAGAACAACTTCATTTATTAATAATCATAAAGGAAAGAAAAACTTGATTTTTTTATCCATTATTTTGGCGCCCTCTAAAAATCTGCGCCCGGGTCACGGCCCGGTTGGCCCATCCTTAAGGCCGGCCCTGTGGGTGATGCCTATAGTGATCTTACAATAAAATTTGTGTGCTATAGCTTAGTATAGTATTGTTCTTAATATTTAGTCGTCAACTGTGAAAATCATCCGCAATATTTTTGCATGTTTAACTACGCATAAGTAGACATATTTTGTCACATTCTCAGATATTTAAAGAAAGTCTGTATAATGTCTGATAGATCCAGTGATATGATAACAATGTGGTCACAAAATCTGCCTTAATATTCTGCAATGTTTAATGGAAATATAATAATATAACCTTAGTGGATACCGTAATAATACAATATTCATATATAATATCTTTGTGGAAATATGAAATATAACATTGTAACAATAAAATGACTGTCTGAAGTAAGTTTATAGACTTATGGTTATTTGAACTGTGTTTTAAATTGTGTATAAAATGTCTTAGATCCAAGATGCCCATAAAACTGTACTATATGCACTTCAGTCCTCCTTCAAGGGCAGTGAATCTTGCTGTTAATGCCCTTGGATTGAAAGTTGAATACATAATTATGAATACACTTGATAAAGACCAGCTGACGCCAGAATTCCAAAAGGTAATTACAGCTCAACAGACAATTTTTATGTGATATTTTATTAATAAGAAATATAGGTAATTTTTTTAAATTCTGAAGTTAGTTATCAGTTTTAACTTGACTGTCTGGCATTTGCCTGTCCGTCTAATCTATCTGTCTATCTGTTTGGGATATATCTCACAATATCTTTTGAATGCATTAATCAATTTTCATAAAACTTGGCATGTGAATCCACCCATACAACTTACAGTCTTATTGGTTTTGAGATTGCTCCTTCCAAAAATAGGATGGCAGGGGGCAAAAAAGTGAGAGGCCAAATTTTGAAAAAGTTGCAGCATGCCTATTTACGGTGCTAAATTGTAGGATGTGTGGAATTTTAACCACAATTTGAATATAGTGTTCAATCATAGAAATTTCAAAATGTTGGAAAGTTGTATCTACCAAAATTATGAAAAAGTTGGAAAAATCCAAGTGGGATATCAAATTAAAGATAATTTTAATCAGTCTGAACAAAGGTTTAGGTTTGAAGATATTTAATAATTTAAAGACACCAAAAATTGCATTAAAACTTTTAAAAATTTAAAAATTGTAAAATTTCATGCCAAACATCAGAATAAAGGGAATGATGTTAACTCAAATCTGAATATGCTGTGTCCTTTGAAAATATGTATCTTTAGAGGCAGCACAAGCTAGAGTTCTGGAGTTCAGGGAGCTTACTAGTTAAAGGAATGTGTGTGTGTTTATATAAATCTCTCTCTCTCTCTCTCTCTCTCTCTGTCTCTATAAACATGTTTACAGCTTCTTATGTATATTTCTGGTATATTTATTTCATTTTTTTAATGGATCCACTAAACAGCAAATTCCCTTAAAAATCCTACTTTTTCTCCATAAATAAATATAAATATTTTAATTAATACAATAGTTTATGTTTTTTATTTATGTATTTTGTGACTATTGACTGAATTTTTATATACCAACATATTTTTTATTTAAAGCAAATTAAACAATATAATAAAAATATTATTATTATTATTATGCCTTTTAGTTATAAGAAAACAACAATTGTTATGTACAGTTGGAAGACTAGTCCATTGTATTTTGGTGTCTAAAGAAAAATAATTGCTGTCAGAGCATTATCAAATTGATTGGGAGGAATTTCAAGAATATGGTATACTGTGTCACTCTCTACAAGTCACTTGTTAGGAGTCACCTAAAATAATTTTCTTTTGTCATTTGGAATAGGAATTTTCATTACTCCAATAAATCTACTGAGGGGGTTCAGAGGCATTTTTTGTTGTACATGGCTAACAAATTCAGATTATTGGATTGTGAAGTAGATATTTCGAAAGCTTTTGGTCTTATGCCACTTTCAACCAGAACTTGTTGACTTAACCTTTTTTCTACTGTTCTACATGGACTTAGCAGATTGCCTATGAGTAATGGTTTTAAAGCGCCCAGCTGCACAATATATGCAAAGCCTAGATTTTATAGGTGCTCACACAGGTTTTTGTAGTTGTTTTGATAGTTCATCTTCTTTTTTCACTTGTGAAAACTTACTTTGATTTCTCCCGTACGCGTTTCTGCATGATGTGCGCCTTCATCAGCGGTGTGAGACAGACTGTCAGTAACTTGTAACGGTTTTATTTGGTAGGTTGAGTGGGGGTGGTGTGTGGTGGAAGGGAAATGGCGCGGGGATCTGAATTATTGTTTGTTTTATGTATAATTGTGTCAAAGCGTATGTGCGATTTATAGTGTAATTGGTAGTCAAGTATGCTGTTTGGTTGTGTAGTGTAGTGTTTGTATATTTCATATTGTTCTGCTGTGTTAAATTTTTACACAAAAATTTAACACAGCAGAACAATATGAAATATACAAACACTACACAACACAACCAAACAGCATACTTAACGACCAATTACACTATAAATCGCACATACTCTTTGACACAATTATACATAAAACAAACAATAATTCAGATCCCCGCGCCATTTCCCTTCCACCACACACCACCCCCACTCAACCTACCAAATAAAACCGTTACAAGTTACTGGCAGTCTGTCTCACACCGCTGATAAAGGCGCACATCATGCAGAAACGCGTACGGAAGAAATCAAAGTAAGTTTTCACAAGTGAAAGTTTAATAATCTATATTAAAATAGGTTTTTGTAGTTTGATATCAATCTGTGTTGTTGTTGGTGTGTTGAGGTTGTCAACCTCTTTGTTGACAGTCTTGACTGCTTTATTGATGAAAGGCAATTTTGCACTGTAGTAAAAAGTAAATTTCTTTATTTGATCTGTCACATTCATTTTGTGGAGTAGATTAAATATGTGAACTTTACTAATGACATGTATACACTATTTTGCCATGAAACACAGTATTCTAGGTTGACATTAAAAAATAAAGTTTATCTAAAATACTGTGTTCTGCATCAGAATATTATATACAAATCTTTAGCGTTACTTTGTTATGTCATGACAATAAAATCCAAGAAGTAAACTTTACTTCACTTTCCCATTTTTGTGTCAGTCTCTTCTACAATTGACCCCTAAACTCCCCCAATTAATATTTCATCTATTAGAGATCATCTGTCCTACGACACTTGTTCTTCTTTTCATACACTGGGTGTCTTTTCTGTCCTAATGGGTGGATAGCAGGGTGTAGGGGTTAGTCCTGTGTAATTCACTTTTTTAATAAAGTTATTATTATTATATTAATAGTCTGTTAACATATTATTTTATAAAAGGTGCTAAGAGTATGTATAGTACTATGCACATACTCTTAACTTACCTTATATAAACATTTGAGATTGTATAAGACTTTAAATGAAGGGGGAGCTAAAAGATGGAAGTACTGGAGAAGTTACTGAATCAGTAAGAATGACCATGGGGAGGTGGAAACTAAATTGTTACCAATGAAGGAATAACATATGGAAATTAATTAAATTTAAGAGAGGTGAAGGGCAAGGGGATGCTTTATCAGTGATCCTATATGATATAGTGCTAAATAGAGCAGCAGATACAGTCAAAATGGGAAAGTGTATCATGATAACTCCATACAACTTGTCACTTAAATAAATGACAAGGTTGTGTTGGGAGGAGAAGGATGAACTTGGAGAATATTATGCAAATCTGGCAAAAACATGAAGACTAGGTGATAAGTCAAAACAAAGTACAGAATTGGAAAGCAATTAAGGTCAGAAACGTGTGGAATGTATAAGTGCAAGCAGAAGAGAAGCATAAAACTTATGACTATGAAAAATTATACTCAAAAAATTGCAGAGTAATTCATCACAAAAATAGAATCACAAGAGCCCCATAAAAATGATCAGTGAATATTCATGTGAATGTGTAACTGACTAGTTGCAATAAGGTCAGTACTAATACTTCAGCATTCTCTGTTAGAAAATTTCTACTTCTAGTAGATGACTAGGGGCAATCCTGAGGGTGCAAGTCTATGATAAGTTGGTTGGATGATGTGCTAGAGGATCTAAGAAGAATGGATGTGAGGGGTTGCATTGAGATGGCAAAGGATAGGAGACATTAGAGAAGATTAGTGTTGGAAGCCAGGGCTCACATTAGGGTGTAGTGCAGAAGAAGAAGAAGAAGAACTATTGATTATTGTTTACTTTGTACAACTTCTGTATAAGTAGAGATTTTGTAGAGTTGAAGACGATTTTAGTAGTGTGGAAAGTAAAAGCGATTGTTATTTATTTAAATTAACTATAAGTTATTTAATTAATTATATTTAAATTAATAAGCGAAATGAAATTGTTATTTATTTTCTGAAAGACATAAAATTATATAGTAGTCATTAGGCCAACACACTTGCAAAAAAACCTTGCTCTAGGGGGTCAAGATACTAGTCCAAAATCATGTTCTTGGGCTTCGATTGGACTTTTATGTGTATTGTTGTATTATTATATTGTATTATATGTGTAATTTGTATTAACTTCCCTGTAGAAAATTTCATAATCTTCCATTTTCTGAAGCTTTTTTAAGTTCATGCATCATGCATGATAAAAACACATTTTACAAAATGTACACTTAATTGAGGTAATATATGAAGTACATTGTTTCGTCAGTGGCAACCAACTACAAACTTATTTTTTTCACAGAGTTTCTGTCTCTTAATTTGTGAATTTCAGACCCTGTGAATACCCTAATGGGATACCACAAGAGACATATCTGACCACTTTGTTTGATAATAGAATTTTTAAATGAATTAAAAAATAAAAACAAATTTCCATTTACTTGGTTGACAAATGAGTGTAAATCTAGGAAAGGAACACTCCTACCCTATAACGATGAAAGCAATTATTTTTATTATCGTAATTTGTTACCATACCCCTGAAGTAGTTTTGTAGTTTTACCTCACACTGTGAGTGAAGTTATCTAAACTGTAGTAAAATAATTTTGACATTTGAAAATATGTAAAGTTAAAAAGAAGTTAGCACCATTATGTTACAAAAGATTATTTTTTTAAATTATGTTGTTAATATTTTTATTAGGGATCGTATCTGCTTTATGCTAAACGTTACACTTACCTAATTTGTAACTTGTAATTTAAATAATTATCTTGTGCCACTAAAAAAGACTTTCTTCATAAGTCAAAATATAGTTGGGTAATGAACAGCAGACTGTTTCTTACGAATGTGTTATCATGAATGATTACTTGCCAGTATATATAAATAATGTTACAATCATTACAGTGTGTACTATACTGTTTATTACTTACATTAAGAAAATCACATTTTCTCAATATACAGGATCAGAAATAATTTTTGAAAGCTCAAATATTACCTAAAATTAATTTATGGTGAGGGCTGCTACTTGGATGCTAGTCACCCATATGCAACTTTACATCTGTTGTTTTTCTGAATGTACTTTTATACTTTTCATATCTTTAATGTGCTACATTATTTTATATTAGCGTGTTTGAATGAAAATTGGATACAGACTGATAGAAATATTCTTACTGTCAAAACAAAACTTGAATGATATCAGTATTTTCTTATTTGGTAGGCACTCATTGTAGATTATAAAGTTTAGAAGCCACAGCTAAACTTATGTACATACATTAATGTCTCATAGTAACAATTATGAAAGCAACAATTGACAGCAATACATATCAAGTTGACAATATTTTTCTTGCAATGAAAGATAACACTACAGCAATGTGTTAACAAAACAGTTACCAGTACTAACGACAAAGCAATAAACGTTCAGTGTATATAATAAATGATCATATATAATTTTGTTTTAATTATGGTATTTTACAGTACCTACTGATATGAATTTGGTTCCTCTATCCACAGACAGTCTACACTGCCCCTTTGATGCAAGGCACATATCACACAACGATAGCTCTGTTTATGTACTTACTTTTCAAACAGAAATAACACTGTTGCACACCACTATAGAAAAAAATTTCCAATTAGCGCTTTCAAGCTTCTCAGCTCATCATCAGATTGGAAGTATATGATATATAGAATATAGCTGTGAAGCTTGAAAGCCCTAATCAGAAAATTTTTTTGTATAGTTGTGTGCAACAGTGTTATTTCTGTTAGTGATTATAACCACTAACACAATTAATTAAATACTTATTTTCCTGTATATCTCTTGTAGCTTATTCAGATTTTCACCACTGTTCTGTTACAATCAACATTTGAAATTGTTATTATTTAGTGCCTTTATTGTTAAAAATTGCTGGTACTTACAGTTTTTGTTCCTCAATACAACTGCAATATTCTGTTTTCTTATAACACCAAATATTCCATTCTTCATATTCAATGGTCTCCACTAAATGTTATTTACTTGTTATTTAAATAAATTGGTTTTTAAACTTTATTTCACTAAAGTGCTAAACACACAATACCTAAGAGTGCTAAACGAGTTTTGTGATTTTTACATAACCTGTGCACTTTACTATAGTTATCTTTAATCTTAAATTATCATTATTATTTATTAATAACAAAGTAAAGTTGTTATTAAAAGAATATACTTACAATCACTTAAACTGATGAATAGTTACTCTTCTTCCTACTCCAAACTTTACATACATACATACATACATCCTCAGCGCTACAGGCTACAGCCCAGTCCGGGCCCTGGCCTCCAAAAGAAATCGTCCCCACTGGTCTCTACTCCCAGCCAATGTCCACCAGTTTGCTGCACCCAGCCTCACTGCCTCCTTACCAACCTGGTCCCGCCATGTTGTACACGGTCCCCTCCCTCCTTCTCCTTCCCATCGGCAAATAATTCATGTTTTTTTGGGATTCTATCCTCCGCCATTCTCTGCACATGTCCGGCCTAATGCAATCTGTTAATTTATATGAATTGCACGATCAGAAGATCTTTAAACCTTTCATACAACTCTTGATTATGCAGTCACCCTCCAAACTTTACACAAAGTATAATTAGGCAAAATGTAAGATCCCTGTACCTATACTTGTCTATACTCGTCTAAATTGTCTTTTCACCATTCCACTTCAAATATTGTGGTCATATCCATCAATATCTTTTGGACTTCCTTTCTCACAGTGTCCAGTCCTCATTCTAAGTCCTCATTCCCACAACCTCTAACCCTTCAATGTTCCCTCCTATATTTTCCCACAATTCTTTCCTCTATTATTATTTCACGTGACCAAATGGACATAGTAATAACTTTATGATGAAGATTTTTATTATTGTCAATAATAAAACAATAATGTCAATAATAATGATCGATATTTATCATTATTAAGGATAAATTTTAAATTGAGTTTACTATTAACTTTCCTCACAAGTGTTACAAATTAAGAGACTGCATTTAAACAAATGTTTGAAATTGTTTCTTAACAAATTATAAAATTTATGATGAAAAGAGACTTTGTTTATCATCCAAATTAGAATGTTGGTATAATTGTATTATTAAAGCATCATTAATCCACTTGCCAAGTCAAGTGTCACATGCATGAATGCAGAATTGTGGATAGATGACTACATGGTGGCTTGGTGGCTGGGGGACCTCTACAGAACCAAGGGCAGATAGAGGGAGATGATTCTATTACAAATCAGAATGTCACTGTTCATCTGCTCAGAAGTTATAGTAACATTTACAAGACATATTTTTTAATTTTAAGACAATTATTAATTTTTAAATTAATTATTTTTAAATTAAAAATTAAATTTTTTATTGTTACAGAGTTAAAAATTAATAAATTTGGCTCCTAGTGCTTGAGTAAGCCTACATATTTTGAATTACATACTAAACTGCATATTTAAAAATAGTAATGATTAAATTCTAACTTACTAAGAAGTTATTCCGAAATTTGTTTCAGATAAATCCTCAACACTCATTACCCACTATTGATGACAATGGTTTCATCCTTTGGGACAGGTAAACTTGAATTAGCAGCTTAAAATGCTTCAAATTTTTGTCTATTCATATTTTAACTGCACAATACGAGAAATTTTGAAGTGCTTTATTAAGACAGATAACCTTTTTACAGCAAAGTAATTATATTTTTAAGAAATTAATTTTTTTGTAGTTTGAAACTGTATTCTGTGAATTCTTGGATTTCGTTGTCCATGACGTGTCCGTTACTTAACTAAATATCACTATAGTATTGACGACTCGGAACACTAAGTTTTTTATAAGTAAAAACGTAAAGTTTTACCTTACAGCCTAAACCGGCTTTCACCTTTAGAAGGCTTCATCAGAGGCTGCCATAGGTTAAACGAACACATCTCACCACACACACACAGCTTCGATCTTTCGAAAAACTATCCCGTCGCCAACAACAAGACGGACAACGCTACCTATGGCAGCCTCTGATGAAGCCTTCTAAAAGTGAAAGCCGGTTTAGGCTGTAAGGTAAAACTTTACGTTTTTACTTATAAAAAACTTAGTGTTCCGAGTTGTCAATACTATAGTGATATGTATTCTGTGAGTTAATACAAACAAATATACTATTTTTGTTTTATAAATTATAATCTTAAGTATATTTAAGTACATTATAAACACAGGTAGATATTTATATTGATATGTATGTTATAAACGTAAGTTTTATTTAAAATGTAAATAAACTGTTTAAATATCTTATGTTAAATAATACAAATTAATTTTTATTTTTTTCGTTGAAGCATCTGTATGTTGAACAATATCTTTACCTTTCTAACTTCCTTCAGTAGCTCAAAACTTAGTTTATTTCCTGTCTTCCTTAGAAAATCAGCAATGTGAATTTATTTGGTTTCACTTAATTTCATTTTCAAATTTTGTAAGAGCTAAAGAGTTAAATAAATATTGCTCTTTGGTACTGAAGTAGAGCTAAAATAGTACTGAAAGAATGTGACAATTTAAGAAACTTGTCTCAGGTGATGTTTCCATAGTCCTAAAAATTGACATAATAAAAGGCTTTATTATAAATTTCAGTCATGCAATTAATCAGTATTTGGTTTCAAAATATGGCAAAGATGATGATCCACTTTATCCAAAGGATTTGCAAAAAAGAGCACTAATAGATCAGAGGCTTCATTATAGTAATGATGTGTTCTATATTTGTAGGAGACTAGTTGTAAGTAAAATAAAATTAATAAAGTACTTCTTTATTTTTAGCATTATGAAATTAGTTCATGTATTTCAATCTTTGTTTCTTTTAAGATTTTATGTAGTATTGGGTTATGATGATACCTATGATCATGTTATAAGAATGAATAACATATATAGCTTAGAAAATATGTTTAGGATTAATCAAAATTATCCATGCAGGAATCTGAAAAATTCATCACAGTCACAACATACACAATATATTAGAGTAGCATACTATTGAATTAGGTTAATTATTAAAGGTTGAAAAAAATCAGGCTTCACGGTATTTCATTTTGTATGTTAAGCCTTTCTGTGGAAAAATAGAAAGTATTTCCTATGATGGGCCATTGAAATAATAAGTTTATTGCTGAAACTGTAAAAAAGTGAACAGAATTTTATTAAATTTTATTTACAGTAAGGGAAATCTGTGAACACCACGACCGTTTTTACCACCAAATTATTCACAATACATGAGAGTTAAAAATTTTGTGAGTATGAAAAGGTAATGTCTAAAATGTGTGTGTGTGTGTGTGTGTGTGTGTGTGTGTGTGTGTGTGTGTGTGTGTGTGTGTGTGTGTGTGTGTGAGAGAGAGAGAGAGAGAGAGAGAGAGAGAGAGAGAGAGAGAGAGAGAGAGAGAGAGAGAGAGAGAGAGAGAGAGAGATTTTAATCAATAATGTACATATAAAACACAAAAATGCACTTTTATATAATAATTATCTTGTTGATTCATCCTCTTCGTTCACTTTATTAAATATTATTATATATATAAACTTTCACGTATGAACTTACTTTCGTTATCACTTCCCCATACGTTTCAATGTGATGTGCCTCTTCCTCAGTGGGAGTAAATACTGAATGTCGTTTTACAGAATAACCATTATGGACTATAGGTGTGTGTGGTGGGGGTTGATGGTGGGATGGGATTGGCGCTGAGGTTCAAATTGTGTGTTTGGATCAGTGTATCGAATAGTGTATGTGATTTATAATGTAATTGTTCAATTAATATGTTGTTTGGTTGTAGTGTGTGATATCTGTATATTTCAAATTGTTCAGCTGTGTTTAGTTTTCTACTTTTAGGTAAGTAGTGTAATATTTCCATGTTGTGTTCTATGTTTGTGTAACTGTGGTTTTCGTTATGTAAATGTGTGGCAAATGTGGAATGTATGTAGTTTGTGGTGAGGGCTTTTAAAAGTTCTGAAAATCTGGAGGAAAAAGATCTTCCCGTCTGGCCGATGTAGAATTGGTGACAATCATTACAATTTAATTTATAAACCCCTGTTTTGCTGTATGTGTCTGTGTCTTTCTTAGTATTATTTATGTGTTTCCTAATGGTGTTGTTGGTTCTGTAGGCTACTTTATGATTGTGTTTCCTAAATGTGTTTGCAATTTTGTGTGTATTGGAATTGTAGTATGTAAGTGTTATGTATTTACTGGGTTGTGTGCTGTTGGTGTTTTACTTTTTGTGTTTAGGATTCGTTTGTGTAGTTTATTTATTAATTCGGGGTTGTATCCATTTTTGACTGCTATATATTTGATTGTGTTTAATTCTTCTTGGTAGTCATGTGTGTTTAGGGGTATTGAAGTGAGCCTATGGAGCATGTAGTTGAAAGCTGCCTGTTTGTGTTGAGTTGGGTGGTTGGATGAGTTATGTATGACCATGTCTGATGTGGAGGGTTTCCTGTATATTTTGTATGTGTGTGTGTTGTTCGTTTTGGTGATTGTAAGGTCTAAGAAGTTTATGCTATTATTTAGTTCTATTTCAAGTGTGAATTTTAATTTATGGTGTATAGTGTTAATGTATTTGTGGAAATTTTCTATTTGTCTTTTGTTGCCGTTGTAGAGGAGTAAAATAAAATAAGCAATGAGCAAATTTAAAGTATTTTCAGGTAAACAATTCTCAAAATATCATGGCCATTTGAAATGCTAGTTTATATGAGATATCAGAATTACAAATATTTTACTAAAACAATAATTCTTTTCCTTTTGTTTTTCTTTGAGCAATTTGAGAATGTTAATTGTATATGAAACATTTAATAATTGACCCAACATAACTTCATGTTATTAAAGTTCATGAACTATTGAAACATTAAAATGCAGATGTCTGATGTGATAAAACTTTACTTACACCACTTAAATTAAAAAGGAGATTTGCAAATTCTACAGACGACAAGTTCTTCTATGAAAGAGAGAAATAAAAACATAAACACAATGGTTTGTGCTGAAATCTTCACTTTTAATTGCAACTTAAAACTGAATCAACTTCATATTTTAACATGTAGATGGGTGCGCATGTAGGCCTGTACTCAGTGATCAATTACACTTGCGTGCTTGCCAGATTGTGATATTTGATAAGAAACAGTTAACTATCTGATGTTTAGGTTATCTGAACTAAATGTACATCAGTACATTTTTTCGTAAATATTAAGCTTAGCATAGATGATTTTATTTATGGTATAATCATGACAACAGAAAACAGTAAAACAAAAATAAATTGTCAGCTCCTAGGGGGAATACATCCTTTTTGTGCCAGCAGTGAACCAACAAGGCTGTGAAGTTATGTGCATTTGAGATTTATACGGAACATAGTATTCTTATATAATGGTTTTATGAAAGACACTGTCCACTCCCAAAATTGTCCAACAGGAATAAATTAAAAGAAAAGAAAAATGATAGTGATCAGTTAATATCACTTAATATACAATTAAGGAGGTTTTTGAGTACCCTGCACTGCAAACTATTACTATTACATTACAGAAAAACAATTTTCTATTAAACTGTCGCCTTGTAAACACTGTTGGTGGCCATGATAATAAACGGATTGTTACAATCCAATATTTTACTATACAGTGTAA
This sequence comes from Magicicada septendecula, assembly GCA_034769895.1. Lineage (NCBI taxonomy): Eukaryota > Metazoa > Arthropoda > Insecta > Hemiptera > Cicadidae > Magicicada > Magicicada septendecula. Next base: position 198,884,770 of record CM068369.1, read on the forward strand.
CCTCCAAAATTCTGAGCAATTTGGACTAGATCCAATCCGGATTTTCAATTTGTCCTGATTTTTGAAATATACTTTAAATTGCTAGAATTTTATGTCAGAAAGCATTAAACCCATATTTTATTCCTTTTTAATGGATGAGGTATTGAAACCAAGTAGGCCTACTTAAAAAGTAATAAAGAACAGTTTTAAATTTCATAATGAACTCCTGTGTGCTGTACAGAATAGCGCTGTTTGAGTGATTTAATTAAATAACGAAATCACTAAAACAGGGCTGGGAGTGTATGGAGGTGCATTGGCCGCAGCCGAACGGCAGGTTCCAATTTTTTTGTTCTGATTTTTCGATTTTTGTTCACGTTCCAATTCTCTGTGAGTGGTGTGGATGCAGTCACTCTGTCTTTGTGTACTTTAAAACCTGGGCAGAGGTTTCATGATGGGAAACAAGAGATTTTCTAGGCAGAGAAAGCCAGTTTATGCTGGTTTCATCAGCATTGTAGACTACACATTGTCTCTGCTGAAACCATTTTTAACAACCATATCAAAAAATTTTAGTTTGAATGTTTGGGCAACACCATTGCCCAAAGATAACTTTTCCCTTTGAATTTCTCAGATCCTATGCCATTTTTTAAAATTATGTAACAACCCTGCACTAGCTTTGAAATTGGCGGGCCCATTAAAAGATTTATTGAATTCTAGTGCTTTTTAACACAGCATAGAGCCTGAAATGGGTTCACCCAAGGCTCTTTATGTGTAAACCATGAATAAATGGTATTTTCCAAAGCTGTGTTATTGGCTGTCCTCAATGTTTTTCTGTTTTGTGACCCTTCTTCAGAATCCATTTTTTCGGCATATTCTTCCAGTTTATCTTTTTATGCTTTAATGTCACTTATGGTTGAAGTTCCAACATTGTAAGTTTTAGAAAAAGATGCCCCACTTTTACCTTTAGATATTCTTTTCAAAATTTCTAACTTAGTTTTAATTGTCAAAATAGACATTTTAACATTGCATTAACTTTACTAGCCATCCCGAACTGCACTAAATTATCTGTATTCAAACAAATATTATGGTGTATTCAAATTAATAACATAAACAAACATATAAACATATACGTTTTATATAAACATGTACATTTATATAAACGTCCACAATAACACGATCATGCAAAAGACTCGTAAGTGACTGACTGAGCATAAGCCAGTCGGAAATGGCTTGATCATAAAGCTATTCCCAAACCTAGATGCTTGTAGACAGGTGCAGGGAATGAATGAATGAAGGGAAAGTCCTTGAGTGGAATGAATGCGGATGGGTAGTGTGACTCATTACCCTTCTCGTGACTAGCCACAATTCTGTGTGTGCTTATGGTAGCAGCGAATGGTACCAGTAATTTATATTTGTTTTTGTCAGATCCGGATTTCGAGGGTCCAGATTTTTGAGGTCCGAACTTTCGAGACTCCACTGCATGATGTTTAGTGCAATGGTTCAATACATCTTTATTCAAGCAATTCTGAGTGTGACTTTCTTTTATTTCCTGTTCAGTGGACCTTGTTCTTTATATAAAGATTTTAATTTATTATATTCAGTTAAAATTTTAAATACACGTTTTCATTTTGTGCTTTTCAAGTTTATTTATTTTGGGAGTATAATATCAGCATTTATCAAATATTCGTCAATTTCAAATGTGCTTATGATAGTGTGAACAGAGAGGCACTTTTTAAAACCATTGAGGCCAAAAATATAATAAATCCGACCCTTTTGCCAATAAAAAACTCCAGGATGAAAGTTAAAATTCAAAATACATACAACAGAGCCTTTTGATGTTGTAAAAGGAACTTTGGCAAGATGGTGGATCCCATCCTTTCTATTTATCATTGCTTTGAACACTATCATAAAAGAGGTGAGAATAGAAAAACAAGGGACTATTTATAATAAGGAACAACAGATAATCACATCTGGTGATGACATTGACATAATCAGGTGGTCGACACAGACAGTCACAGAAACATGTAAAGAATTAAAGGAGAAGCCTGCTAATGTCGGGATGAGAATGAATGTCGAACAAACCAATTATTATGGGAATGTGAATGGCGAGGGGGAGATGGGATCAGAATTGGGTTGTTGGATGTGATAGTATTGGAGGAGTTGTCTGAGATTTTGACTACCCGAGCAATAGAGAAAATGATAAAAATGATATGACCCAGGAGATAAAGCAATTGAATTCAGGACGGTAGCAGAACACTTTAATTGCTCAAATCTTGCATAGGGGCCAAGTTAGATCAACAAAAATATATATTTATGATATACAAGATGATAATACAATTACTGTTACATTTGGATGTAAAAATTGGAAAAGAAGACTGAAGAGATGCTGAGATTATTTGAGTGGCTAGTATTGAAAAAAAACTTTTGGCTCAGTTAGAGGCAATGAAGGATGGCGCTTTAGGTTCAATATTATGAACTGCAAAAGCTATATAAAGGATCCAGGATTCTAGATTATATCAGGTTATAATGCCCAAAATGTAGATACATAGAGCAATCTAAGGACACCCAAATACTGAAGAAAATAATAGAGGGCCAGATGTTGTGTACCACAAGAAGGGGAAGACCAAGAACATAATGGCAGGATAATGCTAAGTCAGATGCTGAAACTCATTCGGGGGTAAGAAGTTTGGCAAGTGGCCGCACAAAATCTAGACCATTGGAGGAGCAAAAGTTTGGAGGAGGTCAAGGCAGGCTCTAACACCACAAACAAGGAAGGAAAGAAGCAAAGGAAGTGCACTTACTTTACACAGCATGGAGGCCAGTTCTTGACTCTGAAAATCATGAGGGTTTTCCATTTCCTGTTTGGACTTTCAAGTAACACAAGTGTATTCTGGTCTGGTCAGTGGTCTCAAAAAATTCACAAGATAGTAGTATGCTTCATAATGTTACCGATTAGCTGAGCTAATGGACTCAGCATATGTTTAATTTGCTTGGACCCAAGAATCAATCAACCAAACAAGTATACTTTAAAGCCTGTATTAACAATGACATATATGCATTTAGAAATAGATGAAATGTGTATAAACACAGTTTAATTTTTAATTACAAAATTGATCATAAATCTCATATTAGCTTCCCTTTACATACGGACATACATAGTGTACTCCAGGTATACAATCTGAATTCCAAACAGATCACTCTGAGAAAGCAAAATAGATGTTGAACAATCATAGATAATATAGGGACAGATATTATTTATGAGACACAGAATATTATCAACTTAACCTATTTAAATATCACTATAATATTGACGACTCGGAACACAAAGTTTTTTATAAGTAAAAACGTAAAGTTTTACCTTACAGCCTAAACTGGCTTTCACCTATAGAAGGCTTCATCAGAGGCTTTACGTTTTTACTTATAAAAAACTTTGTGTTCCGAGTCGTCAATATTATAGTGATATTTAGTTAAGTAACGGACATGTCATGGACAACGAAATCCAAGAATTTAACCTATTTTCCAGATTTTGTTTCACTTTACTGGATAATGCAAACAAAACCAAATTATAACTGACCCTTGTAAAAATTAAGGGTACCTATGTACTTTTTTTTTTTTTTTTAAGGGTACCTATGAATTTTTTAACTACATTAGCTTTAATGTACATAATTAAATTATGTATTAATGAAATATTATCCTTTATTGTGCGTAACAAGTATTCTGGTAAAAAATATACAGATATTTAATTTTGTAAACCTGATAACATTAACTCACTTTTATACTGAATATTTTTTTTACAATTTTTTTACAAATTATATATTTTATTTATGTATTGTATATTATACAATTTTAAGTCAGTTTCCAATTTGCAGTCACTAAATCGGTTAAATATATATTTTTTAACATACAGAATCATCAACAACAAAACACGAACATCAACAATCATCAACATACAAATAAGAACACTATTATGTTCAGAGTTCAATGAGATACATTTTTTCTGTTTTATGTTTTACATTATTTGTCTGTTATATCATAAAGTTGAAACTTACTTTCAGGCCATCTTATTTTGAGTTCAATTATATGTAGTGACATATTGCATGTTTGTGTTACTAAAATTGTTTATTTAAAATTAAACATTTAATTGGAATATAGGCCATTAGGTTATCACTGTTTTTCTATGACTTGCTAAAAGCTTAACTCAGTTAATTACTTAAAGATAAGGTAGATTTATTTTTAACAATATAAGAGAATAAAAGTGTATAGAATATAAAATATTTTTATTGTTACAGAATCTAATAATACATTATTATTATATTATAATAAGTAACAGTGCAATAAGAGCCTCCTGGTGGTCTAGTGGCTACCGTGGGCGCTTGATGCGCTCATGGTCCCGGGTTCAGTTCCCGGCAGAGGCACCGTACGGCGTGCACTCTGTGTCGTGAGGCCGAACTGAGTAGGCGCTGAGATACCAGCGCCGCCTCCTGGCTGTGAATACCGCAACTAGCGGCTGGTGGCGCGTTGTACTAGCCATGCAACCATCACACTGCACACAAAAGCCACGCGGTACGCCTTGGTCCTTTCAAGGACTGCTGAGCGGAGGTTCGACTAACAGTGCAATAGGGAACCTGCATTACCATATTCTTTAACTTTTTTAAGATAAATTTTATTTTTTAAATTAATTTATGTGTGTGCAATGTATGTATACATGTGCGTGCGAATATGTGTTTGTGTTAAGTTTAATATTCCTTTCTAATTCTAATGTGTTGATTAACTTGAAAATTATTTATATATGTATACATATTCAGTTAAACTTAATAATCATGTTCATCTTTTTGACAACTTCTTTTCACAGTTGTTTAGAACAAAGCAGTTAGTTAATGTGTATGGTAATAAAGTGGATTCTAAATTAAAATACCACTAATTAATTTCCTATGCTAATTAAAAAATGCTTTGTCATGAGAAGTACCTTCTTCCACCGATGACTGTACCTGAATACCAAAATCAGCCCATATCCAATTGTTGACACAGATAACAGAAAAAAATAGTTTGTCTTACTGTCTTGATCCAGTTGGTTAAATATGACTAGTCGAGTAGTGAGTAGTTTTATGTTTTTGTTTTAATAATTAGTAATTTAAAAGAAATAATGTTCTACTGTACAAATATACTGTACTAACATGTGTATTTTTAAATAAATACCGTAATTTTCACTTCTTTTTTCTTGTACTTAGTATGACTTATGAGAGAACTACACAATTTTGAGTTAAGGTGATCAAGTGAAAAATAAAAATAAAAAGTAAATTATAGTTTTATAAATTTTCTAATCTTCCTGTCATATGTAGACATATATATACTTCAATATTCCATTCTCTGTTTTATAGAATATTATGTAGGAAAACAGGCATGAGTAATGTGGAATCAAAGATAACAAACTAGTTTTCTGGTCCTACATTATCATTATAATGAAGAAAAATATGTTGTTTTAAGGTCTTAGGTAGTGTGCATACTCATTTAGCTGAACGGTCCATCTATCCTGTGAATCGTGTTGTTTTTAATTTTAAGTCTTAATATGTTCAGTACAATTTTTATTTTTGTCTGAAATGCCCTCATGTTTCCTGTGGATAAACGGATATACTGCATATTCCACACGGTGGTTTCATTTAAAATCAATGCTTCAGTGCATCTCCTAATGAAAACAAGTAAATACGATAAAATAAACTGAACAGTAAAAGTCTTATTTGTGTAAGACTTAAAGCGTTTTTAAATAGAAAATGGTCTCACACTGTTGAATTTCAGGGCATTTTTCATCCAAGAACATCTGTAATTTAGATTCAGTTGGTGGTTATACATTTGTATATACATTAAAAACAATGTTATTTTTTTTCTCTTCACTTTACAGAGGCCAATTATGCGCCACAACCAGAAATTTATATCAGATGAACACAAAGAAGAAGCAAGGCAAGTGATTTACGATATACCTGAAATGTATCTAAAAGGTAACGATTGGATTGCTGGAGATACCATGACTATTGCTGACTTCCATTATATTTCCACTATTGCAACTACAAAAGTAAGTTCACATGAATTTTTATATTTGGAAACACTGGAAGTCATCTATTTGAGTTAAGTTTCTCTTCGTATATTTTCTTCGCCTAAAGCAGTGGTTGTAAAAAGTAAATGTGCATGTATGTATATTCCATCACAGTTATATATCATTAGTGGTATTAATTTACACATCCAAATTTTCTAATTTTCTGTAGCTGAAATTCCTTCCTCTTAAATTATCTAAAATCCGGTTATAATTTTTTAATGCTTTAAACATGTTTAATGTTCAGACTAAAATAAGATCATACTATTTTGGAGTTATGAGAGAGGCTTTTAGAGAGAGGTACTGTGGCATTTTCGGTGTAGAGAAGTAGTCAGGTGAAGAAGGAGAACTATTTCTTTCCTCAAACTTCTTATTTAATAAAAAAACAGCTTTTCATTTCAAATACTTTACATTTTTTATGAATTTAAAAAAATTTTTGGCATGGAAATTTTCTTCTGCTTTCTGAGAATCCACTCATGCATAATGTCAGTGAAGATGTAAATTGAATGTAAGTAAGTTCTGTAAGTTGCCATGATTTTCTGCAGATTGTGAAAGGAAACAATCATTGCTTGAAAACAAAAATTCAATTTGAAAAAAAATTAAAAAAAAAATTTTATGGTTATTAATTTTTGTACATTGACAAATGAACTAGTTTTAGTCAAGCTAAAAATAAAATTCATAAGAAAGATTATTTTAACACTTTATCTTTCATAGGAAAGATGACAAGTAGTGTGAGTTTGTCAAAATTCTGAAGTGCTGAAAACAAAATAATTGTCCTTTTTAGTAGAATAAATATCTGTAAACATTATTATTGCTAAATCATTTGTGAAACAGATAACTAACAGGCAAACAGATAGAACACAATTAATACAACCTTAGATTGTCTAACATTAAAAACTAGTTAAGAAAAAGAAATAACTGGGTACGTTGTTATTTAGTACACTCATAATATGCAGCTAGCATATTTTCATAGTTGTTTTCATTGTTCATCTTCTTTTTTCACAGCACTAAACTAATATAGAATATTGAAACTTTCAACTTGTGAAACTTACTTGTCTCTTCTTCCCGTACGCGTTTCAGCGTGATGTGCGCCCTCGTCAGCTTTGAGACAGACTGCCATTAACTTGTAACAGTTTTTATTTTGAAAGGTATAGTGGCGGTGGTGTGTGGAGGAAGGGGATTGGTGCGGGGATCCAAATTATTGTTAGTTTTATGTACAATTGTGTCAAAAAGTGAAAAAAGTGTGTGTGATTTATACTTTAATTGGTCATTAAGTATGTTGTTTGGTTGTGTTGTGTGGTGTTTGTATATTTCATATTGTTCTGCTGTGTTAAGTTTTCGACCTTTGGGTAAGTAGTGTAATACCTCAAGATTAGTATCTATGTTGGTGTAGCTGTGGTTTTTGTGTGTATGTGTGTGGCAAATGCGGAATGTATATTGTTGTTGGATAAAGCTTTTAGGTGTTCTGAGTAACGACATGAAAAAGATCTTCCCATCTGGCCTATATAGAAAACTATTGCAATCATTAGAATTTAATTTGTAAACACCTGTTTTGTTGTATTTGTGTATGTCCGTGTTTGTATCGTTGATGTGTTTTTTGATGGTATTGTTTGTTCTGTATGCTATTTTGTACTTGTGTTTTCTTAATGTGTTGGCGATTTTGTGTGTGTTAGAGTTATGGTATGTGAGTGTGATGTATTTAGTTTGTTGTGTGTTGTTGGCATTTTGTATTTTGTTGTTTTTGTTTATGATGTGTTTGTGTAGTTTGTTTATTAAATTAGTGTTGTATCCATTTTTTATTGCTATGTATTTGATTGTGTTGAGTTCATCATTATAGTCCTGTTTACTAATGGTATTTTAGTTAGTCTATGGAGCATATGGTTGAAGGCCGCATGTTTATGTTGTGTTGGGTGGTTTGATGTGTTGTGTGTATAACCATGTCAGTTGTGGTTGGTTTTCTGTATATTTTATACGTGTGTGTATTGTTAGTTTTGTTAATTGTTAGGTCCAGAAAATATATACTATTGTTTTGTTCAATTTCCAGTATAAATTTTAGTTGTGGTGTATTGTGTTTATGTATTTGTGGAAGTTTTTGACCTGTCTTGTATTGCCATTGAATAAAAGTAATATATCATCTACATACCTGTGCCAATAAATGATTTTGTTGGTGTATTTGTTGTTGTTTATTATGTGGTTCTGTACTATGTTGTGTATGAATATTTCAGCCAGTATTCCTGTTATGGGGGATCCCATCGGGGACCGTCTGTTTGTGTGTATATCTTATTATTGTATATAAAGTAATTTTGCTCAGTTATTATTTTGGTGAGTGTGATGATCTCATGTATGTGTGTTTCGGGCGTGTTGTTTTGTCTGAGTAAATGTTCTAGTGTTTGTATGGTTTCTTTAATGGGTACATTGGTGTATAAATTGGTTATATCAAAAGATGCTAATGTTGAATTGTGTGGGATGTGGATGTGTTCGGTTTTCTTGACTAGTTCCATGTTATTTTTGATATAAGTATTGTTACTGAGATTAATGTTTTTTCTGATTATTTTGTCTAGGTGTTTTGCGATTTTGTGGGAGGGAGCTTGTGTTATTTATCATTAATAAATAACACAAGCTCCCTTGGTCTTGGTCAAGACCATTGGTTTCATGGGAATGTTAGGATTGTGTATTTTTGGTAAAGCATTTAGTTTTGGGGGTTAGGATCGATTTGTTTAAGGTATTTGGTGCTTTCTGGTTGGATTATGTGTTTTGTGTAATTTATAAATTTGTTAATCTGTTTTTGAAATTTTAGTGCAGGGTCTTTATTTATTTTCGTTATATTATTTCCGTTGAAGAAATTCTCAACTTTAGTGTTTAGTTCATGTTTGTCCATTATGACGTTTATGTTCCCTTTATTAGCTTTTAATATTGTTATGTTGTGTTCAAGTAACTTTTGTTTTACATTATTAAGCGTTTTTATTTCGTTTTTGTGTCTTTTTGGTTGTATATGTGTGCGTTGGAGTTTTCGTTTTATGTCGTGTCATATTGGGTCTTGATCGTTAATGTACGTGTTTTGTACAGCTGTATCTGTGTCTATGATTATGTCACGTATATGTCTATTGTGGTTATTGTTGTTAGTTGTATTGTTTTTCAAATTATGTTTTAGTCCTAATTTTCTGGACCTAACAATTAACAAAACTAACAATACACACACGTATAAAATATACAGAAAACCAACCACAACTGACATGGTTATACACACAACACATCAAACCACCCAACAAAACATAAACATGCGGCCTTCAACCATATGCTCCATAGACTGACTAAAATACCATTAGTAAACAGGACTATAATGATGAACTCAACACAATCAAATACATAGCAATAAAAAAAGGATACAACACTAATTTAATAAACAAACTACACAAACACATCATAAACAAAAACAACAAAATACAAAATGCCAACAACACACAACAAACTAAATACATCACACTCACATACCATAACTCTAACACACACAAAATCGCCAACACATTCAGAAAACACAAGTACAAAATAGCATACAGAACAAACAATACCATCAAAAAACACATCAACGATACAAACACGGACGTACACAAATACAACAAAACAGGTGTTTACAAATTAAATTGTAATGATTGCAATAGTTTCTATATAGGCCAGATGGGAAGATCTTTTTCATCTCGTTACTCAGAACACCTAAAAGCTTTATCCAACAACCAGAGCCGGTCCGAGGGGTAAGCAAAGTAAGCAGCCGCTGAGAGCGCCGCATAGTCAAGGGCGCCAAAGGCGCGATTTAAAATTCATATAAATGGACTCGCCCATACATTGACACATAGGTGCCAAACGCCCTGTCACATCTAGCTGCGCGTAACCTAACCTGTTCGTTCGCAGGCGTCTGTGAAATTGCCTTCATTCATACCGTCAGTACGATATCAGTTCTTTTTGAACAGTCTTTTCGTTAAAATAAAAGAATGGCTGACGACAAGAAACATTCCGGTGCATATTGCCGAAAAAGAAAGCTTCTACACTCGAAGCCAGATGAAAAACAAGCTGAATTGTTAAAAAAGCGTTTTTCGGCTCCATCTACTCCAATAAAATTAGACCGTAAAAGTTTAACAAACAATAAGTTGTCAAAATCAGTGGATTTGAATGAAGAATCAGTTGACCCCGATAACAAAAATGAAGAAACAGCTAGTGAATATTGTCACGATGTCACATCTACATCTTTCCTGGAACCCTCTGAATCTACGGAGAAAACAGAAAATTCAAATGGACCTTCCCAAAATATTGATGAAGTAAGCTTAAATAAAATTAATCTTAATCAAGATAATATTGTTTTAATGGTTTTTTTTCAAACGAAGCTTACAACTAAAAAAAATTATCTATACTAATATATAAAAATTGTGTAAACTTTTTCGTTCTGGTTAATTTAAAGAGTTACCGTACTCTTTGTAACGTCGGCATGGTATGGTTTGTGCACATAAGAATTGTACACTATAGTATTGTACACGAAAAATTATGCACCAAATTATCGACGTTTCGGGATAATCGAAGAGATAGCTAAAAAATATTTTAAAATACTACTAACAAAAATCCAATGAACAAGTCTTTAGGTTTCTTTGCTGAAGTCTGTATTTCAATCAGAAATATTTTAATTTTTATGACTATTTATATCAAAGTACACTGGTTGCAAAATAATAACTTTGTAGTATATTAGATTGTAGTATAATTAAATTTTTGTATTGAATACTGAATTAATCTTATTTGCCCAACAGAAGTGCTTTAATCATTAGTTTTTTGCAGGAAGTATTGAGAGACAAGTCCTCGCCACTATCAACCGACTGCGGAGAGTGGCCATCTAAAATCACCAGTAATGTCCGGAAGTTGCTTGTTGAGCGAGGTCCAATACAAGTAAAAGACATAAACTTTCCTCTTGACTCTAAAGGTAGGAAATTTTCTCCAACTCATTATATAAGAAAACTTTGTAATGGGGAACAAGTCCAAAGAATGTGGCTGATGTATTCTATATCAAAAAAATCTGTATTTTGTTTTGTCTGCAAACTTTTTGGAAATCTAGATTCATCTCTTGCTGGAGATAAAGGGTATTCAGCCTGGCAGAATTTGTCAAAGATTTTGAGTAGTCATGAGAAATCTCCAAACCACATACAGAATTATCAATCCTGGCGAGAACTGTGCTTACGTTTACGTTTAGATAAAACTATTGACAAGGAAAATGAAAGATTAATACAAGCAGAAACAGAACACTGGAATCAAGTACTCAAAAGATTGTTGTGCATTGTCCAATTTCTCGGCACCCAAGGGTTGGCATTTAGAGGAACGAATGATACTCTTTTCATGAGTAATAATGGTAATTTTCTTAAACTAGTCGAGTACATTGCTAAAATTAATGTAGTTATGGCTGAGCATGTTAGAAGAGTATCATCTGAAGACACACAAGTACATTATTTAAGTAAAAGAGTACAAAATGAATTCATCAGTCTCCTTTCCTCTAAAATTCAAGACCATACTTTAAATAAACTAAGCAAAGCAACATATTATTCTATCATACTGGACTGTACACCAGATGTCAGTCACACCGAGCAGATGACGATGGTTGTAAGATTTGTTCAGGTAAATGAGAATGCAGAAGCGTCCATAAAAGAACATTTTTTAGGTTTTGTGCCCATTAATGACTCTACAGGTGAAGGACTCACACAGTGTTTGTTAAATGAGTTGGCAAGACTCAACATCCCATTGAAGAACATGAGAGGCCATGGTTACGATAATGGCTCCAACATGAAAAGCAAGCATGTTGGAGTGCAGAGGAGGTTACTTGACTTAAATTCACGGGCATTTGTTGTGCCTTGTGGAAGCCATTCACTCAACTTAGTGGTTAATGATGCAGCGCTGTCATGCCTGATTGCAGTAGACTTTTTTAGCATTGTGCAAGAAGTGTTTAACTTCTTTTCTGCTTCTACATATAGATGGAATATATTAAAAGAAAACGTATCAGCTTTGACAGTAAAACCTCTGAGTAATACTGGCTGGGAGAATAGGATTAACGCTTTGTTGCCCCTCAGATATCACATTGACAAAGTGTACGATGCTGTGTATGAAGCCTCGCAAGACCAAAAGCTTGACGCCTTTGGCAGAAATTCAGCTTTGGGAATTGCCAAAAAACTACAGCGTTTTAAGTTTCTTTGCTGTGTTGTTACTTGGCATGAAGTACTGTTCAAAATACATATGGTGAGCAAGGTTTTACAAAACGTCACATCTGACTTACAAAGTTCAATGGGTCTTATCAAAAGTATTCAAATCATCATCAATTTTCTTGAAAACATGAGATCTGATGATGGGTTCAATAGTGTAATTACAGATACTAAGGAGCTCGCAGAGAAAATTGGAGTCATCGCTGACTTTGAGAAAAAAGTCCAAGTTCGCCCAAGAAAAGTAAAAAGGCAGTTCTCTTATGAAAGTGACGATCAACCTATAGTGAACTTGGATAGCAAAAAGTCGTTTAAAGTGAACTTTTTTAATGTTATACTTGACACAGCAATAGCATCTCTAAAAGAAAGGTTTGAGCTCATGGAAAACCATAGCAACGTTTTTGAATTTCTGTATAACATTAATTCTCTCAGGACGTGGAAACAAGAGAAGTTGAAGATAGTATGTACAAATCTTCAAACTACACTAACTGTTGGAGAGGACCAAGATGTTGATGGAAAAGACCTCTTTAACGAGCTTCAGATACTCGCACCCATGTTACCCTATGGAAGCTCTCCAACGGAAGCCTTAAGTTTTGTAACGAAAAATTGCTTTGTAGATATATTTCCCAATGTTTTCGTAAGTTTAAGAATACTTCTGACTCTTCCAGTGACCGTTGCCAGTGGTGAAAGAAGTTTTTCAAAATTGAAAATAATAAAAACTTATTTAAGATCTACCATTAGTCAAGAACATTTAAGTGGACTGGCTTTGATGGCCATTGAAAACGAAATTCTTGAAGACATTGATACATATTTAATCATCAAAAACTTTGCTAAAATGAAAGCCAGGAAAATTTCTTTGTAGTTTAATTTCATTGTTTTAGTAGAAATTGTTAAAAAGTGTAATAGACCTGTAGGAAATTACTCTCCAGCTGAAATATAGCTTGTAGTCTTGGAAAAAACTTATGTAACGATTGACTTTCTTGTTTAAAATAAATCTGTGTTAAAGATTTTTCCAGAATTTAATAACAAGTAGTTTTACAGTAATTAAAAAAGATTTAAAACAGTTGTATAACAAACTACACTGTTTGTCAAGTTAGACCTGTTTAATAAAGAATGTCAAGGTACAAAGCTGTGTTTGTTTTTAATGACAATACTATTCTCCACCATCCTAAAAACAGCAAACAATAACAATTATTAGTCCTGCATTTTTTACACAGTATATTGAAGACGGAAGGGGGGCGCCAAAAATTTACCCGCTTACACTTAAACAATGCCTTGGACCGGCTCTGCCAACAACAATATACATTCCGCATTTGCCACACACATACACACAAAAAACCACAGCTACACCAACATATATACTAATCTTGAGATATTACACTACTTACCCAAAGGTCGAAAACTTAACACAGCAGAACAATATGAAATATACAAACACCACACAACACAACCAAACAACATACTTAACGACCAATTACAGTATAAATCACACACACTTTTTTCACTTTTTGACACAATTATACATAAAACTAACAATAATTTGGATCCCCGTGCCAATCCCCTTCCTCCACACACCACCGCCACTATACCTTTCAAAATAAAAACCGTTACAAGTTAATGGCAGTCTGTCTCAAAGCTGACGAAGGCCCACATCACGCCGAAACGCGTACGGGAAGAAAAGACAAGTAAGTTTCACAAGTTGAAAGTTTCAATATTCCATATTTTTATGTTTTAATTAATAAATGATATTTGTTATAAAGATCTATCCATCACTAGACAACCTTCATTGTTCCTGATCAATTCCCTTCTTTCCTTGCTTACACAGATATAGGCCACAATTTTGAATTTATGATTATAATCAAGTATGGATTTTGTGAGTATTAAAAAACCTATATCTAACATTGTTTATAAAGATCATAAAAGTAATTTCAATATCTTTAAAGAATTTTGAAAAATGGAAAATGTTTTTGATATATATAACTCCTTCTGATTAGTAGCCCCTTAGCATGTTGGTGTTTTAATATTTCATACCATAATTTTGAAGGCGTGCTCACTCTGCGTGTACAATATTTGTAGTATGAACTTCTCCCAACAAGAAACTGTAGGGCCTACCTACTAACTTTCCAGTTCATCATTTTGAATTTTGATATACTGCGACAGTACAGATAAGTGCTGTACTGAGCATTGAATATAAAAATTTAAATTTACATAATAATTTGTAAAATAATTAATAATGTATTAGAAGTAAACATGTCAGGGATTGCAAGCTTGGTTCAGACAAAAATATGGACAGGTGTTTCGACCTGAATCGACTTGTCCACACACACACAGATGTAACTGAGAGTGTGTACAATAGTATTTTGAAAGTGTGTGTGACGCAGGTCTATGCAGGCGAGTTTGCCACCCCAGTATGAATAATTAAGTAATTACTGTTTTTCCGTAATTATTCATAAACTATAAATAAGGAGTAAAATCCAAAGACACAATAAAATGTAATAAAATTAAATACATACGAGGGGGACCCAAAAGTAATGAGAATTTTTCTCTGGCAGTTGGTAGAACGCTAGTTCCGACTTCTCCCGCTAGGTGCCTTCACTAGACACCATTTTGTATCAGTTGCCCTAGCGGCATTGTTGTGGAAACATTAGCGCGGTCAGTGTGACTATTTTTTGTAAGCGCTGTTTCACGTTTTCGGCGATTTGTCAATGGCAGACATTAAATACCAACGTGCTAACATCAGGTTCTGTTTCCTGTTAGGGAAATCAGCAGCAGAAACTGCCGCAATGCTTCGGACGGCTTATGGGGAGGAAGCTTTGAGCCAGGCAAGGATTTGAGCCAACAAGAAAGCACACGCGGAACGAATTTTGCTGCAACACGTTTTATCTTCAGATCTTCAGTCAAAATTCGTTGGCATGAACTCCAGGATATTCCAATCATTTCCTCCAATTCATCGATTGTTCTACAACGATCAAACATGATTGCAACACGGATTTTTTCAATGTTTTTGTCCGTTTTGGAAGTCGAGGGATGTCCCAGTCGTGGTTCGTCTTCAGTTGACATTTGACAACTTTTAAAATGAGAAAACCACTCGTAAATCCTTGACTGGCTCAAAGCTTCCTCCCCATAAGCCGTCCGAAGCATTGCGACAGTTTCTGCTGCTGATTTCCCTAACAGGAAACAGAACTTGATGTTAGCACGTTGGTATTTAATGTCTGCCATTGACAAATCGCCGAAAACGTGAAACAGCGCTTACAAAAAATAGTCACACTGACCGCGCTAATGTTTCCACTACAATGCCACTAGGGCAACTGATACAAAATGGTGTCTAGTGAAGGCACCTAGCGGGAGAAGTCGGAACTAGCGTTCTACCAACTGCCAGAGAAAAATTCTCTTTACTTTTGGGTCCCCCCTCATACTGTGTATGAAAACCACGTGAAAGGGACACACTGTACGAGTGTAGTGCGAAATAACTGTGTACAGATCGCAAGAGGTAAGTTACAATGTCCAAAAGTACAGTAAACATGTGTAGTGAAAATAGTTATAAGATGGGTATAAGAATATACTCACAGGACTCTGCAATTCGCAGAAATATAAGAAATAGTGACACTGACGAGGAGTGGGGGAACAAAGCCCAGAGACAATTTCAGACATGTCGATTTCGTACAACTGCAGGTGTTAACCAAGACGTGGGTATAAATAGGACACACGTGCTACCGTTGTATCTCTTTTGATCACCCACAGTTGCGGCGGGAGCTTCTGTCCGTATTGCACGGCATATTTACTTTTTTGTAAATAGTTTAATTCTTCCAGTTACATACAACTATGTAACTAAGTTGTAAATACAATCACTTTTAAATAGTAACAGAATTACACGAGAAGAAAATCCATATTCGATAATTTACAGTTAAAACACGACAACATAGAATTAAAGCAAAGTATAATCGACTGTAATATACAATTAACAGAAAAGATTGTTGATACAAACTCACGTATTGACGCTCTTGAAAATAATTTTAAACAAGCCTTACATGAACAAGTTGTAAGGATTGAAAAAAAAGCGAAAAGAATTACGTCTTGAGTGGAGAAGAGATATGAAGGAGGTATAGAAACAAATAGATGTAAGTGTAAATGATAAATTAATAACTATTACGCGAGAACAGGATGAGAAGATTCAAACTGTTAATGATACGTTGCTAGCTGATACTAGTAAAATTAGAGATATCGAAGCGCGTACAGTAGTTATTGAGCACAAGGTTGAAGAAACTGCAAAAGACCGTTCTGGGGAAGTATCACATATGAAGGAAGAAATCCAAGGTGAAATGCACCAGCTTCGAGAAGAACTTCGTAGACGGCCCAAGCAGACAATAATGTTTGCCGCACCAAACGAAGACAGAAGTAAAATATCCTTTGCCGGAAATAAAGGGGAAAACAACATGGAATTTTTGGCAAATATTGAGAAGGAGATGGAGAAGATAGGCAGTGCTACTGACGATGACGAGAAGATTGACTTCGTCACTCGGCATTTTAGAGACTCTGCAAAACAATGGTATGCTATTATACGAGACAACATAAATATGTATCAACAGTTTCGTGATGCATTTGAAAACCGATATTGGAATATACATGTCCAAAGGCAAGTGTGAGATCAAATCGAATATGGTAGGTACAGTATGTATAATCGTCAGAGTATGGAACAATATACCATATCACAAATTGAAAGAGTTAAACATCTTAAGCCTAAGTTCTCTGAATATGAAATAATCTCCAATTTGTCTTACCATTTTAATAGTGATATCCAACTAGCTGTGTATACCCAAGGTATTAAAACAATGAAGAATTCTTAGTGTTAATTACACAAGCGGAAAATATGTCGCACAATAAGCATATGAAAAACAATGCACAATCGCCACAATCAAATTATAATTATGATAATTATAACCGTAATTATAAGCCACAAGCACAACACGCACGGCACTTAACTCCACTAAATAAAACAGCTGGAGAGGGTCAGTCACCGGTGTGTAAAACTAACGAATGTCACACGGGGAAGGAGAAACACAAACAGAAATATTTCTCCAAGCCAGACAGCAAAGCAGTAGTGCACTGAAGGGGAGCAGTAAAAACTCAAAGAATGTTTTGGCGGAAGTGCAGAGTAGTACGTCTAGTTAAACACAATGACCGTCAGAGGGTACGGAACAATGCTACACTCTAAACAATATATACCCGATCAGTGATGAATTGTTGACTACTGATCAAAATATAAAACAAACCGACAGCAACGTACAATGTCCAGTTATAAAAATGCAAATTAATAATTGCAATATAGAAATGTTAATTGACACTGGAAGCCAACTGTCAGTTTTGAGTGCTGAATAGGTTAAGAAGAATAAAAAATATTTTAAAAATCAGCCATGTTACCAATTAATAACATGAATATTACAACTGCCACAAAGAAAAAAGAAAGGGTAAAGCAACAAGCATATGTGACTTTAGCACATACAAATTTAGAAGTCACATACCCAATAATAATTCTAAATAAATTAATATATGACGGTATAATAGGAATTGATTTGTTGAAACTACTAAATGCTAAAATTGATATAAGTAGTAATAAGATTGTGTGTAATTATATGGATGTTCAACATGAATTAGATTTAAATAGGACCGAAGAGGAGTGTGAGGTAGGTAAAATGCCTATTAGTATACCTAAACCACTATTACGTTGTGATCCAACTCACCCTGTGCATACAGCAGATGAAGGGATGACAACACAGGAAGAAAAACAACTGCACGAAGTAATTGAAGAATTCTGTGAAATTTTCAGTGAAATACCGACGCAGACGACAGTATATGAACACTCTATAATTGTATCAGACTCTACGAAATTCGTCAGGAGGACCTATCCTATCCCAATGAAGTACGAGGTAGAATTTGAACTGGAAATATGACGCATGATAGAAAATGGAGTCATTGAGCGATCAAACAGCAACTTTCTGAATCCTCTAGTGGTTGTGAAGAAGGAGAGCGGGGATATCCGTCTGTGCCTTGACATGAGGGAGCTGAGCAATATTGTATTGAAAGAGTACGACTGTGCGCCTACTGCGGATGAGTTATTTGCTAAGTGTGAAGGAGCTAGATATTTTACCAAGTTGGATTTACGCTCAAGCTTCTGGCAAATTCCAATTCGTGAAGAAGGCAGAAAATACACAGCCTTCCTGTATAAAAGTAAAATGCTACCAACATAGGGTAGTACCCTTCGGACTAAGCACGAGTTTGGCAGCAATCGTAAAATGTCTAGAAAAAGCATTAGGACCTGAAGTGGAACCTTTCACCATAATCTTTGTAGATGACATCCTTGTAATATCTAGAACACTAGAAGAGCACCTAGAACATCTTAGTACCATATTCCACAAGTTTAGGCGAGCCAACATATCCCTTAACCTAAACAAATGTGAATTCATAAAATCCTATATTCAAATCCTAGGTCATATTATTTCATCCACTGGTATTCAACCTGATCCTATAAAAATATCCAGCATAACCAATTTCCCAATATCCAAAAATATAAAAGGATTGAGAGGATTCTTAGGATTGACAAGGTACTACAGAATGGTATGCTGAGAAAACTCAACCTTTACTCGAACTTACAAGGAAAGGAAAGAAATGGATGTGGGAGAAGCAACACCAGGATGCCTTCGACCAAGTAAAAATGTTATTTGTAGAGAATATTATGCTACACCATCCTCGAAGAGAAGGTAAATTTGTAATATACTCTGATGCTAGTGACTACGCCGTAGGGAGTATACTCTATCGACAAGCTGCTATAGGAGAACATCGAGTCATCGCCTACACCAGCACAATCTTCAAAGGAGCAGAGAAACACTATTCCACATCAGAGAAAGAAATACTTGCAATAGTATATGCACTGAAACAATTCAGGTATTATGTGTATGGTACTCATTTTGAAATACACACCGATCATCAAGCATTGTCTTTTCTATTCAAATGTAAAGTAACGAATGCATGATTGTTAAGATGGATTTTAGCCATTGGAGAGTACTTGTTCACCATTAAATACTGCAAAGGTAAGGGGAATGTTATAGCGGATACATTAAGCCGTTACATCACAGAAGAATGTGAAGAAGTGTATGAGAAAACCAATACCGAAGTTCAGTTATTAGCAATCAAATATAAAGTTGATAATGGAACGAAACAAATGATAAAAGATTTAGCACAACAACAAAACTTAGATGTTACCTTAAGAGAAATGAAAGAGCGAGATCAGCTACCAGATAACTACAAGGTACATATTGGAGTTCTTTTTAAATTAATAAAACAAGATTGGAAGATAGTATTAAGAAACGAAATGTTGCATAAATTGATCGACCAGCACATGAAAGCTTAGCACACGCAGCAGCTTTGAAATGCTATTTGAGTCTGCGAGAAGATTTCACAATTAATAATATGTTTAGAAAAATCAAGAATGAGGTGAAGAGATGTTACGAGTGTCAAACAGCTAAAGGACCAAATCTACACACGTATGTGGAGATGCAAAGTATACACAAAGAAAACAAGAGGGAGGTAATTGCAGTAGACTTTTTGGGACAGCTTCTGCGATCAAGTCAGGGAGTGAAGCACATATTGGTATGTATCAATGTGTTTTCCAAAGCAGTTCGACTGTATCCAATTATGTGACCCACAACTAAGGTTGTTCTTAAGATATTGTTGCAGAAGTATATCCCAACGTATGGAAAGATGAAGAAGATACTCAATGACCAGGGTGCACAATTCCAAAGTGAAATGTGGGAGAAAACTTTCAAAGAAAATGGAATACAACCTGTACTTACATCCATTCGACATCCTTAAGGAAATCTTGCACAAAGAGTATAAACAAAGAATTAGGTAAATATTTAAAAATATACTGCCATAACCAACATAATAAAAGGGCAGAATATTGTAACATCACAAAATGTTCCATAACAATCATGAACACCAGAAGGGTGAATAATACTAAAAGAACTATACTTGAGTAACCAGAAAGAATGTATCAGTCAAAATAATAAACCAATAAAGAAGAAAAGAAGAGAAGGAATTCAAGTAAACAGTGATGAATCCACGACATGTACTAAATGACACTACAACATGAATAAACTGAATGACAAAGACAAAATGACAAGACAAGTTTACCACATAAACTGTCAAGTGAGTTCAATAAAAACATTTGATAAGTAAAATCAAACAGTATAAATGAAATAACAACTGACTTGAATAATATTGTACTATATATTATGAATAAATAACAGCACATTAGCTGATCTAAGTAGAACAATGATATAAAAAAGACAAATATAATTTACTATGCTAGGAATAGCCACAAAACTGTAAAAGATAATATGAAAGCCAAATGGGTATTATTATAAATTAAGAATAACTATAAATGTAAGCACTATATGTGTTTAGGTAACTTCATAAGTAAGTAAAATGTGTACAAAAGTAATGATAGTCAGGGAACAAAACATTGTATCATAATGATAACAGACCCTGAATGACCAATTTAAATCAATGAAATAAGAGGTAAATAGAAACCCTACTAAGCATAATTCAGTAGAATCATGACTATAATGAATAGAATGTAAAGTACCACCACACACATGGGTGATATTATACAAATAAGAGATGAGAAGGACATGCTAAAATAAAAATAGTAAGATATGAAAGTTTATGTTAGTAACTCAACATATGTAAACAAATAATTAATATTGTTCAGCTGAATTCAGCATTTATATATAATAAGGTATTCTTCTTAATCAATCAATTCAAAGTAGAAATTAAGAATAATTAAACAAATATTAAAAAAAGTTAATAGTCGGATTTGCCACAATTTTTAGCAGAAGACGCATGCAAACAATGTCCTAGTAAGTTTAAATTAATGAAATATTAATTAAAACTGTGACTAAACTGGCATCAAGCCATATCAAAATAAAGATAAATAAATAAGCTGTACAATGATAGTAATAGAACCTGAAATGGAATTGTAATAGTTGAAATATTAACGTTAGCATCATAAATTTGGTGAATTACGATTGAGTACGACGAATAATATCAACATTGAAAACAGACGCCAAAATACAAATATGTAATGCCTATTAATAGAATTACGTCATCATGACATAATTTCGCAACAATCACGAATGATGTTAGTAAGACTTCGGGCGCTCTACGCGGCTTGATGGAAAAACTATATAAGCGAGGATCGTTGTAAACACAAAAGCATTTTGTCTAATTTCACTCAACCAGCAACAACAAATCCGGACCAAATAATCATCAAAATTTTATAAATCAACGATAAAGAAGAAGTGTAATTCAATCTGTGCATCGACAATAGTAGTGAACTTTAACCAGTAATGCGTTTGATCGAACGAGGTTAAGTATCAACATAACCAAAAAGCAGTAGCTTATTTAAGAAGAAGATTAACCCGTTCCAGTGCGAATATTAGTGAAGTGTAAACACGATCATAGAATAAGATCGTTAAAGTGTTAATAAATTAATCATTACGATTAATCAACAGGTAGTACAGTGCTCATAATTACTTGTTTACATTTAAGCCAATAACAGTAGAGCATAATACACAATTTTACTGACGCAAAAAACAATAAGACTATAAGTAACTAACACTGTATCAAAGTTATTTAGATGAATTAACAGATTCCGACTTAAGATTTCATATGTCGTATGACATATGTTATATATGTTATATGTTTCATATAACTAAACTCAAGTTTATTCAGAACAAACTAACTTTTTGTTTATGAACTTTCGATTACTAAAGGTGTCTAACCTAACCATATGATATATCATAATAGCATTTTGAAATAAAGTGGCGTTCTATTCTGTAGCTTAAAAGAAGCCACCCTTGAGATAAATAACTATAACAAATAATTTATCGATCATAATTAGTTTTCATTGTTAACTAAACTGAGGTAGACAAGGTAAAGAAACCGGACGATTTGTGATCCGTTAGTTATTATCTAATGAATGTATTTAATTGAAATTATTCCATAACGAATAATAAATACCAGTATGGTAAAGTAACAACATTTGTCAACAATTATTTCAACTAGTAATTAATCAGTATTACTAATTACTGAGGTGCATTTGATAGTAAACAAACAAACAGAAATTTAATGCATGATCTCGATCTAACCATTTGATCATTTATTGATTGGTTAAATATCAGAATTAACTATCAATTCATTCAGAAGAATTCTTTTTATGGGGCATTTCCCTTGGAAACCCATATGGCGCCCAAATAAAAATTAAAAGTGTTTACAAAAAGCTTTTACAGCATTAATATACTGCTCAATCAAAAGCTTGACAGTTTATTAACCACCTGTGACCAACTGAACGACTAGTACTACATCACAGGTAGGTGAAAGTTTGATTTATGTATAATAACCTTGTCAAGACAATACACTGACATACACAGACGACACTTTTAACTAGGAGAGTGAACTAACATAAAGAGATCTACGCAATTGGTTACATTCATCAACGGATCTACAATTAAATATTTACTCATAAATAAAAATAACAAAAACATCAAAATCGAATTAAACCAGTGAAAAAAATTTATAAACTAATTTAAAATTACGAACACTAATAATTACTACTACCGAGTCTCGTTACAAAACCCTCGTTACAGAATTGGCAACAGCAACGTGTGACTTATAAAAGTAGAACTAAATAAAAACATAGAACCTATTTTTAACGTCATAGAATTGGCGACCAACGTTAGAGGCTAGAATTAGGTGAAATCTAATTCAAAATAAACAAAAAACAATATTTTAAACAACCTAACTTCTAGTGGCAGCTAGAATACGAACAAACGGAAAATGCACCGGAGAGCCACATCAAAGAAACGCGTGGCGGAAGCCTAAAAAGAATTAGATATGGACGACAAGGAGGCGACACCAGTCGAAGATATCGAAGCGATATTAACTCCCGCGGAACCTACCAAAACCGCACGACCAGAGGAACAACCCGAGAGGCCCACACAAACAGGGGACGCGAGCTTATTAGAAATGATGGAAGAAACATTAAAAAATAATAATAAGGAATTAAATAAAAAAACGGAAGAAACCAATAAAAATATCGAGTCATTAAAGGAAGATTTAAATAAAAAATAGACGATAATAATAAGAATATAGAGTCATTGAAGGAGGATAATCGAGATCTGAATAAGAAAATCGACGACAACAGCAAGAAAATGGAGGAGAAAATCGACGGTATCAGCAAGAAAATAGAGGACAACAACGCGAAGATAAACACGAAAATAGACGGAGAAATAACAGTAATTAGAAGAGAGATCGCGGAAGTACACGAGAGGTGTGAACAGTATAACCAAGAGTTACAGCAAACTAGAGAAGAGGTCAATGGACGGATAAACATCCTCGAAGAAGTTAAAGAAGTCAGAATAGAATCTCTGAAGAGGATGAATCAGGAAGAAATAAAACGGGTACGAACGGACGTAGGGGAGAGATGCGAGGAAATAGACGCGTCAGTAAACAACGTACGAAGCCTGGCCATCAATAATAAAGAGAAGATTGAAGAGTTATGACAATGGGAGATCCTGCAGATGAGAGAAACTCAAAAAAATTCGTAACCGACCAGCACCGGGTGAATACATGCAAAACGCGGACAATCGCGACGACATAAATTTCAAAAATTACAAAAAGAATCCAATCGAATTTCTAGAAAGAGTAGAAGAGAACTTGGCCAGAATTCGAGAGAATAGGTGGGCCGTGATACGCAGTTTAATCGACTAGTATTTTAAAGAAATACACGACAACTGGTGGACGGCAACCCGACACGAGATTCAAAGTTATGAGGAGTTCAAGACGCTCTTCAAGGCTAAGTATTGGTCAGAGTCCACTCAAAATATTGTCCACGACATATGTCACTGCAAGTACGACGCTAGTCGAGGGACGACACCAACCGCTTACTTCCTCGGTAAAGTATGCTTGGCGAGGAACCTCGAACCTAAAGTACCGGAGGAATGCCTGGTGACAAAATTATCGTATCACTACGAGGAGGGAATAGCGCGAGCACGGCAGTAGGGACAGATTAAAACCATCAAATCCATGGAGGCACTACTCGAGAACCATGAGCAGGAGGTTTACTACAGAAGAAGTCGTAGGAGGAACGATTATTACCTGGATAGGAATAATAACCAAAGCGGTATTAACAACCCAAATTACCGGAACAACCGGAATAACTACGACAACAATGTCAACAGAAACAGCGAAACCAATCACCGACCGAACAATCCGGGTAACAACTACGCGGACAATAATAATAGTAACATGAGACGGCCACCATATAATAATTATAACCACAACCGACCACACAACCAAGCCGGGAATAATCAGCCCCAACCATATAGAAGGGTTAATTATGTCCATGCTAATAATGATTATGGGAGGAGGCGATATTACCAGAGACGCCGGAGCTTTAACGGATATGATGATAGGGTGTACCATCACAACGACAGGAGAAATTCAAGGCGCGAACCACGGAGGAGCCGAAGTAATGAAGACGACAGGAGGAGAAACTCCGACGAATTCAACCATCATCATGGAGGGCGACCCGAAAGAAACGAGATGAATCTAGCAAATACGCCGGACAGACGGGAGGAAGAGAATGAACTCTCTTTAAACGAACCGCGGCAGTGAGAAACCAACAAGACCCCTCACTGAACCAGTCTATTGGGTACAATTACGAACACGATGAACAAAAAATCTTAGACAAGACAATAACTATAATACGGAGTCATTATTTGAAGAATGTCAGACAGGAACTACTTGAAGAAGAGGAGATCGGCAACGTCCAATGTAACAATGAAATAGCATATGTGAATGCTGAAATAAACGGAGTGACCACCACATTGATGATTGACACGGGTGCAAACGTCTCTTTAATTGATAGCACTGAGATCAACAGAATACAAGGAGAATGTAAATCGGTAATACCAACTTTACCGATTAACAACATAATATTAGTGGGAGCGACTGGGCGACAAAATAAGACCGTCAAGAAACAGATCAGTGTGGAAGTGACTAGTCATGGGGTCAAAATTCCTAAGATATTTTTAGTAGCCAATGGCTTACCTTTTTGCAGTTTAATCGGCTGCGATATTCTGAGAAAATACTCAGCAATTATTGACATGAGCAGGGCGAGATTAACTCTGAGCTCACGAGATTTGGAGTGAACGGCTGAGTTAATTGGAAGCAAAGAAGCCCCTCAGGACCGCACCATTTTCCACATTAGGGAATTACAAAGTTCTAGGAATCAGACACCCAAGGAGGAAACCAAATATAAAGAAAACAATAACAGTTTATGGAACGAGAAGATCGAAGAAATCCGCCGATTTAAGTCGACAAAGAGAGACAACCCACCAATCCCAGATCAAATTGAAATGTTAATAAACATATACAACAGATATAGACATGTATTCTCAGACATCCCGGGTAAGGTCAAGAATTACCAATGTGAACTAAAATTTGGAGAACCAGTAAATTTTAATAGGAAATCCTACCCTATTGCATATTCTCTAAAAGAGGCAGTCAGGACCGAAATCAACCGACTATTAAAGGATGACATCATTGAGTGCAGTCAATCACCTTATACCAGCCCTATTGTAGCTACCCGGAAGAAGAACGGGAACGTAAGACTTTGTTTGGATGCTAGGGAGATCAATAAAACTTTAATTAATTACAGAACATCTCCAGGAGAAATAGAAGAGATTTTGAAGAAGTTTCATGGCACGCAGTTTATTAGTTCCTGGGACACCGTTTGCGGGTACTGGCAGGTGGAGCTACACCCAAACAGCCGAAAATATATGGCCTTTATATTTAAAGGGCGCAATTACCAATTCAAGCGATTGCCCTTCGGATTAGTGAACTCTGTAGCGGTGTTTATTAAATGTATGGACCAGGTATTAGGTCAAGAAGCGCTCCAGTTCACTACCATATATGTAGACGATCTACTCATAACTTCTGCCAATTGGGAGGATCATTGTTGTAGAATAGAACATGTATTAAATAAGCTGTTAGAAAACAACATTACATTAAAACTAGAGAAATCGCAATTTATAGCTAAGGAAGTACAGTTTTTAGGTTTCCATTTATCAGAGCAGGGAATTACCCCCTCTAGAGACAAGGTAGAATGAATCCAACAATTCCCCACACCGAGAAACAAAAAGCAGTTACAATCTTTTTTAAGTCTATGCAACTATTACCGTAAATTCCAGAGTAATTATTCAGAATTAACCACTAAATTATCGCCACAATTATCTTCAAAGGACAAATGGACATGGGGACCAAATCAAGACACAGTATTTCAATTGATTAAGAACAAGTTTCTGGAGACTGTAATGCTGCATCACCCAGATTTCAATAAGCCGTTCTACTTGAATTGTGATGCAAGCGACATCAGTTTAGGATCTGCATTGTACCAAGAGGACAAAGAAGGGAACCACCTGGTTACAAGCTTCGCCAGTAGAACACTGAACATGTGCGAGCGAAATTACAATGTGACAGAAAAAGAACTGTTAAGCATAGTGTTTGCCTGCGGAAAATTCCGGACCTATATTTTGGGATATTCAATAACTGTGCGGACTGACCACAAGTCCATATCATTCCTGAATAACTGTAAATTAAGCCACGGTAGATTGACAAGATGGACCCTAGCCTTACAGGAATATAACATCAGTTGGAAGTACATTCCAGGCAAGAAGAATATAGCAGCAGACGTATTGTCACGTATAACTATACAATCAAACCTATGAAGGAGTGAACGAAACGATTACAAAAGTCTATCACATCATTAAGGGTCGATCAGACTTAGAAGAAATAGTCAAAGGAATCGAACAACACCAGAAGCAAGACACCAAGTTACTGCAAATTCAACAGAGATTAGGTGCACAGGACAATAAGGTAATACCTTACTATTATATACACCACAATCTTTTATTTATCAAGACAAGATACCACAATAATACTTGGAAATTGGTAATACCCCGAACGCTAGAGAAGGGAATCATCATCGATTATTACATACGTTATGGACACATGGGAGCATTGAAAGTGATAAGGGCACTGGAAGAACACCTGTACATCAAGGACATAAACAGAAGGGTGCGTAATTATATTAGAAATTGCCACATATGTCAATTAGTAAAATGCAACAACGAGAAGAAAGAAGGGATAATGATACCTATAACTTCATCAAACAAATTAGAAAAGGTTTTCGTAGACATCTGCGGTCCTTTCCCTCGCAGTGGAGGTCGACATCAGTATAAATACATCATAATAATATTTGACCATTACACGAAATTCACAAAATTATACCCGATAAATCGTGCCACCACCACGTAGATACTCACTATCATAATACAAAACTATATACCTGAAGTGGGAAGTCCGAAGACCATCATAACAGATCATGGAACCCAATTCAAGGGTAGGAAGTGGAAGGACACACTGCTAGATCATGGTGTGAGAACTTATAAAACTTCACTATACCATCCCAGCAGTAACCCTGCAGAAAGAGTGCTAAGACAAGTGGGGAGAATCCTCAGGACATACTGTTCCAACCAACAACGGAAATGGAATGAGTACATATTGGCAGCAGAAGATTTCATAAATCTAGCTCACCACCAATCCATCGAAACCACCCCATATAATGCCATGTTTGAGAAACCACCACCACGAGAAATCACTGACATTATTAAATTTCCCCAAAGCCAGGAATACCAGTTCAACAAAGTCCAATTTCATGAGAAGATTATCGAGAAGATAGAAGAAAGAAGAAGAAAGTATCAGAACAAAACACCACAGAAAATAATACAGTACCAAGTAGGGGATAGAATATTACTAAAAAATCGAGAATTACCTAGTACAATGGAGGGTATCACGAAAAAACTACTATTACTGTATACAGGTCCGTATACCATCACCAAGAACAACCAGAACAACACATATGAAATTTCAGACCCAGTGAGTAAGAAAACCAAAGGTACATTCAACCAAGCGTCATTGAAGAAATACTATGAGTGATGAGAGCCATTAATTATGTAAGATTACATAATACCCAACAATAACAAAGCACAAAGAAGGCTACACACAACTTTGATGATGATAACCAAGACAAGTAGAAGGTGATTTTAAATAAATATAGAATACATCTTTAACACACTGATGAAGATGATAAAGGAAATAATGAAAATGACTTAGACGAAATGTAATTAACTGACAATTAACCCAATAGATTAGGTGAAAATGTGAAACCCCAAGACAGAAAGAAGAAACTATAAATGAAGAAGACTAGAAGACTATAACATAAGATGATGATGAGTTTAAGAATTAACTGCATAATTATATGGTGATGAAGATAAGTGTGAAAATAAAAATATGAATAATCACAAAAGCAACGTTCAAGTTCAAAATAGTATTGATGAATAACAGCAAAGCTTATGATAATATAAAAATATGTCAAGTTATAACCAATAATGACCTGTGAGAAGAAAAATGTTAAATGAATTGTTAAAGCGTCAGAAGTGATACAGTAATGGAATTTATGTAATGGAACCTCTAATCCCTTCAGTATTCTAATAAATGAATATAATGTCTTATAATGAAGTATAAATAATATATTATGTCTTATGTGTTGTGATAGTGCAACTGTTGTTTTGTACAACTTTTTATTGTCTCAGACAGAGATGAAGATTCCTCTGATCTGTGAGTGTATAGTTAAGGAACGGCGGAGAATGGATGCCGATGAGAGCCCCTCTGACTCCGAACCTGCTATAAATGTTAGGGAAAAATGTTAGGGAATTATAATATTTCAAGGATTAAATCAACAACTTCGAGGTAAATGAAAGAGCAAAGGAGAATTGTCACCAGAATCAGGATACGTATAATGAGAAGGAAAAATATATTACTACAGGAGAACAGGGAAATTATCAAAATAAGAATATATGTATAATATAACCAAATCACCAAGAGAATAAAAAATTGACCAATACTTGTAAGCTGAAGATAGGACTAACGATGAACATAGTCTAGACCAACACACCAAAAAACCAATAAGTTAGATAAAGAAGAAGGCAGTAGTTTTATAATTAAACCAAGTTAAGGTGATAATTTCATCAAACCACAGAACTTGTTTTTCTCAAATTATTAATTTTGAGAGGGGAGCATATGTAACATCACAAAATGTTCCATAACAATCATGAACACCAGAAGGGTGAATAATACTAAAAGAACTATACTTGAGTAACCAGAAAGAATGTAACAGTCAAAATAATAAACCAATAAAGAAGAAAAGAAGAGAAGGAATTCAAGTAAACAGTGATGAATCCACAACATGTACTAAATGACACAACAACATAAATAAACTGAATGACAAAGACAAAATGACAAGACAAGTTTCCCACATAAACTGTCAAGTGAGTTCAATAACAACATTTGATAAGTAAAATCAAACAGTATAAATAAAATAACAACTGACTTGAATAATATTGTACTATATATTATGAATAAATAACAGCACATTAGCTGATCTAAGTAGAACAATGATATAAAAAGACAAATATAATGTACTATGCTAGGAATAGCCACAAAACTGTAAAAGATAATATGAAAGCCAAATGCGTATTATTATAAATTAAGAATAACTATAAATGTAAGCACTATATGTGTTTAGGTAACTTCATAAGTAAGTAAAATGTGTACAAAAGATAATGATAGCCAGGGAACAAAACATTGTATCATAATGATAACAGACCCTGAATGACCAATTTAAATCAATGAAATAAGAGGTAAATAGAAACCCTACTAAGCATAATGCAGTAGAATCATGACTATAATGAATAGAATGTAAAGTACCACCACACACATGGGTGATATTATACAAATAAGAGATGAGAAGGACATGCTAAAATAAAAATAGTAAGATATGAAAGTTTATGTTAGTAAATCAACATATGTAAACAAATAATTAATATTGTTCAGCTGAATTCAGCATTTACATATAATAAGGTATTCTTCTTAATCAATTAATCATGTTCAAAGTAGAAATTAAGAATAATTAAACAAATATTAAAAAAAGTTAATAGTCGGATTTGCCACAATTTTTAGCAGAAGACGCATGTAAACAATGTCCTAGTAAGTTTAAATTAATGAAATATTAATGAAAACTGTGACTAAACTAGCATCAAGCCATATCAAAATAAATATAAATAAATAAGCTGTACAGTGATAGTAATAGAACCCGAAATGGAATTGTAATAGTTGAGATATTAACATTAGCATCACAAATTTGGTGAATTACGATTGAATACGACGAATAATATCAACATTGAAAACAGACGCCAACATTCAAATATGTAATGCCTATTAATAGAATTACGTCATCATGACATAATTTCGCAACAATCACGAATGATGTTAGTAAGACTTCGGGCGCTCTACGCGGCTTGATGGAAAAACTATATAAGCGAGGATCGTTGTAAACACAAAAGCATTTTGTCTAATTTCACTCAACCAGCAACAACAAATCCAGACCAAATAATCATCAAAATTTTATAAATCAACGATAAAGAAGAAGTGTAATTCAATCTGTGCATCGACAATAGTAGTGAACTTTAACCAGTAGTGCGTTTGATCGAACGAGGTTAAGTATCAACATAACCAAAAAGCAGTAGCTTATTTAAGTAGAAGATTAACCCGTTCCAGTGCGAATATTAGTGAAGTGTAAACACGATCATAGAATAAGATCGTTAAAGTGTTAATAAATTAATCATTACGATTAATCAACAGGTAGTACAGTGCTCATAATTACTTGTTTACATGTAAGCCAATAACAGTAGAGCATAATACACAATTGTACTGACGCAAAAAACAATAAGACTATAAGTAACTAACACTGTATCAAAGTTATTTAGATGAATTAACAGATTCCGACTTAAGATTTCATATGTTAATGTTTTTATAACTAAACTCAAGTTTATTCAGAACAAACGAACTTTTTGTTTATGAACTTTCGATTACTAAAGGTGTCTAACCTAACCATATGATATATCATAATAGCATTTTGAAATAAAGTGGCATTCTATTCTGTAGAATTATTTCAACTAGTAATTAATCAGTATTACTAATTACTGAGGTGCATTTGATAGTAAACAAACAAACAGAAATTTAATGCATGATCTCGATCTAACCATTTGATCATTTATTCAATTCATTCAGAAGAATTCTTTTTATGGGGCATTTCTCTTGAAAACCCATATGGCGCCCAAATAAAAATTAAAAGTGTTTACAAAAAGCTTTTACAGCATTAATATACTGCTCAATCAAAAGCTTGACATTTTATTAACCACCTGTGACCAACTGAACGACTAGTACTACATCACAGGTACGTGAAAGTTTGGTTTATGTATAATAACCTTGTCAAGACAATACACTGACATACACAGACGACACTTTTAACTAGGAGAGTGAACTAACATAAAGAGATCTACGCAATTGGTTACATTCATCAACGGATCTACAATTAAATATTCACTCATAAATAAAAATAACAGAAACATCAAAATCGAATTAAACCAGTGAATAAATTTATAAACTAATTTTAAAATTACGAACACTATTAATTACTACTAGCAAGTCTCGTTACAAAACCCTCGTTACAGAATTGGCAACAGCAACGTGTGACTTATAAAAGTAGAACTAAATAAAAACATAGAACCTATTTTTAACGTCATAATATTTACCACTCTTTGAAAAAGTGATCAATGAAAATTATAGTGAAGCAACCAGCTATTCTTCAATAGAGTTGAAAGAAGATAGAATGCCAACCAGATTCTGGCCAGAAGAATTACATAAATAAGCCTACAAATTTTAATGTTCCCGTACCATTAAGTGTGAAAGTTGAGTATGCGAAACAACGAATAATTGCAAGAAGTAACAAATGAATAGAAAGATTTAATCTAACTCACAAACTACAACAATTTAATGTAGGAGAGAGTGTACTACTCAAAGCAAATGCTGTTGAAAAAAGAA
Organism: Magicicada septendecula; assembly: GCA_034769895.1. Lineage (NCBI taxonomy): Eukaryota > Metazoa > Arthropoda > Insecta > Hemiptera > Cicadidae > Magicicada > Magicicada septendecula. Next base: position 198,917,173 of record CM068369.1, read on the forward strand.
GCTAGAATACGGCGAAGAAATTCTTCAGACTTTATAATGGACCGTATATGTTAAGACAGCGAGTAGGACAACACACTTTCATCGTATATGATGAGGTAAAGAAGAAAGAAATTGGTAAATTCCACGCAACGTCATTTAGGAAGTTGTGAGGTAAAAGTACTTCCACATACTTTATGTTTATTACACTTACTTTATGTTTATTCCACATAAAAGTAATGAGGTCAATGAAACAAGTCAGATCAGCTGTTGTTGAGGCCACCCTACAAGGTCACGAGCAGTGAGTGCGTGAAGAGGGGAGGGAAGACGTATTGTGTACACTCCAATTAAGGGTGAAATGACGAATACTATTCTTTATTATTTGTTATATTTATTTTTAAAAACAATTGTAAAAATAAAGAAATATATATATATATATAAGAGAGAAGAAGGTGACTGCCTAGTAATAAAAAAAAAAATTTTTTTTTGTTACCAAGCAGAGGAATAATGCGACAGTACAGATAAGTGCTGTACTGAGCATTGAATATAAAAATTTAAATATACATAATAATTTGTAAAATAATTAATAATGTATTAGAAGTAAGCGTGTCAGGGATTGCAAGCGTGGCTCAGACAAAAATATGGACAGGTGTTTTGACCTGAATCGACTTGTCCACACACACACACACACACACACACACACACACACACACACACACACACACACACACACACACACACACACACACACACACACACACACACACACACACACACACACACACACACACACACACACACACACACACACACACACACACACACAGATGTAACTGAGAGTGTGTACAATAGTATTTTGAAAGCGTGTGTGACGCAGGTCTATGCAGGCGAGTTTGC